>CAWUFW010006086.1:0-1215756 GCA_963921515.1 Calotriton arnoldi | reverse complement strand
TAGTGCAGACTGGTCAGGTATTGGAGCGTTGCATCTTAAAACATGACCCCCCTACAGTACAAAAACACCACTGCACTACCCTAAACCCTAAAACACTACCCCCAGCACGACCCCCTACACTACACAAGCACCACTGCACTATCCTAAACCCTAAAACACTACCCCCAGCATGACCCCCTACACTGCCCGAACACCACTGCACTGCCCTAAACCCTGAAACACCACCCCTGCACGACCCCCTACACTGCCCGAACACCACTGCACTGCCCTAAACCCTGAAACACCATCCCCAGCACGACCCCTTACACTGCACCGAACACCACTGCACTGCCCTAAACCCTGAAACACTACCCCCAGCAAGACCCCCTACACTGCCCGAACACCACTGCACTGCCCTAAACCCTGAAACACCACCCCCAGCACGACCCCTACACTGCCCGAACACCACTGCACTGCCCTAAACCCTGAAACACCATCCCCTGCACGACCCCCTAAACTGCCCGAACACCAGTGCACTGCTCTAAACCCTGAAACACCACCCCCAGCACGACCCCCTACACTGCAGGAACACCACTGCACTGCCCTAAACCCTGAAACACTACCCCCAGCAAGACCCCTACACTGCCCGAACACCACTGCACTGCCCTAAACCCTGAAACACCACCCCCTGCATGACCTCCTACACTGCCGGAACACCACTGCACTGCCCTAAACCCTGAAACACCACCCCCAGCACGACCCCCTACACTGCCCGAACACCACTGCACTGCCCTAAACCCTGAAACATCAACCCCAGCAAGACCCCCTACACTGCCTGAACACCACTGCCCTAAACCCTGAAACACCACCCCTACACTGCACGAACACCACTGCACTGCCCTAAACCCTGAAACACCACCTCCAGCAAAACCCCCTACACTGCCTGAACACCATTGCTCTGCCCTAAATCCTGAAACACTAGCCCCAGCACGACCCCCTACACTGCCCGAACACCACTGCACTGCCCTAAACCCTGAAACACCACCCCCAGCACGACCCCCTACACTGCCCGAACACCACTGCACTGTCCTAAACCCTGAAACACCAGCCCCAGCAAGACCCCCTACACTGCCCGAACACCACTTCACTGCCCTAAACCCTGAAACACCAGCCCCAGCATGACCCCTACACTGCCTGAACACCACTGCACTGCCCTAAACCCTAAAACACTACCCCCAACAGTACCCCTACACTACCCAACCACTGCACTACCCTAAACCCTAAAACACTACCCCCAGCAGTACCCCCTACACTACCCAAACACCACTGCACTACCCTAAACCCTAAAACACTACCCCCAGCACGACCCCCTACACTATACAAGCACCACTGCACTGCCCTAAACCCTGAAACACCACCCCTTCACGACCCCCTACACTGCCCGAACACCACTGCACTGCCCTAAACCCTGAAACACTACCCCCCAGCAAGACCTCCTACACTGCCCGAACACCACTGCACTGCCCTAAACCCTGAAACATCACCCCCAGCAAGACCCCCTACACTGCCCGAACACCACTGCCCTAAACCCTGAAACACCACCCCCAGCACGACCCCCTACACTGCCCGAACACCACTGCACTGCCCTAAACCCTGAAACACCACCCCAGCACGACCCCCTACACTGCCCGAACACCACTGCACTGCCCTAAACCCTGAAACACCACCACCTGCACGACCCCCTACACTGCCCGAACACCACTGCACTGCCCTAAACCCTGAAACACCATCCCCAGCGCGACCCCTTACACTGCACGAACACCACTGCACTGCCCTAAACCCTGAAACACTACCCCCAGCAAGACCCCCTACACTGCCCGAACACCACTGCCTGAACACCACTGCACTGCCCTAAACCCTGAAACACCAGCCCCAGCAGGACCCCTACACTGCCCGAACACCACTGCACTGCCCTAAACCCTGAAACACCATCCCCTGCACGACCCCTAAACTGCCCGAACACCACTGCACTACCCTAAACCCTGAAACACCACCCCCAGCACGACCCCCTACACTGCCCGAACACCACTGCACTGCCCTAAACCCTGAAACACCACCCCTGCATGACCTCCTACACTGCCGGAACACCACTGCACTGCCCTAAACCCTGAAACGCCACCCCCAGCACGACCCCCTACACTGCCCGAACACCACTGCACTGCCCTAAACCCTGAAACATCAACCCCAGCAAGACCCCCTACACTGCCTGAACACCACTGCCCTAAATCCTGAAACACTAGCCCCAGCACGACCCCCTACACTGCCCAAACACCACTGCACTGCCCTAAACCCTGAAACACCACCCCCAGCACGACCCCCTACACTGCCCGAACACCACTGCACTGCCCTAAACCCTGAAACACCACCCCCAGCACGACCCCCTACACTGCCCGAACACCACTGCACTGCACTGCCCTAAACCCTGAAACTCCACCCCCAGCACGACCCCCTTTACTGCTCGAACACCACTGCACTGCCCCAAACCCTGAAACACCACCCCCAGCACGACCCCCTACACTGCCCGAACACCACTGCCCTAACCCTGAAACACCACTCCCTGCACGACCCCCTACACTGCCCGAACACCTCTGCACTGCCCTAAACCCTGAAACACCACTCCCTACACTGCCCGAACACCACTGCACTGCCCTAAACCCTGAAACACCACCCCCAGCACGACCCCCTACACTGCCCGAACACCACTGCACTGCCCTAAACCCTAAAACACCACCCCCAGCATTACCCCCTACACTGCCCAAACACCACTGCACTACCCTAAACCCTAAAATACTACCCCAGAACAACCCCCTACACTACCCGAACACGACTGCACTGCCCTAAACCCTCAAACACTCCCCCAGCACGACCCCCTACACTACACAAACACCACTGCACTACCCTAAACCCTAAAACACTACCCCCAGCACGACCCCCTACACTACACAAGCACCACTGCACTACCCTAAATCCTAAAACACTACCCCCAGCACGACCCCCTACACTACACAAACACCACTGCACTACCTTAAACCCTAAAACACTACCCCCAGCATGACCCCCTACACTACCCAAACACCCCTGCACTAACCTACATCCTAAAACACTACCCCCAGCACGACCCCCTACACTACCCAAACACCACTGCACTACCCTAAAAAATGACCCCTACACTACACAAACACCACTGCACTACCCTAAACCCTAAAACACTACCCCCAGCACGACCCCCTACACTACACAAGCACCACTGCACTACCCTAAAAACACTACCCCCAGCACGACCCCCTACACTGCCCGAACACCACTGCACTGCCCTAAACCCTGAAACACCACCCCTTCACGACCCCTACACTGCCCGAACACCACTGCACTGCCCTAAACCCTGAAACACCAACCCTAGCACGACCCCTACACTGCCCTAAACCCTGAAACACCACCCCTTCACGACCCCCTACACTGCCCGAACACCACTGCACTGCCCTAAACCCTGAAACACCACCCCCAGCACGCCCCCTACACTGCCCGAACACCACTGCACTGCCCTAAACCCTGAAACACTACCCCCAGCAAGACCTCCTACACTGCCCGAACACCACTGCACTGCCCTAAACCCTGAAACATCACCCCCAGCAAGACCCCCTACACTGCCCGAACACCACTGCCCTAAACCCTGAAACACCACCCCCAGCACGACCCCCTACACTGCCCGAACACCACTGCACTGCCCTAAACCCTGAAACACCATCCCCAGCACGACCCCTTACACTGCACGAACACTTCTGCACTGCCCTAAACCCTGAAATATCAACCCCAGCAAGACCCCCTACACTGCCTGAACACCACTGCCCTAAACCCTGAAACACCACCCCCAGCACGACCCCCTACACTGCCCGAACACCACTGCACTGCCCTAAACCCTGAAACACCAGCCCCAGCAAGACCCCCTACACTGACCGAACACCACTGCACTGCCCTAGACTCTGAAACACCAGCCCCAGCAAGACCCCCTACACTGCCCGAACACCACTGCACTGCCCTAAACCCTAAAAAACTACCCCCAGCAGTACCCCTACACTACCCAAACACCACTGCACTACCCTAAATCACTACCCCCAGCACGACCCCCTACACTACCCAAACACCACTGCACTACCCTAAACCCTAAAACACTACCCCCAGCACGACCCCTACACTACACAAGCACCACTGCACTACCCTAAACCCTAAAACACTACCCCCAGCACGACCCCCTACACTGCCCGAACACCACTGCACTGTACCTAAACCCTGAAACACCAGCCCCTGCACGACCCCCTACACTGCCCGAACACCACTGCACTGCCCTAAACCCTGAAACACCAACCCTAGCACGACCCCCTACACTGCCCGAACACCACTGCACTGCCCTAAACCCTGAAACACCACCCCCTTCACGACCCCCCACACTGCCCGAATACCACTGCACTGCCCTAAACCCTGAAACACCACCCCCAGCACGCCCCCTACACTGCCCGAACACCACTGCACTGCCCTAAACCCTGAAACACTACCCCCAGCAAGACCTCCTACACTGCCCGAACAACACTGCACTGCCCTAAACCCTGAAACATCACCCCCAGCAAGACCCCTACACTGCCCGAACACCACTGCCCTAAACCCTGAAGCACCACCCCCAGCACGACCCCCTACACTGCCCGACCACCACTGCACTGCCCTAAACCCTGAAACACCACCCCCAGCACGACCCCCTACACTGCCCAAACACCACTGCACTAAACCCTGAAACACCACCCCCAGCACGACCCCCTACACTGCCCGAACACCACTGCACTGCCCTAAACCCTGAAACATCAACCCCAGCAAGACCCCCTACACTGCCTGAACACCACTGCCCTAAACCCTGAAACACCACCCCCTACACTGCACGAACACCACTGCACTGCCCTAAACCCTGAAACACCACCTCCAGCAAAACCCCCTACACTGCCTGAACACCATTGCTCTGCCCTAAATCCTGAAACACTAGCCCCAGCACGACCCCCTACACTGCCCGAACACCACTGCACTGCCCTAAACCCTGAAACACCACCCCCAACACGACCCCTACACTGCCCGAACACCACTGCACTACCCTAAAAATGACCCCTACACTACACAAACACCACTACACTACCCTAAAACACTACCCCCAGCACGACCCCCTACACTGCCCGAACACCACTGCACTGCCCTAAACCCTGAAACACCACCCCCAGCACGACCCCCTACACTGCCCGAACACCACTGCACTGCCCTAAACCCTGAAACACCAGCCCCAGCAAGACCCCCTACACTGCCCGAACACCACTGCACTGCCCTAAACCCTGAAACACCAGCCCCAGCACGACCCCCTACACTGCCCTAAACCCTGAAACACCAGCCCCAGCACGACCACCTACACTGCCCGAACACCACTGCACTGCCCTAAACCCTGAAACACCAGCCCCAGCACGACCCCCTACACTGCCCGAACACCACTGCACTGCCCTAAACCCTGAAACACCAGCCCCAGCACGACCCCCTACACTGCCCGAACACCACTGTACTGCCCTAAACCCTGAAACATCAGCCCCAGCACGACCCCCTACATTGCCCGAACACCACTTCACTGCCCTAAACCCTGAAACACCACCCCCTGCATGACCCCCTACACTGCCCGAACACCACTGCACTGCCCTAAACCCAGAAACACCACCCCCTGCCCCACCCCATACACTGCCCGAACACCACTGCCCTAAACCCTGAAACACCACCCCTGCACCGCCCCTACACTGCCCGAACACCACTGCACTGCCCTAAACCCTGAAACACCACCCCCAGCACGACCCCCTTTACTGCCCGAACACCACTGCACTGCCCCAAACCCTGAAACACCACCCCCAGCACGACCCCTACACTGCCCGAACATCACTGCCCTAAACCCTGAAACACCACCCCTGCACGACCCCCTACACTGCCCGAACACCACTGCACTGCCCTAAACCCTGAAACACCACCCCCTACACTGCCCGAACACCACTGCACTGCCCTAAACCCTGAAACACCACCGCCAGCACGACCCCCTACACTGCCCGAACACCACTGCACTGCCCTAAACCCTAAAACACCATCCCCAGCATTACCCCCTACACTGCCCAAACACCACTGCACTGCCCTAAACCCTAGAACACTACCCCCAGCACGACCCCATACACTACCCGAACACCACTGCACTACTCCTAAAATACTACCCCCAGCACGACCCCCTACACTACGCAAGCACCACTGCACTACCCTAAATCCTAAAACACTACCCCCAGCACGACCCCCTACACTACCCAAACACCACTGCACTAACCTACATCCTAAAACACTACCCCCAGCACGACCCCCTACACTACCCAAACACCACTGCACTACCCTAAAAAATGACCCCTACACTACACAAACACCACTGCACTACCTTAAACACTACCCCCAGCACGACCCCCTACACTACCCAAACACCACTGCACTAACCTACATCCTAAAACACTACCCCCAGCACGACCCCCTACACTACCCAAACACCACTGCACTACCCTAAAAAATGACCCCCTACACTACACAAACACCACTGCACTACCCTAAACCCTAAAACACTACCCCCAGCACGACCCCCTACATTACACAAGCACCACTGCACTACCCTAAACCCTAAAACACTACCCCCAGCACGACCCCCTACACTGCCCAAACACCACTGCACTGCCCTAAACCCTGAAACACCAGCCCCTGCACGACCCCCTACACTGCCCGAACACCACTGATCTGCCCTAAACCCTGAAACACCAACCCTAGCACGACCCCCTACACTACACAAGCACCACTGCACTGCCATAAACCCTGAAACACCACCCCCAGCACGCCCCTACACTGCCCGAACACCACTGCACTGCCCTAAACCCTGAAACACTACCCCCAGCAAGACCTCCTACACTGCCCGAACACCACTGCACTGCCCTAAACCCTGAAACATCACCCCCAGCAAGACCCCCTACACTGCCCGAACACCACTGCCCTAAACCCTGAAACACCACCCCCAGCAAGACCCCAAACACTGCCCGAACACCACTGCACTGCCCTAAATCCTGAAACACCAGCCCCAGCACGACCCCTACACTGCCCGAACACCACTGCACTGCCCTAAACCCTGAAACACCATCCCCTGCACGACCCCCTAAACTACCCGAACACCACTGCACTGCCCTAAACCCTGAAACACCACCCCCAGCACGACCCCCTACACTGCCCGAACACCACTGCACTGCCCTAAACCCTGAAACTCCACCCCCAGCACGACCCCCTACACTGCCCGAACACCACTGCACTGCCCTAAACCCTGAAACACCAGCCCCAGCAAGACCCCCTACACTGCCCGAACACCACTGCACTGCCCTAAACCCTGAAACACCAGCCCCAGCATGACCCCCTACACTGCCCGAACACCACTGCACTGCCCTAAACCCTGAAACACCAGCCCCAGCACAACCACCTACACTGCCCGAACACCACTGCACTGCCCTAAACCCTGAAACACCAGCCCCAGCACAACCCCCTACACTGCCCGAACACCACTGCACTGCCCTAAACCCTGAAGCACCAGCCCCAGCACGATCCCCTTTACTGCTCGAACACCACTGCACTGCCCCAAACCCTGAAACACCACCCCCAGCACGACCCCCTACACTGCCTGAACACCACTGCCCTAAACCCTGAAACACCACCCCCTACACGACCCCCTACACTGCCCGAACACCACTGCACTGCCCTAAACCCTGAAACACCACCCCCTACACTGCCCAAACACCACTGCACTGCCCTAAACCCTGAAACACCACCCCCAAGCACGACCCCCTACACTGCCCGAACACCACTGCACTGCCCTAAACCCTAAAACACCATCCCCAGCATTACCCCCTACACTGCCCAAACACCACTGCACTGCCCTAAACCCTAGAACACTACCCCCAGCACGACCCCTACACTACCCGAACACCACTGCACTACCCTAAACCCTAAAATACTACCCCAGCACAACCCCCTACACTACCCGAACATGACTGCACTGCCCTAAACCCTCAAACACTCCCCCAGCACGACCCCCTACACTACACAAACACCACTGCACTACCTTAAACCCTAAAACACTACCCCCAGCACGACCCCCTACACTACCCAAACACCACTGCACTAACCTACATCCTAAAACACTACCCCCAGCACGACCCCTACACTACCCAAACACCACTGCACTACCCTAAAAAATGACCCCTACACTACACAAACACCACTACACTACCCTACCCTAAAACACTACCCCCAGCACGACCCCCTACACTACACAAGCACCACTGCACTACCCTAAACCCTAAAACACTACCCCCAGCACGACCCCCTACACTGCCCGAACACCACTGCACTGCCCTAAACCCTGAAACACCAGCCCCTGCACGACCCCCTACACTGCCCGAACACCACTGCACTGCCCTAAACCCTGAAACACCACCCCTTCACGACCCCCTACACTGCCCGAACACCACTGCACTGCCCTAAACCCTGAAACACCACCCCCAGCACGCCCCTACACTGCCCGAACACCACTGCACTGCCCTAAACCCTGAAACATCACCCCCAGCAAGACCCCCTACACTGCCCGAACACTACTGCACTGCCCTAAACCCTGAAACACCATCCCCAGCACGACCCCTTACACTGCACAAACACCACTGCACTGCCCTAAACCCTGAAACACTACCCCCAGCAAGACCCCCTACACTGCCCGAACACCACTGCACTGCCCTAAACCCTGAAACACCACCCCCAGCATGACCCCCTACACTGCCCGAACACCACTGCCCTAAACCCTGAAACACCACCCCCAGCAAGACCCCTACACTGCCCGAACACCACTGCACTGCCCTAAACCCTGAAACACCAGCCCCAGCACGACCCCTACACTGCCCGAACACCACTGCACTGCCCTAAACCCTGAAACACCACCCCAGCACGACCCCCTACACTGCCCGAACACCACTGCACTGCCCTAAACCCTGAAACACCACCCCCTGCACGATCCCCTACACTGCCCGAACACTACTGCACTGCCCTAAACCCTGAAACACCACCCCCAGCACGACCCCCTACACTGCACCGAACACCACTGCACTGCCCTAAACCCTGAAACACCACCCCTGCATGACCTCCTACACTGCCGGAACACCACTGCACTGCCCTAAACCCTGAAACACCATCCCCTGCACGACCCCCTAAACTGCCCGAACACCACTGCACTGCCCTAAACCCTGAAACACCACCCCAGTACGACCCCCTACACTGCCTGAACACCACTGCCCTAAACCCTGAAACACCACCCCCTACACTGCACGAACACCACTGCACTGCCCTAAACCCTGAAACACCACCTCCAGCAACACCCCCTACACTGCCTGAACACCATTGCTCTGCCCTAAATCCTGAAACACTAGCCCCAGCACGACCCCCTACACTGCCCGAACACCACTGCACTGCCCTAAACCCTGAAACACCAGCCCCAGCAAGACCCCCTACACTGCCTGAACACCACTGCACTGCCCTAGACTCTGAAACACCATCCCCAGCAAGACCCCTACACTGCCCGAACACCACTGCACTGCCCTAAACCCTGAAACACCAGCCCCAGCATGACCCCCTACACTGCCCGAACACCACTGCACTGCCCTAAACCCTGAAAACTACCCCCAGCAGTACCCCTACACTACCCAAACACCACTGCACTACCCTAAACCCTAAAACACTGCCCCAGCAGTACCCCCTACACTACCCAAACACCACTGCACTACCCTAAATCACTACCCCCAGCACGACCCCCTACACTACCCAAACACCACTGCACTACCCTAAACCCTGAAACACCACCCCCAGCACGACCCCCTACACTGCCCTAAACCCTGAAACACCACCCCCAGCACGACCCCCTACACTTCCCGAACACCACTGCACTGCCCTAAACCCTGAAACACCACCCCCTGCACGACCCCCTACACTGCCCGAACACTACTGCACTGCCCTAAACCCTGAAACACCATCCCCAGCACGACCCCTTACACTGCACGAACACCACTGCACTGCCCTAAACCGTAAAACACTACCCCCAGCAAGACCCCCTACACTGCCCGAACACCACTGCACTGCCCTAAACCCTGAAACATCACCCCCAGCAAGACCCCTACACTGCCCGAACACCACTGCCCTAAACCGTGAAACACTACCCCCAGCAAGACCCCCTACACTGCCCGAACACCACTGCACTGCCCTAAACCCCGAAACACCAGCCCCAGCACGACCCCTACACTGCCCGAACACCACTGCACTGCCCTAAACCCTGAAACACCATCCCTTGCACGACTCCCTAAACTGCCCGAACACCACTGCACTGCCCTAAACCCTGAAACACCACCCCTGCACGATCCCCTACACTGCCCGAACACTACTGCACTGCCCTAAACCCTGAAACACCACCCCCAGCACGACCCCTACACTGCACGAACACCACTGCACTGCCCTAAACCCCGAAACACTACCCCCAGCAAGACCCCTACACTGCCCGAACACCACTGCACTGCCCTAAACCCTGAAACACCACCCCCGCGTGACCTCCTACACTGCCGGAACACCACTGCACTGCCCTAAACCCTGAAACACCACCCCCAGCACGACCCCCTACACTGCCCGAACACCACTGCACTGCCCTAAACCCTGAAACATCAACCCCAGCAAGACCCCCTACACTGCCTGAACACCACTGCCCTAAACCCTGAAACACCACCCCCTACACTGCACGAACATCACTGCACTGCCCTAAACCCTGAAACACCACCTCCAGCAAAACCCCCTACACTGCCTGAACACCATTGCTCTGCCCTAAACCCTGAAACACCAGCCCCAGCACGACCCCCTACACTGCCCGAACACCACTGCACTGCCCTAAACCCTGAAACACCACCCCCAGCACGACCCCCTACACTGCCCGAACACCACTGCACTTCCCTAAACCCTGAAACACCAGCCCCAGCAAGACCCCCTACACTGCCCGAACACCACTGCACTGCCCTAGACTCTGAAACACCAGCCCCAGCAAGACCCCTACACTGCCCGAACACCACTGCACTGCCCTAAACCCTGAAACACAGCCCCAGCATGACCCCCTACACTGCCCGAACACCACTGCACTGCCCTAAACCCTGAAACACCAGCCCCAGCACGACCACCTACACTGCCCGAACACCACTGCACTGCCCTAAACCCTGAAACACCAGCCCCAGCACAACCCCCTACACTGCCCGAACACCACTGCACTGCCCTAAACCCTGAAACACCAGCCCCAGCACGACCCCCTACACTGCCCGAACACCACTGTACTGCCCTAAACCCTGAAACATCAGCCCCAGAACGACCCCCTACATTGCCCGAACACCACTGCACTGCCCTAAACCCTGAAACACCACCCCTGCATGACCCCCTACACTGCCCGAACACCACTGCACTGCCCTAAACCCTGAAACACCACCCCTGCACCACCCCCTACACTGCCCGAACACCACTGCTGCCTAAACCCTGAAACACCACCCCCTGCACCGCCCCCTACACTGCCCGAACACCACTGCACTGCCCTAAACCCTGAAACACCACCCCCAGCACGACCCCCTTTACTGCTCGAACACCACTGCACTGCCCCAAACCCTGAAACACCACCCCCAGCACGACCCCCTACACTGCCCGAACACCACTGCCCTAAACCCTGAAACACCACCCCTGCACGACCCCCTACACTGCCCGAACACCACTGCACTGCCCTAAACCCTGAAACACCACCCCCTACACTGCCCGAACACCACTGCACTCAAACCCTGAAACACCACCCCCAGCACGACCCCCTACACTGCCCGAACACCACTGCACTGCCCTAAACCCTAAAACACCACCCCCAGCATTACCCCCTACACTGCCCAAACACCACTGCACTGCCCTAAACCCTAGAACACTACCCCCAGCACGACCCCCTACACTACCCGAACACCACTGCACTACCCTAAACCCTAAAATACTACCCCCAGCACTACCCCCTACACTACCCGAACACGACTGCACTGCCCTAAACCCTCAAACACTCCCCCAGCACGACCCCCTACACTACCCGAACACCACTGCACTGCCCTAAACCCTCAAACACTCCCCCAGCACGACCCCCTACACTACCTGAACACCACTGCACTGCCCTAAACCCTAAAACACTCCCCCAGCACGACCCCCTACACTACCCGAACACCACTGCACTGCCCTAAACCCTAAAACACTCCCCCCAGCACGACCCCCTACACTACCCAAACACCACTGCCTCTAAACCCTAAAACACTACCCCCGCATGACCCCCTACACTACCCAAACACCAATGCACTACCCTAATCCCTAAAACACTACCCCCGCATGACCCCCTACACTACCCTAAACCCTAAAACACTACCCCCGCACGACTCCCTACACTACCCAAAGACCACTGCACTACCCTAAACCACGACCTCCTACACTACACAAACACCACTGCACTACCCTAAACCCTAAAACACTACCCCCTACACTACACAAACACCACTGCACTACCCTAAACCCTAAAAAACTACCCCCAGCACGAACCACTACACTACCCAAACACCACTGCACTACCCTAAACCCTAAAAACTACCCCCAGCAGTACCCCTACACTACCCAAACACCACTGCACTACCCTAAACCCTAAAACACTACCCCCAGCAGTACCCCCTACACTACCCAGACACCACTGCACTACCCTAAATCACTACCCCCAGCACGACCCCCTACACTACCCAAACACCACTGCACTACCCTAAACCCTAAAACACTATCCCCAGCACGACCCCTACACTACCCAAACACCACTGCACTACCCTAAACCCTAAAACACTACCCCCAGCACGACTCCCTACACTACCCAAACACCACTGCAATACCCTAAACCCTAAATCTACCCCCAGCATGACCCCCTACACTACACAAACACCACTGCACTACCCTAAACCCTAAAACACTACCCCCAGCACGACCCTCTTCACTACCTAAACACAACTGCACAATTTGTTACAGGCGTTGCAACGCAGGCCTGTGGTGCTTACTGGAAGTACCTAGTGGGCTAGTTGAGCCCCAGGGACCCTCAGGATTCAAGGTGACCTAATCCCCAACTTAAAACGCACCACGGGGCGCGTTTGCACATTGGTGAAGGGAGGGGCGGGGCCTCAGGTGACATGTGCGCAAACACACCCTGTGGTGCGTTTTAAGTTGGGGAATTCCCTTTGAATCCTGAGGGACCCTGGGGCCAACTAGCCCACCAGGTACCTTCAGTAAGCACAACAGAGTTGCGTTGCAGAGAGGTGAAAAAGGTGCGTGGCCTCGGAACGCCTCTCTGCAACTCAGCTCTGTGGTCCTAACTGTAGGTACCTGGGGGCTAGTTGGGCCCCAGGGACCCTCAGAATTCAAGGGGACTTAATCCCGCAACTTAAAACGCGCCACGGGGTGCGTTTGCACACATGTCACCTCAGGCCCCCCTCCCTTCACCACTGTGCAAACGCGCCCTGTAGCGCGTTTTAAGAGGTAGTTTTAATCCCCCTGCCCTATTATGTACTAGGGACTTGCAGAGGAGATCATGCTAATCACAGGGGTGCCCCAACGCATAGTGTTCCCTAGTGTATGTAGGTGTTTTCACTGTATTCTAAGTGTCTTTTAGCATAGCACTGGCTCTGGTTAGTCAGAGTCAGTTACCACCAGTACCCGTCTGAAAACGTTGTGGGCACAGGATGATTTTGCAACAAGGCCTCTTTCTGCTCCTCTGTTGGTTCTTTCTGCACATCTTTTGCTTCTTTCTGGGCGTTTTTTCTTCTTTCTTCACATGTCCTACCTCTGTAGGCATAGTTAGAAACTAGCATTTAAAAAAACCTTTGAAATTCACTTAAAAATCATAGGTTTCAGGCACGTTATAGTTAGAAATTAGCATTT
Organism: Calotriton arnoldi; assembly: GCA_963921515.1. Lineage (NCBI taxonomy): Eukaryota > Metazoa > Chordata > Amphibia > Caudata > Salamandridae > Calotriton > Calotriton arnoldi. The sequence goes on along the minus strand of CAWUFW010006086.1, from coordinate 1,201,593 downwards.
AAAAACCTTTGAAATTCACTGAAAAAACCATAGGTTTTAGGGACAGTTATAGTTAGTTGGACATTTCACTCGTACAAAACCATAGAAATTCCCCGTTATAGTTAGTTCAGCTAACTATAACTCGCGCCCCGCAATGCACTGCTGATGACGTCACATATTACATCACTCATGACATGGTCAGTGACATCACTGATGACATCACTGATGACATCTCAAATGACATCACTGATGACATCATCCATGTGATAATTTCATGCATCTTCTCACACCCTAATATAACTTTTGATACACCCACTCTAAATTACAGACTGCCATTCTCAAAACCATAGACACTCAAACACCAAAAACTACATACCCACTCACTGATTCTTAGGTCTACACACACATCCACTCACTCACCCGTACAGTCACTCATACTTAGTCACTCAGTACAGGACTATCATATGCACTCATACACCTATATAAACACTCACACACCGCCACTCATCCATAGAGGTACTCACACACCTAGTCAGTCATGCAAAAACTTAATCACACACCCATTTACTCACCTATACAGTTATACACACACCAGCTCACTTACTCATACAAATACTAGCACATTCTTACGCTCTTATACAATCACTGATACAAGTACACACTCATCCATACAGCCACTCTCACAATCACACACTCTCACTTATAGCCATTTATATACTCCAACACACATATATACTGCCTTTCACATATGTAGTTACTCACACATGTACCACTGAGATATACATTCAATCACTAACACACCCATACACATACTCACCCACCCATACAGTCCATCACAGATGCACTCTTGAAACCATGCACCCAGTGAATCACCAACTCACACATCTATGCACAGAGTCACACACACCCCACCCACACAAACACTCAGGCACCCATACAGATACTCAGACAATCAATCAATAACCCATGTAGACACTCATGTAGCTATTCAGAAAGCCATGCAGCCGCTTACAAACCAACAGACAGACGGATACAGACATTCACACAGTTTAGTCACTAACCCATGCATTCAGTAAGATACATTTAATCACTCACTTGTAGAGTCAGTCACTCACGTACTAAATCATCCATTCAGACACTTATACACCCACTCATTCTTCAATACGCCTTTCCCTATATATATTAAACATATTTAAACTTTACAGAAACACAGTCACTGGATGATGTCATCAGTGATGTCATCAGTGATGTCACTGACCATGTCATGAGTGATGTAATATGTGACGTCATCAGCAGTGCATTGCGGGGCGCGAGTTATAGTTAGCTGAACTAACTATAACGGGGGAATTTCTATGGTTTTGTACGAGTGAAATGTCCAACTAACTATAACTGTCCCTAAAACCTATGGTTTTTTCAGTGAATATATATATATATATATATATATGTGTGTGTGTGTGTGTGTATATATGTGTGTGTGTGTGTGTGTGTGTGTGTGTGTGTGTGTGTGTATATATATATATATATATATATACCATACTTGTATAAGGAAAATAATATGCCCAGATATAATGTGTGTTTAAAAAAAAAAAAAAATTTTTTTGTTTATATTAGTTTCATATTTTCCTCAATAGTTCAATAGCGAAGCACTTATAGATACAATTGTTCTGATCATATTTACATATTGTGATAGATATAATATAAGAGAGGCCCATAAGCATCTAATCAAATAACTTATATGAAAGCTACGCAGTGACCTATGTAATGGTTAAGCATAAAATATATGCATGTGTTAAACTGACCTAAAGAATATCTCTATATTTTTAAACCGTAGGTATTCTATATGTTTGTACAAAGAAGAGCACATATCTAAATACATAAATCAAATTATAAATGTTTACATGCACAGGCATATGCTGTACATTTGTGTTTGAGTATGATGGTCATGTAGGAAAGAGCCAACTCTTGAGTGGTCTTCTGAAGAGAAAATAGTTATCCGTGGATCTTGTGTTTGGTAATAATGAATTCCATAGTTTGGCTGCTTGAACAGAGGAAAAAGATTTACCACCCGTGTTTTTTTTTTTTTTTTTTTGTATATGCTGGGGTTTTGAGGCGAGTTGCCAATCTGGGCAAAGGTTCCTTTGTTGTATGTTTTTGGTGATTTTATTCCTGATGAGTTAAAAGTGGTTCAATGTATTTCTTTGTGAGTGACTCAAAGCAGCTTGAAGGTGGATCTTCTGGCAACCAGTACCCAATGTAGGGCCTTCAAGGCAGGGGAGATGTGGGCTTGTGGCTTTACATGTAGGGGTAGTCTGGCAGCAGAGTTATGAATTTGTTGTAGTCTTTTCGTAGTTGATAACGATGATTCGTGGTAGAGGCCATTGATGTAATCAAGTTTAGACAATACAAGAGATCATAGCTCGGATGGACTTTATGTGGAAATCCTAGGTAGGGGAAGATGCGTCACAAAGTTTCATAGTGATGAAGCTTGATCTTGTTCAATTGTCCACTTGGGCATTCATTGATAACTTGGAGTCCGCGTTAATTTCAAGGTTTCTTACTTCCGTTGGTACTTTAGGAGGTGCTTTCAGAACGTCAGGCCAGCTGCAGAGTGGGTAGTAATTTTTCCATGTGCCTCATGTGAATATTTCAGTTTTGGAAGCATCCCATTTGAGATGGTTCCATGTCATCCTCTAAATAATGGCTCTGAGACAACTGTAGACGTTTGAGTTTGTAATGTCTTTGGGGCTTTCCAATTTAAGAAGTATTTGTGTCATCTGCATAGTTAAAGCATGTGAGCTGAAATTAATTGATTATTGCTGGTAATGACGTCATGTAGATGTTGAAAAGTATGAGTGAGATGATCGAGCTTAGAGGGACCCCTGCTTTTGTGAAGTAAGGTTTGGATGAGAAAGGGGAGTATGGATGACCTTTTTCAATCAAAATGGTTCGGCACCACAAGTATACACTTTTTGACCATAGGCGTTCAGCACAATTATAATGCAACTCATACACACAGTACATATAATTTTCAAAACTCCATCAAAATATTTTTGTAGAAAGTTCTTTATTCATGTTCTTCTTTTATTATTCTGCTTAAAACAGTAGCCAACGTGTTTCGTCCTCAGACTTCTTCAGGGCTATAAAATACATATAGATACAAAAACCTTATTTAAAGTATAAAAAATTATTTATCATTTGACAAACATTTTTCATGTTCCATAACATGAACCTTCATGATTGTAACACCCCAATTTTTTTTTTACTGCAATCGCTTCAATCATAGTATTGTAGATTCTTTTATAACGCCCTCCTTTTATTTATATAGCTACCCATGTGCTGAACTAAATCCACAGAAATACATTCGTTCTGTTTATGTCACGTGTGTGAGGGCTCCATTTTTATGATACAACTACATCTTTAGTATGTTGAAATTCCTTTTAGGGAGATGACTACGGTCAATCTTAAAGAGACCAGTTGTTATATCTATTGAGATGTAGCTATCTATATTTCTATAATAATCACATTCTCATACCTCTATTTCGAGATTCTTCTAACAAGGGCACTGTGCTGGTTTTTGTGTCATTCATTGTGTGTCTATTCCCTTACCGATATCTTTACTTATTAATTCCAAAGAGAAAGTTAAAAAAACATCTTATATTACATTTTTTAGAGATCAGGATTTATGTTTAATTATCAAACAGAAAGGCACAATGGAAATTTCAGAATGGCCATACCTCTAAGGTTAGACTCGAGCATGTCAATCACTGCAGTGTGGAGGATTCCAATTTTCTTTAATGGAAAGATTGTTCAGAATTTTTCAGGACTTGCTGATATAAGTAACCTGAATCCCACTAACAAAAATCATTACTAGGAAATCCATCCAATGCGTACATGTTAAACAACAAGACCACAGAAAAAACAAGACTCCATGCAACACATCTTGGACTTTTGTGTGACAGATGTGTTTTGAATTAGTTATTTTGTCACATTATAAGAGGAAAAATATTCTTATATACCAACCCGTGCACATTGTGTGATACGGGCAAGGTCAGCATAGCTACATTTCTGTAAATATGTAGCCTCACTATGCCCCGCTATCTAGCAAAACCCAAAGGATGCTTCTTGGAGCAGTTAAAATGAACCCAATCCGAACACAGGAGGAGATATAAATAAATTGAATTCAAGGAATTAAAAGCATTTAAGCTCAAATTTGTTAGATCACGTTATAGGAAAAAGCAATATTCTGATATGTCGTGCGACTCTCATGCCTCACTATGGCACCTTTCAAGCAAAACCGCACTAAATACTTATTGGATCCATTGTAAACGGACCCAGTTAAAACTTCAGGTGAGATATTGTTACTGTTCATGCTAACACTCTCACCTCAGTATAGCACTCTTCAAACAAAACCACACTTGGTACTTGTTCAATCTGATTATGAGGGGACCCAAGTGAAGCTCACATGACTTTATCGCAGGAGCCAGTTGTTCCATGTCCATATGCGTATTGAAAATTTCTCAACATTTCCGTTAGCGAAATGCACCCATTTTCTAAGTTACATAAGCCCAAAATGCTAAAGCGTTACGTCCTTGTGAACCACAATGTAAGTTATTCATAGAATAGTAAAACACAACCGCACGAAATAAATCCCATAGAATTGGTATTCTTCTTATTCAAGTGCCCAAGTTTGTTCGCCGAAGGGTGGGAATCTGTCCACTTGGGGTGTTGCAGAGATCGAAACTGAGTGACCGTTATTATACCGTTTAAATAGCGCTCTCACATTCACACACCTGATGTGAATTCAAGAGCGGCCTGTGACAGAAATGACGTTGCGTGGCACCATCTTTGACTGGATGTTAGCACACTAAATCTATATGCGAATCTTCAAAATAATATCAAATCTATAATGTTCATTACATGTCCTCGATGTCATCAGGATATTAGAATATCATGACATATTTGATAATTGGGACATGATTCGATGATGCGTAAAGGCATCTAACTCGGTCCAGGTAAATGGAGAAGAAGTCGAAGTTCGACTACATGACCGGTATACACAGAATCCGCCATCTTAAAATGCCTTTTGTGCATCTATTTACCATATTCCATATGCACTTATAAAATAATGTACCTCATTACTGTCAAGCTTTACAGCGCAAATCTAATCATTGTTGTCAATATCAGATACGATGTATGTATCAATAAAGATTCTGTACCCTCCATCTCAATGTGGTTTAAAAACCATTCTAAAAGATAAAAGATGACGTTTAGTAAGAGCCATCTTTGAACAGATAATGGCATATGGGATCCATATAGGAATGTGATCTTTTTACCTTTTTCAACAATAGCAGATTTTTAATGATCACTGCATATACTTGCTGCCATCGGGACATTATTTGAGTGCCATGACATAAATTGTGATTAGAGCATTGTGAATTTGCACACATTCAAAATAGCATCTAGCTTGGTCCACATAAATCTGCAGGACGTAAAATTCAACTTCATAAATGACAGGCACATAGTCTGCCCTCTTGATATACCTTTTATCAATCTATTTACCATTGTCGGTTATATATTTATCACACATTTGACCATTGTTCTCAGTATGACGGATGTGACAGAAATATTAATGGAGGTTCTGTGGGATCTAAGGTGAGGAAGCTTATCTCAATAACTCTGTATTCATACAGCTAGTGCTGATAATATGCCCTTGCCCCACAGATCTGAAGTGATGAGGGAAACCTCCTATGCACCATTCAAAGTGATTTGATTTTTCCCACTATAGTGGTAGGTGCGGTAGTTCATTGCCTCAGCCCCTTTTTGCATAACATTGTTATGGATGACATTTTGTTCTTAAGGAAGGATGTGATCCAGTCACGTCTCACTCCCCCTCCCCCTCCATGCCGGCTTCGTCGAGTCTTAGGATTAGAGTGTCATGGTCAACCATGTCCAAGGCAGCTGAGAGGTCCAAGAGAAGTAGTACATCGAACCCGTTCCGGTCTACTGTGTTTTTAAGGTCATCCCAGATGAGGACATATTCCTTGCCTCTTCCAGGACGGAATCCTGTTTGGAAGTCTGAAAGTATGGAGTTCTCTTCAATGAATTGTGACATCTGGTTGAATGCTGCTCTTTCTATCAGTTTGCCCAGGAAAGCTCCATTTGTAATCAATATGATGTTTGAGTCATGTGGGTCCATGTTTGTTTTCTTTAATAATGGCCGTATGTATGCCGATTTTAAGTCTTCTAGAAAGATTCCTGTAATTAAAGAATTATTGATGATTCTTCTTACTGGTGCGCCAGCAGAGGTGTTTAAAAGAATGTTCTTGACGATTTGTGGTGGACAAGGGTCAGAAGGGCAGCCAGCTGACCTGCTTGCTTTGACAAGATCCATAAATTCACTTTGTGATGTTTGTTTGAAGGAATGCAGAGGCTGGGCTAGCCTACCTGTGGAGATGGGTTGGTGCTGGTGGTTTTCCATTGTTTTAAATAGGAGTACAACTTGTCTGCTTTTGTTGTGTAATGATTTGCCAGTTGGTCAGTAAATTCTTGAGTAATGGGATGAGTTCCTTCTGTGTATTTAGGTTTACGAAATTCGGTGAGAATTTTATAAAATTCTTTATTTGCACATTTAACCTTATGAATTCCGACTCAATAGTACCTTTTTAGCTTTTTTGTTTGACTTGTATCTTCTGTTCAGATTGTGTAGGTGAAGTTTGTCTTGAGTGGTATTTGTTTTTAGTCAGATGCGTTGCAATTTGTTTTATCTTTTATAGTTCTGCCTTCTTCCAAGGTGTTTGTTTTCTTTAGTCCTGTTTTGTTGTTCTTAGTGGTATTAGGATATCAAAAGTTTCCTGGAGCCACTCAGTTTTTTTAAAGGAATTGATTGTATCTAGATCTGTGTTGGATGTTGTGTTTCTAAGTATTCAAAATTGAGTTTGTTCCACGGTTGATAGGTGGATGCATGTAATGCGGCCTTTGGTGTGTTGATTTGTGTTGGAAAGCTACCAGAGGGTGGTCTGACCATGTGACTGATGCAATCCCTTGAAAGGTAACTAGTTCTGGATTTGCACAAATGGCATCTAGGATGTGTCCAGTGATGTGTGTGGGCGATCAGATGTAGATTCAGTGTGTCTAGGTGAGTGATGAGTTTTTGTGATAGTATAAGCTTTTAACTAGTCATACTAATCCCAGGGAGTCTAACAAAAGATGGTAGCTTATGCAAAGAAGGTGTTCCCTTTAACTAGTTTGGTCCTAGGATCAAGCCAATACTTATTGTCTTTTAGGGAGCTATTCCCATGCTTTATGGGATAAGAGTATCAGAAGTGTTGCCTGCGGTTCTGGAGGATACTTGCAAAATATTGCAACGTTAATTCGCTGATGGACGAGACGCAGCAAAATTCTCTACTAAGTCAGGGCTAGATACAGTAGATTGTTTGGGAAGAGCATTAGGAGCAAGTGTGGTTATTGGGTGCCATGTGTAAATCCGCTCAACTGGATTTTCTATAGATGTTCAGCATTCGTTAATGGACATGCCTTTTGATGACTATAGATTATTCGGTGAGAAGGCAGGTACAGCCCTTGAAAGGGTAAAAGAGAGCAAGGTCACTGCCCACTCCTTAGGTTTAGCGCCTCCAGCTTCCACAGCAGCAACATACCTTTCAAGGTTTCGAAAGAGGCTACCTTCAGAGTCAGAGGGGATACATGCCTCAATTGTAGCAGACCGCCCAGTCGTTTAGGGGTCGTGGTTGTGGTGTAAGTAAACAATGTTCAGGAACCTCTACGTCTTTGGAACTGGCTGAGAGATCAGGACATATCTCTGATTGTACAACACCGGACCGGGAGCTTTAAACATTTTGGGCGGACAAACTCGGCTGGTGTTGCCTAGCGGGTCCCAAATGGCATTTACCGTCCGAGGTGGCACAGGACATCTTCCAGCAATGTGAGAGCTCTGGCTCGATCTATCTGCTGTTGCAGAGAAAGTGCAGTGTCCAAAGTTCTGCGCATTGGAGTACCCAAGGCAATCCTTCCCAGGAGATGCTTTTCACCTGCTTTGGAGTTTGGGACTCATATAAGACTATCCGCCTTAACTCTGCTGCCCAGAATACTCAAAAAGATAGAGAGGCCGGGCCCAAGTAATTTTAGTGGCTCCACACTGGATGAGGAGAGTGTGGTACCTGGAACTTGTGGCCATGAGCTTCGATCCTACAATCCAGCTGCCCCTTGGGGAGGTTCTCCTGTCTCAGTAGCAGGACCAGGTCTTTTATCCGAATCTGCACAACCTATGCCTCCATGCATGGAGATTGAGCTGCAGCAACTGATACCATATAATCTCCTTCCTGAAGTGGTTGGTGTAATCCTGGCAGCCAGGCGTCCTTCCACAAAGACTGTTTATAGTGGGCGCTGGGAGAAGTGTGTGGTGTAGTATTCCTCCTGTCATATCCAACCCTTCCAAACTTCCTTTTCTGATATTCTCTTATTCTGTTCGTCATTGGCCCAGCAAGGCCTAGCTGTGGCTACAGTTAATGGTCATTTAGCAGCTCTTTCTTCCTTGTTAGGTTTGTCGGATCAGCCATTTCACTTTATATCGCCTGACTCTTTTCCTGGAGGGGTTGATCCATAAGGTTGCTTCTGTCTCATTTATAAGGCCACAGTGGGATTTGCGTTTTGTTTTAACCTACATAATATGCTTGCTTGTTGAGCCTATGCACAGTTGTCCTTCACGATTTCTGACTCTGAAGATCGTGTTCCTTATAGCCATTACATTGGCATGGCGAGTGAGTGAACTTCAGACTTTGTCATCGGTGGCTCCTTATGATTCCTTCTTTCCTGAGTAATTGGTCTATAGAACAAGGGTAGCATTCCTCCCTGAGATAGATACGCCCTTTTATTTAGGACAGCCCATCACTTTGTCAACTTTTTATGAACCGCCTCATCCCTCAAAGGAGGAAGAGTGACTACATTGCCTTGATCCTAAAAGGACTCTCAGCTTTTACCTAGAGAACCAGGGAATTTCAACAAGATTAACTACTTTTTATCAGTTTCTCTGGAGTTAAAAAAAGGGTAAAGCAGTTCAAAAGAGAACCATCTCTACATTGATTGATTGTATGATGTATCCAGATCTGTTTATTTGCTTGCTCTACTAGAGCAAAGGCTGCTACTACAGCGCTATTGTGTGGTGTGCCAGTCTTGGATATTTGTCAGGCTGCTACGTGGGCCTCTTTGCACATGTTCACCAAGCACTATTGCCTGGACAACCTGGTCCAGCGGAAAGGGCACTCAGCCCGACATGTCCTGCAATATTTCCTGGTTTAAGCCATTCCACAGACTCTACACCTGGGAGGTACTGCTTTGGTGTCTAGTCAAAAGGTGAGGAATCTGCTGTTAGAAATCTCTATCAGAAGTTACTTATCTTCAGTAACTCCTTTTCCAATGGAGGCTATCAAACCGCAGATTCCTCACCTGCCCTCCAACTTTCCCGTTATTTGACGTGGTCTCATAAAAATCAGTAGATAATAAGAATCCAATGCTAAAAGTCTGCACACACAAATTTTTTAATGATGTTTTCTTAAGTCTCCACGTCTGTTGGCACAAATGGACTACAGAAAGAAACTGATGCCTGCGCATGCAGGTGACGGTGTGTGTGTGTGTGTGTGTGTGTGTGTGTATGTATGTGTGTGTGTGTGTGTGTGTGTGTGTGTGTGTGTGTGTGTGTATGTATGTATATATACAGGATCCAATGTCACGTTCGCACGACACTTGGCGGTTACGTGGTAACGTGCCGATGCTAAAGAATATTGCTAATAATATTTCAATAAGAGAGAACCAAAGATCACTTGGGACCTGGGGTAGTATCTACAACAAAAACACACTGGTCCCTAGTAAGAGTACTTTGGATGCAAAGAACCAAGTGGTGGATAAAATTTATTCAAAGGAGTTTATGAAAAACAGCTTCAAGACACATAGCTGCACCGTGAATATTGGTGCAAAGTAAACATGCTCGGTGCTCTCTTTAGAGTGATGCACTCAATTGATAAATCGTGATTAACAAGTCAACAGTGTTTAGTTAGTTCAGAGAATTTGATAACTGTATGCTTTTTTAGATTATTGGTGCTCTCATAATCTGTTGCACACATTCCACTAAAAGTTCACATATCCATAATTATGTCGGTGTGTTTAGCTAGGACGTTCTTCCAGGTGTAGGAGAGGTCTGTCAGCTTTTTGGCGAGGACTCCAGGATTGTGCACATAATTAGAATAGAATTTGGTGCAAAGTACTTTGCACCTCTAGTTCCGAACAGACTGCATTTGTCAAGACCTTCCAATCAATACTGTGTAGCATAGGTTGGTGTAATAATACTGTACTCCTTTAGTTTTACAATCCTTTCTGAGCAACTGTTTTTCTGCCTCCTTTGATGCTTTTTTTTGAGGGGTGGGGGACATTTGGTGGAATAAGGCACTATATAAATAATCAAAGTAAAGTCTGTCTTCCAACACCCTGTTGGTCGCACGGGTTCCATCATGTCTATTATCTCCATTTCCCTAAAGGCCATCGGCGTCTGATTGTAATTCTACTCTGTTAGTCCAACTGAGGGCACATCGCTCAGATTCAGTGTAAGGGTGCTTAAAGCACTATTGAAATCGACGTAACATGACCTTGCATACCATTGCTGGAGTTCTGTGGTTGCACTTGTTTTCTTTTACACTGATGTACGTAACGTTCTCTTCTAGGGGCCCAAGTAATAACATTCTAAAGTTAGAGTGAACAAAAAAGTAAAAAATTCAAAGTTGCACCTCTTACAACGGTTATACAAATTTATAGTGAATTGATGATTGCATTAGAGGACATGATTATAAGTTTATATCTAATCCATTCTTTTATTTTTATTTCAAAGTAGAAAGTCCGAATACAGTGATACAGTTGCATGAAGGCCAAATGTATAGTTGGAATGAATCGCAATATTTTTGTTACAAGAAGACATTTCTACCAAAGTGGAATGACATATGGACCAAGATGCAGGTAAGGTAGATGTGAGTGAAAGTTCACTTTGTTGTTCTCTAACCAGTATGAACTTTACCATAGGTGTTATACCATGAAGGAATCCAAGGGATACAAATAATCCCAGAAAGCATTTTTTAGAGGAATTTTGACTCTTGTTTCTTCTTTAATAACATTGCATGTAAAGTCTGCATTAGATTTGGAAATTAATCGGAAACTACTCTTCTTTTGGGGAAACTGTCATTTTTGGGCACCTTTGGGAGCCACTATCGCTTTTTAGCAAATTATGTTGGAGCAGCAGCAGAGTCTCTAATGGTGTATGTTGCTTTTTCTTGTTGCGCTGATCTAATCACGTCACAGAGCACGGGATGTGAGGATGCCATAGCTCATGTCTGTATTAACTATGTCCCAGGCTGGGAGAGCACTGGGTTTTGCCGTGCTCCTGACTCTTTAAATCTGGCATTAGCTAAGATTTTTTGATTTTAATGGAATTTTAATGTCCCTCTGTCTATCTATCTCCTGGTGGTTGATAGTTGGTAGTTGTAGTTAGGACCTAGTTTCCATAGAAAAAGCATTTTTTGTTTTGCTAATAACTTTGGCGCTGTTTGATGAATTTTCACGAAAGGTTCAAAACTAGTGAGCTAGTCACTTCAGCTGCTGCCTGGAAGGCTTCATAGTGATTTGTCAAGCGGGGGCTGAGAAAGGGGTGGGGGTGTCCCAAAATGCATTTACCTCAAGCAATATCTCAGTGATTTTAGACACAACTACAACCTGAACCACTAAACGAAAATACACCAAATTTAACAGAAAGCTAGATCTTGGTCCAGAAAGAGTGCTTTTTGTAATTTTGTGTACTTTTTTCAGTAGTTTTGGAGTTACTAGAGGAAAGAGATTTATGTATATCTAGAGACGCAGATCCACTGCGGTGGATTCCCGGATCCATACGCCAACAGCAATGCTGCGTTGGCTGACCGCAACCAGAGCAAAAACTTGCAGCCACCATTTTGTGAATCGGGACACGGTTCCCTGGAGGAGTGGGGGATAAAGTAGAAATAAGATGGTTTAAGGGGTCAGGATAGAGGTATATTGACTCCATGGGACTGATTGAGGGGTCTGTGAGGGATTGTGGGAAAACATTTTTATTGCATGTACAAGGATCCGCGGCGCTCAGCGTGGCCCCCATGTGAATCTGAGGTGGATCCAGACCCCAGTTAAAAAAACACATACAGCCACTCTCAGACCCACACAGTCCCTCGCACACCCACTCGCAGACCCACAAATCTACTAGCACACCCACGCAGCCACTCACAACTCATACAGCCACTCATACAGCCACTCACAGACCCACAACACCACTTCCACACCCACACAGACACCACCCCCCCCCAGGCCGATTTCGGCCCCTGGGGACCGGCCATGCATCCCTGGGTGCCGTGGAGCCTGCCCACGGCACCCAGTGTGCAGGATCGGGACCGCGGGGAGTCTCATGGCCCTGCGGTCCCAGCCAGCTCCCCGCTTTCAGCTGGCATTGCTGCTGCACGCAGGGAGCTCCTAGAAATACAGCTCCCTGCATGCAGGAGCAATAGGTTCATCTCTTTTCCTGCCTGCATGTCTGCGGGCAGGCAAAGAGATGAAACCTCCGCTTCCAGCAGTCGTAAGCATTTTGACAGCTCCCGCCCGCTGGTACCTGAGTGTTTGCTTTTGCTTGGTGGGAGCTGTTGGCTCCCGCCAAGCAATAGCAAACAGCCCGCCCTGGGGGTGGTGGTCTCCTGCGCCGTATATGGCCCTCTTTTTTTTTTTTTTTTTTCGCACCGGGAGGTGGAGGTCGGGGGGGTGTAAGAGATCATTCTAATATGTAGCCCGGGGAGGTGCTGGTCCCTGGTGGGGGGAGAGGGGGTCCGCGCTGCCTCCCCGCCTATTATTAAAATGATCCCCGGGGAAGTGGTGGTCACCGGGGCATTTTTAAGCCCTTGGAGGGAGGCTACGTGCGCCCCCTCCATTTTAAATTAAAGCCTGCATGGCTCTGAGCCTGGCCCACCCGGGGGCTACAATTAAAACAAGCGTAGGAGACTGCACTTTTTTTTTTTTTTTTTTCTGCATCCTTTTTTTGGTGGGAATCCGCTGAAGCAGTGTCCCAAGTTGGCTGCCAACACTTCCCGGTTAGTTTTGGCAGCTAATCAGAGCTCTGCAGCTCTCTGCACAAGCTCGTCATTATTCACGAAGAATTTGTGATCGTAGATATACAAATTTGAATTTACTTTAATATCTTACAAACTATTGAATGGATTTACACCAAATAACAAAAAGCACAATCTGGGGACCAAAAGCTAGCTTTCAGTCAAATTTGGTTGAATTCTGTTCAGGTGTGTCTAAAGAGTCTGAGAATGAACTTGGGAAACACTTTGACACCCCGCTTTTTTTTTTTTCTCGGCCCCCTCCTGACTGACTTACATATATTAATATATATATATATATATATATATATATATATATATATATATATATATATATATATATATATATATATATATTATCTACTGGCGGTCGCCAGTAGATAGTTATAGTTACAACCTATTATCCATAGGAAATCCGCGACATTCTATTTGAAATAACTCTCTTGCCGGTTGACGTATCTTCGCAAAATTTTCAAACTTTGTGGGGCGCTCCGGTCCGCTCCTACCCTGAAAGTCTCGGGGGATTCGTCAATCGGGGCCGAGAAAAGGGGGTCCCAAAACGCGTTTTCCCCATGCAATTTTCCATAGGAAACTTTAGACACGGCTACAGCCCGAACTGCTGAACGGAATTACACCAAATTTGGCAAAGAGGTAGTTCTTGGTTCAGAAAGAACCTTTTGTTAAATGGTGTAAATCCGTTCAGTAGTTGCTGAGAAAATCAAAAGTAAAAGTATAGATATATCTATGGCCGCGTCGGATTCGCGCACCCTCCCGATCACGAGCTGCATGCTAATTGGCTGTCAACACTCCAAATCAGGAAGTGTTGGCAGCCATTTTGTCCCTCGGTAGAACCGAGGGACAGAAACAAGTGCGTTGCGCACAAAGGGGGCAGGGTAGAAACACCCTGACCCCCTAGGTTTTTTTTTAAATTGGCAGGATGCGCTCAGGGTGCGCGAATCCTGCGGAAAAAAGAAATCGAAGCGCGGTCTCCCGCGCTTCGATGTTAATTGCCCCGGGTGGGCCAAGTCCCGGGGGCATGCTGGGGGGTTAATTTTATGTGTGGGGGCCTCTAAGGGCCCCCAAGCCCCGGGGACCACCACCCCCGGGGCTTTATGTATAATGGTGCGGGAGGGCTCTGAGCCCTCCCGCAGCCCCGGGACCGCCACCTCCCCGGGCTTCTTTTTATTTTTGAAAAACCTGTGTGGGGGCTCCAGCCTCCCCACACGCCCGGGACCACCACCTCCCGGGGCTTTCAAAATGTAAGGAGGGGGCCGCGCGGCCCCCTCCTGGAGCCTGTGGTGGCCCTGGGGACCGCCACCCCCAGGGCCGGCTCCTGCAGTGTCCCGGGTGCCTACCCCGGGACACTGCTGTTTGCAATGACAGGACCGGAGCCTCGCGGCTCCCGTCCTGTCATTACAAACTGCTTGGATATTGGAAGAGAGCAGGAAACCTGCTCTCTCTTCCAATATCCAAAGCTGATTGCTTTCCACATGGGGAGCAGCATGTTAGCTGCTCCCCATGTGTAAAGCAATGCCGGCTCCCGTAGGACACGGGGAGCCGGCGGGACTGTGGGGGTTTGGGGACCCCCACAGTCCCCAACGAGAGGCCAGGCCCCGGGGATGGGGTCCCCGGGGCCATAGGTGGCCACGGAGGGGGGCCACGCAGCCCCCTCCCCAAAGGTAAAAAAAAGTAAAAAAGTGCAAGGCCGGCCCCGGGGGATGGGGTCCCCGGGGCCTTAAATGGCCTGAGGAGGGGGCCACGCAGCCCCCTCCAAATAAAAAAAAGGCCATGCCCCGGGGATGGGGTCCCGGGGCCAATACAGGCCCAGGGAAGGGGGCCACGCGCCCCCTTCCCGTTTTTTTTTTTAATTTTAATTAAAAAAGGAGGGTAAGGCCCTGGGGATGGGGTCCCCAGGGCCTAAAAATAGGAAAAAGGAAGGGGGCCACACAGCCTCCCTTCAGGGGGAAAAAGCAAACAAGAAAAAAAAAAAAAACGATCGGGCCCGCAGGCCCCGCCCCCTTCCTTCACCACTCTGCAAACGCGCCCCCAGGGGGCTGCCTTGCAGAGAGGTGTACAGAGGCCACGCCCCTTTTTACACCTCTCTGCAACGCAGCTCTGTGGCGCTTTTGGAGGTATATGGTGGGCTAGTTGCACCCCAGGGACCCTCAGGATTCAAGGGAGTTAATCCCCCGACTTAAAACGCGCCACGGGGCGCGTTTGCACAGTGGTGAAGGGAGGGGCGGGGCTTCAGGTGACATGTGTGCAAACAGGCCCCGTGGCGCGTTTTAAGATGGGGAATTAAATCCCCTTCAATCCTGAGGGTCCCTGGGGCCAACTAGCCCAACAGGTACGTCCAGAAAGCACCACAGAGCTGCGTTGCAGAGAGATGTAAAAGGGGTGTGGCCTCTGTACATGTCTCTGCAACGCAGCCTCTGGCGCATACTGGAGGTTCCTGGTGGGCTAGTTGGCCCGTAGGGACCCTCATGATTCAAGGGGACTTAATCCCCAACTTAAAACGCGCCACGGGCGCGCTTGCACAGATGTCACCACAGGCCCCACCCCTCCCTTCACCATTGTGCAAATATTCCTCTAAAATCAGCCGAAATACGAATTCTGATTTACTCACCTGTTATCAGGAGAGACCTCAGTGCTGCATCTTTCAGCCCAGTACTGGTCCTGAAAAGTAATTTTAACCGTACTTACCAGTAACTTGAATTTCCTTCCATAGGCTAACATTGACTGGTTTCACTTGGAAATTCTTCTAAGTGTGGAGTTTTGGAACTTTATAATATTCCTCTAAAATCAGCCGAAATACGAATTCCGATTTACTCACCTGTTATCAGGAGAGACCTCAGTGCTGCATCTTTCAGCCCAGTACTGATCCTCAAAAGTAATTTTAACCGTACTTACCAGTAACTTGAATTTCCTTCCATAGGATATCATTGCCTGCTTTTTGCTGAAAAAGTTTCTAAGTGTTGATTTTTGAAACATACAAATATTCCTCTAAAATCAGCCGAAATACGAATTTCGATTTACTCGCCTGTTATCAGGAGAGACCTCAGTGCTGCATCTTTCAGCCCAGCACTGACCCTGAAAAAGTAATTTTAACCGTACTTACCAGTAACTTATATTTTCTTCCATAGGAATCCATTGTCTGGTTTTCAGCAGAAAAGTTTCAAAGTGTCGATTTTCACAAACTACAAATATTCCTTAAAAATCGCCTGTATGACTTAAACGCATTCTTTCAACTGTTTACAGGAGATGCACCAGTGCTGGATCCAGGATCCAACACTGAGTAAGAAAAAGTAACGATAACAGTTTTTACCTGCTAAGTGAATTTCCTTCCATAGGATAACATTGGTGATTCTATGAGAAAAAGTTTGTGTCAACTTTTAAAATACAATAATATTCCTTAAAAATCACGACTGTAACCAAAACGCTTTTACTCAACTGTTTACAGGAGATGTACCAGGACTGAATCTAGGATCCAGTCCTGTGGTTAGAAAAGTAATCCATAAAGTAACTAATTGCATTTAACTAGAAATTCACATTGAGCTGAATGTTGCATTGTGTTTGAAAATGTGTTGCCCATTGCAACAACTGTAACTACTGTACTTAAAAGTCTATTGCCTATGTGCAAAGTATTTAAACTAAAGTAATTCATTCTGAGAAAGTATTTTTGTAATGTAATGTATAATGTAATTACAATGTAATTTAAAAATAAAATATGTAAAAAAGAATTGTTTCTAAAAATGTAGTAAATCAGTATGAAAAAAATTAATATAACAATTAATACATTTAAAAATTGTCATTTACAAAACCTTTGAAATTCACTGAAAAAACCGTAGGTTTCAGACATGTTATAGTTAGGAATTAGCATTTAAAAAACCTTTGAAATTCACTGAAAAAACCATAGGTTTCAGATATGTTATAGTTAGAAATTAGCATTTAAAAAACCTTTGAAATTCACTGAAAAAACCATAGGTTTTAGGGACAGTTATAGTTAGTTGGACATTGCACTCGTACAAAACCCGTGAAATTACCCCGTTATAGTTAGTCACGTGGATGATGTCATCAGTGATGTCATTTGAGATGTCACTGACCATGTCATGAGTGATGTAATATGTGACGTCATCAGCAGTGCATTGCGGGGGCGCGAGTTATAGTTAGCTGGACTAACTATAACGGGGGAATTTCACGGGTTTTGTACGAGTGCAATGTCCAACTAACTATAACTGTCCCTAAAACCTATGTTTTTTTCAGTGAATATATATATATATATATATATATATATATATTGTGTAGAAAGGGTTTAAACTTGCCTGTAAAATACTTATAATTGCTTGTAAAACCTTTGCCACGCATATGCTTACCATTCATGCTTTTACAACGAAATTTGTTGTAAAGGCATGTGTGGATAAAGGCATATGCGTGGCAAAGGTTATGGGTGATAATGGCATTCGCGTTGTAATGGCCACTTTGTAACGGTGTGCGTTACAACGGAATGTTTGGTTCCATCATACACCCTCATAGACTCAGTCACATACACCATTCACACACTCACACAAAACCAAACGTTACAGGGATGTTATAGTTAGGAAATAGAATTTAAAAAAAAAACCTTACAAATTCATTGAAAAACAGTCACAGGGACGTTATAGTTAGGTTCAGATTTTACACACCCAAAACCATACAAATTCAGCAGCTACAGTTCTCAAGTAACTATAATTCGTGCCCTAAGGTAACTATAGCTCACGCCCTCACGCATGCTAATTACCTTGAATATTACCTCACTCATGACATCTATCACATCATTGATAATATTACTGCAACATTTACAGTGAAATTATTGATGAGAACTGTGCATTGTCGGGTGCGAGTTATAGTTACCTCAGGGCATGACTTTTAGTTACTTGAGATAACTATTACTGCTGAATTTGTAGTTTTGTGTGTGTAAAATCTGGACCTAACTATAATGTCCCTGTAACTTTTGGTTTTTTTTCAGTGAAAATATATCTATATCTGCACTAAACTTAATAGGGCCTTTCAGCCTGTTCTCTTCCTTCATTGTCTGTCAGTGTGCCATTCACATTTTTGTTTCTTCCAGAACGGCATATTGCATAAGCCACCAGGTCAGTTTCAGCCATTGGCTTAACCCTAAGTGACAACATTCTGCTCCTGCACAATGTGCACTTGCACACAAAGTATTCTCTGCGCAGTATTTTACAAAAATCCTGCACAAACATTGGCAAAGCCAAAAGTTGGCTGCCAATCCAGAACTATTGGCTTTGCCAGTACTCCTTTTCCTAGTGTGCCCACACCCGGACCCTCTCACCATATTTTGCCACGAATGTGGACTCTTTTAGGATCCTGAAGGCACTCTCTCCGGTTTTCACCTACAATTACACGCCCGCTTTGATGCTTGTATTCTAGACTGCCAAAATCCAAAGTCTTGGTGCAAACTGTGTCTTTTAGGGACTTTGCAAAAATTTTAGAATGTCCAGTTTTCAGAAATTTATATCACCACAACTGAGCTCACTGTCATAGTATTTGTAAGGAAGAGCTCGATTTTTGTTGGGTGCCATTTCATCCCTTAAACAGCAACATTTGCTTTTCTTTAGTGACCACTCAACCTGAGAAGCTGATCAAAACTGTTTATGCTTGGATTAGTCTTTAATAGTAGAACCTATATATTAAATGCAGTCATTGCATGCTTTGTGGGCAACTTGTTTTGAGGATTCTGTTGCGTCCTTGTTACTCAAACTCTGTTTTGAGTGTTTCTGCCCCTTGAGTTTGCTATGGTAGGGAAATCTTAAGGTTAATCTCATCCTGCTTTTTTCAGATCAGCTACAATCGCGGATACAATAACTTTCATGCTTTGCTGGACTTCTTCAGCATTTATGCATGAACATTTTTTGCTGGGTTTCCTTGGATATGTACTTTCAAAATATGTACTTCCCCTCACCTCTGCAACCTGTTTGCAAGAGTATTTGAGATCTGCTCTCTACCATGCGACTTTCGAGGGGCCATAATGGCAGTCATTCTCAAGCCCAACAAACATGCAATCAACTTCTCCCGTCCCATCTCTCTAATCAATAGTGAGTTTTAAAATAATAGCAACACAACTCGCCGGCGTGGTGAGCTCTTTGGTACATCACAACCAAAAGTGGTTCAGCGCTGGCCACTGTATCAGACACTGCTTGCAGCATCTCACCAGAGCACGAGGTCTCGGTGGACTGTGCGCTGCTATTGTTGGATATGGAGAAAACATTTTATTTGGTACATTGGCCATTCCTGCATCAGGTGTTGGAGAAAATGACCTTTGGGTACCTCTTTCGCAGGTTTGTAGGAATCCTATACACAATCATGGACTCAGGTTTGTGTGAATGGGACTCTCCGCACCATTTGGTGTGGAGAGGGGCACGTGGCAGGTTTGTTTCTTCTCCCCACTGTTGGATGCGCTAGTTGTAGAGCCATTGGCTGCATGTATTTTCATAGACTCACAAGCAGAAGGGATACGGTTATAAGTTCAATATCCCAAAACTTCCATTCCGTGCCTTATGGACAATCTACGAATGTACAGCAATACCTCTGGGGGAACTCCATACACACCCCTATTGGTGAGAGCCTGCGACCTCTGCTTGCACTCATACCTCTCCAGATAGCAGACCGTTTGCTGGTATTTGGGCATGGAAATGAAGTGATACCAGCACAGGTGCTGCGAATTGTATAGCGTCCCCATCCTAGTGCTTTTGTTTAAAATAATCTCCCTACCACGCTTCCTTCATACTCCTCAAATTTACCCATTTCTGCTCTCGCTGACCATTGTACAGATTTACAATTTCAGATTAGGGGCTTTCGATGGGGAGTGGCAGCCTCATAAGTTTCCTTTAATAAGTGTAGACCAGCCCCTTACGATGACAGATTGGGAATAGTAACGACTTGGCAAAGGGGACGAAGGCCACATAGACTAACTAGATCTCCTTGACTAATTCCACACACTGTATGGTATGGCAATTCCCAGAATACTACCAGCAGTCACTAGATTCCTGCTCCTATGCTGACAAACGTTAAACCATATCCACTGGTACACTAAACTTCCCCCCCTCGATGACTCTGCTTTGTCAGGGCACTTGGCTTGCTCATTTGATCGAACTGGTTGGCTTTCGTCAGTGGGACATGATGGGTATTTCTCTGCTGGGGGGGGTCATGTGGCGAACTGACAGTATTGGGTCTTTTGAAGATCTGGTTCTAGATTTGCAGTTGCATAAAACTCAGTTTTTCCAAGACCTCCTGCAGCAAATCCCTCGAGAGTTAAGGAAGCAAACTGGTTGTACCTCCAGAATTTTGTCCTCCCAAAGCTAAACTAGACGAGGATTTAGGGGGAAAGAAAAGCTTACGAATATATAGATATGTTGTGACCAAGCTCCCTCACCCCAATTAAAAATTGAGAGGGATATGGGAAATCTATATAGGTACACTAGATGATGGCGATTGGGTGGAGGTGAAGATTGCATCGCAACTATTTGCCATCTCTGCCGGTTATGCTTCATTCATTTCAGATATTTACACATGTATTATAACCCCTCACAGCTGTGGAGAATGGGTAAAGTGAGTACTCCCAGTTGTGAGAGGTTCAACTCTTCTCTTGGGATGTACTACCTCATGAAATGGCACTGCCCCCAACAGAATGCTAGCATAAAGTAAGCGTTACACTGGGAAATATGGTGGGAAGCAAGTTGTGTCTTAGCCCGTAGGGTGATGATTTTAGGAATTATGGAGGAATGGACTAGGGGCATGGACTGTGCTACGACAGAAGGACTTGTTTATAAAGCTCATGGGACACAGAAGAAATATGCTAAAAAATTGAACCAATGGTGAAAATATTTTAATGAGGGCATGTGATGCTCCAGTTTCTTTACTGACTGTCAACAATACATTTTGTACTTGTGTCACAGTTGTGATCTGTAGCTTCCTTATGTACTCCGGATTTTTTTACAATGCATGTCTGACTCATCCTTTTTCTCTCTCTTATTTTGTTCAATCATATACTATCAATAAAAAAAGTGTAGCAATGCGGTACATGCTTGTGATGTTCGCCCCAGGCTTTAAACTGCATAGATGTTTGTTGTACAGTTGTCTGCCAAACAGCATTTGACGTGGCTATGCTTTTTGAATTTTTTTTTATCCCCTGAGCCCACATTGTTGGTCATTATTGCGAGTGGAGTGTTTGAATGTAGGGTGTGTGTTTTAAGTCTTTGCTGTGGTTAGCAAGCAACATTTAGTATATTGTGTACTTTATATATTCCAATAAAGCCATCTTAAATATGCCACTGGCTTATTTATTTGTTTTACGACCATAATTGTAATGCTGACGTTCTTTCTTACAACTGCTTCCAAGTTCCCCGACACACTGTAAGCACGCATAAGTTCAAAACAAAAGCATGATTATCACAGTAAACCGAATTAGAACTGTGTATCAAAGTTTGTATGCTGGAAGATGATATCCGGGCATAAGTCCTGGAATATTCCAAATACCCGCCCCCTCCTCTGCAATCCCTTCTACTTGCTCCCTCTTCCTAGAATGCTACACTTTCATGGTCGGCCTACTGGCCATCAGCTAAGGGTTGATCTTGGCTTGTACATTAGTTTCAGAGTGGAATGTCCTTGACCTTTTGGCTGGCACATCATCAATTCTAGCAGATTTTACAGAGGGTTTGGTATTGTGTGACTTACACAGTTAAGGTTGAATTGTTCTTCTTTGGGAGTTGGGGCCATGAGCTCATTTTGAATGAAAATCTGTCTACCCAAAGTGAAGCGATAAAGTTGAACCACTGTTTGAGTTTGGAGAAAAGAAAGAGCAAACCTGACAGACCGAAATAAAGATGAGGAGGGACTTAGAAGGGCAGACACCACAAAAGAGTTGGAGGCAGAAAGAAGAGTCCAAGAAAAAGAAACGAACAGGCAGGTGGAGTGCTAAAAGAGGGAACGAAAGAGGGGAGAGAGATGGACAGATGGAGAGACTGGAGATTTACCATTAATGTGTGTTGGTAGCAATGCAGTAAGTGTGGAACATTTGGGAAGGAAACTGTTCAGCCCAAAAAAGCAAAAATAATTGCACAAGACCACAGTCCTCTTTCTCCCCCCCACCAAATACTGACATGTCATAGAATGTTACTTTTATATTTTTTCCATTTAAAATGCATCTGGTTCTTGTAACATACTTTCCATGTTTAATTACAATTAGTGTATTCTCTTTCCTGCTTTGCAGATCCGAGTAAACAGCAGCCGGATGATCCGAGTGACTCTGGTGGACAGTGAGCAGAAGCTAAAAGAGCTGGAGGAATTTAATGTTTGGACCTTTATGTATTCATTCTTGAAGGAGCAGCTAAATGACACCTATATTAACGTAGACCTATACAGCAATGAAACATGTATTGCTGTCCACCTGGATGACAGGGAAGGCACTTACAGTGTTCTCCTCTTTCGAAGTAAGCTTCTGCTGGCATTCAAGAAATGACTAGGGGTAACAGGTCTACTGTTTGAATTTTAAATTGTGATTGAAATGAACAAATGTAACCTATGGAAAGAATGAATTCTACAACATTGTGTCCCAATGGAATTTGCGGTTCTGGTTTAAAAACACTTTTTAAAACACAATTTCTTAAAGAATGGAAAAATAGTCATCACTTTACTGTTTTTATAAACAACCAACCATTCATTTGCCATTTCAGAATAGTAGAAAAGGGGTGGAGGGATGATTTTGAGGCGGCCCACCTCCTACCGCACATGCACCCACTATGCAGGAGTGAGCAGTTGGCATGCATGGTCTCAGTGGAATACAGCTGTGTGCTTGAAAGAAAGAAGAGGCGTGGCTGCTTGTGTTCCGGACAATTTTCTTTGCGGATACTGGAAAAACCAAGCATTGGCAAAGTCTTTAATATGCAAAGTGTATTCCTGTCTTGCCATGTATTTCCACTGTCAAGCCAAACCAAGTGTGTGAGTGTTTATCAACATGTCCACGTGTGTGCGAAATGCTCACAATTCCTAACTAAAACTTTAAAATAAAGCCAGCTCTACAGTGCGGGAAAAAACAAATGGATAAAGGTTTGTTTTCTGCATGTAATGAATGTATGAAATTCTATGGCAGGACCCGGAGGCGAGGATTAGGCTTTTCCTTCTTCGCTTTTATTCACAGCAGCCTTTCTTTTAAAACTTTATGGTATTAAAACAAAACTACATTTCCCATGGTACATAGGGAAAACCAAAGAGAAAACAGTCTATCCAATTGGGATGTTCTTGCGTGCATAATGGCCCCCGCAGATGCTCCATCTCCCTTTTTCTTCGCTGCTCCAGCAGCATTCAGATAAGTCTCCTCTATATTTTATTAGTATCAATGCTCATGCAGCTGTTTCTTATGTTTGAGAGTATTTCAGACCTCGCGGCTCGATCGCGCTCTTTTTCCCTATGTATTTGTGCGTTCATTGAAGGCTTTTATTGCCCGTATTGACGGTTTTCCCTTTTCAGCTTTGACCGCGGGAGCCTTGCCGCTCCTACACGGTCACCATCTGGTCTCGCTTGCCTGCGCAGTGCGGTCAACCGCTAGGGGGCCCCGCGCTTTAGTGACAGCGCTCCCAGTGTGTCTCTACCCCTCCCCCCCCCCCGCTTCCCCGGCGTGCATCTCTTTCACTGTGTTCAGTGAAGCGCGACTGGCGGAGGTAATTGACACAGGGGAGGATTAGCGAGTCCATTTCTTTTACTCGCGATTCACGATTAGCGTTTCAAACGCTTAGTGAGCATCTGCCTGGAGACAGACCCCAAAAACTGGTAAGAAAGATTAGATCTATTAGTGGGACAGTCCCAGGCAGTATATGACCTTCCCTATCAAATAACAGGGAGCAAGTCCCACAGATACATCCCCTATATTCCGGTCCTTAAGGGGGAAAGTAAACCCTGTCATAGGTACAGTAAGTTAGGTGCTTCACCTTGTAAGATTGCCCCATCTGCCTCAAAGTATAGCACAGTGAGTGGCAGTGATAATTGCTTAACAGGATGGAAAGCTTTGAGGGAGAAGAATATATGGAAGAGGAGGAGGTTACTTACCTCCCAATTGATCATTTTTGTGAAGTAATGGATGCCTCCATCCTCAAAGCAGTAACACAGGTGGTGGCCCCTCTGGAGAAGAGACTTATGGCATTGCAAGCACAATGCCAGAAACCCCTCGACCAGAGGGAAGACGTCTCGAGTCCCTTTACCTACAGAGAACGCTACCAATTCCAACACAGTCAAGCGCAAACGCACAGAGGGGTCGGTGGTAGATCTTAATGTTTTCGAGCGTCTAAAGAAGGCGTCTATTGACGCCCAACCCATCCAAGAACCTTCAGGTCCGGTTGCTTCTGGGGAACACCCACTCACTCCCCCCTGCCCAAGGTACCCCAAGGGACGGGGACGACTCTCCGAACACTTCAGATGGTGACGGGGACCACTGTAGGCCCTGGCGTCCCAAACCGTCTCCCCTACCAGACTCTGATCCATCCTGCTCAGACCCGGTCGCAGCAGCAGACCTGTTAGATTGAGATGATCTACTACTCCCGCCCTCCGCGGAATGATTTCCAGACCCTAAAGTTGCATCCTATATGGCCAACAGGCTTAAGAAGCCCTTGGAGAAGGAGGTGAGGAACTGCCTCAAAGCGGAATGTCCTCGGCCGTCTTTGGAGGGGAAGGTGGCCCTGACCTCACAGATAGACGCGAAAATGGCCACCTTCCTCGCCAAATTCGTCCGCGACCCCAAGAAAGGCATTGACCGGTCCTGGCGTTTTTGTCAGGATAAGCTCTTAGACGTGGCAGGTCCCTCAACCAAAATAATGGACATGGCGGAGGACACAAAGGCCTCCGGTTCACTGATCTGCCCCGAAGCCTTATCTAGTTGGACTCAGCGGGCAATAATATTTCTGGGGAACGCTAACTGTACGATTTCTACCCAAAGGCGAAGGTCTCTGCTAATCAAAATCTACCCCAAGCTAGGGGATCTCTCCACCTCCGAGGCAGGCACAGTCGCCCAGGGCAACCTTTTTGGAGACCCGTTTATTCGGGAACTGGGAAAATTTGTAAATCCCTTCAATTCCCTAGATCAGACCCAATCCTCCATTAAAAGAATCTTTAACCCCCGTGTTTTTACCATTGCCGGCCGAGGAAGGTGGCGCTCGACAGGCCGCCGTCCTCAACAAGCGCCCAGTGGAGACACCCGCCGGGGTCAGTATCAACATTCCAGCAAGTTCGGGAACTTCTACCAGACCAGGACCTATGCCCGTCGCAGAGGTGGCCACAGGGGCCACAACAACTTCAACAACTCACAAGATGAGAACTCAAAGTATAGAAGGCCTCCGGCTTGGTGGTCGTTTGGCTGTATTCTTGCTCAACTGGGAATCCCTGTCTTCAGACGCTTGGGTCCTTCAGACGGTTCAAGGATTTCACATGGAGTTCTACGGGACCCCCTCTCAGACCCATTGCCCTAGACTTCTGGTCTTCCCACAGGATCAGCAAGCTCTGATCGATGTAGAGATATCGAATCTTTTGGAAAAGGGCACTATCGTCCCCACGTCAAGACACCCCAATGGGTTCCTCAGCAACCTCTTTTAGGTGGAGAAGGGGGACGGAGGCCAGCGTCCGGTGATCAACCTAAAGGAGTTTAATGGCTGGCTCCTCTATCATCATTTCAAAATGGAAGGCATTCACCTCCTCTGGGATCTCCTGCGGAGGTTGGACTGGATGGGCTGTTTAGATTTGAAGGATGCCTATCTGGCTGTGCCGATTTTTCCACCGCACAGACGCTTTTTGCAGTTCCAGTGAAAATCTCAGGTGTTCGAGTTCAACTCCCTGCCCTTCGGACTCTCGTACGCCCCTTGGTGTTTCACCAAGTTGATGAGACCAGTGGCAGTGTTCCTGCGGGCACGAGGCGTGCGTCTGATAGTCTATCTCGACGGTATTCTCCTCATGAATCCGTGCCCTCGAGCTCTATCTCTCCAACTGCAGATGACCATAGATCTATTGGAGTCGATGGGCTTTGTGATCAACACGCAGAAGTCCACCCTGACCCCGTCCCAGTCCATTCAGTTTCTAGGGGTCATAGTCAACTCGGTGGAGGCGACCCTCATCTCCCTCCCCAAAATTGGCCAAGATCCGGCACGAACTACAGAGAACCCTTGCCAAACCTCAAATCACTCTACGGCATCTGGCCCGCATAGTAGGGCTACTCTCGGCTTCCATTCAAGCGATATTTCCGGGACCCCTCCACTACAGGGCATTACAGCGCTTCACAATAATGCATCTCTGGAAAGGCCTCTCCTATTCACAACGGGTCCCGCTCTCAGCAGAGACGAAAGACAAGATCCAATGGTGGATCTCCCATATGAAGGCATGGAATTGGCAGGGTGATATTTGGCTCACAACCCGACCTAGTGATCGAATCTGATGCAAGTGGCTTGGGGTGGGGCGCTCGCTGCAGCAAGTCCTCCACCGGAGGAAAACGGTCTTCCGACGGCCCTTCATATCAACTGCCTGGTGTTGATAGCAGGCTCTTTCGCCCTCAGGTGCTGGACGAAGGACCAGGTTCAATGCACCGTCCTACTGAAGATGGACAACGTAGCAGCAGTCCGTTATGTCAATCATCTCCGGGGCACTCGGTCAAAGACCCTTTCGGACCTTGCCCGAACTCTGTGGGAGTATTGCTTAATCAATCACATATCCCTGACGGCGGAACAACTCCCGGGCCAAGCCAATCAGATAGCGGATTGGCACTCTTGTCACTGGGGAGATGTCAGCCTGTGGAAATTGAACCCCTCGATCTTCAATCTGCTTCAGGAATGCTGGGGCCCTTTTTCATTGGATCTCTTTGCCTCTCGCCTCGACTTTCAGGTGGAGAGGTACTGCAGCTGGAGACCTGATCCACTGGAAGTGGCAACGGACACCTTCTTCAGGACTGGAGCAGGCATATGCATTCCCTCCATCTGTAATGATCCCACAATTGTCGGCTCAGGTGCGCAGGCAGGTGATGGATCTGTTCGTGATCACTCCAGTCTGGAGGTCGCAAGCCTGGTTTCCAGTGATGATGAAACTTTCCTGGGATTTTCCAATCCCTCTACCCCTAGGTCCAGATCTCCTGAGTGATCCCCAGGGCAATCCTCATCCCTTGATACTGGCGGGTTCCCTCCGGCTAATGGCATGGAGGATTACCAGATATGATGGAAAGTCTCGGAAATTTCAGCTGAGGCTGCCGCACTACTCGCCAATGCTTAGGTGGATATCACCACCAGACGATGCAGATCGGCTTGGTCCAGATGGGTATGCTGGTGTCCAACACCAAGTGGATCCCGTGGGGGCGGACGTTGTGCACATCCTGAATTTTTTGGCAAACATGGCCTCACAGGGCTTAGCTTACAGATCCATTATCACCTTTGGGTCCGCAGTCTCGGCAGGACACCTTCCCATTGAGGGCCATCCGGTAGGGGAACACCTGCTAGTATGCAAACTCCTAAGGGGGTATTAGATTATCTCTTCCTCCAGAACAGATAATCCGTACTATGGGATGTGAATAAGGTCCTAAATCTATTCACATCTTGGCCTTCCAATAGGTATTTGTCTAGAAAACAATGGTCAGCAAAATTGGCGATGGTGCTTTGCCTCATATCCTGTCGTATGGTCTCTGACGTGCGGGCTTTGGACATTACAGGTAGAGTTTTTACTCCATAAGGTGTAACTTTCCATATTTCTTGCAGAACAAAATGCAACTCCAGGTTGGTGTCTTATCCAGAATTTCAGGGAGTACCAAAATTATGTGTGGTCCGGGCCCTTTTAATGTACGAAGTGGTGACGGAAGAGCTTCGTCCCCACGGGGAAAGACCACTATTGATCGCTTTGACCAAACCTCACAGAGCTGTTTCCTCCCCTACGATTGCCAGATGGATAAAATAGGTAATGCATGAAGTGGGGATTAATACCACTCATTTTGGCGCCCACTCGGTCAGAGGAGCCATGGCTTCTAAGGCTTTCCACCTGGGAGCACGACTAGAAGATATCCTCAATGCAGCGGATTGGTCATCCTATTCCACCTTTAAAAGGTTTTACTTCAAACCTATATCATCCCTGGCAAACATAGTGGTGAACCAGCTTTAAACTAGCCAAATCCTCGCCTCCGGGTTCTGCAATAAAATAAAAAATTTCCTAGCTATTGTAACGGAAAGTTTCAATTCTATTAAGGACACGGAAGCGAGGATTAGCCCACCCGTTCAGCCAGACTGGCACCCACCCACATTGAGTTGGAACTCAAGGTTATAACGGGACAAGAATGGTTACATGTAATTTGACTTTGTTCATCCTGATTGTTAATGTCTGCATTACGATTATTGAATCGTTATCTCGCAGTGATCATGATGTTCTGTAATTAAAATGATGGATTGGCATACATAGGAGAGAGTATCTCAAACTTCTCTTTATGCATCTTTCCAGGATCCTAGTCCAATAAACAGGAGTAATCTTCAAGTGGATATGCTGTGTTCACAGGAAGAAAGAGGAAGGTGGAGCATCTGCGGGCACCGTTATGAACGCAGGAGAATCCTGATTGGATAGACTGTTTTCTCTTTGGTTTTCCCTATGTACCATGGGAAATGTAGTTTTGTTTTAATACCATAATGTTTTACAAGAAAGGCTGCTGTGAATAAAAGCGAAGAAGGAAAAGCCTAATCCTCGCCTGTGTCCTTAATAGAATTGAAACTTTCCATTACGATAGCTAGGACATTTTTCATTATGCAATGTGAGATGGTTCACTGTACTTTTGAGATGTTAACTAGTCCCTCATGCCTTGCAGTGCAAATACTGTATAGAAGGTGAAATTATACATCAAACATCTAATATCATAAGGTGAAGGAGATACTCCCTGGGCTGAGCCAAATCTCAATTAGATTCAAACAGTTCATAACAATGTCTTCAGACTCTTGTATTGTCAAGCCCGACCTAAATGCTGTGTGGTGTGGCAGTATTGGAAATGGAGCTCACACCACATCTTTAAGTACTTCTGAATGCGAAGTGCAGACATTTTCAGCTCTTAAAATTGTTGTGATATATTCTTTAAGTGCACAAAGCAATCTACCCATTTATAAATTGTTACTTGAAAGTCAGTGGGCCCAGTGTACTAAATGATTTTGAGTTTGCGAACCTTGCTATTCAGTAAATTAGAGTGTTTAAAACTGCAAAAAGGGTTTTCAATGAGTACTAAACTTATTTTGTGATTCAGTAAACCCTTGCTGAATGGGAAAATGGGTTTACCAAATCATTATGAATCACAATTGTGCTCGCAAACCATAATCAAGTACAGACTCCTCAAAGGAACTGGTAACCTATTTGAAAAGGGGATGTTGTCCATGTTGGACAGTTTCCTATTAGGGAGTTGTCAGGGGGGCTCGGGCAGGAGGGTTGTGGGCAGTGGACCAGTGACCACTGTCTCCTCCCCCACCCCCCAATGTCTTCCCAAACTGAAGGTATTTTTTTTCCCATAAAATAAAGCACCACCACTTCCAGGCTTCTTTTAAAATAAAATAAAAAGTTACTCTTTGGGAGTGCAAATGCAGGAATGGTGGTCTGCTGTTCATTGCAGACTACCATTTCTATGTTTGTAGCCAATGGATGAGGGTCAAAAAAACAACCTGCCTCGTTCATTGGGCAGGTCATTCAGCCACCCTTCCCTGAATAGCACTACAACATGCCTGAATCACGTTCTCTATTGGGTGACAAAATGTCTTTTGCATAATCAACCAAGAGTGAGGTCCTATTTACTTCGAAGAGCAGTCTGGACCAATGACCAGCTGAAAATAAAAGTACCTGGACATAACCAGTGCCTCTAAAAATTATTATTTTTTTGTTTTTGAGAAAGTAGCATCAACACTGTCTTGGCGATGCATCCTTGTCAATATCCTCTCAGGCAATGCAGTTAGAACAAGGTCCCCTCTAAATGCCCCAGGTGATTCCCTCCTCCTGCACAACCATAACTTTTTTCCATAACTAAAAATTAGTCTTCTATTGTGGAAATAGTGGAGTCCATTGGATTTTAACAATGTACTGAAATTACTTGCATGCTTTTTTCCTCTTGATGGTATTTACAGAAGAGCTGGCTGCGTGTCTCGTAATGGTCTTGCCGAAACACATTGAACATTGGAATTTTTAATTTATTATATTTGAGCATTTGTCTCTAACTGTTTCCAACACGTCACATGAAAGCACTTTCACCGATTTCCAACAGTCTCCATACTCAAAACTTGTGACTGCTTGACGGATCCTCTGTAATACGGGAATTGGAAAGTAGCACTCCTTGCTTTCTAATGTCCTCTGTGTACCAATGCTGTTCTAATTTTATGTCCGATAGTAATTTGACCATTAATTGGGAGTCCCATACCTTACAGATACGATTAAGATCCAGCCAGTTTTGCTCTGGCATAAGATCTGGTCCTCGGAACACACTACACTTAATTGCTCTATTATAGAGGACTGTCTTGGATCTATATCGGCTTTAAAAATCCCTTGGCTCAGATTCGTACGTGACTTTTTGGTCGACATTGGCCACTTCGAGTTTTTTGACCATTCGGAGCTTACTAGCAGTATTCAAAGAAAAGCTGTTAAATTAAAATGCTTTTCCCTACTAGAGGATCTGAGGCTATCCACTGAGATTATGAAACCCTCGGTGCGGAAGAACAAGCTAATTCTGACCAGCCATGATATGCAACCTTACCTAGCTAATGTAAACAACCATCGGGACAGATTCGTCCTGACTAGGTTTCGGATGGACATTTTCCACCATCTAACGACTATCACAGATATTAATAATTGGGCCTCTGATCTCCTGTTATGTCCATGTGACAATGTTTCTAAGCAAAGTACTATTCATATTCTGTTTTTTTGTTTGTTTTACACAGAGTTGAGACAATGTTTTATTAAGCCGCTGCTAAAACAACTTGGATTTGTGCAATGTCGCCCAGCTTTTATCTATTTGCATACGCTACCGAGCCTGTACATATGTGTTGTGTTGTCACGATATTTATTGGCTGTTATAAGATGTAGGAAGCAGCTGTAGAAACGTTATTGTCCTCCGGGGAGGACGATGCCTGTTTTTATTCACTGTTGTCCTCCGGTGAGGACTATGCCTGTTTTTATTCACTGTGTTCTTATTTTTCTCATTTTAGTGACCTGTTTCTCCTTTTTAACAATGTGTTTTTAACTTAGTGATGTAATTTTATGGAGCTTTTACGATACACAACGTGTTTTCGAATAAAGCTCATTTGATTGACCATGATTAATTTGTTATTAAAAGCAACATTATTGTATTTTCCAACAGAAAGCGACCCATACCTCTTCTTGGTGTTTCTCGTGGGACTGTTGCTATTTTTTTATGGCGACTCTCTGAGCCGGTATGTATTGATTGTCCTAAAATAAGTGGTTAAGTATTCTTCTGTCTTGTGGTTTGTGGCCTGTCTGGATACGTTGGCATAGGCCTGGCTGCCATGATGACTTTAGCGCACGTTCCTCTTAGCCGTTGTTCTGTCGCCCTCTGCTCCTGCCAAGTTATTATACAACTGTCTGCATTTTCTGTTTTCCACCTTTTCTCCTGTTCCTTTTGGGCTCAGTCTGAACAACAGATACAAGGTCGAACAACACGTCCCTGGTTCTTGCTGATATGGCCAGTCCCTCGCACCTAGACATAACACTATGTACAGCTGCAATGGGGAAATTGGTGGGCTTTTATTATTGCGTTTTTCCTCTTGAGAGGGACTTGAAGAAAACCTTTCCAGAGAGAAGAGCTGTGATTGTCTGCTGATGTAGTGCTTGCATCAAGAGACTGAGGTATGGGGGTTCGCTTGTCAAAGCCCAGAGGTCTTCTATTGTTATAATAAACAAGTTATTAGCACGGGAGGGTGGTGAGGCTATACAGCCCTCTATCCACTGTTTGGTGAAATGCTTTCCCCGTTAGTATTCTATGGAGTTGTAACTATGCTGATTATATTATTCTTATGCATTATGCTGATAGTACTGTCACGTGTACTGTATCTTAGAGCACGTATGTTGAAATAAACATTTTAACCTATACTGTGTCTCTCCTTACGCCGGTTGTGGACAGGTATGAGTGAGTGACGAAAGGGTGTTCTTGCTACTGCGAGTACTGAGAGAGAGAGATACCGTGTTCTGGGTTGTCTAATCATTGGTACATTGTTGCTAATGGGACGCTAAGGCTAGTTGGGTTGGGGTTTTAGGTGCTAAGGTCTATGGTTGGCTCACCACTATATTCCGAGGTCCTATTATCCTGTGCATAGCTCTGTGTGTGCAGAATCCCTACGACATGGCGCGACCAACGAGTGGGCTGCTTATTTGCGAGACGCTTGAGTAGTGTTTGTGCTTGTCCACAACACCCCTCACAGACGCTTCCGGAAGCGTGTGTGACGGTAAAACCTCCTATATTGTAATCTTTGTAGGTTCTTTCAAGCTTGAAGTTATGAAAAGGTTTCTTAATTGAACCCTCTATTGTGCTGTCTACTGTTAGGTTGTCGAACAAACCCGATCGTAATGGCGGGTGTAAACATAGCGGCGCATAGCCGCACGGCGCTCCGTGATCACTTAAGGGTGTATGGAGTGCCAGACACGGGAGTCGAACTAATCTTTGTGGTACAAGCAGATCCGGCTTTCCACTTTGAAGTGTTCTACTCTTGGGTCACATTTCCGGCGGTGGATGGGACAGACAATTTGTTCCACGAATATGAACCCACCGTTGTTCCTGCTGCCTATAGACCTTATACTAATCTTGAAGTACCGCTCACGGCTTGGCAGCACCGTGTGTGGTTTGATGGCGCCCTCCCACAACCGGTAACAACGGTCCGTTTAGGCCCCTTGTCTATTGACGGGGCCACTTGGCCTGTTTTGGCCGGGTACACCCCACATCCGCGATTTATGCAAATACCAGTCGCTGAGCTGCGCAATATGTATTCGGCTTTAGTGCGAGTGCATCGCGCTTTAGTGCAATATGTTACAGGCAATATCCAGGGGGCCCCACCTGGAGTTGCGGCCCATCCAGCAGCTGCAGGCGGAGTGACCATAAGTCCCGTTATGGTGAACTCAGTGATGGGCAAACATCCACAAAATAAGGATGATTTACCTTATTGGCTTGCAGAAAAATTTGACCACTTGGAGGCAGTTTTTCCAAACACGACACCAGTGGATAAACATAGAATTCTTACAATCAGTTTGCCAAAAGACTTAATCCCCGAGTTAACAGCATGCAACAACTGGGGTAGGGTATTCGCAGCAGTTTATTCGAAGTGTTTCGGCACCCCTTCCATGACGGTTCTCCCTTCTGTGATTAAAAAGTACAGGATGAACATGGCCCTGAAGCGGCTGTGGAATTAGGGATGAGACTGGTGGGAGTGTTCGAAGTAGTAGCTGAGCTGATCCTTGCGAATGTCAAGGGCGATGCAGTGAACTTTCAAGTAGCTAATGCTTTGGCTTTGGTCCCAGAAATGGACAAGCCGCGCGAATTACCGAAAATTATTACCCAGGCTTACAAAACTATTGGCCGAAATAGCCTGGGCAATAAGCCTTTTGCAAAACCACAAACACAAACACAACAACAACAACCTAAACCTCAATCTGAAAAAGATGAGAAACCAGTTTTTACTAAAAAGAGCTGGAGGTTGAAAAAACAGGGTAAGCAACAGAAGAAGCCGGGGTCGCGAGGCGCATCCCCTGTTTCTGTTTCTTCTGAACGCACATATGATTTGCGCGATAGGGCGAGAATAAAATCTCCGGATAGGTTTCAGATCCCTGATACGCGTTCTCCTCGTTCTTCACAGGCACAGACAACTTCGCAAGCCAGTGGAGGGGATCGCCAGGATAGAGGAAGGGGTCGAGAGGCTCCCCAGGGACGAGATCAACCTCCACAACAAGTCAGAGGGAAAGCGGAAGACTTTCAACGTTCTCGTCAACAATTTCAGAAGAAGAAAGTTGCCGCTGTAACAGCGAAATATGCCACAGACGGTGAGAACGAGACTCCTGAATTGGACGTGGGCAGTAACCCTCCTAGACAGCGCCGCGGAAGTTACCATAGTGCGGGAGGCGCTACGTCCTCATATGGAGGCGACAGCAACTGAAACATTCATTACTGTTGAAACAGCAGACACCAGAGTGGCACCCCCTGACAGACTATTTAATATTGTCATCCAAATTGAAGGTGATATACAGCGTGTAATTAAAGGGATTTTTGGGAAAATCTGACCTCTTCATATGACATTTTGTTAGCAGAGGCGGATTGGCCACCCCCATTCGTACTTGCTGCACGTACAGGGGAGGAGGCTATCCTTCCGAGCTTTTCTCGACATGTCCCAAGGACAAAGCGGAGGCTCTTGCAGCTGAGTGGGCTGTGTCCCTGGCTCCTGCGTTATACCGCAACCACGTGGGTTGGGATGAAGATTCTCCCCCATGAGATACCTTTACGGTCCCTACCGCAGCCACAACCCCAATATCCCATTAAACGTGAAGCCAAAGGCCCCGTTTCTGAAATTCTGACGCAATTAGAATATCAGGGAGTAATAGAAACATGCGTATCACCTATGAATAATCCCCTTTTCGCGGTTTCTAAACCAGACGGAACGTACCGCCTAGTATTGGATTACCGGCATTTGAACTCTCATTGTCGGACCTTTGCGGTGCAAAATACACACAGTTCTGCGCTTGTAGACAGTCTTGTTCGTAAAAAATATAAAACGACACTTGACCTATCCAATGGATTTTACACGCACAACTTAGCCACGGAGTGTAGCCAATGGAGCGCTTTTACCTCCGGTGGTAAACAGTTCAAATTAAGGCGACTCCCTATGGGCTATAAAAACAGTCCAGGAGTGTTCGCTGCCCGTGTTGTCTCTTTGTTAGACGGCATAGACCCAGATGCATGTTCGTACGTCGATGATATTTACCTGACTGACGATGAGTTATACCCGCATCTTTCCAGAGTGGACCGCATTATTCTCGAGTTTGCGGTATTAGGTTATAAGTTTAACTTTGCCAAATCACACATTGCTGAATTAACAGTTTTGTTTTTGGGCTATGAGCTCAACAACGAAGGTAAGGGCTTAGCCCCCACTTTTTGGAAAAATGTGCACTTTTGTGCCCTCCTACTACTCTGAAAAAACTTCAGTCTTTGCTGGGTTTTCTGAACTTCGGGCGTACTTATATTCCCGAATACGCCCAGCGTATCAAGCCATTGTATGCCTTGATACAACCAAACTTTTCGAAGTCTTATTGGCTTCCGGAGCATTCCTCCATTCTGCAGTCTTTGCAGACAGACCTTCTTGAGTCCAGGTATCTCTTGACGCGTGATAACCACACAAACCTGGTGATTAGAATAATTCCGGGGGCAGTGGGTTTCACGTATTTGACCTTTAACGAGGGTGACACAGTACCAATCGCATACAAGTCACATCTGTACACGTCCGCAGAACTGCGCTTTTCATCGGTGGAGAAAGTTCTGACTGCAGTGCAAATGGCGATTCTGAAGGAGCGCGCACTGGCACAGGGCAAGCGCATTCTAGTGGTAACACCCTATCCTGCTCTAGAAGCAGTGACAAAGGCAAGCGTACCGAACTCTAAAGCTTTGCATCCCCGTTGGATACAATGGGCAACTTCTTTGACGTCTCCGGATGTCACATTCATTTTCGATGCTTCCCTACAGACTCAGGAGTTTTTACAGTATGAATTCGTTCATCCTCCTCCTCTATCTATTCTGCCGCTTGAGGATTACGACTGTGTGATCTACACCGATGGTTCGGCACAACCGGCCACGGGGTCCAAGCATGCTTATTCAGCCGCATGTGCTATTGTTGCAGGTACCTTTGTGAACGGAGAGTTCAAGTCCACTGTAGTGCATACTCAAACACTCGGGGACAGTACCGCGCAATTAGCCGAGCTGCGCGCATTGGTGCTTGCGCTTGAATTCGTAAATCCGGATGTGACCACACTTATTGTATGCGATTCTTATTACTGTGTTCAATCATATAATGACAATCTATTCTTTTGGTCACAAAATGACTATAGAGACGCCAAAGGTAGCACAATCAAGCATAAGACGCTTTGGGTTCGAGTGGCAGAATTGAGACAACGTTTGCCACTCACACAAGTGGTTCATACCCTGGGCCATCAGCGGGTGGGCGCACACGCTGTTGGTAACGGTCTGGCAGACGAAGCAGCCAGATCAGCAGTAGTCACGTGTTCAGTAGCAGCAGTTACCAGATCCATGTCAAGAATTGACACCGATATTTTAGCAGCCATTGCTGCGACAAAGGAAGGTGCTAATTACCCTAGGGTTTTCCTTCCAAATATTCTTATCAGTTAGGTCCCGAACAGCTAGGGTCATGGGTACTGGCAGGAACTGGCTGGCCCACTTGTATACCGTACAACGTGCACTTAATAATCTCCCTAGAAGATCTCTGGGTGGGCGGACCCCATACGAAATGCTCTTTGGCATAAGAATGTTTGTGCCTGACCTTGATGGTCTAGACATGGCGGCGCAATCCGCCAAGTTTGATGTAGATAACCATTCTACTATGTTACAGGACTTACAAGAAGCTCGAGACGGGCTTGCAAGCGCACATTTACCTTCAACCACAGATACTGCCCTGCAGATTCCGGTTGCCGGCTGGCTTCCGAAGATTGGAGACCTGGTTCGAGAGAAGGTGGAGAACAAGAAAGAATTCGGCCCCTCTTATCGTGCACCGGTTCCAGTCCTGGATTTGAAGGGAACACGTACAGTCATCTTACCACCGCTTCCTGGTCGCAAGGAGAACAGATACATCTCAGTGGAAAATGTCAAGCTACAACAACTGGCCGATTCTAAATGGTGTTACACCAGCGGTCTCTTGTCCTGCAATTTACCGGACTTGTGTTCTAGGCCCTCCTGCCCGAACAGTCACTGATGTTACAATTGAGATGATTGATTTGCCTGAAAGTATACTGGAACCTCCAGTTTCCCCCTGCATTGACGAGAACGAGTATATCTATCCCGAAACAGAATCGGTGGCTCACTTACCAACAACGCCACTGAGCCCGACACGTTATTCCTTTGACTCGGATTCCACCACGTCGATTGTCCCGTCCAAGTTCAGTATTTTTGTATCCTGGTTTAGAGACAATTTTTTGATTCCCCCTTGGACATACATTTGGTTGGTACTTTTCTTGATCTTTTTGTTCATGTCCATTGGCTTTGTCACAGTGTTTTTTCTACTGATCAATGGTCACTATTTGCCTGAACGCTCTGCTGTGAACAGTGTTGCTGGAACTTTGGCTCCACATTCCTCATCTCACATCATGAAGCGTGACCACACATTGGTGAACATTTCAGCTTTTCCAGTTGCTGATGGCATCGTATGGGATGCGGTAAATTTTCAAATTCATGGACCAACAGAAGTTATTAATGTACCGAATGTCCTTCGAGTTTCCATGGGTGATGTAGTAAAAAGTAATATTCATTCTGATGATTGGGATGTGCATGCAGTTGAAGCATTGTTTGCTGATTTGAAATATTATGCTTCATTTAATGCTGAGGATTTGTATATGAATTCTGCGAATTATGCCGATTTATACTGTTACCAGCACTGGGGCAACCATTTTGTCCATAAACCGAGTGCCCTACGTAGCCCTGTGACTTACACTCAATGGGAACATTGCCCAAACCCTTTATCGGGTAGCTCCCGGACTCTTCTAAATAAATTTACTTATTTCACTGATTTTAATAGATCGAACTCTGGGTCCTATTATTTTAAATTACCTGCCCCTTTCACACAGAAATTCATGTTGACCCACACTAAATTGCTTTACTCGAGTTCCTTTTTAAAGGCCTTGGCTGTGGGTGGTTATGAATACTGGACGGACACTGTGGATTTGAAGTCAATCTGGGGCTCCAAGCCTTGGCAGGTGCGAGGCACCGAGGCCTTGCACCGTGCCTGCCTAATCCCAGCCCAAATGGTGTTTTTGAATGCTTCGATCTATCAGACTACGTGTTGGGGTCTGGCTACTACAAAACAAATGAATGCACCATCAATTCCATCACTCTCTTCCACTCTAAACCACAGCTCGCACTTCAATATGTCCCTTTCGACTTTACAGGTTTTGTTTCAGAACAATTCGCTTAATATGTCTACGCTTGTTCAGTCACCTTGGTTGTCTTGGCCCATATCATCTAACGAGTGCCAGCTGCGTTTTCATGACACAGTTTCTGGCTATACTCAGGACAAGCCCGATCCTAGGTTTTCTAACTCCCGTACTGTCACCACCTATTCTGTTGGTAAACTATGTAAACAATGGTTGCAACATTCTTCCCTAGACTCTGTTAAACAACATCTGTCCCTCCTTTCAGGCAATATTGATCTGTCCGACTTTATATTGGGACCTCGTGGTCCACGACCAAAGAGGTTCATTTATGAGGCTTATAATGAACTCTGGAAGCTATCGCAAATAGAGGCTGCTTCCCGTTTACGGGAAATAAACAAAGCAAATTTGGAAAAGGTGCTTGCTGTTGTTGACAATAGTATTAATACCCTGTCTTCCCGCCTTTATACGTTGGAGAATATTGTGTCCTCTGTTGTTGATATTGTACAAGATGATGTTTCTGTGTTGTATCATGGTCAAAATCAATTACGTTCAGTTATGCAATTTGCGTGGACTTTGCAAACACTTAAGTTGGGTAAGGTTCCTTGGCACTTTTTGAACACCACTGCCTTATTTCTGCCCTTTAATTTAACTGACAAACAGCAGTTCATGTCCATGAAAGATGCAGTTTACACTCTGTTACATATCGAGAAAGTGGACCCCTTACCATTCTCTGTAGCGGAAATAGATTCCACTGTGTGGCTAGTTCATGGGGTTATCGCATTGCCTTTTTCCTTGTTTGAATTTAGTTCATGCATGAAACATTATCCTGTGGGCCGTTTCCAGCCTTTGGGTAGTGCCTTCCTGCATGAACTCTGGTCCCTCCCTTTTATGTATAAATGCCTTAGGGATGACAAGGAAGTTTTTCTCACGGGGGAGTCATGCGATTCTACAGTGGGTCATTCCCTTGTTTGTAAACATATTAAATTGCACGGAGCTTGTAACGTTTCCGCTCCGAATTTGGCTTGTGTATTGAAGGGCATTCCTGCTCCTACTATTTCTCCTACCTTTACTTTGCTTACAAATGGTAGCTATTTGCTTTTAAATAACGACTATTGCTGTGGTATGCAGGCCGGCATCCCTTATGTTGTTACTGTATCGCATAGGGTTGTCTGCTGCAAGAATGTGCTTTTTCCTCCCCCTCACGACATCGTAGATAATTCTATTTGGCCTTCCATTCCTACTATGGAGGCGGATTTCAATAAACTGAGCAGAATAAAGGCGCTATTATTGAACGAGGAGGTTATGCTCACTTCCGCCCGGGAGACATTTGTTCTCCAGGTGGCAAGTACCCACAGTGAAATACAGGCCCTTTTGAACACTGACCTCCCACAACATTTCGGTGAATTAATTCACCGTATTTTTAACGCATCTAACACTGAAGGTCTAGTGCATTTTTTTAAAGTGGTGGGGTCCGGCCAAGTGTCCTCTTTCCAAACTATTTTTGGGGTGATGCCGCCGTTTATTCATTCTATTTTTTCCAGTGTCTTTGGTGGCTTTCCATTAATCCTTGCTTTGGCGGCTGGTGTACTGCTGTTGATTTGCTTCCTTCGCAATGGCTGCTCCCCCATGGGCCCTTCTCGACCCCGGACGCCTACTGCTGCTCCGTGAGCGCATTTTATCCGGTTTTGGGGTTCTGCCGTTGGCAACACTGAGTGTGT
This sequence comes from Calotriton arnoldi, assembly GCA_963921515.1. NCBI lineage: Eukaryota > Metazoa > Chordata > Amphibia > Caudata > Salamandridae > Calotriton > Calotriton arnoldi. Next base: position 1,161,557 of record CAWUFW010006086.1, on the reverse strand, counting down.
CCTATACCCTTTCTTTTCGCTTTGCGTGTTTCACTTGCGTGCAACCTGTGATGTCTTGCATTCGCTGCCCTTTCACCTGGGCCATGGATTATTGCCTCTCCAATACGTCGTTGTCTGTTCCGGATTTCGTTCGGTTGATGGGTCCCTTAGAGGCCCATGAACGGGACTGTTCCGTTGCAGGCTGCATGACGCGTGCGGCTGCACTGGGGATTTTGGCACAATGGGATATCTGGGCGGCTGCTCAGAATCTCCTACAACAAAGCTATATTGAATATCACGCAAGCTGTCCCGCATTGCTTTTGGATGCCCTGTCCTCTGAGGAACATTCCTGCAGCTTTGACCTGTTGGACTGGATGGCATCTACGTTTTTTGACGATTCCAATGATGTCCTCTTGGACGGTATAGCGTATTTCTGCACTTCCACGTTTTTGGATTAAATTACCGTTCACTGTCCGTGGAGTGCCTCGCTGACTGTCTTTTTGCTACCTTGCCGCCTTCCACTCTTTCCACTGTGGACGTCTCTATTCTGCTCAGGTGTTTTGAACTCTGTCTTCGTCCTTAGTCCTGGCCGATGGACTGTCCAGGGGAGGGTGTCTTGTGGTTTGTGGCCTGTCTGGATACGTTGGCATAGGCCTGGCTGCCATGATGACTTTAGCGCACGTTCCTCTTAGCCGTTGTTCTGTCGCCCTCTGCTCCTGCCAAGTTATTATACAACTGTCTGCATTTTCTGTTTTCCACCTTTTCTCCTGTTCCTTTTGGGCTCAGTCTGAACAACAGATACAAGGTCGAACAACACGTCCCTGGTTCTTGCTGATATGGCCAGTCCCTCGCACCTAGACATAACACTATGTACAGCTGCAATGGGGAAATTGGTGGGCTTTTATTATTGCGTTTTTTCCTCTTGAGAGGGACTTGAAGAAAACCTTTCCAGAGAGAAGAGCTGTGATTGTCTGCTGATGTAGTGCTTGCATCAAGAGACTGAGGTATGGGGGTTCGCTTGTCAAAGCCCAGAGGTCTTCTATTGTTATAATAAACAAGTTATTAGCACGGGGAGGGTGGTGAGGCCATACAGCCCTCTATCCACTGTTTGGTGAAATGCTTTCCCCGTTAGTATTCTATGGAGTTGTAACTATGCTGATTATATTATTCTTATGCATTATGCTGCTAGTACTGTCACGTGTACTGTATCTTAGAGCACGTATGTTGAAATAAACATTTTAACCTATACTGTGTCTCTCCTTACGCCGGTTGTGGACAGGTATGAGTGAGTGACGAAAGGGTGTTCTTGCTACTGCGAGTCCTGAGAGAGAGAGATACCGTGTTCTGGGTTGTCTAATCATTGGTACATTGTTGCTAATGGGACGCTAAGGCTAGTTGGGTTGGGGTTTTAGGTGCTAAGGTCTATGGTTGGCTCACCACTATATTCCGAGGTCCTATTATCCTGTGCATAGCTCTGTGTGTGCAGAATCCCTACGACACTTCTTTGCCCCCAATGATCAGCTTATCTTATTCGTGAGTGTATCACAATTTGCTAACTGATGGGGACGGAGTGAAGTGATAGCATGGTTGTATTATATGATGCTTTTTTATTTTCCCAGTGGTCTCAACAGTAATTGCTTTTGATGTTTATTGAGGTGCTAATTCCTTTTTAGCTGTCATCTACAGACTGAGCGCATTTAGCTGTCTGTTTGCGAAAGGCCTGTTGTGGACCACCCCCATTTCTAACTGTTGGTTGTCTTTCTTGTCGCCCTCATTTGCTTGCTTATTATTTCATGGTTTTCCTTCCTCTTCATGTGCTTGTCCCTTTCCTGGAGCATAGCCTCTCTACCGTCCTTTTAATTAGATTTTTCCAATGTTCACATACAGGGAGCTACTTTTTTTCTTTCAGCACTCGAGTGTGTGTGTTCTTGCACTCTTGTGTGCTGCTCCTTCCCCAAATAACCATCCCCCTGCTCATACCGTGTTGGTTCCTCGTTCTCATACCTGCTCTCTCCATAGTGTGCCGTTTATCCTGTTAAAAACTCACCCCTGCACTCCATGCTGCTCTGAGACCCACCCCCACACCTCCCTGTCTTTTTTTAAAAAAAAAATTAATTTCTCCCCAACCCACTCTGCTATTGCTTCATTCCATCGGCTCTCCCTACCCACTTCTCCATTGCTCCCCCAAACCTCCTTGGTCCTACAAATTAAATAGTTTATCTCTACGCTTTTTAGAGAGCCCAGCACCTGCCATTTGCTTCTGGGCGTCTGGCTTCCTTTTAAAAAATTTTTTTAAGTGCTTTAGTACAGTAATATTTAAAAATAAAATGGTGCCTGTCACTCCATAAGCATGCACATGCATGGTGACGCCTGTGCGTGCCTACAGAATGACTACAGAATGATTTGGCCGCTAGACGCATCATGATGCCTATGTGCTTTCGCATGTGTCGCACCATTGTGTGTTTTCTTTTTTTTTTGTGTGACTACTGCACTCAATAAAAAAGCATTGGCAAGGCCAACAAGTCAACAAAGTGAGACCTATTGACTTTGCCAAAGTTTATTTCTTAAGAGCATGCTATTCTGTAATTTTGTGCCTACCCATTGTCTTGTGCTGGAGCCGCAGGCAGTTACAATCAGACCAGATCTGAACAACGCATTTGTACAGTATGTCTACGCTTTCAAGCAGATGGCAAAGTTCTCTAGGCCATACGGGTTAGTGAGTTAATTTTTTTTCTGCAGACATCGGAGTGTTGGCTACAGATCACAAGTTTGAATCTAAACTGGTCAGACTCAGGTTCATCCTTGAGAGGTTTATAAAGTACCATTATCTGGGGCATTCATGTGCATATCATGTGAGGTTAAGAGTAGTTTGCGGGGTCTGGTCGTTACAGGGGAGGGTCATGCTGCTGTATTTAAATTTGTTCATGTATTTGTGAGTTTTATCTTGTATATCACTGGCACTGAATCTATTGATGAATTGTAGTCCTGTATTCTCTTGCTTGAACTGCTTTTATGGTCTGTGACCGAAATAAAATATTACTTTTACAAATTCTATTAAACGGGGTAATACTGAAATCTATTAAATGCAGCAATCTTACACAATAAATTGTGGTATCAACAGCTAGATAGAAACAAATATGTAATTTTTATTGTTGGCAGAAGCCATTGGTCTTGTACTTGGTCCTGATGGCACTGCTGTTTTATGTTGCCATGCTGGGCATCATAAAGTGGGACTGCAGATTTGGTGGTCCAATCTGTGATTCAACAGCAGCTGGTACTGGTGGCAAATTAACAAACATTTTGCTATGCTTGCGCAGAGACTAGTTGGATTACGTTGATAAAACTGTGGAGGCAGAAAAGAGACAAAAGCCGAAAACAAAAGGGAACTTTTAGGCTCATTGTCCCATATACTTTACGAAGACTGGTTTTCTGTTTGACAAATGTCCTGGATGCATAATGTGCGAGAAGGTTAGTGACAATGGAAGGCAAAAAGTTGATTGAAGGAATTGCAAAACTGAGCAGCTCAACACAATAGCATACAAAGGTGAACAGGTTTGTGTTTATAATGGAGCTGCATAATTCTCCCAATTGTGATTGTCCTACAGCCTGGAGTGTATATATAGTCTTAATATCCTAAAGAGTAAACTAAAATTCCTGTAGTTTTACAGTTTTTTGTTTTTAGTGCTGTAATTTCCATATTTCAGCGACTGGAAGAAAAAAAATATATTTTTCTTTCTGGATGGTGTTGGGTAGGTGAGGGTATTTGTGAAGTTTTATCTGAAGTGACACAAAAGAGAGGAAGCGTTTGTACGAAAACGTGCTAGGAAAATTATTTTTAAAAAGGAAAGAGGGAGTGGTTTTAAAACACAGATAAAGCCATTGTTTTTTAATATCCACATATGGATCCACACTTCTTTGGCAACACGACAATGTATTAAAGTCCCGTTCTCAAGTGTTTTTCAACGCACTACCATGACCAGAGACGTTTTAAGGCATGGGCAAAGTGGGCTCTGGCCCAGGGCCCCAGTCTTTCAGGGGGGCCCCTAATAGAGCCAACTCTGTTCTGCGGAGAGTCTTGCCCTGATGACCTTCAATAATTCTTAAATGGATTGTATCTGAAAGAGACACGTTAGTGACAGATTCCCTACCTTAGAACAGGGGTCTTCAAAGTGTGGGGCGCGACCCCCAGGGGGGCCGTGGAGTGATGGAAAGGGGGTCGCTCATTCCCGGTCACACTTCTGCCCAGGCCCATAGGACTTCAAGGGATTCAGCCCCCCTCCTCCCCCATAGGGTGTCTCAGCTCGAGCTGCTGTGGCCTCCGCTGGGCTGTGTCTGCAGTTTTATCTACAGCACGGCACGCCTGAGTTTTTCACAGGTCTTTAAAGACCATTTGCATGTTTACATACCTTTTGTAAACTGGTTACTGAGGCTGTTTCTTTTTTCTAGTTCCAGTACCCCCTGGGCCCCCACTCTGCCTATTCCTTACATTTGTATTTTACATTTACTGCAATAGTGTGAGAATGCATTTCATGAAAAGAAATATATAAAGTAGGGTTGCCAAAAGAAAAATACCAGCCATTTGATGTTTAAAGAGCCTGCAAAGGCCTCCTCTTGACACTAAATAGGATTGTAAATAAAATCATATGCGTTCATTCGTAATGTGACTTTTCTGTCTTTGTTCCCTTTAATTATCAGTCATGGATCATTGAGGCAGCCCTAGAACACAATTAAAAGTGCTTTCTATTTATATTTGCTGTTCCAAGTACGCACAGATGAGTGCTGAAATATACAGCTTTAGGTGACTGCTTATTTTTGTACCGTCTGGGACATCAAAATAATGAGCAGGCAACCCTAATCATAAGACTGTAAGTGTGTTGCAGGATTAGCATATCATTTATTTCCTCCACCCTCGATCCCTGATTAATGCCATAATAGCAATAGTTTAACTTATATCTTAAACCCTACGCCGCCGTCCATAATATGCTGAGTCACTTCAAGTGTCTGGGAATGCACCCTGCATTCAGAGAACTCACTTCTCATTCTCGCACTTCACTTTCACGCTCATCCTGCACTCACAGCGATCACAATGCACTCACACTGATCACCATGCACTCACATCATTCACCCTCTCACCCTGCACTCAGTGATCACTCTGCACTCACAATGCACTTGCGCTGTTCACCCTGTACCTCACCCTGCAGTCACACTACTCATCTGCACTCATGTGACACCTCATTCACCTGCCCCCTCACTGCTCAATTTGCAACTCACTCAAACAAGCCCATCATTAACCATGCATTCATTCGTCCCACTCTGCACTTGCATCCGCACCCAAATTCATATGGTCACCTCACTCACCCTGCAGTCACTCCTCTTTCCCTACTCTCACACTGTTGCATCGCTCACCGTGCACTCACATGGGCACTCATGTCACCCACAAAGTGCAGAGGGTTAATGTGCCTGCTACAAAGAACATGTACTATGCAGATCACACACCTGAGTGTGAGTAAACTATGAATAGCGCTATAAAAAAAAAAATGTTTGTCAGAAAGGTGCTACAGAGAGAGGAGGTGCATTGTTGGTGAGTGGTAGTGAGGAATTTATGGAGAAGGAGGAAACTGGGGAGGGGGCACCAAAAAAGACTGTTGCACCGTGTGTGCCCAGTGCTAGGGCCAGCCCTTCCTGGGAGTGTAGGCCCCCGCGAAGTTTGGGTCTAGTGGCTCACCTGCTTCTGCCTATTACTATTATTATTTACATTTGTAGCGCGCTACTGTTACCAAAAGGTGTCCTGGGGCTAATAGCCATCTGCTGCCTGAAGGCAAATGAGAAACACACAGAAGGGGAAGGAGAACCAGCCAAATGGGGTAACCTACAGAGCATAGAGCCAGGTTTTTATATCTTCCTAAAGAATAATAGATTCTTGGTGGAGCGAAGCAAAGAGGGTGCACGTTCCATAACTGTGCGGCCTGCACCAAAACAGCTAGACAGACAATTCGTGCCTTCCTGAATTAGGGAACAATAAGCAGAGTGGCACAGGCCAAGAGGAGCATACGGGTCCAACCTGTGTGCTCGGTGAGGAGAGATGAGAGGATGAGAAAGGACAGCAAGGGAGTGAGAGAATTCGATTGAAGAGGTCAGGGATGAGTAGAAATGTGAAGTGCCGAAGGGAAGTGCAGACATGCAAGAAGTGAGTGTGAGGGAAAGTTGAGGGCACAGAGGAGGGCTACTGTTAAACTGTGAGAGAAGATAGCTGAGAGATGATCTGTGACCTAAAAAGTAATTTGATGCGACATGGGTGAGGGACAGCAGCGATAGGGGAAGAGAGGGAGTAATGGGTTGGGTGCTGAGCAGATTAATTTGTAAGAAAACATGTGCCAGGGACCTCACCAGTAGGCCACTGCAACTTTAACCACCCACCGCCTTGCCTGTGCGGCCAATGACAATACCTATGCAACTACCAACCATAACACTTGTACAAGTGTGACTGTTCAGACTATTTCAAGCCCCCAAAGCTATAAGAATGGCATGGATGTCAGGAGTTTATAGTTTTTAATGTATATTGAATTAATAAACCGCTGTTCTGCTCGTCTCTAAATTACACAGACAGAGCCACCATGTGGCAGACGATCATAGTGCCAGTGTGCACAATTAGGTGCCAGTGCGGAGCACTGGAAACCACCTGCTCAAATTAAGCACTGGTGCTGAGGTAACGGGGTAGAGGGACATTGGTTCAAGAAGGTGTGGAAGAACAAAGGGGAGATGTGAAAGATGAATGGGGGGACTGGAGAGGTGTAAGGTACAAATAGACAACAATTTGAATGGAGAGACTTGAGGTGAATGAGAAGTGCAGATGGGCACGGGAGGTGACGGGGCCAGAGAGGCCATGAGATAAATGCGAGCGACTGTTAGAGATGAGGGCAGTGGAAAGACAGAATGGCAAGAGGTGATTAAGGGTGAAGTGAGAAGTTGAATGGGGAGAGTTAAGAAGTTGTAAAAAGGGGTGAAAGAAAATGGCCTGCAAAGTGAGAGAGGGATCCGGGATTGGGAGAGGAGAGGAGAGGAGAGAGGGATGGAAGGGAGGGGTGAGAGGAAAGCGGCATGGGTAAATTGCTTAACTCTGCACAAGACCGCCAGGGTTTTAAGGGACCCCTGCTGCTCCCAGCCAGGGCCAGGTGAGCTTCTAATGTGGCAGCACGTATTCCTGCAGAGTGGAAGGCCCATCACAGAGGTTGACTAGACATCTTTCTGATGTGAATTGCTGTATTTTGGTTATAAACTGGTACTGATGGGGTGAAATCTTTCCTCAGTGTTACTGTGTGCAAAAAATGTCAAAATAATGAAGCAATTCTATCCCAAAATAACGCGGCATCACATAACATTATTTAAATTTTCTTCCCACACAATTTAGTCAAGCCTGTCGTGTAATTTGGTCCTCACCTGCCTCATAATTCCAGTAGCCCTGCCTACAGGTTTAGAAATGTTTGTCAGGAGGGGGTCCTTACGACTGAAAATGTTGACAGGGGGGTCTCGGCACCCAAACGTTTGAAGACCTCTGCCTTAGAATATCCCCAGGCGTCAGGCTGGATCCGGAAAGTTTTTGCGTAGCACTACCCTTGCGCGTCGGTAGGCGGCGTCGTGCGGCTCCGCGTCCGTCGTCGGCGTCGTGATCGCCGGGATGACGTCGCGGGCAGTACTTAGACGCCGCCCCTGCGCGCTGACGTCAGTTCTTCTTTTTCCGCGCCAGCAAGCGCAGATCCGGGAAGAGCAGTGCCCTAGTCATTTTTTGACTAACTTTTTTGGTGAATTTTTTCACTGTTTCTTCGAATCGACTCCAAGGTGTCGTAGGGATGCCCGGCTTTAAACGTTGCGACGCCTGTGCTCGGATGATGTCCATCACAGACCCGCATCTGGAGTGTCTCTTCTGCCTCGGCCGAGGCCACCAGGTCACGAAGTCGTGTTCCGACTGCCGGGCCCTCACCCCGAAAGCTTTGCGAGAGCGGTCTCGAAAGCTCCTCGAGGCCCGGCAGTCGGCTCCGCGCCATTCCAAGCCCCGGTCGCGTGAGAGGTCGAGGGGCCGGTCGCGGAGTCCTCACCGGTCGTCGGGATCCAAGTCTTCGTCGTCCGGTAAGTCTAAGCACAAGAAGTCCAAAAAGCATCATCGCTCTAGGACTTCGCCTCGCCGGTCTCGCGACTCGGCTGAGGCCCCTCCCGGCACCGTCCCCGGACATGCCTGTGGAGTCGCCCCCGCAATACCCGTCCTTCCCGGGTTCGGGGGCGGATCCGGCCCAAATACAGGAATTCCTGTCGGCCATGGCCCGCCTCTTCGGGCCTCAAGGTCCCTCCGGTGCGCCTTCGGGCCCCGCGGGCCCTGATGGGGTTGCCCCGGCGTCGCCGCCGACTCCGGTCCCGGCGTCGCTCGTGCCTCCAGCCTCGATCCCGGCTCCGGCTTCGGCCCCGGCCTCGATCCCGGCTCCGGTGGTACCGCAACCCCCATCGACGCCGGTCGACCTGACCACGCCTCCGCCGGCGCCGATGTCTCCGGTGCCGTTCCTGACGCCGCCCGGGGCTCCGGGCGGCGTCGTCCCCATGTACTCTCCGGCTCCGGACATGGAGCCGGACCGACGTCGCTCGACGCCGGTTCCGGCGCCGATGGGACCTTGGGTCCCAGATGTCCCTCCTCCTCCTTATTTTGAACCGGAGGAGGACCAGGAGGACTGGGAGGGGTCTGAGGACCCTCTGGCACGGCAGTGTCAGTATGATGAGGACTGGGCAGAGGAACTAGGGGATGCCAGTGGTCTGGATACTTCCCTGACACTGGCATGCTGTCTCCTCCCGTGGCTACGGAGGAGGGAGCCAATTTTGCAACGGTGTTGCGTAGGGCGGCTGGAGCCTTACATCTCCGACTCCCTATGGTGACGGTCAAGACTAATCTCTTGACAGAAGTGCTTCAGCCGGCGGCCTCCTCCTTGGAGACTGTGCTGCCGTTTAACGATGCACTTACTGACGTTCTTTTGGGCGCCTGGTCCAAGCCCAACACAGGGGCTCCTGTGGATAGGAACGTGTCCCGACGCCATCGCACAGCTCCGGGCGACCCCTTGTTTCTCTCTGTCCACCCCACTCCTGAGAGCTTGGTTGTCCAAGCTTCTGCTTCCCAAACCGCCTTCCCTACCGCCCCTCCGGATAGGGAATCCAAATGCCTGGATCAATTTGGGAAGAAGGGTTTTTCTTCCTCCAGTGCTGGCTTGCGGTCCATCAACACCGCTTGTCTTTTGGGCCGATATACCCACTCCTTGTGGGATTCGGTGGCGACTGTTTTGCCCCAGTGTTCTGAGGAGGTCCAGACACTGCTTTCCCGCGCCATTGCGGAAGGAAGGGATGCGGCCAAATATACCATACGATGTGGCCTTGATACCGCCGACTCGCTGGGCAGATCTATTGCAACGACGGTGGCGCTGCGTCGCCACGCCTGGCTGAGAACCACTGGTTTTCCAGGGGATGTCCAGAATACTCTCATGGACATGCCCTTTGATGGAGTCGGTCTTTTTGGTTCCAAAGCAGACCATGCGTTGGAGCGCTTTAAGGACTCACGGGCTACTGCCAAGTCCCTGGGCCTTTCTGCTACACGCCCTCCGCTAACTTCTGCTTTTCGCCCCTATCGTGGCCACGGAAGGGGCGCCCAGTCACGTCAGCAGCCCAGCCACCGGCCCGCGCAGCAGGCGTCTTCGCGTGGCCGAGGACGTGGATACCGCCGTGGCGGTTCGGGCAACCAGCGTGCGGGTCAGGCCACCACCTCCAACCCGTCCGCGGCCTCCAAGCCCTCCTAGTCCCTCCTTTCAGGTGCACAGCACGCCAGTCGGGGGCAGGGTCCGCCATCACCTTCACCACTGGCGTCCCATCACCTCGGACAGGTGGGTCTTGGACATTGTCCGAAGGGGCTACTCCCTCCCCTTCGAGACCACCCCCCCAGCCATGCCACCTCAATTCCATCGCATGTCGGGGGATCACTTGGTGCTTCTACAGAAGGAAGTCACGGCCCTCTTGGCCAAGAGGGCCATCGAGCCTGTTCCGACCCCAGAAGTAGGGCGTGGTTGCTACTCCCACTACTTTCTGGTGCCCAAAAGGGACAAGGAGGACATGCGTCCTATCTTGGACCTCCGGAACGTCAATCGCTTCCTCCGGAAGGAGAAGTTCAAGATGCTCACCCTAGCTCAGGTCTTGACTGCCCTAGACCCTGGAGACTGGTTGGTAGCGTTGGACTTGCAGGACGCCTATTTCCACATCCCCGTCCTGCCGGCCCACCGGCGTTACCTTCGGTTCACGGTAGGCCTCGAGCATTTTCAGTTCACCGTGCTCCCCTTTGGCCTTACCAGTGCCCCTCGGGTGTTCACGAAAGTGATGGCGGTGGTCGCAGCTCATCTGCGCCGGGCAGGGGTTTCAGTCTTCCCCTACCTCGACGACTGGCTGCTGAAGGCGGGCTCGTCCCAGGCAGTCGTCTCCCACCTCCAGACTACGGCCGAACTCCTGCACTCGCTGGGGTTCTCCATCAATGTGCCGAAGTCGCATCTGATTCCTTCTCCACAGCTCCTTTTCATCGGAGCAGTTCTGGACACGACGCAGTTTCGGGCCTATCCTCCCGAACGGCGAGTCCGGGATATTCAGGCTATGATTCCGATCTTTCGGCCTTTATCCTGGGTTTCGGTACGGATGACCCTGAGGCTGCTGGGCCTCATGGCCTCCTGCATCCTGCTGGTCACTCATGCCAGATGGCATATGCGGGCTCTGCAGTGGGACCTGAAGTTCCAGTGGGTGCAGCACCAGGGCAACCTGTCCGATCACGTCCAGATCTCGGAGGGGACTGCAAAACAGTTGCAGTGGTGGCTCTCGAACCGGCAATGGGTCATGGGCAGATCCCTCTCCCTTCCCCAGCCAGAGCACACAGTTGTGACGGACGCGTCCCTTCTGGGATGGGGCGGTCACATGGGAGAGGCGAAGATCAGAGGCCTCTGGTCTCCGGCGGAGTCCCGGCTCCATATCAACCTTCTGGAGCTCCGGGCGATCCGACTTGCACTCAAGGCATTCCTTCCCTCTGTCAAAGGGAAGGTAGTGCAGGTGTTCACAGACAACACCACCGCCATGTGGTACTGCAACAAACAGGGCGGGGTGGGGTCGTGGACCCTCTGTCAGGAGGCTCTGCGCCTCTGGACATGGCTGGAACATCAGGGCATGTTCCTGATGGTTCTACACCTGGCCGGTTCCCTGAACGCCAGGGCAGACGAACTCAGCCGCAGGTGCATGATGGATCACGAATGGCGTCTTCACTCGGAAGTGGCGCAAGGACTCTTTCTACAGTGGGGAGAGCCTTGGTTAGATCTATTCGCCACCGAAGAGAACGCGCAATGTCATCAGTTCTGCGCGTTGGAATTTCCAAGGCGGCACTTGCTCGGCGACGCTTTCGTCACGAGTGGAGTTGCGGTCTATTGTACGCCTTTCCGCCTATACCACTTCTACCCAGAGTGTTGAAGAAGATTCGGCACGACCGGGCCCAAGTCATTCTTGTGGCTCCGGACTGGGCTCGAAGAGTTTGGTATCCCGAGCTACTCAGTATGAGCGTAGATCCCCCGATCCGTCTGCCTCTTCGGGAGGATCTTCTGTCGCAGCAGCAGGGGACGGTCCTCCACCCGAACCTGTCCAGTCTACACCTGCTTGCGTGGAGATTGAGCGGCGGCAGTTGATTCCTTTCGACTTGCCTCCCGAAGTTTGTGACGTGATTCTGGCAGCCAGGCGTCCCTCCACTAAGGTGGTATACGCCTGCAGGTGGAACAAATTTGTGGCATGGTGCACAGCAAAGGCTGTGGATCCCCTTTCTGCCCCTCTTTCTGAGGTCCTTCTGTTCCTTCTTTCTCTGGCCCAACAGGGTTCTGCCCTGGGTACCATCAAGGGTTATCTTTGTGCTATCTCGGCCTTCCTCAGGCTCCCTGATCAGCCCTCCCTTTTCAAGTCCCCTGTTGTTAACAGGTTCTTAAAAGGCATTACACACCTCTTCCCTCCTGTTCCGTTTGTAATGCCTCAGTGGGACTTGAACTTGGTTCTTACCTTTTAATGTGCGCTCCCTTTGAGCCTCTACATAACTGTCCTCTTCGTCTTCTGACTCTGAAGACAGCCTTTCTGGTGGCCATCACCTCCGCTCGGCGGGTGAGTGAGCTCCAGGCTCTATCTTGCAAACCTCCCTTTCTGTCTGTTCATCCAGACAAGGTTGTTCTTCGGACGCGTCCGTCCTTCTTGCCAAAGGTGGTTACTGCCTTCCACATTGGGCAGACCATCACTTTGCCTACCTTCTTTCCGCCTCCGCATCCTTCCAGAGAGGAAGAGAGGCTCCACCGTCTGGACCCAAAACGTGCGCTCTCCTTCTATATCGACCGCACAAAACACTTCCGGGTGGATGACCAGCTCTTTGTTGGCTACGTGGGCGCCAAAAGGTCGAGCGGTGCACAAACGAACCATCTCCCGCTGGGTTACCTTGTGCATCAAGACCTGCTATTCTTTGGCTAAGAAGGAACCTCCTGTTGGGCTGCGTGCCCATTCCACCAGGGCAACGGCTGCTACCACGGCCTTGGGCCGCGGTGTTCCGCTGCCGGTTATCTGTCAGGCAGCTACGTGGGCCTCGCTGCACACGTTTACAAAACATTACTGCCTTGACAGTCAGGTCCGGAGGGACGGCTTCTTTGGCCGTTCTGTCCTCCAGGACTTCCTTGTCTGATCTTTGTTCGCAGACCCACCACCGGGGTTGGTATTGCTGGGGTATCTATTCTAAGGTAAGGAATCTGTCACTAACGTGTCTCTTTCAGATGCACAAGTTACTAACTTGTGTAACGATATATCTGTAAGAGACAGTAGTTAGTGACAGATTCCTACCGCCCCACCCATCCTCCCCGTTCTGCGAACTGATTTCTAGGGTTAAGGACATCCCTTTCAGGGCCCTAGTATTTTTCAGACACCTATGTCAGCTTCTTGCATGGCTCTGCGTTCCTGGCGCGGAAAGTCGTGTACAGAACTGACGTCAGCGCGCAGGGGCGGCGTCTAAGTACTGCCCGCGACGTCATCCCGGCGATCACGACGCCGACGACGGACGCGGAGCCGCACGACGCCGCCTACCGACGCGCAAGGGTACTGCTACGCAAAAACTTTCCGGATCCAGCCTGACGCCTGGGGATATTCTAAGGTAAGGAATCTGTCACTAACTACTGTCTCTTACAGATATATCGTTACACAAGTTAGTAACTTGTGCTTTAAATACCCTTTTCCTTTAATTTATTTTTAATGTGGGTGATGTGTGAGAGTCTATTACAGACATTTTGCAGATAAATGTGTGTTATGTGTTAAAAAAAGTTTCTTTCACATAAAAGCAGGACCTCACATGAGAGAAATGTGAGGGTGTCACAGATTATTTGCAGCAATATTAGTGAGCTGCTGCTGTTTTACAATATTGAAAACACACGTCACTATCCCTGAACATGTAAACACATTTAGAATTTGGACCACTGTCAGTGACCTGGCCAAAGAGAGCATGAAAGAGCTGGAATTGGATCAAAAAATTCAAAGCTGTTCCGAACAGGGGCCTCCAATATAAGTTTGGCCCAGGGCCCCCAAAATCCTTAAGATGTCCCTGACCATGACCAGTCAGTGTGGTTAATTCATCTTGTGTATCTTGTCACAATCCAATTCACTAAGGAACAACCTTTTGGGCATGTAGAGATGTAACTGTGTTGTATGACTAATGTGCGAGGTGCATTTGTTTTCTGCATTTTGTTGGCCAGTCAAACCTAAAAGCAACATAAACGTGAAAATAACTTTTGGAAAGTTTAATAAATGTTGTGCTAAATGCCTGATATTAATAACGAGTGAGCAAAGGCAACAATCGGAGTTCGTAGCAAAATGGCATGTTGCACTGAAACAGTTAAATAGAGAGGGATTTACATTAAGTGTGATTTCAGCTATTGCCAGTAAAAAATGTAAAAGCCGGGTTATACATAACATTTTGCTGATTCTTTGCAGGAGTCAGCTGTTCTACTACTCCACAGGGATGAGTGTTGGAATGGTGGCTTCCTTGCTTATCCTAATCTTTATGCTATCAAAGCTGATGCCCAAGGTAAGATTGTGCAAACGCTCAACTGTGCTCTAGTTTAGAATTGAAGTCTTAGTTACAAATAGTGGAATTGGCACAGAATGTTTTCTTGATATCTCATATTAATGTACACTGATTTATTGGCTGTGCTAAACATTCCAGAAATCAGAATAGACTGTTTTTTGAGATTCCTCAAAGCCCAGATCACTCTCAGCCTTTGAAAAGTCTCCAGTCTTCAAAGTGTAATTTCTTACTCTAATTGTGTATACGACAAACTCTGTTCCCTCAAGGTGATTTGTGCTTGTTCGGTTGCTTGTGAAAATTGAAGTTATATCAATACTATTATTTTGCATGGAGACACATATGGTATTTGGTGGCTTTGTGCTGCCTTGCAGTAGGTGGATGGTAGGCTCTGAGAGTTTTCCTGTTCTGGGAAGAGACATGTTTTAATGATTTCACTTTCAAGGCGGACAGTGTGATGATTCCAGAATTTGACTTAAAGTGCTTGCGTAGCAAAGTGTCTTTTTCTGCTTATGATATAGTCAGAGCGGAAATGATTCTGGGAAACCATAGGGCGTTTGATCAGAAGGATCTGGGAGGAACATTTTGAGTGTTCATTGTGGAAATAGAGTAGGCTAACCCTACATTGCACTGGAATCTCAAGTTTCAGGATCTTAAATTTGAACCTGACCTGGCCTTTGGAAGCCATTGGAACGATCACCTGGTGTGGCGCGTGCTGGCTACTGCCGATGATGGCCGCCTAAGATTGAGCTCCGTTGCGCCGGAAGGTCCTGGGGAGAAAAACACAGATACTGCCATACTTAGGTCTCCGTGACTGCCAGGTGTACCTCTGCCCATGGAAGGAATAAGTAGGGCTGCTCAAGAATATTTAACTGGCTCCGCTAGGCCTTCCGTCCTCGTCGCAGGAAGTCCGACTTATGTCGTAACGGACATTAACTGTCGGACCACTCGGTGCAGGTGCATCGACAGCCCGCTCTCAGCCTCCCCAATCTGATTTTATCAAGCAAACCGGAAGAGCTGGGGGAGCCTGACAGTTATAATGATGGAAATTATGCCTCCTTCACGTTCCAGGCCATTTGACAGTTGATGTCCAGGAGCAGCAGAGCGTTTTAGCACCTTCGACAGCAGTGTAAGTATTTTAATTAACCACTAGGGGGAGCCAAAAGATAATATATATTTCTCCTTTATTAAGAAACTCCAGCTGGACAACGGTGGTGGCAAAAACATCTATATATTTATGTACTCATGTGGTTAACAGTTGCTTTCAGAACCAGGAATCGCCTCACCTCTACAAACTATCCTGACGGGCTGTCAGTTGGCCCATGAGTGGTGCAGTGCAATTTCTATGGAGGGCCCTGACATTAATGGAACTGTTGCATCTTTGAATATCCATGGCCCAGAGTTTTGAGAGGAAGCATGCAGAGAACTCTGTTTCTTCATCCCGCAGTTGCAAGGACAGAAGCCAGTAGTAGCAGTAAATTGCTTACCCCAAGGGCTAGAAAGCGATTCCACCACTTATTGCATCACAGCCTCGCATCAATGAGCAAGAATCTCCAACAGCTGAGCTGGTGAGCACAAAAAGGAACCACTCACGCCCAAACGGATCACCCTCGTGGTGTGTAGCTAGTCCCCATCGGAGTGAGAACTCTGGACCAGAGGACAGTCTGCACCTTTCAGCACACCAGAGGCCAGACGCGTCCATTTTTGATATTCTCCCTACGGGCAATAGGCCACTTGGGCTCCCTGGCGCAACTAGTCCACCACTTTAACAGGTCTCTGAAAGGACTAACCATATCAACAGCAGTTGATACCTGAGGCAACGTTTTGGAATTGAATGCTTGCAGCTGGATGTAGCCTTCCTCTCGCTCATAATGCTGCATACCTCCCATGGGATGGAAACAGACTCTTTGCTCCAAGGCAACTGCTGGCTCGTAGTATTTATCAGCACATGATCTGCTCCTTCCCAGAAGGCCCATGGTATTGCCGATAAGCCCTGGTATCCTGGTCCATCGCAATTCTGCGTCCTTTCTGGCATGGGTAGGCTCCTCCAGAGAGATCTGCGCTAAATTGACATCCCCTGATGTCCTCCTTCGCGGAGAGGGGATACAAACTGTTAACATTTGGTTATTATCCGGTGTCAAGAATCAACTGCTTGCTGGCCCAGGATGGCATCCAAGAAATTGAGGAGGCAGCTGCTCATCACAGAGGTGGTCTCCCAAACTAAACCTTCGTCCCCTCCGCAAGGATCTTCGGAGGCCACAATTGCCCTGATCCTTAGGTGTGTTACATACTGGAGACGATGGATGTGAAAATTACTGACCTCACCACCGAGGCAGAGTCCATTTGTGCTGAGATCTCCGGTTTCAATGACAAGGTGGCAAAGTTGGATTACTACCCGTCCTCTCTTGAATCCAGTGTTTAGCTCCTACTAGATAGGGACCTGGAAATTTGCACATTGCACGACAAAGTTGTGGACCTTGAAGACTGAAGCTGTAGGGATAATGTATGCTTCTTTGGGATCCCTGAAACAGCAAAAGGCACAGATGTTAGAGGCTTTCTTAGTGACTTTTTGCCAATCCTCCTAGGGATTGACTTTTTACCACCGCTGGTGATACAAAGAGTGCTTAGAACAAGACAGCGGTGAGCCTCTGCCTCACCTGGACCAACGCCTATTTATTGCCTGCTTCCTCCTGCACGAGCAGGCCCGCCAGATCTTGACAGCAGCAAGAGCTCACTTACCCTATGATTTTGATGGACCCAAGATAAGGTGAGAGCAGGCTTTACTAAGGAGACAAGTGATCGGAGAAAGGCTTTTCTCTCCTGGCGACCACTCCTTTGCAAATGGGACATCAAATATGGCCTATTCGAACCGGCACGCATGTTCAATGGAAGAAAAGTCGAGAATCTTCTTTGATCCAGGGGAAATGACAGGCCTTTAGATGGACTACATGAAGGAGCCATGGACACTTCACAATGCCCTCCTGATTTCCCGGCTTGCGGAGGGGGACCCTCTTGTCCAGAGGAACTCTGAAACACATGCAAGGGGGTCCCGACACGAAGACAAAAAAAGGAGAAGATACTAAAGGCCGTGACAGAACACACACAGGACAGAGCGTGAGACCATTCCTATTCACCACTTAAGCCGAATCCGCCTGTAGTCTGATGGCTGATGTATTAGACGTAATACTGGTCCAGCAGAATTTTCCCAGCCTGCAGACTGAGTATAGTAGACTGCATGTTTGTCACTGGTGGGGGATCACCTCTCTCCTGGTCTTTCTTTGACACATTGTTTATTGTAGTTCATTCTTAAATGTTTGCTATCCAATTCTACCCATTGGTGGTCCGGCAATAACATTCACTTCCCTTTTACGTCCCCTCCCATAGAATAACATGCTAAGTCATGCTCCACGGTTGCACTTTCCACTAATTAAAATATGAACAACAACTTGCTAGTCGCCTTTTACCCCTTAAACATACACTCTATGGAGTATGGTGCATTGTATCGCCTAATGCCGAGATACAGTATGTCCCCTTTCCCATCAATTGCCCTTCCACTCAGCTCGTAGACATAAGAACAAGTTTTGCTTCCTTTGTCTTCCATGTCATTACTCACATACTGCCTGATCTTTGTCATTACCAGTGTCCTGAACACTTTGTAGTGTCTATCCTCTCATCACTCTAGTTTTCTTCTAGCTCACTGAACCCTGGGGGCTTCCGGATTCAACGGCTGTTCAGGTGTAGAGCTGCCAACTACAGTTAATAGGACACAACAGTTATACTGATTGTAGAATTGATTTCTAGCTCACAAAGTATTGTGGTTATTTGTGTATTTTTCTTTTCTTTCACCACCCCAATTTCTCCCTTTTCCCTCGTCTCTTCTTTTTTCGGTTAAACCACCTTTTCCCTTCCTTTCTTTTGGGCATTTTCTTTGCTTATCTCCCTGCCGGTCTGTTCTGGTCTACACTTCCAACAGCAACCTGTAGACTGCCAACAGGAGCTGACTAACATTCCTGTGCTCTTACGACCTTCTGACTCTCCCTTTGAATCTTGTGATCTCCAGAACCATGAACACGCCCTTGTGCATTCTTTCCTGGAATGTCAGTGGTCTTGCACATTACATCACGCTTAAAAAAGTGCTCTCCTATCTCTACTCCAAACACTTCTCCAGGAGACACACCTTACCAAGAAAAAAGTGGAGAAGCTCTGGCGGGATTGGGTGGACGAGGTGATACACAGTTGTTGTCCTCTAAGAGCAGCAGATGACTTGCAGATGACGTGCAACCCCACGAAAAAGTGTTGTATCAATCCTGATTCTGAAAACCTTATCCTACATAGTGCTTAAGAGGTGGGTCGATGCGGAGGGTCGCAATGTGTTCGCCAAATTAAAGTTTAACGGTAAGGTTCTATGCTTGGGCTCAGTGTATGTGCCCATGGGTTGGAAGTGTGCCTTCCTTCCTTCCTTCAACACATATGAGTATTGACAGAGATAGATACCGTCAACATCCTGATAGGGAGGGATTGGAACTTGGCCTGGGATGCGTTTTTCGACTGCATATGTCCGATTGATGTATTAAATAATAAGGACCGAGCCCTTCTAGGAGATCTTGTGGCTGATCATGGCCTACGAGACGTATGGCGTCTTTTACAATCGATGGACCGGGCATACACATATTTGTCCATGGTATGCAATCGCTGTTGGATTTTATCCTGATGACCCACCATTTACTTCCTGTTCACTACGAGACCTCAATATTAGAGGGCGCACTTTCAGACTACTCGCCTATTACCCTGGAGGCTGATTTGGGTCTGTTGTGGCCAATACACAATCCCTGGTGTCTCAACTTATCCGGATACAACCACCCGGTAGGCAAGACAGCTGAAAGCCCATGTGCATACTTAGTGGGAGAACAATGATGGTTCAGCCGACTCTGCCTCGACATTGTGGGCGGCGGCAAAGGCGTCCATCTGAGACACCTGATGAGAGATTCAGCCCTATCCAACAAGCAGAAGGAGGGAGTGTCAGAAAAAACTAGACGCAGATATAGCCCACCTCATGCACGTGTATACGCGGTCCACCGTTCCACTATCACCAGGCGCAGCCTTGAAAAGGCAAGTGTGGACTTCAATACCCCCTTCAGCTCTAAAGCTGAGTATGCACTACTGAAGTTTAAATTCTGGCACTATGAACAGGAAGAGAAGGCGGCATGTCTTCTGGCGGCGCAGCTCAGGCAGAGGGGGGCGGGAATGGCCATTTCTGCTATCATCTCTGACTCGGCGGCGCTGGTCACCAAGCTGCAGGAAATTGCAGATGCTTTTCCATCCTATTATAGGACCCTCTACTCCCCAGAAATAGTTCAAGAAGCAGATCAGATAAACACCTTCCTGGAAGTATTCACTTACCTTGCCTTTCAGAGGATGGCAGGCAGCTGCTTCAGGGTGAGATCTCCAAGGAGGAGATGGAACAGGCCATCTCAGATCTACCTTATTACAAAGCCTCGGGTGAGGATGGTTTCCCGTCCGAGTTCTATAAATGGACCAAATCCGCGGTAGTGGATCGTCTCTGAGGCCTTTGCTGAGTCTGATCGCTCAGGCCCCTTGGGTAAACTGTCCAACCGGTGCTGATTTCAGTCCTACCCAAGCCAGGAAAAGATTCTTTCCTTTGTGGATGTTATTGCCCCATTTCCTTGCTCAATGAAGACGTCAAGATGTAGGCCAGCATTCTAGCAACCTTCCTTAAACAAGTCCTTCCCTCTCTTATTCACCATTCGCAAGTGGGGTTTGGCCCATGCCGCTTATCACGCAATCATCTCCGCACGTTGGCTCATGCGGTCTGGCTAGCAACGGACCTTCCAGATGAAACCCTGGCACATTCTGATGCAGAAAAGGCCTTTGTTAGGATAGAATGTGACTATTTGTTTGCCAGAACTTTGGCCTTGGTGAGGACTTCATCTCACTCCAGAGTGAGATGGCTCTATGATTCCCCCTCGGTGCAGGTCAATTGTGAGGGACTTTCTTTCTGACCCCTTCCCCATCTGTAGGGGTACCAGTCAAGGTTTCCTACTCTCCGTTCTGTCTCCTTGCAATGGAACGTCTAGCGGGGTCCATGGGCCAATCTAGTGTGATAATAGGTTTTCCAACGCCTGAGTTCCCTCAACATTGTATCTATCCACAGATGACTTTCTACTCACCTTATCGGCCTTACCCTCCTCCATCCCTATGATGTTGGAGACTATGCCTTTGCGTCAGTATCTGGCTGCAGAGTGAACTGGGGCAAGAGCAAGGCCTTGCCGCGGATCACCACATGCGCTGCCAGAGCTGATCACCCATTTCAGTGGAAGAATTGCTGCCTTAAGTATCTGGGCATCCTATTAAATAGGGGCCTGGAACGCATGGTGGCGGATAACCTGGACCCATTAATTAAGCAAATGCGACTGGACCTGGCTAAGTGGTCCCGCCTAAATCTCTCTCTGGGGACAGACTCGAGCAGTGAAAATGGTTACCCTTCCCTGTATCTCGTACGTGTTAGGCATGCTTCCCCAATTAATACTTTTCTCGACCCTCCGTCTGATAGAGAAGACCATTAAGGCCTTCATCTGGGGTTCAGCAGGACCTTATCTGGCAGTTTGGAAGCTTATTGCCCACAGATTAGCAAGGGGATTAGGCCTGCCCGCCGTGGAACATTACTGTTTAGCCCTACATTTGGCACAAATGTCGTACATTCACCCCTGGGTCCAAGACCTTCTGTTGTGGATTTTGATCGAACGCAGACTCCAGGAGACATTATTGGGATTACAAGCCCTCTATCTTCTTCCTGGACACCCGCCCCCCCCACCCCCCCCCCCCCCCCCACCCAGCCACCTCCTCCTGCCCCCCCTCCCCCACAATCCCATGCTGAAAGTCATGTACGCGGCCTAAATGCAGACCCATAAGCTTTTTGAGGAGGGGGTGGGGGAGGAAGGGGGGTGTCACATTCTGATAAAAAGAAGCATCTTGTTGATGGCAGTGGTTTGTTTTAAGTTTAAAACCGATGATCAGCAGGAAGCCACTCTGTAATGGACCATTACTAACATCTTTTTGCATTTATATCTGGCTGGGAGTATGTGTCAAAAGGGAAGGGACTCCAAATATTCTTCAAACCTCCCCTCCCCCATTTCGGATAATCACACTGTGGATACTTTTGCAGGTTAGTAAGGCCTAGCTAACCAGAATAGTATGTTTGGCAATCGTGTATTTGATTGCATTTTTAAAAGTTTTGACATAACTGTAATGTTTAAATAAGTCTAGACCTATTTAAACATTGCAAATGTAATTGAATAATTGTGAAAAATTCTGGGGCTCCAATTAGTTTTTTTTATTTTTTATTACTGGGGTGGGGGTGGCACGGCATTTAAAAAGTTTGAAGACCACTGCCTTAGAACGAGGAGTTCATGAGGCACAGATGAAACTCAATCTTTTTAAGATCCTTCAGGGCTGGCTCTGGACCCCGGCTCTGCTGCAGGCTTACTCCCTCATTTTGCCTGTTGACATTGTGATCATGCGCACTGTGATATTGTCCATATTTTGCTGGACTGTCCCTCCATACACCCCTTCTGGACTGCAGTAGCCTACGCATTGGGAATCTATGGATTTGCCCTCGCCACTATCAGACCCCCTAATTCTCCTCCATGATTTATCAGACATAATTTTGTGGCACAGCTGTATTAATTTCTTGTTTTTCATTTCAAGTAATTTACATTTTAAACCCCCTCCAGCTATTCTTTGTGGCTCTCAGCATGCAGGAAAGCCTAGTTTAACTGCTGCCCCAACCACGGCCCTTTCTAAGAATGCTTTTTCATAAAACATCTAGAAATCAGCAAAGGGAACTTTTTAGTTGCCACTCCTTCCAGTCTCATTCGAATTTGAGTGGGATTACCTCCGAGTCGTCAATGTAGAAGAAGGTATCCGAGTATTCACTGTTAAGATTGAAAGAAGAGACCACCATGTTGCTTGACATCAAGACAATCACCATTGAACCATAGGCTATTGACGCTGTTGCTGCAGAGAAACATGATGTCAAGGCCATCATTGTTGAGGGACCCATCCTGTAAATTGGCATTGCGTTAGTCTTCTCCTCTTTGCATAAACAGACATTTATTCCTGGTCTCTCTAGGAGATACTTGGAGAGGAGTAAAGTGGTTTGACACCTACACTGGGAAGAACTAGATTAAATTGCTACAACCTCACGAGGAAGCCCCAAAGAAAAAAAGTACTCTAATGCATTGTCTTCAAACTTGTAGAGGGGCCTGCTCCCATTTATAGAAACTGCACACCAATGGGAGAGGCAGCATATTTGAGTTGTCATGGAGTATATTTCTCCTAAATCGCCCACGAGGTCCATCAAAAATGTTACCTGTCCATAATTCCCTGAATCTTAAAGAGGTACCAGAAAGGGGACCGAAAATACAAAACTTCACTTTTGAGGTTCCTTAAGTTAGAGTGTTAGTGATTAGAGATGCTATGGCACAGGGCACCACCAGGACCCTTAGTTTCATTAGTGACCGTCCTTGAGCTACAATGGACATCTTGTTAATATCCGTCACATTAAAGGCTGTGATCCCTCTGTTGCTTACAACATTCGACCAGACCAACATTCAGTGTACCCTAGCACGGGTCCACCTACACTTTTGCCATAGTTTTGATGGTATGGAAGCAGTGCCTGGCCTCTACATTCTTAATACCGCTGGACAAGGAGGACTGCAAAATGCATACACCAGGTAGGAAGCAATAGCAAGCTTCAACTGTGACAGCAGCAAACACTAGAGCATTACTGGAAAAAAATGACTTCTCTGGAAGACAACACGGATGTTTCCTATGACCTTCATAAGGCCCTGTAACCCACAAAAGGTATGATCTGGAGATGTTGTTTTTTTTAATTAATTTTATTTATATCATTTTAATCCTTTAACACCAAACAACACTGTTTAGATCCACAATGTACATAGTAGCCAGGTATAAGAAAAAAAAAACCAAAAAACCAATCCAATATATAAACATTTGCCTGTGTCTGCTACAATATGAATGCAGGTATTGCATTGTCTCTTTCAATGTTCTGGCGAGGGCTCTTGTTCGGTTTGTGAACTCAGCAAAGTTCGTGCTAATAAATAGGATTTAAAAGGTTGCCATATGTCAAGTGGTCTAGATGTCGGGGGTTGGAGTTGGGCATACAATTCGCTGTTGGTATTGCAATATGACAATCTAAACATCCATCCCTTTATCGTCGGTGGGTGCTTACTCCCCCAGTGTATTGCAACCTCCCTCTTGGTGAGTAAGAGTGCTATTGCGCAAAAACGTTTGGAGGGTTTGGGGAGTTCTTTGACATACCCCAGTAATGCCATCAGGGGATTGGGGGCGGGGTGGGTTGGTCAATCATTTGTGAGAGTTCTTCAAATACCTGCTTCCAGAAGCGGGCCACCTTGTCGCACGTCCACGTCAAATGTGCGAAATCTGCCATTGAGATTCCACACTGCAGGCATGTGTGTGGTCGGGTTGGATCCATGCGGTGGACCCTGGCTGGGGTAACATATGCCCGGCGCAAGAATTTGAAATGTAGTATCTTATGCTTATGTTTGAAGGGGAGACTGCGTGTTTGTTCAAAACAGTAATGCCATGGAGTGTCCTTGAGGGGCTGACCCAGATCCTGTTCCCAAGCCTGTCGTACCTTCTCATCCCGGGGCGGGAGCAGTGCTATCGCGGCACTGTACATTTTGGACATTAAGTGTTCTCCACTGCTATCCTTAATGAGGAGTGTAAGCGGTGGGAAATCCGGTGGTTCAATAGGATAGCTAGGCATTTGCGCTTTCAGTGCTCTTTGCAATCGGTATAATATGAACTGTTCCATGAATGTGGCCTCTTTAAATCGATTATTTTCACTACGGGAGTAAATATGGTCATTGGGAAAGAGGTCCCCAAATGTTCCAGTCCGAATTTTTGTAGGGTGCGTTTAACCGTCTGCTCCTGTGTGATGGGGATCCATAAATTCCCCGCTAATGGAAGGGATGATGAGTACAGTAGCTGCGCCCCGGCTGCCCGAGTCAGCTGTTTCCAGGCCCAGCTGGTCATGGAAAGTGTTTGCAGGTCCTGCGGGTCGCGAGCCATGCCCACCGGCAATAGAGCCGGGGGTGGGGTGGGGTGCGCAAGGTCAGCCTCAGGTTGGATGTAAGGAATGCGGGCGTCGGAGTGAAACCAGTGTCGTGAAAAACTGCATTGTGCTATTAAATAATAGTCGAAAGTTGGGGATCCCAAACCCTCCCCTTTCATATGCTAATGTTAAGACGTTCCAGCTAACTCTGGGTTGTCTGCCCCCCATACCAGTCATATCAGCTGGGAGCGTAAAGTGGCGAAAAAACTTCTATACAGCGGAATTGGGATGTTCTGGAACAAATAAAGAGAGCGCGGGAGAACGACCATTTTAATCAGGGCAATTCTCCCGGCCATCGATAAGGGAAGCTTCAGCCAACTACCTATTTTATCGTTTAAATCTTCCATTGCTGGGCCGTAATTAAGCTGGAGGATCTGTGTCGGATCTTTGTGAATGTGAATACCTAAGTATTTGACTGAGTCTTCACACCATTTTAGTGGGTATTCTGTGCTGCGTGTGGAAGGAACCTCGGTCAGGGGGAAAATCTCGGATTTACTCCAATTTATGTACAGTCCCGATAGGGCACTGTAGCGCGTGATTTCGCGGAGAATCGGTCCAAGGTTCTCATCTGGGCGTCTCACATAGAGGATGATGTTGTCAGCGTAGAGTGTCAGCAATAATGGCCCTGTTTTAAACTGTATGCCCCGGTGTGAGTGATTATCTTGCAGGTGGCGTACAAGAGGGTCCATCGCTATAATAAACAGCAACGGGGAAAGGGGGCATCCTTGCCGTGTTCCCCTCGATGGTGTGAAGGGGGGGGGGTTAGAGAGCCGTTCAATCGTACACGGGCTGAGGGGTGTGTGTATAACAAAGATATTACTGAAATGAACCTGGGTGGTATACCCAATCGTAACAGTGTGGCATGGAGAAAGGGCCATTCCAGCGAATCAAAGGCTTTTCCGGCGTCCAATAGGGCAGCCGGGAGCAAGGGGCTGATTCTGTGGAGGGTAGCAAAGAGTGTGCGCAGGTTCAGCGCAGTGGACCTGTGTGGAATAAAGCCTGATTGGGCGGGTGATATCATCTGGTCAATTATCAAAGATAGTCTGTTGGCCAGCATTTTTGCCAAAATTTTGTAGTCGAAGTTCAATAGTGAGAGGGGTCTATAAGACCCGCACATTTATGGGTCTTTGCCTGGTTTAGGGAAGAGTGTGATGACAGCTTCGCGCATTGTTGGCGGAAGTTCGCCCGCCTCTATGGCTTCTTGGTACACGTCAATTAGATGCAGGGCCAACGTTCTCTTAAATATCTTATAAAAGGAACCTGGAAACCCAACGAGGCCAGGCGCCTTGGAGCCGTCCATGTCCTCAGTTGCTTGCGTCACTTCATCTACTGTAAAGGGTTCAGCTAGAAAATCCCTATGCATGTCCTCTTGCCAAACCATGGCTACCTCGTCTAAATATGTATTACTGGACAGTGAGCCCTGGATGACTTTGGTAGTGTATAAGTCCTTGTAGTACGCCAATACACTACTACTGATACTCTCACAATCAGTTATCGATTCTCCATTCTTGCCCTGTAACCGTGTGATGCATGTCGGGCCTCGGTTGGGGTGTATAAGCCTAGCTAGTGTGCGCCCAGGGTGCTCACCCTCCCGGTATCTCCTGGCAGTGGCATGCTTCCCCAAAAAGTGTACTTCTCGCACCGCTGCCTCCTGAAACTCGGACAGTAACACCGCCCTCTGCCTAAGACTGGATGGGGTTCGGGATGTCTCTTGGTCTGTCTATTGCTGTCAATTTGGCCTCTATTCCCGCCAGTGTGCGCCGCAGGTCCCTCAGTATGCCTGCACTCTTGGAGATGCAAACTCCCCTAATATAAGCTTTAAAAGCCTCCCATAGTGTGGTCTTGGTCTTGACTGAGTCTGTATTTAATTCAAAGTATTCTTCCACTGCAAGGTGTAACTCCGCCTCGAATACCGAGTCTCGGAGGGCCATCTCTGGGAATCTCCACTGCCCCACCCTGTTTTCGGCCCCTGCGATCCAAAGCCCAAGCACGACTGGAGCATGATCCGAGAGTGTGTGGGGAAGATGAGTAATTTTATTTGACCATGTTGCGACATTCGGGTGAGAAACCAGTAGTCGAGGCGCGTCCATGTGCAATGGGGGTCTGAGTAGTGAGTGTAGGCTGGTGTATCCAAGTTCGCATGGCGTCTGTCAGTTGGTGTGCATTAAGCAAATTGGTGAGTGTCTGCATGGCCCGGGGCTTTGCGTCTGGCGTGGTGGCCGTACGGTCTAATCTGGGGCACAATAATATATTGAAGTCACCCCCCATGCAGATATGGTCAGTCTCCATTCTATCTATGCGAGATTGAAGCTCCGCAAAGAAGTCTGGGTCGTCTGTGTTGGGTGCATAAACATTTACCAATAGAATAGTGTTCCCAAGGAGCCAGCCCTTGATCAGCAAAACTCTGCCCGCTGGGTCAGAGTACACCTCCACTGTTTTGAACGGCAGTCATTTATGTATAAGTGTTAAGACCCCCCTTGCGTATGCGCTATAGCTAGAAAAGTGTCGATTCGCCCCCCAGCTGGCGGCAACGGTTGGAGACATTTGTGAGGATAGATGCGTCTCTTGTAAGAATGCAATATCCACCTGATGGCGCTGTAGGTAGTGTAGGACTTGTTTACACTTACGAGTGTCATTGAGCCCCCGTACATTCCAGGATATCAGGGTAATATGCTCAGAGAGAGTGGTTTTATGTTTCATCTAAGAGATTGTGAGTATGTCTGTTCAGTGGGCCTATGGATACATTGTACATCATGATCACGCATCTGCAAAGGGAAAACGGTGATATCAACCTAAACCCCACCCCTCACCCATCCCCCTCATCCTCAACCTAGGGGAACGCCCAAATCCCAATAATATTCTTAAACAAACGTTACTATTATCAAGTATCGTCATAACAAAGAAGTGTGCCAATGCACTGGCGAGAGGCAACACCTCGCCTTATCCCCGGTTACTTAAATATGCAGTGAAAAAAGGGAAATCAGCACGACCAATGCCCTGCGGCCAACACAACAACTACTAAAAAAGAAGTGTATACATTCAATACTTCTCGACATGCTGCAATAACAAAAGTTCATCAGGAGGCAGAGAACAGTTCCACACTGGTGCCAGAGTCCGACATTCGGGGAGAGCGATCTGGCGTGGGTGATTTCCTCGGTGGCCCGGTGGTTGCTCGAGTTCTGAGGAATTCTTGTATCTCCGCTGGTGAATCCAAGATCCTTGACCTACCATCGACATCCACCTTCAGTCGCGCTGGATATAGTATTCCATACTTCAGACCTGCCTTGCGTGGCGTGGTTTTGATCGCTGTGAACTTCTGACGGGCCTCTTGTACCATCGCGGTGAAATCAGAATACAGGGAGATGGAGGAGCCCTGCCATTCTAGTGCCCCCCGTTCCTGGGCCATCCGCAAGGCCGTATCCCTGTCCTTAAAGTTAAGAAGCCATGCCATGATGTGTCGGGGGGGGGGGGGAATAGCCAGGGTTAGGCCGGGGTCCGAGGGACCTGTGTGCTCTTTCAACAACAAAGGTGGTAGTGAAGGATTCCCGTCCGAATAAATCCGTTAAGAGGCCCTGCACAAATCCATCTAGTCGCCCTGTATTAGTTGATTCAGGCACTCCCATGATGCGAATATTGTTACGTCTCCCCCTAGCTTCTAGGTCCTCGTTCTTTATGGCAATGTTCTTGAGCAGACCTTCCATTCTTTCCAGTCGTTTGGTTGCCTGAGCCGAGCCATCTTCCAGGTCCGAGATTCTGCCTTCGGCGGTGTCTAGCCATTTGTCATGATGGTCTAGTCTGGCCCCCATCCTGTCCAGCCTTTTGTCGAGCGCGTCAAAGCGGGTATTCAGGGCCTTGAAGCCCGCCTTGAGTTCGGCCATGAGTGCCTCGTTGCTTTGCGTGGGGGGTTGTGGTGGGGCGGGTGCAGTGTCTCCTCCCTCCGCCATCGTGGTGCCTGTTGAGTCCGTCCCGCCGCCTGTCTTCTCAAAAGTTAACTTCCTCTGCTTTGGGTCCCCTTTGCCCATGGCTTTGGGGAAGGGGCTCCAATCGTATGGTGGCGCGCTTGCCCCGGTGTGGTTGCACCCTGCCGTTCAACAATTATGCTCCGTAAGAGGCGGATTGGAGCAGCAAAGTCGAACCCCCTTTTTACTGCAGTCTATCTAGGTCGCAACCTATGGGGCTGTCCTGCAAGTATCGGTGGCGTATCCTGGTAATGATGCCGCCGTACGTGGGGTGTGTGCGCCTCACTCTGGGCTTCGCCAATGTGGGTGCCCAGCCAGTATGCAGATGGAAGCAGCGCGGTCCAGCCTGCCGTAGATTCCGGGATCGCCGCTATGCTGCGTGTGCCCCCACAGGATTCCCAGGGATGGTGCAACTCCCTCGGGGACTAGGGTGAGGGTTCTGACCCATATGTTATGGGTATTTCCTGAGTCTAGCAGTGCGGATGTTCACCGGGCCCCCAAACGGGCCCCCACTTCTCCAGGTCACCAAGAGTGACGGGCGGGCATACCTGTAGACCGCGGGGCCGTCCGAAGACTCCCGGCCTCTCTGTGCTGTCCGTACGTCGCAGAGTTCGTGGTGACACAGGGGCATATTGTGGTGTTGCCGCTTCCGCAATCGGGTCAGCCAGTTCCCAAGAGAGGGCGAATTGAGGCGCGATCACGGCCCGCGGCGGCATCCGCGCCACTCGAGCCCGCGGCTCGGCTGTATGCTGCAGGCCTCTCTGCACATCACGAGGGTGTTGCGGTTCCCGGCAACGAGGATCATCCGAAATGGTGTCACCGGACTCAGAAGCCCATGGAGAGCGCCATCGCACTGTCGCGGTTGTATGCAGCTGCGTATAGCCGCAGGGATGGCCGTTTATTCCGGGGACATCGGCGGAGCTCCGATACTACGCGGCCATCTTGGTCCGCGGTTCGTCCACGCCCCCCCTGATCTGGAGATGGTTAACAAGGACATGCCTGTTAATAGGGCAGTAAGCTTCTCTGCTAACTTTACAGCCTTATTTGCTTATGAATACTTTGCTATCCCCATGCTTAAGTCATCATGGCTCAGGCTCGTAAGATAGAGCAACCTTACTGTTGGCCATTTTGGATGAAATGTGCGGGGCTCCTTCGACTGAGGTGTTCCAAACTGGCAAAATATCCCTGCTACTTGTGTGTATATACGTGATGGAACTGTTTATCGTGCCATTTGATTATGTATTTATGTGCTATCACTCTGCAAAGCACTCTTACACCCTTGGTTCATATATGTGAAAAGGAAAGCACTCAAATAAGATTGAGGCAAGACACCCAGCAGTAAATCATGATTCTGGCTTTCAGATGGAGTACCTGTTTCAGTACATGCACTTAACATGAAATGCACACAATGAAGTCCTACGTTAAAACCTATGGAAGGAGGCTTGTGAGAAAGTTGCATATTGGGTTAAGAAATATTTGTAAAATTTTGTGAAGTTCTTAGCATATTTCTTTTGTGATGCATGTTGTGTAGTGCTGCCTCTTCACTTTCTTGATGGTGGCGTTGTATATTCTGAAGTGTTATTGGAAGCAGAGCTGGCCAATCTTGTA
The DNA here is from genome assembly GCA_963921515.1 of Calotriton arnoldi. Taxonomy (NCBI): domain Eukaryota; kingdom Metazoa; phylum Chordata; class Amphibia; order Caudata; family Salamandridae; genus Calotriton; species Calotriton arnoldi. Next base: position 1,131,691 of record CAWUFW010006086.1, on the reverse strand, counting down.
CTGCTTTTTCAGATTCTTTCCAGGCCACTGCTTTCAGCTTTTACTGCCTTTACTTCCTTTGAGAATCATCCAGTCTTGTGTTGGTTTACAAGTTGCATGGCAATCCTTTGCTGCATGTGCGTCAATGGTAGAATTTGAGAAACCGCCTTTACGAGGTTTTTACTTCGTTGTGCCTTTACCACGCATTTATTAGCACACATATTTTTACCACGTGCATGCCTTTACGACGTATGCCTTTACCATGCATGTATGATAAGTTGGGGGGAGTGGGGGGGTCTCCCCCCACAAATACATTGTTTTGATATATAAAAACAATACGTCGTAATGGCATGCGTTGTAAAAGCATGTTCGTGGTAAAAACATGCGTGGTAATAAATGCGTGGAAAACTGATACGATGTCTTTACATGCGGTGTACCGTCGTATAACCAAAGAATTTAAAAAGAAGTTGTACTATCCCCAATGACACTGGTCGGTTGAAGTGCAAAGTAATGGCATGGTGGACACTCCAAGAGGGGGCGTGGCCTGACGCCGATGTAGAAGGAAGCGGACCTCGGGGCTCCTCCGTGGCCTCCCTTCGTTTACAGTCATCCTGAAGGTCTGAGGGGGCCCTTCTTTGGCCACATTACGTCGGAATACCTGGTGCCCTGGTGGATGTGCTGGCGACGGCCCGGGAGGCGATCCGGCGGAGAAATCTCCGCTTTTCTGTGAGTCTCGTCTCCTGACTGCGGGGACCTAAGATGGCGGTGGCGGCGATCGGATGCGGACTTCGCAGAGCACGGCGCTGACCTGAGCCCAGCCTCCTGCCTTCATATCCCGGAGCGGAGTTTGTGCCCGGTGGTGGTGGAGAATCCTGCGGTCGCCCTCGCATGTAAGAAGTTGATGGAGGGGCGATCGCGGCTGGCCTGACTGCTGTAGGGGAGGCTAAAATGGCAGCCCTGTCACCGGATGGCGTTGATGCAGGGCGGTGAGAGGGGCTGGAACCCGCGCGGACGGGCCGATGCCCGCTGATCCTGTGGTGCAGCGCGGGAGGCTCTGGAGGGCTCTCGGGCTCTGCTACGCCCGGCACGGGGTGAACTTGGCCGACCATTGGCGGCGGTGTGGGGAGATCGTCCCCGGCTGGCTCCCGCCGGTCCAGTGCCCGGTACAGAGTGTGGGGCAGTCGTGCTCTGGTGGGTCGACGTTGGGGTCCCGAACGACGCCTGAGACCCGCCTGTGCAGCGGAGCTTCCTGGGACTGGCCGAGAGGTGTCGGATCGGCGCAGTCCATTGGAGGTGCGGGAGTCACCCCAGACTGCCGGCTGCTGTGCATGTGCCTCGGTCTGCCTGGGGACGGGCCTGAGAGGAGCTAGATCGGCGTAGACTTCTGGAGCCACGGTGATAGCCCTGAGCTGCTGGATGCGGTGAGTGTGCCGCGGGCTGCTTACTGGCGGAGCGCCTGGTCTGTTTCTCTTCGGGGAGTTCGCGCCTAGTTGATCCTTTCCCTGCTGAGTGATCTGTGCGGCCCGAGACACTGAGCAGGAGGCATCCGACTCACTTACCTTCCTGATTGCTGGGGTGGTGGCGGCCCCCGATGGGTCTTCAGGGCTGGACATCATCGTGCCTGGCTCGCCCTGCCCTGGGCCCATACCAGTGGCTGGGGCCCCTTGCAGTGGTGGTGATCTGGGAGAGAGGCGGGGCTCCGCCGGAGAGTCCCTGGTGCCAGAACCGGAGGGATCCTGACCTCGGTGGGGCACTGCAGGGCCTCTTGTGGCCCACTGGCTTGCGGTGAGTGGGTCGACGGTGCTGCGCATTGGGGACCGGCGAAGGAGTGTTGTGTTCCGCCCTGGCTGGGGGCCCTGAGACTCAAGCTTGGTCCTGAACAAGGGGCCTGGAGGCCCCATCTTGCTGTGGAGATTTGACGTCGAGAGGAGTTCTCCCCGGCCGGGAACGAATACTGGTGCCCAGGTGCCCAGGCGGTTGGTGGGATACTGTGCCGCCTTTCGTGGCCCGCCGAGATGGGGCGGGTCTCTAAGAAGAAGGGATATGCGGTCCTCCAGGTGGAGGGGCCGGGGCAGCAGACCAATGACGAAGATGATGTGTCGGATCGCGCCGGGGCTGATGGCCGGGGGGGCCCCACGCTGACCGATATCATGCAGGCCATCACCTCGACTAGAGAGGCCCTTGAGTCGAAGATTGATACTATTGGGGTGGACCTATCCCTGCTCAAGGACGACCACAGGAAATTGAAGGAGCGGGTGAAAGTGACGGAGAAGACACTGGAGGGTGTCCCTGAGGCGGTGGTCACACTGCAGCACGCCTTAAAGCAAGTGGAGGACAAGGTTCGGGTCCTGGAGATGAGAGCGGAGGACAGCGAGGGCGCTCCCGCCGCAACAACCTTCGCATAGTGGGGGTCCCTGAGCGAGCGGAGGGAGATGACGCTGTTCGTTACTTGGAGGAATGGCTCCGGAGGGAGGTTGCTCCGGAGGGGCTATCCCAGTTCTTTGCCCTTGAGAGAGCCCATAGGGTCCCAGCTAGCGCTCCCAAGCCGGGAGCGCCTCCGCGACCGTTGGTGGTACGACTCTTACACTACCGGGACAGGGACCACCTCCTGCAGCAGGCCCGGGGGAAACCACAGCTGCAGATTGAGAACTCTAGGGTGATGGTCTTTCCGGATTATACGCGGGAGGTCCAGAGGCAGCGAACGTCCTTCATTGCGCTTAAGCGGAAATTGCGCCAACTTCATATCTCGTATGCCATGTTCTTCCCAGCGCCTGCGAGTGGTGGATGACGCGGATACCCTCTTCTTCGCCACTCCGCAGGAGGGGTGGCAGTGGCTGGAGATGCGCCGCGCGAGATCCAGGCGAGGCTCTACAGTGAGTAGTGGAGAGAAAAGGTCACCGGAGTGCGAGTGTCCGCAGAAGGCACTTTCATTACCGGATCGGCGATTGGAACGCGACAGAGCTGTGCAGGCGGTGGTGGAGATCAGCGGGGGGGCCAGCCCGAGCTCTGCCTCCACTAATCGGGCGCTGGGCAGCCCAGAGACATCGTTGCCTGGAAGTACAACTGGGGACTCGGATTCTGAGCTGCCGGTGGTCACTCCGCACACGGCGGACCTGTTTGGCTGATTTGACACTTGGTGGTGGGGGAGATAGATCTGTGGCGAGCTTTGGACTGAGATGAAGTGGGGTACTTGGTTCCTATAGCGAGCAGAGTGGCACCAAATGTTCGAAGATGGGGGGCCCTCATGTTGGTGCAGAGTAACCCTGGGCATAATACTTTGCTACGCTCACGGAGCATGCAGAGCCCACAGAGTCCCAGCCAGACCTCCCCAGCCGGGTGCACCTCCGCGCCCGATAGTGGCGAGACTTTTGCACTATCGTGACAGGGACCACCTATTACAGCGGGCCAGGGGGAACCAGCACCTGCAGATCGAGAACTCTAAGGTAATGATCTTCCCGGATTATACCAGGGAGGTTCAGAAGCAGCGTGCCTCTTTCCTTGCCCTTAAAAGAAAATTGCGCCAACTTCACATCTCTTATGCCATGTTCTTCCCGGCGCGCCTATGGGTGGTGGACGGCACAGGGACGCTCTTCTTTACCACCCCGCAAGATGCATGGCGCTGGCTGGAGATGCGCCAAGCGGGGGCCAGACGGAGTCCCGTGGAGTGCGCTGCGGGAGAGGATCCCCTGGCCCTGCGAGCCCGCAGAGGGCCGTTACATCGCCGCATCATCGCCTCGAGAGAGATAGAGCAGTGCAGGCGGTTGTAGAGATCAGTCGAGGAACAGTCAGTCCGCCCTCCGTGCCTGCTGGCCGGGCATTAGGTGGATCTGAGACTTCCCTAACTGGGAGCGCGACTGGTGACTCTGACACTGAGCTGCCGGTGGTTACTCCGCAGACGGTGGACCTGTTCGGCTGAACTGAACATTGGCGACAGGGTGTGCTGGGTCTGTACCAAGGGTCAAGACTACCTGTTGGGGAAGCTGGGAAACGACTGCGGACGGGAGGGGGCACCATTAGATTGTTAAGGAGGGGACCCTCCATGTTGCTGCGGAGGGGCTTTGGGTCCCGTGGGTCGGCACACGTCTCTATCTTTTTTGTATCTGATTGCTTGTTTTCTTTGTTTGGATGGGAACTAGTTTCAGGGAACCTGTCCGGGGGAGGGGGAGTTGGGGAGTTTGGGGGGGAAGGGAGGGGTGGGATTGCAGGGACCAAGCATGCCGCTGGGGAAGATGTGGAGGATAATGAACGTACACCCACACTATGGGAACCGCAGTAGGCTTTAAGTGTCTCTCCTGGAACATTAGGGGGATGCATACTATGACACGACGCCACAAGATCCATGCCTATCTAAGAAGAAGGGGGGTGCAAATCGCGCTGCTGCAGGAGACGTATTTAACTAAACAAGAGGGGGTGGCTTTGCAGCGGAGATGGCGGGGCCAGGTGTACTGCACCACATACTCTGATTTCGCTCGGGGTGCGCTGGTTTGGGTGCGGTCAGGGGTCCCGTTTCAGAGTACTGGGCAGTTGATCGATCCAGAGGGTCGGTATGTTGTGGTAACAGGGCGCTTAGATGGGAAGGACATTGTGCTGGGGAGTATCTATGCCCCTAACTCCGATCAAGTCTCATTTTTGCGCACCTATCAGGGAAATTGGCGCCCCTGCTCACAGGTTCTGTTCTATTGGGGGGTGACTTTAACTGCATCACCGACGTCTCCCTAGACCGCTCACACCCTCCTCTGCCAGATGCCCCAGTACATAGATTGGCTGCGGCGCGGCGAGCTTGGCAGCAGCAATGGGGGCTGACTGATACGTGGAGGGCCCATCATCCCACAGACAGGGATTACTCCTACTTCTCATCCCTACATGATCTGCATGTTAGATTAGACTCGATCCTCTGCTCTCCAGATGTACATGGGGGAATGGTGCATAGCGAATACCTAACTAGGACAACATCCGACCATAACCTGTTATGGTGATGCTCCATTGGGTGCGCGACCGTCCTGCTATTCCCACATGGCGACTTAGGCCAGATACCCTAGAAGATCCGGTGTTCCGGGATACTGTAGGGTCGGCCATAGAAAATTATTTTGAGGATAATGCTAACACAGCGTCTTCTTTGCTGGTTGAATGGGATGCTTTCAAGTCAGTGATTAGGGCGCGCTGCATGGGAGAAATAGTTGGAGTGCGTAAAATACTGGAGCGGGACGTACTGGAGGCAGAACAGAAAGTGCGTGCTGAGGAGAGGGAACGCCCGGAACATCCGGATAGGCAAGCTGCATTGCTTGGGGCCCGGGAGGCACTGGCGGTCCAATTGGAAAGATTACGCTGTTTTGACTATAAGGCTTACACGGACAAGGCACACGCGGAGCGCGATAAGTCGGGGGCGCTGCTGGCCTGGCTAGCCAATCCTGCACGGAGAGGGACAGCGATACTGGAACTGAGAGGCCAGAATGATGAGGTGTTTTATACCCAGCGAGCTATTAATGATCAGTTCTTACAATACTACACGGTGCTATACCAGAGTAGGCTGGATCCTGGTCTCCCTGGTGACGAGGGATTCCTGTTGGGAGCGGAGCTTCCTACCGTTGAGGTCGAGGAGGCAGAAACCCTGGGCAGAGACGTGGAGACGGGAGAAGTGCGCAGCGCTATAAAACACATGGCCAGGAACAAAACGCCGGGCACGGATGGGCTACCTGTGGAATTTTATGCGACCTATGCCGATACCTTGGTTCCCTGCCTGGTGGCAATGTACAATAGAGCGCTTCAAGAGGGTGTTCTCCCTGCCACCACACGCAAAGCCATCATAGTCCCCCTTCTCAAACCAGGCAAACCTGCCTGGGACCGCTCCTCATATAGGCCCCTCGCGATGCTTAATTTAGGCTATAAGATCTTAAGTCGGGTATTAGCTAGTCGTTTGCTGCCTCATATGACGACATTGGTTCACGGTGATCAGGCCGGATTCATACCATCGCGGAATACAGCGATGAACGTTCGCAGACTCATGCGAATCTTGGGGTCCGACTCCTATGATGTGGATCGGGCCTGCATTTTTGCGGTCGATATTGAAAAGGCCTTTGATAGTCTGGAGTGGCCTTACCTTTTCAATGTATTGCGAGCATTCGGCCTAGGGAAAGCTTTGTCCGATGGACGGCGCTGTTGTACAGTGCTTCCACAGCTAGAGTCCGGACGGGGGCCTGATTTCTGCCGCCTGTGGAGTTGCCCGGGGGACGAGACAAGGGTGTCCGCTGTCCCCTCTATTATTTGCCCTGGCGATGGAGCCTATGGCTGCCCATGCTAGGACGGGAAGATATTACTCGGGTCTATTGGTGGGGGACACCTTCAGTATATAGCGCTGTATGCGGATGATTTACTCATGTTCTTGCGAGACTCCGGGGAGGCATTGCGGGGAGCAAGGGAATTGTTAGAGACCCTGGGGAGATTGGCGGGGCTGCGGGTGAATTGGGCCAAGTCGTGTTTGTTTCCCGTCAAGGCGGAAAGAGTGGACCCGCAAAATGAGGGGGGGTTTCCTGGGAACCTCGCTGCTTGTCATACCTGGGGACCCAGATTTATCACGATCCTACCGATCTCGTAGAGGGTAATGTGGGACGGGCGCTGCGCAGCACTAAAACCTGCTTCGACTTCTGGGGAACTCTTCCATTATCTGTGGCGGGTAGAGTGGCACTGGTGAAGATGGTCACTCTGCCCAGGTTCCTCTATTGTTTTGGGACGCTCCCCATTTGGATCCCCAGTAGGTTTTTCACCCAGCTTAACTCCTTAATTACCGGTTTCTTGTGGGGGACTGGGAGACGGAGGGTCGCCCTGACCACTATGCAACGGCCCAGGGCAGAGGGGGGCCTTGCGTTGCCAGATTTTGAGGCCTATTACCACGCTGCGCAACTCCAATGGTTTACGAAATGGGTGGCGGGCCATATCCGACACCCGGAGGCTTTTGATGGGTCTGATCCGAGTGTGCGACTGTTGTCCTATGTTCTCCTGCGTGTACCAATAAGGGGTGGGCTGATGCCGCCGGATCTGCGAGTGGTGCGACAGTGCTGGACGCGCATGGCCAGGAGGGTGCGCGTTAAGATCCCGTACGCACCTGAGATCCCGCTGGGGATGTGCGAGGTGCTGCCCCATGGGGGCGACTGGAGTAAACTGCAGTCCTGGGGGAGGCAGGAGTCCTCACACTGGGAGACCTTTACGAGGATGGCAATCTCCTCCCATTCAACGATTTCCGAGAGCGCCATGCCTTACCGCGAGGAGATTTTCTATTCCATGCGGCCCTGACAGCGGCAATCAGAAGGCATTGGCGGCGGGGCCTGGAGGAGCCCGACACGTCTCTTGCCTGTCAATATGTGGTGCTAGCAGCGGGTACCCTTAAAGCGGTAACTTGTCTTTATCAGCGGATTACCCAGGACTTGCGTCAACCCTTAACGGCGCTGCGACTCAAATGGGAGGAGGATTTGGGGGAACCTATTGGGGAAAAACCTTGGGCGGCAGTTGTCGAGCGGGCGTGGAAGAGCTCCCGGAATGTGCGCTTCCAGTTGATCCAATTTTATGTCTTACATAGGGCATACCTGACACCTGGCAAAATTAACGACTATTATGGGGCATCATCTACCTGTCCCCGTTGTAATGTTGAGGGGGCAAGGTTTCTACACATGTTTTGGGACTGCCCAGTACTGGGGGACTATTGGCGTGGGGTGACGGCTGCGCCGGCAAGTGTGACGGATAGGGACATAGATATGACGCCTCAGGCTTGCTTATTGCACTGGTTTCCGCACACTGCCAAGACCAAAATCACCAGTAAGTTCATTGATTTGGGGCTGGTCCTTGCAAAAGGGAACTTACTGCGCACTGGAAGGGGAGGCAGGGGCCCGTCTTGGCGCGCTGGCGCACGGAACTAGTGAAATGGGCGGAGAGTGAAGGGAACTGTAGGCTGGGCATGGCCAGGCGCACTGGGAACGAGAAGACCATGGAGATGGCTAGGCGTGGGTGGCGCTCGTACACCTGCTTAAACACCCAACTATAGATGGCGAGACTCTACTAGATGAGATGGAGGGCACTCAGGCGGATGGTGTGACCGCCCCTTGATGGCAGGGAGGCATGGGACGAACGTTGGGGCTCCCGCAGGGCCTTTTCCTCGATGTGCCCGGGCTACCCTAGGTTAGGACCTACGAAGCAAGGATTCTGGTGGGCGGTGTAGGAGATCTGATTGATTCCCTGGGTATTTCAACGGTCAGCGGCATGCTTGGGAGGGGTGGATGGGGGGTCTTACTTGGGGATTTTGGGACTGAGTGGGGAGGGAGGGCGTTGGGGGTTTCTTATGTGGCTCTACACTAGAGGAATACATCCTGCCTGGAGATGGGCCGAACTGCGTGCTGGGATAACTGTGGGAGGAGGGCCGAGACTTGCTTGAGTACTCTCGAAACCCTGTAGGACTTATTGGGGTGCAATTAGTGCTGGAGTGGGTGCAAGCCTACCACCATTTATAATTGTAATGTACGTCCATATTTCAGTTATTGTCCTATGTTGCTCATGGAATAATATGTATGGCATTTTCAGAAAACCAATAAAAACTTGTTTGAAAAAAAATGGTGGACACTCCAAGTAAGGGCATGGCTTTCCTAATGCGATTTTCTTACTGCATTTTCATGAGTGCCCTCTTCTTAATGCAATTGGCTACATTGGTGTTTCATGACACTTATTCTACCTTTATGCTGGATCTGACAATAGATTTTTTTTTTTTTGTCATTTCTTTTGACATGGTGTGACCGGGGAATGACGAAGACGGAATGCTGTTTTCTTGGGCACGTTCTAGAGACTCTAAGGTCTATTTAGTTCATATTCCTGGAGCAGTAGCTGGAATTGAAGCACCAGTACTTTCAGAGCAGAAGTACACATGGTCAAGAAGACGACTCGGCAGGACCACAACAAAATGGATAGAGAAGGGAAATGACAGACATGTTCTGGACACAGTGTCAAACTGTATGAATCCGAAATTATACAAATCAAGAAGTTACAAGGCAACTAGTTAACACTGCTTTTGCTTCTTAAGATCCACTGGAACAACCTGCTCTGTCCAGCCTTACATTTTGATTGGTCCCTGGGCAGCTTTCACCTTAACGTCTCTCATTCCCAATGTCGCCCAGGGGCCACTGACCAAAACCACCACAGTCTCTAGTCTGTATGAACCTACATTTTCCATGCCCAGCTACATAGGAGTCTTCTGTAGATGTGCTTGCCTGCCCTGTACAGCAGGCCTCTCTTATGTCTCACCATTTTTCACAGGCAAGTTCCGACATCATGAGAGGAATAACAGACTTTTTGAGACATTAATGAAGATAAGAAACGGGTTCAAAATGTCCTCGGACCTTTGCCTTTTATTTTCCCCACCACTTAAATCATTAGATGGATCAAAGAAAAAAACAATTGCCTTAACAGGCTATTATCTCTCAAGCATTGTTTCTGCATCAGCCATCCCCTGCCTAAGCACGCTCATTCAAAACCCTTCAGGAAAACATTATATACTCGTTTGATCTCCATTCATTATTATTTCTGAATAACTCAATACTGCCCATCTGCTATCCTCCAACACCAAACCATGGGCAGCTTCACCAACTTGCCAGATGTTTTCATCTCTGATCTCATTAACACAACGTTTATGGTCCTAATTTCTGTTGCAGAAGATGTACAGACACTTAAAAAGAAGCTACATGGGTCCTGAGTAAGTTTGGATGAGCTCATGCAAAGTGATGTATCTAGTTGAGTGAAAATGGTGTGCATAGTAGATGAGAGGCAGTATAAACCGTGTAGACTCAATACGCTTAAAGTATAATAATGATAGTGTTGCTATCTGTGGATATCAAGAGGATGTTGGTGAATGTTGTGACAGCCCCATTTATAATACTGAGCACAAGTGCTAGCAATTTAAATAATTACTTTTTCTTACCACCTTCCCTGATGTTGGAGGCAGGAGGTGGTGGTTTGTCTTGGGAGGTTATAGTGGGTCAAGCAGAATGACAATGGAGATTATCATGTGCAGCAGTGACTGGCACCATGCCTCATGATATACTGCTATGAAGTTGCATTACGAAGGTGGGCTGTGTGCTGTGGACTAAATGTGATGTAGAAGTTTCTTGCACATTAGGAATGTAATGGTAAACATGATTCCCTGCATCCGGTTTCTGTTTGTCTCTCCTTAATGTTTTGATCAGTTATTAGGAGATTATGGTGAAGGGTGTGGTTATTTAGTTTTGGAGCCTTAAAATTGTCTGTTTTTGTAAGGTTAAGTGTAATATCTTTCCAGATACCGATCAAGATGAGATTACCAACATACTATCTGTCATTGATTAGAGGGAGCATATGCACCAAAGAAGATGACTTATCAGCAGTTAAAATATACTCTAAAACATTTTCTGTGATAATATTTGTTCACAAAATATTAAAATTTAGGCTGTTAAATGGTTTTGCTTAGCTGTTTCAAATGGGAAACGGCCTTTACAACACGGGCAGAGCCACACGTGCTGTTTCCCCGCAAGCGCAGCCACACTTGCCTTAACCACTCATATGCCTTAACCACACATATCCCTCAACCATGCATATTCATTGTTAAGGCAGTGCGCAGTCTACGGTCTAGATGTCCGGATGGGCAAGAACAGGAAGCGTCTTGACAGAAAGCTCTATGTGGACAGGTATGAGGGGCTGGGGCCAGGTTTGGGGGTGTAGTTTTAGGGGTGTGGGTAGTTTTTAGGGTGGGGGGGTCAGTTATTTATAGAGCGGTGGATGGGTTTTAGGGCTCAGGGCGGGGGGGTCAGGGTAGTATTAAGTTATAGGGATGGGGTCGTTTTTAGGGCTGGGGGTTGGGGTGGTTTTAGGGGTGGGGTTCGTTTTTAAGGCTCGGGGGTATCTGGTTGTTAAAAGGGCAGAAGCCAGGGTTTTAGGGCTCAGGGCAGAGGGGCTAGGGTGTGATCTTTACTACACATACCGTTGCCACAAAATTGCGTGGTAAAGGAATGCGTTGTTCGGGCTGCGTGTTAGAGGCATACGTGGTTTAGCCATGTTCGGGAGCTCCATCTGATCCCTGTCCTGCTCACTTATTGAAACAAATTTCAGGAGTTATTGGCTCGGCTCTTACGCCCCTGCTGAATGAGATATTCAGCTCTGGCACTTTTCCCAAGAAGTGGAAGGTTGCCTCCATCCTCCCCCTCCTGAAAAAACAGAACCTTGATGCAGGTGACCCCAATAATTATAGGCCTATCTCTCGACTCCCGCTTCCTGCCAAGGCCTTAGAAAAAGCGATGAACATACAACTTAATGCCTTTCTTCAATCTAATCAGACTCTCGATCCTACCCAATATGGCTTTAGAGCAGAACACAGCACTGAGCTTGCCTTAATTAAATCTACGGAGGAAATTCGGGAGGCCCTGGATAGTGGAGGAAGTGCTGTATTGATCCTGTTAGACCTGTCTGCGGCCTTTGACACGGTCCATCACAAAGTTTTGATGGACCGTCTGGCTGGGGCAGGGCTAAAGGGGTCTGCTTTGAAGCTTCTGCAGTCATTTCTCTCTGATAGAATACAAACCGTGGATATGGACAACTGCCAGTCTAAACCTTTCACCCTTCCTTGTGGGGTCCCACAGGGCTCCTCCCTCAGTCCAACACTTTTTAATGTTTGTGGCTCCCCTAGCTGGTGTGATTAGGTCTTTTGGCTTCCAGTTGACCTCTTATGCTGACGACACCCAGATAGTGTTGTCACTAAGGGAGGGCTCTGAAAAGGAAACGGGTGCTCGATTCCATGACTGCATGGCTGCTATCTCCAGATGGATGTCGGCAAACTGCTTAAAACTCAATTCTAATAAAACCGAGGTAATAAAATTTGGGAAGAATCCGCTATTGTGGCCTCCAGACTGGTGGCCGGCTGACCTTGGCTCATGCCCTATACCCACTGAGAAAGCCAGAAATCTGGGAGTGTTAATGGATAATAAGTTGACACTAGGTGACCAAATAAGTTCAGTTACCTCAGCCTGTTTTTATGTTCTAAAGATCATAAACAAGATTAAGTCCTATCTCAACGATAATGGCCTCAAAACAGTAATCTCGGCACTCATTATGTCTCGGCTGGATTACTGCAACGGGCTCTACATCAATGCTCAAAAACCACTTAAGCTTCAGATGGTTCAGAATGCAGCAGCTAGACTGCTGTCAGGAACCTCAAAGTTTGCATCTGTAAAGGAAGAGATCAAACAGTTGCACTGGCTCCCTGTCAGACACAGAATACGCTTCAAAGCGCTGTGCACTGTTTTTAAAGCCCTTAACGGCAAAGGCCCGGACTACCTGCAACGAAAAATTCAGTGGTACGTTCCTAGGAGGGCATTGCGATCAATAGGGGCGAAGAAAGTCACAATCAGCACTGTTAAAAAGGCAGGCTGGGGAGGCAGAAGCTTTATTAACAATGCGTCCAAATCTTGGAACAGAGCTTCCTTTTCAACTGAGTAATGCTACAGACCTCCTCTCCTTCAGGAAGGGGCTCAAAACTTGGCTTTTTAACCAATAAGCCTTTTGGTCACCTTTTTTGTTTAGCAGGCAGTGCATAGCGCCAGGACACCCTAGGGTAACAGAGCGCTCTACAAATTTGATTAACATAACATAACGTGTGCCTCTGTCATACAACCGTTTCAAATGATATAGGGAGTAAACACTTGTTTTAGCAGCTATGTTCTGCTATTATCTCGCGTTGTAACTTTTGTGAATTCACAAACTCATATGCTCAAATCCTCATACTAGGAGTCCTTGGTAGTCCATGTTTCTGTAGAAGTATAAATATACACTCAAAAATGACAGAAAATAGATGTAGTGCTTTATTTCCCCCAGATTTATAGGAATCGCACCCAGTAGATTTGCCGAGCCACATAAGAAAAATATAACCTTTTTGCAGAAAATATGACTGGCAGGCGTTTCTCGACCCTTCCGATGTATGCTTTTGTGAGGTAGCGATGTTAAGAACCAGGCAGGCCTGTAAGAGGATATTTTACATCTGCAGGAGCATATATTTATATTTTAAGATGTATTAAAATGTATTTTGTGCTAGTTGTATATAAATCGGATAAATAACAATTTTAATGATAAACGTTTCAGCAATCAAAAGTGAACTGAGGCAGAAGGATAAATACAGACCAAACATTGTTCATCACACATCCGTAACCTATTAGTAAAATCCCATACCTGTATTGTTTACCAGGAGTACGGCATAATGTATTATTCTAATATTTCATAGTTGTACATCCCCTCCTCCCCTAAACCCCTCTTTTCATATACCTCTGTACCTGTAGGCCTTAAACCTGAAAAACTCTCTTCAGCAACTGGTCGGTCTGCTTACTCCATTTACTAGCAGTCTTATACCTTTTTCATTCATTTGCATCTAGGGAGCAAATGGGGAACCTCACAGGACAGAAGAAAACGCTCCTGTCAGTTTAGTAAGAAGCACATGGAAGCTACTGCATTGTATTTTTTGTTTTTTATACCACAAGATAGATCTTGCACAACTTTCAACTTGTAAGCAGATTTCTAGCTACTCTGAGGTGCTACAAAGAATGGAAAAATTCTTCTCTGAATATTACAATCTGTGCAATAAAAACATGACAATCTGATAGACATCTAGCCGCAGATTCCTTAACTTAGAATAACCCCAGGCGTCAGACTGGATCCGGAAAACTTTTTCCCCAGCAGTACCTCTGACTTCGGCTTCAGCTGCCGGCAGGCGTCGCACTCGGCGGAGTCGTGGTGCTCACCCAAGCACCACATACAGATCTCGTGTGGATCCATCACTGACATCTGCCGCGAACAGGACGCACACGACTTGAAGCCCGCAGGCATCGGCACACTGTTCCAGACGCGAAAAGGCGTCGCAAAGGCCTGAAAACAAAACAGGCCAGAGGAACCCCTTCTCCCGGATCCGCGTTGGGACGCGGAAAAGAAGACTGACGTCAGCGCGCCGGGGGGATTTATATGGCTCCATTGACGTCCCTTCAGTGGACGACATCATGACGGAGCCGGACAACGCCTTCCCCCGGCTCTGATTGGGTTGTCCGGCTCCGTCATGATGTCGTCGTCTTCTTTTCCGCTTGGGTGAGCACCACGACTCCGCCGAGTGCAACGCCTGCCGGCAGCTGAAGCCGAAGTCCCTGCGGGAACGACGGATGAAATTGATGTCTGCCCGGTTGTCCCGGTCAGAATCCTCGCGGCGCCGGCCTCCGTCTCCAGCGGAAGGGTCCAAACGGCGCAGTTCTTCGTCCCACGCTGAGGTTCCTGTTCGGGGCAGATCCCGGAGTCGTTCCCGTGGACGTCGCTCGCCTGCCTCAGGTAAGCACCGGAAGAAGTCGCGGAGCTCGCTGATCTCGCGCAAGCACGTCTGGCCCACTGCTCCTGGTCTTCACCGGACACGGACCCTCAGGAGTCGGGCCCCGCCTACCCACCGTTTCCTGGTGATTATGCAACTCAGACCCAGGCCTATTCCAGGGCTCTGCAGGCCATCTTTGGGTCACCCCCTCTCCCTGACGCGCCTTCGGGCCCCACTCTGGGGGTAGGGACTCAGGTCGGGGGTTCCGTGGTCGCTGCGACATCGGGACATGGCCCGGAGGGGCATCCCACTCTGACGTCTAGCCCTCCTGCAGTGTCTTCGCACAGCCCTGCGGGGCTCTCTGCGTCGTTGCTGGATGCGGCTGCAACACGGAGCTCGACTCCGAGTCGAAATCGTTCCTTCCCGCAGGTTCCTACCTTGGAGGTCGAGTCGACGCTGGGCGGACGAGTCCTCTTTGGGGGTCGTCTGCATCGATCCGATGCCGTCTCGACGTCGGTCGAAGCCGGTTCCGTCCCCGGCTGTTCCTCTGCTGGTAGAGAATGTGACCCCAGTGGGTTCTACACTTCTAGGGTTTTTTCACTCCTCCACGGAGCAGGGGCCCATGGGCCACTGGCCGGCTCATCATTCTGCGGTGCCTCTGTCGTTGGGTGGACGGTTTAGCCTGCAGCCTTCCCCAACGGATGACTTGCTGTTTCCACCTCGGATGGCCACGGAGGCTAGCGCAGCGTTTGCGAGGGCGGTTCGCAGGGCTGCGGATATCTTGCAGATGCAGCTGCCCTCTGTCTCCCTGCCTTTGGATCCTTTGTTGGCTCTTCTCCACCAGGGCACGGTGGACGTGGAGCCCTTGTTGCCTTTTGGCGGGTCATTGCATGATGTCCTTCTGGGGACTTGGGCCAGGCCCTCATGGGGGGACCCCGTGGGTCGTGCTATTGCACATCGCCATCGGCCAGCTCCAGATGACCCTGCCTGTTTGTCCCTCCATCCTCTGGCTCAAGGACTTGTGGTCCAGGCAGCGCTCCCTTCCTCTCCTCCTCCTTTGCTTCCTCCCACTCGGGAGTCTAGGTGGTTTGAGTCGTGTGGCCGCAATGTCTTTGCATCCACCAGCTCAGGCCTTCAGTCCCTAAACACGACCTGCGTGTTTGCTCGGGCTACTTGTGACCTTTGGGACTCAGTCGAGCAACTCCTTCCCTCTTTGCCAGAGGGCCCTCGTGCTGACCTGGCCCGGCTTATTCGGGATGGCTGCGACATGGCACAGTTTTCCGTCCGGCAGCCATGGGCACCACTGACAGTGTGGGTTGAGCTATGGCTAGGTCAGTTGCTCTGCGTCACCATGCGTGGCTACGCAATGGCAGTTTCCCCGAGAATGTTCGGGAGCGACTCCGGGATCTGCCCTTTGATTGGGTCAATCTGTTTGATGAGCATGCCGACTCGGCGGTCCGGTGCCTCCTATCTGGTTTTCCATGACTGCCAGGTTTTTAATCTTCTTGATAGACTTGTGTTTTCGTATGCAGTATTGTCACTGCCTTTATGATTTCCGTCTCTGGGTTCAAGACATTATTTCCCAGATGGCCTGTATATGGCTGTTCAGCCTTGTTTTTCCTTCCTTTGGTTCAGCTGGGCCAGCTGTTATACGGTTCTTTTTGACCACTGCCTATGAGCTTGTCTCAATGGGTGTCCTTTGCTTTTTATAGGGATGTGACATACCCTATGTGGGCTATTCGTTCGCTATTATATAGCTGCTCTTTCTTGCCAGGTAGTTTCGGAGGCTCCCATGGAGTTCTCTTTGTTTCTTTTCTGTCCCTCTGGGTACTTTTCCTATGGGTTAGGCTGTGGGCCTCTCCCTTCGTTCCATACTTCCTGCTGGGGCGGAATGCCTCCTCTGTTGTGAACCACAGACTGGCGTGGCCCTCTCCTGGAGCTTCTGTGTTTCTGCCTACGGTTGTTCCGTTGCACACTCATGCTTCTGTGGACGCAGCCTGCTCCGGTGTATTGTTGGGGTTCTGCCGTGTCCGGTTCGCCCCAGGAGTTTCACGTTCTCCTGCCTTGCATTTGGCTCATCTTTACGTCTTCGCTATGCCCCTGGCACTGTTGGCTGTCCTGGGCGTGAGTACGCGTCCATGTGGGTGCTTTATTCCGTTCGGCTCCAGATCGGTTCTTTGTGGCATTATGGCCAGTGCTTCAGACTTTAGAACAGAACTAGCCAGGTTCGAGTCTCCGCTTTTGCTCAACTTCTTTCTGTGTTGTAGGCGGGCGCTACATGTGGGTCCACACTGGGTGTGTGCGCTACCACGGGGGACCCGTAGTATTCCTTGAGCCAATATCTTGGCTGCGTTATCTTCCTGTGGTGTTGTCTTCTTCCCTGGTGTTTGGAAAGACTTGGGCGCACCCTGTCTGGGGTTTGCCTAAGGGCTGTGGAGTTTTCGCCAGGGCGGATCTCTGCTGCGTAATAACTTGTGCCCTTGCTTCCCTCTGCCTTTCCCCGGCCGGGACTCCAGTTCTTCTGTTCGTTGCCGCACACGGCTCGGGTGTTTCTCCTCCTGGCCTCTGCTGCGCTTTCAGTGGACGTATTCTGTCTCCGGATGGTCTCTGAGATATATTTATATTTTTATATTTATATATATATCTATATATATCCACCAAACACCCCTCCAACAGGAAGAAGTTAAAACCCAATTAATTTTCATTGCAGAACTTCAACTTCCAGAAGGCACTTTGGTACACGCCCATGGGGGTGGGATGTTGGTGAACTTGAATAACTGCTCTGCAATGCTGTGGCGGCTCCGCTTGTGATGTGCCTATGAATAAGAACAAGGATGTTCGAAACGCGTCAGGCTTCCCAGAGAGGATTCGCGCTGTGAGCCTGTGTAACCTGCCAAGTCCTCAATAAAGTGGTTTACTTACCGTGTGTGCGGTCTCATGCAGGGCAACCCTTTCTTTTCACATATAGCGGCTGGGCTCAGCCGCGAGACCGCACTGCCGTGAGGAAATGCGGATCTGTGGCGACTTTGTAATGAGGTTGCCGACAGAGCGGTGAGGTCCCCTGTTTGTTGGATTACATGGGCAGTGTTTTCGGGACTTGCAGTTAAGAATTTACTCACTGCTGGGGATTGTTTTAAAATTCTTGGATGCCAACAACACCCACTTGGGTTTTAATTTTCATTGCAGAACTTCAACTTCCAGAAGGCACTTTGGTACACGCCCATGGGGATGAACTGTCTCATGCAGGGCAACCCTTTCTATATATATATATATATATATATATATATACTTTTTCAGACATTCTATGTCTGAGTGTTACGGACTCCTTCGTTAATGTGGTGGTCAGTATCACCGCCTGTATCGCGGTGGCTCGGTCTTTCCTTCCCCGGTCGGGGGGGGTGTTGGTGTCACCCCCTTTAGTGGATGGACTTGTATG
Source organism: Calotriton arnoldi (assembly GCA_963921515.1). NCBI lineage: Eukaryota > Metazoa > Chordata > Amphibia > Caudata > Salamandridae > Calotriton > Calotriton arnoldi. Next base: position 1,113,938 of record CAWUFW010006086.1, on the reverse strand, counting down.
TCCCGCTACGTTTCACATCGGTGCCGTTGGTACCTCTTGGGCGACTTCCTATTCTCTAGGGTTACTCTTCCGGTTTCCACTTGGTTGTCACTTTCTTGACTTGTTTTCATATATTTCTCTGTGCTGTATACGCACACGAGAGGGCAAGCATGCAGGGTTTCCCTGCTGTGGTTTCTGGGGATTGTCCCAGGTTTCCTCTCTGTTTCTCTCTCTCTCTCTCTCTCGCTTTCTGTTTCTCTCTCTCTCTCGCTTTCTGTTTCTCTCTCGCTTTCTGTTTCTCTCTCGCTTTCTGTTTCTCTCTCGCTCTCTCTGTTTCTCTCTCGCTCTCTCTGTTTCTCTCTCTCTCTCTCTCTGTCTCTCTCTCTTTCCCCCTCTCTCTCTTTCCCCCTCTCTCTCTTTCCCCCTCTCTCTCTTTCCCCCTCTCTCTCTTTTTCTCGCTCTCGCTCCCTCCCCCCTTGCCGGTGACCATTGGTCGTTGACGCTGTGGGTGCGGTTGGCTGGTTGACTGCCTGGTGATGTGCCCGTCTTCTCTGTCAACGTGCACATGCTGTTACGTTTCATTGAGATTGTGTGGTGTGGTTCTCACGGGACACAATGTCTGCTCCGTGTATTCTTGTAATCCACATTTATGTATCTCCTGGTAGTCGTAGTTTGTATGTCTCGGCATGGTGACCTCTGCCCCTGACATCTCATTTTTTGGCACCTGCTGTTGTGCCGCTCACATTGTGTTCTGACTTTGTCATACTGTTTAAGTCCCTTCGCTGGGACTTTGTCTCTTGCGGATCCTGGAATCCTATACTCAATTTTTCCCTTCTTTTTGTAGACGTATCTGAAAGAGACACGTTAGTGACAGATTCCTTACCTTAGAATATCCCCAGGCGTCAGGCTGGATCCGGAAAGTTTTTTGCGTAGCAGTACCCTTGCGCGTCGGTAGGCGGCGTCGTGCGGCTCCGCGTCCGTCGTCGGCGTCGTGATCGCCGGGATGACGTCGCGGGCAGTACTTAGGCGCCGCCCCTGCGCGCTGACGTCAGTTCTTCTTTTCCGCGCCAGCAAGCGCAGATCCGGGAAGAGCAGTGCCCTGGTCATTTTTTGACCATACTTTTTGGTGAATTTTTTCACTGTTTTTCTATCAAGGTGTCGTAGGGATGCCCGGTTTCAAACGTTGCGGCGTCTGTGCTCGGATGATGTCCGTCACCGACCCGCATTGGGAGTGTCTCTTCTGCCTCGGCCGAGGCCACGACACGGAGTCTTGTACCGACTGCCAGGCCCTCAACCCGAAAGCTTTGCGAGAGCGGTCTCGAAAGCTCCTCGAGGCCCGGCATTCGGCTCCGCGGAAGCCCCGGTCGCGTGAGAGGTCCAGGGGTCGATCGCGGAGTCCACACCGGTCGTCGGCATCGAAGTCTTCTTCGTCCGGTAAGTCAAAACACAAAAAGTCCAAAAAGCATCATCGCTCTAGGACTTCGCCTCGCCGGTCTCGCGACTCGGCTGAGGCCCCTCCCGGCACCGTCCCCGCCCCGCGGCCCCGGACATGCCTGTGGAGTCGCCCCGCCATACCCGCCCTTCCCGGGTTCGGGGGCGGATCCGGCCAAAGTGCAGGAATTCCTGTCGGCCATGGCCCGCCTCTTCGGGCCTTCAGGCCCCTCCGGTGCGCCTTCGGGCCCCGCGGGCCCTGATGGGGTTGCTCCGGCGTCGCCGACGGCTCCGGCCCCGGCGTCGCCCGTGCCTCCAGCCTCGATCCCAGCTCCGGCTTCGGCCCCGGCCTCGATCCCGGCTCCAAAACCCCCATCGACGCCGGTCGACCTAACGACACCTCCGCCGGCGCCTATGTCTCCGGTGCCGTTCTCGACGCCGCCTGGGGCTCCGAGCGGCGTCGTTCCCCAGTTCCTTCCGGCTCCGGACATGGACCCGGACCGGCGTCGCTCGACGCCGGTTCCGGCGCCCGATGGGACCTTGGGTCCCAAATGTCCCTCCTCCCCCTTATTTTGAACCTGAGGAGGACCAGGAGGACTGGGAGGGTCTGATGACCCTCTGACACAACAGTGTCAGTACGATGAGGACTGGACAGAGGGTCTAGGGGATGCTAGTGGTCTAGATACTTCCCCTGACACTGGCATGCTGTCTCCTCCCGTGGCTACGGAGGAGGGAGCCAATTTTGCAACGGTGTTGCGTAGGGCGGCTGGGGCCTTACGTCTCCCAACTCCCTACTGTGGCGGTCAAGACTAATATCTTGACAGAGGTGCTTCAGCCGGCAGCCTCCTCTTCGGAGACTGTGCTGCCGTTTAACGACGCCCTCACTGACGTTCTTTTGGGCGCCTGGTCCAAGCCCAACACAGGGGCTCCTGTGGATAGGAACGTGTCCCGACGCCATCGCCCAGCTCCGGGCGACCCCCTGTTTCTCTCTGTCCACCCCACCCCTGAGAGCTTGGTTGTCCAAGCCTCCGCTTCCCAAACCGCCTTCCCTACCGCCCCTCCGGATAGGGAATCCAAACGCCTGGATCAATTTGGGAAGAAGGGTTTTCTTCCTCCAGTGCTGGCTTGCGGTCCGTCAACACCGCTTGCCTTTTGGGCCGATATACCCACTCCTTGTGGGATTCGGTGGCGGATGTTTTGCCCCAGTGTTCTGAGGAGGTCCAGACACTGCTTTCCCGCGCCATTGCGGAAGGAAGGGATGCGGCCAAATATACAATTCGATGTGGCCTTGATACCGCCGACTCGCTGGGCAGGTCTATTGCAACGACGGTGGCGCTACGACGCCACGCCTGGCTGAGAACCACTGGTTTTTCAGGGGATGTCCAGAATACTCTCATGGACATGCCCTTTGATGGAGTCGGTCTTTTTGGGTCCAAAGCAGACCATGCGTTGGAGCGCTTTAAGGACTCACGGGCTACTGCAAAGTCCCTGGGCCTTTCTGCTACACGCCCTCCGCTGACTTCTGCTTTTCGCCCCTATCGTGGCCACAGTAGGGGCGCCCCTTCACGTCAGCAGCCCAGCCACCGGCCCGCGCAGCAGGCGTCTTCGCGTGGCCGAGGACGTGGATTCCGCCGTGGCGGATCGGGCAACCAGCGTGCGGGTCAGGCCACCACCTCCAACCCGTCCGCGGCCTCCAAACCCTCCTAGTCCCTCCTTTCAGGTGCACAGCATGCCAGTAGGGGGCAGGGTCCGCCATCACCTTCCCCACTGGCGTACCATCACCTCGGACAGGTGGGTCTTGGACATTGTCCGAAGGGGCTACTCCCTCCCCTTCGAGTCCACCCCCCAGCCATGCCACCTCAATTCCACCGCATGTCAGGGGATCACTTGGTGCTTCTGCAGAAGGAAGTCACGGCCCTCTTGGCCAAGAGGGCCATCGAGCATGTTCCGACCCCAGAAGTAGGGCGTGGTTGCTACTCCCACTACTTCCTGGTGCCCAAAAAGGACAAGGAGGACATGCGTCCTATCTTGGACCTCCGGAACGTCAATCGCTTCCTCCGGAAGGAGAAGTTCAAGATGCTCACCCTAGCTCAGGTCTTGACTGCCCTCGACCCTGGAGACTGGTTGGTAGCGTTGGACTTGCAGGACGCATATTTCCACATCCCCGTCCTGCTGGCCCACCGGCGTTACCTTCGGTTCACGGTAGGCCCCGAGCATTTTCAGTTCACCGTGCTCCCCTTTGGCCTTACCAGTGCCCCTCGGGTGTTCACGAAAGTGATGGCGGTGGTCGCAGCTCATCTGCGCCGGGCAGGGGTTTCAGTCTTCCCCTACCTCGACGACTGGCTGCTGAAGGCGGGCTCGTCCCAGGCAGTCGTCTCCCACCTCCAGACTACGGCCGAACTCCTGCACTCGCTGGGGTTCTCCATCAATGTGCCGAAGTCGCATCTGATTCCTTCTCCACAGCTCCTTTTCATCGGAGCAGTTCTGGACACGACGCAGTTTCGGGCCATCCTCCCGAACGGCGAGTCCGGGATATTCAGGCTATGATTCCGATCTTTCAGCCTTTATCCTGGGTTTCGGTACGGATGACCCTGAGGCTGCTGGGCCTCATGGCCTCCTGCATCCTGCTGGTCAATCATGCCAGATGGCATATGCGGGCTCTGCAGTGGGACCTGAAGTTCCAGTGGGCGCAGCACCAGGGCAACCTGTCCGATCACGTCCAGATCTCGGAGGGGACTGCAAAACAGTTGCAGTGGTGGCTCTCGAACTGGCAATGGGTCATGGGCAGATCCCTCTCCCTTCCCCAGCCAGAGCACACAGTTGTGACGGACGCGTCCCTTCTGGGATGGGGCGGTCACATGGGAGAAGGCGGAGATCAGAGGCCTCTGGTCTCCGGCGGAGTCCCGGCTCCATATCAACCTTCTGGAGCTCCGGGCGATCCGTCTTGCACTCAAGGCATTCCTTCCCTCTGTCAAAGGGAAGGTAGTGCAGGTGTTCACAGACAACACCACCGCCATGTGGTACTGCAACAAACAAGGCGGGGTGGGGTCGTGGACCCTTTGTCAGGAGGCTCTGCGCCTCTGGACATGGCTGGAACATCAGGGCATGTTCCTGATGGTTCAACACCTGGCAGGTTCGCTGAACGCCAGAGGCGGACGAACTCAGCCGCAGGTGCATGATGGATCACGAATGGCGTCTTCACTCGGAAGTGGCGCAAGGACTCTTTCTACAGTGGGGAGAGCCTTGGTTAGATCTATTCGCCACCGAAGAGAACGCGCAATGTCATCAGTTCTGCGCGTTGGAATTTCCAAGGCGGCACTCGCTCGGCGACGCTTTTCGTCACGAGTGGAGTTGCGGTCTGTTGTACGCCTTTCCGCCTATACCACTTCTACCCAGAGTGTTGAAGAAGATTCGGCACGACCGGGCCCAAGTCATTCTTGTGGCTCCGGACTGGGCTCGAAGAGTTTGGTATCCCGAGCTACTCAATATGAACGTAGATCCCCCGATCCGTCTGCCTCTTCGGGAGGATCTTCTGTCGCAGCAGCAGGGGACGGTCCTCCACCCGAACCTGTCCAGTCTACACCTGCTTGCGTGGAGATTGAGCGGCGGCAGTTGATTCCTTTCGACTTGCCTCCCGAAGTTTGTGATGTGATTCTGGCAGCCAGGCGTCCCTCCACTAAGGTGGTATACGCCTGCAGGTGGAACAAATTTGTGGCATGGTGCACAGCAAAGGCTGTGAATCCCCTTTCTGCCCCTCTTTCTGAGGTCCTTCTGTTCCTTCTCTCTCTGGCCCAACAGGGTTCTGCCCTGGGTACCATCAAGGGTTATCTTTGTGCTATCTCGGCCTTCCTCAGGCTCCCTGATCAGCCCTCCCTTTTCAAGTCCCCTGTTAACAGGTTCTTAAAAGGCATTACACACCTCTTCCCTCCTGTTCCGTTTGTGATGCCTCAGTGGGACTTGAACTTGGTTCTTACCTTTTTAATGTGCGCTCCCTTTGAGCCTCTACATAACTGTCCTCTTCGTCTTCTGACTCTAAAGACAGCCTTTCTGGTGGCCATCACCTCCGCTCGGCGGGTGAGTGAGCTCCAGGCTTATCTTGCAAACCTCCCTTTCTGTCTGTTCATCCAGACAAGGTTGTTCTTCGGACGCGTCCGTCCTTCTTGCCAAAGGTGGTTACTGCTTTCCACATTGGGCAGACCATCACTTTGCCCACCTTCTTTCCGCCTCCGCATCCTTCCAGAGAGGAAGAGAGGCTCCACCGTCTGGACCCAAAACGTGCGCTCTCCTTCTATATTGACCGCACAAAACACTTCCGGGTGGATGACCAGCTCTTTGTTGGCTACGTGGGCGCCAAAAGGTCGGGCGGTGCACAAGAGGACCATCTCCCGCTGGGTTACCTTGTGCATCAAGACCTGCTATTCTTTGGCTAAGAAGGAGCCTCCTGTTGGGCTGCGTGCCCATTCCACCAGGGCAACGGCTGCTACCACGGCCTTAGGCCGCGGTGTTCCGCTGCCGGTTATCTGTCAGGCAGCTACGTGGGCCTCGCTGCACACGTTTACAAAGCATTACTGCCTTGACAGTCAGGTCCGGAGGGACGGCTTCTTTGGCCGTTCTGTCCTCCAGGACTTCCTTGTCTGATCTTTGTTCGCAGACCCACCACCGGGGTTGGTATTGCTGGGGTATCTATTCTAAGGTAAGGAATCTGTCACTAACGTGTCTCTTTCAGATGCACAAGTTACTAACTTGTGTAACGATATATCTGTAAGAGACAGTAGTTAGTGACAGATTCCTACCGCCCACCCATCCTCCCCGTTCTGCGAACTGATTTCTAGGGTTAAGGACATCCCTTTCAGGGCCCTAGTATTTTTCAGACACCTGTGTCAGCCTCTTGCATGGCTCTGCGTTCCTGGCGCGGAAAGTCGTGTACAGAACTGACGTCAGCGCGCAGGGGCGGCGCCTAAGTACTGCCCGCGACGTCATCCCGGCGATCACGACGCCGACGACGGACGCGGAGCCGCACGACGCCGCCTACCGACGTGCAAGGGTACTGCTACGCAAAAAACTTTCCGGATCCAGCCTGACGCCTGGGGATATTCTAAGGTAAGGAATCTGTCACTAACTACTGTCTCTTACAGATATATCGTTACACAAGTTAGTAACTTGTGCTTATGGCATTCTGCCATTGTGCACTGCTGTTTCTGGTTCTGTGATTTCGTTTCGTCCCTGTCCGGCCGACAGTGGACTCGTACCGTCCTCTTGTGGATTATGGTGCCTTGCTTTCCTTGCTCATTCTCCACCCTGAGCTTCATGGTCTGGTGTTAGCTACGCTGGCATTGCTGAGCTTTATGGGTCTGGTGTCAGCCACACTGGCATTGGTGCCCCCACCTTGTTTCAGTCAATGTTCTTGACGGACTACTTCCCTTGGGAACTTGGTGGTTTTCGGTCGCAGACCCTCCTCCGATGCGGTATAGCTTTGGTATCTATTCTAAGTTAATGAATCTGCGGCTAGATGTCTATATCAGATGAACGAGTTACTTACCTTCGGTAACGATGTATCTGGTAGAGACACAGTCTAGCCGCAGATTCCTTAACGCCCGCCCATCCTCCCCGTTCTGCGAGGACCTTTCCAGGTTGGGTTCTACCCACTTGCCTCCTTGCAGATGGCCTTGGTCTTCCTGAGGGGTGCTCTAGTTCACCTACCTCCGGGGCAGGATGTGTCATTCTGTTTTCACACATTGGTTCTCCACCCATTCTAGTTCTGGGGTGGCTAGGATATGTGCCCTTCAGTGCTCCTCCACCCGGGTTCTTCCGGCGTGGAGATTCTCATGTTCTTCTTCCCTCTGCCCTCGTGTGTTTCTCCCCCTTACTTTGGGGTCTCCTTATTTATGCTGCAGTCAATTGAGTTGAGATTCTCTTTGACTATGCTACAGTTCATAGGTCGTTGTGGGGGATGTGGTGCACATTCTCTGTTGTTGCACACTGGTGGTCACTTGCCTTGAGTCATGTTGTTCAAGTATTATTATCCTTTACAGTTACATCCTGTGGTTGCACACTGTCCTTCGTGGTCAGGCCAGTCATTTTGTCAAAGTGGTGATGTTTTCTCATCATTCTATGATTTCTTGTCATTGTTGTTTCCAAGATTTTTGCTCTTTTTAGCACACTGTTCCCATACTCTCTCAGACGTCAGCGCGCCGGGGGGGGGGGGGACTTATATGGCTCCATTGACGTCACTTCCGTGGACGACGTCATGACTGAGCTGGACGACGCCGTCCCCCGGCGCGCAGAGGTACTGCTGGGGAAAAAGTTTTCCGGATCCAGTCTGACGCCTGGGGATATTCTAAGTTAAGGAATCTGCGGCTAGACTGTGTCTCTACCAGATACATCGTTACCGAAGGTAACTAACTTGTTCATTTAGCACTTAGAAATGTTCTTTACAAAAATTAAGGTAATAAGTCCACATAATGGAAGCATCTATTTTAAGCTAGTATTTTAGTCATACGATTATATCATCTCCGTCCAAAAACAGGAACCAGGATAACACATTCATCCAGGTCCATGACACAAATATATATAAACCGTGCTCATATACCACAGTAGATTATATGTACTTCGTCCACCTCATTTGCCAAGAGTACAGAATACCAGGAGCTTTGTTATAGACTGAATCTATGAAAGATATGTTGGAGGACTAAATCACAGGTAAGTAGTTTTCTTTGTGGATTGTAGATGTATTTTAATATCCTGTTAATAAAGCTCTGCCGCTAAGATTCGGGTTAAAGCAAAAAACTAAATATATTTGTTCATTAAGTGGCCAAATCTAATTTTCATCAATTTTCTGAAATTCACTTTATTATATCTTTCTTTTTTACTTTTTACTTATGCCACTTCCCATCTTGACTCTTCTAGAAAAATGCGTTTTATGCACTGCTGCTGAGTGGTTGGTCCATCTCGTTGTATGTCATTCAACTGTTTTTGAGAAACCTGCAAGACATTTGTAAGGAATATTGGCAGTACCTTCTAGGTAAGAGTTCATACATTTTCATTCTGCCTTTTGAGTACTGACTTTCTGAAGATAGATTATTTTCAGAATCTAGTTGAAGGAAGTTCTCCCTTTAATTTGGGCACAGTGCAGTGATCCTCTGTTTTTCAGCAGTTCTGCTCTATCCAAATATTTATTAGCGTCGCTTTTTCAAATATGAATAAATTAAGTGTTTCAGAGGCATCACATCATATGTCAGCGTGTCCTACCCCAATTTATACCCCGCAGGTATGGTGGTTTTCTGATGGATACATCTGCCTGTGGATTCCTCACCTTTTGAATTACCCCTGTGCCAGCATTCCACGGAAATTCTTTTTCTAACTCACATGTCGACGAGGACGTCATAATAGCACGGCTCCGCTTGCGACACCGTATGACGTCACCGGAGCAATAAGAAGACTTTGTTGGCGTGCTGACGTCCGTTCCGTTTTTTCCACGCCGTCGACACGTAACGTTTTTTTTCTGGGACTCTCCATTTTACTTGTGATTACTTTGTTTCTTCCTCTTCTTCGTTTTGCAGTGAGAATGGCTACTTCGAAGAAGTCTGGTTTTAAGGCTTGTAAGGAGTGGGCCATATGTCCATCACGGACCCCCATGATGACTGTCTCTGGTGTCTTTCTTCGAACCACGACGTCGAAGGCTGGTCGTGGTGTTGGAAGATGAACCCGAAGGCGCTGAAAGAACGTAAGGCAAACTTCTTCATGGCGCGGGCGAAAAAGGAGAAGAGGGGTCGTAAGAGATCGAAGTCGTCGACTTCACATACTTCGAAGTCGAAGAAGCATAAGAAGAAAAGACATGGGTCACGACGTCTATCTTCGAAGGGCAGGGCTTCGAGGTCAGCCTCTCCCGTACAGCGGCGTTGTGAAAGATTTTATCTCACCGTCTCCTTTTCTTTCTCCGCAAGCGACTCCGGCTCACTCTCCGGTGCCTAGGGATTCTCCTACTCCCAGGGAGTCTTCTCCTGTTCCTGCGGCTTCATCTGTGCTGGCGCCGATGTCTCCGGAGCCGCAGCCTCAGCCTCCTGTACAGCCTCAGATGGATCCAGACAAGGGGATTTCGGATTCTTATTCTCCTTTCCCAGGGCCGGGATCGGATCCTTCGCATTTCCTTAATGCGATGTTAGCTATGGCATCCTACCCTACCGGTGCGCACTCTGGCCCCGTGGGTCTGCTTGCCTTTAATTTGGGCATCCCCCAGCAGTATGCCCAGGCACATTTCGTGACTTTCATGCCGACGGCTCCATCTTGGCAGTTTCTGGCACAGAGGTTTTCGACTCCGATACCTCATTCACTGGCACCGTCCGGTGTTGGGCCGACGTCATCCCGGATTTGATCGGTGCCGTTGCCCACTTCGGAAGGTCCTCCTTCGGCGCTGTTGTCGCCGGCGCCGCGGCAGGCGCCTCCGACGCCGATCCCAAAGCAGCATTCCAGGAGGGAAGCGCAAAGACTTCTGGAGGAAGAGGAGTACCAGCAAGAACCGGAGGAAGGGGAGATCCTCGACTCCGTGGACGAATTCGAAGGTCTACGTGAGGCCAGTGGCCTGGTTACTTCCCCGGAGAGGGAGGTGTTTTCTCCGAAGGCTTTACCTTCACAGGATGTTGCTCCTTATCACTTAGTCATCAGGAAAGCTGATGAATCGTTGGACCTTCAGTTGCCCTCGGCTGAGGTGAAGTCAAATATTCTGATTGAGGTGTTAAATTCTCCTTCCTCTTCCGTTGATCCTCTGCTGCCTTTCACTGAGGTGTTGACGGAACCGATAATGGAGGTGTGGCAGAAGCCTTTGTCTGCCCCTGCAGTTTCTAGATCGGTGGCAAGGAGGTATAGGCCTGCTCCTGGTGATCCAACTTTCCATTCTGCCCATCCATCTCTGGAAAGCTTAGTGGTTCAGGCTTCTTGTTCCAAGCAGTTGACTGGATCCTTCCCCACCGCCCTGGGGGATAGAGACTCAAAGAAGTTGGAGCAGTCTGCCAAAAAGGTGTTTTCCTCAGAAAGCATGGCTCTGAAGTCAACGAATGCCACGTGTTTGCTAGGAAGGTACATTCATGCTCTGATGGACTCTGTCAAGCAAGTAGCTCCTAAAGGTCCTGAAGATGACCGTGTTCATTTTCTGGAGGCACTTTCAGATTCGCAAGCAGCAGCCCGTCAGGTCATCCAGTCGGGTCTGGACACAGCAGATTCGGTTGCCATGGTAATGGTCTCCTTGATTGCAACTAGAACGCATGCCTGGCTTGGGCCTTCAGGTTTCTCGCCGGATGTACAGGCTACTTTGCTCGATAGATCTACTCTTCGATGGGTCAAGATTGTTTGGAACAAAGGCGAATTCTGCGCTTCAAGGACAGTAGGGCTACTGCAAGATCCTTGGGCCTGCAGTCCCAGCCCAGGGGCTATGGATAGAAAAGGTATCTAGGCTTTGGGAAGGTGACTTCCTTTCGAGGCCGTCAGCAGCCGCAGCAACAGCAGAACCCTCTGTACAGGTCGTACAGAGGAAAAGGTAGAGGCTGTCTGCGGGGAGCTTCTCGACAAGTCTTCCTTCTCCTCCTCCTCTCCTGCCCCCACCACTGGTACCACGGAAACCAGCTCTAGATCCCCCATCTTAGAGCATGTTGGTCCTATAGGGGGCCGGGTGTCCCATTTTCTCCAAGATTGGAAATCGGTTACTTCAGACTGTTGGGTTTTGAATCTTGTGGAAAATGGGTACGCCCTACCTTTTCAAGAGTTTCCACCACCTTACCCTCCTCGCCAGGGCTGGTGTTCAGAAGACCACTTGCTACTTCTGCAGCAGGAGGTTCTTGCCTTACTACAGAAAGGTGCGATAGAGGTGGTTCCGGAGCAGGAAAGGGGTCAGGGATGTTACTCCCGTTATTTCCTGATTCCCAAGAAGGACGGCAGGGTAAGACCGATCTTGGACCTCCGGGTTTTGAATTTTTACCTCGGGCAGGAAAAGTTCAAGATGTTGACCCTAGCTCAGGTTCTTCTGGCGCTGCAGCAGGAAGACTGGATGGTGTCGATCGACTTGCAGGATGCGTATTTCCACATCCCTAGTCTGAAGTCGCATTGGAAGTATATCCGGTTTACGGTAGAGTCTCAACACTACCAGTTTGTGGTCCACCCGTTCAGACTCGCTTCCGCACCACGGGTCTTCACAAAGGTGGTGGTGGTGGCAGCACATCTCAGTCGGGGATTCTGGTTTTCCCCTATCTGGACGACTGGCTGCTCAAAGCAAAGTCGCCAGAGATGGTGTTGCATCACTTGCAAGTAACAACGCGACTGTTGTTCAACTTGGGTTTCTCGTTAAATGTACCCAAATCTCACCTGGTGTCCTCTCGGCGCAGCCTGTTCATAGGGGCGGTACTGGACACGACTGTATGTCGAGCTTTCCCGCCTCCACAGAGGATTCTCGACATTCAGGAGATGATTCCTTTATTTCTCGATGGAGCGGTTGTTCCAGTCCTGAAGGTCCTACGCCTGCTCGGTCTGTTCGGTTCCTGCATACTGTTAGTCAACCAAGAACGGAGGCACATGAGGGCACTCCAGTGGTGCCTCCGCAGGCAGTGGTATCAGCACAATGAAGATCTCAGGGAGAAGGTCAGAATCTCCAGAGAGACTGCAGCGGAGCTGTCTTGGTGGAGTGTGCCGGACAACCTGTCTCAAGGAAAGCCCTTTCAACTTCCTCCACCGGTGGCCACAGTGATCACTGATGCTTCCACTCTAGGGTGGGGTGCTCATCTGGGGGATCTGGAGATCAAGGGTCTTTGGTCTCCGGAGGAAAGGTTGCTTCACATCAACCTTCTGGAATTGCGGGCAATACGTTTGGCTCTCAAAGCCTTCCTTCCCTCCCTTTTGCGGTCAGTCGGTTCAAGTCCTGACCGACAACACTACTGCGATGTGGTACATAAACAAACAGGGAGGGGTAAGGTCGTATCGTCTCTGCAGAGGCTCTGATCCTGGGCTCAGGCCATCAGATTTGTGTGATTGCAAATCATCTAGCAGGAGTGCTAAATTTGCGTGCGGACAGTCTCAGTCGGCAATTTTCGGCCGATCACGAGTGTCGCCTTCATCCGGAGGTGGTCCATCACATCTTCAGGATGTCTGGGTTACCTCTGGTGGACCTTTTTGCCACTCGGGAGAATGCGCACTGCCCGTCGTTCTGCAGTCTTCACTATCCGATGCGGAGAGCGTTGGGGGTACGTGTTTCTATTGGATTGGAGTTCCCAACTCCATTACGCGTTTCCTCCCATACCTTTGATTCCTCGAGTTCTGAGGAAGATTCGCCAAGACCGGGCCCAAGTCATATTGATCGCTCCGAATTGGCCAAGAAGGGTGTGGTACACAGATCTAGTTCACCTCTCATCGCACCCTCCGCTCCGTCTCCCTTTCAGGGCAGACCTCCTCTCGCAGGGGCAGGTTCTACACCCCCACCTCCAGAGCTTGCACCTTCATGCCTGGAGATCGAATGGGCCAATCTGAGTTCTTTCTCTCTCCCACCGGATGTGGTAGATGTTATTTTATCATCCAGGAGACACCCTACCAAATCTATTTAGTCCTCTAGGTGGTCCAAGTTTGTGAAATGGTGTGGCGAGAGGTCCATTGATCCTTTGAAGGCCCATTTATCTGACGTTCTTGGTTTTTCACTTTTCTTGGCCCAGCAGGGTTGTGCTGTGGCTACGGTAAAGGGTTATTTGTCGGCCTTGTCGGCTTTCCTCTTTTTGCCGGACCAGCCGTCTTTATTTAAGTCTCCCATTGTTATGAGGTTCATTAATGGCCTCACCAATAGGTTTCCTCCCACTCCTTTTTTAATTTTTTTTAATTTTTTTATGCCTCAGTGGGATTTGAATTTAGTTCTTACTTTCCTGATGGGTTCTCCTTTTGAGCCTCTTCATAGTTGCCCGTTGAGGCTTTTTTCTTTTAAGATGGTCTTTCTGATCGCTATTACCTCAGCCAGGAGGGTAAGTGAGCTTCAGGCTCTTAGTTCTAAACCTTGGTTCTAAACCTCCGTTTTTAACCATTCATGCAGAAAAGATGGTTCTCAGGAGCGGAGCTGCTTTCCTGCCCAAGGTGGTCACTCCTTTCCATCTAGGGCAGTCTATTACCTTACCTACCTTTTAGCCTCCCCTCATCCTTCCAAGGAGGAGCAGAGACTTCATCGCTTGGATCCTAAGAGGGCTGTCAGCTTCTACCTGGACAGAGCCAGGGACCGAAGGCTGGATGATCAGCTCTTCGTGGGTTACATTGGACGAATGAAAATCAAAGCTGTCCACAAACGAACACGCTCAAGGTGGATCATCTTGTGCATCAAGATCGCCTACGCCTTGGCCAAGAAGGAGCCGCCTGAAGGTATTAGAGCTCATTCCACCAGAGCGAAGTCTTCTTCTGCTTTGGCTCGAGGTGTTCCTGTTGTAGACATCTGTAAGGCAGCAACTTGGGCCTCCCTCCACACCTTTGCGAAGCATTACTGCTTGGATTCGGATGTTAGGAGGGACGGCCATTTTGCATGCCCTGTACTGCAAGATTTTTTGGTATAGGCAGGTGGACACCCTCCTCCGGGAGAGGGACAGCTTGGGGATTCAATTCAAAAGGTGAGGAATCCACAGGCAGATGTATCCATCAGAAGAACAAGTTACTTACCTTCGGTAACGCTTTTTCTGGTGGATACAGTATCTGCCTGTGGATTCCTCACTGACCCACCCGCCTCCCCGTTGTCCTCCTGCATATACCAAAAAAGTTCTGACTATCTGACATTGTTGTTTTCTATGTCATTTTCATGCCATACAGTTTGTTTAGGAAATGCTTTGTTTATTGGCTTTTCCTTTCTACCTATGTATATACTGTATGTATTTGTGTGTGTATATATATATATATATATTATGTATACTGGGTATACTTATGTTATGTTGTCGGTCCGCCCGTTCGCCTCGAAGGCACGGAAAAAATGGGTGGAACTGATGTCCGCATGCCGACGAGGTCTTCTTATGGCTCCGGTGACGTCATACGGTGTCGCGAGCGGAGCCGTGCTATTATGATGGCCTCGTCGACATGGGAGAGCTAGAAAAAGAATTTCCGTGGAATGCTGGTGCAGGGGTAATTCAAAAGGTGAGAAATCCACAGGCAGATACTGTATCCACCAGAAAAAGCATTACCGAAGGTAAGTAACTTGTTCTTTATCTTCATCACATTGACGCATTTCGCACAAAGGCAAGCCATTCCACCCCAGACCACTCTGGAAATGGTTCTCCTCACCAGCCAAATCTGTGACACAACAACTATACTGCAGACTCTTCTCAGTCGACAGCTGTTGGCTCAGTTACACTCACAATGCAGCCTTCCTGATTTGTGCTCATCTAGCACTGGTTTGTTCAACATATGTGGCCTAAATATTTGATCTCATACATTCAGGTTTCTTTTTTTTTCCATTGGCCACGCCACAATTTAGCATGCTGTTGTCCATAAGTTGGTCTTCCCCCTGTATCTGCATTTCTTATAAATGTGAGATCTTTACCCAAAAGCACGACGAAAATCTGAATTAATTGACAATAGTAAGCCTGACATATTATGCTTAATGCAAACTTGGTTACAGGAATCGTCCAGTCCCAATAATGGCAATGCTATTCCCCCTAATTTCTTTATAATTCGCTGCAACCGTACCAACAAGCTGTAGGAAGCTGGCTCTTTATTGTATACCAAAAAGAGGTATACTGTGCAAAGAGTCTAGGTATTTGTAGGAAGCTGGCTCTGTATATAAAATCTAAAAAATCTAAATCCGTATTTGTAAAGCGCGAACTACTCACCCTTACGGGTCTCAAGGCGCTGGGGGCCGTCGTGGAAATTAAGTGAGCTATTGCCCAGAGTCACATGGTGCTGAGCTGAGCTGCCGCCGGAGCCGGGGATCGAACCGTGAAACCCTGTGCTCCGAAGTCAGCTGCCCTGGCCGCTGCACCACACCTCTCCACAATATATACTATACCAAAGTAAGGTATAGTGTGCACAGAGTCCAGTGAAACCCCAAAGGTAGGCAGAGGTAAAAGTAGATATAATACCTTACTCTCTATTTGTGGTAGTGTGGGTGAGCAGTAAGGCTTTATCAGAGGGTAGTGTTAAGCATTTATTGTACACACTCAGGCAAGAAATGATGTCACACACTCAAAGGCTGAACTCAGACCAATTTGTTTGTATAAAAATATTATTTAGTTATTTTATTTCTAGAACCAAGCCAGGCCAGGTGCAGGTTAGTGAGACAATACTTTGCAGGTATATTGCAGTTGAAATGCAATTGAAATGCAGTTGGATGCAATTGGTTTGTTTGCCGGTAGGTCAACAGTTAAAAATTACTTTACAGTTACTTTTGAGATTACTTTGTACATTACTTTTCAGATTACTTTTTAAGTGGCTTTTTCTACTCAGTGTGATATGTCTAGATATCACACTAGGACATTTCCTAGAGAAAAGGTAAGTAATTCAGTTTTTGTACATTTGCAGTTTCTTAAGGTTTCATACAAACCAACTCCACACTTAAAAGATTATTTTCACAGAAAAGCAGTCCTATGGGAGAAAACAGTGTTATCGGTTTTTCAGTAAGTACTTAGGTTTTGAAGTTGGTATTCTGGGGTAAGAACCAGGGTTCCCCAAAGCCGAGGATGCACTCTCTAAGCCCCCTCAGCGGCACTAGAGCGGCCAGAGTGGTGAGGCCCAATGTTATCAAATGGGGGGATAGGGGCCCTCCGGTTGGTGGCTGCTCACGAGCAGGCCACAAGGTTGTGGGAGCAAAGCTCCTGGGGTTTAGCTCAGGGCAAAGGGGGATCCGAGTTAGCACACCAGGTGCACCCACAGGGGCGGCCGGGTGCTGTTTTGGTGTCGGGTGCCCTGTTTTCAATGGGGATTGCCGGTTTTGGTTTTTAGCTACAGGCTCGGTCCAGGAAGTCTTCCAGGAGGAAACAGCTGGGCAGGTAAGTTGGAGGGCTCGGGGACGTAGGTGCACCTCGGTTTCTCTTCTCCAGAGCGGCTGGATGCAGGGGTGTCTTTTGAGGTCAGATTTCACCTTAACGGGCCACTCGCGGTTGGCGGGGGTCTCCGTGCAGAGGCTGCAGGCGACGTTTGGGAGTCCTGGGGGGTCAACCCACGGTGGACTCGGACTCTGGAGCGCTGTGGGACTTCGCTGGGACCGGTGGGACACTCTGACTCTGGCCATAGGCGTCAGGTGCAGTGGTGGTTCCAGGCGTTGGGTTTCTTTGTCCTCAGCAGGCTCGGAGTCTTTCTTGGCTGTTTCTTTTGAACAGAGCTGCTGTTCACAGGAGATGGCTCTTCCTGACCTGGGTGAGGTGTGAACACCTCTGCCCTGGAAAGGCTTTGTTTCTGATCTCAGGGAGCGAAGGCTCCCACCCCAGGGGTCCAGAAACTTGTTTCGTGGTGGCAGGCTGGTGTTTACCAGTCAGGGAACCCATTAGAGGCTGGTCGTTTTCCAGGGGGCATCTCGAAGATGCCCTCTGAGTGCATTGTATAATCCCACACTGGCATCAGTGTGGGTTTATTATGCTGAGCTGTTTGCTACCAAACTTCCCAGAATTCAGTAAAGCCAATATGGTGCTGTGGAGTTCGTAATGACGAACTCCCTGATCATATACTCTTTATGGCTTTACTGCACTTACAATGTCTAAGAATGGACTTCGATACTGTAGGGGTACAGTGCTCATGCAACTGTACCCTCACCAGTGGCATAGTGCACGCAGCTAGATGGGTGCCTGCCTTATGCCATAGGCAGTAGGTTGTAGGCATGGCACACAAGGATGTGTGCCATGTCGACTCTTCACTTTTCTCTGCACCACAACACGCAGCCTGCAATGGCAGTGTGTGTGTGCATTAAGGTACAGGACCTCTAAGGGTGGCACAACATGTGCTGCAGGCCGTCCCTGGTCACAGTGCCCTTGGTACCCATGGTACCTTTTACAATGGACTTGCATGTGACCAGAGAGGTGCCAATTGGGGGTACAAAGGTAAATTTTTGGGAAAGAAGACAGGCCCTGGGAACCTGATTGGTAGGGACCCAGGGCACGTCAAGTCAAAGTGCATCAGAAATTGGGCAAAAAGTGGGTGGGGTGGTTACTGCAACAGAAACCCAGCTTCCTACAGTATTCCCTTATAAGTGGACAGGGGCTTGCCTTAGCAATCCCAATGTGCTCTTCTAGGGGGCAGTGTTGTCGAGCAGCCTTACACTTATTAGAGAAAAGTGTTAGACATCTGCAAATACACAGGCAATAAATGATGCACACGACTCAATAAGGAGATTCACACTAATTAATAAAATAAACTCTTATCTTTATATAAGTTTTGGCACCAAGATCATCAAAATCAGGTAAGTATGTCTCGAGAGAAATACTTTTAAGTTTCAAAAGTCGACGCGGCAATGTTATCCTATGGAGGAAAACCATACGCTGCATACAGGTACTTCACAGTGACTTATGGGACCAATCTCCTGTACTTAAGGTGAGTATGGGGCAAGGTCCAAGGCCACACCAACAGGTCACCTTGGGAGGCTATGGGGCGTCCGGGTGCAGAGGTTTGTTTCAGCGTCAGATGCCCAATGTTATCCTATGGGGGAAAACATGTACTGCATTTGGGCACTTCACGGCAACTTAATCTCCTGGACTTAAGATGAGTCAGGGCCACACCAACAGTTCACTTCTGGGGGCTCTGGGGCGTCAGAGTGCAGAGGTGTGTTACGGCATCGGGTGCCCAATGTTAGTCAATAGGGATCGATCAGTCTGAAAGAGGCTGCAGGTTTGGACTGGGAAACCAGTCAGGCTGAAACAACAAGAGATCGCAGGTCTTGCGATGCTTCGGGACAGCTTTGACCACTTCCACTCTGGTCAGGGGCAACTGGTGCAGAGGTGCGTTGAGGAATCTGTTTTTTCACTGCCGAATCACGCACGGTTGGGGGCGGGGGGTGTATGCATGCACAGAGAGGCTGCAGTCTGCGCCTAGGAGTCTCCTCCTGGCACATCCATGGTGGGCTCCTTCTCTGGAGGGCGGGGGAACCATGCTGGCACCATTGACCCACTTCAACTCTAGCTTGGAGTGACTGGTGCAGTTGTGCTGACCGGTGTTAGGTTTAGACGGAATGGAGTCCTCACAGTTCTTTCTTTGGTACCTGCAGTGTGCAGTTAAGCAGCTCCACTGGAGTTCCTGAGTCTTGGCAAATCACTGGTAGTCCTCTCAGGCTTTTGAAGGCACAGCAGCTTACGGGATGAGCCAACTTCGGCGCAAACGTCTGAACAGCGAACAGGCCGACACGGTTGGCGCCAAGACAGTTGCTTCTTCCACAGTTCTTTCTTTTCGCGGCTCTTAAGTCGTCCTTCTTTTAGGTCAGCAGGATCTGATTTTCCTGGGACCAGGAACTCCCCTAAATACTAGATTTAAGGGCTTTGGGGTAGTGTAGGGTAGTAGCCCAGGGGCTACCGACCCCTGGGGTCACTATGCCCCCCTATAGGACATGGGCATAACCCTGTCCCATAGTTCCTATGTTTGCCATCACAAAGATGGCAGACTTCAAATTTTCTTATTCACTTCAGTTAGCCCACCTTTGGGCTGGAACTAGCCTGAAGGTGAACACGCCTCTCTGACTACTAATTTTCCCGCCTGTCCAGGTGCCAAATGGGCTCTGAGGCGGGGGAGGGGGGGGTTCGGCAACCTCTCCTGTGAGGGAACCCAGATTCGCATACTAAAGGCGGTGGGCTCTTTGAAGCTCCCTGCCTTGGAATGCTAATTTGCAGGTCATCCTGTGGGAGGGGGTGTAAACACCCTCTACCCGAGCATTCTTTTGTTCCTGACCTCCTGAGAGCAAAGGCCCTCACCCCTGGGGGCCAGAAATTTGTCTGTGGTGGTAGGCTGGCTAGAACCAGTCAGTCAGCACACTTGTAGTTGGTAGGTTTTCAGGGGCACCTCTAAGGTACCCTCTGGGTGCACATATTATTAAATACATCACTAGAATCAGTATGGGTTTATTAATACAAGATGTTTCATATCAAACATCTCTAGTTTCAGTGAAGACATCGTGTAGCTGGGTAACTTGTTTTTGACCAGTGTCCAGCACATGTATTTAAAAGGGCTTCCCTGTTCACTTGTACTGGCAATAATTAAACTGGCCACATAGGGGCATATCTACTCCCACAGATATGTCCACACATGTAATAAAATGCACCCTGCCTTAGGGCTGTAAGGCCTGCTGTAAGGGCAACTGACAAATATTAAATGCAGTGTTTGAGGACATGGCACAACAAGAGTGTGTGATCTTGTGTTTTAACTTTTTAGAGCACCTTGTCACACAGCCTGCAGTGACAGTCTGAGTTTGGTGCTGGGTCCCTTAAAGTGTCATAAGATATGCTGCAGCTCTTAGGGACCCTCTTTAGTGCCTATGCCCTAGGTATCAGAGGTACACCTTACTAGGGACTTACAGAGGTTCTAAAGGCCTGGTCACTTGGGGATCAAGTGACCATTTGTCTTGTTTTGGGGAAAGAACCCTGGCACTGAGGACCTGGTTAGCAGGAACCCAATGCACTTCAGTTAAAGTTGCAAAACATACCAGGCAAAAAGTGGGGGTATTGCTGCAACAAGAACCCAATTCCTACACATGCGAGGAATAGACATCAATGCTCAGAAAAATATTCACTGCTCTATTTTAGAGGCCAAACCTACCTTACACCGAGGTCCTCATCTTTACCCTAAAGCTAACTTCTGTTACGGGAGCTCTTGTAGATCATCCCCAGGGCTGTGATATTAATTCATTCTTTATCACAATTCTTAGAACCTTATTTTCGCAGTGTTTCGAGTTTTATAATTCTGGGATATCGTAATTGTCACTTTGATCACCTTTCTAATCAAAGCCATGGTTAACAGTTTGCTGGATTCTCTTGTGGCACTGGGTCTCTCCCAATTAGTCAAACATCCTATTCATGACCCGGTTTTTCTCTAGGTCTGATATATGCTAATGACCGTTTGCTTAGAACTGACTCCTCTTTCTCTTTTGTGATGCAGTTGCTTTTGACATCCTTGCAGTTAACCCAGCCTAGTATTTAAACCATGGCCATAAAATCTTGCATGTGGACTGAACTTTAGTATGGCTCTCAGCCTCATGCTGCAGTCTGGCGAAGACATTGAGGCCTCCGCCACAACTTTAATCTGCGGATCACCTCCTCTTTCGGCACGATCGTGCCCAAGCGATCTAAGAAGTATATCGGAGGCAGTGGGAACAAGTTTTTTAACATAACTCCTTGCACGCAGCAAACCGTCACTGTAAATATTTGGAGTTGACTTGGAGACCTTTATGATACTTAATCCAAAATGGATCAGCCATCCGGAAATGCAAAGGTGGCAAAGTCTAAGGCAGTCTATTAAGCATCCAAAATAGAAAACTATAGTACATCATTTGTAGTCTGTCTCATCCTTAGACAAATGACTCTGCATCACCCCTCTCCCTCACTTTGCAATGATCTTGTCTCCTTTTTTAAGAGAAAAAATTGTGAAAATTTATTCAGGCTTCCCCAACAATTGATTTAATATTGTACCCCTGTTAGACAAACGGGTCATTGCTAAAACGGACACCAATTTCTATGGTGAGCAGGCTAAATCTAGGTCCTGGTTGATACCTGTCCTCCCAAAATTCTCCAGCTAGTGAAACAGCAAGTATGCCCTATCCTTCCTGCCTTGTGCAGCGTCTCTTACCTCTGCCACAATTCCAGCGCTGTGGAAAAAAAGCCATGATGGTTCCTCTCCTACAAAAAAAACCCAGCTAATCCTTCCCTGCTTACTGACTATAGACGTACCTCGCTGCTACCTTTGCCATCCAAACTACTGGAGAAAGCTGCAATTTTGCAACTGCCACCATATTTAGAGAGTAACAATCTTTTTGATATTTTAAAGTCCTTTTTAGGTCAAGCCTAGAGTCGGCGCACATGAGCTGCTCTGCGAGACTTGCTGTACTGGAGTATGGAATAGAAGCCCCGCCCACTCTCCGCCAATATTTTTCTTTGGCTTGTGTCTTTGTCCTTCGTAAATGCTGGCTTCTGATTCAGTAATCGGCTTGTTAGTCCCTCCTTAGTATGGCTTTATCTTCATTTGTAACCTCCCATGGCTACTGGCCCTTTTACTTCTGTTACACAGTACGTGTTATTTAGTCTGTAAGCACTACTTTCTTTAATGAGTTTTTCCTACTGCAGGCACGACATGCTGTCCTGCAACATTCAGCGTGCCATGCACGCTTTCACTTTCCAAGCAGCCCGTCACTTTCTTTTTTAAACTAGTGCAGCTTGCCTAACTCGTTTTATCTTTCCTCCACCCCTGTCCTTCCAAGATGCCGTTTATTTATTTTTAATTTTAAAGTGCTAGATCCGGATTTGCTAATAATTACAGACGTTGAGTTGACGCCAAGGCTCGAACACTGGTCCCCCGCTCCCGAGTCGGCAGCTCTAACCGCTGAACACACAATCCCACTCCACATAATTCAAATACTCTCAATACCACATAATTACTATCCACATAATTCCCCAACACACAAGGACACATAATTCCAATACACAAATCTACTCCACACCACAAAGTTCCGCTCCACACAATTACACAACTAACTAATCCAATCCACATAATTCCACAACACACCACATACACTCCATAACACATAAATAAAAAAACATTGCCATTTACAATGCCAGTATCTCCAACTCCAACAAATTCTGAGACCTATTGCATTTACAATGCTTCTTTAGACTGTCATGTACTACAGAATCCCCCTTACAGTGATCAATGCAATTAGATGCCTTTGGACCAAGGGGAACCAACTGCCCTGGTCCTTGTCGATATGTTTGCAGCCTTTGACATGGTTTCCCACATAGTTCCTCAATTTACAGGTTCAGATTTAGGCATTGGAAAGAAAGCCTTAAATAGTTTCTGCTTTTTCTCAATGACAGAAGCCAAACCCATTGTATGTCCTCCTTCCCAGTCTCAAGATCTTTCTTTACAATACGCCCACTTATTTTTTAACATAAATGTTTTATTGGCATTTCAACAAGCATGATCGTATGTACAGAATACCAGGACATGTTACAGGTAGAGAACGTCAGGCTCCGGTCACAACCTCCGCATTGGCAATACGTAATAACTCACCAATTATCTGATCGTAATAGTTGACAGCACATACCAATATCATAAAAGCCAATTTACCAACTTGAGTAACGAACCCCCCTTCCCTCTCTGCAGGAAATGCATTTCTTAACCCCCATCCCCCGAATTCATTAAGGGCCATCTTCACTCACTACATTGGCTGCCAATAATTTAAGGCTTTATTTACCACCCTTGAGTGCTTGATAGTAAGGGACCTGTCTATATCAGGCAAAGCTTCTCCTGGTATCTCCCCCTCCGTTCTATTTGCTGTGAGCATGGAATCCACTTTCATCACATATTAGAGACCTCTCCAATCGCATCCTTTTTTAGAAAGTAAGAGGTTGAGGGGCATGTTGTGCTAAGGCAGGATTCCTAACCAGGCACCCAAAGACACCAATGCGTAGGACTCTGCATCCATGCATGTATGCATGTGTACATGGATGCAGAAGTTTTTTTGTTTGTTTTTTACAATTTCTGGTTGCAGTACCCTGCACTGAAGCACAAGCAGACACAACATGCTGAGGAAGATGGTGGAGGTAAAATCTTCATGTGAACACACTGGTCCATGATCTGTTACTCTGTTAGGCCTAAAAGTGGCTTAGCCAGCTAATCTGTAGCAGTCATGCACCACTTCAAATTCAAGATGAATTTGACCTGGATACAATTTCAGACGCTCCCACCTTGCCTTCAGAGTACAGAAACACGCACACAGAGGCACTGTGTGTACGACCCGGGCTCCATGTCTTGCTGTGGCTGATTGGAATCGGGTAATGAGAACGGGGGTATATATGCCAGAGCCCGCGCTGCAGTCCAGAAATCAGGAAAATTGTTCTCCACTGGGCTTGAAGCTTTTACAGTTAGCTTTGCCAGCAGAGTCTTGGGCTGCATTCAGTATGCTGCGGGAGTAAGGCTACACACAGTGCTGCGATTCAGGTGGCTGTGCTCCCTACAGCCTGTAGGCCCAGTAAACTCCCCCCCGATTTCCCCCCCACCCCCCCAAAAAAAACATTCTCTCCATAGTGAACAGGTAAGTGACTTTTTCCTTGCCTGGAACTGGAAAATCGTTCCTTCTCAGTATGAGCAAGAGCAGCCTCTGCAGTGTCTCTTGGGGGAGAGGCAGAGTGAAGAGGCAAGGCACAGCAGAGACCATGTAGTGAGAGGACCTGGGACTAGAGAGGCTGATGGCATGATACGCAGTGATTGGCAGTGGACTCGAGAAAAGCTTCTGTGAGGTGAATTCTAGCAGAGGGCAAGTGCGCCCAGACATAGAAGCCTCTGCAGGGAAGTGAATCTGACCCAGAGGGCCTGGGGGAGAAAGCTGTGTGACTGGGTGTATGGAAGCAAGGTGCTGTCAAGTTAGTCAGGTGGAACCCCCCCCCCCCTGCTTTGGTGGGGTCCCCACACAAAGAGCCCCATTCATGGTAGATTTGTTGTAGTACCAATGATGAGAAGGTATTTGCATTGTACTATTATGTGAGAGGGGCAGTCTGTGAAAAAGGTCTGTGTAGACTGTGCCTGGAGACTTATTATCTAGGTGCTATATTCTACATTTAAGACAGGAAGGAGAATAAGCCTAAATGGATGTGAATGCACTGGGAAAGTAACCTTTTCCTTAAGGGTTCTGATAATTTATAACCTCAGCCCTTTTTCCGTAAAACCATTTCTCTTCCAGGTGATACTCATCAATAGTCATAAGCACTGAATAGTCCTGCCCATGTGCGGTGATCCCCATGCCTGAGCGGGACTATTCAGTGTGTATAACTATTGATGAGAATTCCCCTGGAAAAGAACCAGGAATTACAGGTGAGTAACTTCCTTTTCTTTTTTTGTTTAAATTTCTTTGTTTTTTTTGTAAAATCTTCAAGGAACATACCACATACAAATACAATCGACTTATGCAATCTGAGTTACATTGTCATTTCTGCAGGGGACCAATATGTGAATAGCACGCATCTACCATTGTGGCGTGGGTTGGTGAGGTGGTGATGTCACGTTCGATGTTTTAAAGGGTCTGTATGCGCGGTGACCAAACGGGATTGCATCCGATAGTAATCTCAGTGTAGTGTAACTGTGCATAGAGGGGGGGGGAAGGGGGGGAAGGGCAGGTTAACGGGGGATGAACTGTGTAAATTTGCCCAGCTGTATACCCTAGCGATTCAATCCCAGTTTCTTGCCCATCTCCACTGCATTGCTAGCCAGTGCCCTACACTTGTGTGAGGTACACGTAGTACTGAGCGAGGGGGGGCTGGGTGGCAGGGGCACAGGTTTGCGTATTGGATGCAGAGATTGGTTGATGGTATCTACGGAGTTCCGACCCCAACTATCTCAGGTGTTCTGTTGATCTCGGAGCACGGGGATCTGGGCCCCTGTCGGGGTTTCTGAAAGTCTAGGAGCATGGCATCCCAAGTGGACGCCAGGGGAGTATTGCGTAACCCCAGGGCGTCTTCTCGCCTCAGCGCCACACTCTCCGCCTGTGGCCAGTTTGTGAAGGAGCGATACCATGCTTCCCATGATGGGAGTTTAGGACTTTTCCACCGCTTGGCAATCAGGCGCTTAGCAGTGATCAGGCCTAAATCTATGAAGCGCAATGACTCCTTATGTTTTTTGGATCTGTGGAATAGACCCAGGATGCATACTTCCCACGTGTTTCCCACTATGCGATCAGTGCTGTCTGAGAGGCGAGTGGTGATCGCCCGCCAGTAGGCAGCTAGAGCAGTGCAGCCCCATACCATTTGAATAAGGTCAGCATTCACCAGCTGGCAGCGGGGCACTTAGCATCGATACGGTGAAAATATCTGTTTGTTTTCCGGTGTAAGATATGCCCTGTGTATGTGGAGCTGTATGAGGCGAAACCTGGCATTTTGAGCAATGAAAACAAGTCCCATCAAGATGTTTTCCCAGCCCTTGTCAGTGCTAGGGCGGTGTAGTGCGGTATCCCAGTGGCCTCTGAGTGAAGTCAATCGGTGTGCTGCATGCATGCGCAAAGAGTCAGCAAACCACTTAACGAGGTGCTTCCCCGCGCCCATGGTATGGATGTACTGGATAGTGTGGTGTGTTGCAAGTTCCTGCGATATGTCGCCCCACCTCATTCTCAGCTCTGCAAGCAGAGAGGCGTATAACAGGAACTTGCCCGGCGGTAGTCCGTCTTCCGACACCAGCACGTTGAATGGTGTCAGTTGTCCATCGTGATAAAGATCGCCTAATGACTGCAGTCCCGCTTCTTCCCAAGTGAGTAGGTCAGTTCTCGTGATGCTGTTTTGGCCTCTCGGCGTGCCCAAGATGGGCAGAGCAGGCGCATACGGGACAGTCTCTGGTGAGGAGTAAAGCACATTTGAAGCATCTATGGGCCACTGCCAGCATCAGCTGCCCAGGTGTCTTTTCTCGGCTCCCGGGGTGAAATTACGTAGGATGGACGGGCCTGACCAGGCCTGGTGGTGCGCGGCTGTGTCTTCAGGTGCTGCCCACTTACCCATCTAGCCACCCATTGAAGTTGTGCTGCCAAATAGTAATTTTCCATGTGGGGCCCTGGGAGGCCTCCCCGATCCACTGGCAAGTACAGTTTAGATAGCGCGACACAGCAGCGAGTACCGTTCCAAATGAAATCCTGCATTGTGTGCTCAACAGTGCAAAATACAGGGAGGGCGCATGTAGAGAGGCAGATTCACGAAGGAATAGAAGAGTCTGGGCGCAACACCATTTTCATTAGGGCAATGCGGACCATAACCGTCAGAGGCAGACTCCACCAGAAGGACATCGGCGATCTTACAGCAGTCCTCGCGCTCGTGACATTACCATCCAGCAGGTCATCAGCTTGATGGTAGATCCTGACTCCGAGATAGGGGCAGACAGGGGGATGCCATCGCACGTTTTGATCAGAGATGGTTAGTTCAGGGTCTGTGGCAGACAGATCGAACGGGTACAAGCAGGATTTTGCCCAGTTGACTCGGATGCCAGCTAGAGACGCAAAGTCGGCAAGCGTTTTAGCGATATCGTCTCGGGGCGCCCTAATATCCCTGACAGAAAGAAGGAGGTCATCTGCATAAAGCGAGACTGAGTGCGTCCCGTTGCCTAGCGGTATCCCCCATGTTGCTCTTCCATGTAGGAGGGCCGCTGCTAGCGGTTCCATGGCTAGAGAGAACGGGAGCGGGGATAGGGGGCAACCTTGCCAAGTACAGCGTCCGATGGTTACTGGACCAGACGGGTAGGGGCCTGTTTTTACTCTTGCCCGGGGAAGGGTGTAGAAGAGCTTTATCAGCCGGAAGTAACGGCCTCCTTGGCCATATCTGAAGAGGACGGCAAAGAGATGATCCCACTCTAGCGTATCAAACACGTTCAAGTCGAGGAGCATGCACCCAGAGTGTAGCCACCTCTCTGGTGAGTATCTGGCCACGGAAGAAGTGGTGCAAATTTAGGGATGTGCTGTGGGATGGGACAAATCCATTTTGGTCAGCATGGACCAATGCAGGGACCAGGGGAGCCAGGCGCTCCGCCAGTATTTTGGCCAGGATTTTATAGTCTGTGTTAAGGAGCTCCAGTGGGCGGTAAGAACCCAGCAGCTCTGGGTCTGTCTGGTTTCAGCAAGGAGACTAATAGGGATTCCCTTAACGACGGCGGCGGCAAAATTGATGTCTCCTGTGAAGCCTCATAGAGTGCTAACAAATGGGGACCATTTCTGTGGCATACGCCTTGTAGTATTCTGCCGGCAGGCCATCCGGACCAGGGGCTTTCCCAGTGGCCAACACTCTGATGGCTTCCTGAACTTCAGAGAGATTGATCGGTTCATCTAACTCCGTCCGTTGCTGCGGGATTGTGGGTAGATGGAGAGGGGAGAGAAACTCCTCCAGCTTGCACGGGTCTGCGACGACAAGCGAGCCGTAGAGAGCTGTGTAGTGTCTAACGTATTCGGCATAGATTTCCTGTTGGGTGTGTAGCAGATAAGAGTCCAGAGTGTAACGCAAGAACTGGCCGATGTGCCTGTTCCTGCCTAATTAGGCATGCCAGCAAGCGACCGGCTCGGTCTGCGGAGGCGTGAGTGCGAGCAGAGTGGGCGGTGTAGTTTAGGCATCAAAGCCTTTCCAGTAACTCCGGGTGCTTGCGTTTCGCTGCAGGTAAGCGCTGTGCACCTGTGGGATCAGACACAGCAGAGGACTCCAGACGGAGGAATGATTGCTCAAGATGTGTCACCTCACTGTCTAGCTGCTTACGGATGCCCCAGCTAAGGCCCAGGCAGTGGCCACCGATCACCACTTTGTGAGCCTCCCATTCTGATCCTGCATCTGTTCCCGAGCCTCTATTAGTGTCAAGGTACGTATGGCGTCGCAGAGGACTGCTCAGTAGGGTGGGTCCTCCATAGCTGATGGTGCCATAAACATGTGGCTTGGTCGGTTGTGGTCCGAATGTGTGGGTCCCAGGTAATCTGTGTGATGGCTTCCAAGAAGCAAAGCCACTGGGCCCACAAAACTGTCAATGTGGACATGTAAATCGTGCGGCGGTGAGTAAAAGGAGTAGATTTTAGTCCTGGGGTGCTGTGCGCTCCAGATATCCATTAGGTGCCAGTGGTTTAGCCAGTCGCCTAGTGTCTTAGCGTTAGATGTTGCTGTTGTTTGTGAGAGGGGCCAGAAGGATCTGTCCAGCGCAGCGGGGAGCACTGCATTGAAGTCCCCTCCTATTAGCCAGGGAAGGGAGCTCCGCCGCACCAGTATACCTGAGAGGGAGTGCCAATAGGATGTCTGGTCAGTATCAGGGGCGTATACCGCCTGAGTATCATGTGCCTTCCATCTAAGCGGCCGCGTACAAAGACGTATCGCCCATCTGCGTCTGTCAGTGATTCTTCAACATGGAATGGAGTTCCTAGCCTCACACAGATCAGTACCCCTCTAGCATGTGAAGAGTATCCTGTGGCGTATTATACCTGCCCGCGCCACTTATGTCTGAGACGGTGAGTCACTGGCAATGTGAGGTGTTTCCTGTAGTAGGGCTGTGTGTGCTGATTGGCGTTTAAGGTAGGCGTTAAGTGTCATAGCTGCGTATTGGGGTATGCATCCCCCCCCTCACGTTCCAAGAGATTGTTAATGGACGACATGATTCATGAGGGTAAGCATGGGCACGCGCGTGGCATGTGTCTGGAAAGGGCAGAGATATTGACATGGGGATGCAGGCGGAAGGCTGTGCCTGCTCGTGCTTGTATTGCTTAGGCATAGGTGGTGTTGTGTTGCAATTCTCGCAGTGAGGGCTGTAGTGAGGAAGAATAGGGGAGAGAGGAGGGTTATGTTATAAGGCACTTGTAGAGTGCGCAGCTACAAAAGAGTGTCCCGGCGCTAGTCTGAGACCGTAGGCAAGCTTCCTGACAGTGGACATACGAGGAAGATTAGAGTTGTTGCTGGAACATCCATGTTTTCAGTTGACTAAGAGTCAGTAAATCAGGTGCCTGTCTGAGTGACTTCGGCAAAAGGTTCCAGACACGGGCAACCTGTACTTGGAAAGAGCGGCCGCCGCTACGAGTGCGGAAGAACTTGGGGACAACTAACCGCTGTTGGTGAGAGGATCTTAGTGTTCGTCCCGGAACATAGTGAAGAACTCTCTTCCTGATATAGTGGGCCCCCATTCCGTGTAAAGCCTTAAACGCCAAGACTAAGGCTTTGAAATGGATTCTATAACGGATAGGAAGCCAGTGCAAGGCAATCAGGTGGGGGGAGATCCGAGCTCTGGGTCCCAACCTGAGAACTGCCCTAGCCGCCGCATTTTGGACGACTTGGAGCTTGTTTAACAAAAACTCCGGGAGGCCCAAATACAGCACATTTACATAATCCAGCCTAGAGGCGATGAGTGCTTGAACCACAGTCTTTCTGTGCGAGAGATATGGCAAAGGGAAAATATTTCTGAGCATTCTCAGAAGACCAAAACAGGATCCGGCCACCGTCTGAATTTGGGTTTTCATGGATAAAGAATCATCCAGTTTCACCCCCAAATTCTTGACTGCCCTAACTGATGACTGAGGGGGTGACATATCCGCAGGCCACCATTCTTTCCATTCGTCCTGAGAAGGAGATCCGAAAAAAATAATTTCGGATTTTTCGGGGTTGCATTTTAATTGATTTAGTCTGAGCCAGGAGAAGACTTTTCTGAGACAGATTTTTATCATCTCCCTGTCGAAGTCCTTGCCCTTCTCGCATGTGAACAGCAGCTGAGTATCATCAGCATAGGAAATTATTGATGCGTCACATATCTGAAAGACACGTTAGTGACAGATTCCTTACCTTAGAATATCCCCAGGCGTCAGGCTGGATCCGGAAAGTTTTTGCGTAGCAGTACCCTTGCGCGTCGGTAGGCGGCGTCGTGCGGCTCCGCGTCCGTCGGCGTCGGGACCGCCGGGATGACGTCGCGGGCAGTACTTAGACGCCGCCCCTGCGCGCTGAGGTCAGTTCTTTCTTTTTCCGCGCCAGTAAGCGCAGGTCCGGGAAAAGCAGTGCCCTAGTCATTTTTTGACAAACTTTTTGGTGTTTTTTCACTGTTTTCTCCAAGTGTCTCGACTCCGTAGGTGTCGGTAGGGATGCCCGGCTTCAAGCCTTGCGACGCCTGTGGTCGAATGATGTCGATCACAGACCCGCATCAGGAGTGTCTTTACTACCTCGGCCGCGACCACAACACAAAGTCGTGCCCCGACTGCCGGGCCTTACACCCGAAGGCTTTGCGAGAGCGGTCTCGAAAGCTCCTCGAAGTCCGGCAGTCGGCTCCGCGCCACGCCAAGCCCCGGTCACGTGAGAGGTCGAGGGGCCGGTCGCGGAGTCCTCCTCGGTTGTCGGGATCCAAGTCTTCGCACTCCTCCGGTAAGTCGAAGCATAAGAAGTCTAAGAAGCGTCATCGCTCGACGACTTCCCCTCGCCGGTCTCGTGACTCGGCTGAGGGTCCTGTCGGCACCGCCCGCGGCGCCGGGAGTGCCTATGGAGCCGCCCCCGCATTACCCGTCCTTCCCGGGTTCGGGGCGACTCCGGCCGAGATACAGGAGTTCCTGTCGGCCATGGCCCGCCTCTTCGGGCCTCAAGGTCCCCCCGGTGCGCCTTTGGGCCCTAGTGGGGTTCCTACAGCGCCGCCGGCGACTCCGGTCCCGGCGCCGCCAGCGACACCGGTCCCGGCCCCGGCCTCGACCCCGGCTCCGGTGCTGCCACAACCCCGATCGACGCCGGTTGACCTGGACGACACCTCCACTGGCACCGATCTCTCCGGTGCCATTCCGACGCCGCCCGGGCTCCGGGCGGCGCTGCGTTCTCCGGTTCTCTCCGGATCCGGACATGGCGCGGGACCGGCGTCACTCGACGCCGGCTCCGACGCCGATGGGACCTTCGGTCCCGTATGTCCCTTCTCCATATTTTGAACCAGAATTGGAGGACGCAGAGGACTGGGAGGGGTCTGATGACCCTCTCACACAGCAGTGTGAGTTTGATCAGGACTGGGCTGAGGAGCTTGGGGATGCCAGTGGTTTGGACACCTCCCTGACCCTGGCATGCTGTCTCCTCCTTCCGTGGCAACGGAGGAGGGAGCAAACTCTGCAACGGTGTTGCGTAGAGCAGCTGGGGCCTTACACCTCCAGTTGCCTCACGGCGGCTGTCAGGACTAACATCCTGACGGAAGTACTTCCGGCGGCTACCTCCTCTGAGCCACTGCTGCCGTTTAACGAGGCGCTTTCCGACGTTCTTTTGGGCACCTGGTCCAAGCCCACCACAGGGGCTCCTGTGGATAGGAACGTGGCCCGACGCCATCGCCTCTGCTCCGGGCGACCCCCTGTTCCTCTCCCAACACCCCACCCCTGAGAGCTTGGTGGTCCAAGCCTCTGCTTCCCAAAGCGCCTTCCCTACCGCTCCCCGGATAGGGAATCCAAACGCCTGGATCAATTTGGGAAGAAGGTCTTTTCTTCCTCCAGTGCTGGCTTGCGGTCCGTTAACACCACTTGCCTCTTGGGCCGATAGTCCCACTCCTTGTGGGACTCGGTGGCGCAAGTTCTGCCCCAGTGTTCTGAGGAGGTCCAGACACTGCTTACCCGCGTCATTGCTGAGGGAAGAGATGCGGCAAAGTACACCATTAGATGTGGCCTTGATACCGCCGACTCGCTAGGCAGATCGCTTACGACGACAGTGGCGCTGCGCCGTCACGCCTGGCTGAGAACCACTGGTTTCTCGGGTGATGTCCAAAACACTCTTATGGACATGCCCTTTGATGGGATCTGTCTTTTTGGGAACAAGGCAGACCATGCGCTGGAGCGTTTTAAGGACTCGCGGGCTACGGCTAAGTCCCTGGGCCTTTCTGCTGTACGCCCTCCGCAGCCATCTGCTTTTCGCCCCTTTCGTGGACACGGAAGGGGCGCCCAGTCACGTCCGCTGCCCAGCCACCGGCTCGCGCAGCAAGCGTCTTCGCGTGGCCGAGGACGTGGCTCCCGCCGTGGCGGGTCAGGCAACCAGCGTGCGGGTCAGGCCACAAACCCCGCCCCGTCCGCGGTCTCCAAGCCCTCCTAGTCCCTCCTTTCAGGTGCAGAGCACGCCAGTAGGGGGCAGGGTCCGCCATCACCTTCACCACTGGCGTGCCATCACCTCGGACAGGTGGGTCTTGGACATTGTCCGAAGGGACTACTCCCTCCCCTTCGTGACCATCCCCCCAGCCATGCCACCTCAATTCCACCGCATGTCAGGGGATCACTTGGTGCTTCTTCAAAAGGAAGTTGCGGCCCTCTTGGCCAATTGGGCCATCGAGCGCGTTCCGACCCCAGAAGTAGGACGTGGTTGCTATTCCCACTACTTTCTGGTGCCCAAAAGGACAAGGAGGACATGCGTCCTATCTTGGACCTCCGGAACGCCAATCGCTTCCTCCGGAAGGAGAAGTTCAAGATGCTCACCCTAGCTCAGGTCTTGACTGCTCTCGACCCTGGAGACTGGATGGTAGCGTGGGACTTGCAGGACGCATATTTCCACATCCTCGTCCTGCCGGCCCACCGGCGTTACCTGCGGTTCACGGTAGGCCTCGAGCATTTTCAGTTCACCGTGCTCCCTTTTGGCCTTACCAGAGCCCCTCGGGTGTTCACGAAAGTGATGGCGGTGGTCGCAGCCCATCTGCGCCGGGCAGGGTTCCAGTCTTCCCCTACCTCGACGACTGGCTGCTGAAGGCGGGCTCGTCCCAGGCAGTCGTCTCCCACCTCCAGACAACGGCCGAACTCCTGCACTCGCTGGGGTTCTCCATCAACGTGCCGAGTCGCACCTGATTCCTTCTCCACAGCTCCTTTTCATCGGAGCAGTTCTGGACACGACGCAGTTTCGGTTTATCCTCCCGAACGGCGAGTCCGGGATATTCAGGCTATGATTCCGATCTTTCGGCCTTTATCCTGGGTTTCGGTACGGAAGACCCTGAGGCTGCTGGGCCTCATGGCCTCCTGCATCCTGCTGGTCGATCATGCCGGATGGCATATGCGGGCTCTGCAGTGGGACCTGAAGTTCCAGTGGGCGCAGCACCAGGGCAACCTGTCCGATCACGTCCAGATCTCGGAGGGGACTGCAAAACAGTTGCAGTGGTGGCTCTCGAACCGGCAATGGGTCATGGGCAGATCCCTCTCCCTTCCCCAGCCAGAGCACACAGTTGTCACGGACGCGTCCCTTCTGGGATGGGGCGGTCACATGGGAGAGGTGGAGATCAGAGGCCTCTGGTCTCCGGGGGAGTCCTGGCTCCATATCAACCTTCTGGAGCTCCGGGCGATCCGACTTGCACTCAAGGCATTCCTTCCCTCTGTCAAAGGGACGGTAGTGCAGGTGTTCACAGACAACACCACCGCCATGTGGTATTGCAACAAACAGGGCGGAGTGGGGTCGTGGACCCTATGTCAGGAGGCTCTGCACCTCTGGACATGGCTGGAACATCAGGGCATAATCCACTGCCTAAGGACTAATCATTAGAAGGACTACAATAATTGATTGTATTGATATTGGTGCTCCTCCTTTATAAAATTCATATTCCTGATGGTTCAACACCTGGCAGGTTCTCTGAACGCCAGGGCAGACTAACTCAGCCGCAGGTGCATGATGGATCACGAATGGCGTCTTCACTCTGAGGTGGCGCAAGGTCTCTTTCAGCAGTGGGGAGAGCCTTGGTTAGATCTGTTCGCCACCGAAGAGAACGCGCAATGTCAGCAGTTCTGCGCGTTGGAATGTCCAAGGCGGCACTCGCCGGCGACGCTTTTCGTCGCGAGTGGAGTTGCGGTCTGTTGTACGCCTTTCCGCCTATACCACTTCTACCCAGAGTGTTGAAGAAGATTTGGCGCGACCGGGCCCAAGTCATTCTTGTGGCTCCGGACTGGGCTCGAAGAGTTTGGTATCCCGAGCTACTCAGTATGAGCCGCCGATCCCCCGATCCGTCTGCCTCTTCGGGAGGATCTTCTGTCGCAGCAGCAGGGACGGTCCTCCACCCGAACCTGTCCAGTCTACACCTGCTTGCGTGGAGATTGAGTGGCGGCAGTTGATTCCTTTCGACTTGCCTCCCGAAGTTTGTGATGTGATTCTGGCAGCCTGGCGTCCCTCCACTAAGGTGGTATACGCCTGCAGGTGGAACAAGTTTGTGGCATGGTGCACAGCAAAGGCTGTGAATCCCCTTTCTGCCCCTCTTTCTGAGGTTCTTCTGTTCCTTCTTTCTCTGGCCCAACAGGGTTCTGCCCTGGATACCATCAAGGGCTATCTTTGTGCGATATCGGCCTTCCTCCGGCTTCCTGATCAGCCCTCCCTTTTCAAGTCCCCTGTGGTTAACAGGTTTCTTAAAGGCATTACACACCTCTTTCCTCCTGTTCCGTTTGTAATGCCTCAGTGGGACTTGAACTTGGTTCTTACCTTCTTAATGTGCGCTCCCTTTGAGCCTCTACATAACTGTCCTCTTCGTCTTCTTACTCTGAAGACAGCATTCCTGGTGGCCATCACCTCTGCTCGGCGGGTGAGTGAGCTCCAGGCTCTTTCATGCAAACCTCCCTTTCTGTCTGTTCATCCAGACAAGGTTGTTCTTAGGACGCGTCCGTCCTTCTTGCCAAAGGTGGTTACTGCTTTCCACATTGGGCAGACCATCACTTTGCCCACCTTCTTTCCGCATCCGCATCCTTCCAGAGAGGAAGAGAGGCTCCACCGTCTGGACCCAAAACGTGCGCTTTCCTTTTACATCAACCGCACACAACAGTTCCGGGTGGATGACCAGCTCTTTGTTGGCTACGTGGGCGCCAAAAAAGGTCGGGCGGTACACAAAAGGACCATCTCCCGCTGGGTCACTTTGTGTATCAAAGCCTGCTATTCTTTGGCTAAAAAGGAGCCTCCTGTTGGGCTGCGTGCCCATTCCACCAGGGCTACGGCTGCTACCACGGCTTTAGGCCGCGGTGTTCCATTACAGGATATATGTCAGGCAGCTACGTGGGCCTCGCTGCACACGTTTACCAAACATTACTGCCTTGACAGTCCGGTCCGGAGGGACGGCTTCTTTGGCCGTTCTGTCCTCCGGGACTTCCTTGTCTGAATCTGTTCGCAGACCCACCACCGGGGTTGGTATTGCTGGGGTATCTATTCTAAGGTAAGGAATCTGTCACTAACGTGTCTCTTTCAGATGCACAAGTTACTAACTTGTGTAACGATATATCTGTAAGGGACAGTAGTTAGTGACAGATTCCTTACCGCCCCACTCCATCCTCCCCGTTCTGCGAACTGATTTCTAGGGTTAAGGACATCCCTTTCAGGGCCCTAGTATTTTTTCAGACACCTATGTCAGCTTCTTGCATGGCTCTGCGTTCCTGGCGCGGAAAGTCGTGTACAGAACTGACGCCAGCGCGCAGGGGCGGCGTCTAAGTACTGCCCGCGACGTCATCCCGGCGGTGCCGACGACGGACGCGGAGCCGCACGACGCCGCCTACCGACGTGCAAGGGTACTGCCACGCAAAAACTTTTCCCGGATCCAGCCTGACGCCTGGGGATATTGTAAGGTAAGGAATCTGTCACTAACTACTGTCTCTTACAGATATATCGTTACACAAGTTAGTAACTTGTGCGCTTCAACCAAGGGGTTAAGGGAGAAAGCGGGAAAGCAGAGCAGGGGCTAACTGTGCCACAGCAGAGGGACAACATGTATCCGCCCAAACTGTGGGGTAAACGTCCCTCTACAACAAACTGCTGATTTTGCAGAAAGACTAGATGATGTGGTGCTTCGAGGTTGTTGGGGGTGTCCTGTGCTTGCTTGCGATGCAGGCCACAGTATCGCTTTCCTGAGCTCATGGGGCTTTTTGTCAGGTGCGTGCATGTGACTGGGGAGCGATGCCTGAATACCTGCAGGACGCCACGGCAGATGCCAGAGTGGATCTGGCATAGCGGGTCGTCTTAGATTGCAAGGGGTGTGCTGTGTGGTGTAATGCGGTGTATGGCAGATGATAGAGTGAGTATCTTAGAACAGTTCATCTGCCGTTGGCAGCGTGATGCAAGGGAACAGTCCCGCTTCCTCACCAGTGGGGCCAGACTATTGATGAGCTGTCTTCACTGGGGGAACGATCAGGAGAGGTGTCCATTTCTCTCTCTGAGCCATGGGTGCCCAGCGTTGCCGCAGCTTGAAGTGCCTCCCTGCGTTCTTGAATTACTTGTTCCAGATTTAGTACAGCACAGGGCTGGGAGGGCCATGTGGATTTGAAGCATTGGTGCTTCCCCTGCGGACTCTCGGGTTGTGTACTGTCCTTGTGTCTTGGTGACGCTCCCTGACGATCAGTGGACTCCAGCTATGCCCAGGCCTCCTCCGCCCCATCGAGTTGGGAAGAGGAGCGAGTATGAGATGTCCAGTTCGCGCAGTCGCCTTTTCACTTCTAGAAAGGACCCCCTTTTCCTCTGCACTCCCATGGCGTAGTCAGGGAAGAAAAGGACAGCGGCATTGTCAACCTGCACTCCTGCGAGCTTGTGGACCTCACGCAGCACTGTATCACGGTCCTTGAAATTGAGGAGGCGAAAGAAGGGTCTAGGCCTCGACCCGGGCGGTGGGCGCGTCGCCGGACACAGTGCACCCTTTCAACTGCGAAAAAGGGAGAGAGCGACCCCGGCGAGGGCAGGGCACGTAGCCAGTGTTCGGTGTACCCCACTGCGTCAGCCTTCCGTGCTTTTGGGTAGACCAATGACTCGTATGTTATTTCTGCGGGAGCGTCCCTCCGCATCTTCAGCCTGGCGTTCTAGGAGGTGGACACGTTAAGACTGGTCACGTACCATTGCGGTTGTGTTTGCGACAGCGGGGCAGTCCTCCGCAAGCACGAGTTCCATGTCGCGCACTTAGTCCATAAGCTTGCGGTGGTCATCATGGAGTAGGGTGAAGCCTGCAGTGATTTTGTCTATATGGTCTTCAAGTGAGGTGCTGGTTTGGGCTAAAGAGGTGCCCAGCTTCTCCACTGCTTTGAGCACACAGTCAAGTTTGGTGTCCAATACCAGGGATGAAACCGCATCTGGTACTCACTCTGCGTGTTCCGGGTGTGTGGCCATGGTGTCTGGTTGTGGGGAGGCTGAGGTCGCCCCACCTCGCTGCCGTCCCATCACTTGGCGGCGTGCTCCAACTCTTGCTGTGGGGAGCAGTAGGTGTAATTGATGACCAGGTGGGACCAGATCCGGTGCAGCCAGAGGTTTTAACAGAACATTAGCAAGTCTGTCACAGTTCAGGGTCACCGCTCATTAATGAGCACGTTCACAGCTGCGCTTCTCAGCACCATGCCCCACACTGATGCGCTCTCCTATGCTCAAGCGTTGTAGATGGCTATAACCCCCTGTGGGCCTAGACCAGACACGGTCTTCATGCCCAAAGCGTCTTGTGCGATGCAGTCATGTGCCCTGCGCGGGGGGAAAGGTAGATCTGAGTCCACACCTAATTGCGTGCCGGGAAGGCGTAGGCATCTGGACCAGAAGCAGATGCACAACAGGGAGGGGGCCCACAGTGAAGGGCGCCCACCTGTTCCTTTGTAGGCTCCCCTGCGCGTGTAGTATAGCCCGGGTGGGCGCAGGACTCTGCAATCAAATTCCCTAGATGATGTAGGTCTGGGCCCAATACGGCCCCTGGGCCCAGCATGGCCCCTGGACCCAGCAGTGCCTCCCCCATCCACGCCTCACGCCCGAGTCATTCAGTAGGCTCTTGTTGGTCGGGTGTGAAGATCAGAGCAGGTAACAGGGTTACAGCAGGAGGGGGGACGGCAAGGGAAGGAGCCCGCCGATGTGGCATACAGACTCTTCAGCGTCCTGTCATGGAAGCTGGACGTGAGTGGGGCGCTCAGCCGGATTCCGAAATGATGAAGGCCTGGGTCCGACATGGCCCCCGAGCCCACCAGCCACCCCCAGTCCCACAGCGCTCACCTGGATTGTCGAGCGCGGTGGGTTTCGGCTCGACGTTTGGGTCGTCTCCACGCGGAGCTGCACGTTGGGGCGGTTTCAGCACCCCATGCAGGCACCCGGCGTCCTGCGGTCTCCGTCATGCGCGGTGCCTCTGCCCTGGGGGCGGCCGAGCTCAGTCTCTGTCCAGGGCCACCGGGTCGGGACCACTGCCTGGCCCTCGACTGCCTCCCTCTCAGCGACACAGCACAGGCACGGTCTGTATGAGTTGGACAGGCCTGCACGCAGACAAGGCAGGGCCGTGCAAAGCAGCCAGGCCCCCGAGGAAGCGCGGTCCGGATTATTGTTGCAGGGCGCCCATCTGAAGGCCCTCTACCGTAGGGTTGACGTCCTAGTGGAGGCAACAGGGCACCGGCCTCGCGCCACCCGCGCGAATGGCAGTCAATCTTGTTTCAATGCTCGTTGGTGCAGCAACTCAGCTTGCTCGCAGCCCCGGGTGATCTGTACTGTCAACTGCACCCTGGACCTTAGCTAGGGCTCAGGATGGCAGCATGAGCGAAGTAATGTAATCGGATTATAGGGCCAAGTGGCAGATCCCCCTCAAGACGCGTCCGCCATGTTAGCCAGTTGGCCACGCCCTGTGAGTAACTTTTCCTTCTTAATGTACATCAATAGGTACAATGTGGCTATTGTGGCATCCATCCCCAATTAAGAAAATATCTGTTTTGTGGTCAGTAGCCAACACTGTTGATTCTGGGTGTTGATCTTGACTTTCAAGTCGGCCCTGAGAATATTCACAAAATACATGCCGCAGTGGTGGGCCCAACTTGGGTGTTAGGGCTTCAATACATTTCCATTCCTAGTTGATTGATTGCTGAAATCATTGTTGGCAGAATATGCACAAAGCACAACAGCAGCAAACCTTGACATGCTACAATTGTCAAGTCTAATTTATGACTTGAGAAAAGATGTACCTACTACCACACGTAGATTAAGGTCTCCATAAAATCATAAGTACTTAAGTCTCACCCACATGCGGCATCCTGGATCCCTTTGTTAAATATAATCTTTTTTGTGTTTTGTGCTCCATTTTTGCCTTACTTCAGGGAGGGCAAATCTTTTCATGTCGCAGAAAATATTTTTGCAGCCTATAAAATGGGCGATATTGGGACAATTCCATTAATTTACATTTAAAAGGTGAAAATAATACTAAAAATAGAAAGGTTACTAAAAAAAAGGTGTCTTCCTCATTCACAAATTGTTTTTTTCTTTATTGAGGGAATAGTGTTAGTGTTGCCTAAACTAAAAAAAAAAAAAAAGTATCTTTACAAGGTTTATTTTCACACCCACGGGTGACACCAGTGAATTTAGTTCAATTTTTACAAAGCCCTTACAGATACTTTGTTGGGGGCATTGGCCCCCCGGTCATCTGCCAGATAACATGGGACAACCACCCTGCCCCAGGTGATCAGGCATTTTTGTCTCCGCACCCCTCATCTGATAACTTTGCGGTGCAGGCATGTGCAAGCAAGACTAACTGTAGGAAAGGAAGATCTGCTTTTATGGTTACCCCCACTTTTTGCTTGATGTAATACTGTTTCTGACTAGTCTGACTGGGATCCTGCTAATCAGGGCCCCAGTCTCTGTGCTTTCTCCCCTAAATTGGTATGGTAATTACTTGGGTACATCCCAGATTGGACACTGGTGTAACCTTATTAGCCCTTAGTATCTGGTACTAAGGTACCCAGGGCATAGGTACACCAGGGGTCCCCCCTGGGCTGAAGCATGTATTATGCCACCCATGGGAGAGCACTCAATTTGTAACTACAGGCCTGCCATTGCATCCTGTGTAAGCTGGTGCTAGCACCACTTACAAAAGATATAGGTTTCCCTATATCTAAGGTCACTGCACTTAAAACCTATAAGTCACCCCTAAGGCAGGCTTTTCCATCCTGAAGGCAGGGTGCTCGGTTCTAAGTGTGAGGGTGCCCCTGCATGAGCAGGAATCCCCTACAGCCTACGGAGTCCATTCTCCTGGGTTGTAAGTGAGACAGCCATATAACATACACAGGGGCACCACATCATCACGCGATGACCATCTCAAAACTGGCTGTAACGAAACTTATGTTTGGTATCACACATGTTGGAATCTTACCCCCACACCTTAAATGGTGTGGGTGGTATAATTCCATGCACCGTAAAGCTCCTTTAGGAGGCCCTCAGTGCTCCCGGTACCAGTCTTCCAGACCCGGACAGCAAGCTCGGGCTGGTGCCGGCCAGAGACACATTTCTGTCCTCCTGCTGCTGACCCAAGCTCCAGCAGGGGAAGGCAGAACAATAGGTATCCTGTCACAGGGAGGTGTGACCACCTCCCAGACAGGATTCAGTGTATTGGGACAGGGTGGGGGTGCTTGCCAGCGCCACATAGTCTGCGTGCAGGGCACACTTGGTGCCCTCCATGCATAGTCCGGCTCAAACCAGTTCAGGGAGCCGTTGGCTCCCGCTCTGGTGTGAAACTGGACAAAGGACAGGGGAGTATCCTCCCCCTTGTCCAGCCCCTCCTTAGGAAGGGACCCCTGAATCGTCCCAACCCTTTCCTTAGGGTACTTAAGGGCTTACCAGAGGGTGGGTCCCTAGATTCGTCGTGGGACAAGATTCATTTCCGAGACCACTTCTTAAACCGTCTGGGCACTCTGGATTTCGTTCTGGGCATCAAGGCTGCAACCGAGAAGACTCCTGTTGCTCCTGATTTCGTCGACCTGCTTGTCTGCTGCAACGTTCGTGCCTGTGCACCATACAGGAAACTTCCATGGCCTGTGGGCATCCAAGACACCTGAAGGAACCTCCCTTGAAGTGAAGGAGTCGCTCACCTGCATCTGCAGGTGCCGCAACTAAGCTGAACGGTCTGCTGATCCTGGGCTCCCACGGACTCAAAGGCTCAGCAACACAGGTGGTGGTTCGTCACATCCCTCGAGGCCTGCCCTGTCCTCTCAGCAAGTTGGAGGCAAGTATCTCTCGTCGGAGCCGCAGGAACCGAACCCCTGTGCAGTGTCAACTTGCAGTTGCAAAGGCTTGTTGGCTTCCTTCCACCAAGATCTTCGGGCTCCAAGTAGCCCCAACCTCAAACATCTCCAGTGACCAAGATCTTCGTCTTCACCGCATCACTTGCACCGTGGGCCTGCATCTTTGGTGAGCTGCTCAAGGTCCTCTTGCGACTCCAGTGCCTCCGGCCTGTGGGTCCTTTTGAGGGTCATTTTTGAATTATTTTGGGCTCCTCTGACTGCTCTGGGCCTGCCCTGACTCCCCTGTTGTTGGTGAGTCCCCTGGACCTTGCTGGTCCCGACATTGTACCTTCTTTGACTTCCACCTTGGTTTCAGTTGCCAAGGCTTGTTTGTGCTTCCGACGGACACCGACCCCTCAACTCTTGACATCCGATGTGGGACAGCTCGAATCCGGCTCCTGGTCGTCCACAATGTCGCCTGGTTCGTACAGTGCAGTTTCAAGGTACTCGTCAGCTTCCCTGCAACACTCTGCATCGGTGGGCATTCGTCTTCCGTGCCTCCTAGTCATCCCTGCGTGGCAGACTCTATTCCCTCTGCTTACAGGTACTCCTCTTCCTGAATCCAGCTTTGGGTTCCACCTCACACTTTCACCTTCTCCAGCAGCGGCATCTTCCTGAAGTCCTCCATTGGGTTAGACAGAGGTTTCCGGCGCCACTTCACACCCGGCTTCCCTGGTGTAGGAATCCTGGTTCGTAGGGTATCCACGGGTGGGGTGGCTCTCCAACCTGTCTTCCACGGGGTTTCTTCAGGGTCCTCTGTGAAGGTTCCTTCTTTAAAATTGCAACTGCGACTTACCCTTTGATTTGCATTGATCCAGCGGTCGTGTTCCCACTCTGCACACGGCCTCCGTCGGGCTCCTAGTTACTTACCTAGGGTGGTTCCTTGAGTCGCCGGCACTTCTACGTCTTCTGAGTATAGTCTTGACTGGAGTCGTGGTTCGCATACTACTATTTTAGTATATGGTTTGGTCTCCCCCTGGTGACCACTGTGTATTTCGTGCTACTTACCTGTTTATATTGCAAAGTATTATGTGCATTGTGTATATCTCTGGCTAGGAGATATCTGTATGTATTAGTGAGTGTCTTATAATAATTACATATTTTTATAAAGGCACTGTGTGGTTCTTTTTCACTTAATCTATACCTATAAGATTATGTTCTGGTAAAACAAGCTGCTTTACACTCCTTCTGAACTAAGCCTGAGGGCTGTTCTCCACAGCTACCACTTGGAGAGCTTTCTAAGGTTGTCTAAGACCACTAAAATCACCATAAGGGTTGTCTGCATTGGTGCAAGGTGCCCACTTACATAAGTGTACTCCATATACCAAGCCAGCTTCTCACACTAACCCCAACACATTCCCTAATACTCGCCCAGGATACAAGTCAAAACGGGTGGAAACAGTCAAAACTATTATTTTTGTCTGCCAGCTTGGCACTTCAATTAGGCAATGCCAGCTGCCTGCTAGGGTGCGATTCCCATGCTCTTTGGGGAGGTGGTGCCTCAATCCTCCCAGGTTTCCCTAAAGATCTCCAACCTGTCCTCCCTCAGGCCATGCAGGAAAGTTGTGCTGTAGCCAAATTCACAATTCGTTGTGGCTTGCCACAGATTCTACTGGGGGACATTGGCACCAATGTCGTCTTTCACCGCCACGCTCGTTGTGGTCCACTGGTTTTTCAGGCGATGTCCAGTCGTCATCTCCTGGACATGCTGTTTGATGCAACTTGCCTGTTTGGGGACAAGACCGGCTCCACTCTTGAGCGGTTCAAGGAGAACAGCGTCATGGCAGGCTCTCTGGGCTTACCTGCCCCACCTCGCAAACCACATCATCCCTTAACCTACTTTCGCAGTTTTAGCAGAGGTACCCCATATCGGCAGCCAGCACAAGCCCTAGAAGGAAGCCAGCAGTTCAGCGGTAGAGGCTGTGGTGCTAACGTCCTCCGCGGTCAAGGTTAACAGGCCAGTGGGAGGCAGGATCCCACAGTTGTTGGCAGGCTATGACATCAGACAGGTGGATCCTGCAAATTAAGAGGGGCTATACCTGCCTTTTCCTTTTAATTCCTCACCCCTTCCACTGTTCCCCTCCCCACAACTGACGCCAGTTTTGTGGCAGGAATTGCAAGCCCTTTTGGCCAAAGGAGGTATTAAGAAAGTGCCCGCACCAGAAGTAGGACACAGTTCTTTTTCCCACTGCTTTCTGGTGCCCAGGAAGGACGAAGGCCTTCCTCTGATTTTAGACCTGCATCCTCTCAACGCCTTCTTCCCGAAGGAAAAATTCAGGATGTTCAAAGTGGCCAGGTCTTGCCTGCCCTCGACCCTGGAGACTGGAATGGTGGCGGACCTGAAGGGCACCTATTTCCAAATCCCCATTCTGCAGGCTCATCAGCGCTTCTTGCGGTTTGTGGTGTGACAGGAGCATTTTCAGTTTGCTGTGCTCCCCTTTGGTCTCAGCTGTACAGCCCAGGTGTTCACGAAAGTGATGGAGGTAGTGGGAACACATCTTGGAAGGTCGGGAGTGTCGGTTTTTCCACAACCTCGGTGACTGGCTGTAAGGGGGGGGGGGCATCCAGCTCGCCCCAGGCAGTTGTCAACCATCTCCAGACTACGGTGAACCTCCTGTCATCTTTGAGGTTCACAATCAATGTGCCTAAATCACACCTGACTCGTGAGACGTTCCCCCTTAATCGGTGCCATTCTGGGCACGGTTTGCTTTTGTGCCTTTCCCTCTGGAAAGAGGCCAGGACATTCAGGCTACGAACCCAATCTTTTATCCTTGGTCCTGGGGTTCAGTGAGGCTGACTGAGCCTGCTGGGACTGATGGCGTCTTGCTGGTTGCGTATTCCAGGTAGTCTATGTGGCTCTGAAGTCTCACTGAGCCCCACTTCAGGGGGCCCTCTCGGACCACATTCAGATTTCAGAGGATACTGCAAAAGATATGCAGTGGTGGTTACTGGTATGTGATTGGGTCAGTGGCTGACCCATCTCCTTTCCTGACCCAGTGGTGACAGATGCATTGTTTCTATGCTGAGGTGGTAATCTGGGATAGGTGGAAATCAAAGAACTCTAGTCTCTGGAGGAGTCCAAGTTCTATATCAAGCTTCTGCAGTTGCGGGCCGTCTGCTTGCCTTGAAAGCTTTCCTTCCATTCATCAAGGGAGGCTGGTACAGTTGCTTACGGACAACACCACTGCCACATAGTACTGCATCAGACCGGGCTGGGTGGAGTCATGGACCCATTATCGGGAGGCCTGGTGCCTCTGGAAATGGCTGGATGACCAAGGTTTCTACCTGGTGATGAAACTCATGGACGAATCATTTAATATCAGGGCAGACCTGCTCAACCGTCGACGCCTAGTGGACCATAAGTGGCAGTTACAGCCGGAGGTTACTCAGGGTCTCTTCTTCGACTGGGGAGAACCTTGGCATGATCTGCTCACTACCACCAAGAATGCGCAACGTCAGCACATTTGTGTGTTGGAGTTTCCGTATTGTCTCTCGCTCGGGGACACATTCTGCCTTGAGTGGAACTCTGGACTTCTGTATGGCTTCCTGCAGATGCCACTCTTGCCCCGAGTTCTCAAGAAGATCAGGACCGACCAGGCCCAAGCCATCGTAGTGGTCCTGCATTGGGCACGGAGAGTATGCAATCCAGAACTCCTGAGATTTAGCCTCTATCCTCTGATCAGGCTGCCCTTCTAGGAGGATCTGCAGTCGCAGCAACCGGGCAGACTTCTACACCCTGGCCTTCGCAATCTCCACCTTTTTGCTTGGAAATTGAGCATAGACAGCGGAACACTTTCGTCCTTTCTCCGGAGGTGGGTGATGTCATCTTGGCAGCCAGGTGTCTGAATGAGACGAGGCTC
This sequence comes from Calotriton arnoldi, assembly GCA_963921515.1. Lineage (NCBI taxonomy): Eukaryota > Metazoa > Chordata > Amphibia > Caudata > Salamandridae > Calotriton > Calotriton arnoldi. The sequence goes on along the minus strand of CAWUFW010006086.1, from coordinate 1,069,085 downwards.
GTCGGGTGATAAATGCGCACACGGACAACAAATGTGTCCGCTTACATGAAAGAGGGCTACAAACAGTATTTAGTCCCTCAGTGACACGGTGGTTAGCTGGTACGAGAGGCCTTGGCTGCTACCGGTCACTGCGTGTTCACAATAAGGGTCCAGAAAAGGTGGATAAGGCCCTCGTGCCCTGAAGAAATTGCCATTACAATTTACAGGCAATGAAACATGTCGGCCCAACATTATATGGTCTGCAAACATGCAGTATGTTTTTAATTTGAATAAGCCCTCGAGTTGAGATTAAAGGTGGTTCGTTGGTGACTGAGTTGGCTTATCTCAATTTTACTCACACGGGGTCAATGTGTGTTATTATATACACATATTCACTGGTTTTCACTGGGTTTCTGGACACCGATTTTGTTTATTTTTGTTTGCGAGGTAGCAACCAATGATGAGAAACGTGGGCATGACTGGTGATAACTAACCAGTAAGCTCCTTTGGTGGTGCGCACGTGAGGTGCTACCTCGTGTTTTCACAATTTTTTCACATTTATGTGTTATGTATATCTGTTATAGTACAGGGTATGTTATGTGAACACGGTGACTGTTGACTCATTGGTCGGTTCTTTTATAACTAAATATAGGGCGATTCTGTGTTGGGACAATACCTATAAAATAGGAAGGGTTGTTATTGAGGAAGAAAATAAACTTCCATTCCCACTCATGAAGTGAATAGGATTCGTTGGGTCTGCTCAGATCAGGTCTTTGGTGTTATTTATGATTTTTGAGTGGAGGGCGACCTGATCTGTTTTTCCCTCTATAGCTCCTTTTTGTGTAAAAGCCAGGTGTCCTTCGACAAACTGTGTAAGCTTGTTGTTGGGACAAATTTATAGCTTGGTGCAAGGCTTGCAGATTGACCGCCGACTGCCTCCAGGCAAAGTTATGATTTGTTGTTTTTGTCCCTAGCCTGCAACACTTTGCTCTAGGCACTGTTAAAGGTACCTTTTTTGGCTCTTTTGGCCTTTTTGCTGTTGACGGATCAGCCGTCATTGTTTAAGTCTCCTGTTATCTGTTTTTAGAAAAGCTTACAACATCCCTGTTATTCCATGATTGGACCTCCTCTTGGTCCTCACATTTCTGATGCGCGCGCCCCTATCTGATAGACTTCTAGCTGCAGAGTCCTTACCTTTGAATTTCCCAGGCGTCCAACTGGATCCGGAAACTTTTCTGCGTGAGCAGTACCCTTGCACGCCATCGGGTGGCTCAATTTGGCTCTGTGTGGCATCGTTGGTGCTGAAAGTGACGTCGCAGTTACCTATATAGGCGACACCCTGGTGCATGGACGCCTGTTGTTTTCTTTCTGTGGTAGTTAGCACTACCCCTGTCCCTTTTTGACAGATTTTTTTCACCGTTTTGTGGAAGATCTTTTTTTTTTTTTTTTCTTGTGTCGAGGGAATGACCAGAAAGATAGGGTTTAAGCCATGTGGCGCCTATCACCGTACAATGTTGGTTACCGACCACCTCCTGGTGTGCTTATTGTGTCTTGAGCGCGACCACGACTCAGTCATGCTTGGACTGCCGGGCCATGGTGCCAAAAGCTTTGAGTGACAGTCCCTAAATCTGCTTGCGGCCCGGCAGTCGACGCAGTCTAGCGCGACTCCTAGGATGTCTCTGCCCCAATCAAGGAGGTGGTCATGGACCACTCCAGGAGCCCCAAGTCTCTTCGCACTCTTCATCGCACTCAAGGTCCTCGGGACACTCTGAAGTGGCATAAGAAGACGTCTAAGTGGACCTCAACTTTACCTCATCTGTCGGCGAGACGAGTGGAGAACATTGATGTTCCAAGCACGGTTCCCCAGGGCTGTTGTCAGGTTTGACTCTGCGCTTCCTCCCCCTGTTTCCGGGAGCCAAAGCGACCCCCGCTCAAATAAGAGTTTTGCGAGGCCACTTGCCAAGTATTTGAGCGGGCTGACCCCTCTAGGGCACCTTCGTGCCGCGTGGAGTTGCAAGAGGCCCCATCAGGTTCCATGCCGACGGCTCCGGCCTCTTCACCGGTGGGGTCTCATGGATCAGGATCCAGATCGGTGGCAGTTTTGCTAACGCGACCTTATCCGGCGCGGATCCCGACGTCGATGCTCCCGGCGCCAGCCCCCTTCTTATTCCTGATGACTGAGTCGGAATGGTGTTGGTTCATGCTGATTACGGCGTCAATAGAGACCAGAGACTCTAGGTCATTGCCTAAACATTTTGAGGCGGTTACGGTCATGGTGGAACACCAGTTTAGAACACCAGTTACACACCCTGAAGAGGCATTGGACTGGTATGGGGAACTTGCGGAGGCCAGTGGACTGGACACCTCTCTAGATGCTGGAATGCTTTCTCCACCTGCCGTGACTACGGAGGAGGGAGCGTCTTATGCAATGGTGGTGAAGAGGGCAGCCGAAGTACTTGGACTGGAGCTACCCTCGGTGCAGGTCAAGACTAATCTCTTGACCGAAGTGCTTCAGCCTGGGCCTTCTTCATCCAAACCCTTTTTGTCCTTCAGTAAAGCCCCCACAGATGTCCTTCTAGGCACTTTGTCCAAGCCTAACACAGGGGCTCCTGTGAACAGGACAATAGCACACCGCTATCGCCCTGTCCGCGGTGATCCAATTTTCCTCGCCCAACATTCTACCCCTGAGAGCTTGATGGTCCAAGCCTCAATATCCCATGGCACATCCCTTCCACTCTCCCAGACAGGGAATCAAAGAGGCTGGACGCACTTCGTAAGATGTTTTCTTCCACCAGCCTAGCATTGCAGTCGGTAAACACTGCATGCCTATTGGGACGTTTCTCAAATACCCTTTGGGAAACAGTTGTGCAGGTGCTGCCACAGGTCCCAGAGGAGGCCTGGAGCGTGCTCTCCCAGGCAGTGAGAGATGGGACGAATGCATCAAAGTTTGCTATTATCTGTGATCTGGATAGGACTGACTCGTTGGGCAGAGTGGTTTAGTCCATGGTGGCCTTGCACATGTCTGGCTGAGATTACCTAGCTTTTCGGGGGCTGTCCAGGCCAACGTCTTATACATGCCCTTTGATGGGACTCGTCTCTTTAGTGAGAAGGCAGACTGCGCTGGTGCACTTCAAGGACTCGCAGGCTACGGCCAAGTCCTTTGGCCTCTCAGTGACACCTCTCCCTCAGTCTGCCTTTCAACCCTTTTGTGGCTACAGAATTGGTGTGCCACCGCACCAACCTTATCCCAACCACCGTCCTGCACAGGCTTCCGAAATTGTGCGAGGACGTGGATGCGGTGCATTCCTTTCCTGTGGGAGTGATGGCCAGAGGTCATCCACCACCAACACTTTGCCAGCTGCAACCTCAAAGCCTTCATAGCTTGGTTGTGCAAGCCCATGGGAGTCCAGTTCAAGGGAGAATCAAACATCTCCTCCGCTGGCAGTACATACCATTGGATTAATGAGTCTTTCAGATTCCTAGTAGGGGGTTACTCCCTCCCTTTCTAATCTTTCCCAGCCTCTTTGCCACCATCTCAAGAACATCTGACGGAGGATTATCTTAACTTGCTCCGACTGGAAGTTACAGCTCTCCCGGCCAAGGGGGCTATTGAAAGGGTTCTGGTATCAGAAGTAGGCAATGATTGCTATTCCTTCTACTTTCTGACACCCAAAAAGAACAAAGGTCTTTGTCCTATTCTAAACCTCTGAACTGTCAATCTGTTCCTCATAAAGGAGAAATTCAACATTCTCACTTTGGGTCAGGTCTTGTCTGCCCTAGACCAAGTAGACTGGCTGGTACAGTTGGATTTTCAGGATGTGTATTTTCACATCCCCATCCTGCCTGCCCACAGGTGTTACCTGCTGTTCAAGGTAGGCCTCTAGCACTACTCATCTGCAGAGGTTAGCATTTTCAGTCCTCCCCTACCTCAACAACTGGCTGTTGAAGGCGTCCTCGCTCCAGACTGTTGATTCCCACCTCCAGACTACGGCGGACCTCCTCCATTCGTTGGGGTTCACAATAAACGTGCCAAAGTCGCACCAGACTCCTTCTCAGATGCTCCCTTTCATCTAAACTGTTCTGGACACAGTGTAGTTTTGGGCTTATCCTCCCGAACAGCGAGTCCAGGATATTCAGGTTATGATACTGATGTTTTAACCTCTATCCTGGAGTTTGGTGAGAATGACTCCGAGGCTTCTGGGCCTCACGACCTCCTGCATCCTGTTGCTAAATCATTCCAGATGGCATATACGGGCTGTGCAATGGGACCTGAAGTTACAATGGGCGCAGCATCAGGGAAGCTCTCCGATGTGGTCCAGATCTCCAGGGAAACTGCAATGGATCTGCAGTGGTGGCTAATGGACCACGATTGGGTCAGAGGCCGACCCCTCTCCCTTTACCAACCAGTAGTGATAGATGCGTCACTCCTGGGATGGGGCGGCCATCTGGGGTAGGTGGACATCAGATGTCTCTGGTCTCCGGTGAAAGCAGGGCTCCACATCAACTTGTTGGAGTGCCGGGTGATCCGATTAGTGTTGAAAGCATTTCTTCCCTCTGTCAAGGGGAAGTTAGTGCAAGTGTTCACGGACAACACCACCGCCATGTGGTACTGCAACAAGCAAGGCAGGGTCGGGTCATGGACCCTTTGTCAAGAGGCCCTGCGTCTCTGGACATGGCTGGGCAACTGTGGTTCAACACCTGGCATGTTCTCAACACCAGGACGAAGCTATGCCTAGTGGATCACAAATGACCTCTTCATCTGGAGGTGGCACAAGGTCTCTTTCAGCAGTGGGGAGGGCCTTGGTTAGATCTGTTTGCCTCCAAAGAGAACGCACAATGTCAGCAGTATTGCGCTTTGGAGTTTCCAAGGCGGCTATCACTCGGCGATGATTTTCTTCGCGAGTGGAGCTCAGGCCTCCTGTACACCTTCCCACCCATACTACTCTTGCCCAGAGTTATCAAGAAGATCAGGAACTACCGGCCCAAGTGATTCTCGTGGCATCAGACTGGGCACGGAGAGTTGGGTATTCAGAGCTTCTGAAAATGAGCATCAATCCTCCGGATCAGGCTGCCCCTGTGAGAGGATCTTCTGTTGCAGTAGCAGGGAAGGGTCCTCTACCCAAACCTGTCAACTCCCCACCTTCTTGCATGTAGATTGAACAGCGACAGTTGTCGGCTTTTGACCTTCTTCCAAAAGTTTGTAATGTTGTTCTGGCTACCAGGCAGCCCTCCACCAAAAAGGTATATGCCTGCTGTTGGCAAAATGTTTTATAATATTGTACAAAAAACCTATCAATACTTTTTCTGATATTCTTCTCTTTATTCTTCCCCTTGCCCAACAAGGCTCTGATCTGGGCACTCTCAAAGGTTATCTCTGTTCTGTCCACTTTCCTGGGCTGCCTGACCAACCCTAAGTCCCCTATTGTGCATAGGCTTCTGAAGGGGCTTGTAGATCTGTTTCCCTCTACTCCCTTCATCATGCCTCAGTGGGATCTGAAACTGGTTCTCACTTATCTCATGTGTCCTCCCTTTGAGCTGCTACATAATTTTTCCCCGCTGGTGCTTACCATCAAAACTTCCTTTTTAGTGGCAATATCATCTGCCCGGAGGGTGAGTGAGCTGCAGGCTTTGTCATCCAAGCCTCCCTACCTCATGATATCTCCGGACAAGGTGGTACTTCGCACCTGTGCCTCTCTCTTGCCAAAAGTGGTGACCCCATTCCATTTGGGTCAGTCGGTCACAATGCCCATCTTTTATGCTCCTCCACATCCCTTTAAAGAAGAGGAGCACCTCCATCCTCTGGACCTAAAAAGAGCGTTGTCGTTCTACCTTGACCGCACAAAAAAGTTCAAAGTGGATGACCAACTTTTCGTGGGCTATTTAGGAGCTAGAAAAGATTGGGCAGTACAGAAACTGTCCATTTTGCGCTGGGTCGTTCTCTGTATATCTGCTACGCCCTGGCTAAAAAACAGCCTCTGAGGGCTTAAGGGCACATTTCACCAGGGGGAAAGCTGTGACAACTGCGTTACCTTGGTGGTGTTCCAGTCCTGGACATCTGCCAATGGGCAACATGGGCATCCCTGCACATTTTGCTAAACACTACTGCCTTGACAGTCTGGCCCGTAGGGATGGGCTTTTCGTCGGTTCGGGCCTGCAGAACCATTTAGTTCAGTAATTTGTCCTCAGCCCACCGCCAGGATTGTATGGCTTGGGTATCTATTCAGAGGTAAGGAATCTGCAGCTAGACGTCTATCAGAAGAACAAGTTACTTACCTCTGGTAATGCATTATCTGGTAGAGACAATATCTAGCTCTAGATTCCTTACAGGCTCACCCATGTTCCCCGCTCTGCAGACACATTATCAGGGCTAGGTTTTCTCCCCTTTCCAGGCCCTAGTTTGGACACACAGTAGTCCGTGTTCTTCATGGCTCTGCGCTTCTGGCATGGAAAGTCGTGGAAAATAACTCTCATCCATGTGCCTGAGTGGCGCCTATATAGGTGACGGCAACGCCACTTCTGGCGCTGATGATGCCACGCGGAGCCACCCAACGGTGCGCAGGGGTTTTGCTTACGCAGAAAAGTTTCAGGATCCAGTCTGACACCTGGGAAAGTTAAAGGTAAGGAATCTGCAGCTAGATATTGTCTCTACCAGATAATGCATTACCGAAGGCAAGTAACTTGTTTGTTGAGGCGCTTCCCAGCTGTTCTTTGCAGCTTTTTACCCTCAAGACAGTGTTCCTCATCGCCATAACATTGGTGTGAGTGAGCTTCAAGCTCTGTGTCAACTCGCTGTACACCACCTTCTTCCCTGACCAGTTTCTTTTATGTGGGTGTTCCATCCGTTCACAAAACGCTATTGTCATGACTGTCCGGTTCGAAGAGATGGGCATTCAGTCTGCTCAGTACTGCAGGACTTTCTGGTTTGAGTCCACCCACAGACCCACCTCCAACTAGGTACTGCTTTGGTATCTATTCAGGCGAGCGGAATCTGCATCTAGAAGTCTGTCAGAAGTTACTTACCTTTTGTAACGCTCTCTGGTAGAGGCTGCCTAGCCGCAGATTCCTCACCAACCCTCCCATCCTCCCTGTTCTGTGATTGAACTCTATCCATTAATAAGATCCCAAGCCTAGAAATCTGCACACTGGTCACACCCATTGTTTGGGGCTCTGTGTCTGGGGCTTTCAACAGTTGAAAACACCGGATGTCTGTAAATGGGAGAGGCGCCTATATAGGCTCAGCATGTCTTTTCTGGAGTGTGGCGGCATCAGTGTGGCGCTGCACGACACCACATACTGATCTGCAGAGGCACTCCTGAAATGTTTCTGGGTCCAGTACAACACCTGGGGAACATTAAAAAGGTGAGGAATCTGCTCCTAGATAGTCTCTGCCAGGAAGAGCGTTACCAAAGCTAAGTAAGTTGTTCTTCATATTAGTCTTGGGACTTGGCTTCCCAGTCAAAATTAATCTCTGTGGTGGGGCTCCCCTTTATCTTTTAAGCAGTCAAGATGTTGAGTTGTTTTATCCACACTTTTCATGTGTGATGTCCTGTACCAGAATGAGCCCCCTCCCACCTGTTCCACCCAGCTGCAGCAACTCTGCCCATCATGTTACATGGGTATGGAATTGTAGGCCTTTAGATAGGTTGTGGGAGTCCGGAGATGCAGAGACCTCCACTAGTGATGCACTAGCCGCGGGGGGGTCATGTGTTGTGTTTGGCACCAGGCGGCTCGCAGCTGCGAGCCTCTGGTGTAGTCACAAAGGCAGAAGGGTCAGAGCAATAAATTGAAAGATCTCTTATACTATCTGGGCCCTTCGGGTCTACTCTCACTCGTTGCACATCCAGTAATGTCTGCAGTTTTATGCAAGGCCTTGTATTGCACTTAATTAGCCCCCATCCCTCCTACTCGCCAAGGCAGCTCACAAAAAACAACTCATTTGACTCAAGACTACACTGAACTATACACCGGCCTGATGTCCAACACCATAGCCTGCCAGCTACACTTCTCTGTGCCCTCAGGCATCCAGACAGCTGCATACCTCAACTGGGTAAGTCCCTCTTCCCATATGATGGACTTCCTGCCAGCGCCTCCTCAGTCACTGAATGGGGAATAAACTAGCTCCATGTTTGTAGCCAATTGAGGTCTCTGGGTATCTGCAACGTCTGTGCTTCTTGCGCCACTATTTGCCAGTCTTGCAAAAGTGAGAGTAGTGCTGCCAGAGTGAGCTACATGGCTGTCTGTCATCTTGCCTACTGTATATGGTGCTGCTGTTTGCCATACTTGTTTAGGGGTACTTGGGCTGAATATTGCACTACCAGGTGCCAAATCTTCCAACTGTTCAGTGGTGCTTGTCAGATGGCGTAGGAAGGGAAATATTGGTTGGATTTAAGCACAGCAGCTTGGGCATCACACCTCCGCGGTGGCAAACTTGACATATTGGTTGCCAGCCATCCCCATCCCATGTTAACTGTGATTTTTAGCTGTACCTCATTGTGTATGTTTGTTTGTGTATATATATAGTTTACGGGATGCTTTTGGCAAGGCTTTCATACCCCAGAAAAGCTACTAGTGGTGTCTCAGGCAATGGTGTCTCCAGCATGTCTTGTAGTGCTTCGAATATTGCTGCCCAGAACGTGCGAATTCCGGGGCAGTCCCTGGCAACATGTGTAAAGTTGGCTCACTCGGCCCCGCATCTCATGCCCGAACCCATATTTGTGTAGCCGTGCCGGGTGTAGTATACCCTGTTAAGGTATTTGAAGAGTATTAGACGGTGCCGCCCGTTCTGGGAGATACTTAGTTGCCGAACAGCAGTACTTCCACTGCTCCTCTGTGATATCGACACCCAATTCTTCTTGCCATTCCTGATATGACTTAACCTGCTCTAGATTGCTCCCTGTCCTCGCTAAGGTGTATAGTGTTGAAATTCCCCGTTGTGGGGAGTGCGCCTGTAATAAGTATGTCAGTAATGGTAGCTCCTGTGGTTCCAGCATCTCTTCTCCCAGCAGTGCGCGCAATGATTGCCTCCCTAGGTGATAGTGATATTTAGTAAGCCATGATGCCTCTGGATTTTGTATTTGTAACTGTTCCCAGGAATCAGCTGCCCCTTCCGTGAATAAGTCGCCCATGTATCTTATGTATAGTTTGCGAAGTGCTTGAATAACTGCCCTGTCCTCCCCCAGGGGGAACCAGCTGCACCACTCGATTGGTAATTTTGGGGAGTATAGAGGTGTGAGCTTCTGTGCATCGGCACTCTTTCTTAGTTGATGCTTAGTAACCCCGACAGGATCAATAACGCGAAATCGCCATTGTGATTGACTTAGTAGGGACGCAGTAGAGGAAGAGGGCTCACCTAGTCTCTCTCCAAATACAAATGAGGTAGTTCCTTCGGGCCGTGTATCAAATAATATGCATGGATTTGCGGCGCTGCGCTGTAGTATGCCTCGAAGTCTGGGGCATTTAGTCCGCCTGCGGAATAGTGCTTTACCAATGTGGCCCATTGGACGCGGGGTTGTTTGCCCGCCCTGGCCAGTCTGATCAATAACGAGTGAAGGGTGCGGAAGGACGTCTTCGATAGTTGGATCGGTATGGGGCTAGAATTGAGATATGAGGGGGGGGACCGGGCCACATATTCATGGAAGAACCCTGTAGCCTGTTCTACACAGGACAGTGGTATAGCCAAGGGAGATCTGCGGAGTGGCGAAGTGGGTTCAGGGATCGGCCCCTTCGCATACCCTCCTGCAGAGGCCCTGCATTTATATGTACTGCAATTACCAATCTGCCAAAACATTGTCGTGATGTACTTGTATGAAAGTTATTACGGGTTTGGGAATGAGGGTATACCGATTTGATTTTAGTACGTTTACCATTTAAAATGCTAATAAATAAGAGTTATTAAAAAAAAAAAAAGGGAAAATAATTTGCTTACAACTTTTGCACCGTTTGTCAAATATACATGAAATTTGGCAGACAGTATGTTCAGGTTACTCTCAGGATTTTCAATATCGGCAGATCCATCAAGTAAGCACAGTAAAAAAAAAAAAAAAAAGGGGGAGGGGGTGGTAAAAGATGTTGATTTACTAATAACTTTGTGACTGTACAATGAATCTTTACACAATGTGGGAGAAACGAGGAAGGCTTAGTTCTCTAATGGAGCATCAAGTTGTGTGTCAATTCATACAATGGGTTGAGTTGTGTCTGGGGGGGTGGTTAGAGTGGGTGCCAAAACTGTAATTTGCTTATAATGTGGGTTGGGTGCTATTTGAGTAATGTACATCAAATATGGCAGGCAGTTAGCAAGTTACACCCAGTGCAAGTACATCAGATTTCATATTGCTCTATGGAGGGGGTCAGTATTACAAGTGGAAGGGAATGGGATTGATTTATCGATAATTTTAACATTGTATGAAAAATATGGCCACTATTTGACAGACTTAGCATGATTTAGCCTTCTCTTTGTATTTTCACAATCATATAGATCTGTCGGAAGGGAGCACTAAGACAAAAATTGGCCAAAGCATGAAATTATTGATTTTATTTGTATATCAAGTTTTGTGCCAATCTGATAAGGTGGGCGAAGTTAAAAGGGGGTGGGGGTTGGAAAGGCAGAAGGCTATGCACTTGAGATAAAAAACATGAAAATCATTGAAAAAAAGCACAGGTAAAAGGTTAGTCATGAATGATTCAGCAAACAAAACCCCAAACCCCCTAAAATTCACCAGTGATGCTAAGCAAAACACAATGCACACCATAACTCTCACCCACTGCCATCTTCAGTACACACTGTAGCAGTTGGCACGGAAAACAAAATCTGCAAAGAGCAACACATGAAGTTGTGAATTATGGTGATTTAATTTCAGGACATTTTTGGTTTTGTGTTTACGGAAACATCACACACACACACACACCTCCCCACACCTCCCCACACCTCCCCACACCTCCCCACACTTCCCCACACTTCCCCACACTTCCCCACACTTCCCCACACTTCCCCACACTTCCCCATACACTTCCCCACACTTCCATATACACTTCCCCACACTTCCCCACACTTCCATATACACTTCCCCACACATCCATATACACTTCCCCACACATCCATATACACTTCCCCACACATCCATATACACTTCCCCACACATCCATATACACTTCCCCACACATCCATATACACTTCCCCACACATCCCTATACACTTCCCCACACATCCATATACACTTCCCCACACATCCATATACACTTCCCCACACATCCATATACACTCCCCCACACTCCCCCACACTTCCCCACACATCCATATACACTCCCCCACACTTCCCCACACATCCATATACACTCCCCCACACTTCCCCACACATCCATATACACTTCCCCACACTTCCCCCACACTTCCATATACACTTCCCCACACATCCATATACACTTCCCCACACTTCCCCACACATCCATATACACTCCCCCACACTTCCCCACACATCCATATACACTTCCCCACACTTCCCCCACACTTCCATATACACTTCCCCACACATCCTTATACACTTCCCCACACTTCCCCACACATCCTTATACACTTCCCCACACATCCATATACACTTCCCCACACTTCCCCACACATCCATATACACTTCCCCACACTTCCCCACACATCCATATACACTTCCCCACACATCCATATACACTTCCCCACACATCCATATACACTTCCCCACACTTCCCCACACATCCATATACACTTCCCCACACTTCCCCACACATCCATATACACTTCCCCACACATCCATATACACTTCCCCACACATCCATATACACTTCCCCACACATCCATATACACTTCCCCACACATCCATATACACTTCCCCACACAAACAACCACCCACGTAGCCAGATAGCCACATACACATATCCACAAACAGATTTTATATATATATTTTCACTGAAGAAACCAATGTTAAAGGGATAATCTAGCTAGGTGAAAATGGCAGTTAAAACATACCATTTAAACGAACAAACAACTGAAATTCATCAGTTGTAGTTATCTCAGATAAAGTAACTGACTCGTGCCCCCCCACCATGCAGTGTTGTCATCAATGATATCATAGAACCAGCCATAAAATATGGGAGGTATGTAACCGCACATGGCAAGGGAGTGGCTTATAATTACTTTAGGTTATGAGTAATAGTTACATGAGATAACCACGGAAATTCACAAGTTCCAGTTTTGTTCATTTAAAACTGCATGTTTTAACTGAATTTTTAACCCAACTACAACAAAACTTTAACCTTTGTTTTTTTTCCAGTGAATTTCTAAGGTTTTTAGGTCTTGGGTCTAGATATGAGGAGTATTGTATACAGTTAAGGGCTTGAAGCCCACCCATTACTTATCATTTGCTGACGATGTAATTCTTTTAAGCTGCCTCCTAATTGGCCACCATATTCCTCCGGTCTCTTCCTTTATTTCTCTGGAGTATGGACCAAGCACTAATTAATTTTATTTGATTAGTGCTATGATTCATGGTACTTATTTTTTCATTTTTCTATTTCACTTCCACTTCCAGCTTAAAAGAATTACATCGTCGGCAAATGATAAGTAATGTGCGGGCTTCAAGCCCTTACCTGTATACAATACTCCTCGCATCTAGACCTAAGACGTAAAAACCTTAGAAATTCACCGTTAAAAAAAACAAAGGTTAAAGTTTTGTTGTATTTGGGTGAAAAAGTCAGTTAAAATATGCAGTTTTAAATTAACAAAACTACGGAAATTCACAACTTCCAGTTATCTCATGTAACTATAACTCATAACCTAAAGTAATTTTAAATCGCTCCCTTGCCATGTGCTGTTAAATACCTCCCATATTTCATGACTGGTTATATGATATCATTGATGACAACACTGTGCATGGTGGGGGACGCGAGCCATGGTTACTTTAGAGCACCAGTTCTAGTTATCTGAGATAACTACAACTGATGAATTTCAGTTGTTTGTTCGTTTTAAATGGTATGTTTTAACTGACATTTTCACCTAACTATAACATCCCTTTAACGTTGGTTTCTTCAATGAAAAAAATCTGTGGATTTGTGTGTGTGTATATATATGTATGTATGTATGTATGTATGTATTCAGTGAAAAATACATAGTAAAAGATTCATGTTTCTGCAAACACAAAACCAAAAATGTCCTGAAATTAATCACCATAACTCACAACTTCATGTGTTGCTCTTGGCAGAGTATTTTGTTTTCCATGCCAACTGCTACAGTGTTCACTGAAGATGGCACTGGGTGAGAGTTATGGTGTGCACTGAGGTTTGCTTAGCATCACTGGTGAATTTCAGGGGGTTTTGGGTTTTGTTTGCTAAATCATGACTAGCCTTTTACTTGTGCTTTTTTTCCATGATATTCGTGTGTTTTATCTCAAGTGCATAGCCTTCCGCCCTCCAAACCCCCACCCCCTTTTAACTTCGCCCACTTTGTCAGATTGGCACAAAACTTGATATACAAATAAAATCAATTATTTCATGCTGTTGCCAATTTTTGTCTTGGTTCTCCCTTCCGATAGATCTATATGATTGTGAAAATACAAAGAGAAGGCTAAATCATGCTAAGTCTCTGTCAAATAGTGTGCAGATTTTTCATACAATGCTAAAGTTCTCGATAAATCAATTCCCTTCCACTTGTAATACTGCCCCCCTCCATACAGCACCATGAAACCTGATGTATTTGCACTGGGGGTAACTTGCGAACTGCCTGCCCTATTTGATGTTCATTACTCAAATAGCACCCACATTATAAGCAAATTACAGTTTTGCCACCCACATTAACTTTGCGCCCGCCCCCCCGGACACAACTCAACCCTTTGTATGAATTGGCACACAACTTGATGCTCCATTAGAGAACTAAGCCTTCCTCGTTTCTCCCACATTGTGTGAAGATTCATTGTACAGTCACAAAGTTATTGGTAAATAAACATCTTTTGCTACCCCCCACTTTTATTTTTTTACTGTGCTTACTTGATGGATCTGCTGATTTTGAAAGTCCTAAGAGTAACCTTAACATACTGTCTGACAAATTTCATGTATATTTGTCAAACAGTGCAAAAATTGTAACCAAATTATTTTCCCTTTTTTTTTAAATAGCTCTTAGTTTTATCAATGGTAGACGTACCAAAATCAAATTGGTATATCCTCATTCCCAACCCCGCAATAACTTTCAGACAAGTACATCACAGCTATGTTTTGGCTGATTGGTAATTGCAGTACATATAAATGCAGGGCCTCTCCAGGGGGTATGCGAAGGGGCCGATCCCTGAACCCACTTCGCCACTCCACAGATATCCCTCGGCTATACCACTGTCCTGTGTGGAACAGGCTACAGGGTTCTACCATGAATATGTGGCCCGCCCCCCTCTCTTCCCCCCCCAATTCTAGCCCCACATCTCTAGGGTCCCCCCTGCAGTGTGCCTGTCAATGGATCTAGCATATGGTGTCCACATTGTTGTGTACTGGTAAAGGCCTTTGCAATCAGTGAGACAGGGACTAAAAGAGGCAAGGGGGAAAGAACAAACAAACCTTAAACTACGCAGCCTATGTAAAGAGGCAAGTGTCGCTGCGAACTAAGCAAGCACAAGGAGATGATGGACTTAGCACTGAAGACTGGTTTGCATGTGGCTGGGTCTGAACTGGGGTGGCGAAGTGAGATAAAGAACGATGATGGATTCAACCCAGATCTGTGACTGGATATGAGAGTGTCTGTCTGAAAAGTTTCAGCGCTGCGCCCATCATCTCCTTGTGTTTGCTTTGTTCACCCTAAGTTGGCAGGGTATGCCCAGACGTGGGTCCCTTGCTCTCTTTGCCACTGGATTCATGCTAGCCTGGTTGATGAAGGGTGTTACCCCAAAACTAGTCCAGGATGCTTGTTTCAGGTCCAGGAAAGACCTGGCTTGGCAGTTCTGGCTGGACTGTTCCATGAGTAACAGGGTCAAGACTATTTTGTATATGGCTGGGTCTGAACTGGGGTGGTAAAGTGAACTAAAGAACGATGATGGATTCAACCCAGATCTGTGACTTGGGGTGAGTGTCTAAAAAGGTTTCAGTGCTCCATCCATCATCTCCTTGTGTTTGCCCCGGTATATATTATACTGTTTCGATATTGTGGTGCCTGTTTTGTCCCTCGTCGTTGGATCGGAATACAGTAACCCTAGCATTGTTTGGTTCAGGCAGTGGCCGCGGACCACTCCTTTGAATGCCTTCCACTCTACTAGGCTAGTGGATGCAGATCTTGATTAAGTTTAAAGTACCCCTCTGGCTTCTTTCAGGGAGTCCCTATAGCAAGCTGGCGGGCAAAGCTGCCACGTGGGTATCTCTGGGCGTTCATCCTCCAGTCTGAAACCCAGGAACAGCGGGCTGTGATACGCGAGTGTGCGGTTAAGATACTTGGTATGCGTCGCGGACTGGCTTAACCAGCCTGAACATACAAATCTGTCCAGGTGAGTGTGCAGTTTGTAAATGTGGAAGACCAGCCTGAACATACAAATCTGTCCAGGTGAGTGTGCAGTTTGTAAATGTGGAAGTAGTAGGAGTAATCTCTTTCCAACCCACGGTGGATCTTCCAGATAACCTCCAGCCCCGGATTCTGTAACCACACCTGCAGGCCCTCTGCGGTTCTGTGGGCCTGTGCTCCAGGTAGGGGAGGGGTGGAATGGTCCAGTAACACATCATCTACACAGTTGAAATCCCCACCCAGGATCAGGTCTTCTCTGCCTAGATGACCCAGCGTTGCTGTGAGGGACTGGATAAACAGTTTGGTCTTGATTCGGTGCATAAACAATCCCAAGCTTGAACTCTTTACCCTACAATCTACCCTCAACCAGGACATACCTTCCCTTTTTTATCAATGGTTGGTCAGTCTACCTCGAAAGGTACCCCTGCCCCATCCATATAAGAGCCACCTGGGTATAAGTAGAGTGTGAGGTAGCATATACCTCCCCTTGCCTTCAACCCTGCAGACGTTCCGCCTCCACCCCTGTGAGGTGTTTTTCCTGTAGCTTGGCAATGTGCACCCCTCTGCTTCTGAGGTACCTATGTATCTTACGTAGTTTAGTTGCTGACCCCATTCCTCGGATGTTCCATGCCATGAACGTGAGTCCCTGGCATTGGTTACCCATTAGACTAACTATTGCGCCCCCCCCGTATCCAGAGTCCCCAAGACAAAAAAAGACAAACAACCCAACTTGGAACTCCCCAACCCAAGAGCAGCCCAGCAACGACAGGCCACCCAAACATTAAGTATACGAACAGTGTCCTAGGCATTGCTCCTCTAATCTCCTGGCGGGGACCAAGTGTTGAGGGGCAGGCAAATGCGAGCAGTCTCATCCAGTTTGGCACCAGCCCTAGTGTGTAGTGCAGCTCCGAAACAAACAAGGTCATGCACAGCCGCTCAGGGTGCCCCAGGGAGAAGTCTCTGCCCCTGTGCCACGGAGACCCTCTTCAACCTGCGCCCGACGCGGTCAGAAATCAGATGAATGGGGAGGGTGTAGGGCGGAGGCATCAATGCCCTGACAACTGCCGGGGAAGCCGACAAGCCCACAGCCCTTGTAAAATAAACTTTGCTGGGCTTCTCCCCTCTAGATCAGGTCCTCTGTAGTCTATGGGCTACAGTCAGGTGATCACCACTATCCACCACTGAGCCCTCAATAGCACCGAGCGACAGCCTGAAGGGACACCTGTCTGAGTCGGAGTTGGACCCTGATCTAGAGGCCTCCAACCATTCCCACGTGCAGGTCTGCACAGAAGTGTGTAGAGCCATCGAGCATGATTTTCAGTTTGGCTGGAAACTTCAGCGAGTTTTGCAGTCCCTCCTCTTGGAGTGCTCTCTTCACCGCTAAGAAGGAGGCCCTCTTGGCCTGCACGGCGGCGGTGAAATCAGGAACAGTGAAATGTTGCCATTTCCCAGAGTGAATGGGTCTCTCGACTGAGCTTTTTGCAATATCCCATCTCTGTCCCTGTAGTGAAGTAACTTCACCACCACTGGCCAGGGAGGGCGGCCCGGTGCCGGCAGTCGGGCTGGTACCCTGTGGGCATATTCCAGTGTGAAGAAGGGCATCAGGTGGTTCGGGGGAACCTCTGTCCATAGCCAGTGCATCTAGGTACGACACTGTCTCCTCCCTCAGTCCCCTCGGGGATGCCCACAATGTGTATATTCTGATGGTTGCGCCCTTCACAGTCTTCGACATAGGGTTCCAGAATGCGCACCCTGTCGGACAGCTCCGTCATTTGCACTCTCAGGGTGGCAGCTCTCCCACCGTGGTCTCCACGCCCTTCACCTTGTGATGGTCAGCCCACAGGAGCCCCAGACCAACAGAAACAGTACTGATATCTCTTTGAAGAGTAGACTTGATGTCTGCAATAGCGTTGAGGATCCTATCAAGTTGGAGCTGTATAGGGTGCATCGTGTGTTTCAACTCCTCTGCTTCTGCCTCGGGGGGGCTGGGCTGACGCCCCCCAACCTGGTACCCGGGGGCCCCTCCTTTGATTTCCCCATTGCAGTAATGGGCCCAGTAAGGACATCTCTGCTCGGAAGATGAGTCTAAAGCAGGTAGCCATCGTAGTCTGCTCTCGGTATACCTCACAGTTGGTCCCTCCACAGAGGGTAGACTGCAGAATGAGCCACTCTACAGTCCTAGCCAAGCGTTACTTCTCCACCCCTGTTCGCACCTCATAAGGTGGTGGGTGCTATCCCCTGCAGGCCGGCACAAATCACGCAGAGTCTATGCAGAGAGGCGATGTCCACCAGTTGCAGGGCTCCACTTGTGTACTGCAAATGTGAGGGGGGCACAATCCACACAGCACATCAGGGTATCTCAGTCCCACACTGAGAAACGGTCAGCCAGGAGCACCCCTGGCTCGTCTAGCGTGATTCGGTCCTTCCCCTGCCCGCCCTGTTCAGTACGCACCTGTCTGCGCTAGGTCCATGTCCGGCACCAACTCTTAGGCCCAAGTCCTCAGGAGGGACCCCCTCACAGCGGCATACAGGGTTGGGAGGGTGGTGTCCCAAACTGCCTCAGTCTTTGCCTACCACACCAGTTCCAGGCACACTTACTCCATAGCTCACCTGCGCCGGGCACTAACCTGTGCCCTGAGGTCTCTGACCCCGCTCCTGCGCACACACCCCAAGGCAGGGTCCCCGATCAAACGTCCTCACCTCTGCCACGGGGGGGGGCAGTTCTGATCAATGTCCGGGATCATGGGGGGGCACCGGCCCCTAGCGCATATGTCATAGGCATGCAGGCTGCTCCACTCACCCTCCTCTCAAGGCGAGGTCCTAGTCTCCATCGCCATCTTAGCTGCCGGGTCTCCACATGGTCAGTGACCTCACTGATAACATCACTGATGACATTACTGACCTGCACAGACCCACCTCCATAGAACCTCTCATGCACCCACTCTCACACAACCCATCACATACTCGTTCACAGACCCATACCAGTACTCGCACAACCAATCACTCATTCACACATCCACTCACACATCCACTCACACATCCACTCACACATCCACATCCACATCCACTCACACATCCACATCCACTCACACATCCACTCACACATCCACTCACACATCCACTCACACATCCACTCACACATCCACTCACACATCCACTCACACATCCACTCACACATCCACTCACACATCCACTCACACATCCACTCACACATCCACTCACACATCCACTCACACATCCACTCACACATCCACTCACACATCCACTCACACATCCACTCACACAGCCACTCACACAGCCACTCACACATACAGCCACTCACACATACAGCCACTCACACAGCCACTCACACAGCCACTCACACATACAGCCACTCACACATACAGCCACTCACACAGCCACTCACACAGCCACTCACACAGCCACTCACACAGCCACTCACACATACACCCACTCACACATACACCCACTCACACATACACCCACTCACACATACACCCACTCACACATACACCCACTAACTCACACCCACTAACTCACACCCATTCACTTGATAATACTCATGCACCCACTCACTTGATAATACAGCCACTCATGCACCCACTCACTTGATAATACAGCCACTCATGCACCACTCACTTGATAATACAGCCACTCATGCACCCACTCACTTGATAATACAGCCACTCATGCACCCACTCACTTGATAATACAGCCACTCATGCACCCACTCACTTGATAATACAGCCACTCATGCACCCACTCACTTGATAATACAGCCACTCACACATACAGGTACTCGCACACCCACCCGCTCCCCCATGAAGCCACTCACACTCCCTCATCAATACAGCTACTCACACACCCACTTATTAACCTTGACAGCCATTCACACACCCACTCACTTACCAATATAGCCACTGACACAGCCTCACTCACCCATACAACCACTCACACACCCACAAAACAACTTGCAATACCAATTCACACATCCATACAACCACTCATTCACCCTTACAGCCATTCACACAGACATTCCCTCTCCAATGCTGCCACTCAGACCCACTCACATACCTATACAGACCCACTCACGGCTACTCACTCACCCATACAGCCACTCCTACACCCACTCCCTCACCCACCAAGCTACTCACACACCCACTCATACACCTATGCAGCCACTCACATACCCATTCACTCTCCAATACAGCGACTCACACAGCAACTCACTCACCCATACAGCTATTCACATAACCACTAGCACACCCATTCAGCCACTTTCGCGCGCACACACACCCATACAGCCCCTCAGACATCCACTCACACACTGATAGTCACACAGCCACTCAGATGAGATATGTTAGAAATAGTATAACTAATTACTAGTACCGAAAGAATAGTAATATAACTTATGCTGTAGCTTAGTATATATCTTTAAGTCTCAAATGTTTAAGAAACACACTTGCTGGATGATGTCATCAGTGATGTCACTGACATGAGTGATGTAATATGTAAGGTCATAATCCGTGCACTGTGGGGGCACAGGTTATAGTTGGCTCTGGTAACTAGAACTGCTGAATTTCTGTGGTTTTGTACGAGTGAAATCTGAGCCAAACTATAACGTCCTTGCAACCTTTCGTTTTTTTCAGTGAATATATATATATATATATATATATATATATATATATATATAATCTCCTTTTAATGTCTTCGACTCCCTATTTGTATTTGTAGTTTATGCTTGATCCAGGTAAATCTTTTTTCTACTTAAAAATGCTATTCAATGCTCTATAAATAATAAGCACCAGGAGTGCTTTCTCTATTAGACCTCATATACCTGAAGAAATCCCCTTTTAGAATGTCCCCAGGTGCCTGACTGTATATGGAGGTTTTTTTTGTATATCCTCTGCATGCCAGTAGTTGGCATTATGCAGCTTTGCGTTGATTCTGCTCAGCCCCTGAAGTTAGAGTGTGCTGACGTCTTTCTGTGTCTTTGTGTGTGTAACAGGAGCTACCTCCTAAATTTGTCTCATAGGCGGACAAGTTTTTTTTCTCACAAAATTTCTCTCTGTAAGCAAAGGAACATATTCTCTCTTAAAACTACATGGTTTAATGCATGTAGGGACTTTTGCAGAGACAAATGTCTGTGACAGATCCCCAGAAGGTGTCTTGTGTTAGGGCCATGACTCAAGTAATGCTAGGAGTGTGCCCAGATTTACCTGAAGGTGATCCAGGAGTGCAAAGCCATGCTGTACGTCGCCAAGCATTGCCAGAAAACTCGTAAGACCAGCTCGAAGTCGATGATGTCAACCAGCTACCACTGTTAGGGCAGCTCCCGAGATAGGTTGTTGTCATGGTTCAAATCTTTGCGTGGGTTGAAATAGAAGACAAAACTTAAATCGAAACGGACTTCATCCCAGGCTTGCACTCACTTTCTGCAAAGTCGCGACGATGCAAATGTGCCCCTCGGTGTCACCCTCGATTCCCTACTGAGAAGCACATTTTGCAGCGGATCTTGGTGCAGCCAGAATTTCTGGGACCATCAACGATGCCACAACAGATTTAGGCATTTAAGTAAGCCATGATTCAAATCTTTGACACCTTACTGGCTCTTTCTGGTGTGCCTTTGAGCTCCACTAATCTGCAGAGGCCTCCAGTCTGGTTCCTGCCAGTGGGTCAAGCCTCTGTGCTGTCTTTGCCTCCTGAACCCGTTTTAGGTAGAGCTTCAAACCCTGGAGCAAACTCCAAATACTGTTTCCTTCCTCATTGTTGCCGGTCTTTACGCTGCTGTAGGACCCCAATCCCATTATTCTATCCAAATCCGAACCAAATTTATCTCAACCTCTGCCGAAATAGCACGCTGAAATAGTTTCAAGTTGCCCGGCCCCAGTACCTTTTGACTGATAGAACATTGCTTTTGCATAGGAGCCATTCTCCAGGCTCCAACGTTTTGCGGACTCTGACCAGAGGCAACCAGCTTTTGGTGATGGTTTTGAATTTCCTCCACAATATGATGAAGATAAGTTGTTGTTTGGTTCTACAAGATGCCATGGGATTGGACACTTCCCTAGACAAGGAAGGGGCTAGATTCTCCCCCTGACCCTTCCACAGAAAAGTCAACTGTGTTCACCACAGTCATCAGATGACCGACTGAAGTTCTGGACTTGCAGCAACCCTCTGAGGTGAAAACCAACGTCCTCACAGTGGTCTTTCAACCCGAACAGACAATATCCGAATATTGCTGATGTTCAATGAAGCCCTGACTGACCACTTCATGGGTACTTGGCTAAACCCTGCTCCGGTCCTCGTTAGAACAGACAAGTGGCAGGACACCACAGATCTGCTCCAGGTGACATTGCCTTCCTTATGCAACACCGTACTGCTTAGAGGCCGGTAGTTAAGGCATCTACTAGCAGGTTTAATCCCAATTATTTCCCTATGTCCCCTTCCCCCAGTCAGAGTAAAAAAGAACTAAAGCATTAGGTAAAAAAGATGTTCTTTTCGGCTGGCATCTGTAAACGGCAGCTGTTTGCTGGGTGGGTAGGTACTCCCATGCAGTGTGGGATATTGTCACAGGGATCATCCCAGCAGTCCCACTGGAATTCCCTGCCAACTTGGTGTGGACTATTCAGGTTGGCTAGGACACAACCACATGTGTAATTTGGTCAAGCCTGGATATGATCGACTGAGTGAGAGGGGTCGGAACTAGCATGGTGCTCCGGCGCCACATATGGGTGAGATCCACATGCTGTTCAGGTGACGTCCAATTATGCAGCTGTTACGTGGGCATCAATGTAGACATTCAGGAAGCATTACTGATGTGACAGCCAGGTACACACAGAATGGCATTTTGGCTGTTCGATCCTGCAGGACCTTTTGATGAGTCATTCCACATCATCACCACTACCACCAACAGTTCCTCAGTACCCTCCCGTCTCCCCATTTTGTAAAATAGACTATCATCTGAAAAGCCCAAACATGAGAGATCTGCACGCAGGCACAATTAATTGTTTCTTTGTGCTCCGTGTCAGATGGTGGGGACAGTGTCAAGAAATAACTGACGTCAGCACGCTTTGGTGGTGCTTCTAAGCAGCACCAGACATCACTTCGGTGCAGAGTGGCGTCTATGCTATGCTGAAAAATCTTCTGCATTCAGTCTGGCACCTGGGGATATTCTAAAGGTCAGGAGGTCCGGAATCTGTGGTTAGAAAGAATGTTACAGAATCTAAGTAACTTGTTCTTTCTCACAATGGAAGCCTTCTGCTTTAAGTGATAGTAACTAAAAGTCCAAGCATTGAATATCTCCTATGGGTGGGATCCCTCCCCCCCAACTGCACTCCCCAAAATCCATGCTCCAATGCAATCTTTTTAAATGTTTTAAATATACCTGCCTGAGCTTTGGGTTTTAATAGGACATCTTGAACAAAAATTTTCAAAGTTGACAAGTGTTGGCAAGCAAATCTCAATATTCTAACTTTCCTTTTTTGAGGGAAAAAAAACAGTTATTAGGAAAGAAAACTGTGCAAATAAGCTTGTTGGCTATAGAGATTCACGTAGGAAAAGAATGCAATGGACTTTAAATACCCTGTTTTTCCCAGTTTGTGGAAGATGTCGGAGGTGTGGTTGTTAGCTTTCAGTTTGTCGCAAAGTTTGCACAAGGAAGAATGACCTGTTTGCTGTTTAAATAATCATGAACCTCCCCCGGAAATGCAGAGTAAAGATGATACCCATAATGGTGAGCTATGTATATAGGTAAGTAACTATTCCAAGTTAAGAAGGGTGGTTCTTTTTTGTATTGGTAGAATCACCCATGAGTGTTTTTTTTGTTGTTGTTTTTTTGTTAAATTGTCCTGGCAGGAATTCCCCTTTCCAAAACGTGAAAGTGTGTTTTTGGTGGTTAAACAAGTTAATAAAAGTCTTGTGTTTTTTCAAGTGTCCAGAGGTGGCGCCTTTTTCGGAGTGGTTTGTTTACACGGCCACCAACCCTTTAAATCGCATTCTGCTACCTCCTGAGCTCCTTTCACGTGTTATTTAATGTAAAGTAGTTAATCTGTTTTACTTGAAATACATTGTTTTTACATGAACACAGTTCCTTAGGTTATCCCCTCTGCTTCTTTGTCAGGTTACATGATCCTGGTTGGGTTCATCAGCTTTGCCATCTGCTATAAGTATGGTCCACTAGAGAATGAGCGCAGCATCAACCTTCTCAGCTGGACACTGCAGCTAATCGGCATGCTGATGATGTTCTTGGGCATCCAGGTCCGACATGTTGCACTTACCTTAATGATCATTGCATTCTGCACAAAGCATTTGGAGTATCCAGTCCAGTGGGTGCTAACCACAATCAGGTAACCCTTTTTAGAAGATTTCTGTATGCTGTGTAGTTACTTACATGCAACATTATCCATCTTGTGTATCGTCATTAAGATCATGAACATTGAATCGAATCACATACTTGCAGCATTACACTTTGATGTTGATTAAGAAGTAAATTTTTTTTTATTTGTATTGTAATAAGTATATCTTTTTTTATACTTACATTTTGCTAAACAAATGGGGGGAAAGGTCCTGGAGAAGTAACACTAAGTAAATAAACCCTTGACATTTTCCCATTTTTTTTATTTCAAATAATTTTTATTAAGCATTTTAACAATGAAAATAAAATACAAAATGATTTCCAGCTGTACATTTCCCATTTGTAAGAGGGTCAAGCATATTGTTGATACATAGAGCTAGTCGAACAAATGCACTCAAAACAGCTGTTGATTACATATTCAGTATGTGGTAGTTATACATGTCATTAATTCTATAATTATATTTTTCCCATTTTTAAATAAAGAAAAACAAAAAAAAGGACCAAGCAGCACTGTGACAGTTGGTCCCTGAGTTGATCATCCACTTAGAGTATAATCGCTGAACTCTGAGCTGCATCGCCCTTTTTTTGTGTTTTTTCCTCCAATTAATTATTTTTCTGATGTGATTCTCTAGCTACTTCTTTTTTTCTGGCAGATGCTTTTATAAAGTAAGTCCTTCTCTCCCTGCCGCCCCCAACCAAGCACCCTACGATTCCGGAGACACTGGAAGGCTCCCTTTCACAGGAATTCTGCATAGTTGTCAGTCAAAGGTTTTCTCCTTCTTTTCTTTGTTTTAAAACGGTATTTTCTTTTGTGAAGCTGCATCTACCGAAGGAAAAAATTGACGTTGAAGGTTTTTGAAAAGGCAAAGTCAGATATTACAGTTTCATAGATGTTTTTTTTTTTAATTTAGCAAGCTTCACGAAGTATCAACTTCTAATTTAAAAAAAAAAATCAGGGGTGGGGTGTAGTCATGTGACCATGGATAACCATTCCATCGCCCCTTAGGGGCATTTTATGGCAATAGGTGTACTGGTGCCACTTTTGTAGCCTTTTCCTGCTCTAATTCGTAAGATCCCTTGTCAACAAAGTTGTCTGATCTTGATTGGTCACCACCCTTCCCTGCAAATTCTTCCTCCCCGTGACTACCCTATTTGACATCTCTCAGCATTTTCCCTCTCCACCCCCCACCCCCCCTTGCCTTGCTCCCCTGTCCCTTCTTACGGAGTGATCACAGGAAGGGTTGATTGCATGCAACCACGATCTCCTGCTCCAGAGATTCCTTCCTATGGTTCATTCTTAAGCAGGAAACAACCATTAGAGGCTGGCCATGCACCTCTTCAGCTCGACAAATTAGGAAATATCTAGGAAACATGTCTGACATTCTCATCTTTTGATAGATTTTCAGGTATACAAGTCCAGCAATGGCCGTGTACTAGGCAGAGGCACATCCTTAGTGCATAACCTTTGCTTGGCTTGTATTCTGTTGTGTGTCTGAGAAGCCAGTGCTGCAGAGAACTGATCTACATGAACACCGTATATCTTGGTTTAACCGAAAACCAGCGGAGAAAAAAAACTTCAGCCTATTCAGAACACAACTGTAAATCTGATTATGGGTGTCATCAAATTTGACCACATCTGTGAGGCCCACAGAGCCCTTTATTAGCTCCCCATCAAGGAGTGAGCCTGTTACAAATTGGTATGCCTTATGCAACAGGCCATCACTGTTGTGCCCCAAATTTATTTCATACTTAATTGAGCCACAAGTGCCTGCACACCCTTTACGATTGACATCTCCTCCCTGTATGGAGCCCTTTTTTTAGAAGGGTTCACAGAAGTGATGGGTCTATTTAAGTATTGGACTCCCAACATTGGAATGCTCTTCCTGTCTCCTTACACACTGTGAGAAGTTGGCCTGGCATATGCTGTCCACTAATTATAGTGGGCACCTTGCACCAGTCCAAACAACCCCTTATTGGAGATAGGTTAAAGACAACCTTTATTGAAAGCTATCCTAGTGGTAGCTATGGAGAGCAGCCTTCAGGCTAAGTCTTGAAGGAATGTAAAGCAGCTTGTTTTACCAGTCTATAATCTCTTGAGTGACCAAATGAAAGAGCACCACACCAGGTATATATTCAAAATATATGTATTTATTACTAAACACACCCCTCTAGTCTCTTTATGAGGCTAGAGTTCGAAGTACATAAGTTATTTAAACACAGTAATAGCACAAATACACGTTTGGGCCCTAGGGGCGTACCAAACCATATACCAATAAAGTGGCATAAGAACCACGACTGAGCTAGACACTAGGCCTAGAGCCTCTAGAAGTGCTTGGACCACAAGGAACCACCCAAGGTAGTGACACAGGGGACCCACGGGGGACGCGTGCAGTGTAATTACACAGCCGCGAATCGCCGTTAACTTCTGTGGAGAAAGTCGCGGTTTGGAAATTAAAGAAAAGGGACACTTAAAGGATGACTTGGAGCAAACCCTTTGAGAACTAGGTCGTTCTAGAGTCTCTACCCACGGGAGCACCGGAGTACTCTTGTTACCTCACCCAGGGAAGCCGGGTGCATAGGTGCCTTTCGGGGTCGGGTTTCGTCGTCGATTTGAATGGCGATCTGCTGCAAAGTGCTGCTGGCGACCAAGTGAAAAGTGTCCGGGTGGATCCAAGAGTGGATCGGAGATCTGAAGAACCTGAAAGCAGAGGGGAGAGTCTGGGTCACTAGCCAGTGACCAGGAAGGCGATGAGCAGATGCCCACCGATGTCGAGTGTTACAGGTAGGTTGACGGTCGTCTTGACTCTTCAGCCACGAGGTCCAGGAGGCGTTGTCGGCGACCAGGAGCAGGATTTGGGCTGGTACACGATGTCTGTCGAGTGCTGAGGTGTCGGCGACCGGATTGGACCCAACAAGCCTTGGCAACGGCAAGTCTCGATGAAGATTGACGATGATGCAGACCAGCAAGGTCTGAGGAACTCACCCAGCGAGGGTAAGTGAGGGCAAGCCTGGAGCAACCAGGAGCCCAAGTAGGAAAAGATTGGCCTTCGTGAAGGGCTACTAGCCAACGGGCTAGCGACCGCGAAGGAGCCTCGAGACGGTGCACGTGGAGCTGGCTCACAGGACACTCGTGGAGTGGAGGCCAGTGATCTTCGGTGCAGTTGGTGCTGGAGGCTAGGGCTACTCGGAGCCCAAAGCACGACTTCGTGGGAGACCCAGAAGAGGATGCACTTGCAAATGCGTGCGGTGTCCAGGGGTCACGGTTCCACGTTACCCACGACAGCTACGGGCCTCAGCTTTGCTGGGGACTCAGGGCAGCCTCGGGGAAGTCTGGAAATCCACCTCTGGTGATGCAAAGACTTCGGCGTCCGATGGGAGCTTAGGCGATGCAGACCGGACAATTGCTTCTTTGGTGCCTGCCAAGCAGGGAGTCACTCCTTGACCCCAAGGGAGATTCTTCTGTCCTCTAGTCTTTAGTAGAGCGTCGAAGGTCCAGGATTCTGTGTCAGAGTTTCGTCCAGGGATAATCTAAAGTCCTAAGGACTGGGTTCCTATACTTATACTAAGTTTAGGGGTTGGACTTACTCTGTGGCCCCACCTATGGGTTGGTCAGGGCAGAGGGTGGCTACACCCTTTCCCTTTGTCCAGTTCGCGCCAAAGCAGGGGCTGCAAGCCCTGATCCGGTTTGAACTGGGGTATGCACAGGGACACCAAGTGTGCCCCCAGTGCAGGACTTCAAAGCACCCGAAAGTGCTCCCGCCCAGCCCCAATACACACTATCCTGTCTGGGGAGGTGGTCACACGTCCCTGGGACAGGAAACCTATTGTCCAGGCCTCCCCTGCCGGAGTTTCGGTCAGCAGCAGGAGGCCAGACTCGTGTCTGTGGCAGCAGCATCCATTTTGTGATGCCAGGGCTTTAGAAAGAAGTTACCGGCCAGGCCAGGGTTAACATGTCTCTCCCTCTAGAAGGGTGGAATGCTACCCCGCCGCCAGAATTGGTGGGGGTAGTATTCCAAGATGTTTGACACCAAACACGACATGTTTCGGTGCAGCCATCCCAAAGTTAGCATTTAACGCGAGGTTATAATGCGCTTAAGAGTATATGGTCAGGCTGCACTACAAACAGCATCAGAGAAGGGTCTCCGAACGCTGCAGAGGGGCCCTGCTCATGCAGGGGCACCCTCTCACATAGGAACCACGCACTCTGCCTTCAGGATTGATAAGGCCTGCCATAGGAGTGACTTATAGGTTTATATGTGTGTATGTATATAGTGATATAGGTAGCCTATATCACAGTAAGGGGTGCATGCACCACCTTACCCAGGCTGCAGTAGCAGACCTGTGGGGTCAGTTTGGATGGCCTTCCAGGGTGGCATAATACATGCTGCAGCCCCTGGTAGGCCTCTGAGGTACCTATGCCCTGGGTACATAGTATACCATATACTAGGGACTTATAAGGGCACTCCAGATTCCAATCAGAGATGTGCCTAAGGCACATGGAAACCTTTTTACAGAGAAAGCAGATAGACTGGGGCCCTGAATAGCAGGATCCCAGTCCAACTAAGTCATAAACCAGCAAAACACCATACAAACAGTGGGGGCAACCATATAGTCAGATTCCACCTTCCTACACACACCATGGATGATTTCGGGGCTTTCTGCAAAGCACTCAGAGCTCATCTTTTCCCTTTTTGCTTGTCTTCTCTAGCACTGGATCATTCGTAGTTTCACATGCTTAAATGGTCATCTCCTAGCCCCCTTCCTACCAAGGACTCTCAGTGAATGTTGCCACTGCAGTATTCCAATACAGCAACTAGCAGTAAAAAATAACCATAGAATACCAGTAGCCTTTCTCCCATTTTATGACCCAAAATAAAGCCAATCCGGTGAGATGGGCGTGTCCATGCCGGCGACCATGGTGGCTGCCTTGTGCGGAGTTCTGTGTGACAGGGGAGATATTGGCGTGTGGGTCCTGGCCACAGTTACAGCTCTGCCAGCTGCAGGCTTGCCGGTCGTGGCCCGCCCAGGAGCATAGGCCTCGAGGCCCCGCAGCGACGGGCTGCGGGTGAGCCTGAGGCTGCTCTCCCTGCCCGGCCATGAGTGGCGGGCCTGTGGTGCCTCCTTTGGCAAATACACCGACCCACCCACCCCCCAAATCCAGCCTGTGCTGCCGGCCTCCCAGATATCAGTGAGCGGGCCGAACCGGTGATGGGTGCAGCCGGGCAACGGCGTTGGAGCTGGTGTGTGCACTCGCTCGGAAGCACCATAATCTCTGCAATGAGGATGCAGGGAGTGCACTGGCTTGGCCCGCTTGCCATGGGATTGTAAACGTTGAGTCTACCTTAATCTTGGATTGCTCCCTGCATGCATGTGTGCTCGACCTCTCAGGCTCGGCTGCTCCTCTATGGGCATGGAGCATTACCCATATCACAGCGTTTCCTTGCATCTGAGGAGGGGCTTTGCTTCTGCAGATGATCTGACTCTGCGCAGCACACCGCCTCGATAGCTGGCTCCATCAATCCTCGTAGAGAACATACATCTCGTCCTCTGCCCGGCGGATAGTGCTTTGTGGTCTTTTTTTCGCTTGTAGGTGCGCAGCCCATTTTACTAAGGCTCATCTTGGTGCATGTTCAGCAAGTTTTAGTGCAGCATTCCCCATGCACCTATTTACAATTTGCTTCTAGAGCCTCCTCGTGAGGACTCTACGACGGGATAGCTGTCTAGCATGGCCTTCCTTCTGGCCCTGCCCCAGGTATCTGAAAGAAACACATAGTGATAGATTCCTTACCTTAGAATATCCCCAGGCGTCCGACTGGATCCAGAACGTTTTCGTCAGCAGTACCCCTGCACGTCGGTAGGTGGCGTCGTGCGGCTCCGCGTCCGTCGTTGGCGTTGTGGTCGCCGAGATGATGTCGCGGGCGCTACTTAGACGCCGCCCACGCGCGCTGACGTCAGTTCTTTCTTTTTCCGCGCCAGCAAGAGCAGATCCGGGAAGAGCAGGAACCCCCAGTCAATTTTTGACTGACTTTTTGAGGCTTTTTGTCTCTGTTTTTTCATCGAGTCTTCGACTCCTGGTGCAGATAGGATGCCCGGTTTTAAGTCCTGCGGGGACTGTCACCGTATGATGTCGGTGACGGACCCGCACCGTGTGTGTCTTTTCTGCCTGGGGCACGACCACGACCCCAAGTCGTGCCCCGACTGCCTAGCCATGGCGCTGAAGACTTTGCGGGAGCGGTCCTGAAAGTTGCTGGAAGCCCGGCAGTCGGCTCCGCGCCGTTCGAGGTCCCGGTCCCGTGGGAGGTCGAGGGATCGTGCGCGGAGTCATCCCCATCGGTCTTAGGGATCCAAGTCTTCCCACTCGGGGTCAGGTAAGGCGAAGCACAAGAAGTCCAAGAAATTCCATCGTTCTCCGACTTCCCCTCGCCAGTCGCGCGACGCGGCTGAGGGTGCGGGTGGTGCCTCCCCGGCGGAGCCTATGCAGTCGCCGCCGGACTACCCGCCCTTTCCGGGTTCGTCGGCGACTCCGGCCCAAATACAGGAATTCCTGTCGGCCATGGCTCGCCTCTTTGGGCCGTCGGGTCCCGCTGGTGCGCCTTCGGGCCCGCGGTCCCGACTGGGAGTCCTCGCCTTTCATCGCCGGCGGCTGCGGCCCCGGCATCGCTGTCTGCTCCGGCCTCGGCGCCGCAGGACCCCCTTGGATCCAGGCCTGGATCCCGGTCGACGCCGTTTGACCTTATAACAAAAAACAAAAAAAACCTCCACCGAAGTCGACCCCACCAGCACCACTTTTGACGCCGCCCGCTCCTCGGGACGACGTCGACCCCGGTTTCAGCCCCGAAGTGGACGCGGCGTCGAGCCGGCGTCGATCGATGCCGTTCTGGACGTTGCTAGGGGATTTCTATCCCCATGTCCATGCTCCTTATTTTACACCTGTTGAACAGCCTGAGGAGCCAGGGGAGGACTGGGAGGGGTCTGAGGACCCTCTTGCAGCTGCTTGCGAGTCTGAACAGGACTGGGCTGAGGAGTTGGGGGTGCCAGTGGTCTGGATACCTCACCAGACCTTGGCATGCTGTCTCCTCCTACCGTGGCTACGGAGGAGGGTGCTAGTTATGCTGTGGTGTTGCGTAGGGCGGCCGAGGTCCTACACCTCGAGCTTCCTACGGTGGCCGTCCGGACTAACCTCCTGACAGAGGTGCTTCAGCCAGCAGCTACTTCTGTGGAGCAGCTGCTTCCCTTTAATGAAGCCCTTTCTGACGTTCTTTTGGGCACTTGGTCCAGGCCCACTACAGGGGCTCCTGTAGATAGGAACGTGGCCCGACGCCATCGCCCGGCTCCGGGTGACCCCCTTTTCCTCTCCCAACATCCCAGCCCGAGAGCTTGGTTGCCCTACCGCCTTCCCTTCCGCACCACCGGATAGGGAATCCAAGAAACTGGATCAGTTTGGAAACAAAATTTTTTCTTCCACCAGTTCTGCGCTGCGGTCCGTGAACACCGCATGCCTCTTGGGCCGTTATTCCCACTCTCTGTGGGATACGGTGGCGGACGTGCTGCCCCACTGTCCGGAGGAGGCCCGGCCAGCTCTCTCCCAGGCTGTTGCAGAGGGGAGAGACGCAGCTAAGTTCATGATTCGTTGTGGCCTAGACACCGCCGACTCACTGGGCAGATCGATTGCAACGACGGTGGCGGTTCGCTGCCACGCCTGGTTGAGGATCACTGGATTTTCGGGGGATGTCCAAAACACACTTATGGACATGCCCTTTGATGGCCGTCGCCTCTTCGGCGACAAAGCAGACAGCGCGTTGGAGCGGTTTAAGGACTCATGGGCTACGGCTAAGTCCTTGGGACTCTCTGCAGTCTGCCCTCCTCCGCCTTCTGCTTTTCGCTCCTTTCGTGGTACCGGAAGGGGCGCCCCGCAGCGTTCGCAACAGAGCCACAGGCCTGCCAGCAAGCATCCCAGCGCGGACGCGGGTTCCGCCGTGGCGGACCAAGGGGCCAGCGGGCGGGTCAGTCCACCACCACCCTGGCCACCACTGCCTCCAAACCTTCCTAGTCCGAACTTTCAGGCCCATCAAACGCCAGTGGGCGGCAGGCTTCGCCATCACCTCCCCCACTGGCGCACCATCACTTCGGACAGGTGGGTTTTAGAGATAGTCCGGAGGGGCTACTCCCTCCCCTTCAAGACTACCCCTCCAGCCATGCCACCTCAGTACCACCGCATGTCGGGGGATCACTTGGTGCTTCTTCAGCAGGAAGTTGCAGCCCTCTTGGCCAAGGGGGCCATCGAGCGCGTTCCGACGCCAGAAGTAGGTTGTGGTTGCTATTCCCACTACTTTCTGGTGCCCAAGAAGGACAAGGGCCTGCGTCCTATCTTAGACCTCCGGAACGTCAATCGCTTCCTCCGGAAAGAAGTTCAAGATGCTCATTCTAGCTCAGGTCTTGTCTGTTCTCGATCCACAAGACTGGATGGTAGCGCTGGACTTGCAGGATGCCTATTTCCATATCCCTGTCCTGCCAGCCCACCGGCGTTACCTGCGGATCACGGTAGGCCACGAGCACTTTCAGTTCACCGTGCTCCCCTTTGGCCTTACCAGCGCCCCTCGGGTGTTCACAAAGGTGATGGCGGTGGTCGCAGCTCATCTGTGCAGATCAGGGGTTTCAGTCTTCCCCGATCTCGACGACTGGTTGTTGAAGGCGGGCTCGCCCCAGACAGTCGTCTCCCACCTCCAGACTACGGTCGACCTCCTGCACTTGCTGGGGTTCTCCATCAACGTGCAGAAGTCGCACCTGATTCCCTCTCAGAAGCTCCTCTTTATCGGAGCGGTTCTGGACACGGCACAGTTTCGGGTCTATCCTCCCGAACAGCGAGTCTGGGATATTCGGGCTCTGATTCCCATCTTTCAACCCTTGTCCCGGGTTTCGGTCAGAGTGACTCTGAGGCTGCTGGGCCTCATGGCCTCCTGCATCCTGCTGATCAATCATGCCAGATGGCATATGCAGGCTCTGCAGTGGGACCTGAAGTTCCAGTGGGCGCAGCATCAGGGGAACCTGTCCGATCACGTCCAGCTCTCGGAGGGCACTGCACAACAGTTGCAGTGGTGGCTCACGAACCGGCATTGGGTCGACGGCAGATCCCTCTCCCTTCCCCAACCGGAGTTTACAGTGGTGACGGATGCGTCCCTCCTGGGATGGGGCGGCCACATGGGAGAGGCGGAGATCAGAGGCCTCTGGTCTCCGGCGGAGTCCAAGCTCCATATCAACCTTCTGGAGCTTCGGGCGATACGGCTTGCTCTGAAAGCATTCCTTCCCTCTGTCAAGGGGAGAGTAGTGCAGGTGTTCACAGACCACACCACCGCCATGTGGTACTTCAACAAGCAAGGCGGGGTGGGGTCGTGGACCCTCTGTCGGGAGGCTCTGCGTCTTTGGACATGGCTGGAACATCAGGGCATGTCCCTGGTGGTTCAACACCTGGCAGGTTCTCTGAACGCCAGGGCAGACTAACTCAGCCGCAGGTGCATGCTGGATCACGAATGGCGTCTGCACTTGGAGGTGGTGTAAGGTCTCTTTCAGCAGTGGGGAGAGCCTTGGTTAGATCTATTCGCCACCCAAGAGAACGCGCAATGTCATCAGTTCTGCGCGTTGTAATTTCCAAGGCGGCACTCGCTCGGCGACGCTTTTCGTCGCAAGTGGAGTTGCGGTCTATTGTACGCCTTTCCGCCTATACCACTTCTGCCCAGAGTGCTGAAGAAGATCAGGCGCGACCGGGCACAAGTCATCCTTGTGGCCCCGGACTGGGCTCGAAGAGTATGGTATCCCAAGCTACTCAGTATGAGCATCGATCCCCCAATCAGACTGCCTCTTCGGGAGGATCTTCTGTCGCAGCAGCAGGGACGGTCCTCCACCCGAACCTGTCCAGCCTCCACCTCTTTGCGTGGAGATTGAGCGGCGGCAGTTGATTCCTTTCGACTTGCCTCCTGAAGTTTGTGATGTCATTCTGGCAGCCAGACGTCCCTTTACTAAAGTGGTATACGCCTGCAGGTGGAACAAGTTTGTGGCATGGTGCACAGCAAAGGCTGTGGATCCCCTTTCTGCCCCTCTTTCTGAAGTTCTACTGTTCCTTCTTTCTTTGGCCCAGCAGGGCTCTGCTCTGGGCACTGTCAAGGGCTACCTTTCTGCTATTTCGGCCTTTCTCAGGCTCCCTGATCCGCCCTCTCTTTTCAAGTCCCCTGTTGTAAATAGATTTCTCAAAGGCATTACACACCTTTTTCCTCCTATTCCTTTCGTGATGCCTCAGTGGGACTTGAATTTGGTTCTTACATACTTGATGTGTGCTCCCTTTGAACCACTTCATAACTGTCCTCTTCGTCTCTTGACCTTGAAGACTGATTTCCTGGTGGCCATCACCTCCGCTAGGCGAGTGTGTGAGCTCCATGCTCTTTCTTGTAAGCCTCCTTTCCTATCAGTCCATCCGGACAAGGTTGTGCTCGGGCCCCGTCCTTCCTTTTTGCCAAAAGTGGTTACGGCTTTTCACATTGGGCAGACCATTACCTTGCCCACCTTCTTTCCGCCTCCGCATTCTTCCAGAGAGGAAGAGAGGCTCCACCGTCTGGACCCAAAACGTACGCTCTCCATTTATCTCAACTGCACACAGCAGTTCCGGGTGGATGACCAGCTCTATGTTGGCTACGTTGGCACCAAGAAAGGTTGGGCGGTACACAAGAGAACTATCTCCCGCTGGGTTGTCTTATGTATCAAAGCCTGTTACTCTTTGGCTAAAAAAGAACCTCCGGTGGGGCTGCGTGCTCATTCCACCAGAGCTACTGCAGCCACTACTGCTTTGGGACGTGGTGTCCCCCTGCAAGACATCTGTCAGGCAGCCACTTGGGCCTCGCTGCACACGTTTACCAAGCATTATTGCCCGGACAGCCAAGTCCGGAGAGACGGCTTCTTTGGCCGTTCTGTTCTCCGTGACTTTCTGGTGTGATCTTGGTTCGCAGACCCACCACCGGGGTTGGTATTGCTGGGGTATCTATTCTAAGGTAAGGAATCTATCACTATGTTTCTTTCAGATGAACAAGTTACTTACCTTCGGTAACAATATATCTGTAAGAAACATTAGTAGTGATAGATTCCTTACCGCCCCACCCATCCTCCCCGTTCTGCGAACTGATTTCTAGGGTTAAGGTCATCCCTTTCAGGGCCCTAGTTTCAATGCACCAGTGGTCAGTATCTTGCATGGCTCTGCGTTCCTGGCGTGGAAAGTCGTGTACAGAACTGACGTCAGCCCGCGTGGGCGGCGTCTAAGTAGCGCCCGTGACGTCATCTCTGCGACCACGACGCCAACGACTGACGCGGAGCCGCACGACACCACCTACCGACGTGCAGGGGTACTGCTGACGAAAACTTTCCGGATCCAGTCTGATGCCTGGGGATATTCTAAGGTAAGGAATCTATCACTACTAATGTTTCTTACAGATATATCGTTACCGAAGGTAAGTAACTTGTTCTATGGGTACGGGCGTGCCACTGCAGCGAAAAAATCCCTTTTGATATTTAGAAGACTCCGCGACGGACTGATGCTAAGATTGATTCCATGGCTGCCTACCTTGACTGGCTCATGGAGTGCCTGGATAGGTAGATGGCATGCATTGATGGAGCTGAACGACGAATTTCAGATCTTGAAGACAACCGCATGACGTATGAGCCAAAGTGGTTAAACTCGAGAATCAGGTCCTGGGCATTGCAATGGAGATCTAGAGACTCGTCTAGACGTAATAATATCAGTCTTGTGGTTATTGCTGAATCGACCAACACTGGCCGTACGGCAACATACGTGGAGATCTTACTAACTTTGCCGTTTGATCGACAAGTTTTCTCCACTGCATTCCTTGTAGAGCAGGCGCATGGGTCTCTTGGTCCTCAGCCCCTACCAGTTGCTCCCCGAGGCTCATAATTGCCAGGCTCCTTATTACCAGGACCGCGACACCATCCTCCAACTGGCCCGGGATAAGGACCCGCTTCAACATCAGGGATCGACTGTTTCTATATTTCCTGACTTTACTGTAGTAGTGCTAGAGGCCAGACGGAAGTTCATGGAGGCCTGGCAACTCCTTCAGGAGCGGAGTATTCATTATTCTATGCTTTACCCCACAGAGCTCAAGCTAGACCTAGACTGTGAAGTCCGTATTTTCCAGCAAACTTCAGTGGCCCTTAAATTTGTCAGGTTCTTCCCAGGTTCTGGCTCCACCCCCACATTTACTAAGAGTCCTGCCAGGATCAGCCGCTCAGCTCCTCGTTCCAGGGCTAGTACCTGTGAGGATTAGCAGACTGAGTCTGCGGCCAGCTTAATTTTTATCTTACCTCTGGCCTGTACTGTTATTTGCCTGGTGCCTTAACGCACAGTTGTTTTTGGGCTCTTCAATTATCTTGTTTTGTAAATTTCTCCTATTTCTCCTCCTGTAGTACTTATTCATGGGAGTGTGTATACTTACACTCCCTCGAGTCCCATTTCAGCTACCTGCAGATCTTTCTTATCTTTGAAGGTGCACATAAGACTGCCACATACAACACCTGTGCGCCAAATATAGACAATCCCCAGTTTACTCCAGTATTGGAACTTTCATAGATTCACATGCTTGAATCATTCCCCGTCGTCGAGATGAGTCCCCGGTACCTTAGAAAAGCAATATCACAATATACGTATGCAAAATGAACAAATGGGGGTGAATGTTTGCATTGTTCATCATTCCGTCCATCATCTGTTTTTTGTCTTTTTTTTTTTTTTTTTTTTTTACAATATACATAGAACCTAGAGGCCTTAGGCCTTTTTGTTTAGTAACACATCACTGTCCTTAATAAAAAAGGACCAAACTTAAGAGTCAACCAATCCGATAATACCACCCTTTACAACCTTCCTGAGAGAAGCTGCATTCCTCAGATTTTCAGAGCACTAGTTCTTACACCTAGTATTCCACTGAGCGAAACAAAGGTGAGCTTCTCCGGGGAGGTGGGTGTGTCGCACGTGAATCTATGAAAGATTCCAATACTGGAGAACTACAGTTACAGGTAAGTAACTTATTTTCTTACTTCAGTATTGGAACTTTCATAGTCACATGCTTGAATCAGATTAGCAAGGAATAATAAGCACATTTAGCAGAGATGCACTACATCATGAGGATAAACTATAATACAGAGAGTTAGAAACAGCAGAGAAAATGTGCTTAAACAATTTAAGCGGATTGTGGAAAGACTAAAACTGTTCACATTTATTGTAAAACACGTCTTTGAACCGCTTGTCCTACAGTAATGTTGCGTGAAGGTGTGTGCACTTTTGCAGCTAGCTGCAATGCAGATATCTCGTAACGACACCCCCCAAACAACGCCACGGAAGTGGATATGGCTCTTGTGGAATGAGCTCGTACTTTAAAGTTCAAAGGCCGACCTGCCTTTTGATGACGGAAAAGAATGGCTCTGGATATCCATCTGGATATGCTCTGTTTCGTGAGAGGAAAGTATTTCCTTGGTGAACTGTAGGCCACAAAAAGCTGGTTGGCTTTTTGAAAACCCTTCGTTCTGTCAAGTGAAACTTTAAGCACCTCTTGTTATCCAGCATTGGGGTATCTTTCATAGATTCACATGCCTGAATCATTCCCCGTCGTCCAGATGGGGGTCCCACGGTAAAATATTCAAGCAGTGCTTTAAAAGCTTCATAGGCTATAATGGCCTTAAGCCATGTAAATAGTAGCCTATCTGTCCTTTTTAAAAAAGGACCAAATTTGGAACCCAGCCAATCGGCTGCCAGCACCCTCTAGAACACTCTCAGCAGAGGCAGGTTCTCTCTGATTATCACCGCACGGTGTGTGGAAGGGAGTCTCCCTGAGTGCTACTCAGTTTTTCTTCAACTTTCTCAAATCTTGGCATTATGTCAGACAAAAAAGGCCTTTTCCGCCCATGTAAAACCTTTGGCAAGAAAGAGTCCATGTGGATGATCCACATAAGGATTGTATTTACTGCCTTTATCCAAGGCGTGAGGTGAGAGAATGCAAGATCTGCCGCACCTTCTCAAATAAAACCCTCAGGGACAGAGCGGGAAGGTTGTTATTGTGGCTTCAGACCACTAAACAGTCGCCGCCTTCAGATGAGGAAGGTTAGAGAGCCTCTACATCCCATAAGAGAGCCAGAATGAAGGACAGTTACTCAGGTGAAGGAAGGAAACCTCATAAGCCTTCCCAGGTCTCTAAGGCTTCTAAAAAAGGGAAGGTAGCTAAGCACTCCTCTGAGCCGGCGTTATCTGGACCATCTAGCCTGCCAGTAAGGAAGGAGATCTTCCTAGAGCCTCCTCGTCAGATCCTGTGGGGAGGAAATCTCTCACAAAATCGACTACGCTCCCTCACTCGTCCATGACTCTGTGTTACATCGATGTCGACGGCAACAGTGACAACGACGGCAATCCAGGCCTCAATACAGTCTACTAGAATCTCTGTGTCGACGAGGACCAGATTGTCATCGAAGACAGTCGACGCTCCCTCGTCGACTGAGATACCGTCGGCGAAGAACCCTGACAACGACGAGTGCCCCGTCGACGATAACTGCTCTTCCATTGACGAGGACACCGTCGATGGTACCGTCGACGAGGGAATTTTCTTTTCCTGTGGTGTCTGCACCGTCTACGCCACCGTCGACTAGGATTACTCAAGTCACCAGAGTGACCAAGACTTTCCTACGGTCAGCCATGCAAGAGTTTAGTAAGGTTTCGCCCTTACTTCCGTCACATTTGCTGGAGGGCTATGTAGAAGATGATGATGACGATGATGGTCTTTATGGGGTGGCTCACAGGCCATCTGAGCTTCACGTAAAGTGTCCGGATGAGGACTATCTTGATGAGTCGCAATCCTACCAGCAGGGGTTAATGGCTCCGCGTCACAGTTACCATTCATATGGTTTTCAGCCACAGCCGCGCCCCAGGGACATGGCCCATCTGCCACCATCACTGATACAGGATCTACAGGCTATGTTGGTGGATTACCGGCAGCGGTTCCCGCCGCAACAGAATCAGCCAAACAAGCCGGTACCTCAAATAGTTCCTCCAGGTACGCCAGCCACTCAACCGCAAAGCACACCTGTGAATATTCCGGACCCCGGGCCAGCCGACCCTGGAGAACCAGAGGCCTCCTCTTCGGACGAGGATAGAGAGTAAGGTGAGCTGCCGGATCCAATCTCTGCTCCTGATCCTTGGTACGATTGTTATTCCAACTCCCTCCCCTCCTCCGCATTTCCCATCAGATTCTCCTCCGGAGGATATTGGAGGATTCCATAATTTAATGCAGAGGGCAGCCAACAGGTTTCATCTGCCTATTACGGTCAAACTGACCAAATGCTTTTTATATGACTTAAAGGAAGACACAAGGAAATTGGTACGCTCCAGGCCAATTATAGATTATATCTGGCAGGAAGGCATCAAAATAATGAAGACACCAGGGTCCATACCACCGGTGCTATCCCGTATTGAGAAGAAGTATAGGGCGCCAGAGGACTCTCCATCTTGCCTCATTGGACACCCAAGCCGGACTTGGTCATTTCTCAAGAGGCACAAAGACGTTCCAAAAACCCTGCTACCCCAATTACCACTCCTCCTGACAAGGAAGGGTGTAGGATGGCTATTTTAGGGAAACGTTTCTCTCTATGGCAGCAGTGACAATTAGGGCAGCGAATGCTTTAGCCATTATCGGCGGATATGACCGCCAAATGTGGTCAGACATGGCAGGTTTAATAGACCTTATCCCTGAAGACAAGAGACACGAAAGATACTAGTGGAAGGTGAGCGTGCAGCTTCGAAACCATTGATTGTGCCCTTGATGTAACCAATTCTGGTTTTAGACAATTGGCGGGAGCTGCTGTGCTCAGACGGCAAGGATGGCTGAAAGCAACCTTTAGGCCTAGGGTGCAGACAAAGGTTTTGGATATGGCTTTCAATGATGAGTCCCTCTTCAGAAAGCACATCGATGAGGCACTGTTGGCGATTAAAAATGACACTGACACCGCGAAGTCGTTGGGCACATTCAATATAGAAATGTGCCCTTCAGAGGTGCTAGGGGACAAGGATTTTCCCCTTACAAGGGAGGTTACCAGAGGGCTCAACAGTGTCAGCCATACCAGTCACAATACCGACAATCCTACAATCCCCCATCTTACCGTCAGTCATCTACAGCTGGTTTCTCTCACCAGGCAGGCCGCAAACGAATGCCTCAACAAGGTCGTGACTCACGCAGGAAGCAATGATCATGCCAGGGTACCAGCCTCCCTCCCCTCCCAACCTGTGGGTGCTAACATTTCCAGCTATGTCCACCAGTGGCGTCAAATAACAACGGATCTCTGGGTGCTGGACCTTGTCACCAACAGTCACACTCTAGAATTCATTCAGCGCCTGCCGACTTCTCCACGCAAGGGTGCCCCCAACACCCCCTCGTCTTCACTTGTTACGCAAAGAGGCTTTGGTCATGCTCGCCAAAGGAGCGATAGACGAAGTCCCGATGTTGCAAAAGGGAAAAGGTTTTTATTCTCGTATTTTCCTAATAAAAAAGAAATCGGGAGAATGGAGACCGATACTAGACCTGAGGAATTTCAACAAGTTTCTCAAGAAACAGACGTTCAGAATGGTAACGCTTTCCGATATCCTAGGTCGCTTAAACGAAGGAGACTTCATGACCTCGCTCGACATGGAAGACGCATATTTTCATATCCCAATCCATCCGAAACATCGGAAATTCCTAAGATTCACGGTGGCTGGTACCCGCTACCAATACAAAGTACTTCCGTTTGGTCTCAAATCGGCGCCAAGTATCTTCACCAAGTGCCTGGCCCCGTAGCAGCAGCCCTGTGATCTCAAGGGCTTCAAGTATTCACGTATCTCGATGACTGACTGGCTTCTCAAAGCACCAACAGCACATAAGGCCAGTCAAGCTACAAACGCCTGCCTTCACATGTTCAGGACTTTGGGCATCACTGTAAACAAAGAGAAATCTTCATTCCATCCAACTCAAGTCGTATCCTTCCTCGGAGCGTCCATAGATACCATCCAATGCAAAGCCTTCCTATCTCACAAAAGACAGATACTTTTGCAAAGACTTGCGAAGAGCATATCAAGAAAAAGGTCAGTTTCTGTGCGAATGTACAAGTCGCTCCTGGGTGTGCTCTTCAGCAATAGATCTGGTGCAACTAGCCAGACTGAGAATGAGGCCTCTTCAAGAGGAGCTACAAAAGCAATGGCAAAGGCTTTGGGATCCTTCGAGGATGTAATTCAGATCACAACACGAATAGTAGAGGCACTGCAATGGTGGTTTCATGCACCAAATCTTGTAAAAGGCCTTACTTTCCTCCAGACTATCCCAGACTTCATACTGACAACGGACGCCTCCATGGACGGTTGGGGAGGTCACCTGCAAGAGTTACAAATTCAGGGCAAATGGTCCTCTGCGCAGAAACGTCAGCACATCAACAGGCTAGAGCTCAAAGCCATCTTCCTATCTCTTCAAGCTTTCTTACCGAGGATAGAGGACTCCTTCATGCTGGTTTGTACGGACAATACGACCAGCATGTATTACGTCAACAAACAAGGGGGACCCAAATCCATTGTGCTATCTCAGGAAGCGCAGGAGCTATGGGATTGGACGACTCAACATGGGATCTCACTAAAGGCCGAGCATGTCAGAGGTCTGCACAATACTCTGGCGGACACGTTAAGCAGAACGCAGGCCAGTTGTCACGAGTGGGAGCTGGAGCAGTCCAAGCTTGACAAGGTGTTTCGAAGGTGGGGAAAACCAGCGTTGGACCTCTTCACAACAACGGAGAACGCCAAATGCCAGTATTATGCCAGCAGATTCCCTCTACCAGGGTCGAGGGGGAATGCCCTTTTAATGCGATGGTCCGGGATATATGCTTACGCTTTTCCCCCATCCCGTTAATTCCCAGGGTATTGACCAAGATGAAGACGGAAGGCTGTCGTCTGATCCTGATAGCTCCACGATGGCCCAGGCAGTACTGGTTCCCGGAGCTGCTCCTGCGGTCAGTCGAGGCCCATACTCCTGCAGCCATCCCCATCTCTGCTGACGAGAGAAAAGGGCCAAGTGAATCATCCAGACCCGCAATCTCTTCATTTGCACGCATGGCTCCTGAGTTCCTAGAACTCCGGGACTTCTCTTGCAGGAGTGCAGGGAAGTTATTGCCAAGTCCTGAACGGATAGCACGAACAAGACATACCGCCTAAAATGGAAGCGAATCTGTTTCTGGTGCCAACTAAACAACCTTCACCCGCTTCAAGTGCTTCCTGTGAAGATTTTACCATATCTCCTCTCTTTGGCGAAGTCCGGTCTCACTTTCTCTTCAGTGAAGGTTCACCTGGCTGCGATTTCCCGTTATAGGAAGTCTCCTCCAGTTCGTCTCTCTGTGCTTCTAGTCTTTTATAAAACAATTCATGAGGGGCCTCTTCCGCGCATTTCCCCCAGTGCGTGCACCTCCTCCGGAATGGAAGCTCCACTTGGTCCTTGCACAGTTAATGAGGCAGCCGTTTGAACCAATTCACAAGGCAGAGCTCAAGTTTCTCACCTGGAAGGTGGCCTTCCTACTGGCACTCACTTCTGCAAGGAGGGTTAGCGAGATGCAATCTTTTACAATCAAGGAACCTTTTCTGCATTTCACTGATAACTACGTAGCTCTGCGGACGAACCCGACTTTTATCCCTAAAGTCCCGACACGGTTTCACCTCAATGAACCAGTGATACTTCAATCTTTTTTTCCAAGCCCATCTAATCCAGCAGAACGAGCTTTGCACACGTTGGATTAAAATTCTACCTGCATAAAACAAAGGACATAAAGACGGATCAGCTGCTGGTGGCCTACGTACCAGGCAGAGAAGGAACAGCAGTAACTAAGGCCACGGTTGCCAGATGGTTCTCTTCTGTGATCCAATTCTGCTATGACCAGGCTAACAAGCCTTTAACAAAAAGAACTAAAGAACACTCCACCAGGGCAGTTTCTACGTCAGCAGCTCTGTTTGCTGGAGTAAGATTGGAAAACATTTGCTGTACTGCGACATGGAAAAGGGTCCACACTTTTACGCAGCATTACTGTCTCCAATCTACGCAGCGTGAAGATGCAGCAGTGGGCCAAGCGGTACTGCGTCACCTCTTAAATTAAGTTCTTAATGAAGAACTTGTCCCTGGCTCATTGTCAGCAAAGATGGGACTGGCTTGAGTCGAATGGGAGGTCGCGCTGAGAGTAGGAGAAGCTCTGTGTTCCAGTGCTGGGGCATCCACGAGGGGGCTATAAGGATGACCTGAAGGTGGCTCTGCCTTCTTTCTGAGTACTTTTGGAATGAGATGAATTGGCGAAAAAGCATAGGCAAATATGCTGTACCAAGCAAACGAAAAGGCATTCCCCCATGACCCCTGATGAGGATGCCAACTTGCGAAGAACTGGCATCTGGCATTTTGGGGGGTCGTGAAAAGATCCAAATTCGGTTTGCCCCACTGGAGAAAGATGTGATCCAGTGTGTTTTGATCCAACTCGTGGCAAGATGTCTTGAGCCTGCTTAAGGTGTCTGCTATGGCATTTTGGTTTCCTGGCACGTGTTCCACAGTCAGGTGCACCATTGCCATGTCAGCTGTGCTTCCCCCATACACCTGATTAAACAGTTTTTCTTTACGCTCCGCACCCGCCTAATACGGTTACTCTGGATCAACAGATCAGCAAGAATAGCCTGGGATGTGCTGATCTTGCCGATTGACTGTGGAGGATTTGCGCTCCCTGACCCCACGTTTTACTTTTGAGAGGCGCACTGTCAGTTTGCCAAATTTTGTTACAACCCCAATGCCCGCATTCCAGATTTGATTCCAGAACGGGCTAAAACTGAAGTAGTTCCTTTTACGTCACTATTACCCAAAGGCCTGCCCAGGCCGCATGGGGGATGCACATGATGGCCACTATCTGTTGGGCCTGGAAAAAATCTGTTTCAAGGCCGGTGTGGCCGATATTTACTCCCTAGCCATTAAACTACACTCTAATCCCTCTCTCCCACTTGCGCTTGAATATTCAGTGCAAAATGTTATCAAAAATGACTCTGTGGAGCTTGGTCAACTTTTTATTAATTGCAACTTCCGTACCTTAGAAAGATTCCGCTCTCAAAGAAATGCGACCACCCTAGACATATTCATATCCTTGTTTGTGGGACACAGTAAAAAACACATTGACAGAATTCCCACAGGAAGCCATTGAATCTCCACCACTAACAGTTTCTTACATCTGCGGATACCATTCGTTAGGTCACTAAGTTGTACGGCCTGAAATCGCAACTCTGGACAGCCAAGACTGATGTGCCTAGGGAGGCTTGGGAGCGGAGCCTTGGCAGGCCCATGTCTGCCAAGCAGTGGAAGTACTTCTGTAAACAGACCAGTACTGTCTATGAACTACAGGCATAAGTTGGTACTCAATAAATTTCTTTATATGGCCTGCATCTCCCCCAAAAACGTAAGATTGACACTACACTCCTACATAGTTTTTGACACTGCAGACAGGACAATGCTGTTTTTTTTTTGCATTTTGCCTGGCAATGACGCACCATCCGGAATTACTGGTGTGAGGTCATAGGGTTGATATCAGACATAAGGCAACACACTTTAAAGACTTGCCCACTGATAGCCCTGCTGGGATATGTTAAAGACTGTCCTT
The DNA here is from genome assembly GCA_963921515.1 of Calotriton arnoldi. Classification (NCBI taxonomy): domain Eukaryota; kingdom Metazoa; phylum Chordata; class Amphibia; order Caudata; family Salamandridae; genus Calotriton; species Calotriton arnoldi. The sequence continues at coordinate 1,024,539 of CAWUFW010006086.1, read as the reverse complement.
CTGGAGTTTGGCTCCTCACAGCGATGGCCCTGCTACTGGCCAAATGTACAGTGGCAATGACTTGGGGGCATGCTGGAATACCCACTGTTGCTCAATGGCTGAGAGATATGGCGATCTGTAATGATAGGATTGAAACGTATACATTATTGCAACCACCTATGTCTTGTCCCCGATATATATGAGTACCATATCGCACCTGTCTTCATATAGTGGCTGATGCCCAGCCGGTCTAGTCGCAAGAAGACTCCGACCAAGAGACTGCACAGCATACCATCCTACCTCCCTGCAGTAGCAATCTGGTTCACTGACCTACCTGGTTTTGACTGTGCCCTCAAGTGCGTATGGACAAACATTTTGCTTCTTCGTGTTTGCGGATGCCGCTGCTATTTTGATCCTCTTTTCTTCTTATATGAAAAGTACGGAACAGTAATGCAATGTGTGCTGTTTGCCTCGACTGGGGATATTCTTTTTTTTTTTTTTTTTTTTCTCACATGACCAGGGGTTGTTGATGTGTTTGCTAATAAAAAATCCAATCATACATATACAATCAGGTGGACGGGCTCTGACCTGCAACCCTCCTCAGAGACACCAACTGTCAGATTTTCTGATGCATGTGTGAATGTATGGGAATGCTCTACTGTTCTCCAAAAGTGAACTTGTCAAGTATTGCTCAATGATTGTTGGTTTCTGGGCTGTTCTTCCTTCAGCTCCCTCTGTAGTAGGTGAGTTTCAGTCTCCTTTTTGTGGTTGGTTGGCCGATCCCTGAGACACCTGTCACATCATGAGAGACACTACAAGAAAGAAAATCCTTTTCAATCCTTGTGAGCATTGTGGAGCAACAAAGGTGTTTGTACATGATCTACATACAAAGTGCCTTTGGTGCCTGTATAAGGATGGGCATTCTGCGAACAGATGCACCATTAACTAACTTTAGCTCCAGGACAAAGAGGGAGTGCTATTACTAGCACTTGCAGCAACATCAACTAGAAGTGACTAGGTAAGAAGTGCCCCCTGAACACTGCTGCTAACAGCAAAAATAGAAAATGTGACAGCTCAAAAGATACTGTTGGTGAAGCACCCTCTATTTCTGCCTCTAAGGACCAGGCGTCTGGTGCTGGAAAGAAGCATCCTGTAAAGATCTAGGCAATGATGTGCAAAGAACAGTCACGTTTCAAAAATACTTTATTCAGTTAACCAGAACAATCAAAGTAAAAAAAAAAAACATTAAAGAACATTCTAAACAGACAGGGTGTATCATAAGTAAATTTGATATCAAAATACAAATAAATTAAATTGTTTGTAGTACAGTGTCCAAAGGACAAAAAATTAATACCCCAAAGGCACTAGTGGTCAAATATACACTTACAATGTACAAAAAGCCAAGACTGAAAGATCTGGCAAATTATTGTCTGCTAGCTAAAATGTATAAAGACTGTCACAGACCCAGATAAAGAAAATTAATTAGGAAGCAAGGTTTGCTGGAATCCAGGAGCAAGATCAAGTTACAAAAACCACTACTTGACTTTAAGTTCACTATCATGCAGATTAAAAACTCATTCAGCCTTCACTACAAGATCAGATATTTAACTCTCTTGTTCCAGACATTGAACAAGAAGCGACTAACTGCGAAAACAATATGGCCAGAAGTGTCTGTTTTAAAAACTCTCTAAGCTTCTCTAAATTGAGGGTACCCATATTTCAACAAATCTGCAGTATCCACTTTAGACGTGCATTTTGATGGTCAGAGCAAAAAAAAAGAGAATGTTCCTCAGTTTGAGGTTTGGGCACAGACTGGGCAAATAGCAAAAGCCAAGTCTTTATTCCACTTAGAATTAAAAACCATAGTCGGTAAACAGCCTAGGCGAAACCTCATATAGTCGACTCCTCGCCAGAGGTAGAGTAATGTAGTCTAGAAACACTTCAAACTGAGGGTACAGTTTAAACTCTAAAAGCTGTATAGTCAGACTTCCAGAAGACCCACTTAATATCTGCTTCTCATGAACATGGTTCCAATAAATAGATTTCAATCTTGCCAACTCTGACCTATGGATAGCACAGGGGCTATCTCACAGCTTACTCAACCCAAGCTTCCTGAACCAGCTCGAAACAAACTTAAACCAGGGGATTTTAGATTCAACTCTCATGCTCTGCAGGTCGACAAGGCACTGCAGTACACTGAAAGCCCTGGGGTGGTCCCGATGCGTACCCTGTAGGTCAACGGCTTCAGTTGCACCAGATCCGCAATTTGCTTTAAACCCAAGTCTTCAAAAAGGGGGGGTAAAAAGGTGTAGTGACCAGGACTAGGATAAGTGATCTAATAAATGAATTCTCAGCTACGGTAAGTCTCAAAGTGCCGCATTCTGAGTATCTGCTCGATAGACCTCAAGTTCAGGGGAAATAGGTCGTGAATAGGAACGTTAATGAAAACGATAGATCGCACCGTATATGTGGGTCAATAGCAGGGGGCTTTTGATAACCTGGGAGCTCCAAGATAAGTTGTCAGCCAGTCTGCCTCCCAGGTAATCAAAGCTACAAACTCGCTTGAGAGGCACATTGTCAACCTTTAAAACACAGTTGCAAGTTTTCCAAGATCCAAAAATTATAAATTTGGTTTTATTGGCATGTAGCTCAAGGCCTCGCTGATTACAAAAGCTCACAAATTTATTCAAAAGCAACTGTAGACCATAGGGGTCTTCAAAATGAGCAGGGAATCATCCGCGAATAATAAAATGGGCACCTTCTTACCATTCAGACACAGAGAATCATTTTTACAGGCCTGAGGCTCCTCAGTAGTCATTCTTAGCTCCTGCGAAGGGGACTGTCAAACCTGCTTTACCACAGACTTTTTCCTCCGATACCCAATCAGCACGCATAGTCTGGTTGCTAATAAGTCATCGACTTCATTGTCCACTACGAACAAGACACCATCCAGGAATGCACTGCCATGGGTTGATGAAGACTTTGATGAGGAGAGTAGACTTGTTGACAGCAAAGGACCTGTCGCCGATGAGAAATACCTCCATGATATGGTCATTGAAAATAACATCCTCATTGTCTTCTCGCTCAACAATGCTTACACCAATGTTACTATCTGCACCGATGATTATGATCCTAACCAGGATGATGCGGTCATCGACAAATGCACAGTCTATGCTTTTGTGTGTCAGCCCATTGGTGTCAAAAGTTCCCATTCAGTCACTTATTCAGTCACTTATTTGGCCAGTTAGGATCACGCCTAATCTGCCATAGAGACTTTCTGCATGATGACTGCTGTGGGAGGGAGTTTGCACCTAAAGATCAGACATTGAAGCAGATCTGTTGAAGCTCAACTCGGAGAAGACAGAAGTACTCATCCTTTGACCCACTCCCTCAGCCTGGGACAACACTTGGTGGCCCACCGCCCTCGGCAACCCCCACCCCCACGGACCACGCCAGGAACCTCAGCATCATACTCCACTCCTCCCTCACCATGTCCCGCCAGATCAACACCTTCGCCTCCACCTGCTTCCACACCCTCCGCATCCTTCGCAAGACTTTCAAGTGGATCCCCCCCAGAAGCAAGAAAGACCGTCACCTACGCACTCATAACCAGCAGACTGGACTACGCTGGAATCAACAAATCCCTGCTACGCAAACTCCAGACCATCCAGAACACTGCGGCCAGACTCGTCCTCGGCATCCCACGACATGAGCACATCACCCAATACCTGCGAGACCTCCACTGGCTCCCCGTCGAGAGGGGAGTAACCTTCAAGCTACTCAACCACGCCTACAAATCTCTCCACAACACCGGACCCAAATACCTCAATGAAAGAGTCTCCTTCCACGTACCCAAAAGAAACCTCCGCTCCGCCGACCTCGCCCTAGCGGAAACCCCGCGCATCCACAGAACCAGAGCGGGTGGAAGAGCCTTCTCCTACGTCGCAGTCAAGGCCTGGAACGAGCTCCCGGTCAACATCAGACGCTCCCCTACTCTGCACATCTTCAGGAAGGGCCTCAAGACCTGGCTTTTCGGCTAACTCGGAGCTGCACCCACCTGCCCCCAGCGCCTTGAGATCCTCACAGGTGAGTAGCGTGCTTCACAATTCCCTGATTGATCTGTTTGGATGATGTAGCTGATGATGATGAGTCAGCAGGAGGACTCTTTTGCACATGCTCACTAGGATTCAAACATTCAGTACGTACATCAAGATGCACTGGAAGAAGATGAGACATATTATTGTTTGCACCAGCTTGGTCAAAGGCGAACGCCTCCATCCTTAGTTCAAATCCCAGCAGATTTTAAAAACTTTTGAAGCTTATGTTTCAAGACTATATGAAAGGCTTCCTCTGCCTGTATCTCATCCGCTAGTACCATTTATAGTATCACAGCCGGCAGCCCTGCAACGTACTGTTTAACCTAAATCCTGTGATTATTCCAGTACAGCCATTTGTACAACACACTCTGCCGGTCTTAGCTGGAACATCTATTAAACTGCACAATGGAACAAACGATTACTTTGTCAAATTGCAATAACAGTCACAGAGAATTTCTTGAGAGGGAGCAAAGAAAGACCCTGTTGCTCATGACTTCCCACTTGCAGACACAAGGAAGTTCCACAGTTTAATTGGTTGTGCAGCTCAAATATTCAACGGTACTGCTCAAGCAGGAGTCAAAACTAGTTTGTTTTATTTTAAAGATAAGGCTAGGAGTTCTATTAGGTTGACCCCAATTCAGCAACATCTGTGGTAAAAGGGACTTTCTTGTGTGTGGAATCCTGCTGCTATTTCAAGATATGTAGCCAAAACAGAAAAAAGGTACAGGGTTCCTGATATGTCCAAGCCATTCTTTTAAATGAGCTTAAGACTGATTTAGTAATCCCACAGCAGCACAACTCCAGCCCCGCAAAGCCCCATCCCTTTGCATGGCACCTTCTGATAGAGAAAGAAGATTGGAGCCCCTTGACAAATGTGTGATTGCTGCTGCAAGATCAGCAAAAATTGCGAATGATTCAGTCATTCTATCGCAGTATGATAGGCAGCTACTTCATGACCCGCCAACCTTCATGGACAAATTACGAGAAGATTGCTGGTCCCAAGCAAAACCATCTTGAAAGAAGAGGGACTTAAAACTTTGATTGTAATTGAAACATCTTTAAATGGCTCTAAAAATGCTATTCGCCCTTTGTCAAAAAGAGCACTAATTAGCTGATATGGTTGACTCCTCTAGCATCTCGTTTAGGCCCGAAGAACAATTAAACGTTTTGGGAATGGCTTTTGATGGCACACACCTGTTTTGCAGACATGTTGATGTGGCCTTAAAGACCCATTCTTTGGGTGCTCTGTAGAAGCGGCAGTGTTAACAGTACATATGTCAGTCCTAAGGATAAGGAAGGTACCTCCAGTATAATATTTGTCATTGCAAACTAAATCACTACTGCCAACAAGGATAACATTTGTCTCAAAATGGCAAATGCCACCCGGTGACAGGCTTATCGAGGCACCCTTTGCTGCAGGAAGTGAATGATTCAATAGAAAAGACTCTCCAGTTACTAAATCAATTTGGTTTGACACTAAACAAAATAAAGGCCAATCTAGCCCCTGCAATGGAAATGCTATTCCTCAGATGAAGGATTTGTTCAGAAAAGTTAGTTCCCAAGAAAGAGGATTGAAACTGGTTACTTTAATCCAGGGCATCCAAAAGAAAAGTTTAATCACCGCTCGCAGATTCATACATTATACATTCTGCTGGTACCTCAGTGCTACCTGCGAATGTGCCTGCTTAAGGAACAATGAAATCTCCAGTAGCAACAAGTCTTCAACCATTGGGACAAACCCATAATGAAAACATCGGGCCCTAAAGCAGGCACTTTTATGGTGGTTAAAAAAAGAAAATGTGATCAAAGAGCAGGATCTGAAGCTTCAGGATCTGCAACTCCTTTTAACGACTGACTCGTAACTAAAAGGCTGGGGTGTGCATCTTCAGGACCTAGTAACAAGGAGGTCCTGAGTCGACTGGAACTGTCTCTAGAGCAGAGATCGATAAATTTGACATTGAAATTGTTCCTGTCATGGATATGATAAGAACAGACAGCATGATGACCTTCCATTAAAAAGTTAAGCAAGAAGGAACAATATCAAAAACTCTGTCTGAGTAAGCACACATGCTATCGCATTAAGTTGTTCATCATGAAGTTACGTTGACGTTCCGCATGTGCACAGCCTTCACATGTGGGTGGACACACTCACTAGGAAATGCGCTTATTATCAAGAATGGGAAATGAATTGAAGACAACTGCATCTGGTGTTTAAGAAGTGTATTTGCTTCTGAATCCTTTTCAGCACTGCAGAATGCATAGTGACACCTCTTCACAAGCCGGTGGTAGTGTCCAGGAAGTCAGGGGCTGGGGAGGAGGCAGGGTGAGGTCAGAAGCGCTTTTACTGTCATGATCAGGAATATTTTCCTGTTCCTTTCTGACAATCTGTAAAAATAGAGAGAGGGATCCCTTGTACCTCACCAAGGGAATAGGATACTTCCACCAAGTCAAAATTGAATTATCCCTGGTAACTATATATACACATATAGACATAAAGTCTACTGATAATAAGGGCACAAAAGAATATAACGCATAACTACAGCCCATGTAATAGACACATCAAAGAAGTATATTTCAAACTAAAAAAAAAATTTTATATCGCAAAATTATTTATTAAAAATTGTTTTACAACACACAAATATCACAATTAAAAATGCCGTACAATATATCTCTGAATAAAATGAATTAAAAGAAAGGGATTTTTCTGAATACACTACAAACAACAATACATCACAGACATAAAACGAGAGAGAAACAGCAGACAATATACTTTGTCATTAACATATACATATCCGTTGACCCAATATTGTAACTGGGTCCTGAACCGGCCTAATGTTTGAGTATCTATGGATCCAGTCACTCCTACGGATTATGTGAGGGGTGCGTCGACGCGTTTCGATGGGTTTACTGGTAATATTCCATCTTTATCAAGACATCATGTATTGATCTCTCATTGTTTATATTGGACACCAGCTTGAGTCCTTGGTGCACCACTATGCACACATAGCCTGTCAGCTACTGCCTCTGTAAAAATCCAATCTACCAGGGATCCTGATCGTCCAAATATCTTTAACGGAAATCTATTAAAACTTAATCCTTGGAAACTTAATTCATCAAAGGTTCTTGGTAAAATAGTCCCTTTATAAAGTTTGTCCTTCTCTTGATATGGTCTCGTAATTCAATATTCCAGATCCATAAAAATCCACAATGGCCGCCGTCAGTAGATCGGTGCCAAATCCAAAGGCATTAAACCGAATGGGACCAACTTCAGGTACGAAGCACTTGGATCATCTCCGTCCTACTGTAGCTGCAGTGCGCGATACGGAGCCCACATGAATTTTCGTTTCTCGTCTAGTTTCGCCGGCGTGTAGTCAACAATCCCATTGAACTTCAGGATTTTACAGAAAAACAAACAAGTCATGCTGTCTCATGCTAGTAGTGTGGGTCAGCAAATTCTTATACACACAGATCTGTGGGACCTATCAGTGGGCCCGCCAATTTACTTCCGTGCAGATCCATACCTTCTGACAATGGCCAGGCACTACACCACAAATCAGCTGTGCTGCACTTTAGTGCTTTACTGCTTTTGAGATAGAATTGGATGTTTGGATTTGCCTCTGGAATGTCTAGGGGTCTTGTGAGTGGCAAGACAAATAAAATCTACATGCTCAAGTGGAAACTTTTTTCCATTTGATCAAGAGAACATGATTTAAATCCACTTTAAATGGATCCACAAGATTTTGTATTATACTCGTTTGATTTGACCCAATTGAGCCTCTCTCAATTTTCAGGTGTATTTTGATGTGCTATCCAGATTTTACGACCCCCTCCTAAACCTTCCCTGTTCTGTGCTAGAATCACTAAAGAATTTGAGGGCTTTTTTCTCCACAAACTTAACCACCACCTGCTTGAGCATCCTGTTTGGTCCAATTCATAAGTATTCCTTACACATGCTTTCATGGAACACTGCCTTCCTTCTGGTCAAACCCCCCACCATACGAGTCTGTGAAATACAGGCTTTCTCAGTTAAAGCACCATTCCTTAAGTTTCCCAAAGACAAATTTGCATTAGCCACAAATGCAGACTTTATTTCAAAGGTGCTTACTTCATTCAGTTTAAGTGAAAAATTCCATTTGCCAGCATTCTTTGCGCAGCCATCAACCCAGGCAGCTAGAGCATTGAAGTTTGGATGTTAAGTTAAACAATGCTTAAAATTCTCTATGGATTGAACAAGCGTGATACAGAACACTGCTCAGCTGTTTGATTCGTTCAGCAATATATCTAAGGGTGATCCTATTTCAAAGCCGGCTGCTTCTAGGTGGATTTGTTTGTGTATTACTTTTTGTCATTCCAAGGCTGGCAAACCGCTTCAGTGCAAAGTGGGTGCTTACTCAATGAGTGATGGTAGTTATAGTGGCGCTGTTTGCAGAAATGCCAGTCAACAAGATTTTCTGCTATTTCGTATAGCGATAGGGCTATGGATGTGGATGTGGACTTATGGGTGTATAGATTTTAATATGTATGTGGCTGTATATATGTATTTAAGCACACAATTTAAAAAGCATATTGACTTTAGATAGGCATTGATTTGTAATTGGATAGAAAAAACAAATGTTTGGAGATTCCTCACAGCACGGAGTGGGAGATTCAGTGTTTATGAATATTGATGCAGATTCCTTAATAAAGAACTGCAGTTTACAGCACAAGTTATTTCTCTAGCTCCCCCAAAATCCCCACCAAGAGTTCAGAAAGAATTGTCAACCCATCAATAATCAAGAGTGCTACTTGCCATGTTTTAACTTTCATGGGCATTTAAGGTAAGGCTATATAATTTGGGTCTCTCAACACTCTCTCCTGATACTGCACAGGGCTACTTTTGATGCAATTACTGGGTATTTTGGTGCAATAGAATAAATTGGTATCGCGCATTAAAGGAAATGTAATGGCTAGTACAAATCCTATTACAAAATCATCTACAGGGGTATTCTGCTATATATTTTTACACTTCACAATTTTGAGCATTTTTGTGATGGTTTGACATGCATTTGTGATCAATACCAGAGTGAACTGTCTCTTTAATGACAGTAAAAGTTTGTGCAGGACAGCTGGGCCATTCTCAGTGCTGGCCTCTGTGATGCTGATGTCCCTAGTCAGCTGGTTGGTTGTTTCAGTGTTGGAGTCTGGATTGGACTCAAATAAGCTTTGGTTGCTGCAAGGAATCTGGCACCCCGGGTATTGGTGGGTCATGTTTTCGCATTTGTCTGCACCATTTCACACAGCCTGCAATGGCAGTCTGCATGAGTTTTGTGGTGGGTCCCTTAGGGTGGCCCAGTCCAGGCTGCAGCCCTTAGGGACCCGCTTCCCTACCTATGCCCTAGGGACCAGGGGTACCATTTACTGGGGACTTATAGGGGTGCTAAAGGAATTGCCAATTGGATGGGCAATTGAGTAGTTACCTTGTTTTAGGGAAAGTGCACTGGCACTGGGGACCTGGTTAGCAGGAACCCAGTGCACTTCAGTCAAAATTGCATCAAATACCAGGCAAAAAGTGGGGGCGACAATATTAAAAAGCGCACTTTCATACAGTCAAGAAGAAACCTTCCTGAATAAACTAAGGATGTGAAATATTAATCAATTGACTAATTGTACAGCTGTACCACAACTATATTGTAGTAATGATATCATATGGATTTATAATTCTTTTTGACATTGAAATGCGTTTTGTGAACGATAAAGTACCTCATTAATATATGGAAATATGTGCCAAGTCTATTGTAATAAACTGTTCAATTAAATTGCAGGTCATTAGGAAATACATACATTAAAAAAAGAAATACAATTTAAGCATGCTTGATAGCCATAATGCTAGAAAATTCTCTGCCGCATTTCGCATCCCAGGGACACTTTTTAGCAGTAGTTTTCTTCCATGGAAAGCAGCAGTAGCAAAGTCTTTATCCATGGATGTAATAATAGGAACGTTCAATGGAAGCCTATTAGCGACCTGTTTTTTTTTTTCTTCCCCTAATTGTGCATGTAAGACTGCAAAATATTAGAAAGGGCAGCATTGCAGGGTCTAAAATACAAGGCCATTTACTTACAAAATGTACATGACATAGTAAAAAGTAGTCAGTCAATTTGTAATTTTGATTTTACTAGATGAAGTAAATAGAAGATTACTTTTTCTTGACAAGTGATTGGGTTATGACCTTCATTGAAGCACCTCATACAGAATCGTTTCCATTTTAAAGAATAGCAAGATCTTGTTGAGGAACGTTTTGGTCTGTTTAGAATTTCCATACATTCTGGCAGGAGATTCATATGTCCAGATTGTCTGATTTCCAGGGCCATGCAGCCAAATTCAAAGATTGAAGGGTTGGATGTTGGATCTGGCCCTGAAATCTGGTCAGGTGTTCCGTCTGCATGGCAATCTGCTTTGAGTGAGCGAGAATTCTTGATCATCTGGATACCACACTTGTCTTGGCCAGTCGTGTGCTATTTGAATAATCTTCATGTGTGATTCGCGTAGCCTAAAAATCACCATTGATATTAGAGGTGTTAGAAGAATAGCGTAAACAAATGGACCTAACCATTGCATCAAAAGGGCATTGCCTATTGACTTTAATTAGCAGAAAGTGTCCTCCCAATTGTCCGTCAGCTGAGACCTTTGGTCTTCTAGACACTGTTGCAAGGGTCTCATGAAAAGACTGGCATTTAGAACTATGTAGATACAGGATGCAATGGATCCTAAAGGGTGCAATCTGGTGTGCAGACTGATTTTGGGTGGTCTTCAACAGATGACACTTCTGTTGAATAGATACATGACACACTCTCCTACAGTACACTTTTGATCCTTGTGTCTACTGTCTCCCAAATCTATTATTCTTTGTACCGGGCGACTAATGGATTTGTCCATGTTTAGCTGAAGCTCCAGTTTTTGTAGGAGATTTACGGTTTCTTGGAAGCCTTGTTTTGCTTTTAATTGGTTGTTTTTTTTTTTATGTTGAGATATGAGTAAATGAATATTTTGCTCTTTCGTGAATGAGCTGCGACCAATGCTATGCACTTGGAGACGGGGAGCGGAGCAGGTTTCAGACCAAAGGGAAAGAGAGTATATTGGTAATGATTGTCTCCCACTAAGAATGTTAGAAATGCTGTGTGATGATAAGTGTTTGGATTGCGGAAGTGCGCATCCTGTAGGTCTAGGGAACAAAGCCAGTCCTTTTTTTTTTTTTTTTTTTTTTTTTTTTAATACAAGGAAAATTTCGATGTTATGGCATTCTCAATTAGTCCTTGCGGGCAAATTTGTTTATCATCAAAGTAAGGATAGGTCTAAATTGTTGAGGTTTGTTTTTCTTTAGGACGGCAAAGAACCTGGAGTATACTCCTCGGTTTTGTACATGTACTCCAACCTTTTTTTACTGCACATATTGATAGGATACGTGTTTCCTCCTTTAATATTGACTGTTGGTGAGATAGTGAAGGTATTGGAGGGATGCGAGGTGGATGTTTTTTTAAGTGTATCAAGTATACCTATGATACGATGTTTATCACCTATTTGTCTGTGGTGATCAATTTCCACTCTTCCCCATGAGACATCACCGCTCCTCCAGCAGAAGTGGGTAACTGTATGAGGGGTGCCAGATTTTCACAGCCGATTTCAGAATAAGTTACTTCCTCTGGAATTTGTTTTAGGATGTGTGGTCTTGGGTTTCTGATATTTTTTTTGTGCTAAGGCTGTTTTTGACCCTATTTTTTGTACCTTTGGGATTGGTACGACCATCTCTGGGATTTGAACCCTCTGATCGAAGTAATGATTATCCCTTAGCCCTTATTGTTGCTTAAATACTTTATTTTGCTCTTCGAATGTCTAGTGTCTCTGCCTCCTATTTCATGCACAACATTTCCTGTTGGGTATGTTGGTCAAAAAGAGTAGGTCCAGAAAAAGGAAGATTTGCTACCATCTGTTGTGCATCTGGCTTTAAGGAAGAAAGTTGCAGGCATAAGGTTCTTTTAACTGTGATCCCATGACAGTATCCTGTGGCTGCCAGTTCTGCAAAGTCCACTGCTGCACTTATAACTTGGTTTGAGGCTAAGGAGCCTTGCTTCATCATCTCAATGTAGTCTTGTTGCTGGTGTTTGGGCATATCTAATAGGATTGTCTGCATGCCATCCCCTATTTCGCAATCATATCTTCCAAGTAGTGCAACAGCACTAGCATTTTTTAGCTGGGCTGATGGCATGCTAACCATCTTTTCCCTTGTAGCATCTATTTGTTTGCTCTCACTTTCAGGAGGAGCGGACTTTTCTGGTGCTGAAGGACGCTTTCTCTGGACTGCTGTTGCAATGACAGTCAGTCTTTAAAAATTCTGGGTCCCGTTGTGGAGTCATGTGTAAGAAATGTCTCCTCCGCTATTTCAAGAAGGCCTGGCACAAGAGGTATAAGCGGTTTTGGGTTGCTCTTGATGTTAAAGTCTCAAGAAGTACAGAGATTGATGGGTCTCTAATGGAACATTTAGTTTAGAAGCCCCTCTTACAAGCACTTCTTGAAATGTTAATGTGTCATCCACTGGAGATGCTCTACTCTGGGACTGAGGGGGAGAAGTTGCTGCTGTATAATTTGGGTGAGCTACATCTGTGTCCATGTCAGGGGGTCGAGATTTGGTGTAAAATCTTTTGCTTGTAGCCAGAGTACTCGGATGAGTTTTTGGTTTGTTTCTTGGAGATTCTTGTGGAGGAGATCCCAATTTCCTTAATGGGGTAATGAATGTTGCTTTAGATAACTTTCTTGGAGGATAAAATTCTAAATGTGTTAAAGGAGTTTAGACTGGATCCTCTAATGGTAGGGTTGTTTGAGGAGGGCGATAAGGCAAAGGATTCATGATGTAGCTGTTATGGAATGGTGAGGAGTAAAAGTCTCCTCTCTCTTTTTCTTGAAGTGGATTGTCTATCAGGAGAATTCGAGTGCCGATATTCTGAATCGTCGAGGACAGTGATATAAACCAAACTGCGGTGGTATCAGAAGGACATAGTGTTGTATTTTGCCTCTTTGACAACACTAGTGGAGTAGTCGATGCCAAGCTGTGTCTTTTCAGTGTTGGTAGCGTATGACTTGCTGTTGAACCAGATAGCCTGAACATTGGTGGACAAGATGCTGTTGAAAGGGAAATTCCGGTCGCTGCAGATTTTTTCATTGAAGAATGGCAATGATGTATTGACGGCGAGACTGACCTCGAGTGTGTCTACGATGAGGACTGATGTCGAGAAGTACCTTCCCCCCCAGCAGCAAGCATGTCGGCGCTGAGGCCCTCAACGTCAACATTGAAGATGTCATTATACTAGGACATTGAGAACGACGAGGACACTTTTTTGTTTATAGATTTTCTCTCGCTGGTCTTCGCTCTGCTGGAATCTTTGGCGGGAGAAGGCATGGATGTTGTAGCAGACTAGTGGGCTGGTCTTTCTAGCCTTCTTTTTTCTGCTTACATGTTCTCAATCATTCATTGCAGTCTGATGCCCTCTTTTTTTAATTCAGAGTTCTTTTTACATTTTTTTACAAAAATGTCACAATCCTTGGTAGAGTGTGTAGCAGGTAAGCAAACTACACAGAGCTTATGGGCATCTAAAACTGCCTTTTGTCTCCCACAGGAGGGGCACTTGGAAAAGAAGTTAAGGCATTCTGGCAAAAAGTCTTGTCAAATTAGATTTTAAATTAAACACTCGACAGAGCAACGAAAAAAGTTTCCTGATTATTTTTTTAAAAGTTGTTTTATAAGGTTTTAATTTGTCGGGGTGTTCAGAGATCCTTCTCACATGAGCCAGAAAAGAAAAGAATTGACTCCGGAAGGCAAACTGCCAGTACAAGGCATTGTGGGTAGGGGGTGCCTTCTGGGTTTCTTAAGACGAGTCTCCTTTTTTTTCTTCTCCTTTGCCTGCAATGTAGACCTAGCAAACTACTTTTTACCTCAATATACATTTTGTACGTGAATTGTCTTGCATTTTAGATGTTACAGTGTAGTCTTTTCTAATATTCTACAGCCTTATATGGACATTTAGGAAAAAAGTAGGCCTCTGACAGGCGTTTGTTGTATGTTCCTGTTATTACATCCATGGATAGAGACTCTGCTGCTTTCCATGGAAAAAAACTATGTTAAAAGGTGTTCCGGGGTCCACGAAACCTGACAGAGAATATTCTGGCCTTCATGACTTCAATTTAGATACCTACGATGAGGAAACAGGACTATAGGTAACCTTTTTATTTAGTGAAATGCAAACACAGATAATAAAAAATAAAAAAATGTATATATGAAATTAACACTAAAAATCAGTAAACATTTAAACCAGTAAAATATCAGCTATGTTATCATACTTATATTTTTATTCTCTTTTCAAAACCATAAAAGCAGTCATATTTCTCATAATAACTCAAATATGTTGGTTACTAAATAAATATGGCTAAATTCATTAGGTTTCACTTGGTTAAGATGTATAAAAATATTCACATTTCATAAAAACAATTGATTTGTAAATTTCATTTCAGTGACTATCTACAGTAAGTATTTAAGTTCAGCGTTGTTGAATAAAAATATTAAAATTAGTCTATCCGTACAAAGATCCTTACAGTTAATTAATGCGAGGCAGTTTTTACAAGAAGACCACGTGTGTGATCCGTCTTGACTCCAGTATATAATGACTATAACAGACTTGTAACATGCGAATTGGTTTCTTTGACAGAATCTCTTGTCGGAAAGACACATGCATATCTGTGCTTATAGTCAGTGACAAAAGAAGTGTATTAGATGGCAGTAGGTGGTTAGCACACTGGGCCATTGCAGGTAAAATAACGTTTTCATCTGTTAATGGTACGCTGCAAAAAGTAGGGATTGGTCTGTATGTGTATAGTGCTGGTTCCATTCAGAATTATTCTGAAATAGAAAGTAAAGTCTGGTAAACTTTTTAGTTTGTCTTGGATGTAGGCAAGGGTGTTTACAAACTTGTGTTTGAGATTAAAGGTTTATATTGGAATTGCATTGCTTTAGTCCAAAACAATTTACATTTTCATTGTGCAATAATTTTGGGGGTATTCCAGGGCAGTAAAGAAAGTTACAGCAAAACCAAGCCCCCCTCGGCTCCTTACAGAAGAGGAATATCGGAAGCAAGGAGAGATTGAGACGAGAAGGGCCCTAGAGGATCTTCGGGGCTACTGCAGCAGTCCAGAGTTCTCTGTTTGGAAAGCAGTGTCACAGATTAAGTCTCCAAAGAGGTAAATTGTTCAAATGTTACATTTACTTGAGTGGAATATTGTTTTGTTGGGGTCTTTGAAGGGATCTAGACTGCACAAACAACTTTGTGTTTGCAGTATGTAACAGTGTTCAATGCATAATGAGCTACACCCAGCTTCTTGTAGGGGATGATGTTTTCAGCTACAGGGGAGAGGGGCACTTGGGAGCCTTCGCCTTTGTTCACCCGTGAGCTGTGATAAGGTAAAAAGATGGGACTTGTCCCAGTTCACCTTCAGGCCGGAGGCATGTCCGATTCGGCGTAGTAGTTCCATAAGAGGGGGGATGTTGTCCTCTTCTTCCCGTAGGTACACCAGTGCATCAGCATATAATGAAATTGCATGCACTCTGTCTTCGACCAGAATGCTCCAGTCCAGTGCGCTCGCATGGAGCGCACACGCAAGGGGTTCCATGGCCAGAGTGAAAATAATCTGGGATAGGGGGCAGCCCTGTTGCTTGTGTCATCTCCATGTGGAGCGGGTCAGTGATAACGTCACCCGTCTTCACCCATGCCAGTGGCGTATTCTATAGCAGGGCTATCCATTTCAAAAACCTCGGTCCCACTCCAAGTCTATTAAGGAACTCTAGGAAGTAATTCCACCCCAGTGTATCAAACGCCTTCTCTATATCTAGAGCGGCGACCCGGGGGTCGGTGCCTGATGTCTTTGCCCAATCCTCAGCATGAAAAGGTGGCGTATGTTCAAAAATAGTGTTCCTGCTCGGTATAAAACCATTTTGGTCAGGGACTATAATGTACTATGTTATAGGTATCAGCCGGTTAGCCAGTACCTTCCCAAGGATCTTGTAATCAGTATTCAAAAGGGAGAGGGGACAATATGAACCCAACAGCAAGGGATCCCTGTCTGGTTTGGGGAAGGCCTTCCTTCAGGGAGGAGGAGGAGGGGGAAGTATGCCTGCTGAGTTAAAAATCTGAAGAAAGCGCAGAGTAAGCAGAGATACGAAGGCGGAAAAGAACTCCACGGGCCAACCGTCTGCTCCAGGAGTCTTGCCTCGCGCCATTTATTTGAGCGATTGGGATATCTCATCTTTTGTTATTGGGAAATCCAAGTCAGCGCAATGGGTTGCCTGTAGTTTAGGGAGACACAGCACATCAAGGAATGCCCTGATTGCTGCGGTATCTGCTGCCACTAGAGCAGCGTACAACGTAGTATAGTAGGCACAGAAGGTGAGGCTAACCGCATCCTGGGAGTTAACCTTTGTGCCTATTAGGTCTCGGATAGCTGTAGTAAGGACCCTGGGGGAATCGGATTGGAGGCGCCAAGCCAAAAGCCTGATCGCTTTGTCACCATCCGAGTGTTTCCTGGTCAAGTATTCCCTGTAGTCTAGGGCACCCAGCTTCTCCAAAACGGCCGTATGCGCAAGCTTGGCTGGCGGCAACGGGGTAGCGGTGGCCCGGTCTGCAAGTAATGCCAATTTGTGTGTTCTAATTTCTGTTTCCAGGCTTTGAAGATCTCTCTGCAACACCGTCTTGGTGCCGTAGACTGTTTTTATGGCTAGACCCCTGAGGTCCACTTTAAACGCATCCCTTTCTATCTGGGTATCCACGGCAGTACCTTCCTTCTCCTCAAAGTACAAGGCATTATGATCAGAGAGTGGCGCAGAACGCTGCGTCCTGTAGGGCTTCCACTGGTAGGCGGTGAGATGGATTTCTTGGAGAAAGGCTACGTGAACCTCTCTCCTCCTTGAGTACTGATGTATGCGATACCTCTTTACATAACCTGCCATACCCCTAACATTCCAGGACATAAGCTGGTATCTCGTCCCAGCTAACAGTTCGCGATCCTGCATTGTACATGTGTTATGGCCTTAGGCCCCCATCTAACCACCCCCACCCCTCCAACTCCCCCATTAATTTCCCACTTCGTAGCTGTGCATACCTGAACCTAAACAAAAAACATGTAACAAAGAAAGGTAAACCCAACATCCCATCCCATCCCAGACCAGTGGACCAACGGGTGCCCAGCCAGCTGCACTTTGATGCAAAGAATCATGTAACAGTCCTATATTGTAATCAAGAAAGAAAACCTCTGAACTGACCTATATTGCTTTTCAATGCGACCTCAAAGGGTTCAAACTGTGCAACCAGCTCAAAGAGAAATCACTTAGAATAATTCATGTGCAAATAATGCATGTATCTTTATAAATTTTTTGCCTTAAAACGTAAGTTAATCATAAAATTACATCTCATGTGCAGTTGTCCTAATAATCAGATTAGACAATGATATATTCATACACTTAAATATCTACCACTGTTAGAATAAAATGGTAACATTTGAACAATCCATAAATGTTACAAAAACAGCTATAAAGTGCATTATATCACATTATAATCAGATCATCTGTGGTTGTGTGGCAAGAAGGACAACAAATAAAGTCTAAAAAGCAACAATTATTTACAATTAAAAAATATATACAATGAAAAGACCCCACGCTTCACCTCACTACTGCATTCACTACTCAACTAAACCCTAGCACTCATACACAAACACGGAACACTCTCTCATGGAGATCCTAGAAAGCTTAACGGGGACAGATGTGAGCGAATAATATTCCACACTCAGAATAATTGTATCCGTCTCTGAAGGGACTCTCCATGCAAATAGTAATGGTCTACGCGCGTTTCGGTGGAATTCGCAATGGCACCACCTTCCTCAGGACCAAAACATACTCCGATACCCCCCGCTCATCCCATACGGGATGTATCAGCAAAAACAAACAAAACCAACGGTCAGAGGGGCAATGTGGCGTGAATGCGCCCAACATCCATGCCGTCGAACAATTATATGCTTTCCTTTCCAGAATTCTATCCAGCTCTGATATGTCCAATGAGAATCCCAAATTCACAGCACATGTAATTTGTAGTTGGAATATTGTTCCACGGGAAAAAGCCAGCGGCGGGAAAAGTTTGCATTTGTGACTGGTATAACAGAGGACCTAAGGCCACTTTAATTACAATAAGAAGATTATTGAAAAGGAACAATATTCCAACTACAAATTACATGTGCTGTGAATTTGGGATTCTCATTGGACATATCACAGCTGGATAGAATTCTGGAAAGGAAAGCATATAATTGTTCGGCATGGATGTTGGGCGCATTCACGCCACATTGCCCCTCTGACCGTTGGTTTCGTTTGTTTTTGCTGATACCCCCCGCTCATCCCATACGGGATGTATCTGAGTATGTTTTGGTCCTGAGGAAGGTGGTGCCATTGCGAATCCCACCGAAACGCGCGTAGACATTACTATTTGCATGGAGAGTCCCTTCAGAGACGGATACAATTATTATTCGGAGTGTGGAATATTATTCGCTCACATCTGTCCCTGTTAAGCTTTCTAGGATCTCCATGAGAGAGTGTTCCGTGTTTGTGTATGAGTGCTAGGGTGCTTGGGTTTAGTTTGCAGTAGTGAGGTGAAGCGTGGGGTGTTTTCATTGTATATATTTTTTGATTGTAAATAATTGTTGCTTTTTAGACTTTATTTGTTGTTCTTCTTCTTGTCACACAGCCACAGATCTGATTATAATGTGATATAATGCACTTTATAGCTGTTTTTGTAACATTTATTGATTGTTCAAATGTTACCATTTTATTCTAACAGTGGTAGATATTTAAGTGTATGAATATATCATTGTCTAATCTGATTATTAGGACAACTGCACATGAGATGTAATTTTATGATTAACTTACGTTTTAAGGCAAAAATTAATAAAGATACATGCATTATTTGCACATGAATTATTCTAAGTGATTTCTCTTTGAGCTGGTTGCACAGTTTGAACCCTTTGAGGTCGCATTGAAAAGCAATATAGGTCAGTTCAGAGGTTTTCTTTCTTGATTGTTATATTCCCCCTCCTCTTGGACCTAGAAGTATTTGGGGGTACCCTTTCTCCTATGGACAGTCCTATATTGTAGCCACTGTCCCAATCAGGCCTAGGAGGTAATGCAATGTCAGTAGGACTACTCAGTGAGGGGTCTCATGTCCAGCCCTCTGCTAGAGTTAGATGTCCCCGGCTGACCCTCTAGTCTGAGTACTTCCAGATTTTCGGGCAAGCCACGGCTCATGACCAGGCTGGGGGACCTAGAGTAGGTCATCTGCAGACATGGGAGAGATGACCAGACCATCTCGTAGCACGGAGTCCAATTCAGATCGTTCTCTGGTGGGTCCCGGTGGGGGGGGTATGGAGTCACACCGTCACTCTGCCACTTGGGCTCTCTCTCTCTCTCTGGCTGCCTGGTCTTTCCAGGGGCCCGCCTTCCTGCCTCTGTTGCAGGGCCTACATTGACGCTGCACCCTCCAGTCTGTTAGATCCCCTTGTTCCATGGGGAATGGAGCGATGCCCCTACTTTCCAGCCAAGACCAGGCCTCACCAGGAGCTGTGCAGAAAGTAGTGCGGTCGTCATGCATTATCTTAAGTGGTAGGAAACTGCAAAGTGTACTTAATGTCATGGTCGCGGAGTAGTCTATTCACCTCCAGGAAGGAAGTCAGCCGCTGCAAAATATAGTCCCTGTCCCTGTAATTGAAGAGCAGGCAACCACTGGTCTCAAGGAACACGGAGAGGGGTGGCCTGCCCGGCACCCTGTGGGCTCATTTCACAGAAAAGGGTGATGGCTAACCTCCCCACACTGTGCGAGCCACTCCTTGAGGAAGAGCTCCATACCATGCCCATCTGTGTGTTCCGGTAAGCCCACGATCCTCCTGTTATTGAGGCGAGATCGACATGCTTGATCTTCAACACGTTTCTTGAGGTAGTTTACTTCCTCCTGCAGGGCCTTAATACGCGAGTCTGCTTCTACCACTGCCACCTTGAGCTGGGCCAGTGTAGATGGAGTCCTCCACCTGCTCTTTCACAGGCCTCGAAAGATCTACTCGAAATGGAGAGCCTGATTTTATCAGGTTGAGCTATTTTTAGCACCCAATGGCCCATTCTGGTGAGTGCATATAATCGGGAAAGGAACAGGTGTTCTGTTCATTCAGAAAGTGAAGGAGCAATAAAGATGCCTTTAAATCTTGTTTTTTCTTGACACATTTGCTGCCTGCTCAAAGATAGAGGTCAAATGCCAGTTTGTCTTTTTACTAATGGCTGCTTGGAAAATGGAGTTTATTTTTCTTTCTCTTACTACAGCTAGAGGTTTTTGTCAAGTGAGCTGTCTGACAGTCATTGTGAAACAAAAGGCTGTAAGATGTCAGTCTTTTCATCTAACACATAACATTTAAATGGCTTGTAAATGAATAGTACAAATATTTAAAAAATATATCCGGAATTACGAAATCACATTTTTTTTGTAATTGAGAAGTGTGATGCAAACAAAGATTTAAATTGGAGCAAAACAAATCAGAACACTTG
Organism: Calotriton arnoldi; assembly: GCA_963921515.1. Lineage (NCBI taxonomy): Eukaryota > Metazoa > Chordata > Amphibia > Caudata > Salamandridae > Calotriton > Calotriton arnoldi. The sequence goes on along the minus strand of CAWUFW010006086.1, from coordinate 1,003,820 downwards.
GTGATGTGCAAATGACAAAGATTTACAGAAACTAGATTTCCTAACATTGTACACTATATAGTTTTAAATTTTGTGGCCATTTCAATGTAAAATCTGCTGATTGCAAATGACAGTGTGCTACCAATTCATGCTTTAGTTATATATTTATTAAACGTGATAGGTTTTAAACATGATGTGAGAAACATGACTGCCCCCACCCTGATGACAGTGCTGTTAATACGCTGAGAGGCAAGTCGGGGGTCATGTGTACCCGGTCTGTGGCTAGATTTGTATTATATATGGAGCAAAGGTTTAGTCTGTTAAATCAAGCAAGAGCTTTTTTGTACAGCAGACCTGCTGTACTCGCATATTTGAAGGTGCTCTCATATGTGATAATAAAGAAAATGGCACAGTGAATTAAAATTTGTCCAGGATCACATCATTTGAAACTAGTTTGAGTCAAGAGCATTACAATTGGGCTGAGTAGATTATTTAAGTCACTAGACCTGCAGGTCTAGTAAACTTTTAATCATTTTTCGAGGCTTGTTACAGCTTCTTATGCTCTTTCCGCATGAGGTCCATGTCGTTCCCCAGTGTGTCTATTTTGGGGTCCAGGGTAGATTTGATATCCAGGACTACTTTCAGGATCTCATCAAATGTACGAGACTGGTCCGACAATGTGCCCTCCAGTGTCACCTCTGTAGTGCGTGGGGCGTTCCCCCCCCCCCCCATTCCACTGTCTTTCGCCCTGGCTACTGCGGCCGAGGCCTTGTTGTGTCTCGGGTAAACCATGGGAGCGGCTTGAAGGCCAGGTGTACCCACAGACAGGAGAGTCTCTGGGTGCCCAGTACTTCTTCGCTATACACTGGGCCCCTGGTTTATGTTCAAACTCAATGTTCCCCCCCACACTGATGACAGCAGAGCAGCGGGTGTGGGGGGGGAAAGAGGTAGGATAGCAGCACAAATAACAAGAGCCAGGTGGCGTTGCAAATTAAGGACTGCCCCTGCAAGAGAGCGCAGTGTAGTTCAGCCCTGAGTCAGTGGGGAGGAACAGCAGGGGTCCATGCCCAGGTCGGGCCCTTCACAAACCTGATGGCTCCAGAAGGCCACAATGGCTAGTCCGCCGGTACACTGATGCTGGGGGTGCCTCCAATCCCCGATGCCCCACATGCCGTGAGACACTGTCCCACTCGGGAGTGAGGGTGGGGGTCTAGGGCCTCCTCCCCTATTGTAGTCAGTCTTGTGGAAGTAAAGGCGTGTGGGGGCAGTGGGGCGTAACATGCCTTTGTGGCCCGACAGTCTCTAGGCCCCACAAATGCCCACATTTATAGTCTGCAGTGGGTTAGGTGGGATGGAGGGTTGAGGCAGGGGGGGGCTTCTCTAGTCCCTTCTCAGGCTGTTGCACGGTCCTGTGCCGCTGCCAGGAATGCCTATGGCCAGTGTCTCAAGGGCGCCGGTGGTTGGCGGTCCCCAACCGCGCCGTCCAGGTCGGGGGATGGAAGGATGCGTCAGCCAGGTGGTGCTGCCTCGTCTAGGACACGTCGTGACCTCTGGGACTCCACTAATGCGGCGATGCGGGAAAGGTAGGGTGGCCAGCTGCCGTGGTCCAAGCAACAGTCAGGTGTCGCCAACACCGAGATGAGGGTAGAAATGCGTCCGGTAGCGGCAGACTCCTGCCAGACTGCGGCTTGCTGCCTTGTCAGCGAAAGGCCGCACCTCGCCGGTTTGCTCTGAGTGATCACTGGAGGCTCATGGAGGAGCCCCCTGCCATCTTCATTGAGGAGAGCAGGGCATGCCGCGGGGGCAGCAATGTGCAGGGTGGGGGCAATGCGCAGGGGGCTGGGTGGACGGAGTGCTGTGCGACTCACTCAGTCGCCATCATGGCCATGCCCCCTTGCACGTTAAACAATAACCTCAAATAATTATAGAAGTTTGTGTGAGTTATCAAACTCCAGAAACCTCGTGATTTATTTTTACAGCCAAGAACTATGTGGTTGGTTGTTTCCCGGTTAGATGATTGCTTTTTATAGAGCCAAAGCAAGACCAATCCTTGTACTATTTTGTTTAACGGTGTCTGAAGCATGTTGTATGACTGGAAGATAGACCAAGTCAAACTTTGGGAGAAAGGAACAAGCGCTGTCCATTTGAACCCCTGGTAAAAGCTACATAACAGTGGTGGTAACACACACCCATGGTTCAACCCTGGCTTTAAGCCTCCCTCCCCCTTCCCTATTTAATGGCGGGCGCTGCGAGGGAGTGCGAGCAGGACCTCTGACCTCCTGGCCAGAGTCCTGCTCTCTCCCTCTGCAGCTCCGCTGCTGTTCCGCTGCCCTGTGCAGTGCTCGGTGCAGGTAGGGGTTCGAGCCACTGTTGTGCCTTGATTGTGTTCTGCCCGTTTTTTTGCCCTGTGTTATTGCCCTGTTGTGCCTTGATTGTGTTGTGCCCGTTTTTTGCCCGTGGTTATTGTTGCCTTTTATTGTGCCTTCATTGTCTTGTTGTGCCTGTTTTTCAGCCCTGTACCTAGTCTTTTTTTTTTCTGCCAGTTTCCTGCTCCCTTTCCCACCGCTGCTGCCCCGCGGCCCCTCCACCCTGCCGATTCCCGCCTCCCAGCTGCGCCTCCCTCCCCCTTCCCTATTTAATGGCGGCCGCTGCGCTGGCGCGCCAAAGGCAAGCCCGTCTGCGCCCGTCCCCGACCAGCGCCAGAGACCATAGATCTCAGACCACCCACCGATACAACTCAGCTGCCCTCCTCGCACTCAACCCAGGAAGGAAAAACAACTGCCAGCTGTCCACGCCGAACACCACCCAGGGCCAATACTCTTGCCGTCACTGCCGCCAGACCTTCACCACCGGCCGCACCCCCACGGCCACCGCCCACACGCCAACCGCTCCGAAGCTCTGAGGTGCATCCTCCTCAACGTACGCTCCCTGCACACACGCTGTAGAGATCTGGGACCTCCTCGACACCCTCTCGCCAGACGTCGCCTTCTTCACAGAAATCTGGATCAACTCCACCTCCGCCCCCGACATCGCCACGCCATCCCGGACGGATACAAGATCCAGAGGAAGGACCGCCCCAACCTCCCAGGAGGAGGACTTGCCATCCTACACAAGAGCTCCCTCCCACTCACAACCTCCAGCTCAAGCAACAGTCCGCCCACCGCCGAACACCTCCAGTTCCAGATCCAGATGACTCCCAGAATGACCCCAAGAGGCACCCTCGCCTATAGACCTCCCGGACCTCGAACTGAGTTCACCACCACCATCGCCGACCTCATCGCACCCCACGCTATCGCCTCCATGGACTACATACTCATCGGAGACCCTCAACTTCCACCTCGACAACCTCCGCGACCACCAATTCTGCCACCCTCCTGGACAACCTCGCCAACCTCTGACTGAAACAACTCGTCCCCACCCACAAGGCAGGACACAGCCTCGACCCCATCTTCGCAGGAGGTAACAACATCCACTTCAGCCACACCACTCAACCGCCAATAGCGGACCACCACTGCGTACACTTCCACGTCGACAAACCCTCAGCACCCAAACCTGCACCCGCCCCCCACGAAGAAACTGGAGCAAAATCACAGAGGAGCAGCTCAACTCCACCCTCAACCGCGATGCCCCCGCCTCCTCGACCGACGCCAAAGAACTCCACAGATGAATCTCCAACTGCGCAGACAAGCTTGCACCCCTACGTAACCCCAACAGACAGCACCCCAGGAAGGCCACCTGGTTCACCACCGACCTCCAAGAATCCAGACGCACCTGCAGACGTCTCGAAACAGCAAATCCTCGGAAGACAGGACCAACTACAAGAACGCCATGACAGAATACCACCAACTCATCAGATCCACCAAAAGGACCTTCATACAGAACAAAATCCTCGCCAACGCCAGCAACTCCAAGGAACTCTTCAACGTCATCCAGGGATTCACCAAACCCCCCCAGCGATACCATGGACATCACCCTCCTCCCAGGACCTCTGCAACAAGCTCGGCTCCTACTTCCATCTGAAGATCAAGGGCCTCTACTACAACTTCAACGACCAGACACCTGACTCCGAAACCACTCGATTCTCCAGCAACGCCGCCAGCCTTCCATCTCCTCCTGGACCCCAGTCACCACCGAAGACATCACAACGACCATGAAAGGCATCCACTCAGGAGCCCCCACGGACCCCTGCCCCTGCACATCTACCACAGAGCCGCCGCCATCGCTCCGGAACAACGACGCACCATCAACGACCCTTTCGAAACCAGCATCTTTCCCGATGACTGGAAATGCGCAGAAGTCAGACCCCTACTCAAGAAGCCCTCATGCAGATCCCACGGACCTCAAGAACTACCGACCCAATTCCCTCCTCCCCTTTGCGGCCAAAGTCACCCAGAAGACCGTCAACGTCCAACTAACGAAATTCATCGAAGAAAACTCCATCCTCGACCCCTCCCAATCCGTATTCCGCAGCAACCACAGCACTGAGACCCCTCTAACCGCCGCCACAGACAACATCTGCACCCTTCTCGACCAAGGACACACTGCAGCCATGATCCTACTCGACCTCTCTGCAGACTTCGACACTGTCTCCCACCGCACTCTCACCGCCAGACTCCACGAAGCCGGCATACAGGGAGCCCGTTTTGACTGTCTCCACTCTTTCCTCACCGGCAGAACCCAAAGAATCAGACTCCCACTCTTCCTCTCCGAACCCACGAAAATCAACTGCTGGGTACCTCAAGGATCGTCGCTCAGCCCCACGTCTTCAACATCTACATGGCCCCCCTCGCTGCTATCGTCAGATAACACGGACTCAGCATAGTATCCTACGCCGACGACACACAGCTCATCCTCTCCCTCACCAAGGACCCCATCACCACCAGACTCGACTTCCAGGAAGGAATGAAGGACGTCGCATCTTGGATGAGCAGCAGCTGCCTGAAGCTCAACTTGGAGAAGACAGAAGTCCTCGTCCTCTGACCCTCCCCCTCCGCATGGGACAACTCCTGGCGGCCCACCACCCTCGGCAGCCCCCACACCCCCATGGACAACGCCCAAAACCTCGGCATCGTACTAGACTCCTCCCTCTCCATGACCCGACAGGTCAACGCCATCACCTCCACCTGCTTCAACACCCTCCGCATCCTCCGAAAGACATTCAAATGGATCCCCCCCCGCATCAAGGAAGACCGTCACCCACGCACTCTTAACCAGCAGACTGGACTACGGAAACGCCCTCTACGCCAGGATCAACAAGTCTGCTCCGCAAACTTCAAACCATACAGAACACCGCAGCCAGACTCGTCCTCGACATCCCTCGACCCGAGCCCATCACCCAGGACCTGCGTAACCTCCACTGGCTCCCCGTCAAGAAAAGAGTAACTTTCAAGATACCCACGCCTATGAATGCCTCCCTCGCCGAACCCCCACGCATCCGCAGAGCAAGAACGGGGGGAGGAACCTTCTCCTACATCGCAGCCAAGACCTGGAACGGGCTGCCGACCAACATCAGACGTGCCCCCACCCTACACATTTTCAGGAAGACCCTCAAGACCTGGCTCTCTGACTGACAGGAGCTGTCGCTCCCCCAACACCCCCCGCGCGCCTTGAGAACCTCACGGTTGAGTAGCGCGCTTATAATTACCCTGATTGATTGATTGATTGATTGATTGATTGATTGAGAAGACCTAAATCTATTCACACCCATATCAGTATGAAGAATTTAAATAGCTCTCAGCAAGAGTGATGGAATGTCCCATTTCCATAGCTTTTACCACCATTAAGTCCAGCCCATGACATTGATGGCTGTTGTGGAATACAACTTTGCCCCAAATTCAAAATAAGAAATCAACCACTAGTTACCCAGGACGGAGGAGTTGCCTTTCTTCAGCAAATCGGTGCAAAGTTTACCCACATCCTTATAGATGTCTTCTCACTAAACAAGAACACAAGTGCCAACCAATGTGGCCATTATTAGTGGTCTGATTTGAAAAATGGTACACACTGCATGATGGGTTGATTCCGTAGCTCTGGAATATTAAAGGTACATGGTCTTAATTTGTCACTGTTTGTGCTCAGCCTAGTTGAAAGTACTTTTTCCATAGTTTTAGGGGCTTTAAAAATAGGGGTAGCTTAGTAGTGTTTTCAGCGAAATATAGAATACTTTAGCATTGGCGACTTGGGTCTACTCTTTAAAACCTAAAAAAGGAGCTGTAGTAGAAAATGCTGGCTTTAATTGATTTTCACTGGTATTCCAAGGATTCCGCGCATGTGCAAGGATATTCAAACAGTTTCTGGATTTAGAGAGAATACCCATGACGGAGAACTCGGATTACAAGTAGTCAACTTTTTTTTCTTTTGCAACAATTCTTCATTTTAGATTTTCCATAAAAATAGCAGGAAGCTCTAAAGGTGCCTTTCCCTGGTCTTTCTGAATTTTTCTTTGCGGTATAATTTGTTTATAACTGTATGTCCTAAAAAGAATACTCAGTCCATTCAGACATCCAGCCCTCATTTGGGAGCTGTACTGTTGTAAGATCACAAGGTTTTTTTTTACTTTTCAAATAAGGTTTATTGTATTAATCAGTGATTACAATTTAAGTAAAAAAAATATAACATTTAGTGCCCCCTTTAAAAGACATTGAGTACAAAACAATGATTAGGATACAGGATTAAATCCCCAAAAAGTGGGATAAGATATGGCAGCTGTGGATGTCACGGCGTCCCCTTTCGTGTGTTTGGTGGATCCATGGCTCACATTGTGACTAAACATGTACTACAGTGTACACGGGAAGGTCGCATATTGCTATGTATACGTGGACGAAATGGGAAGGCTCTGCGGAAAGGGGCTGTTTTTTTTGGGGGGGGGGGTTTGGGGACTGTCTGTTGGAAGTCTTTAATAATAATGTGGGAAAGAAAGCTACAGTAAAATCTGCACGCACTGCATAAGCCTGATAAATTCAAAATTATTACAGCTTAGTAGCTTGTTTAAGATAATGTGCTTGGTCAAGAAATCTCATGGGTTTTCGAATAAAGGAATTAGATTGTACATTAAAGCAAAGCTTTATGGCCTTGTCCACTGTCTTAACACTGGAATCTTGAAGGTTCCCGTAAATATATTTCATAAGTATAATAATTTTGGACACTGTTTTTCTTGTCACCTGTACCATGAATGAAGAGCTTCTACTAGACTATTTCTGAAAGTAACTGCACTGTGATAATAATTTCTAATGTCAGAAGGCTTGCACTCAGTGGTTGCTTCTTGGAACTTAAGTTACTTATTTGCAATGTTAATCCCTATTGCTATACAGGATACTGTTACAGAAGTACCCTTGTTACAAGTTGTGTTATTTATTATTTCTAGAGCATGTTTCTTGGTGCTGTAGTGGGATATGTGCCTAAAATAATCACAGCTTAAAAAGAATTAGTAAAAAAGAGGCTTTCGTTTTTTACGAAAAATGTAATAAGGGAATGTAATGCAAAGAGATTGGTGGTTTATTCCATTCCCTTGTAGTGGCTACATAGAATTCTCTATCCCTAAACTTTACTGACCAGGTTTTAGGAATAGCTAACAAACTGGCCGGTTGAATGAAAGGAACATTGAGGGTAATGGAAATGGAATTTAGAGGTAACAAAATAGGGGGCATTGCAGTAAATGGCATGGTGCACAATTACTAAAGCTTTGAAAAAGATCTTTCCTTGATGGGCAGCCAGTTGAAATGGTAAGAAAAGGTTTCGATATGGTCTCGTCGATGAGTGCTTATATTGTGACGTGCTGCTGTTTTTTTTTTAATACCCGTTATCTCCTGATTAGTCTATCTGAGTGAGCCAAGTAACGGGAATTACTGTAATCAAGGCCAGATTGTACTAAAGCCAACGAGCATTGTGAACTGCGTCGATGTTAGTGCAGGACATTCGTCAATAGTGGTATACTCCGATTGTGTGCCGCCTTGAAAGGGGTTGGAGAAGTTCCCTTCACTTGTGACCAACTGTAAGGATTCCATTTATTCATCTATTGTTTTTGTAAAGAGTAGCTCCGTTTTAGACATTGAGTTTTTAACTTTTATGCGGATATATCAGGAGTATATCCGGTTTGAGCGATTCTCAGGACTGGGCCTCAACTGGTCTAAATCGATTGTGTTGCCCCTCACGGACTGTACCCAACAATTCAACATGGACTACCCCTTATCCTGGTGTGCAGACACTGTAAAATACTTGGGAATATGGCTTCACAGGGATCCGCAGGCTGTCATACGCTCCAACTATGGTACTGCCATCACGCGACTCGAGGGGCAGGTCAGTCGTTGGATCAAGCTGCCACTGTCATTTGCGGACCGAATAGCGTTGATGAAGATGGTGGTCCTTCCGCGCTTTTTGTATCTTTTTTAAATGTTCCTGTATGTCTAACGCGACACTTTTTGACCGACTGCGTTCCCTTTTGGTCACCCTAGCCTGGGGAGGCAAAAATCTCGGCTTAAGTGGGAGATTCTCACCCTTCCTTATGAACAAGGGGGTTCGCTGCGCCTGACTTTCGTCTTTACTATCTCTGCGCGCAGGCGCACTATGCTTACTATTGGCAGCGGGACCCAGCATACATCCCGCATGTGGCGGTGGAGGCGGGTGCGGTGCACCCAATACCGCTTCAAGCCATGATTGTCAATAGGCACACGGTCTTCGAAAAAGGGGAGTTCGACACTGTACAAACCACATCTAGGGCCTGGCATGAACTGGGCAAGCGAGCGCAGAAGCTACCATTGTACGCACCCAACATGCCGCTGCTGCATCACTCGGACCTCTCTGTCACTGGGGAAGCTGGCACATTAAAGACCCTCAAAGATATGAAACTGTCCACAATGGAGACTGTATTTCCTGGCGGTAAATTTATAACTTCAGATAATATAAACGCCCAGGGTACTGTCACCGCTATGCACCTTTTTGTCTACACTAGGCTGCGCTCCGCTATGCGTGCACATTATCCACAATTTCCTGCAGAGCCACCAACACTGGAAGCACTACAGCTTATATACACCACCACATCCAGAGCCAAGCTGGTCACTAGACTCTACCAGGCATCACAGAGGGAGGTCACTGCTGGGGCTACATCTGCGTTAACAAAGTGGAATGCCATGCTACCCACACCGCTACCTGAAGCTGATTGGCTCGCTAGTTGCCACTTAACGGGTCAGCTGACGGCGAACGGTAATTTACGGCTGGTGCACTTTAAATATTTGCATCAGCTGTACTACACTCCCGCTCAACTTCATAAATATGGATTGCGGGACGCTGACAATTGTAAGCGCTGTGGTGCACCGGGCGCTGACTTCTGTCATCTAGCTTGGGATTGCCCCAAAGTGCATGAGTATTGGAGTTCAATCACGCGCATCCTATGCCTGATGGTAGAGGAACCGGTGGAATGTAGCCCACAAGTATGCCTGTTGGGCATCGTCTCTAAGATTAAGGCATCTAATAGGAAGTTTGTGTCTATAGCACTGTTACTGGCGAAACGCAGGGTCTCCATATGCTGGGAGGCAGACCGGTCCCTACCACCAAACTATGGTTGCAGGATCTGGCCTACTGTCGGGACCAGCTCATGTGTTACGCGGAAGAATTGCCCGCAAAGTCCAAGCCCCGAAATATCTGGGGGCCACTCACGTCTTATCTACTATCAATAACTGACATGTGATGCCTGGAATGACTTATAAGATTGCCTCGGCGGCTGCGGCTGCATAATGTACCTTCAATAACTGCCATGACTGTGTATGTCTGTAATATTGTATTTTGTAATACTAAGATTTGTAAGATGGATCTTTCTGCTCTGTCCATGCTGTACCTATGCTCTAATCTGGATAACTGTATGTTGTTCTTTACTTTTGAAAATGCATAAATAAACACACAAAAAAAAAAAACTTTTATGCGGATATATAAGGGTGGACAGTGGTATGGGTACGAAACAGAGTTCTTAGGCAAGCCCGGCCCATTAAAATTATTGACTGGTAGAGAGGCTGAATATTAACTGCGTGCCATCCATACAGTGCTTAATTTGAGCCGGTGGGGACCACTGGCACTTACGTTTGGGGATCTACACTTAGGTTTGGGGACCGGCACTTATTTTTCCGCATCAGATATTTCCTGGAGCAAGAGAGGGAAAAAATGCAAAGCTGAAAGACAGAAAAACTGTCACAAAGGGAGAAAGCAGGATCCCCCAATAGTGAGATACAGTGGCAGGGAGTGTCTGGTAGTGGATTCTATGAATGAGGTGGATTTAAGAGTACTCCGTCTTGGTATTCTGTGTGCCCACTTTTAATTTCACTGGCAGCCGTCTTCTAAGCAGAGCTTCGAACACCAGCAGTCTATCTCTTTCAAATTAAGCTCTGCATCTGTATACATCTGATGGACTTCTAGCTGCAGATTCCTTACCTTTGAATTTCCCAGGCGTCAGACTGAATCTGGAATCTTTTGCATGAGCAATATCGCTGCATGCTGTTGGGTGGCTCCGTTCGGCTCCGCGTGATGTCTGCGTCATTCGCGCCGGTTAGGACATCGTGGTCACCTATATAGGCGCCACCTAGGTGCGCGGACGTCAGTTCTTTTCTTTCTGCGCCAGTTAAGCATTGATCTGGAGAAGAGCTACCCCTCTTACTTTGTCAAACTTTTTTCAACATTTTGTCGACAAACTTTTTCTTGTGTGTCGAGGTTGTCCTCTAGACATGCAGGGTTCAAGCCGTGTGGCACCTGTCACAGCGCCATGTCGGTAACTGACACCCATCTCGTCCGCTTGTGGTGCCTTGAGTGAGACCATGACACAAAGTCATGCTCGGATTGCCGGGCAATGGCACTGAAGGCCTCATGGGTGTGATCTTTGAAACTTCTTGCGCCCGGCAGTCAACCTAGTTGAACGCAACTCCTCGAAGATCCTGCTCCCGTCCAAAGAAGAGAAGGTCGCAGGACCGCTCCAGGAGCCCCAAGTCGTCTTCACACTCAAGGTCCTCGGGACACTCGGAAGAGGCATAAATTAAAGTCCAAACAGACTTCGACTTTCCCTAGTCTGTTGTCCGTTGACAAGACAGGTAAGGAGCATCAAAGCTCTAGGCACAGTTCTGCGGAGACAAAGCCAGATTCGATTCAGCGCCTCCTCCAATTTCCGGGAGCCGGAGCGACCCCTGCTCAAATTAAGGAATTCTGAGTGGGCTGACCTCTCTAGTGAGCCTTCAGGGCCCACAGGGTCGGAAGAGAACCCACCAGGTTCTACGCCAGTGGCTCCGGCAGGGTCTCATGGATCCGAGTCTGGATCAGGGTTGACACCGGTCGTGCCAACGCAACCTTCCCCGGCGTCGGTCCCGAAGTCGAGGCCTCCGGCAGCGCCAGCCCCATTCTTATACCCGACGACTCGGAGTCAGATCGACGTTGACTCCGGCGCCGACGAAGCCCAGAGGTTCTACATTGTTGCCTGTATATTTTGACGAGGTTTCAGGCATGGGTGAGAATTGGAAGGGGGCCATAAACCCTTTGGAACAACAGCTAGACGTTCCTGTGGAACAGTTGGACTGGTATGAGGATCTTGGAGAAGCCAGTGAACTGGACACATCTCCAGATGCTGGCATGCTCTTTCCGCCTAGTGTGGCTATGGAGGAGGGGGCATCTTATGCCATGGTGGTGAGGAGGGCAGCAGGGGTCCTTGGCCTTGAGCTGCTCTTGGTGCAGGTCAGGGCGAATCTCTTGACCAAGGTGCTTAAGCTTGGGGCTTCCTCGCCTGAGCCCCTTTTGCCCTTTAATGAAGCACTGACAGACGTCCTTCTAGGCACGTGGTCCAAGCCTAGCACAGGGGCTCCTGTGAACAGGACATTCGCACGGTGCCATTGCCCTGCAACGGGCGATCCAAGGTTCCTCACTCAACACCTCCCCCCTGAGAGCTTGGTGGTTCAGGCTTCAACGTCCAATGGCGCATTCCCTTCTGCTTCTCTAGATAAGAAATCCAAGAGGCTGGACGCACTTGGGAAGATGTTTTTTTTCTACCAGCCTGGCATTGCAGTCGGTGAATACAGCATGCTTATTCGGCCGTTTCTCGAACACCCTCTGGTAAACGGTTGTGCAAGTGCTGCCACAGGTCCTGGAGGAGTCCCAGGCAGTGCTCTCCCAGGCAGTGAAGGATGGGAGAGATGCAGCAAAATTCACCATCAGGTGTGGTTTAGATATGACTGACTTGCTGGGTAGAGGGGTTTCGTCGACAGTGGCCTTCTGGCTTCTCTGGTGCTGTTCAGACTAACCTAATGGACTTGCCCTTTGACTGGACTCGTCTTTTTGGTGAGAAAGCAGACTCTGCCTTGGAGCGCTGCAAGGAATCTCATGCTACTACCAGATCCTCGGGCCTCTGTTACACCTCGTGGCCAGTCTAGCTTTCGTCCCTTTCATGGCAATGGAAGGGGTTTTCAACCATGTCCGCCATATCCCAGCCACCGTCCTGCGCAGACTCCCCAAGTTGTGCAAGGACGTGGACACGGTTCATTTGACCTCTTGGGAATGGTAGCCAGAAGTAGTCTGCAACCCAGCCCCCGGCAGCTGCAGCCTCCAAGCATTCCTAGTTTGGTTCTGCAAGGCAATCTTACTCGAGTTGGAAGGAGAATTCAACACCATCTCCTCCGCTGGAGGTCCATAACATCGGACAAATGGGTCTGGCAGATCATTCAGGAAGGCTATTCTCTTCCCTTTCTTTTTTTCCTCCTCCTTTACTGCTAATTCAAAACCGGCTGGCGGAGTATCATCTAGTATTACTCCGAGATGACGTTACAGCTCTCCTGGCCAAGGGAGCTATAGAAAAGGTTCTGATATCAGAAGTAGGCAGTGGTTGCTACTCCCGCTACTTTCTGATACCGAAAAAGAACAAATGGTTGCGGCCCATTTTGGACCTTCCGACCATCCATCTCTTCCTCAAAAAGGAGAAATTCAAGATGCTCACGTTGGCTCAGGTCTTGTCTGCCGGAGACCAAGGAGACTGGCTGGTAGCATTGGACTTGCAGGATGCTTATTTTCACATTTATAACCTGCCTGCTCACAGGCGTTACCTATGGTACACGGTAGACCATGAGCACTTTCAGTTCACTGTGCTTCCATTTGGTCTTACCAGCGCCCCTTGGGTGTCAGTCTTCCCCTATCTCAACAACTGGCTGTTGAAGGCTTCTTCACCCCAGGCGGTCATCTCCCAACTCCAGACTTGACTGGGGTTCTCTATAAATGTGCCGAAGTCACACCTGACTCCTTCTCATACGCTCCGTTTCATCAGAACTGTTCTGGACACAGTGCAGTTTCGGGCTTATCCTCCCGAGCAGCGAGCCTGGGTTATTCAGGCTATGATACCGATATTAAAGCCTTTATCCTGGATTTCGGTAAGAATAACTGAGGCTTCTGGGACTCGTGGCTTCCTGCATCCTGTTGGTAAATCATGCCAGATGGTGTCTGCAGACTCTGCAATGGGACCCGAAGTTCCAGTGGGCGCAGCATCAAGGAAATCTCTCTGACCTGGTCCAGATCTCAGAGGGAACTGCAAAGGACCTGCAGTGGTGGTAACAAACCGTGATTGGGTCAGAGGCAGACTCCTCTCCCTTCCCCAACCAGATCTCACATTAGTGACAGATGTGTCTATCCTGGGATGGGGCGGCCATCTGGGCGAGGTGGAGATCAGGGGTCACTGGTCTCAGCCGAGTCGAAGCTCCATATCAATTTGTTGGCACTTCGAGCGATTCGCTTGGCATTGAAAGCTTTTCTTCCCTCTATCAAGGGGAAGTTAGTGCAAGTGTTCACAGATAACACCACTGCTATATGGTTCTGCAACGGGCGGGGTGGGGTCGTGGACTCTTTGTCAAGAGGCCCTGCGTCTCTAGACATGGCTGAAACAGCGGGGCGTAACCATGGTGGTTCAACACCTGGTAGGTTCTCTGAATGCCAGGTTGGACGACTGATGTCTAGCGGATCACGAATGGTGTCTCCAGTCGGGGTGGCCCAAGGTCTCTCATCACTGGAGAGAGCCTTGGTTAGATCTGTTCGCCTCCGAAGAGAATGAACAATGTCAGCAGTTTTGCGCGCTGGAGTTTCTAAAGCAGCTATCGCTCAGCGGCACTTTTCATTGCGAGTGGAGCTAGGGCCTCCTGTATGCCTTTCCGCCCATACCACTTCTGCCCAGAGTTATCAAGAACGACCGGGCCTATAGTGCCTGCAGGGGTGGGTTAGGCCTCTGTGACTGTTTCTGATGCCCGTAAACACCTCTAAAATGCGGGAGGTGGGCCATGACTCTTGGAATAAAGGGACGATTGCAGGTTGATTAATCGTTGATTTAGTAAAGAAATGTGTATGTTACCCCGGATACCAATGTGCGTTATGTACTTTACCATTCCTCTACACAATATGTATTTGTAATGTTGCAATGAGTAATTATTATGCAGTCTTTTTGTTGTATATCACTGTGAAAGTGGAAAATAAAGTTAAAAAAAAAAAAAAAACGACCGGGCCCAAGTCTTTCTTGTGGAGAGCCTGGTATTCAGAGCTACTTCGAATAAGCATCGATCCTCTGATCAGTCTGCCCCTTCCGAAGGATCTTCTGTTGCTGCATCAGGGAGGGTCCTCCGACCGAACCTGTCAACTCTCTGCCTCCTTCCGTGGAGATTGAGCGGTGGCGGTTGATGGCTTTCGACCTTCCTCCTAAAGTATGTAATGTTATTTTGGCGGCCAGGTGGCCCTCCACTAAGACAGTATATGCCTGCTGTTGGCAAAAATGTGTAAAATGTTGCACAGAAAGATCTAGTGACCCTCTTTCTCTTAAAGGTTATCTTTCTGCTCTGTCTGCATTCTTGCTGCTGTCGGATCAACCCTCCTTGTTCAAATCCTCTATTGTAAATAGATTCTTAAATGGGCGGCTTGTACATATGTTTCCACCTATGCCCTTTTATCATGCCGCAATGGGACCTTAATTGAGTTCTCACATACCTTATGTGTGCTCCCTTTGAGCCGTTGCACAATTGTCCCCTCCGGCTGCTTACAATAAAGACAACCTTTCTAGTGGTGATAACATCTGCCCGGAGGGTAAGTGAATTGCAGGTTTTGTAATGCAAGCCTCCCTACATGATGACATTTTTGGATAAGTTGGTGCTTCTCACCCGTACCTCATTCCTACCAGATGTGGTGACCCCATTCCACCTGGGTCAATCGGTCACGCTGCCCACCTTTTTTGCTCCCCACGTCCCTCTTAAGGAGGAGGAGCGTCTCCGCTGTCTGAACCCAACAAGAGCGTTGTTGTTCTACCTTGACCGCACAAGAGTTCTGGTGGACGACCAACTCTTTGTGGGTTACGTGGGCTAGGGTTGCTCCCTTTTCAGGACCCTAGTTGTGACACAAGTAAGTCAGTTCACTTCTTGCTCTGTGCTTCTGGCTCAGAAAAAGTGAAAAGGAACTGACGATCCCGGTGCCTGGGTGGCACCTATATAGGTCCCCATGACGTCATAACCGACGCTAATGAAGACGTCACACTGAGCCACCCGACTGCACGCAGGGGTACTGCTCACACAAAGGTTTCCGGATCCAGCCTGACGGCTGGGAAATTCAAAGGTAAGGAACCTGCAGCTAAATAGTGTCTCTACCAGATAATGCGTTATCGAAGGTAAGTAACTTGTTCATCTAAAAGAGAACACTCATTGAGTGGAGGAGTTGAGCCAGTGTAAAGTAAGTAACTCTCCTTTCAGATAACCTAGATTTGTTGCTGTCTCGAATACAGACCATGTGAGAAAAAATCATGGTTGCAAGAATTACAGTCTAATAGCTGAGCATGCACTGTGACTTCAGAGCCTTCAAAATTATGGTGTTCTTTCACCCCAGGTTTGCTGACTTTGTGGAAGGCGCGTCCCACCTTACCCCAAATGAAGTATCTTTCCACGAGCAGGAATATGGCCTAGGAGGGACCTTCATCGAGGATCAACTTTTTGGAGACAGCGAAAACGACGATGAGGAAAACTTCAGCCTATCGTGTACCTATGGAAATCATGTTTCATTATAATTTGTCTCGACAAAACCAATTGGTTCCCAGCAGTTTGGTTTAGAGCATCTTCGACCGGCCTGCTTCATGTATTGCCTTTTGGTATGCTGACGTACTTGAGTAAGAATGGCACGGTTGCCTTCTCAAGATGCTGTTAGTGTACAATGGGAAGGCTGGAGCCACGTCGCTTGCTGTTTCATCTTCATCTGTGGGCTGACGTTTTTTGTGTGAAAATGGGGCATTCCTAAACTGAGCTTCTTTGTGAGTGAATGACGTGCTCCCTTTCGGGGCCATAAATATTTGTTTCGAGCCCTACCTCACCGTAGCCCAACCAAACATGCATTTTGGATTTTTCCTTGTTGCTCACAAAATTCTCAGATTATTGGCTCAAATCTTTATTGGGTTCTTCCACTTAACATTTCTTGTTTACACTGGCACGAAGTGGGCATTTCTAGTTGTAATTGATTGGCAACTTTTTTCCAGAGGTGATGATGAAGTATGCCGATTAAGAACCGCCCCCAAGCTGTTCTTTTAAAACTGTTTCGTTTGACCTTTTTGTGCATCACATCCTTCTATCTGAAGACCTCTTTTGTGATACATAATCGAAACCATGTGTTTTGGAAGGGCACTTTTTAGGAAAAAAAAAGTCTGCAGACAGAATGTGTTAGTAGGAGGGGGTGGGTGGGGTGTGGGGGACAGGTGTTACAAATGTGTACCGCACCCTTACGACTGAGTTACCAGGAACGACGATCGCTGAGAGCTGTTGTGTTATCTGTTAATTCAGTTTAACAGAGGATAGTGGCTGATATTAAGCCGTTGCACATTTATTTTCGTACAACTCCGTGAAATCTTTTGAAAAGTGTAATCTCCTTAGGAGGCTGGGCTGAGAAAAGCAAAATGTAAATCCTGTCCATGCACCTATCCTCTGGGATGAGAGTGGATAAAATCAATACTAAGTGACCTTAGCATCTTAACTTTGTTTTGTATTTGTTAGACCATGGACCAAAGGAAGAGCAGGAAAGGCTCAGGAACTCAAAGCTGATAGAAACTGTAAGATATTTAACCTCGTCTTTTACTATGAATGTGAGGAGTTTAGTGGGATTGTATAGGGACTCATCCCATTGCATTGTAGCAATTAGTGTAGGAGTTCTGAAGATCGGAAATTATGCGACAGAAAAAAGTCTCGCCTACCACAAAGGAGGTTATGCAAGACCATTTGCCATTCTGATGACACTCGACTTGTTTATTTGAGTGCGTTGCAATATTTTTCATCTAAAACTTCTCGTGTGTCAGCATTTGGGATTTCCCATTGTTCACCCTTATTTTTTTTTATGTACTGACGGCAAGACACAGCTTGAATCGTGGCTTCCCAAAAGTGTGAGTGGCAAATAATTGCAGGCTGTGAATTTGCTGAATTTTAGGCTCTATTTCTTTGGGACTCCTCATGTCATTGACAGACACCTTGATTACAGTAACCACTTCCCAATTCTAAAACATCCTCTGAATTGTAATTGAAGATGCGAGACTTCTATGTTTCACATTTAGTGACATGCTTTTCATGCCTTTCATTCGACATTCTTTCAGAACTATTCGAAGGTCCGTCCACAGATATCAGTCAGGGAGCGATGCAAAGGCTGAATCTGCCTCATTAATTATTTGACCTTGGATCTTGAGCACATCCTTTAATCGAAATGGGAACTTGTTGCTTTTTATGGCGCTATATAACTGTGTAAGCTGTTAATAATGAACAAACATGCCGGAAAGTGTCCTGAAGGTTACATACCAGATTATAGTATACTTCTGGCCTTTCAGCCTGGGCAATGTCCACCTGGATCCGAAATTGTGTTCATTGGTAATATCTGCACTCATCAGGATCACTTAACATAAACGTTATCCGTTCCATCCTAAGCAAAATTCAAAGTTCACTTGCTGCATTGAGATTGTAGGGCAAATCTGTTAATCTTTTACTTCTTACCAACCATCTTCCATCTGGAAAATTAGTGTTCATTTTTGCCGGGCAGCAGTCTTAAATGTAGTTTAACCAGCTAGGACAGACCATCTTTTAACACCGTTCTGGTCAACCACTGTGATCTATATTGCTGCACAAAAAATATGAACGGTGAAACCACCGTCTGTCCTCTTTATTTCTTTGTATCTGGCTGCTGCAGTAGAATATGGATATTCCTAATATAGCTCCGTGCATGCATATCACAAATTCTGAATGTTTGTATTGGTGAGAGGTATAGCATACTTTGCATTTTTTTCAGTGATTTGACTAAAATACTTTCCCCTATATTAGTAGCAAGCATTGCTTAAACAGATAACTGCTGTGTCTTTTAAATGAAGTCCTGTCGTTTAGTTCAAAATCTGTTCCTAGAGCACTTTTCAGGGATTTTTTTTGTAAACTGTGAACTAGCAGGACAGTGGTGTGTTTTTTTTGTTTTTTTAAAAAAAGTTTTCTAAATTGCTTTCGTTATTGGTGGTTGATAAGCTTTGGTATACCTTGTATTGATTATCAACCCTATCAGAAGTCAGAGAGAATTTAGCAGCACCTACTACGTCAAAAGCTTGCTTAACGATCTGGAACTACGTCTAAATAGATTCTGTGAATAAAGATTTAGAGATCCCAGTAAAAGAACAAATGTGGAAGAATATGATTGATTTCAGGATAGGATAAACTGTAACTTAGTCAAACAATGTTTTATTAGGGTTTGCATGCCCTGTACTACCTTTGTTTCTCTAAACTATATTTGATGCAAAGGTGTTGCAGCCACAAATGAGCTATTGCTCATTCCTCATCTACTCTTTCTCATTCAGTGCAACACCCTTCAGGCAGAGTTTTAAAAAAAAGTTATTTCTTCTTTTGGTCCCTGAAGTTAAAAAAAATAATAATAATAAAAGGGTATGATGCTACGTTGGAGCATTTTATGTTTTAGTGATGTGGCACATGGAAATGCTTAATGGGAGTCCTTTTAAGTCCGACTAGGCTTTTTTTTTTTATTTTAATGGTATTTGCTGATTGGATTTATGGTTTAGTTTGTATCTAGTTGTAATGGTGATTTCTTCAAATTTGTCATATTGCTGCATAAATGAATTGCCTCTGACCATGATCTCTCATCATTTCTATTGTGCGTTCCTATTACTGTTTGGAGTAGGCCAGCTTTCTCTTCTTTTATAAGCGTCGTTCTTGTACTGCCCGTATAGTATTCATCTTTAAACCATGGAGCTGCTTGGAAGCCTTAAACTGAAATCTTTCTGGAGTATTGATATCATAAGCCAAGACAATCTGTAATCAAGGTTACTATAAGTACTTCGGCATGCAACTTTATTTACAAAATCCCTCATACTCATTCTGTATACCTTCAACAGACATCCAGTGCATGTTAACATGGCTTCCAGGGATGTTACTTGCAGCAAAGAATATATATTGATTCGCTGCCCCTGTTCACCAACTCTTTCATGGGCCCTTACATATTTCTCTACAGTAGAAGCAAGAACCGCCTAGCAACAATCTTTATAGCTGCAAGCAGTAGGTTGTCATGATAGCAGGATTAGACTGCAGAGCATTATCAGAGTTTGAATCATCCACGAAGTGGGTGGATGACAGTGCAGCCACAGTCCCATTTGTAAACAAACTGGTTTTAAAGGAAATCAGTTAACAAACCACATTCTAAAGAATCACATTAATGACTGAATTGGCTGGTTGTTTTTCACCCCCGGGGTTTGTTTAGGATGAGCTTTCTTGGTGAAAACAAGCCTTGGTTGGCATTTTCAAGGTGTCAAAAATGTGTCTTTGAGATTAGAGTGTGACAACTAATTCCGTGATCCGTGTTAATTTCAGGAGAGGTTGTGTTGCTGAGCCCACATAACTGGATTCAAAGTTGGCTTAGAAAACATAGCTGCCATTAACTAGATGGCGCTGTGAAATAAAACCTGCACTGTCCAAGCTCACTGAGCCTTCTGTTTACACCAGTATTCCTTGTTTTCAAAAACCTTCTTCCAAAGTTAAGGGCTAGAAATAAGTTATTCCCTGAGTGTATAATGTCGTACCAAGGTAATGTCCTGAAAAAATGTTCTTCTGTGTGATGCATGTTTTGGGGTTAGGTTGAAGAAGAGAAAGCGTTTGAAGGTCGAGAGCCATTGTGGTCATGTTTGTAATGCAATTTAGGGTGGGGAGATCAAAGGTAATAGTATCAGCCTTTGTTCTACGACTATACTAAACCACTATAATACCAGTGCAGTGACATTTTATATTCAGCATCATACTTTTTATGGGTATACAGCTTCTGCAGGGTGCTTAAGGTAGATTTGTCTGACACTGAATTAGTCTCTTTCTGAATCTCGTGTATTATTGTTACTGTTGTATTAATTCCTTTCAGATTCCTTGATTTTTACACAGCACTTGATGGAGTTCATAGGTAGCCCTGGCTGCTGTCGATGCTTGTTGAGACAATGCAGTCAAAATAAATATATTATTTTTTATGTAAATAGTGACTTGTGCTGGTTTTTAAGAGATTCAGGCTGGATTAATGAGATGTGCATGTATAACTGCTACCCTGCACTGTGTTTGTATTACTTTCTAATGTATCTATAATGTTGATCTAAATTGGAGGTTGAATGCATCTTCATGTCCTCGTTCTGTAGTAGCGTTCCGTACAGATAGAATCTTGCTGAGACTTTGCTGTACACATACGTTCCACATTTTCTGCTTTTGAAACATTATAATACTAAGAGCATGTGTGCCCTGAAGTACTAAATATGTGCACTGACATTAGGCATTCAGCCGAAATTGTTTTTAGTGCACAGTGATCGGGCACATGCTTCATGCTGTGCAAAGTAAAGCAATATAGGACCTTGGGAATTAAGATTTCACGATGCCAGGATCCCCCAGTAGATAGTTTTAAATCTAGTGATAGCTTCGGTCATGCCAAGTTCCTCAGAAGATGAAACAAAATTTAATTTGATTTGTAAAATGTTTTTTTAATGATATTTTTCGTTGTCATGTGAATCTAGTACTGTGCCCATTGGCTCTCTACTAGAAGGTAGTGATTGCTGTGCACCATTTCCTTGGCTTCTTTTGTCCATTCAACTGAAAGTAACAAAGCCATATCAAAGAAGAATAGCGTACTTTTCTACACTATGTATTAAAACCGAGCAACCAGTGTTCTTTGTGTAACTGTTAAAGTTTTGCACTGAAGTAAGTTGATTCCTCTGGAATTTAGCTTTTGGTCTCCGACATGCAATCTTTGTGCAATAAATGTCCTGTAAAGAAAGCGTGCAGCTTTGCTTTGTTTCTTGAGCGTGTGCCCCGCATTGGTGGCACAATGTTATTTCTTTTAATATTAAAGTATTGACTTTCGTTCAGAAAGTGCCTTTTTCGATCAAGAGAAATGAAGCCCTCTGAAGATACATGATGCACAATATTTCTTATTTGCATATTGCAAAAAATTTGTAAACTGTTGTACATTTTTAATAAAAAGATCTCATTTTGTAACAGTTTGTTTTGTTGCCTCACCATGAGTTTGTGCGGCTCGTAACGTCTTACTATTTACCACTGGTTGAACTGAAACCCGTCTACCATAATTCATCCAGCTTGCCCATAAGTAAAGTAAAATTATAAAAAGTAATCCCTGGGACCCCTAAATCAAGGACATAACTGCTTTGGTGAATACAGAAGATCTTCCCAAATACCTGCGAACACCTTGATCAAGAACGAATGACATCATGGGTGGTCATCTTCTCTTGCTGTGTGGGATATTCCCAGTATTGATGAGCTCCATGATTACTCTGGTATGTTTCAAGATATGCACATATTTGTGGTATAGTAGTAGTCTTACCCAAGGAGTAAGCTGAGAAAGGGTCAGTGATTCCCATACCTAAACCATTTTCTTCATTATTTAAACATTCTTGCAGAAACATTTATTTCTATCTCCTTGCTGCTTTATGGTTGGTCTTAACCTGCGATTTAACAGCTGAAGAATTTCTCTGCTTTTATGTTCCCTGGAGTAGACTTTGATTAGCCAATGGGTGAGCTGGTCTCAGTGGATCACAAACCAGACACACAGATGATTGCTGCAGGTATCTCACAAGTGCTCCCTGTTCAAATCCAAGGTGCAAGTCTCGAAGTTGCAGCTTCTAATTGGTGTTGCTAAAATTGCAGTCTCGCTATCGGTTTAGAAAAAATGTGTGGTTGTGGAGCCTGAAGCATTGAATCTTTCATAGATATGCATGTGTGAATTCTTCCCCGTCATCTGGCTAGGACCACTCTGGAATCAGTGTTGAAACATAAACTACATGCAATCAGTCCACCTCCTTCTCTGCTTTCATGCTTAAATCATTCACTGAAGTCTGTAGTACTTTTAAACTGACGAGAAACAATGTTAACATGGCAATGGGCCCTGCAACAGTGTTTGTTTAGTAGCACATCCACTTCGTTTAAAACCACCCCATATTAAACCAATGAGCTGAAAGTACTGAGCGCCCTACTTCGAACGGTTACCCTAGCTCAGATTTCTACTCCAAACTGTTAGGATGACCCCAGAAAGAGTTCTCCTCTTTGGTTTCTAAAAAATCATTTTAAATGACTCAACATAATCTTCATTTTCCCTGGACTATAAGCAGTCTTGGCTTCAGTTTCACTCAACTGCAATTCGGATTTTTCTTTTCCCGTCCAAGGTAGGCACTTTCAACTACAACCATGGCAAAAAATGAGAAAAGATCTCTCCTAAAACTCTTCAGCCTTTGGCCAAAGAAAGGGCTATTTATATGACCCACATTTAGTGCGTTTATTGCCTTTATCCAAATCTCAAGGCTTCGCACTGCAGCATTGTTCTCACAGACATTGAAAATGTATTTATTATTTATTTAAAGGTTTTTATATAGCGCTAGCTACACCCGAAGGTATCGGAGCGCTTTACATATGATGATCGTTCAATTAAAGTAAATGCATATATACAGACCAAGAAAAGCTTTGTGCAGTTAAGGTAGATACAATATGAGGACAACTAGCACAGCACATGTTAATGGCGAGAGACATAGAAGAAGATTAAACAATCAAATGACCTCCTTAAAGGGTCTGGAAGGATTGGGATGGATCTTTGGGAACATAACTCAGATTGTTTGAGTATTAAAGAATTTGTTTAGCAGTAGGCATTAAAGGTCCCATTTGAAGCATTAAAAGGATGGGTTGCAGTGGAGATCTCTAGGGAGTGAGTTCCAGATCCTAGGAGCATTTCTAGAGAAAGAGCGGGTCTGTGAAGATTTCTTTTTCAGTTTGGGAGGAATGAGAA
The DNA here is from genome assembly GCA_963921515.1 of Calotriton arnoldi. Taxonomy (NCBI): domain Eukaryota; kingdom Metazoa; phylum Chordata; class Amphibia; order Caudata; family Salamandridae; genus Calotriton; species Calotriton arnoldi. The sequence continues at coordinate 980,537 of CAWUFW010006086.1, read as the reverse complement.
GAAGTGAGTTTGAGCTTCTCAGAGCCCTGGCTCTTCCTGCTTTGGAAAGTTTGAAACCAAGATAGATTGGGTTGCGAGTGTGCATTGCTATATGTGTAATGCAAGCAGTTTTGTAGATGCATCATCCTTCGATGGGAAGCCAATTGAGGTTCTTGAGGGCTGGTGAGATGTGTTCAAATTGTTTAAAACCTGTTAGTAGCCGGGCAGCTGTGTTGAGAGCTGTTGTAAGGGGGGTAAGGTGGGATTTCAGAGTTCCTGTGAGGATAGCGTTGCCACAATCCAATTTTGAGTGGACTAGAGACTGCACTACCGTCTTAAAATCATGGGTCAGAATAAAAGGTTTGATTTTCTTGATGTTTGAGTGTACAGCGCTACTCTAGCAGAGTTGTTGATGTGGTCTTTCAAAGACAAGTTTTTGTCCAGAGTGATGCCCAAGGACTTTACGGAGTAGTGTAAGAACAGTTTAGGGCGTCCAGGTTCATGAGCCAATCTTGTATTGGTAGAGGGTTGTTTTTCGGGGAGAAAAGTAGTAGTTCAGTTTTGTTGGGGGTCAAATTTAAGTGGTTGTTGTTTAGCCAAGTTTGTATCTTGATTAGTGTTTCGTTCTGATGTATGACGTCATTCGGTGATTTAATATTGTAGTAAAGTTGAGTGTCATAGGCATATAGGTGATATTTGACCCCTGCTTGGTTTAGGATAACAATAAGGGGCTCCATGAAGAGATTGAAAAGGGATGGGGAGATAATTGAGCCTTGGGGTACACCCTGAGGAACTAGTGTTGATTGTGAGAAACAGTTGTTGTTTTTTATTTGTTGTGAGTGATGTTGAAGGTACAATGTAAACCAACTAAAGACTGTGCCATTGATACCACTGCGGTTCTAGAGTGTCTCAATTAATGCTGGGTGATTTACAGTATCAAACGCTGCAGATAGGTCAAGTAGGATTAAGAGGCATGCAACAACTTCATCCAGGGATCTGAGAATATCATCTAAGATATTGAGCAAACAGTTTCTGTGCTACAACCTTTCCTGAATCCTGACTGGAAGGTGTCCAGGAGGTGGAATTCCTCTATATGTTGGTTGAGTTGTAGAAGGACGCATTTCTCCATTGTTTTGGCTAGAAACGGGAGGTTGGTGATGGGTCTGAGGTTATTGAGGTCATTAGGGTCAGCCCCTTGGTTTTTGAGTATGGGAGTGATTTGGCCTAGTTGGAGGGAGGTCGGTACATGTCCTGAGGAGAGAGATATATTGATGATTTTTGCCCAAAATGGGGCGATGATATGGTTGAGGTTTTGTACTAATGTGGATGGGAGGGGATCATAGGTGTGGGATGTGGGCTTCAAGTTTGCAATTAAATTGAATACTTCACTTTCTGTCATGGGTTTGAAGGCAGACCAAATAGCATCATTTTTCGGTTGACGAAGATCATAGTCGACATTCCTGTTTCTTGGGACCAATCGGTCATTGGTTAAATTTGGAGTGGGGGCAATCGTGGAGGGAAGTGAGACAGTGGGGTGGGTTGGAATGGAAGACTGATTTTCCACTTGAATGATGAATTGCTCAATTGTTGCTACTTTACCAAAGAAGAAGTTGTCAATTACTTCACAGTGTTCATTGGAGGCTGTTATTTCATGAGGGGAGGTAAGGGTAGTTTGACGTTTGATGTTGAAGAGCTCTCTAGGTCTGTTCTTAGTGCAGTCAAGTTGGTTGCTTGCGAGTTGGTTGCGAAAGAAGTTGGCTTTTTCTCTAAAGATGTTTCTTACATGAAAGCCTTGCAGATCTTAGGAGTGAGAGGTGCACTGTAGAGGGGTACTGTCTCCATGTCCTTTCTGCTTGTCTAAGTTGTCTCCTCTCAATGTTCAGATCGGCGTTGAACCAGGATTTCGATTGTATTTTTCTTGATTGTTTTTGTTTGAGCGGTGCTACTTGGTCATCAATCATCGTTGTATTGTAGTGGGTGGTGAGGTTCTCAGCGGTGAGAGCGAGAGGATGATACTGTAGATGGGCCCGTACCCTGGATTCCAATTCCGTTAATGGCATTTGTTTGATATTCCTATCCCAGTGCGTAGGTTTTTTTGGAAGGGTCTTGATATTAAATAGTATGAGATTGTGGTCAGACCAGCCGATAGATGTGATGGATCGAAGTGAGATCAGATAATTTTTGATGATTATAGCATCTAGAGTGGAGCCTTTACAATGGGTTGGTTCATTGCAGAGTTGTTTGAGGTCATTTATTTCAAGAAGGTTAGTTAGGAGGCGTACAGTGGTATCTTCTGAATTATTCCATTGAATATTGAAGTCGCCCAAGAAAACGTCCTTCTAGTCCGTTAGGGAAAACCATGTTACTAGGTCAGTTAGTTCCTCTGAGAAGAGGGTACGATCGCCAGGTGGGTGGTATATGTTGTGCAGTGTGATAGGAAAGGTGCCTTTGGTTGCAAGTTCAACTCCAAGGTATTAGAAAGTCGAGTATTTTGAGATCGTTAAGGTAGTAAGCTGGGTTCCTTCTTTATGTATGATTGCCAGACAGCCACCTAATCTCTTTGGTCTGTCCTGTCGAATGATGGAATAGCCGGGAGGAATGAGCAGGTCTAGAATGGGTGTCGAGTGTTCATTGAGCCATGTTTCAGTGAAGTATCCAATATCTATTTCATTATCAAGTATAGCTTCTGCAATATCTGTGGCGTGTTTAACTGCTGATCTGCAGTTTAGGAGCAGGCATGTTAGCAGGCTAGAACTATTGTTTGTGGTATGAAGTGTCTGAATAGTGGTGTATTGAGCAGGCGGTCAAAAGCGAGGTGAACGTTCTAGGAATTCCATATGTGCCTATGATTACTGGGATAGCGGACAGAGGAGCGTGGACCCTATTCTGGGTCATAGTGATGTAAGATTCTAAGAGAGCTTCGGTTTCCAATTTCGATACATGGCTGCGAGCTCGGTGGGGTCTGTGGGACGCATGACTCAAGGGAATAGTGGTCCAATAGAGATATTGGCTGATAGTTGGAGAACCTATAAATGGAGATAACATCTCCCTACCAGGAGCGTGGTAGTGGGTTAACTTGGCCTGGGTCAGAAGGTCCTTTTTTTTTTACACGCGAGAAGTCTGTAGCTAGTGAATCAAGTTTTTGTTATAGTCTCTTCAGGAGCTGGGAAAGTCTGTCAGTGAAGTTTCCATCTCTAAACAAAGAGGGTGTATACGCATCCGGTCTTGTGGTTAAGGAGGGTGAGTGAGCTTCACTATAGGGAGGGCTTGTGTCATTGAGGTTGGAGATGTGGACATTTTCAGAGCTGATAGGGGTCAGCATTAGTAGAGAGGGGTGACCCCCATGGCCAGTGGTCTGGAGTTATCGGGTTCTGGGTGTATGTCTGTGAGTTTTGTTACTGTTAGTTCGTTGGTTGGGGTGGGTGCCATTGGAAAAACAAGGAAAGGAGTGTACCTTATGTCTCCTGGAGAAGATTTCCCCTCTCGAAAGCAGGTGCCTTCTTCACAGGAGGATTTGACATGAAATGCCCCACCAATCACAACAAAAGTGGTGCAAAGGAGAAAGCATATAAAAGCTCTAGAACTGGAGTTCTCCAAAGAATTACCCGTTCCAGCGGCCATGAACAGTCATGACTGAGATTGTCTTGTCGACTGCACTTACAGCGGCGTTATTGATGACTTTGTCACCAACAAAGACCCTGGGCTCACAGTACACAGCTACATCGGTGGTGGCCATCCCTTAGTCTAGCAAGGAGAACCTGTTAAGAAACCCACAGATGCTGAGTACCTTGTAGATGATGAAAACCACTATACACAGTGCCAGGAATAGTCTGTTGACTATCCCTTCTGACACCCGAGGTCATCTGTTTGTTGCTATTGGTACCCACAGTGTCATAAGCACAGTCACCACTGAAGGTGTCAATACACCCACCTATCCACATCCTGGATGGAAGAGGTGAAAGCGAACTTCAGTGACCAAGAATACATTTACAGCCCAACCTAAATGGATGTACCCTACATTCTGGAGTGTGGCAAGGAAGAATATGGAAGACCAGATCACCACTATGAACCTAGGTATCCTCATAGAGAGCTGCATTTTATTCAGGCCTCTGATGTCCTTCTGAATACACTGCAATAGACAATACAGACTTTTCTGAAATTAGTTGCACATCCTTTCCACATTCTGCAGGGTGCCTCTTGCCACCTTCTCAGCAACAACCTCAGCTGCTGCCTCCTTAAGAGCCACCTGAGGCACTGCATACTGTCCCTCCTACTCCTGAGGACCTGGGGAATGATGACCATCAGGATAACAATAGGGATAGTGATCCGAGGAGAAAGATGGCTATGTTCAAGACGACCAACATTAACACAGAGGATTTGAAGGATTTAGTAATACCCAAGAAGGGAGATAAACCACCACCACAACCGGATTCTTTACCAGCAGACTTCTCCCAGTACCACTGCTTAATGAAGAGCACAGCTGTGCCAAGATTGCTGATGGTCACAGGAGAACAGCTGTGCTTCCTTTGAACAAACAATTGAGAGACTTAAGTTGATTTCTCTTCCCCCCCCCGACTAGGTGTAGAAAGAAGGGCTAAAACTGACCACGCCTGGCCACATTTCTAGGGGAAACAAAGGGCACCTGACTCAACACCATCCTGTTTGACTGGTCACCCCAATCTGGACTCTATAAGCCATTTAGTCCTAGTTCTGCTTCTCCTCATAATGATGGAAGATGAATCGACAATCTGGGCCATGTCATTGACCTCAGTAAAAGCAACTAATGCCCTGGCCACCCTCAGATGGTACAACTGTCAAATGTGGCATTACATCACGTCACTTCTTGACTTTATCCTGGAGGATATGTGAGAGGAGCCTTGGCCAAGAGAGGAGACTAGCACATCTGTAGCCATTAGAGACACTGCCATGGGCGTCTCAAGTGCATGCTTTCTGCAACTTGCAGTTGTTGCGCTGCTTGGGGGACGAGGCTGGTTTAAATCCATCTCTTTCCATCCTGAAGTAAAAGAGCCTTGCCCTTTGATGAACAAATGCTATTTGGAAAGCTTGTGGTGATGTTTTGCAGCGTATTACAACGGACAAGGATACGCCATCCTCCACAGACTCCCTCCAGTACAACCTCCTTTGACTTCCTTTTGTCGTTGAAGGCAATCCCAGGCACACTGAGGTGAATGTATGACGGTATTCCGCATGCGTTTAGCACGTATGCCTTAGAAACGCCGTCATTAGAATGAGCAAGTCTTTATCACGCATTTGTTCAGCACGCAAGTAGTTATAACGACTTGCCTTAAGGGGGCCACTGGATTTTGGAATAGTTTAATTTACTATTCCAACTCCAGTCTGCGCAACAGTAGGGAAGGTGTTTGACTTTAAATCCAACACCATTCCACCAATGCGCCCCTCCTCCCCCTAAAGCAAGTCTGCGTGCTGAAGGAATGCGTGCTAAAGACTCGTTCCTTATATTGCAGGAACTGTGAAAGCACAGCGTGATTCCAGCTTCGTCCTAAAGGACTTTACCCACTGATGCACCTGCTACCAATATGGAGGACAAGGTCCTTAGTGCTAGCCATACTGACAATTAGGATATGACTGGGTTCTTCCTTGATCAACAACCATGGCTGCAAAAAGGGTCCGAGATTGGCAAGCAAAAAGAGGGGCACAACTTGGTTGTGCTCCCAAGATATAAAACAAACCTAAATTCCCAATGCTGCCCTGCTCTCGAACACCCGCATTTAGTTTGTGGAGGGTGGGGTAGGGGTGTATCCGTCTTTCCTCCACACTGGTCCAATGTCACCACTGACTGTACTTCAGTTTGTGCAGTCCAGGCATACTCTGAAATTCCTATAAAAGCCACCCTTTTACCTTCCCGGAAGGGTTACGCCACATAAGTCTCTGGGGACTCCAGCAGCAATTTGTTTTCTTCTGGTCAAGGGAGCAACTGTGAAGTTTACAAGAGCCCAACAAAACCCAGTCATTTACTCAAGAGTCTGTCTAATGAGTAAGAAAATGGGGAAATTAAAGCCAATCTTGGACCTCTGAGAACTCACGTTCATAAAGAAGCAGTCATCACTTTGCAAGAGGTGCTTCTGTTGCAGAAAGGAAAGTTACTCACCTCACTGAATCTATAGGACACTTACTTCCATGTCCTCTTACTAGCAAATCACAGGTTAACTTTGGTTCTCTGGCCGGGCATCATTAACACTTCAAGGACCTCATTTCTGGACTGAAATATGCCCTGGGTATTGACAAAACATCAGGCCCCTGTGGCAGGTTTTCTTTGAAAATAGTCAACAGATATTGCCATACTTGGGCAACTGGCTGGTGAAGGCACCCTAGGAGGAAAAAGCATAGACCTCCACAAGACCATGTATCTATCTTTTTCATCTGGACCTGAACCTCAATGCCCAAACGTCCTACACTTCTCTATCTACATAGATTCACTTTCTAGGGTCAATCCTGAATTTCCAACTTGACATGACATTTCCATTGGCAGAGTGAGTGATAATCCTTGGAACATAGGCAGCGAATCAAGGACAGCGAAAGTCTGTCCCGGTCAGATTTTACAAGTCACTGCTAGGTCTTATCATCCTGCATGGGAATAATTCCTTTCTGATGACCACAGATTAGACCAACTCAACAGGAGCTAGAGCTGCAGTGGCAACCGTTGACCAGGTTGTGGTGATGGCATAGAGGCAGTATCTCGCCTGAAGCATGTTATGGCGGGACCTTTGAAGCTGCTTTCTGTTGCATACGGGGGGACCTTGCTAACGCACTTTCATACCCTGGTGGGAAATCGTCCCAGGGCGCTGTTAGTGCTGCCAACGCTGCCACTGCCTCCTGGTTCCTCCGCAATTGATCAGCGCTAACCCTGGTGGGACTCAGAGTCCCAGGGTGACTAGCGCCTCTCGCCAGTTCGCACAGGTGCGGGGGAGGAGTCATCACGCACTCTTAAGCGCTTCCACCTTCCCGCAGCGCGGGACGCGCGCGGGCGAAGCCCGGGCCAAGTGCGGGCCCGTCCTTGCCTGTCACTGGCAGGAAGTGGCAGGGCAGGGCCACCCCCCTTGAATTTAGTCGTCCCTGATGACCAGCGCTGCTGTGGATCCTATGGAACTCTAATTTTAACTTTTTCCTACGGCAAGTAGACTGTTTACCCTTCGTGTATTTCGGACTGCAATCACCTGTAAAGACTAGCTGCTAGGTCTGTGTGTCATTGCTACTGGGTCACTTCCTTTTATGAAAAGACTAAAGTACTTTGTTCCCTCATTTCTGAGCCTTGTAGTGTAAATCCTGTGCGTTTCCTACCATTGTAGTTTTCCTTTGGTGGTTTTTATCTGACAAGTTGTTTTATAGTTAGAAATGGGTAAGCGCACCTGTTTTGCTAAAAAAACCCGGGCTCAAATCAATTCTCTCACCCCGCCCCCTCCGACTTCAATTGATAAAATGTTGCAAAGGGCAATTGGTGCTGTTACGTCAGAAATTGAGCGTACCGAAAGGCGGTTGTCAATCACCCCAGACCTTTTCCTGCCCCTAGTGGACCTGCCTAGTTCCAATACTCCCTCGTCAACTGTGGTATCAACTGGAGAAGTTTTTCCACCCCTCAAACTCAAGAAAATGTCACAATGACTATAACAAAATTGGTTGATGAGGTTGCAGGCCCACGTAAAAACGGGAAACGCAAGCAGTTAGTCGGGAGGGCAACTACGAGTAAGAAGGCAAGAAGAGGGAATGATCCAAGGGCACAAGATCTTGCCAATCGGGATTTACCTTCAGAACCTGCCCTAGCCCCTAGTGTGCACCCTAAGTATCCAGACTGGGCCCAAGCGCTATTAGTTGACTTATCGTCCCGACTTAGTGTTTTAATTAAGCAAGAGGTTGCCCCTTTAGTCGATCAATTAAAATCTCTGTCATCTATGATCACCACGAGGCAAATGCAACCTAGTTCCAATGTAACGATACTCCCAGCGAGGGGGGGACTTACGAATCCTGACCCTGATACTAACTCGAGGGCACATGTAGGTACAGAGGGGACCGTTAGTGTTCAACCCTCCAACATCCGGCAACTCACTAGACAAGCTCATAATCTCACTCAGCAAAATCTTCCTGCCCAGCACGAGCAAGAGCACAACACTAACATAACACCAAGAACAGCGCCTATTGTGGATCAGAATGACCGTGCAATGAATAGTATGTCGATTGCTCACCGACAAACTAGCGCCTCAGCAGGGCGAAGTGAAATCATAGAGGATTTGAGAAGTAAGACTGATGTGGTTCTCCCAATCATTAACCTCCCCCTGAATCATCGCCATATGTAGTTATCCTAACGGGAGTTCCGCCCCTTAAAGATAACCAGAGGGAGACACAGCTAGAACTCAGGAATAAAACGCTATTTTGGTTAGCTACATATAGACATTACCCCTATGAGAGGGCTGGGGAAATTCTTATGGTGCGGAGGGTAGATTGGGTGGGTTCTACTAATAAATCCATTCTAGGTGATAGTGTGGTTATTAATTTCAAAAACCCCCAGATGGTACGTTTGATAATAAACTATAAACCGATTTCTGGTGAACCCCGTACAGATGTGGGAGCTTTCCCGCTGGATTACTTTTATTCCCATTGTCGTAATCCTGGTAGGGTAAAATTTCCCTTGGGGCATTTTAGGCAAATAGAGGAAGAACGGATTCATGGCTTAAGACATGCCCATAGCAGATCCTTGATGTTTAACTTGCCTGTAAATAATCGCTATGGACCCTTGGAAGAAGTGGACTGACCATTAAGCTTGAATGGTGTGTGTTGTACAGAGAATATTCTGAAACCCCGGTAAGGCTGTGTACAGTTAGTCCAGGTGAGCCCCAAGCAGTCATTCCTGGCGGTCCCAGGTTTAACATTGGGGGCTACTGATGAATCCCTTTTGCCGGTTGGGGAACAGCCAGGATTATCTTATATCCCTGGACCCACTTTTATTAATCACTCCAGTCGTCTGTCTGATATTATCCAAGGGAATGCCCACCTAAGCACATCTCATGTTCCTACTGTTTCTGCGGAAGGAGATCCATGTCCAGGTAGTGTGCTTAGGATTTTATCATGGAACGTAGCTGGTATTAAGAATAAACTTTCTTGCCCAGAGTGGGGATCCTTTGTAGACCAGTATGATGTTTGCCTGTTTCAGGAGACTTGGGCAAAAGATGATTTTGATAGGGTGGGTTTTGTAATATTTAATACTCCAGCTATTGCTAGCCAGAGGGGCAGACCTTCGGGTGGATTATCCATTTGGGTTGCCTCTCACGTGGGCTGTACACCTACCCCCATCAATACTCATTCTAGAGATGTCCAATGTGTAATGCTGGGCTTTCCTTCTAAATTGCGGCTTGCTTTTATTAATGTTTATTCTCGTCCTGCAAGTCTGTCCCAGGAATCAAAAACGCTGGATGACTTAAATTCCTTTATTCCTCTGGTATCGTTAAATACAAGGCTGATAGTGGGCGGCGATTTAAATTGTCATTTTGAACCCCTCTCTGGTGCTCATGACATGATTATCAATGAGGAGGATCGCCAGTGGGCTATCCCAGATCCACAAGTCCAGCCGGCAAAGACCTGGTCCCCCTGGTACTCCAAATAAATGCTATTTTTCTTAACCATTCACTGAGAGCCTGTAATGGGCGTACAGCCTCTGATAGACCGGGTAAACCTACGTTTAATAGAATTGGCCAAGCATCTTTAATTGATTACATTCTTGTCGAGTGTAGATCTTGGTACAGAGTTCTGGATTTTGCTGTCCTCCTCGACATGACAGCGACCATAATGCTTTGACATTAACTTTTAGGGTCCCAGATTCTGGCTTCTCTCCCCAAACAATCCCCCTTTGGTGAATAGTTTATCTTTCACTACTAATAGGAGAAGAGTTAGGTGGGCAGTAATAAAACAAACATCAGAGAAGATGGGAGCTCTATATGAAATAGTAATTCCAGCTTTCCAGGAACTTAGTTGTTTACCCGCTGATTGGGATAACCCAGTATATTCTGATCAGGTTGCGGTACTCCATAAGAAACTGGCAACAAATCTAGCCGATTTCTTCCATCCGATAGTACGCCCTAGTAAAACAAAAAAGGCAACCCATAAGTGGTTTAATGATCATTGTCGTAAGGCCAAACGGGCGTTGTTAGTGGCTATTAAAGATAAAAACAAGCCACTAACTAAAACTAGGAGAGCTCACTATAAAGTTACTGTCGCTCATGCGAAGCAGTCCTGGGAAGAGAATAAGTGGATGGACATTAAGACCGCCCTACTGAACCGGGACATGAGAGAATTCTGGGCCATAGTTAGAACAGGAACTAGGGAGGGTAACCCAGCGGTTGAACCTAATATTCCAGCAGAAATATGGGCAGAACATTTCCGGGCATTGTATGCAGTAGAAGCTGATTTAGATCCTCAGCCTTGCAACCATAGTTCTCCCACAGGTGGCGTGGGTTTAGTTAGTGGGCAGACACAGGATATATGTCCTACTGCCCTTACCCGCGCCAACGTGGGGGTTCTCGGGATAACTCTTCGTGAGGTTGTCTCGGCAATTGAGAAATTACCAGCAGGCAAAGCACCTGGATTGGATAGGCTTCCAGGGGATTTATTTAGGGACGAACCACATATTTGGGGTCCCTATCTTTGGGTCCTATTTAGCGCTATTATGAATGGCATGCCAATCCCTGAAACCTGGGCTGGGGCAGAAATTGTCCCAGTTTTTAAAAAGGGCTCTCCTCTAAACCCTGCAAACTATAGACCGATCAGTCTGATCGATGTCACACAAAAGCTATTTGCAAGGGTTTTATTAGATCAAATACAGACCTGGCTGCTTGAGAATGACATTATAAGCCCCTACCAAGCCGGATTCAGGAAAAACATTTCTACCATGGACCAAATCTATAGACTTCAACTTATAGTTTGGAAGACGGTATTAATTGAGGGTGGCAGCCTCTTTTTGGTTTTTGAAAACGGCTTTTGAAAACGGCTTTTGATTTGGTCCCCAGAATTAAACTTTGGGGGGTGCTCAGAGAACTGGGGATTCCCCCCCACCTGCTTAGCATGCTTATTAAGCTGCACCAGGCCACTTACGCCCAAGTAAGATGTGGCAGGGGTGGAGAATTAACTAACAGACTCCCAGTTGACAGAGGAGTGAGACAGGGTTGTGTGCTCGCACCCACCCTTTTCTGCCTCTGTCAACGCATTAATTGCACAACTCTCTGAGGTTGAGGATAATGATGCTCCTAAGTTAGCAAACTCAAAGATACCGGCATTGATGTTTGCTGATGATACTCTTTTATTGTCTAAGACGTCTAGGGGGTCCAGAGGATATTGGATAGGTTTGTTGCTTTTTGTAATAATAGGGGCTTGGTGATAAACACCTCAAAAACTAAATTTATGGTCCTTAATCCGCCTAGGAAAATACATTCAAATCCTAAATTAAATGGCATTCCACTTGAAAGGGTTTCCGTATTTGATTATCTGGGTGTCACCCTCACTGAAAATATGGAATGGGCTTCCCAGATAGCTAAAGCCAAGCTAAAACTTGCCCAGACTGCCGGGGGAATAGCCAAACTGGTAAGGGAATCAACGATGAAGCCCATTGCCCCTGCCATTGAGATTTATAGGGCGCAAGCGAGGGGAGCTGCGTTGTATGGGGCTGAACTTTGGGGACATTGCTCTTCTGTCCCCTTAGCTAAGGTTGAGAACAGTTTCCTCAGGCAAATCTTGGGCCTTCCACCTAGTACACCGCTAATCCCCTTGCGGCTAGATATAGGTATTGCCCCGATTGAAGATGAGGCTGCCTTACGATCCCTAACTTTCTGGCGAAGGCTTTGGGTGACCCCAGAATTGGTTGAATACCAAGCAGAAACGAAGGATCTTCTAGCTCATCTAGGGGCCCTAAAAAAAGTCCCTTGGTTTATGCATGTTAGGCATCTATGTGCAATGATAGGTAAACCAACACTTTGGACTAATCCTGAAGAAACCAGTTTTATACTTTCACGAGTTGAACTTGTGAAAATGTATCGAATAAAAAGCTTGAGGCCATTCAGGTAAACCCGAAATTAGGTCCTCTAACTACACTGTTCCTTACAGTCAAGGAGGACTACAAATTTGAACCTTTTTGGATGACATTTTACCTCCCATAGCAAGGAAATTATATGTGCAGTTCCGATATAGTATTTTACCTATCCGGGCTTTTACTTCTAAATGGGCTCATTTGCCCCTCGTGGGTGCCCTGCTTGTAATAACCACGAGGAGACCGAACTGCATGTTTTATTCTTTTGCCCTGGGTATAAAGAAGCAAGGAAAAGTTGGCTTGTACAGTTGTGCAGGAATCTGGGGTTTGTGCAATGTATAGTGGCATTTAGAGTTTTGAAATATGACACTTCTAAGCCTATAGTTTTTGCTGTTTCTCGGTTTCTAAATGCAATGTGGCGAAGGAGAAGGGGTTTCCTTCATAAGGAAATATAACTAAATGATAACAGCCTGATTGCAGTACTAATATAAGAGCCCAATGCTTAGACCACTCTAATGGGAATTTGCTTTTAAATTTTTAAGATCAATGTAGATTTTTTCTTCTTTTTTTCTGTTTTTTTTTTTTTTTTTAATTGGAACTTGTTTTTTATCTATTTATTGCAACATTACTGTGTTGTCTTTTGCTCAGGGCCTGTTTAGTTATACTAATGAACCGACCAACTATAGGGAATCCCAGCCCTATGTGGTTTTCTCCATGTACTTGCAATTGTATGGATGTATTCAAATTTTTTAGGAAAATTTATGTTACGATGTGTATCCATAACCCTTCTAATGGAAGTGGTTTTATTTTCAGGTTGGAATGTTTTAAATCCAGAATGTAGTTTTACTGATCTTTGTATACTTTTATGGTCCTAGTGACCGAAATAAAGGTTTTTGAATGAATGAATGTTATGCTATGGTGGAGGTTACTGACTAGCTAAAGGCAAGACTTCCCTTCCCACCTACGATGGACCGAATCATCATGACAACAGACACTGCATGGAAGGTTGGGGTGCTCTCATGAAGGAGATATCTACAAAAGTTCTTGGGTTGAAGCAGGAGAATCAAGTAACATAAGCATATATAGCTGCAAGCCAGGCAATAGGCCTTCATGCATTTCTGCTATGGCCAGCAGTATGACCTCAATGTATTACTTCACCAGACAACGAGGAATCAGGTCTCGCAACCTGTCAGAGGAGCTGCAGCTGCTATGGGACTGGGCCATCACAAAGTGGACCTCTTTGTGGAACACCTGCCAGAGGTGCAGAACGAGTAGCAAGATACTTGTAGCTGCTCTATGTCAGACTGCCATGAGTGGGAGCTTCATCGGGATCACCCATTTTATATTGTCAGGAAATGTGGCGATCCCGCGCTAGACCGGTTTGTCACTCTGCAGAATAAAATAAATAAAATGTCTGTACTGCTTCGTCGGGTATTGCCCACTGGAATCCAGGGGCTATACCTTCTAAAAGGACTTGGCTGGTCTTCACCTATGCATGTTCAGCATTTCTCCTCTTTCCAAGAGTCCTGAGAAAGGCTAAACAAAGCCATGCTCACTGATAAAAACTATACCAATTTTGGTATGCCCTCCTGCTACAGCTCAACGATTCAGCTGAAGCTCTATCCCAAGCTGCTCACCAGACACAATGGTCAAGTCCTCCACCATGACTTGAAGTTGGTAAGTCGGACGGCTTCGTCCCTGACCTCTTATGTTTTGGACACATGGAAATGACAGATTGCTGAGCAGTGTCTGCGCCCGTCAGCGCCCTGGAGGCGACTGGCGCCGGAAATTCTGCCGGATGCATGTCAGGAAATCTGCACCCTAGTGTTGATCGAATAAGATATAGCAGAGAAAGTCTACTAGCTATGGGTAAGTGTGTGAGCTGCCGCTCCCACTCTCCTCTTACAGTAGACCTGAACGATCTCTCATGTAAATATTGTACCTGGGTGGCCACCCCTTTATCTGTCGCCAAAGGTACAGTAAAAAGAGGGAACTCTGATATGCAGACAAACCTTATTCCGAACCCTGGAATAAGGAATAATTTGAAGGCAGCCCTCCTCAACACTAGATCTATTTAAAAAAAAAAAAAATGAGTTCCAGCTCTTTGATCTCCTCGATGATTCTAAGCCCGATATCATGTTCATAAATGAAACTTGGCTTAATGCCAGCTCTAACCCAACCATCGCTAATGCGATCCCGCCTGGATATTTGTTAAAAAGGGAGGATAGGCCAGTTGGCAGGGGCGGGGGATTAGCTATCATTTTTAGGGACACCTTTTCCTGCGTACCACTACCCATTGCAGAATTAGCAGGGGCCGAGTCTATCGGCTTCCTTCTGACCGTGTCCGCTCACCAGTCCATTGCGGGCGTATTAATCTACCGACCACCAGGGCCTGCAGGTTTATTTCTGGAGTCATTAGGACACGCCATCGCCCCGGTCGTGGCACAATACAGCAATTGCATGGTACTTGGAGATTTTAACATCCACATGGACCAATCTACTGACCCTGAGCCCATGAGGCTGTACGAATCCCTAAGCATCCTTAATTTGAATCCTTATGTCTCACTCCCCACCCATGATAAAGGTCACATTCTAGACCAGATATTTTTGACGGTTAGGATTGAAATAGATGCACCCCTCCCCATTATCTGGTCTGATCACTTTTTACTCACTTTTAAAGTACACAAGGAATTAGGAAGGCCTCAATCATACGGTAAGCCGTGGGTGAGCTGTTTTAGGTCTTTCGATCAGCTCACTTTGGAGGCATTAGCTAACTCACTTAGGCAACATCCCATCTCTGTCTGTGGAAACCTAGAGAACGACGTACTCTCTCGAAAACTGGCTCCTGGAGCGCTCCATGGAACTAGCCCCTCCCAAAACTAGAGCAGTAAAATCTTGTAGAGCCTCAGCCCTGTGGTTTACAGAGGCCCTTAGAAAGAGTAAAAGTGCAGGCAAGCATCTGGAGAGGGTATGGAGGAAGAATTTTAACCCCATGAATAAAATTACCTATAAACTAGCGTTAAAAGCACTTTACGCCAAAGTCCGTGAGCAAAAAAAAAAATCTTCCTGTCTACGAAAATTGAACAGGCTGGAAACCGTAGCAAAGAACTCTTTCAAATTGCAAAAGATTTCTCCAGCCCGAATGCTATAAATAGCCGTTTCACCCCCACTAAGGAATGGACCATCCAGAATGCAAAACATTTCCATAATAAAATTACAACCATTCAAGATTCTTTCGGGGAGCTACCTCATGCAACGGATGCTAACACAGGTCTGTCCCCCCCTGATGCTCCTATCTCAGGAGGGGCTCTCCTGCAGTTTCCCCCCATCTCGATGGCCAAATCACTCAAAATCATGAAAGCACTTAAATCCGGTTCCCCTTCGGACCCTTGCCCTGCGAAAGTACTGGCATCTATAGCCGAGGTGATTAACCCTGTGGTCAACTCGGTTATGAACCTTTCGCTGTCCGAGGGAATAATGCCTGTCAGTTGGAAAGACGGGGAAAATTCTACCACTTCTAAAGAAACCTTCGGCAGATCCTACTGTAGTAATCAATTACAGGCCTATATCGCTGCTACCTTACCTGTCAAAGGCTTTGGAGAAATATGTAAATACTGTTATCACCGATTTTGTAGAGGTCAATCATATACTTCACCCAAGTCAATCAGGGTTTAGAGCCAACTTTAGTATGGAGAGAGCTCTACTGGAAATTTCAGAAACAATAAAAACTACACTCGATAGAGGAGGCAAAGCTGTACTGATACTATTAGACCTCTGCAGCTTTTGATACCGTGCCCCATGATTTACTCCTGCACAGACTCCAGGCCTGTGGCATTGGACGCACGGTACTTCGGTGGTTTACTTCATTTTTGGAAGACCACCAGCAAACAGTATGGGCCCCTCCTTTTTCGGCCCTCATCCCCTCCATGAAAGTAGGAGTCCCACAGGATCTATTCTGAGCCCGTCCCTGTTTAATGTGTACATGGCACCTCTGGCACTTTTGGCAGAGGAATGCGGCGACAAAGTAATATCCTACGCCGATGACACTCAGCTGCTGTTCACGTGTGAGAAAGACAGTATGCTGAGAGGAAGCGAGATAAATGCTTGCCTGTTGAAGGTGTTCGCCTGGTTCAGACAGAACCAGTTGATGTGTAATTCCGAAAAATCAGAAATCATTTTTTTCGGGCATAAGCCGGACGAGGAATGGCGCCAGTGGTGGCCTCAGCATATGTCCCCCCCAGCAAGCTCAGTCACCACTGTGAAAAATCTTGGAGTAAAACTGGACGCAGACATGTTAATGAAGTCCCAGGTCCAAACTGTGGCCGGGACATGCTTCGGACTACTTAAAACGTTGAGGAACTTTCTTCCTCTCCTACCAGTTCCTCACAGGAAAACTGTAGTCCAGGCCTTAATTACATCCAGGCTGGATTATGTCAATGTTCTGTACTTGGGCCTCCCAGACTATCTATTAGGCCGCCTGCAGGTGGTACAAAATGCTGCGGCACGAGCTATACTTATGGTAGGCCTGAGGACACATATGACCCCACACCTGATATCCTTGCACTGGCTCCCGGTGCGCAAGAGGATACACTTTAAAGCCCTAGTTCTGACCTTTAAGGCGTTTCACAAAATAGGGGCCCCCTACATCAGGAACAGAATTCAACACTATGCTCCTCTTAGAACCCTGAGATCCTCTACCCAGCGGCTGTCGACGGTGCAAAAATTCTCTCGCTCTCGCATGGGGGGGGCCGCTCCTTTCAGGTGGTGGCCTCACAGCTTTGGAACAGCCTGCCGCTTTCCTTAAGACAGGTACAGGATCTCCTTAGTTTTAGGAGAAATCTAAAAACCTGGTTTTTCCAAATTTAGTAGAGATCTTTCCTGTCGGTTTGTGTTCTGTTTCTGGGTCCTTCTTAGCGCCGGGACACTCTGTGGAGTAGCCGTGCGCTTTACAAGTGCCAAGTAACATAACAGCACTAGCACAAGCATGTGCCCCAGCAACTACAAAAACCTACAACATAATTGAAAGGATTTTTCTGCATGGTGTGCAGGTCTGAGTCCCATTTCTCTTCAGCCTTTCCAGGTGCTGCCATTATTCAGGGCCTTTCCCTGAATAAACCACCGGTCACTGGATCTGAACACATCACTTAGCTGATGCTTCTATCCTTTGAGCCCATCAATAGGACGGACCTGAAATATCCATTGTGGAAAACCACACTTCTCGCATTAACTTATGTTATAAGGCACTTGTAGAGCGCGCAGCTACTCATGCAAGAAGAGTTGGCGAACTTCAGGCTTTCACTATAAAAAGCCATTCATGCACTTCACAAAAGACAGTTACCTTGCACATCAACTGACGGGACACCCAGATTTCCACCTAAACAAACCTGTGATTCTCCGTTCTCGCCGAAATCCTTCAGCATTGGCTGAGAGAGCACAACACTTGCTAGACATTCATATTTAAGAACATCTCACTGTTTGTTTCGTTTGGATACCCAGACCGGGTGTCCTCTGTCTAAACAGGTATTGTTTACTCGCCTCACACTGTCACAGGAAAGCCAAGTGTCCAGTGCGGAGTACTGTGATGGCACATTCCACCAGAAGCCTGTCGACGACAACTGCACTGTACACAGGTTCTATATCTGGGCATTCCCTGAGCTTCTATGTGGAAAATCATGTGCATGTTCCACCAATACTGCCTATACAGCCGCGGATTCTTCAGTGTGCCAAACAGTATTTTGAAACTTGTTTCATTAGAGAATGAGCCTGCTTCATGCTTATTGGTTGCTTCTGATACTGCTTGCTGTTCTGATTCAAACATATCAATCATCCAGTGTTGAAGAAGAAATGTGTTATTTGCCTCTAAATCCAGTTCTCCAGTGTTGGTATCTTTCATAGATTCATATGTGACCCTTCCTCCTCACCAGTCAGAGGCTCACTAAGTACTCTAATTGTCCTTCACATCTGTCCTATGAAATCTGAACTATGGTGGCCTCTAGGAGAGTAGGGAGCTCAACACTTCCATGTCATTGGCTGATGTTTGGGTTGTTTCAAACGAAGTGGATGATTTGCTTAATGAGGAATTATGGTGGTTATGGCCATTTTAACAATGTTTATTGCTCTTCTAAGAGTATTGGGGGATTTCCAGCCTCTTAATGGGAAATAATTCGAGCAAGGTGACCTGTGAAGACAGTGGTGAAGTTACAGCTAACTAGCTGTTTTCTTATGTGAGCTGATCTTTGGCCAATTAGGTGACAGGAATCCAGAGCCTTAGCCACGGCAGAGGCTTTCAGCTGCCAGATTTTCTTCTGCCCCTTCCTCTAGAGATCTGTATCCGTTTCATCTAAAAAACAGTTTTGACAAATTTGAAAAGATTTGAGTAATCCTCTGGTTTCATTCTTGGAGTTCCATGCTTCTTTTCCTTAAGGTTTGCAACTAGATTAACTCGTATTATCCACCTAACATCTATCACCGCACAGACCGAGGCGATGACCACTCTGAATCCTCCTAATCTGCATCCTGTTTCTTAAACTCTGGAATATCCTGCATACCTCCTCATTTTCTGCAGCCTGTAATTTAGCCACCAGTTCTAGCTCTTGCTTCCCCCAACAGGTGGGTAAATAATGGAGACTACAATTAGGACAGAGGCAATGGAAGTTCCAATCGGGATACCGCACTGATGAAAGATAATGATGAGGAAGATGACGTTAACAATGATGATGCAAATTTCAACAATTTGGAGTGTGCATTCATCAACTAGGGTTCTGAATTGGATCATTTTATTACGTCAAATGATGTGAGCTCAGAGCCGGTGCCCAGGTGTTCCCCAGAAGACATGGGCAAAATTCACTTGTTGATTTTTTTTAATTAAAACAAACCCATGATTTTGCCATTCCTGTTTTTACTGCAGAAGAGGTGCGTTTTCTGTTCAACTTTAAAGAAAAGGCACATATTTAAGAGTGAGCAATTCCAGTTCTGGTCCAAATCTGGGAGGAAGGTTTAACCTTGATGAAAAACCTTGCCACTGTTTTGGACAACGTGTCACAGAAGTAATGCAAAGTGACTCCTGCTGCTCCTGCTCTAAATTAAGTAAAGGCAGATTCGATACTATCAGCAGCTGCCCAGCACAGGTCCAGGAATGCCTCTGCCCCCTATACCTCACCTCTTAAAAGTGAGATTCTCTGTGGAAACATGTCAGTGTTTTGGCAGCAAACACAGTGAATACATCTGCTGTTGTAGCATGGTACACTCACCAGTTGTGGCGTGATATCGCCCCATTTATGTAAAAAAGCTTGTGTCAGAGCACTCCTTAACTGTTCATCACCACAGACACCTCTCCATTGGGATGTTAAGCAATTCTAAAAAACAATGCTTGACAATGGTCTGTGGTCAAAGGAAGAGTAATTGTTTCACATCAGCTTACTAAAGCTCAAAGCGGTCTGGCTTGCTCTAAAAGCCTTCCTTCCAGAAGAGAAGACCACGGAGGTAATGATATGGGAAGACAACACCAATGCTAATTATTGTAGAGGCAGTCACGGAGCATTTGTATCTGAAAGAGATCGTAGTTATAGATTTCTTACCTTAGAATTACCCCCAGGCGTCAGACTGGATCCGGCGAAAGATTTTCTTAGCAGTACCCCTGCGCGTCGGTAGGTGGCGTCGGTTGACTCAGCATTCGGTGTCGTGGTCGCCGGGATGTCGTTGCGGTGTCTACTTAGATGCCGCCCCTGCGCGCTCTTTCTTTTTCCACACCAGCCATCGCAGATCCGGAGAGAGCGTGCCCTTAGTCACTTTTTGACTAAAGCTTTTTCAACTTTTGTCGACATCTTTTTCGAGTCCTTCGACTCCTGGTACACGTAGGGATGTCCCATCGTCGGACCGGCTTCAAGCCTTGTAACTCCTGTTACAAGCTGATGTCTGTCACAAATCCGCACCTCGTGTGCCTCTGGAGCGCGACCATGACCTGAAGTCGTGCTCCGACTGTCAGGCCGAAGCGGTCCCGAAAGCTTCTGGAGGCCCACTCATCATCGAAGTCTTCGCACTCCTCGGGTATGTTGAAGCACAAGAAGAAGGTGAAGAAGCATCGTCGCTCTTCACCTTCTCCCTGTCCGTCGCCCGACGCGACACGGGAACTGGAGCGTCGTCGCTCTCCGGCTCCGCCCTTCGGAGCCCGCTTCTGGAACAACTCCATGCTTCCCTCCCTTTCTGGGAGCCAGAGCGTCCCCTGCCCAGCTTTGAGCTTTCTACGAAGCGATGCAAAGCATCTTTGGGCAGCCCGACTCCGCTGGCACACCTTCGGGCTCCGCGGACTTGGCTGGGCGCCCTGGGCCTTCGAGGCCGGTGGCTTCAGCTCCTGCGCCGGAGGGCCCCCGAGGATCCAGGCCTGGATCCGGATCGGAGCCGGTCGACCTCACGGTACCTTCCCTGATTCGTGATCATGCTCCCGGCGCCCGTTGTGCCCCAACCGGCGTTGACCCCAGCGGACCCTGAGCCGGACCGGCGCCAACCGACGCCGGTACCAGCGCCGACCGGTACTTTTGTACCACTGTTCTTTCCTGCCGTTCCCCACCACCCTAACTGGCAGCCAGAGGAGGGTGAGGAGGACTGGGAGGAGTCTGGTGACCGTCTAGCAGACCAACTTGAGGAGCTGGACTGGCGAGAGCAGTTGCGTGAGGCCAGTCGTCTGGATACCTCACCAGACCTTGGTATGCTTTCTCCCACTACCGTGGCTACGGAGGAGGGGGCATCTACGCTGTGGTGTTGCGTAGGGCGGCTGAGGCCTTGGGCCGTGAACTTCCTGTGGTGGCTGTCAGGACTAACCTTCTGACTGAGGTGCTTCAGCCGGCAGCGGCCTCTTCGGAGCACTGCCTTTTAATGAGGCCCTCACTGACATCCTTTTGGGCACTTGGTCCAAGCCCAGCACAGGTGCTCCTGTGGATAGGATGATTGCCCGATGCCACCGCCCGGCCGACCCACTTTTCCTCTCCCAACACCCTACCCCCGAGAGCTTGGTGGTCCAAGCCTCAACATCAAAAGGCACGTTCCCTAATGCTCCCCCAGATAGGGAATCCAAGAAGCTGGACCATCTTGGGAAGAAGATGTTTTCTTCCGCCAGCTTAGGACTGCGGTCGGTGAACACCGCATATCTCTTGGGCCGTTACACGCTCTGTGTGGGACACGGTTGCGCAAGTGCTGCCGCAGTGCCCGGAAGAGGCCCGGGCCATGCTCACCCGCACTGTCGCAGAGGGTAGAGACGCAGCAAAGTTCACCATCCGGTGTGGGCTGGATACCTCCGACACGCTGGGTAGAACGATTTTAACGTCCGTAGCCCTGAGGCGCTATGCCTGGCTGAGGTCCTCTTGGCTTCTCTGGGGATGTTCAATCGACCCTTTTGGACATGCCGTTTGATGGCTGTTGCCTGTTTCGCGACAAGGCGGACAACGCGCTCGAGTGTTTCAAGGACACTAGGGCAACGACCAGATCCTTGGGCCTCACTGCCACCTCTCACCCCATGCAGTCTGCCTTACGCCCATTTCGTGGCTACGGAAGGGGTGCCACACCACGCTCCACCCAGAGCCACAGGCCTGCGCAAGCTACCCAGCCTCTGCGCTGCTGGGGACGTGGGACACAACGTCGTCCGTCTGGGGGCCAGCGGGCGGGCCAGTCCACCAATGCCCCCCCCCCCTGCAGCAGCCTCCAAACCTTCCTAGTCTGACTATTCAGGGCCACCACTTGCCAGTGGGTGGCAGGATCCACCATCACCTCCCCTACTGGCGCAACATCACGTTGGACAGGTGAGTTTTGCAGATAGTCCGAAGGGGCTACACCCTCCCCTTCGAGACTACCCCTCCCTCCTTGCCACCTACACTCCATCACATGTCTGAGGATCATTTGGCTCTTCTCCGCCAGGAAGTTACAGCTCTCTTGGCCAAGGGAGCTATAGAACGCGTCCCTGTGGCAGAAGTAGGTTGTGGTTGCTACTCCTACTACTTCCTGGTGCCCAAGAAGGACAAAGGCCTGCGTCCTATCTTAGACCTCAGGGACGTCAACCGCTTCCTCCGGAAGGAGAAGTTCAAGATGTTAACTTTGGCTCAGGTCTTGTCTGAACCTCGACCCTGGAGACTGGCTGGTAGTGTTGGACTTGCAGGGTGCTTACTTTCACATTCCAGTCTTGCCTGCCCATCGGCGTTACCTACGGTTCACGGTAGGCCACGAGCATTTTCAGTTCACCGTGCTCCCTTTTGGCCTTACCAGCACTCCTTGGGTGTTCACGAAAGTGATGGCGGTGGTTGCAGCTCATCTGCGCAGATCAGGGGTTCCAGTCTTCCCCTATCTCAACGACTGGCTGTTGAAGGCGGGCTTGCCCCAGCCTGTCATTTCCCACCTCCAGACTACGGCGGACCTCCTGCATTTGCTGGGGTTCACTATCAATGTGCCGAAGTCGCACCTGATTCCCTCTCAGAAGCTCCTTCATCGGAGCGGTTCTGGACACAACGCGGTTTCGGGTCTATCCTCCCGAACAGCGAGTCCGGGATATTCAGGCTATGATTCTGATCTTTCAGTCTCTATCCCGGGTTTCGGTCAAAATGACTCTGAGGCTGCTGGGCCTCATGGCCTCCTGCATCCTGCTGATCGATCATGCCAGATGGCATATGCGGGCTCTGCAGTGGGACCTGAAGTTCCAGTGGGCGCAGCATCGGGGGAATCTGTCCGATTGCGTCCAGATCTCGGAGGGCACTGCACGTCAACTGCAGTGGGGGCTCACGAACCAGGATGGGGTCAATGGCAGATCCCTCTCCCTTCCCCAACCAGACCACACTGTGGTGACGGACGCATCCCTTCTGGGATGGGGCGGCCACATGGGAGAGGCGGAGATCAGAGGCCTCCTGGTCTCCGGCGGAGTCCGGGCTCCACATCAACCTTCTGGAGCTCAGGGCGATTCGTCTTGCACTGAAAGCATTCCTTCCCTCTGTCCGGGAGAGAGTAGTGCAGGTGTTCACGGACAACACCACCGCCATGTGGTACTGCAACAAACAGGGCGGGGTGGAGTCATGGACCCTATGTCAGGAGGCCTTCCGCCTCTGGACATGGCTGGAACATCAGGGCATATCCCTGGTGGTTCAACACCTGGCAGGTTCTCTGAACGCCAGGGCGGACGAACTCAGCCGCAGGTGCATGATGGATCACGAATGGCGTCTTCACTCGGAGGTGGTGCAAGGTCTCTTTCTACAGTGGGGAGAGCCTTGGTTAGATCTATTCGCCGCCGAAGAGAATGCGCAATGTCAGCAATTCTGCGCACTGGAATTTCCAAGGCGGCACTCGCTAGGCGACGCTTTTCGTCGCGAGTGGAGTTGCGGTCTGTTGTACGCCTATACCGCTTCTGCCCAGAGTGCTGAAGAAGATCAGGCGTGACCGGGCCCAAGTCATTCTTGTGGCTCCAGATTGGGCACGAAGAGTCTGGTATCCCGAGCTGCTCAACATGGCCATCGATTGCAAGTGGAATTGCGGCCTCCTTTCTGCCTGTACCACTTCTGCACAGAGTGCTGAAGAAGATCAAGCGCGACCAGGCCCAAGTCATTCTTGTGGCTCCGAAATGGGCACGAAGAGTCTGGTACCCCGAGCTCTTGAGCATGGTCATCGATCATCCGATCAGACTGATTCTTCGGGAGGATCTTCTGTCGCAGCAGCAGGGGACGGTCCTCCACGCGAACCTGTCCAGCCTCCACCATCTTGCGTGGAGATTGAGCGGCGGCAGTTGACGTCTTTCGACCTGCCTCCCGAAGTCTGTGATGTAATCTTGGCAGCCAGGTGTCCCTCCACTAAGTCAGTATACGCCTGCCGGTGGAACAAGTTTGTGGCATGGTGCACAGCAAAGGCTGTGGATCCCCTTTCTGCCCCTCTTTCTGAAGTTCTCTTGTTCCTGCTTTCTTTAGCCCAGCAGGGCTCTGCTCTGGGCACTATCAAGGGCTATCTTTCAGCCATCTCTGCCTTCCTTCGGCTGCCAGATCAACCTTCTCTTTTCAAGTCCCCGGTAGTTAACTGTTTCTTAAAAGGCTTAACGCATCTTTTTCCTCCAATCCCCTTCGTTATGCCTCAGTGGGACTTGAATCTTGTTCTTACCTATTTAATGTGCGCTCCCTTTGAGCCGCTTGATAACTGTCCTTTAAGACTGCTTTCCTGGTAGCCATCACTTCTGCTAGAAGGGTGAGTGAGCTCCAGGCCCTTTCTTCCAAACCTCCTTTCCTGTCTGTCCATCCGGACAAGGTGGTTCTCAGGACCCGTCCATCCTTCCTTCCTAAGGTGGTCACTGCCTTCCACATCGGGCAGACCATTACTTTGCCCACCTTCTTTCCGTCTCCGCATCCTTCAAAGCAGGAAGAGAGGCTCCACCGTCTGGACCCAAAACGTGCGCTCTCTTTCTATCTGGACCGCACAAAACAGTTCCGGGTGTATGATCAACTCTTTGTTGGCTACGTGGGTGCCAAGAAGGGTCGGGCTGTACACAAACGCACCATTTCTCGATGGGTCGTTTTGTGTATTAAGGCATGCTATTCTCTGGCTAAAAAAGAGCCTCCGGTCGGGCTACGCGCCCATTCCACCAGGGCGACGGCAGCCACTACTGCCTTGGGAAGAGGAGTTCCTCTAAATGACATCTGTCAGGTGGCCACGTGGGCATCGCTGCACACGTTTACAAAACACTACTGCCTGGACAGCCAAGTCCGGAGAGACGGCTTCTTTGGCCGTTCTGTTCTCCAGGATTTTCTGGTGTGATCTTGGTTTGCAGACCCACCACCACCAACAGGGTTGGTATTGCTGGGGTATCTATTCTAAGGTAAGGAATCTATAACTAACGTGTTTCTTTCAGATGAACAAGTTACTTACCTTCGGTAACGATATATCTGTAAGAAACATTAGTTAGTTATAGATTCCTTACCGCCCCACCCATCCTCCCCGTTCTGCGAACTGAATAGGGTTAAGGACTACCTTTCAGGGGCCTAGTTTTGTGCACCAGTGGTCAGTGTCTTGCATGGCTCTGCGTTTCTGGCGCGGAAAGTTGTGTACAGAACTGACGTCAGCGTGCGAGGGCGGCGTCTAAGTAGCTGCCGCGACGTCATCCCGGCGACCACGACGCCGACTACGGATTCGGAGCCGACCGACGCCACCTTCCGATGCGCAGAGGTACTGCTGACGAAAAAACTTTCCGGATCCAGTCTGACGCCTGGGGGTAATTCTAAGGTAAGGAATCTATAACTAACTAATGTTTCTTACAGATATATCGTTACCGAAGGTAAGTAACTTGTTCTTTACGACCAGTAAAAAGGCATTTCCGATGCATCAAACCTCAAATGCATTCGCAAAATAGGTAATCGCAATTTTTGCGATTACCTATTTTGCAAATGCATTTAGGGAATCCTAATTTGCGATTCCCTAAATGCAATGCATGAAGCATTTGAAAAATGCGACTTTGCATTAAGGATTCGCAAATTACCATCAACTTCAAATTGATGGTAACTTGCAAATCCCTAGAAAAATGCACAAAATTGCATTTTTCAAAGTGTCATGTGGCGCAAGGCATGTGTGTACGCCACATGTGCACACTTACCTGTTTTGGGGGTGCATCAGGGGGGCCTTAGGCCCCCAGCACCCTTGAAATTGCATTCGCAATTTGCGATTATCTATTTGGTAATCGCAAATTGCGAATGGTTTTCCATTCCTTCCTATGGGCCTTTAGGCCCATAGGAATGAATGGGAATGAATTCCCAAATAGCGAATCGCAATTTGCGATTCGCTATTAGGGAATGTGTAGGAATCGCTATTTTTTTTTGCGATTCCTACATGCATAAGGAATTGTGACTCCTAAATAGCGATTTCTTAAAAATTGCGATTAAGGAATCGCAATTCCTTATCTTGATGCATGTGCCCCTAAATCTCTTCCTGCAGAAGCATGATGAGGTGTGGGTGGAATACCGGGGTATTGTGCAGGAGTCCGCCCGTCCTATGCAACAAACACTGGACACGAAATTCGGACCTTCATGGGTTGATGTATATGGTATGGGTTAAGGTGATTGTTGCTAGTTTCATTTTTGTTGTATATACAGATTGTTGGTGGGTGGCGAGGGGGGGGGGGTCTACATGCAGGGGTTTGCATTTTATGTTTAAATTTGTGTTTTATTGGCAGTGTTCCTGTCTCAAAACCAATAAAATGTTTTTAAAAAACACTAAATGTCTGCTTGCCAGCAGGTGGCCCTGGCTGAGATCCCAGAGAGAATCCTTGAAATGAGCTGGTTTGCGAAGTTCCTCTATGCATTTCAGCCAATTCCCCCCTCATGCCCAGGACATTACATGAGATCAGAAGGACGGGTGCAGATTTATGGCTCTGGCATGAATACGTCCGCATTGGTATACAGAATTATGTGACAATTGAGTCCAAACACTAACTCCATTCAAGCTGGATCCAAGGCTTTGGTCCAGGGACAAATACTTCAACACAACATGCAGTCAGATAATTTGATGTCTTGGCTCATCAGGACATTGGGTTCGGTCACCCAGATGTCTTGAAAACTAGAAAGACAAATTCTAGAGCTCTAAGATTACCATCTACTGTGAAACCTTATGCCCAGATAATAATAGAACTTGAAAAGCGTGATAGTTACTTCGAAAGAAGTGTCCCAGCGCTGAGTGGTCAGAACTCCCAAGGAAGGTTTACAGAAAGCCCAACAAGACCAACAGCCTATTTAAAAAGCCATGCTTTCAGATGTTTCCGGAACAGATCCTCTGTCTTAGATTGCCTAAGACTGCGAGGAAGAGAGCTCCATAACTTGCCACCCAGCGTTCCCCTTGGTCTCACGAGAAACATGATACCTCAGTCGTGTGGGTGGGCCTAGTGTCTGCGACAGAGAAGAGCCAAAAATGTGTAGAGATTGAGGGGGTATCACAGAGTGTTCATAAGCTCAATTTGTTTTATACGTTTTTAGGATGACTCTGCTTTGGGTACATACCAAAATGAGGTATCGTTTTTATGGGGAGACCAAGGGGAACGCTGGGTGGTAGGAAGTTTGTGCCGGTGCAGTGATCCCACACAGAAATGTGATTTGTTTCGCTAAATTTGAAGTTTGCAGGGGATTTTGGGTAAGAAAACATTGGGGGATCAACGCAAGCCACACATCCCTGGACTCCCCTGGGTGTCTAGCTTTCAGAAATGTCTTGGTTTGGTAGATTTACCTAGATGATTGCCGAGCTTGGGACCAAAATCGCTGGTGACACTTTGCAAAACCAGGCTGTTTTGTGATAGATAACTTTGATGTCTCCACAATACGTTTTAGGCCCTTCCCTGTCGCGGGCACTTGGCCCACCCACACAAGTGAGGCCGCATGTTTATTGGGAGCGCTGGGTGGTAGGAAATTTGTGGTTTCTTTCTGATTCTGGAAGAATATGGCACAGTAATGCAAGGAAAATGTGTAATTATAGTCACATTTTGAAGTTTGCAGGGCATTGTGGATAAGAACTTGTACGGATCCACGAGAGGCACACCACCCTGTACTCCCCTAGGTGTCTAGTTTACGAAAATATCTAGAGTTGGTAGATTTTACCTAGAGACAATGTACACCCTGGCAGAGAAAGACAGAAAAGACAAATATTACTGCACAACCATCTATTCCTCACGTACACACACACTGGTTGGATTTAGCACGAGGGTAAGTGAAAGGTTCAAAATTTATATTTTATTAACCAGAGATTTCACAAAAATGAAATGCACGGTTAATAATTTAAAGGTCAATAAACTGAACCAATGAGACAGTTTGTGAGCTGTAAAGCGGTGACAAGGCACCAACCGCTTTACAGGTCATTCATACACCTTTCGTACGTGACTCACACAAGACCATTCACACTGCCAGCCGCGGGCTCAGCACATAGCAACACTCACTTTTTTTTTTGTATAAACAGATTTTTATTACATTTTCAAAACATTCAATACAGCCATATGCATATCTTATTACGTGGCATTTCCGAGTTCTTATGTTAATGATCATGGTTAGCATACACATATATTATTGGCATGTGAACATACATTTACTCCAGTATTGGAGCTTTCATAGATTCCCATGCCTGAATCATTCCCCGTCGTCGAGATGGGAGTCTCGGTGTACATAAAATAGCAATAGAAACCATTACAAAAAAGAAACTAGGCCTAGGCCCATTCTAGTTTTGTAGCATATCCACCTTTTTGTAAAAGAGACCAAACAAACCGAACAGCCAATCAGATTAGCCTCACCCTCTAGAACCTTGCTGAGAGAACCTCAGATTTTCTACCGCACGTTGTGCAAGGGAGTCTCCAATTGAGCCCTGCTCATTTCTACAGTTTTTTCTACAGTTTTTTCTCTGGATTTTTTGCTGATATTCTCTCCTAGGATGTCAGACAAGGAAAAGAAAGTTCTTTTCAAGGCCTGTGCCACCTGTGCCAAGAAGAGGTTGTATGTAGAGGACAAGCATAAGGATTGCATTTACTGCCTCTACCCAGACCACAAAGCAGCTGACTGCAAGATTTGTCGCACCTTCTCGACTAAAACTCTGCGGGACCGTGAGGGTCGTCTCTTGACCTGGCTCCAGAGACTGAAGTCTAGGAAGGATCCACTATCCAGTGACTGAGGATTCATCATCTGCCACTTCTTCAAGAAGGTCAGTTAAAAGGGGTAGGGCTTCCCCTTTGCCTTCTAAAGAGCGTCCTACTAAGCTCTCAAAGAAGGCCCCTCAGGGATCTGAGGGCCGGAGTCCTGGCGAATCTCCTCACCATGGTGCAAAGGAGAGGGAAGGACAGTTGGCAGCAACAGCAGCAGCCGCGCCAGCAGCACCAGGAGTGGTGTCAAGGGCTGTAAAACCCTTCAAAAAGCCGTCTTCTCTGTCTTCTGAGGGAAAATCTGAAAAGGATGCCCACTCGTCGACGACGGCAACTAAACAACCGTCGACGAAATCATCAAAGGTAAAGCTTAATCCCTTACCTACGTCGACGGGCTCGTCGACGATTCCTTCTGTGTCGACGCGGGTGGTTTCGGCTCCGCCGTCGACGGTTTCTACGACGTCGACGAAGGTGTCGACGACTACCACAACGACGGCGTCGACGGCCAAGATGTCGACGGTCTCGTCGACGACAGCGACGACGACACCTATCCCTTCATCGACGATCTACTCGTCGGCGCTGCTTCCATCCACAGCCTCGACGACGATAGTCTCCCTGTCGACGAACCCGTGTCGACGACATCGTCGACGACGGAAAAATCATTAAAAACG
This sequence comes from Calotriton arnoldi, assembly GCA_963921515.1. Classification (NCBI taxonomy): domain Eukaryota; kingdom Metazoa; phylum Chordata; class Amphibia; order Caudata; family Salamandridae; genus Calotriton; species Calotriton arnoldi. The sequence goes on along the minus strand of CAWUFW010006086.1, from coordinate 951,229 downwards.
CCGATTAACACCGGACATGACTTCCCCCGGAAGAGTTACTCCTCTTCCTCCAGCTCTTTTGCTTGAAGAACAAGAGGAATCTGACGACGAGGGGCCTTTTGGCTATGCTCATAGCCCCTCGCAGCTGCGAGTTAAGTGCCAAGATACGGACTCGGAGGGGGAATATCTCCAACAGCATACATACGACCAATCCATGGGTTATCAAGAGGATTACCACCAGGAGATGGTCTCGATGCCTTCCTCGCTTTTAGTGGATCTTCAAAGTATGCTAGCCGACTATAGGAGGAGATTCTCTACACAACCACCTCCTCCTGCTATGGAGCAAGCTGCAGCTGCACTTCCGGCTCGCTCTATTACTCCTCCACTACCACCATCGCAGCCTCCGCAGCACTTGCAGGTTTCGGATGTACCTCCAATGGAGCCAAACACACATGATGACACCTCGGATGAGGATCAAGCCAGTGTCCCTCCGCTTCACCAGGACACAGAGTGGGATGATTATGTTATCCCTGACCCGGCTTCTCCATCCCCAGCTCCTCTTGATTCTCCCCCGGTGGATATTGGGGGTTTCCATAAATTAATGGAGAGGGCCGCAAAACGATTTGAACTTCCAATGCCCATGGTTCAGTCAGAATGTTTCCTCTACGACTTCAAAGAACCGTATAAAAAGACGGTGCGTTCCATCCCCATTGTGGGCCATGTATGGGAAGAGGGATTAAAAGTGATGAAAAATCCTGCTACGGTGATGCCAGTCTTACCTCGCCTAGAAAAGAAGTATAAGGCCCCTGAGGACAGTCCAGCCTCTTTGGTTAGTCAGCCTAAACCGGATTCGGTAATATCTCAGGCTGCCCAAAGGAAGTCGCGCAACCCTTCGTCCCCTCTTACTACACCACCGGATAAGGAGGGCAGACGCATGGATAATGCGGGTAAAAGATTCTCTTCAATGGCGAGCCTCTTGGTTCGGGCAAGTAATGCCTTGGCAATTTTGGGCAGGTATGATCGCCAAATGTGGTGCGATCTGTCCCCATATCTTGACCACTTGCCAGAGGATTCTAGAGTGGAGGCGAAGAAAATCCTACAAGAAGGAGAGGTAACATCGACAGAGATAATTGACTGTGCGATGGACATCGCAACAACTGCATTCCGCTCGCTGGCTGGCGCAGCGGTCCTTCGTCGCCAGGGTTGGTTGAGAGCGACATGGTTCCGTCCGGAGGTCCAAAATAAAATCCTTGACCTTCCCTTTGATGGTGAGGCGCTCTTCGGTAAGCATATCGACGATGCACTTCAAGATATTAAAAAAGATACGGAAACGGCGAGATCTCTAGGGACTCTACAATACCGGAAAGTCCCTTTCCGTGGAGCCAGAGGAAGAGGTACTCCGTCCTATAGAGGTGCATACCAGCAACAACGATATTCCTCCTATGGTTCAACATCCCAATCGTATCGTATCGTCCGTCCTACAATCAGAGACAAGGCCAGTCCTCTTCTTTCTCCAGGTCCAATAATAGAGGGAGGCAAAGTCGCCAAGGACGGGATTCTTCCAAGCGACAATAGCGGCGTGCTGGCTCTTCTTACTGTACCCTCCCCCTCTACAACATCAGTGGGAGGCAGGGTATCAGAATACCTCCACAACTGGCAACTGATAACATCAGACCATTGGGTGCTGAACATCATTCGGTGTGGCCATACTTTAGAATTTGTCCATCTTCCACCATCCAAGCCCCTGCCGCCACAGCCTCAAAACATCTGCGCCTTCTTCGATTGGAACTACAGCAAATGCTCTTAAAAGGGGCAGTGGAACCGGTTCCTCTCTCTCAGCGGGGAGAGGGGTTCTACTCCAGGTTTTTTCTGGTCAAGAAGACGCTGGACAAGTGGCGCCCTATTCTAGATCTCAGGGAGCTCAACACCTATCTCATAAGACAATCATTTCGGATGGTGTCTCTCCAGGATATTCTACGCCTTCTCAATTCAGGGGACTTTATGGCCACTCTCGATCTCGAGGACGCATACTTTCATGTACCCATCCATCCAGCTCACAGGAGGTTTCTACGATTCACAGTATCCAAGAGCCATTTCCAGTTCAAAGTCCTACCTTTTGGCCTTCGATCTGCTCCGCGGATCTTCACCAAGGTGCTAGCGCCAGTAGCAGCATGTCTCAGGAGGCAACATTTTCAGGTTTTTCCCTACCTGGACGACTGGCTGCTCAAAGCTCCGACCAAGCTGCAAGCGGAGGAGTCAGTCGGTGCGTGCACACGCCTTTTCGACAGCCTAGGTTTAACTCTCAACATGGAAAAATCATCTCTCAACCCGTCCAGGATAGTTCGATTCCTGGGGGCCATCCTGGACACGTCTCTCAGCAAAGCTTCCCCAACTCTCGAGAGACAGGAGAAACTGTTGTCCATGGCTCATCTATTGCGAAGAAAAGAGTGTCTTTCAGTTCGCCTTTACAAGTCCCTGCTAGGGACGATTTCCTCCTGCATTCCATTGATACCTCACTGCAGGTTACGGATGCGTCCCCTCCAGGAGGAGTTGGACTTGCAATGGCGACAAATAGACGGGTCTTTCGACGACAAGGTGAGGGTCACTCAGTCTGAGAAACGCCGCCCTATGGTGGACAAAGAAAAAGAATGTGTCTCAAGGTCTGTCCTTCGAAGTAGTTCCGGCTCCTCAAGTACTAACGACGGACGCCTCTCTGGAAGGATGGGGCGCAGTGTTACAGGACTTGCATGTAAGCGGACGCTGGTTACCCCGCCATCGGCAGCTCCATATCCACCTTCTGGAGCTCAGGGCGATTCGTCTAGCGTTACAGGCCTTCCTTCCACGACTTCAACGGTCGGCGGTTCTTGTCCGCACGGACAATACCACGGCCATGCATTACATCAACAAGGAAGGAGGAACCAGGTCTCACTCTTTGTCTCAGGAAGCCCAGAGAATTTGGGAATGGGCTATCCAACACGGGATTTCACTCAAAGCGGAACATCTCCCAGGGGTTCTCAACGAGTCAGCGGACACACTGAGCAGACTGAGATCAGAAAGCCACGAATGGGAACTGGACCAGTCCACTTTGGAGGAAGTGTTTCGCAAGTGGGGAGGCCTTCCATAGACCTCTTTGCCACCCAAGAGAACAGGAAATGCCAATTTTATGCCAGCAAGCTACACCATCGGGGATCGCTGGGGAATGCGCTTTCGATAGCCTGGTCAGGCGCATTTGTCTACGCTTTTCCCCCCATTCCGTTGATATCCAGGATTCTCCGGAAACTCAAGGTAGAACCTTGCAGAATGATCCTGATAGCTCCTGCTTGGCCTCGTCAGTTTTGGTTCACAGAGCTTCACCTTCTCTCCCTGGACCTTCCTCTGCTTCTGCGGCCAATTCCACAACTGCTCTCAATGTCTCAGGGCCAGGTCTGGCATCCGAATCCTCGATCGCTGCAACTATCGGCATGGCTCCTGAGCACCGAGAATTTCTTGGGTTAACACTCTCAAAGGAGGTTACGGAGGTGCTTTCTCAAGCTAGAGCCCCAAGTACAAATAAGACGTACCGATTAAAATGGAAGCGCTTCTGTATTTGGTGTCATCAGGAAGGGGTGGACCTTTTCTTATCGCAACCTCATCAGGTTCTACCTTATCTCCTATCATTGGCGAAAGCAGGACTGGCTCACTCCTCTGTCAAAGTCCATCTGGCAGCCATTTCTCGCTATAGACGCACTTCCTCTGGACCTTCTCTCTGGTCGGCAAGGATAGTCAAGCAGTTTCTCAAAGGCCTCTTCAGACTCTTTCCTCCAGTGAGGCCTCCGCCTCCTCTTTGGCATTTGAATTTGGTTCTCGCACAGCTCATGAAGTCACCATTTGAGCCGATTCACCGAGCAGACTTAAAATTCCTCTCCTGGAAGGTAGCGCTTCTCTTGGCTCTCACTTCCGCAAGGAGAATCAGTGAATTACAGGCCCTGACAATTCAGGATCCCTTCCTTCAATTCAAGAAAGGCACAGTGATACTCAGGACTAACCCGAAATTCATTCCGAAAGTGCCTTCAGACTTTCATTTAAATGAGCCTGTAATACTCAAATCCTTTTTTCCTCAGCCTTCTACTCCGGCTGAAAGAGCACTTCACTCACTGGATGTTCAGAGGTGCTTAAAGTTCTACCTTGTCCGTACTGAGGACTTCAGGAAATCCTCTCAACTGTTTGTCTCTTTTAGCGCTCCCCGTAAAGGTTTTCCCCTTTCCAAACAGGGGATTGCTCGTTGGGTTGTCAGCGCTATCCGATATTGCCACACAGCAGCGGGCAAGCCCCTTGAGGGTCGAGTCCGAGCACATTCTACTAGGGCCATGGCTTCTTCAACGGCCTTCTTCGCAGGAGTTCAGATCAGAGACATCTGCAGGGCTGCGACTTGGAGCAGTACTCATACGTTTACAAAACATTACTGCCTGGATGCTTCAACGCAGAATGACACAGCTGTGAGCCAGGCAGTCCTGAGGAACCTCTTTCAGTAGGCGGTGAGCTTTCCCTTTCTTCCCTCCTACCATTATTTCGTATTGTTTGCACATTTTGGCAGTGTGTTTAAATGTTTAAACTATACTTGTTGTTTAAAGTACTGCAATGTTATGACTGTCCTCTCGCTTGTTTTAACAGTAAGAGAGCAAAATGTGCTTATAACTGCTAGCTACTCTGATTCAGGCATGGGAATCTATGAAAGCTCCAATACTGGAGTAAGAAAACAAGTTACTTACCTGTAACTTTGGTTCTCCAGTATTGGAAGCTTTCATAGATTCCCATGCAACCCACCCTCCTCCCCTGGGAAAGCTCAGCCTTCAGTCTTTTGGGTTGTATTTTACACAACGTTTACGAAAATCTGAGGGTCTGAGGTTCTCTCAGCAAGGTTCTAGAGGGTGAGGCTAATCTGATTGGCTGTTCGGTTTGTTTGGTCTCTTTTACAAAAAGAGGTGGATATGCTACAAAACTAGAATGGGCCTAGGCCTAGTTTCTTTTTTGTAATGGTTTCTATTGCTATTTTATGTATACCGAGACTCCCATCTCGACGACGGGGAATGATTCAGGCATGGGAATCTATGAAAGCTTCCAATACTGGAGAACCAAAGTTACAGGTAAGTAACTTGTTTTCATCACACATATTTACTAATAAAGAACCGGGCATAATGCACCTGTGGTATCATAGGGACAGCGCTCTCAATGGCTATGGATTGCAAACATCCCCCAACTCAATCGTTTCTTCTTTCCCCCCCGATACCCCATCCTCCTCCCTGTGCAGTGCCTCGTTTAAGCGTGTAGTTGAGTGTGCGGTGTGCTGCATCATTCCTGCGCTTATATCTTAAGAGCAGACCGTGTGTTATCTCTGGCCTCAAGATGGCTAGTTACTAACCCCCCTCCCCCGCAGGTATCTGAGTGTAGGACCCTGGCTCTTATCACAGCTGCAGAATTCTGCTTGTTCGGGGGGTGCTCAGTATCTCGTCTGGTGACGTAGGGTCTGGGTGCTGTACTGCTTCTACTAAGGATTCCCATCCTCTGGCTAGGTCTAGTGATCCCTGTCTTCTCCTGGCCTCCCAGAGGCGCACCGCCCTTTCATACCCAGCCCACCTTATCAGTTCTTTCCTCCAAACTGTTTCCACTGGCCTCTGGGGTCTTCCAGTTCCTAGCCATCTCTCTCTTTGCTAGAACCAGGGCTAGATGTTGAAACTTGGTTGTGGTCTTAGTCTTGGCTGTGTGAGGGAACCCTGCAATAGTTTCCCAGTAATTCACTATCTTTGGGCATCCCCAGAACATGTGGAGAAACTCTTCTCCAACCTCCCCACATCGGGGACATTTTGCGTTGTGTATCGCAAAATACCTATTAATCCTCCCGGGAGTGAGGTACGCACTATGGAGCACACAGAAATGAATAAGCTTAAATCTCACATTCCTTGAAACTTTGGGCATGCGGGCCACAATCTGCTCCCGATCTCTGTAATAAGGATCCCCTTGTCTCCTTCCCAAATGGCTCTCAGGCTGTCTAGCGGTAGCTGCATATCCATGGCCAGGGCAAAGAGCAGGGGAAGAAGAAAAAGGGCACCCCTGCCGTGTGACGCATTTTACGTGGTAACTGGCCAAAATGATACGGCCCGTTTTGACCCTTGCCTATGGATCTGTGTACAATAGGCGGGTCCAGGCCACAAACTCCTAACCAAGCTCAAAGTTCATCACCTGATAGAGGAAGGCCCATTCTAGGATATCAAGCGCCTTCTCGATATCAACTGCAAAAATCACGGCCTCCTCTTTGTCATACGTATCTGTCTCCTGCAATCGGAGAAATCTCCGAATATTCAGGGCTGGGTTTGCGGCCCGGAATAAACCCTGGCTGATCCCGATGTATAAGTGCTGGCATGTGTTGCAATAGGCGGGTTGCTAATATAATGCTTAGTATCTTATAATCGATGTTCAGCATCGACAATGGGCGGTAGGCCCTTTTGTCATTAGCCGGTTTGTCAGATTTCAGGAGGGGTACAATCAGGGCCTCTCAGGTAAATGTGGGCAGCAACCCCATGTCTCGACGCTTTATAGACCTCCACTAACTGGGGGCCTAAGTCTTCTACATAGTAAAACTCTACCGGCAGACTGTCTGTGTCAGGTGTTTTATTCCAGGCCATGGATTTTATAGCTGCTCTAATCTCCGGGAGCATACAACTCCCCCCCCCCCACACCGTTCGTCTGCATCCACCGGCATGACATGGGCAGCTCAACTGGTGCTAGAAAGTTCTCGATATCGCCAAGTGAGCGATCAGCTGCACTACTATAAAGGTGAGTGTAATAGTCATGTAGCTCATGGTTAATGTCTGCCTGGTGATATAGTGTGCAGCCTCGGTCCGCAGTGAGCTCTTCCACCACAAAGCCCCTTTTGGATGGATTTGCAAGGCACTAACAGCAATCCAGTCTGGTCTCTTTCCACATGTGCCCGTATCATTTAATTCCTGTAGTCAAAACACTGCAACCATTCTACTTGTTCTGTTACCTTTTCTTTAGCTGCAAAAAGTTCAGCCTGAACCTCTGGGTGTCCAGGCCTGCGCCTCTCCGTGTCCCTCAGTGCTTCCTCAGCTGTGATCACCTCAGCCAGTAAGGTCCTCTGGACCCTCACCGACTCCTAGATACATCTGCCCCTAATCAGTCTTTTCTTTTTTTTAACTCAAATTATGTTTATTGTATATCAAAACAGCGATACATACATAGCATGGTGTCAACCTTAGTGCAAAAGAGCAATAGGCAGTCCTAAATGGATTTCAGAATGACATGGGAAATGTCTGCACTAGTATTCGCATAGGAGTAATATTACATCAGACATGCATGAGACATAGTAGGCTGCAATGAGATAGCATCAGATAAATGCACAATAATTCGTGAACGACACCTCGTGGCTGAGTACACAAGCAAAAAACAAGAAAGACAAAAATAAGCATTCTCTTATAACTTTAAAGAATCCATAGCAAACATAAGAAGAACAGGTCAAAGTTTGTGGTAGGGAGGGCATGGGTAAGAGGGCATGGGTAGGAGCAATGGTACAACGTGTGAAAAGGGGGGCATAGCAACCCCCTTTACAATGTCTCTGCCATCGCAAAGTGGGGCATGAGTGGCAATACTAATCAAAAAGCTGGAGCATCCGAAGCTTCACAGGGCTAAAGCAAGTGAACTCTATGCGCATAAGGTATTGAATTAGAGGCCTCCACAAGCGTTTAAACTTTTTATCCGTTTTTGCCAAATTGTGTTGTATCCGTTCCATTGCTAAAATATGCCAAACGCAGGCGAACCATTGCGCTATTGAGGGAGGAGCTGTCTGCTTCCACATAAGTGCTATAAGCTGCTGTGTCGCTAGGAGCAAGTAGCTGATAAGCTTCCAGTCTGCATGAGTCATTGCTTGTAGAGCCGGGGGCTGTCCCAGAGGGGCTTTGGGCATGTGACACCCTATCCAATAGTTCTGGCAAATCACGCACGGCTCCTTGATACTGAGTCACTCTTTGCCGCCTCACTAGGATATTGCGGCCACCATTTTGAAAGTGGGCCTCGTTGCCTGCTCCAATTGCAAAAGACCACAGCGGGACCTGTTTTGCCCCTATTGGGGCTAGATCATTTTTGGGGAGGGTAACAGGGGCACACAGGTGGCAGTAGAGCCCCCCCCCCTTTGTGCCCACCTGATCAGTGGGATATTAGCAGCTAGGGGTCTTCCAGCGGTAGCTCCGAAAGAGTGCGACTCACTCCATCGCCGGCTAGCCACACCCCCACATTACAACACTCACATCAACAGAGAGTGCCATTTAAGGGCCCATTACTTTCATACGCCCATATGAATGGCACAGCAATCACACCGCCTGGCGGCTGATGGAGTGTGTGCACTGGTGTTTAGCTAGCAGTGTGTGTAGTGACCACCAGCAAGTCACTACTCACACACTGCCAGCCAAGCACCAGCTCATACACACTGCCAGCCAAACGCCAGTCCACACATACCACCAGCCAAACGCCAGTCCACGCACACCCTCATCACATTCTGTTTTTTTTTTTAAAAACAAATCAATTGGAAATAGATACAAAACTTTAACTACAAAAACAGCTCTAACTAAATACATCATTCTTATGCCAACCGTGAAATGTGAACAGAAAATATAAAACGATACAGACAAGTCAGTTTATTTTTATGCTCATGGTTGCTCCCCAAAACTCTGTTGTGTGTGGTACAATTTAAAACATGTGGGCGCACGCAGCCCAGGATTTGGACAATCGGGGCAGTACATACGACTCTCCTTCCGCATACCTCTTCGGGCACAGACTCTACATTTCTTATTGGGAAACTCTTTTTTGGGCGTGGGTGGAATGTGATCAGGAAAATGGCGATCTTTCAATCTAGTCACATCTTCCACCACTGCAACTCTAGGAACTCTTGTCTGTGCCACTACAACAAGGCTGCCTATCACAGACTGCTGAAACTGAACAAGTGTTATCTTTGACTCTGGAGAATAATCCTTGAATGCAACCAAAGCATTAAAGGTTGCTAAATGGATAACCAACTTCTCATATCAAACGTAAGCCTTACGAACTGCAGTGTAAGGTTCCAACCTCTTATCTACTCTATCCCATGGGCTTATTGTAGTCTAAAATGCACACAGGTTTCCACACTTCAGCAACCTGACCCCTAACAGTCACAGGTAAAGTACTTTCATCATGGATGGTAGTCAGCATGTAGACATCTCTCCTTCAGAAATTTTCACAGCTAGAAGTTCATCACTACGCAAGGCACTGCACTGTGTCTTCTCACGTTCCCCCTCCTCCTCAAACAAGCTCTTTTGGATAACCTTTATGGTTAGAGCGGATTGTGCTACAAGTAACACTGTCCACTTTCAACAATCCCCTGAACAATTGCACATCAGTGTAGAAGTTATCTACGTATAAATGGTGACCTTTGTTAAAAAAGTCCTCTACCAAATTCCCACACAATTTTCTCACTAAATCCAAAAGTGGATGGACAAGGGGGCGGGCAATACTGGAATCCCTACCGGTGTACATCCTGAAGTTATAGACCTATCCGGTACTACTCTGACAGCATATACATCTTCATTCCATAATGTGCTCTCTTGCTAGGAATCTACTGCCTAAAAATCAAACGGCCCTTGAACAAGACCAAAGACTCATTCACAGCTGTTTCTCTCCCTGGAACATAGATCTCTGAAAATCAATCTACTAAGTGATCAAGGACAGGCTGATTATTAAAAAGACGGTTACAATCAGGGTGATCTTGTGGCAATGCTGAAGCATTATCAACAAAATGCAGCATCAGAAGAAGAAGCAAATATCGATCACGACTCATGGTTACAGGAAATCTAGCCGTTGCCATCAAAGGACTAGTAGACCAATATGAAGACAGCGATGGCTTTCTTATCAAGCCCATCAAACAAATTAAACCCAAGATCTTATTCAACTCATCCAGATTTGTGGGAGTCAATCGGGAGGCTCTAGAGTGGGGCTTAAGTCTGGCACTGTTGTCTCCCAAATAGTGTTCAGCATATAGATTAGTCTGGTAAACAATCTCATCCAAAAAATACATTGACCATAAACAACTGAAAGAAATGTACAGGCAAAATGTTTTCAGTATTCACTCTACACCCTGTGACACCACTAAAGGCAGGCAGCACCATGTTTGGGGCAACCCAGAGATAAGCTCTTCCAATGGAAAGCCTTTCAGCCCCATGCTGCAATCCAGATACCTATTGCTGCGCTATTGGCACATCAGTGTCCTCCTCTAAAAGCGGCACTTCGTCTGCACTGAGAGTGGCTTCATCATCAGATAATTCCTCTTGGACAGAAAATTCACTGCCAGAATCCGGGACTTCTTCCTCTGCCTCAGATACAGAGTCAGTCTCATAATCATGATCAGAGGAAGACTGGAAAAGCATATCAACAACCTGCAGAGCGGTAATCCTGTGGCTAGTCAAAATCCTTACTAAGAAAAATAACTTGACAAATAAATCAACAATACCCAACACTGTGTAAAATAAGTAATAATTAAAGTGTGGCTTTATCAAACGGAAAGTAAAACTACTGGTAGTCTGAAAGAAAAAGGCAATCAATACAAACCACAGAAAGACCTATATTTTGAAAAAACAATGCCACTCACTTGCCATAGACGGCTAGACTCACCGGCACCTACTCTGCACAGACACAGCAAGCACCAACGATACCCCCCTAGAAAGGAAGAACAAAAGAAAATTACACTCAAAACAATACAATACAATACAATAAATATCACGTACAAATCCAAGGAGAATTTCACACACAATAGAACAGAAGCAAAATATACTGCTATTACAGCATTTTCAAAAATCACATTCATGCAGAGAATTGATACTCATTTACAGTAAACAGTATACAAAACCATTTTCTTACCAAACACATGCAACTACACAAACTGCAAATCTACCAGTGCTGAAACCGCAAGCAGGAGTCGCAGAACAGGAAATCAAAAGCTTTGCACTAGAATAAAAAGGAGAAATAAAACATTGCAATCACAAATGATGAAATAAAAAAGTTACCGTTACAAAACCCTATGTCTGCCCATCACCACCTAAATGTCAGCCACTCACATCGCCAGCCAGAAGCCAGTCGACACACGCAGCCAGCAAAATCCCCAGTTCAAACACACCATCAGCCAAATGTCAGTGTGCACACACGCCCAGCCCAGCGCTAGTCCACACACCACCAGCCAAACGCCAGTCCATGCACACTTCTAGCCAAGCGCCATTCCACACACACAGCCAGCCAAGCACCACATCACTTGCACTACCAGCCAAGCACCAGTCCACGCACACCACCAGCCAAGCGCCAGTCCACACACAGCACCAGCCAAGCGCAAGTCCACACACACCACCAGCCAAGTGCCAGCCTACACACACTGCCAGCCAAGCACTAGCCCAGACACATCAAGTACACGCAGACCATCACCCGAACTCCAGTTCACACAAACACACAGAAACTTACCCTTGTGTCTAGTGGTTTTCTGCCCCCCCTTGGGCAGATGGGCCAAAAAATATGGTAGATGTGCCCCCAAGGGGGGCAGAAACAGCCAAAACACATGCCCCCAAAAAAGGGGGTGACCCTTGCCAAAGGGTCCACTCCCTGACATATAAAGTAATAAAATTACTGGTGACTAGTGGCTTCTGCCCCCCCCCCCCCCCATGGGGCAGATGGACCTTAAAATGTGGCCGATCTGCCCCAAGGGGAGCAGAAAATGACAAAAACATTGCCCCAATAAAGGGGAGCAACCCTTGACCAAGGGGCTGCTCCCCAACATACAACTGTACAAATCTCTGGTGTCTAGTGGCTTTCTGCCCCTCAGGGGGCAGATGGGCCTACAAATGTGCCGGATCTGCCCCCTGGGGGGGGCAGAAAACGTCCAAAACATTTCCCCAGTAAAGGGGAGTGACCCTTGCCCAAGGGGCCACTCTCCGACATGTGAAACATGCAATCCCTGGTGTCTAGTGGGCTTTTGCCCCCCCCCCCGATGGCAGATCGGCCTAAAAACGACCACAAGGGGAGCGACCTTTGCCCAAGGGGTCGCACCCCATAACCGTAATTGTAAATTATTCCCTGGCTTGTAGTGGGTTTCGCCCCCCACCCCCCGCCAGCGGACTGATTGGCCTAAAAAACGGCTGGATTAGCGCCCAGGGAGGAGCGAAACACAGTCTAAACATGTCCCCAGGGGAGCGACCCTTGCCTAAGGGGTCGCTCCCCCAACTAAAGAAAAAGAAATCCCTGGTGGTCTAGTGTTGTGTATTCCTGCTCCACGATCACGGCCTCACCCGCGATCGTGGAGCAGTATTTCACTCTAAACAGGCACAGAAGGAAAGGAAAAACGCTTTCCTTTCCTCTTATCTGTTTTTCCCCCCACCAACCCTCCCAGGAGAAGGACTCACCTTAGAGGCGTCCTATCTCTGAGACACGCTGGAAGCCATTTGCTTCCAGCACGTCCCCGGCTGGACTTGATGACGGTGCGCTTTGCGCGTGGACATCATCATATCGCTGAGAGGGGCGAGGGGGGGGGGTGTGTGTTGGGGGTGGCAGCCATGGCTTTAAGTGGGCCGGGTCCTGCCGGTGCTCAGCTCCAGCAGTTCTAAAAGGCAGGTGCTGAGACGGGTCCCTATCTGGCTCTCCATTTTTGCCCTCACTCTCAGGGTGAAAAAATACTCTTAACTCTGCAGCAGTCCCACCCTTCACTGCCTTCGATGTAACTTCAAAGAGACTCGTTATAGTACTTTCACAGTCTCAACATTTTAGAACGGAAGCATTTTCAATATTATATACAACAAAGCCATAGTTGTTGCTTATTTATCTTATGCAACTAACAACCATTGACAAAGCCAATAGTCCTGGCTTGTTGTAGGTTTAAGGTTACTTGTTTTATATATGTGGATGTAATGACAGAAGCAGTAAAATACCAGTTGGGCGGGACACTATGCTAAGCACAGATTTTTAATTTCTGTTTTTAAGCCACGCCCTTAATTACATCGATCATGCCCCTTTGAGAGACCCCCCAGTTTTTTCACCCAACTTAAAGCCCTGGTGGCAGCGGTAGCCCTGGTGGAGGGGTTTAGAAGGGCAGCCCATGGGGGGTGCGCCAGCGCTTCACCTGTAGGTGGGTGCTCGGACGGAACGGTTCCATCCTCAGCACACGAGCACTGTGGCTGAGGACGGAACCGTTCCGTCCATAGCACCCAAGGAGTTAAAGGACAGACTGTTCTTAATCGCGAGCCAGTGCAGTTTGCACAAGGCCAAGCTCCTAGAGGACTGCTTAGAAAGATTTAACAAAAGCCGGGCAGCAGAATTCTGCACACACTGGAGTCTCATCAACCGACCCTGAGAGAGTCCCAGGTAGAGGATCTCAGGCGGAAGGCGAATGATGTTGTTCAGGGATTTTAGAATCCCAAAGCATTTGCCTGCCAGGGCCATGACTTGACTGTCAAAGGTAAGGTTTTCATCAAACCAAATGCCTAGGTTTTTAACCCTAGGCTTTGGTGAGGGAAGGGGGCCTAAGGTAGATAGCCACCAATCAGAAGTCCAAATGGATGACTGCTTGCCCAGGATAAGGACCTCAGTCTTGCCCGCATTTCACAATAAGGCAATTGAGGGCCATCCATTGTGCTACCTCTGACAAACAGGCTCTCAAAGAGATTTCGGTGCTAGCAGGTTTCTGTGTCAAGGTGACAAGCAACTGCGTATCATTGGCATACGATACGATAAAGATTAAAAAGGATAGGGCTCAAAGATGAGCCCTGCGGCAACCCCTGCTGCAGTGACAGAACCTGAGAGCAAAAGGGTTACAGCACGACCTTAAAAGAGTGGCCCTGCAAGAAAGATGCAAACCACTGCAGTGCCCTGTGGCCAACATCCCAATTCCACAACCTCTCTAACAGGAGGTTGTGGGATATGATGTCTAAAGCTGCACTCAAGTCCAGCAGCAGAAATGCTGCAGTGCCGCCCTGATCCAGAAGCTGATGCATGGATTCAGTACTATAACAGGGACAAAAGCCTGACTGAGTTCTATGGAGCAAGTTTTTAGCTTAAATAAGCATTGACACCTGTTGATTAACATATTTTTCTAACACTTTCGAAAGACAAGGGAGCAGCGAGATTGGCCTATAAGTCTCAGCTTTAGTAGGGTCAAGAGAAGGCTTTTTCTACAGTGGCACCACAGAAGTGTGCTGCCACTTCACTGGAACTTGAGCTGTATTAAAAGAATTATTGAGAAGCTCTCTGAACATTGGAAGAAGCTCATCCATTCCATGCTCCAAAATAACAGGAGCGGACGGATCACAAGAAGATTCAGATTTAATAGAAAAGCGATTGTAACTTGTTAAGAAACAAAGGTTTAAACTGTAATAGTCGGTCATGGTTCGTAGAAGGCTCGAGCCATGCTTCAAGATGTGGAGCATTTCTGGCAGCCTCCGGGAAGGGGGAATATATTGACACTACTTTGTCCAAAAAGAAGTTGGAAAGAGCATTACATCTGTCCTCCAAAGGAGGGATAAGTGAAGAAACCCTCTCCAGCGAGGTTAAAGATTTTACAATAGAAAAATTTCTCCAGTAGAGTTTTGTGCCAGCTCAATTTTATTGGCATAAAACTCCTGTTGCGCCTGCCTAATGCGCCTAAGATAGATCTTTACAGCTGAACGTCAGATGTCCTTGCTGGCTAACTCAAAATCTTTATGCCAGATATGCTTGCAGCGCTAACAATTCTTTCAGAGTGTGGCTAGCTCCTCATTGAACCAATCCACAGAAGGTCTAGGTCTGTATGTTAACCTGTCAGCTACTGGAGCAATTAAATCCAGAGCCCCAGATATCCAATATTCTACCTGCAAGTTGTCTAACGTAACACAGTTTCCGAGTTTAGGCTGATTCATGGCTTAGGCACTTGTAAAATTAGCCATGGTAACCGCAGCGTGTGCTGTTTGAGTGGAGGGACGTGGCTCCGCCCTTTTCCCCTTCATTTCCGCTACCGGGGGCATTACATTAACAGCATGGCTGACCGGCCGCGCAGCGGACGTGCGCAGCGGGCGCGCCGGCGGCGCGCCAAAGGCAAGCCCGTCCGCGGCCGGTTCGCGTCCAGCACCAGCCATGCTGCCCGTTTGCAGGTAAACAAGGTAACCCAATGGTCTAGAATGGATCTCTTGGCCCTGAATGTTACTACTTGCCCCAAGCCTCACGGCTGTGACCCGATGACAGATACCCCTCTTGCTTTTTGCTCTGATTGCAATTGGGCGCCAGGAGTCCCTGGCTTAAGGGAGGTTAAAAGGGAACAGAGTGAGTCGATTGAACAGATCAGGGCATGCCTGATTAACTGCAGATCCTTATCTAAGCATGCAGAGGATCTGTGGTTGTTATTGGCAGGAAATGAATTTGAGGTCATGTTTTTAACCGAAACATGGCTGAAAGATGACACCTTGGCCTCAGTGGCATTAGCTATGCCTTCTGGGTTTAAAATATGCTGCGGAAATAGGAAGGGAGACAAAAGAGATGGGGGGGTAGCGATTATCTTCAAGGATTCCTGGGACATAGTTTCCTCAGTATTATTGAATATGGGCGTGGTTGAGGGCCTGAATTTCTGTATCAAGACTAGCCCTACAACCTCTTTCTCAGGCCTGTTGGTATATAGGCCTCCAGACTGCTTACCCAATATACATATGGAACTATGCAATTATATTGCACAGAAATCCCTCCTATTCTCTAATTATACTGTATTAGGGGACTTTAATCTGCATGTAAACGATTCTACTTGTACTCAGGCTATGCAGATGGTCTCCACACTGGAAGGCGCAAATTTGCTCCAACTTGTTAAATTCCCTACCCACAAAGCAGGGCATACCCTTGACCTGATATTTTCTAATATCTCGTCTATCAAAACTGAAATGCCAATCCAGGTGGTGTGGTCGGACCATTTTCTTATTCCTTTTTCTCTTAACTTGGCAAAACCTGATTTGCCTGAGAGTGCCAGATACTTTCTAAAGAGGAATTGGAAGAAGCTGACAGCCGAATGCTTAAGTCCAATTTTGCTAGCCAGCCATCCGCCTCTATCTTTAGACCCTAATGTTAATACTTTGGCTCTACATAATTGGATTGCTGCCGCAGTAGAATTGACGGCACCAGCCAGAATGACTAAATCCATGAGGAAATCGCCCTCTGCTCCATGGTTCTCCGAGGCACTTAGGGCCATGAAAAGCAAGTGTAAGCGCTTGGAACGACAGTGGAGGGTGGATTATGATGCTTCTGTCAAAATTACATATAAGAAATCTTTGAAGGTACTGCACAAATCCATGAAGGAGGCTAGGAGAGATCATATTGCTAAGAGTATTGATAATTCCGATAAACCGGGCAAGGCTATCTTCAAGGTGGTCAACTCTTTTCTCAAACCTCGTGAGCTGTTAATTGATGCCCAACCCTCTCTGGCACTTTGTGAAAAAATCTCTACTTTTTTCGATAAAAAATAAGCAAGGTCTATAATTCCTTTTCTGCTACGACTGCTACGGTTAAATCTGACGTGGCAGCTAGGAAAGCACCCTTGCCTCTCCTCTCTGAATTCAATCCTATTTCTCAGAAGGAAGCATTGTCTGCAATCCAGGGCTGTAAGTCAGGCTCACCGGACGACCCGTGCCCTCCTAAACTATGGAAAGAGTTGGCAGATTCCACCTGCGAGGTGCTGTCCAAAATATGGAACAATTCCCTTTCCTTGGGCATCTTCCCTGATTTATGGAAGCACGCCACTCTACTTCCTCTTAAGAAAAAACCCAATGTGGATTCTGGGGAATTGAACAATTACAGACCTATCTCTCTGCTGTCAGCCCCTGCAAAAATGCTGGAAAAGGCAGTGCAGCGGCAATTGGCCAATTTCATCGAGAGCCACAATATCCTGCACGACACCCAATCCGGTTTCCGAGCTGGGTTTAGCACAGAGACAGCTCTATTAGAGGTTGCAGATTCAATTAGAATGGCATTGGACTCAGGGGCATCAGCTATGCTGGTGCTCCTGGATCTGTCAGCTGCATTCGACACTGTTGATCATTATATACTGACCCAACGGCTTTTGGACTGCGGGGTGAATGGCACAGCCCTGGCTTGGTTGAAGTCTTTCCTCCACTTGCGCACGCAAAGGGTGGCCCTACAACTGTATCAGTCCACCCGCAAGCATCTATGGTGTGGGGTCCCACAGGGGTCGGCCCTAAGCCCACTGCTGTTCAATATATATCTGGCCCCTCTATTTACTTTGATAGCCAACTGGGGAGTTAAGGCAATTTCTTATGCCGATGACACCCAGTTGGTTTTCCCCTTTAAGGACCAGTCCGAAGACTCTTTTAAGAATTTTAAAGGCTGCTTAAAAGATATTGCAGGCTGGATGAATAACAATAAACTTAAATTGAATGCAGACAAAACTGAAGTGCTGTTTTTTGGCAAAACCCAGCCTCCGGCTGCTGACCTGTGGTGGCCTGTGGAAATGGGCTCGCCACCTGCGCCAGTGGAATGCGCTAAAAATTTGGGAGTAAAATGGCAGGCTGATCTATCTTTCTCTGCCCAAATTCAGCAGGTTACTTCCGCCTGCTTTGGTAGTTTGAGAAATTTGCGTAAGTTTATACATCTGCTGCCTGAGAGCTGCCGTCGGACCGTAGTCCACGCCACAGTAACTGCTCGCCTGGACTACGCGAATGGCCTCTACATTGGTTTACCGGCTTACCTTGTTAGGAAACTCCAAATGGTCCAAAATGCGGCTGCGAGATTAATCAAACGTGTTCCTTTCCGGCAACACATCTCTCCGCATATTAGAGAATTACATTGGCTTCCGGTAGCCAAGAGAATTAAATATAAGACCTTGACCCTTGCCTTTCGGGTTTTCCATGGTACGTGTCCTTCGTATCTGAAACAGAGACTGGGTGTTTACACGCAGACACGTGCTCTGAGGTCTAACACCCAGAAATTACTCTGCACTCCACGAGTGAAGAAATCCCGACTGGGTGGCAGATCTTTTATGCTGGGGGCGTCCAAATTATGGAATTCCCTTCCGAATTCCTTGCGTCAGATCTCTTCTGAAACACAATTCAAGAAGGCAGTTAAAACGTGGCTTTTTAACTTGGCCTAATCTTATGTGTCCTGATTGTTGCTTGCCGCGCGCGTGTCACTTGTCACTTTAGCGCCGGGACACCTCTTTGGAGGTAGCTGTTCGCGCTTAACAAATGTCAGTATTATTATTATTATTATTAACCTTAGCCCATTTCCTAGATCTAATTCTTAGTCTCAGAACAGAGTGAGATGAATATTTGCCCAAAGAAACCTGAAAAGGAATTGCCAAATGATCTGACCATGGGAGCGGCACAGGAGGATCGACAGCTTGCTTGCTACAATTGGAAAAAATAGGATCCAATATATGCCCACACCTATCTGTAGGCAGAGAGATTAATTGTGATAACTGAAGGCCTTCCAAATCCGCGCTTAATGCTGCTACCATTAGACAGGACTCATCCTTGAAATGAAGGTTAAGGTTGCCTACTATAATAAAATTATAATAGTGCAAGACCAGAGGAGGCAAAGAATCAGCCAAAGACTTAATAAAACCTGAGGCTGACCCCGGTTTATGATAGATTAGGATCCCAGAGAGAGAAAAATTGCTGGAGCAGGCCATAGTGAAGAGGGCCACCTCACTACTAGCTCTAGGGAGTTCGGTAAGAGTGCAAGAAAAAGACTGTTAAAGAACAACAGCAATACCCCTGCCCTGTTGAGCTTTCCTGTCTAACCTATCGTATACCCAGGTGGAATAGCTAACAAAATAGCTGACTCTGAGCTTCCTGTAAACTAGGTTTCAGTTCAAAAGACTGCACATGACACCTGATCAGAAATAAAATAAACAATTCATGCTTGTGCTTTGCCAAAGAGCGACAAATATTAGAGAAGAAATTGACCATGGGAAAAGCCAAGGAGGATCCCCTTACCTCACTACTGGAGGTGGATACACTCCAAGGCACAAACCCGCAAGAATCGCATTTCAAAGCTGAACAAGTCAAATTCAGCATCTGATAACAAGCCTGAGGGCCCGACTTAGCCAGGTTCCTGAGCTTCACAGAGAAGTATTGCTTCAGGTCCAGAGTCTCACAGCCAGGGGTCCTGGCCCCTGGCACAGACTGGCTTGCCTTATGCGTGCCTTTGGCGCGCCTGCTCAGGCAAACACATTTGAGCTTTGAAGCTCTAACAGGCTTTGCCCAGCTCCATGCTGATTGGACATGCCCCAACCAATCAGCATGTGTCCTAGCAAGTTTGTTTCATTAGTGCGGTGGGAAACGGGCGCAAAAATGTAAAAGTGCTCATGCAGTAGAAACAAATCAAAAGTTTAAAAGGTCCAGCATAAAATGTTAGTCACAGTTGAGAGCTAAACCCAAAATCCCTAAGTTCAAACCAAATGATAGCACGGCCGCTCTGCCCAACACATTTGGGGTCCGAAGCTCTAACAGGCTCCGCCCAGCTCCCAGCTGAGTGGACGAGTCCCAAACAATCGGCACGCGTTCTAGCGCACTTGTTTCGTCAGTGCGGCGGGAAACAGGAGCAAAAATGGAAATGTGCTCATGCAGTAGAAACAACTTAAAAGTTTAAAAGGTCTAGCATGAAGTGTTGGTCACAGATGAGAGCTAAAACCAAATATCCCTGAGTTCAAACCAAAAGTGGTAATGCTTTGTAATGTGGGTATAAATGGAAAACCTGTACCATGTTTTGATGTCAATGCGAACCATATCTGCTACCATTGGCAAAATCAAGTCTTGCATCTACTTCAGTAAAGGTCCTCCTGGTGGCAGCAATCTCAAGATACCTTAGGGACCAGGTAGGCATACCTGTTTTTAGCAAGGCTGTCTATAGAACCCCGTTTGGCCAATTCGTTGGGCGTCCATACTGTATCTCTTATGGAAAAGGTTTTCTTTTTTTTTTCTTTTTTATTAATTATCAAATCAATAAGGAGAGTGAGTGAAATGCAAGCACTTTCTTGTAAGGAACCATGCTCAAAATTCTTTAAAGTCAAAATGTGTGTATCCATAATTTTAGATTCATCCCTAAAGTGCCCAGGGCATTTCATCTTAATCAGACTGTTTTATTACCAATATCCTTTCCACACCATGCCGCTGCTGCAGAAAGAACCCTTCATTCTCTGGACATTAAGAGATGTCTAAAATTCTATTTACAAAAAAGACAGACTTCTATTAGTCAGTCCAGCTCTTTACAGCTTATGTTTATTCAAACAAAGGGAAACATTTATGTAAACCATCCATAGCCAGGAGATGTATCATGAATCTCATTGGCACATACAAAGATGAATAAATATATCAATTGAAGGCACTGTTGAAGCTGATTCCACAAGAGGTGATGTGACCACTGTTCCCTGTAAGGTGCGCGTACGCACGGGTGCGCACCTGTCTCACCTTGAGCGCACAGCGGCAGGTAAGTTCAGCAGCAAGTGCGTCCTGCACTTGCTGAATTTCTTTTGTTAAAAGGACGTGGCTGCGGGGCAGATTGTGTGCCTTTGTGAAAGTAGTCATGTTAATCGCATCGCACGTCATGCGCTGCAATTACAATAACATGATGTAGTGTGCTTTCAGGTGATTATGAAAGCACACCTTGTGCTTGTAGACTTGCTGCATTTCTTTTGTTAATAGAGCGGGGCAGATTGTGTGCTGCGCTCTATTAACAAAAGAAATCCAGGAAGACTACAAGCAGGGCTTTAAGTAGGCCAGGTCCTGCCAGTGCTCAGCAGTTCTTAAAAGCAAGTGCCGAGACGGGTCCCTATCGGGCTCTCCATTTTTACCTTTAGGGTGGAGGAAAAGAAAGCTTAACTCTGCAATAGTACCATCCGTCACTGCTTTTGATGTAACTTCAAAGACACTCATTTGTCAGTTTTATATAGCGCTAACTTGGAGCAAACATGAGCACCAGTTACATTATACAAGGGCATATTCATGTTTTGAATCACAGAATGTTGAGCCGACGTGAGGCTAGAATCTGCTTTCTCAGCTCAAAGTCGGCAGCTTTAGTTTTAGCTACAACCTCGCCCACAAGATTGGAAGCATTTAATATATTATATGCAACAAAGTCATAGTTGTTGCTTATTTATCTTATGCAACTAACAACTGTTGACAAAGCCAGTAACCCAGGCTTGTTGTAGGCGTAATGTTACTTGTTGTGTTATATATCTGAATGAATGGATAGACGCTGCAAAATACCAGTGAGGCGGCACACTGTGCTAAGTACAGATTTTTAGCTTAAGTGTTTTAAGCCCTCCCTGTTTAATGTGTGTGTAATGTAAAATGCACCCTACACTGGTATGAGTGGCGCTATAAAATGAATTAAATGCATCTCAGGGAGAGTGGAAATGGAGACAAGAGGGGCACAGTTAAAGGGTAATAGTGAGGGAATCACTGGCAGAGGTGGTCATTGGGACGTGCCAACAAACATTGTCACACAGGGCGCCACCAGCGCTAAGGCCGGCCCTGTGTGGGGCATATTGTGCGCCTCTGAGAAAGTATTCATGTTAATTGCAGCGCATGACTGGCGCAGCGATTAACATGAATACTCACACAGTCTGCACTGATATTTGTCGCTGCACCCACACGCGCAGTCGGGTCCCTGGCACACATAGCCTAGGCTGCAGCACACAGACACCTTACACTACCACACACACAGGAAATAAATGATAGGGAACATTGGTAGTGACCACAACTACTCTCTTCGTTTCAGTCTTGCTTACAGATATTTGCAAAGCAGCGACTTGGAAAAAGACACATGCATTTACAAAGCATTACTGCGTTGATGATCAGACGAAGAGGAAGTCAACTGTGGGACGGATGGTGCTCCAGAACCTTTTCTCTTAAAGTGTCATTCTACAGTGCTATGTTAACATGGATTACCGAAGGTTCCCAGGCTGACATCGGGGAATAATTCAAGCATGTGAATGAAAGATACCAATGCTGGAGAACTGTACTTACAGGTAAGTAACTTTGTCCTTTCACTGCAATGGACCTATTTTGATGGCTTCTCTATCCTGCAGATATCTCATTGTGAAGCTTCTTTTTGGGTGCTGGCTGAATCTAGATATTTTCACCAGTACCATCTCTGCAGTCTCAGGTGATACTCTTGCAGCAGCAACAGTGCACCCACCTGAAATTTACACGAACATAACCAGATGGGTTCCTTCTTGCACCACAGGAACTGGTGATGTTTATTCCGTTTTTTCCTGTGCTCCACAGACACAGGCTCTGGAGCTCGCTGGGGTTTTTTTCCACTCAAAATGCCAGCATATTTAATGCGCTTTACTCGCCATCCAAACTAAAAAGTCTCTGGGGTTCAAGCAATATCCAGATTGTGGCAGACCAGTGCCTGATTAAGATTCCTGTTGTGCCTGATACTAAAATATGAGGATACGGTATGCAAACTCTGTGCCCTCAGCCAATTAGCGAAAGGATGCCTAACTTATTCTGACCTCACACAGGTAATAATCTAAATCATGGAGCAACTCATCTCCCTTATGAATCTGGTTTTCCCTTTTAGAGGGACCCCTGTGCTGACCACGCCATAAAAGGTGCAAGGACCTCCTCTTCTTATTGGGACTGTAGCAGTATGCACAATGAAAATATATCCAGGGCATCTTAGTCATGGTCTTCCAAGCCTATCCAAAATGTACAACTACAAATATTCCCCTTAAGTTTCCATACCCCAGATATCGCCCATCTTCAGATAAGTGCTTTGAAACAGGCCATAATGGCCTTCTTGTTCTTCAGATGAATCCTGAAAAATCTTGTGTGCCCTTTTGGGCTGCTAAAGTTCCCTTGGCATGAGTGGCACCAGCAGGTCCAGTCTCTATGCCAGTGGTTCAGGTTACGCCTCTGTCCAGACTAACTTAGCTCAGGTCTTGATGGCTCCAAAATCAACCAAGATGTCAACGGCATTAGCATACATCTGCATCAAGAAGGGGTCCACTCCAGTTTGAGGGCTGCTGCATCATGTTGTTCTCTGGTTTCATGGTCTGTTAAAGTGAAAAAGACCATCCTTCCCACATGCCTCTGATAGTCCTTATTTAACCAATCAAGAAAGGCTAAGTACTGTATGAAGGATTAAACAGCTGCCAATAAGATAGTCGCACCAGACAGCTGACTTTGTGACGTTCAGTGCATTATTTGGAGCCGATTCGGACATCTTAGGTTCTTCAGAGCTCTGCCCAGTATCTGCAGCGGATGACGGCAAGACTGATACCGCTCCACCAATGAACAATCACATGGTCTGTTTGTAGATCTGCAGTGTGCTCATGGTTGGCCCCTCCACTGCTAGTAACTGCCATTCATGACGCCCCATCATCTGTGGATCATGCCGCATTTTCCTCAAAGTTTTTGGAGCTACAGTTGCTCTCTAACCAGGCTAAATAATTTTTTTTTTTTTTACAGATGATGTGTGTCACAGCAGCCAATTCTCACGTTTAGCGAGCCCCTGCTTGATACTTTCAGTGCCACGTGGTAGAAGCCACATTCAGATCCAGCTGTTAATAATCCACAAGGAAACACAAGTCAGCTTCAACTGACCCAGTGTCCCTTCTGGTAAAACAAGTCAGCTCAAGGCTTGGGCATAGGCTCATCTGGACAGTTGATAATCTCAGTTGCAGGGTTTTTCTCTTTCATTGTCATCGCCTACACTTTATAAATGCCTATTAGTAAGATTTTTCACATGCACTGAGAGAAACTGACTCAGCTGACCATTTACAGTAGCAACTATGAAGTCCCCGTTCCTCAGCGATGGGAAGGATGCAGCTCAAACAGTGTGAACCCCACGCTAAACCCCATAGATGGCATAGCTTTCTCAGTAGGTTATGTTGTAGGTCTTAGGACCATACTTGGGGACAGATTGATGGCCAAAAAGTGTTCAGCGACAACTAAGAGTGCTGAAGAACTGCTAGTGACGCTTCTGCTCGGGCTCTGTCCTTGACCTGTCCATTGGGTAGATTACACTACGAGGACTGCATATTTCTAGAGTACATCTAGGCCTACAACCGGCCAAAACATCAACCTCTCTGAACAAAGCAGCAGCACTAAGTTTGTCCCGGGAGGGGCTATGTTTAAAAGCCGCAGCCCTTCTCATCCATGTGTGCCACCAACCTATTCCACCCCACAAATACCTTGATGAAGGAGTTTTAAAAAGACTTTATAGGTCAGATCCCTAACTTGGAGGTCCCAGATGCTACTTCAGGTAATTCAGAGACCCTAAAAAAGAATTTATGTCCATTTACACTTTGATGTGATCGATATAGTGTAGTGTCAGAAAACGTGGGTGATTTTGAAAATATGTCTACATTCTGTGGAGTTGAACTTACATCCCTCATATTCTGGTCAAAGCAGTGCTTAATTTGAGACAGTGGTTTCCTGTGCTTGGTACCGACACTTAGGGGTCGATTCCGATCCCGGTCGGAGGCGCACCTAACACCATTCGCCCGGGAAAAAAACCAGGCGAATGCGTGTTTCCCGACCGATTCGCATATACGTCCGAACGAGCAAGTACGATGCGCATAACTGCCCAAGTCCCGACCCAGTCGCACTCACCCAATCCAGCTCCTGTACTCCGACCGAGGCGGATCCGGAAACGCAGAATCGAGTCGCACGGAAGCCAAAATGCAGCCCCGTCCGGCCGGACTAGTACGATGCGCCTTCCGTACGCGCCGAACCCGTCGCTACGCACGGCACGTCAAAGCATCCGGGAGAGGCGCACATAAGCTCCGATTCGCGCCACAAGACGATCCACGGCTACGAGACGAACAAGCCAGCGACGAGGACGAGGTGAAGCAAAGAGAAAGACGAACGAGACGAACCAACCATGAATCCCATCGCGCCGATCCTACCAATACATCTATTACCGGAACTGGTACGGACGCGTACGGCGCAGAAGGTAAGTCAGACACCCACCACACAAACAAACCACACGTACCCGACATATAACACACACACATAGGGATGCAGAAATTACTTACACCAGCAACAGCAGCACCATAGGGGCGGGATGGCTATCACCAATGCCACATACACACATAGGGGCCTGGATGCCAACCACTAACACCACCCCTACCCATGGGGGGCCCGATGCCTACCACCACTACCACCAGTACTCAGGGGGTGCTAGATGCCTATCACTACTACCACCCCTACTCAGGGGGTGCTGGATGCCTACCACTACTACCACCCCTACCCATGGGGGGCTGGATGCCTGTCACTACTACCACCCCTACCCAGGGGTGCTAGATGCCTATCACTACTACCACCCCTACCCATGGGGGGCTGGATGCCTGTCACTACTACCACCCCTACCCAGGGGGTGCTAGATGCCTATCACTACTACCACCCCTACCCATGGGGGGCTGGATGCCTGTCACTACTACCACCCCTACCCAGGGGGTGCTAGATGCCTACCACTACTACCACCCCTACCCATGGGGGGCTGGATGCCTGTCACTACTACCACCCCTACCCAGGGGGTGCTAGATGCCTACCACTACTACCACCCCTACCCAGGGGGTGCTAGATGCCTACCAATACTACCACCCCTACTCAGGGGGGCTGGATGCCTACCACTACCACCACCCCTACCCATGGGGGGCTGGATGCCTACCACTACTACCACCCCCACTCAGGGGGTGCTAGATGCCTACCACTACCACCACCTATACCCAGGGGGTGCTAGATGCCTGTCACTACTACCACCCCTACTCAGGGGGCTGGATGCCTACCACTACCACCACCCCTACCCATGGGGGGCTGGATGCCTACCACTACTACCACCCCCACTCAGGGGGTGCTAGATGCCTACCACTACCACCACCCCTACCCAGGGGGTGCTAGATGCCTACCACTACTACCACCCCTACTCAGGGGGGGCTGGATGCCTACCACTACCACCACCCCTACCCAGGGGGTGCTAGATGCCTACCACTACTACCACCCCTACTCAGGGGGGGCTGGATGCCTACCACCACCCCTACCCATGGGGGGCTGGATGCCTACCACTACTACCACCCCTACCCATGGGGGGCTGGATGCCTGTCACTACTACCACCCCTACCCAGGGGGGGCTGGATGCCTACCACTAGCACCACCCCTACCCATGGCGGGCTGGATGCCTACCACTACTACCACCCCCACTCAGGGGGTGCTAGATGCCTACCACCACCCCTACCCAGGGGGTGCTAGATGCCTGTCACTACTACCACCCCTACTCGGGGGGGCTGGATGCCTACCACTACCACCACCCCTACCCATTGGGGGGCTGGATGCCTACCACTACTACCACCCCTACCCATGGGGGGCTGGATGCCTGTCACTACTACCACCCCTACCCAGGGGTGCTAGATGCCTACCACTACTACCACCCCTACCCATGGGGGCTGGATGCCTGTCACTACTACCACCCCTACCCAGGGGTGCTAGATGCCTACCACTACTACCACCCCTACCCAGGGGGTGCTAGATGCCTACCACTACTACCACCCCTACTCAGGGGGGGCTGGATGCCTACCACTACCACCACCCCTACCCATGGGGGGCTGGATGCCTACCACTATTACCACCCCCACTCAGGGGGTGCTAGATGCCTACCACTACCACCACCCCTACCCAGGGGGTGCTAGATGCCTGTGACTACTACCACCCCTACTCAGGGGGGGCTGGATGCCTACCACTACCACCACCCCTACCCATGGGGGGCTGGATACCTACCACTACTACCGCCCCCACTCAGGGGGTGCTAGATGCCTACCACTACCACCACCCCTACCCAGGGGTGCTAGATGCCTACCACTACTACCACCCCTACTCAGGGGGGCTGGATGCCTACCACTACCACCACCCCTACCCATGGGGGCTGGATGCCTACCACTACTACCACCCCTACCCATGGGGGCTGGATGCCTGTCACTACTACCACCCCAACCCAGGGGGGGCTGGATGCCTACCACTACCACCCCTACCCATGGGGGGCTGGATGCCTACTACTACTACCACCCCTACCCATGGGGGGCTGGATGCCTATCACTACTACCACCCCTACCCATGGGGGGCTGGATGCCTGTCACTACTACCACCCCTACCCAGGGGGGGCTGGATGCCTACCACCAACACCACCCCCACTCATAGGATGGAAAATGCATGACACAACCAGCACACTACAACCTAAGGAATGCAAGAAAAAGACATCCCCCCAACACCATGACAAGCGTGTGTAGACTGTGTCAAATGCCTACAACACTGAACATGACTTTGAACATACACTGTGACCCCCATCACATGTGTCACACATAAATGTGTGTGGCCTCCACAATGCAAGCAGACCATGACTACTGTGGCAATGGGGTCCAACCCCCATCATCACAGTGACCAAAAGGTAAGTGTGGGTTCCATAGCTGAAGCACATTTTGAACATTGTGGCAATGGGGTCTAAGCCCCCATCATCACAGTGACCAAAATGTAAGTGTGGGGTCCATAGCTGAAGCACATTTTGAACATTGTGGCAATGGGGTCTAAGCCCCCATCATCACAGTGACCAAAAGATAAGTGTGGGGTCCATAGCTGAAGCACATTTTGAACATTGTGGCAATGGGGTCCAACCCCCATCATCACAGTGACCAAAAGGTAAGTGTGGGGTCCATAGCTGAAGCACATTTTGAACATTGTGGCAATGGGGTCTAAACCCCCATCATCACAGTGACCAAAATGTAAGTGTTGACATTGAAAAAGCTGCAACTGCCAAAGTGCATGGATGATTCCTGGTCACAGAACAACAAACACATCAGTGGCAAAGTAGTGCTTGTGTCCCATAGCAACATAGATTGGGGGAGGCAAACCGTGCAGTGCAAAGAAGACATACCTTTGGCCATGTGCAGACAAACATCACCCATGGGGGCTGACACTGTCAACATTCATCAATGACACAATGACAGAAGTGACCATCATAATGCAGAACCACATATTTGCACCAATGGGCACACAAATGTAGATATCCTGTGGAGACTGTATATGTGAGGTGAACAAATACCATACCATGGCAGCAATGGGACACACAAACAATGATCATTGTGCTGACTGATGACCTAGGAGTCCCAGGGACAGCAGGTGAAACCCACCAAACAACATACAGCCAATGGCACACTAAAGATATGCCAATGCAGTGGTGCAGATGCACAAATACAAACAGGCAGCCCCACACTGCACATCAAACACAACAGGTGAGGGGGGGGGGGTGCCAGTGTCCCCAGGCAACCACACAACACATGATGAGGCCTGAATACCAATTACACAGATGCGCATACAGTGCCACACAAAAGTAACTCATGGATCCAAATCCCCTATGTGGGCAATCAGACATTGTTAGATGAGAGGGAGCACAAATCACACATGTCACACAAGCATGTAGGAACAGCAACTGACACAGCAAGACACAGACACACCACAGCACTACCCCCAGGGTCCCCACAATGTGGGGACCCTGGGCTGCATGACAATCCCACTGTGATGACAAAGCTAGATGTCGTTCACACTGTGAACCACAGTCATGTGTCCTGATCAACAAACTACCATCACACCTACACAAGCACAAATCAATCAGCACGGCCAGTAAGCCAAGGCCAACATGGAGGCAGGGGTCTAGCCGGGCAACAACTCTCATCTGCACACACTCAACACCACACACCTCGACCTCCAACAATGTGCAGCAGTGAAGCTCACATGCACTGGTGACATTGAACATGCACCCATGACAATCCCATGGGGGGTGGTGGGAACTAAGGTGCAGAAACACATCACACATGGCCACTCAACAAGACTCCTGAATGTCTGACACACTGCACACTACGCTGTACATGGACATGACGGCAATACCACACCAACCAATGGGATCCCAGCCACAGTCCCACACCAATGAAGAAGCCAAGGTCACCCACAAAGAACACACATAGACAACTGCCAACATTGCAGCCCTGACCCTGAGGAGTGCCAGCAGTCACACACACAACGTGTCACAATCACTGAAAGCTAACACAAACTGGAAATTACATGACCGGTGTAAACAACAAGTGCCAAGGGGAATCCTGACTGTGTCCCATCTGCGTTTGCCCACAAACTCAGCCCTGACAGCAAACACACCTATGGGTGTCACCCTGATGACCAGTAATGTGCCATGCACCCACATCACAGAGAACCCAGGGAGAAGACTTTGGGGGAACATATGTCAACTCAGCAAGCATCACAAACGGGAACATCACTAGGGATCCCAGCATGCATAGCAAAATGGAAGTGAACACACACAGACATGCTCACACAACACACACCTTGGGCTCAGGCAATGTCACAGGATTACACACTGCCATGAGGGGACTCCACTCCTGTGTGAGGAAAGCTGTGCCATATGTTGCCTCAGTAGGGCTCCATCATGTCAGCAGAACACTTGGTCACACAGTCAACAATTAGCACGAAATGAAGGCTCCCGTCATATCAGCCTGGTCATGGGAGTGTCAACGAAATCATCAGCACAGATCCAACACACATGTATAGCAAGTTGCACTGACAACACAGATGAGTCCTTCCCCATTGATGCCCAAACTTGCATGTCCAGTGGAGATGGCCACACGGTCAGGGAAGTAGACTAATTGAACAATGGCAAGCACAACAGATGTGCAGGGGTGTAAGCCACAGATGTGATATTGCAAATGTAAGTAGGAAATCCCATTGCCAAATATTGAAAACATGACACCCTCATATGCTGCTAAGGATGACATGGATACACTACAGGATAGGACACATTACCCGTGGACCACATGGGTTCCTGCACAGTAACACTTCATTTTCATGAGACCAAAAATCACCATCACTGCAGCAAGGGCACGGTTAGCATCATCAACATCATGTACATCAGAAGCAAAACCACTAGAGAACAGAAAGTAGCTTTATTCAGCATATGTGGGTTCAAAGTTAAAGTCCAGAAAAAAAGAAACAAAGGCCAATGGCCAGTCCATTCTGAAAGTCAAAACAGGGTGACAGTGGCAGATGTCACCCTACGCATGCCTGCACTGCTACACACCAGGGACAATCCCCTCGGAGGGGCATACGGGGGGGCAGGCCAGGCACCGCAGGGACAGGATCAGGGCTCACCAGAAGGAGGCAGGGAAGGGGTGGTGGGTGCTGGAGAGCCACTGACAACTGCAGTGGAGGTGTCTGACATGGTGTGTGCCGGCACAACTGGGGGCATGACTCAGATGGTGTGGGTGCCGGCACGACTGCAGTGGGCCGTGCAGATGGAGTGGACAGGTTCCCCACTGCAGTGCCCAAGTCAGACGGGGTGGTAGTGGACTCCACTGCAGTGCCTACCTCCAGGGGAGGAGAATGGGGTTCAGGTAAGGTGGGCAGGACAGAGGGGAGGACACCGTCTCCACACCAGTGGCACAGACATGCGCAGCGGGGGTGTGGTGCCGGAAGAGCAAGTGGCAGGGGGAGAAGGCCGGATCATTTTGGGGATGGTATATCTGTGGGTGGGGAACCTGGGGCAGGGTGTGGTGGGGGCACCTGTGGAGTGGGGGCCTGAGGGATGGAGGAAGGAGACTTGGTGCTTGAGCTGCAGGGCGGCGGCGGGGTCTTGCTCTTCCGGGTCCAGGGGGACTTGCGGATGGGGGCATCAGTCGGTCTGCGCCTGGGGGAGGGTGTCCGGGAGCGAGGGGCACTCCCCTCCGTGTGGGTGGGCTTCCTCTTCCCCCTGAATGCTGTATCAGCTGGATCGGAGGGGAAGAGGCCGAGGTCACTGAGGAAGACCCGCTGTGTCTTTGGGGTTGCAGGTGAGGCAAGGGAAGGGGCCTTGGAGGGAGAGGTAACTGAGGACTGCGCAGTGCTCGTGGATGCGTGCGTGTGTGCCTGGGCCCCATCCCCTGTGAGTGTGGTTTCAGTCCCCTGACTGTGCGTGCGTGTGCGTCTTGATTTTGGCGTGTGTGTCTGTGTGCTGCTTGTGCCTGTGCTGGTGTGTGCCTGTGCCGGTGTGTGTGTGCTTGGGACAGGTAAGGTGCTGGGGAGTGTGGATGGGGCAGAGGTAGGAGGGGTGAGGGACTGTCGGAGGAGGGACACTGCTGCCGTCAGGGAGGAGTCCATGGACCTATTGCCCCTCTGTAGGGCAGACATGCCTGATGAGATGCCCTCCATGAACGACACCAGCTGAGTCAACAGAGTGGTGTGTGCATGGAGGACACTCAGCATCGCTGTCTGCCCTACATGGAGCTGGCGAAGGAGGTACACAGACTCCTCACTCAGGGCAGCAGGGGACACAGGGGCAGGGGGTGCGGTGCCTGGCCCGAAGGAGACACGCTCCCGAACATGGGAGCCTCCACGGACCTCGGGAATGGGAGCAGATGGGAGGGCGGTGGTGGTGGGGACAGCAACACTAGCTGGGGTGTGGTGGCTGCTGACACCCGCCTCCACAAGGGAGTCATCCTCCGAGCTGCTGTGGTCCTCAGCTGAGGTGGATGGTGCTGAGGACTCCTCGGTGTGGCTCCCCTCGCCCTCCGTGCCACTGGGTCCCTCCGACCACTCCTCGGCTGCTGACCCAGTCTGGCTCTGCGGCTCCTCCTGGTCCGTGGAGCTGTCCCCTCCTGTGGCCGTGGATGTATCTGCAAACAATAGGGAAACAGACAGACATCAGTCACCTGCACCGAACGCACACACCACAGTAAGTACAGCACATTACAGAGCAAGCCCTGGCATCCTTAGTTGAACATTGCCAAAAGTGCCCAAACAGAGTAGGAGAAGCCAATTGTCAGTCTGATGGTCAACCATGGCACTCACATCCCTCCTGGCCTTGCACCCATCTGTCTGGTGTCTGTTGGATGGCAATACCCCAGTGTGGACACATGCACCACCTACACAGTAGTTGGACAGTGCAGAGAACACGGTGAAGCATGTGAACATGCACACATCACAACTCTTGCCACTGAGTCAGTACAGGTGTCCGGATAAAGGGATGCCCAGAGTCAATTTTGAAATGCATGTGATGCATACCAGCGACAGACACCATGATGCACCCATGTCTGATAGTCATTGCCACAATGGTGTGCATGTAGCACATGTCACTCCCCTGCAGGATCACTCATAGGAAGTTTCATGCCATGGCACAGGCATGCCTGCTCAGTCATACATCACTGTCTCCAGTCACATGGGCAGGGCAGCCAGACAACAACAGTCTGCACTGTGTCACAATAGTAGGTCATGGGGAATGCAAGTCCTGGAGCTGAACAAGTGCACATGTACATCCCCCACACACCACATCATCTGAACCCTTATCTGTCCACGTCATACCAATTGGACATATGGGAGACCTGTAACACAACCCTCTGAACCTGAGCACCTCACAATCTGCTGTGAATGGGAAACAGCTGCCTGAACTTCACATTCGCATACCCCAGTCTGCACGGTCAGGTGATCAAACACCTATGTGTCACACAAGTATCGTCTCCTATGGTCACATCTCCGGTGGCATGCTGAGCCCCAACCGAGAAACACCCCAGTAGTCCTGACAACGAAGCCACAGCACACTGACACAGAGGCAGACACCTGAGGGGACATATCACTGAGCACAACGTGTCAGCTGATACACGTGAGTGGGAGTACAGAGTGTATTGTATGGCCTGGAGTAGGCATGACTGTTCTGCCCCACGTGAATGAGGGATGAGCCCTGGACAGTAGGCAGGTGGCTAAGTATGTGTGACACACGTAATATACACACTCCTGGGGCCCAAACATTGTTCCCACCCGCAGCATGGGTGTGTGCCAGATACCCCAGGCACATGTGGTGGATCAGCTCAGCAATTGGACCACATATCAAAGTAACACGCAGATTACATGTCAGAACACAGGCATTGTGTAAGCAATGGACCCACCCATGATGCCCACCACAGAGTTAGGGGAACAAATGCTGTCCCCCACCTTGAGCTAAGCAAAATGCAAGGACACAGTACCCAAGTGACACAATTCCCTGACTGTAAGGGCCACACCTGGGTATCAGATGAGGAGTGGGCAGTGCACAATTGAGGGACATGGGTCCTGGACCACATGACTGATGTACTGTGGAAGTTTAACCAGGCCAGAGGAGGGCACATAGCATGGCAGACAAAGTTCACAATGCAGTCATGGACTCACCCCCTCCTTGCTGCTGTCTGGCCTTCAGCTGCCCATCCAGATCAGGGAAGACCACCGCCAGGATCCTGAGCATGTGGGGGTCAGGGTCCGGTGTCCGCCCCTCCTGCGAGGAGGCGACAGCTTCAGCTGGACCCGTGCGATCCTCCGGGTCCAGCCCCAAAGGTCCTGCCACCTCTTCTGGCAGTTGTGGATCCGGCGCTTGTAGACCCCCACGGATGGTCAGCCATATCTGCTGCTTCTGGTGGGCATCAACCTGTGAGGATGACAAAGTGAAAATGCCATTACTACACATTCAACATATCCGTGCATTACACAGTTGGATATACATGTCTCAATCACAGGGGCACATGATGTACACAGGCAGTGCAACGATGGCTATGGACAGTTTGCCAGCAGTTACTACATGGTATCATTGCCTGGGAAGTAAAACCTTGTTTAAATGCACTGTCACTGCACTATACCTGTTCAGTGCATGTAACTACACACTATGGGGGGTGACAAATACTCAGTGAACCTGCTAGCCAGTGGCGTGCAGACTGTAAGTCTTGCTAGTCAGACAACATGCACATTTAGTAAGGCAGTGGACAGCACACTCACCTGCTCCCCTGCTTTCCCATACAGCTTGCTGTACTGTGGAAGGAGGCTGTCCAGCAGGGCCTGGTTCTCCTCAGTGCTGAAGGCTGGGGCTCTCTCCACAGTACGTGCCATTGCAGGATCCAGACGGTGCAGATACAGCAGCAGTGGTGGTGGCAGATGTCGTCCTGGAGCATGTAGTGCAGGCAAGTGAGCTCTCAGGGGAACAGCCAGCATTAAATGTGTGCTGCAGAGGCAGATACTGTCCCATGTGTCCAAAGTGATAGGTCCAAGTCGTTTGCATCTTCTGAATCTGGCCAATCCATGGAATTGCACCACTTACACACGCCCACAGCATCCTTCAAAAGTTCAACTTCATGACACCCATGAATTTGCAACATTGTTGTGGGTGACCAACTGAATTC
Organism: Calotriton arnoldi; assembly: GCA_963921515.1. Lineage (NCBI taxonomy): Eukaryota > Metazoa > Chordata > Amphibia > Caudata > Salamandridae > Calotriton > Calotriton arnoldi. The sequence continues at coordinate 916,992 of CAWUFW010006086.1, read as the reverse complement.
ACAGCATCAGACTCATTAAAGATTTGAAAACGCGTCCGTTGCCAGGCCAGGCCATAGCCAATGGGTGCGCACCGATCGGTCCATTGCTGTACAACGCGTATTGGGAATACAACGCATACCCGCTCACATTGTATGCAATGGCCAATGCGTGAGCACCGATCGGTCCATTGCTGTACAACGCGTACCCGCTCACATCGTATGTAATGGCCAATGTGTGCGCACCGATCGGTCCATTGCTGCACAACGCGTACATCGGATGACAACGCGTACCCGCTCACATTGTATGCAATGGCCAATGGGTGCGCACCGATCGGTCCATTGCTGTACAACGCGTATTGCGAATACAACGCGTACCCGCTCACATTGTATGTAATGGCCAATGCGTGCGCACCGATCGGTCCATTGCTGTACAACGCGTACCCGCTCACATCGTATGTAATGGCCAATGTGTGCGCACCGATCGGTCCATTGCTGTACAACTCTATTGCGAATACAACGCGTACCCGCTCACATTGTATGCAATGGCCAATGCGTGCGCACCGATCGGTCCATTGCTGTACAACGCGTACCCTCTCGCATCGTATGTAATGGCCAATGTGTGCGCACCGATCGGTCCATTGCTGTACAACGCGTATTGCGAATACAACGCGTACCCGCTCACATTGTATGCAATGGCCAATGCGTGCGCACCGATCGGTCCATTGCTGTATAACGCGTACCCGCTCACATCGTATGTAATGGCCAATGTGTGCGCACCGATCAGTCCATTGCTGTACAACGCGTACATCGGATGACAACGCGTACCCGCTCACATTGTATGCAATGGCCAATGCGTGCGCACCGATCGGTCCATTGCTGTACAACGCGTACCCGCTCACATCGTATGTAATGGCCAATGTGTGCGCACCGATCGGTCCATTGCTGTACAACGCGTATTGCGAATACAACGCGTACCCACTCACATTGTATGCAATGGCCAATGCGTGCGCACCGATCGGTCCATTGCTGTACAACGCGTACTCGCTCACATCGTATGTAATGGCCAATGTGTGCGCACCGATCGGTCCCTTGCTGTACAACGCGTACATCGGATGACAACGCGTACCCGCTCACATTGTATGCAATGGCCAATGCGTGCGCACCGATCGGTCCATTGCTGTACAACGCGTACCCGCTCACATCGTATGTAATGGCCAATGTGTGCGCACCGATCGGTCCATTGCTGTACAACGCGTATTGCGAATACAACGCGTACCCGCTCACATCGTATGCAATGGCCAATGGGTGCGCACCGATCGGTCCATTGCTGTACAACGCGTACCCGCTCACATCGTATGCAATGGCCAATGTGTGCGCCCGATCGGTCCATTGCTGTACAACGCGTATTGCGAATACAACGCGTACCCGCTCACATCGTATGCAATGGCCAATGGGTGCGCACCGATCGGTCCATTGCTGTACAACGCGTATTGCGAATACAACGCGTACCCTCTCACATCGTATGCAATGGCCAATGGGTGCGCACCGATCGGTCCATTGCTGTACAACGCCTATTGCGAATACAACGCGTACCCGCTCACATCGTATGCAATGGCCAATGGGTGCGCACCGATCGGTCCATTGCTGTACAACGCGTATTGCGAATACAACGCGTACCCGCTCACATCGTATGCAATGGCCAATGGGTGCGCACCGATCGGTCCATTGCTGTACAACGCGTACCCGCTCACATTGTATGCAATGGCCAATGCGTGCGCACCGATCAGTCCATTGCTGTACAACGCGTACCCGCTCACATCGTATGTAATGGCCAATGTGTGCGCACCGATCGGTCCATTGCTGTACAACACGTATTGCGAATACAACGCGTACCCGCTCACATTGTATGCAATGGCCAATGGGTGCGCACCGATCGGTCCATTGCTGTACAACGCGTATTGCGAATACAACGCGTACCCGCTCACATTGTATGCAATGGCCAATGGGTGCGCACCGATCGGTCCATTGCTGTACAACGCGTACCCGCTCACATTGTATGCAATGGCCAATGCGTGCGCACCGATCGGTCCATTGCTGTACAACGCGTCCCTGTACAAGTCACTGGCATATGTCACCATGCCTGTCACAGGTGAACATATGCCAGCCACATATACTTCCCAGGGAGTGAGGAGCACACCTACAACACCACAGCCTGTCCACACTGTATCCTAAGGCATGTAAGGCTGCATTACCTATTCCGTGTATGGGGGTCAACATGTTGTTCTGTCGGTGGCACTTGGGGGCAGCCACTCCCAGGCCGTGCACGTGTTCATGGGGACAGAATCCTTGGTGTGTCGTGCACATGAGCACTGTGATGTGCAACTGTTCATTTCAGAGCATGTGGCATGGTCACATTTCACGGTTGTGTATGTGTATGTCATGTCACATACCCCCTGAGTCCCATGTGGGACGGTATGTACGTCCCAGGGTGACCCATTGCCACAATAGTGATGGCCCTCCACAGTCTGTGTGCATGTTGTGTTTACAATGTCTCTGATTCCATGGGCACAATGGGAGACAGTCTCCACATCCACGTTGTTTGTGCATGGACTTTGATGTTGTGCGTGTGTGTGTCACAGACGTCCATGTCTGTCCTGACGAGGCAACAGGGACCACTACCTAGGGGGGTCATGGTTGTTTTGCTGTGGTGTATTCATGATGCACCATGTCATGCCAGTGTCCATGTGGCAATACAGGGTCCCTGGGAATCTACCTGTCGATGAGCTGTGATGCCTGGGGCACATCTGTCCTCACATGTCACTGTGGGGTGTGTTTGGAACGTGACAGCAGTAGATGGGAACTGTGCCACAGCCTAATGATATCCCATGGCACAACCTGGGACTTGTTGATGCCACTTGTTGAACTGTGATGTTAGATGTTGGCCATGTAGGTGCCATACATGTCCTTACGGAACTGCACACATCATGTACTTGTGTCTCATAATGATGTATCATGTGATATTGAGTATGGTCAATGCCACATATGTGGGGTGACTGACAATCTTTCTTTCTTCACCTATGCACTGCAGGGCACCAGCTGTCCATAGACCATTCCCTGACCTTGCAACCATGGTCGAACGGGACTGCATCCGACGGTACCGCTTCACCAGGCCGCTGATTGAGGAATTGACGGTGCGGTTGGCCCCACATTTGCAACCTGGCCGGACATACCCTACAGCGCTGACCCCCAAGGTGAAGGTGATGGCAGCCCTCCACTTCTTTGCCACCGGTACCTTTCAACACACTGTGGCGTCTGCTGGTGGGATGTCACAGACCATGTTCAGCCGTGTGCTCCGCAATGTTTTGGAGGCTATGTTGAGATACCTGAACCAGTACATCTATTTCCCTAGACTTCAACAACTCACTGACGTGAAGAGTGACTTATATGCCCTGGGGAGGATGCCGCATGTCATTGGCTCCATTGATGGGACACATGTGGCTTTGGTACCCCCACAGGCCCAAGAGCAGGCATACAGGAACCGCAAACACTACCATTCGGTCAATGCACTGGTGGTATGTCTTGCAGATATGAGCATCTCACACGTCTGTGCCCGTTTCCCCGGTTCTGCACACGATGCCTACGTGATGAGGAGTGGTCGCATCCTGAGGATGATGTCACAGATGCGGAACCAGCGTGCCTGGCTTGTTGGTGTGTACTGACTTTGTACCATTGTGTGTGTTCTGCAATGTAGTGTTCCACCCTCTTTTCCAACTCAGCTAATGTGCAATTGTCTGTATGTAGGTGACTCCGGATACCCCAACATGCCGTGGTTGCTGACGCCCCTCAGGAACCCTGTGACACCAGCCCAGATGTGCTACAATGAGGCACATGGTCGGACCAGGAGAGTGATTGAGCGGACATTTGGTCTCCTGAAGAGCCGCTTCCGCTGCCTAGATAAGACAGGAGGGGCCCTCCCATATGCCCCAGCAAAGGTGTGCAAGATTGTCATAGTCTGCTGCATGCTACACAACCTGGCAGTGCGGAAGGAGTTGCCTCTCATCCTGAATGACGATGACCAACATCCGCCACCTGTGGAGGATCCTGGCCTGGACCACGATGCCAGTGATGATGATGAGGGTGATGTCCGCACACAGCTCATCACCAACTTCTTCAGCTGAATGTGAGTATCCAGGGATGTTATGTCAATGATGTGAGTTTACATGATATGTGTTGGTGGTGCTGTTTGAGTGTGTCCATGTGCTACATGACTGTATGCTTGCAGCGATGTGTCCTTCCAGGTAGTCTGTACTCCACAACAGTGTTGACATGCTAACTTGGTTCTGGGTGGGTATCTTGTGACATGTATTGGGCATGAGTATTGCAGTTCTGTCCTGTTCTTCAGTGCTTTTGACTGTGTGTCATTTCTGTCCTTCACAGGGTACTTTCAGAGTTGTTTGGTCAACTGTGATCCCCCAACACCGTGAATCAACTTCCAGGGTGGTAGCTGTCGTTTCCCTACAGGTGATGTGCGCCACACCCATGGACTTCCTTTCTTCTACACTTGTTGACTGTGTGCCCACTGCCAGGTGGGATTACCTTGCATCTGTAGTGGTTACAACATGTTGCAAATGTGTAATAAACCTGTGCTTCACTTTGTGATGTGCGTTGTCTGTGGTCACAGATCTGACTGACATTTGCTTACTGCACCAGTGGGCTAGTTAACACAGACTGTGAATAGGTGTTGGGTCTGTGCATTGCACCGTATTTCCTGGCAACATCAGTGTAGGCGATGAGTCAGATGGCCCTGGTGTGTATGTGTTGTGTAGCCCTGGTGGTGTGTCTCCCTCATATGTGTCACGTCGCCATGACTCACATGCCGGTGTTGTACTTGCTGTAGCAGTTAGCATGCACAGTGTCATTTCACAGATCATCATCTCCACTTCAGAAACAACGTTGGAATCACAACAGAGGCAAGCATGGTGTATTAGTGAGTTTATTGGCATACGTGTGAGTATAGTGCACAGGATGGTGGGTGCTGTACATTGTGATTGTAATCCAAAGTTCCTAGATGATTTGGAAGTCCTGATAGCAGAAATGTCCTGAGTAAAGTCCACAGTCATCTGATACATTGGTCCAACTTGAGCTCCCCATGTCATGTGGGAGAGTTGTGTTGCATTCGACAGGGTGAAGAGTTTGCACACAAAGGTGATTTTCCCGAACAGGTGTTGGCTTCCTGGGGGTTGTGCATGGCCATCGGCCTCTCAGTTGTCCTTCCTCGGACGACCCCTCTTCTTGGGGGGGGGGGACCCTCAAGTGCAGGCTGCTGCGGTGCAGGGGACTCTCCGCCAGAGTCATCCTCCCTCCCTGTGGCAGTTGCAGTTGTTGCAGCACCAGATATTGTGGGCACACAGGGAGGTGTTGACATGTTGGTGCACATCTGGCAGAGGCATTGTAATATGTCCCTATGCACCGCTGTCTGTTCTTGCAATGTGTCCCACTTGGACTCCATGCGGGACATGTGTAAGTCCAAGCGGGCATGATGGGCAGCCTGCTGCTGTTGAATGTCCCTGAGGATCCCCACTACCTGGCTGAACTCTCCGGTGCTAGTCTGGTACGCATCAGCTATGCGTACCAGTTGTGGGTCATCATGCAGTCCAGACCCCTATGCAAGCAGTGACCTATGTCTACCACCCCTCCCACCACCCCTGGCGACACGTGCAGGACCTGCGGTGGCATGCACAGGTGACCCTGGGCCCCCTTGGGGGTTGTTGCTGGTGTTGGTGTCCGTAGCTCCACGTTGGGCCGGGGTCCGTGTGCTGTTGGTGGTCCTTGGTCTGTCCGTGTCGGCAGGGGTGGTCTGTGTGTTGGCAGTTGTTGGAGGGGTGGGTGCAGGGGGTGCAGCTGGTAGTCCTGCTGGTGCTGCATGATGACTCACTCCGGAGGTTCCAGGTAGGTCTTCGTCATCCGAGGTGGGCAGAGGCTGTTCCACACCAGTGAGCTCAGTGTCCCCCGGAGCCTGTGACAGGGACTCCTCAGCGTCTGCTGCTGTGTCCCCATCATCACCTGTATTTAGAAGAGACACACAATGTATGTAATGTTTCTACAGGCATCAATGGTTCAAACACCTAACAGTTGTGACTGTACCTCTAGATGCGGGCCTGTACATTGCATTGTCCTAAGTTGTCACAGTCAGCTGTTGATATTGGTGTAGCGCATTGTCCTGACAACATGAAGCATTTCAATGTGAATGTTGAGGTGTGTGCATGGCCAGCATTGGTGGTATTTTGTTGACATCCGGACATCCTTCTCCCTCCAGCCCAGTTATCCCACCATGAAGCATGCCACCCTTGCAGTGGGTGCAGGTTGACTCTCAGGATGTCAGTCAGTGGTGTCCTGCTGTTGGTTGGTGGCCAGTTCCCAGCATGGCCTTGTGCTCCCCACAACAGAGCACCAGTGTCAGACATCTTTGATGTGGCTTTCCACTCTCTGTGAGGTATGCATGCTTGAGTGTGAGCTTGCTGGGCCATGTGGGTGGGGGATGTTGAGCTGTGACTACCACTCCCATCATGCTATTGCCTCCACCCCCCTTCCCAGCATGCCCATACTTCCTTCCTTTTGAGTGTACTTCACTGTGTGTGGGTGTGACAGCAATGGCAAGATGGCTGACAGTGGTGTCCTGCTGTTTGTTGGTGGCCAGTTCCCAGCATGGCCTTGTGCTCCCCACAACAGAGCACCAGTGTCAGACATCTTTGATGGGGCTTTCCACTCTTTGTGAGGTGTGCATGCTTGAGTGTGAGCTTGCTGGGCCATGTGGGTGGGGGATGTTGAGCTGTGACTACCACTCCCATCATGCTATTGCCTCCACCCCCTTCCCAGCATGCCCATACTTCCTTCCTTTTGAGTGTACTTCACTGTGTGTGGGTGTGACAGCAATGGCAAGATGGCTGACAGTGGTGTCCTGCTGTTTGTTGGTGGCCAGTTCCCAGCATGGCCTTGTGCTCCCCACAACAGAGCACCAGTGTCAGACATCTTTGATGGGGCTTTCCACTCTCTGTGAGGTGTGCATGCTTGAGTGTGAGCTTGCTGGGCCATGTGGGTGGCGGATGTTGAGCTGTGACTACCACTCCCATCATGCTATTGCCTCCACCCCCCTTCCCAGCTTGCCCATACTTCCTTCCCTCTGACTCTGCTTCCCTGTGGGGTAGTGTGCCTTTGCTGAATGGATGGCTGACAGTGTTGTCCTGGCGTTTGTTTGGCTACAAGTCCCATGTGTGTCACTGTGCTTCCCACAGCATGACTCAGGGTGGTGGTTCTTTGTGGGATAATTAATTTTAGTGTGAGGCAATGCATTTTCCCATGTGAGTTGTGTGGAGTTTGTGTTAGGGGTGTGTGTGAGAAGAGCTGCTGGTAACTATGGTCATAGCTGTCAGTCCTCCTTCCCACCCAGCCAGATATCCCACCATGGAACGTGCTTCCATTGCAGGGAGTGCAAGTTGGCTTTCAGGATGTCAGTCAGTGGTGTCCTGCTGTTTGTTGGTGCCCAGTTCCCAGCAGGGCCTTGTGCTCCCCACAACAGTAGCCAGTGTCAGCCATCTTGTCAGTTGTTTTCCACTCCCTGTGATGTGAGCATGGTTCAGAGTGGTGTTGATGGGCGTATTGTGAGGGTGGGCAATATCTGTGACTACAACTCCCATGATGCTATTGGCTACACTGACTTGACCAGCATACACAGAATTCCTTCCTTTCTGTGGCATTCCCTGTGTGGTGGTGTTGTAGTGGTGGCTACATATCTGACAGTGTTTGTTGGTTAGATTTGTGCCACTGCCTAGCTTTATTTGTTGTAGGGTTTGTACATGTCATGACACAGTTACATATCACTATGAGATGGCATGTATTGTGTTTATCTGACTGACATACACATCTTGGGATGATTCTGTTTTTGTTGCTGTGTATTTGCTAAGGGTGCATGGTTTGACTATCCCCTTGACAGTGATGTGTGTGTATTGTCACACAATATTGGGTATATTGGTTGTGTACTCACCAGGCTCTGGGATGTTTTCTAGTCCATATACGCTCGCTGGTGGTAGGATGGCCCGCACCTTCTCCTCCCAGGGCCTGAGGTATACAGGTTTGGCAGGAGGGCCACTGCCGGTGTGTTGGCTCAAGATGTAATCCTTCTTCAGTAGGTCCCTGACCCTCCTGCGCACGTCATACCACCTGTTCTGGATGTCTTCCTTTGTGCGCAAACATGGTGATTGTGCGTTCACCCTGTCGACGATCCTCTCCCACATCTTGGTTTTCTGCGACATGGGGGTCTGTTGGACTAGTGTACCAAACAGCTGTGGCTCTACCCTGAGGATCTCATTTACCAGGACTTCCAATTCACTATCTAGGAACTTTGGATTCTTCTTTGGGGGCATGGTGATGGGTGGTGGTGGTGAGTGATGTGTGTGTTGGTGTGCAAGTGAGGGTGTGTGAGTGTGTGTTTTGCTGGGTGTATGTGAGGGTGCTATTTGTTGATGGTGTGTGGCTTGTGTGATGGATGAGCTGTGTGTGTGTGTGTGGATGCTGTGTGTTGGTGTTCTGTGCTGGCAGGTAATTTGAATTTGCAAAGGATCATGGTAGGGATTTGTGTCCTTTATATGGGTGGAGTTGTGGGTGTGTCTTTGTTCCCTGTTTCCCCCCCCCAGTATTTATTGGCTTTGTAATTGCTTGTTTGGCCTTTTTTTTTGTGTTTTTCCCTTTGTACTTTTTGTGCATGTAGGAGACGTTCTTCTGACCGAGTCGGACCCCTCAGTTGTCTCGTGCGAGCTTCTCCGAGTCGTTCACGCTGTGTTTGTGCTGTTTTATGTGCTGCGTACGCGTCGGTCGCGGTGTATTGGGTTGCTTCGGCTCGCTGTTTTGTATGCGTGTCGGTCGTAGGGCTTGGGCTCCGTGCGACTCGGTCGTGTTTTCCACGCATTGCATCGTACTGCGCGGCTCGGAGTTCGCGGGTACGTTTCGTTCGGGTTCCTTCCTGGTGCGTGTCGGTCGGTTTGATTCGCGTGCTTTTCCGGCCGGATAGCTGTTTTCCGCGCGGTTCGGTCGTTCGCATTGTGTTCCGTACGAGTCGGTCGGATTTTGCACGCATTTCATCGTACTTTGCGGTTCGGGCTGCACCGGTACGTGTCGGTCGGCATAAATTCCGGCTCCGAGTCGGTCGGTACGTTTTCCGGCCCGAATCGGAATCGGCCCCTTAATGTTCAACGCCGGTACTTATGACAGTCTGCCAAATGGTGGCGCTGCTTGTCTTATTTTGAGATGACCAGAACAGCAGTTGTTTAATAATTCAGTATACATTAAAGTAATACCTGCCACCCAGCCCATTCTTACAGTTTTGTGTGGCCTGGAATAGTCTAAATTGTAACACTTGTAGGGGTGTGATGGTTAGTAGTTGCGCTGTTACTATAATTGGCAGTGCTGGCAGGGCAATCGGTGGTGCAAGCTGCAGTGGCCTCCTGATGAGGGCTCTGGCACTTATTTATTTTATTTTTTTACAAATGAATCCCTGGGTCAAAGCTGTCAGAGTATGAAAAACTCCAAGAAAAGATGGCAAGACGAGACTGACTTGTCTAATTTCGACCCCCACCTCCTGCGCCATAGCATTCACTTCTGCCTGTAGTGTATTTTTTGTTAACAATGTTTAAGTCGAATCACTGAGAGTGGGGAGACTGGGGATTCTTTTTGACACAAGTCTCATATTTGTTCTGTAGATTAAAGGGTGTCAACATCCACTTTCAGTGGTCTATACAACAATTAGTAAACCAATAGGTCTTGATTTGAAAGGCGTTAGCAGACCTTTTGGCCTTGCCATTACTTGTTGCCAATGTGGAAGAGCATTGTCAAAACAAAAAAAACACACCTTAAAATGGCCCGTCCCAGCTTGATGGTGTATATGTTTTATGACTTTGCAGCAGACGCTTTAAAAAAAAATTCTATTTAACTGTTTCAAAATTGTGGACACCCGTCTAGGAGTAGGAAATAAAAAAATAAAAGCTGTGCAAAAGCGCATTCTAAAGAAAGGACTGACCTGATCCCGATAGCAAATTTCAGCAGCATCCTCCACCCCGCTTCACCCTCCCCCCACACAAAACTACAGGAATGTAAAAGGAGTGAGGGGACATTGGAGGAGTGGGGGGGGGGGGGGTGGAAGCAAGTGAACTTTGCTAAGTGGACTAAGGCTACAGTGAGTAGGGAGAGTGGGCAAGCAGCAGAAAAGCTGGGGGTGGGAGCAGGAAAAAAATCTAAGTGGGATAGGAAGGGGTGGAAAGCAATGGACCAACTAGGGGAATGGATGTGAAGGGGGAAGCAGCACTTGAGGGGGATTGCAAGAAAAAACATGCATTCCCAAAGAGTGCTGAAAGCAAAAGAAACAATCATTGGCAAAGTCAATAGGTCTCCGCCTAGGAAAGCTATTGGCTTTGGCAGTGTTTTGTAGAAATGCTGTTCAGCAATGCGGCTTCATTAATTTAAAATAAGCGCAATGGCACAGCCAATGCGAAGGCATTTTTTTTAACCCACATTAGCGCTGGCAGCATTGGTGCTTTTAAAAACAAAAAAATATTTTGTGCTATGTGCTCCAGAGACAGCACGGCGTGAGGGTGAGAAAGAAGGGCATGAGTGGGAGGACAGGTGAAAGGGGCTGGGGTCAAGCACACAGACAATGGAGAGAGGAGGAGCTGGGGCAAGCGCACGGACAACAGAGGGTGGGCACGGGGATGAGGCCAAGCACACAGACAGGGGATGGACAGGAGGGGCTGGAGGCAAGCACAGGGCCAATGGAGGGTTGGGAGCAGGGACAGGGGCCAACACACATACAACATAGAGTGGACGGGAGGGGCAGGGGCTACCACATGGACAAAGGAGGGTAGCCGGGAGGGACTGGGGTAAGCACATGGACAATGGAAGGTTGGCGGTCTGTGGAAAGCACATGGGCAATGGATCTAAACATGGAGGTGGGAGAAGTACACAAGGGAAATAGCTGAAAAACACATGCACTTTCCTAGAGTGCTTATACAGAAAAGAAAAAAGTAGCACTTGAAAAAGTGAGTAGTAGAAGGGCACATTAATGCGTCCGAGCTCCAGGGCAGGAACAAACACACAAACAGGAAGGAAGCCTACGGAAACTGATGAGTAAGAAGCAAGCAAAAGAAACTATTCCAAGAAAGGACAAAGTAAAGAAGAGGAAGGAAGGAAAGCCACCAAAGGAGAACTAAGCAAAGTATACCAATGATAAGCAATGAGCTGACCCAAAGTCCTCTGTAAGTAATGGTATTGTACATAGCAGGTCTTTCAACAACAGACAGCTAAAGCTGTCTCTAGGTTAGACCTCAAAAACATTGTTCACCAAGTAAAGGACAGGAAGTCTGGGTTTGGCATGCCTCGGTTATTTCGATTTGTTATACTTGGACCCAAGGAAAAAAGTTCAGACATGATTCAATGACTTGTAAAGTAGGCTGTCAGGTGTATTTGAATCTGGGTAAACTGCGCCATGTAAACCCAGCTCTAAGAGACCGCCAAGTGTTCCCAGAGTACCCCAGAATCTAGTTTAAAACTTTCTGCATTATGCAGAGGGCTGACTAGAACAAAGACCAAGAGAACCTGTAAAGGAGGGCACCTCCTTAGATTTATGCCAAAATTCCTACGATTCTGAAGCCCTTCAAAAGGCAGAAGCACATTGGTTGGTTGCTGGAAGGGCAGGACCCCAAAATCTACAACGCTCTTCATCCGGGCTCCATAGCAGAATCGAATTACCTATGTTTTGGGAGACCTCTAAAGTCAGTTTTTCAGTCTGTCCTTGAACTGAAGGTTTTACCCTGGGACAGAGCTAAAAGAATGTCGGGAAGGGCATTCCATTGAAGCAACCTGGATTCAGACTTTCCCTCCTCAACCGTTTGTCTCTACTACCGTGTGTATCTGTCTGCTTGGACTTTGGTCTGCAAACTCTCGGGTGCTTACCTTGAGTGACTAAAAGGAGCGGCACCGCTGATATGACAAGCACCGAGTCATGACCCTCTGTCACCCCGCCCTCCCCTGGCACACCCTATTCGACCCCGCTGCGATGAGCCCTGCTTGGAGATAACGGGCCTCGGTTTATTAACCGTCACTCGTTGGCAGACCGGCCAAAATTATATTTAATATTGAATTATCAGTAAAGCAGGCGTATTAGTGAATGATCAATTGTTGGCGAGTCATTGCTGGCTCACCAGCCTGGGGGTGATCCCTTGCAGATCAGCCTTAACTTACTAAGCGTCTGTTTGTCCTTACTGGCTGACTCCAGCTGTGCGTGAGCTGCACGTGCTGTGTCTGTGCTGTTGTTCCCTCGCCATTCCTTTCTTTCACCCCAGGGGCCCTGCTGCCCGCCACCCCAAGGCCGACCGACTCAGACATTCCCACAGCCCGCCCCCACACGCACCCAACACTACTATCGGCCGTTTTCGCCACAGGAGGGATTGTTACCAGAAAGCGTGACCTTCTCCCCTCACTTTGGTCGTTTTCCTCCAGGTGACTGTGGCCCTCTCCTCAACAGCCGTGCTGTAATCCTCAGACCTTTTAGGTGGTCATGGGTGGTACAGTTTTCGTGCAAAACATGTGCCTGAGACCCCTACGCCCCTTTTAAGCACCTAGGCATTGGCAGGCACTATTAAAGGGAAACAAATAGCCCCACGGCACTCCACAGCACCCGTTTGAGCGGATTACCCGCACCAAGCATTTCCTGACCCCCCCTGCCGGCACATGCGCGTTTCATTAGGGGAGTAGGTGCCATCTTGACCAGAGTGCACCCATTTTACTTTTCCTGGGCCAGCCTGCCCCCGGCCAGGTCATGGCTCCTAGCCCCTCCAAGGTCTTATGCTCACGTTCAGCCAGCCCCATGGGAATGGACCAGGCCTTGACCATGGATCCGGCGGCAATGGGAGGGCCCGTGTATGCTAAGTAAGCATTTCGCCGTGCACCTTACACTGTAATGACCATGTTGTTTACGCAAAGGACTAAAGCCCCGAAGAACTTTGATCAGGACTGGGGCCTGGAATGGCTTTTATCTTTTTATTATACCCGAGATATTCCACATTTTTGCTGTTGGGCATCACAGGGTGGGGACTTAATATGGCTAAAGTAACACTGCCAGTGGGCGTTTTTCGGTGCATATACACCCGTTGCTGTAATATTCACAACTTGTGTGTCTCCCGTTATAGCGCTGTTGATAAAGATGCTGCCCGGAGGCGGTAAAGCTGAAGTGAGTCACTTGGCAGAACTAGTTGGGCTCTTCCATGACGCGTTCTATGCAGTGCGTGTTAACTGTAACCTGTTTTGTCGTCTGTCGACTGCTTTGTATCTTGTGGTCTATTGTGGCCTACCTACAGTATTTTAAAACGGCTGACAAAATACTTCTTTTTTTTTCCCCAAACTTTCTTTATTGATTTTGTAAGGTACATACATAATCATGACACTGACGGTATATTGCCAGTCCATTGCAACTTAACGCTAATGACCATTCCAGTGTTATACAAAGCATTGGCCGACAAACTACAAAGTATACATATGAAGCCAAGGCAAAATAACAAGCATCCAGTGTTATCATCTTCAAAAATTCAGGTTAACAGCATCTGTAAACAAATATAACAAAACAAGCATGGTGGTTGTGGTGACAGCGCAAAATCCCCAGAGTGGGTGTTGTTTAATGGGCAGGGATTATTCTTACGTATCAGTGTAGAAATTTTCCTCGTGAAGGTATGGGGGGGGGCACGAAAAAGGCAGAAGTCCCTGTGAGAGAAAGCGAACCAAGGATTCCCATATATAATTAAACACTATCCTAGCGTCTGTCAAAATATCGGTAATACGCTCCATTGTAAGGGCCTGCCAGAGTTGAGCGTGCCATTGGGACATAGATGGGGCTTCAGGTTTCTTCCATGCTGGGGCCAGGGCCATTTTAGCTGCCCCCAAACACAGCCATAGAATAGAGCGGTCCCCTGAAGTTTGGCACTTAAGAGACGGGTCTCAGAGGCCTAAGAGTACAATTTCGGCCCCGTTCAGAATTGAGTAGCCCAAAATCTCTTTTATCTATGCTAAGATTTCGTTCCAATATGGTTGAATAGATGGGCAGTACCACCACATATGCTGGAAGTCTCCCAGCATCCCACAGCACCTCCAACACCTATCTGACTTATTCAGATAAATCTTCTGAAGTTTCTCCGGATAAAGGTACCAATCATAGAGAAGTTTGTAATGAGCCTCCCGTAACCCCATAGAGCGATTACATTTATGGATATCATGATAAAGGGAGTTCCATTGTTTGGGCTCTATGGTGATCCCTAGTATCTGTTCCCAGAAGAGTACATGACATGTAATAGGGTTACATGTGGTGGACAGTAAGAGGGCATAGAGAAAGGAGATACAGCCCCTGATGGTCCCGGCCATCCAGGTGAAGTGCTCATTGGGGAGCAGGTCTCTAGTAGTGGCGAGTTGTACCTGTGGTTGCAGTACCCAATGGTTCAGTTGGGTGTAATGGAAAATCTCCGAGAGAGGTAGATTCAAATTGCGACAACAATTTTCAAATGTCAAGATGTTCCCTCCATGAAATAAGTCAGAAATCGTTAAACAACCTCCCTCCCGTCAATTATCAAAAAGGCCTGGAATCAATGCTGGAGAAAAAGTCACATTATAATAGATAAGTGTATATGGGGAGGGGAAAGCCGTCAGTTTGTATGATTGAACTGTAGTGTCCCACACTTTAAGTGTTGCAGGCTTACCCAAAGTAAAGCTGGCTCTGCTAAAGGCCACTTTGAACTCAGCTGCCGGGCTCATAACAGGATCCAGAAGAACTGACCAAATTACTCCAGTCCGAAAACATCTAAAATGACTCCAGTTAAAGCAAGAATCCAATTGAAGATTGCCTGCATGACGCACAAGGCCCTTCACTATAACACTCCTGTCTACCTGGCCAAAAACGTGAATGTTTCTGGGATAGTTGCTCCTTAAGAAGCGCAAACTCCCTATTGTTGAAACCACAAAAATTCAACAAAAAGAAAACTTACAAATGCTCCTTTTCTGGCCTTGCTACAAGAATATGGAATGCATAACCTCCTGAAACCAGAATAAACCCCCGACTACCTTCTTTAAAAAAGAAGTAAAAAAGCTTCTGATGCATAAATTACTTCATTAGGAGTCCTGAAGTCTCTCAGCTTCTTTATCTTCTGGTGGATTGCCCAGGATCCTGGAGCTTCCTTCCTGACTGATATACTATACTTGTTTGTTCCTTCCTTATTCATTCTAAACTGTGGACTTTCCTGATCTTGGTTCTGCCATGCTGATTGATATATTGTACTTGTGTTGCTCTCTGCTATTCCTTCTTAATCTGTTATTTGCTTAGTCCCTTTCCATGTATGTATGACAAGACTTATGTACAGCGCTCTTATACCCGGACAGGTCAGGTTCGTGCTATATAAAACTCCTCAAATAAAATAAATACACTCACATAAAGCAAAACTGATATGGATCACGTCCATTGCCCAGTACTGTACCAGTTTACAGAATTAAACCACCAATCACCAACTAAACCAGCATGGACTTTCTGAAGAGATGTGCCACATTCCAGGGGCCAACAAAGGAGTTTAATTTAGTCCACCACTGCAGGTCCCTACGCGCTATACGCTATGACTGTTTCCTGACATCACACAATGATAATGAGATATGGGATTATAGTAACAAAGTCTGTCCCAGCAAATCTCTCCACCATTTTTTCCTCCAAACTCTGACTGTTCAGCACTATAAAATGTAAACAAAATATCTAAAAATTGACAACCCAGTGAAGCAACCACCTAAGTAGACCATGATCATAAGAAATACCATAACAGGACCTGCAGAGCTGCTCAAAGCTGCTAGCTTAATGAAAACCTTACGCTGTACACCTCTCTCGCACAGTTTATCATCCATCACACTGCTAAACGCTGTGTTCTATAAAATGATAAACTCACTTTGGTGGTCATCACGCACAACATGGAAACACTTCCCACATAGGATCAAAACGATGACAACACAGTTCCAACCTCAAAACCTACACGGTGTCTCTCTCCTACAACCCATGGAGATAAGTGCGTCAGCGCCCCACATAGGGTTACTAAGTGCCTTATAAATGTTGCAATACAATACTGAGCAGAGGATGCAGTAAAGCAAATGTTTTGCTCTGCCCGAACAGCCTCAGAGGTGAGCTCAGTGGATCGAGGGGTGCGAGGTGTGCCCCGTGCTAGAGGTCCAGTCTCTCACCTCTCGTGCACCATCAGAACAGCTGTTAACATCCCGAGGGAGGCCACTGTTTACTTGGGCGCCATTTTGTGAATGAGCATTGCATCGTAATATGAAGAAAATCTCTGCTTAGCTGAGCCTTCTAAATGCGCCAGAGCTTGTGGGCCTCTTTCCTGGCTGTGTTCACTGCCCTGTCATGGAGGCTGGGGTGTACTTGCAAGCTGAGGCCCAGGGAGTACTCCACCCTCAGAGAGTGGAGTTAGTAAGCACTAGTTTTGTGTTCTCTTTGCTGCTCTCATTCGCCTGCATGTGAGGAGCCCCTGGAAGGCCTCACAAGAGCAGGGGCAGAGGGGTTAGGCGAGGCGTGTGTGTTTTGTGCAACAGGCCTTGTTCTTCCATACAGGGAGGAGGAATGGCCGAGCCAGTAATCCCAGGTCGCGCGCCATTGCCTCTCTGAGGCCCCTAGTAGGCTTTCTATCTTTTTACAGCTCCTGCTAACTCCAAGGTGTTACACTTGACTTCTGTGGCACGCAGACCTGGGTGGGTGTGATGAAAGGGGCGACGTCACTAGTTTAATATGCCTGGATACCAATATGATGAGCATTTCAAAGATTTAAAATAAATGTAATGTTTTATTAACATACGCGTATTGAATCTGGCACATCCCTGAGAGGTTTGTTTGGTAAAGTTCCGTTGGATTTAATGTACACGTTTGTTGCAGGGCTGATGAATGTGCCTTGAGTAGACTATAATTGAACTTCATAGCGCTTGGCGCCTTTCTCAAAGCACCTGTCCTTCGGGTTGTACTTTATCACTTTTAAGCGTGGCAGCCCTGGCACGTTTTACAGAGGCATTAAATGCACACGTCATATATGATGCCTTCAGCCTATCCTAGCATTTTAGACAACATCATTTTGAATTCTAGGACTAGTAACTTTATTTTTACTGGTATAAACGTGTGCTTTACCTTTTACGTTTGTAAACCGCTGTTGGATAAAAAGCCAGGACTGGCTGAAGGCATCAGATATGGCAATGGGTTGTTACAGCCGGTTAGCACACACGTGCTTTCACTGAGTGTCTGTTTTGCTGCTGACTATCATTTCTCTGTTTTGTGGGGTGTGCTCTGCAGCCACTTTTATTCTACATGTTGAGCGCGAGGGAGAGTTACTCTGCTACTATTTATGTTTGTTCATGTTTTGAGCAAGGCAAGCATGTATTTGGCCCTTGTCCTACCAGTTTGTTGCCTGCACTGTAACTTTTCCTGTTGCAGATGCTGAAGTGATCACTCTGACCCATCGTCCCCTCTCCCACGCACACAACTCTGACCACAGCAATCAGGCAGAGAACCTAAAAAAACCTCAGGGTGAACCAACGGGACAGGGCTGAGTGGAAAAGATAGATGTAGGAGACAAAGTGGAATATTAGTGTGGAAGCTGGATAGAACAAGCATTTGCAATGCAATAGGTCTCACATTTGCGAGAGTTTGAGCTATTGGCATTGCAAATGACAATTCCTTTTATTTATCTGTTTTGCTAATTAACACATAAATAAAAAGCATTGTCATTTACAATGCCAATAGCTCAAACTCTTGTAAATACGAGACCTATTTCCTTGCAAAGAAGGGGCGGCCATCTGAAAGAGACACGTTAGTGATAGATTCCTTACCTTAGAAAATCCCCAGGCGTCAGACTGGATCCGGAAAGTTTTGCTAGCAGTACCCCTGCGCGCCAGTAGGTGGCGTTGTGCGGCTCCGCGTCCGTCGCTGGCGTCGTAAGCGCCGAGATGACGTCACGGAGACTACTTAGGCGCCACCCATGCGCGCTGACGTCAGTTCTTTCTTTTTCCGCGCCAGAAAGCGCAGATCCGGTTAGAGCACGTACCCTAGTCACTTTTTGACTATCTCTTTTGAGACTTTTGTCTCCCTTTTTCCAGTTGGTTTCCTGGTGCACGTAGGGATGCCTGGATTTAAGTCTTGTGGGGCCTGCCGTCGCAACATGTCGGTGGCGGACCCCCACGATGTCTGCCTCTACTGCCTGGAGACCGACCACGACTCTCGGTCTTGTCCGGATTGTCGGGCCATGGCCCCGAAGGCCTTGCGGGAGCGGCGCCGGAAACTGCTGGAGGTCCGGCACTCGTCCCCGCGCCATTCCCGGTCCAGAGGCCGTTCCAGGGAACGCTCGCGGGGCCACAGCCATCGCTCCTCGGGCTCCAGGTCTTCACCCTCGGATTCGGGTAAGAGACGACACAAACAGAAGTCGAAGAAGCGTGTTCGCTCTCTGACGTCCCCCCGCCGGTCCTCGGATGCGGATGAGGGGTACAGGGGCCTTGACCCTGCGGCTCCTTTGGAGCTCGAGAGTCCCGCGGCCTACCCGCCTTACCCGGGTCCGTCGGCGACTCCCGCACAGGTGCGAGAATTTCTTGCTACCATGGACTGCCTTTTTAGGCCTCGGGCTCCCGCCAGCGCGCTTTCGGGCCCCATGGTCCCTTGTCTGGATCCTGTTGGACCGCCGGCGCCGCCGGCGGATCCAGCTTCGGCGCCACAGGATCCTGCGCCGCTGGCTCCGGCCACGGCGCCACAAGGTCCAACGCTGCCGGCTCCGGCCCCAGCGCCGCCCTCGGCTCCGCCTCCGGTGCCGCAGTGGGTGCCTTTCGTCCCGCCATTACCCAGGTTCCAGGACCATTTGGTTCCCACCTGGGATCCGCATTGGGGCACGGCGCCGGTTCGGCCCCGACCGGCGCCGTTGTCGGCGCCGTTTCCGACGCCGTTCCTGACGCCGTATGTTCCCTCTCCGGCTCCTGCCCCGCCGCCGCGGTCGGTGCCACCGGCGGCGGAGGTGGAGGACGACTGGGAGGGGTCCGAGGACCCTCTCGCCCGTCAGTGTGACTCCGAGCAGGACTGGGCGGACGACTTGGAGGACGCCGGCGACCTCGACGTCTCTTCTGACCCGGGGTTTGCCTCTCCCCCGCCTACTATGGAGGAGGGCGCCTCCTACACGATGGTGCTCCGTCGGGCAGCTGAGGTCCTCAACCTTGATCTCCCTATGGTGGCCCTCAAAACTAACCTCCTTACTGAGGTGCTCCAGACGGCGACCACCTCGTCGAAGCCCCTGCTCCCGTTTAACGACGCCCTTACCGACGTCTTGCTGGGCACTTGGTCGCGGCCTTCCACTGGGTCCCCTGTGGATAAGAATGTCACCAGGCGTCATCGCCCGGCGCCGGGTGACCCCGCTTTTTTGACCACTCATCCTATGCCTGGGAGTCTGGTCATCCAAGCTTCGACAGCGCAGAGTGCCTTTCCCACGGCTCCGCCGGATAAGGACTCTAAGAAGCTGGAACAGTTCAGTAAACGTTTGTTCTCTTCGGCCAGCTTGGGGCTGTGGTCAGTGAATACCGCCTGCCTATTGGGCCGCTATTCCCACGCGGTGTGGGACACAGTTGCGCAGGTGTTACCTCAGTGTCCTGAGGAGACCCAAGCTGTATTGTCCCAAGCCATTGCAGAAGGTAAAGATGCGGCTAAGTTCGCCATTCGGTGTGGTTTAGACACCGCGGACTCCTTAGGTAGAGCGATTTCTACGACTGTGGCACTTCGTCGCCACGCCTGGCTCAGATCTACCGGGTTCTCGCCAGATGTCCAAAACTCACTCATGGACATGCCCTTTGATGGCACTCGCCTGTTTGGCGATAAGGCCGACAGTGCGCTGGAGCGTTTTAAGGACTCGCGGGCCACGGCCAAGTCCTTAGGTCTTTCCACGAAAAGCCCAGCCACTCCTGGGTTTCGTTCCTTTCGTGGCAACGGGAGGGGCGCCCAGGCACGTTCTTTCAACAAGCCTGTGCAGAACCAGCCTCAGCGCGGTCGCGGTTTCTGCAGGGGCGGATCTGGGAATCAGCGTGGGGGTCAGTCCACCTCCGCCCCCGCCGCTTCGGCCTCCAAACCTTCCTAATCCGAGCCTTGTGGGGCATTCCACGCCAGTGGGTGGCAGGGTCCGCCTTCATCTCTCCCACTGGCACGCTATCACTTCGGACAAGTGGGTGTTGCAGATCATCCGCAAGGGTTACGCCCTTCCCTTCCAGTCCACCCCTCCAGCCATGCCGCCTCAGTTCCACCGCCTGTCGGGGGAACACTTGGCACTTCTCCGGCAGGAAGTCACGGCCCTCTTGGCCAAGGGGGCCATCGAACGTGTTACTGGGCCAGAAGTAGGGAGTGGTTGTTATTCCCACTACTTTCTGGTCCCCAAGAAGGACAAGAGGGGCTTGCGCCCCATCCTGGACCTCAGGAACGTCAATCGCTTCCTTCGGAAGGAGAAGTTCAAGATGTTGACTCTAGCTCAGGTCCTGGCTGCCCTCGACCCTGGAGACTGGATGGTAGCGTTGGACTTGCAGGACGCATATTTTCACATCCCCGTCCTGCAGGCCCACCGGCGTTACCTGCGGTTCACGGTAGGCCAGGAGCATTTTCAGTTTGCAGTGCTCCCCTTCAGCCTTACCAGCGCCCCTCGGGTGTTCACGAAGGTGATGACGGTGGTCTCAGCTCATCTGCGCAGGTCAGGGGTGTCAGTCTTCCCCTACCTCGACGACTGGTTGTTGAAGGCGGGCTCGCCCCAGGCAGTCGTCAACCATCTTCAGACTACGGCCGACCTCCTGCATTTGCTGGGGTTCTCCATCAACGTGCCGAAGTCGCACCTGTGTCCCTCTCAGCAGCTCCCCTTCATCGGAGCGGTTCTGGATTCGACGCTGTTTCGGGTTTATCCTCCCGAGCAGCGAGTCCGGGATATTCCGGCTATGATTCCAATCTTTCAGCCTCTATCCCGGGTTTCAGTCAGGATGACCCTCCGGCTCCTGGGCCTGATGGCCTCCTGCATCCTGCTGGTGCAACTTGCCAGATGGCACATGCGGGCTCTGCAGTGGGACCTGAAGTTCCAGTGGGCACAGCATCAGGGCAACCTGTCCGATCATGTCCAGATCTCAGAGGGCACTGCACGACAATTGCAGTGGTGGCTCACAAATCGCGATTGGGTCAATGGCAGATCCCTCTCCCTTCCCCAACCGGAGCACACAGTGGTGACGGATGCGTCCCTCCTGGGATGGGGTGGCCACTTGGGAGAGGCGGAGATCAGAGGCCTCTGGTCTCCTGCGGAGTCCCGGCTCCAGATCAATCTTTTGGAGCTTCGGGCGATCCGACTTGCACTGAAGGCATTCTTTCCCTCTGTCCGAGGAAGTGTAGTGCAGGTGTTCATGGACAACACCACTGCCATGTGGTATTGCAACAAGCAGGGCGGGGTGGGGTCGTGGACCCTATGTCAGGAGGCTCTGCGCCTCTGGACATGGCTGGAACATCAAGGCATTACCTTGGTGGTTCAACACCTGGCAGATTCTCTGAACGCCAGGGCGGACGAACTCAGCCGCCGGTGCTTGATGGATCACGAATGGCGTCTGAACTCGGACGTGGCGCAAGGTCTCTTTCTGCAGTGGGGAGAGCCTTGGTTAGATCTATTCGCCACCGAAGAGAACGCGCAATGTCATCAGATCTGCGTGTTGGAATTTCCAAGGCGGCACTCGCTCGGCGACGCTTTTCGTCGCGAGTGGAGTTGCGGTCTGTTGTACGCCTTTCCGCCTATACCACTTCTGCCCAGAGTGCTGAAGAAGATTCGGCGCGACCGGGCCCAAGTCATCCTTGTGGCTCCGGATTGGGCACGAAGATACTGGTATCCCGAGCTACTCAACATGGCGATCGATCCCCGATCCGACTGCCTCTTCGGGAGGATCTTCTGTCGCAGCAGCAGGGGACGGTCCTCCACCCGAACCTGTCCAGCCTCCACCTCCATGCGTGGAGATTGAGCGGCGGCAGTTGACAGCCTTCGATCTTCCTCCCGAAGTCTGTGATGTCATTCTGGCAGCCTGGTGTCCCTCCACTAAAACGGTATACGCCTGCAGGTGGAACAAGTTTGTGGCATGGTGCACAGCTAAGGCTGTGGATCCCCTTTCTGCCCCTCTTTCCGAGGTCCTTCTGTTCCTTCTTTCTTTGGCCCAGCAGGGCTCTGCTCTGGGCACTATCAAAGGTTATCTTTCGTCCATCTCCGCCTTTCTCCGGCTTCCAGATCAGCCTTCTCTTTTTAAGTCCGCGGTTGTTAACCGTTTCCTGAGAGGCATTACGCACACGTTTCCTCCCGTGCCGTTCATTATGCCTCAATGGGACTTAAACCTTGTCTTGACATATCTGATGTGCGCTCCCTTCGAGCCCCTTCATACCTGTCCTTTGCGTCTTCTCACTCTCAAGATGGCTTTCCTGGTAGCTATCACCTCTGCCAGAAGAGTGAGTGAGCTCCAGGCTCTTTCTTCCAAACCTCCTTTCCTTTCTGTTCATCCGGACGAGGTGGTTTTAAGGACCCGTCCTTCTTTCTTGCCAAAGGTTGTCACGCCCTTCCACATCGGGCAGACCATCACTTTGCCCACCTTCTTTCCGCCTTCGCATCCTTCAAAAGAGGAGGAGAGGCTCCACCGTCTGGACCCAAAACGTGCGCTCTCGTTCTACCTGAAGCGCACGCAACAGTTCCGGGTGGATGACCAGCTCTTTGTTGGCTACGTGGGCGCCAAAAAGGTCGGGCCGTGCACAAACGGACCATCTCTCGGTGGGTCGTTCTCTGCATCAAAGCCTGTTACTCGTTGGCTAAGAAGGAGCCTCCTGTGGGGCTGCGTGCCCATTCCACCAGGGCGACGGCAGCCACTACTGCCTTGGGACGCGGCGTTCCCTTGCAGGACATTTGTCAGGCAGCTACGTGGGCTTCGCTGCACACGTTTACCAAGCATTACTGCCTTGACAGTCAAGTCCGGAGAGACGGCTTCTTTGGCCGTTCTGTTCTCCGTGACTTTCTGGTGTAATCTTGTTCGCAGACCCACCACCGGGGTTGGTATTGCTGGGGTATCTATTCTAAGGTAAGGAATCTATCACTAACGTGTCTCTTTCAGATGCACAAGTTACTACTTGTTTAACGATATATCTGTAAGAGACATTAGTTAGTGATAGATTCCTTACCGCCCACCCATCCTCCCCGTTCTGCGAACTGATTTCTAGGGTTAAGGTCATCCCTTTCAGGGCCCTAGTTTCATGGCACCAGTGGTCAGTTTCTTGCATGGCTCTGCGTTCCTGGCGCGGAAAGTCGTGTACAGAACTGACGTCAGCGCGCATGGGTGGCGCCTAAGTAGTCTCCGTGACGTCATCTCGGCGCTTACGACGCCAGCGACGGACGCGGAGCCGCACAACGCCACCTACTGGCGCGCAGGGGTACTGCTAGCAAAACTTTCCGGATCCAGTCTGACGCCTGGGGATATTCTAAGGTAAGGAATCTATCACTAACTAATGTCTTTTACAGATATATCGTTACACAAGTAGTAACTTGTGCATTGTCCCGGCTGCTTGGAAAGTGAAAGCATGCATGGCGCGCTGAATGTTGCAGCAAAGCATGTCGTGCCTGCAGTAGGAGAAACTCATTTGAAAACCAGCATTAAATTGTGCTGTGCAGCGTGAGGCATGAGCGTGCACCAGGATCCGTGCGCGAAAACCATCCGTGTGGGAAACCAGCATTAGAGTGTGCTTGGCAGCGTGAGACATGAGCGTGCACCAGGGCGATGCATTAAAAACAGCCCTATGGAAAATCAGCATTAGAGTGTGCTGTGCTGCGTGAGACGCGAGCGTGCACCAGGGTCCGTGTATGAAAACTATCATTAGTGTGTGCTGTGCAGTGTGAGGCATGAGCGTGCACCAGGATCCGTGCGCGAAAACCAGCTGTGTGGGGAATCGGCATTAGAGTGTGCTGTGTAGCATGAGGCATGACCGTGCACCAGGATCCGTGCGCAAAAACCAGTCGTGTGGGAAACCAGCATTAGAGAGTGCTGTGCAGCGCGAGACATGAGCGTTCACCAGGACCCGTGCATTAAAACCAGCCCTGTGGAAAACCAGCAATAGAGTGTACTGTGCAGCATGAGACACGAGCGTGCACCAGGATCCGTGCACATAAACCAGACGTGGAAAAGCAGCATTAGAATGTGCTGTGAAGTGTGTGACACAAGCGTGCACCAGGATTTGTGTAGGAAAACCTGCCCTGCCATGTGGAAAACCAGGATTAGAGTGTGCTGTGCAGCGTGCAACATGAGCGTGCACCAGAATCCCTGTACGAACACCTGTCATATAGGAAGTCAGCACCAGAATGTGTGCCGTGAGCCACCAGCATGCACCAGGATCCCTGTACGAACAAAGGCAATAAGGGAACTAGTGCCAGAATGTGTGCTGTGCAGCCTGAGACACGAGCGTGCACTAGTATCTGCGTACGAAAACCAGCCATGTGAGAAACGAACATCAGAATGTGCGCCACCAGCGTGCACCAGGAGCCATGTATGACAAGCCTTTTAGTGCAATAGGTGTTGCATTTGCTAGAGTTTAAGCTATTGGCATTGTAAATGACAATCCCTTTTATTTATCTGTTTTGTTAATTGACAAATAAATAAAAGACATTGTCATTTACAATACTAAACGCTCAAACTCTTGTAAATGCAAGACCTATTCAAAGAAGTGGTCGCCATTGTCCCGGGCTGCTCGGAAAGTGAAAGCAGGCATGACGCGCTGAATGCTGCAGGAAAGCATGTGGTGCCTGCAGTAGGAGAAACTCATTAAAGAAAATAGTGCTTACAGACTAAAAAAGACGTACCGTGTAACAACTGAAGTAAAAGGGCCAGTCCTCATGGGAGGTTACAAATGAAGACAAGGCGGTGCTAAGGAGGGACTAACAAGCCTATTAGTGAATCAGAAGCCAGCATTTACGAAGGACAATGACACAAGCCAATGACAAATATGGGTGGAGCTTCTATTCCATACTCCAATACAGCATGGCTCGCAGAGCAGCGCATGCGCTCCCAGGCTTGACCTAAAAAGTGGGAAACTGGAAGAGCAACTTCTGATCATGAGAAAGGAAGAAGCAAGAGAAAATAGGAGATGTGGGGTAAAAGAATGACAGAGGGGCGTAGGTGAGCAACAAAGATGTGAGATTAGAGAGTCCGAAATGGTGATGATTGTGACACTGATTGACAATATTGAGAAAATGAGTAAAGGGGGTGTGATCAAAGTACAGAAGAAGGTGAAATCGAGATTGTATATGGGGGAGCTGACAGAAATTCAAGATGTGTAGATGAAAGAAAAAATGGTGTGAATGAGAGAGGTGGAGAATGATATAAGTGGTGGAGTGGATTAAAGCTGGGATAGACAGAGATTGATGTGAAACAGTGAGAACAGAAGATTTGGGGGAAGCACAGCAATCGAATGATAGATGTTGGCACAAAGAATCCCATGTGAAATTGGGCTGAAAGTTTGTCTTGCATAAACAGATATATCCTGTACTGTGTGCCCCTAACATTTCACCATAGATTGCTCATCCGTGCACTAGTAGATATGAGTTTGAAGCCAATCCAGAATATTGAGGCTGGTTTTGCCCCAATTACATACATACAATAAATATAATTCAGCTCTACTGATAATTAGGGGTGCCCTCACCTCTTCAAATAGAAATGTTGTGCCTTCGTACTGTTTAAATGCAGTTAGATGCTATACAAGTTAGTTGCACCACTCTATATCTATGTCAGCTTTCTGGCTGTAAGCCATCCAAGTATATCCCTCTGTCATTGGTTTAATCTATGTCAGTTTCATGGTATGGTCCTGTGGCACCGTGAAGAAACCTTGAACGGCAGCGTGTGCATTATTGGGGTATATATTGACAATTGTCTTAACTGGAAGGATACGACTGCTGCGTGAAACTGAATGAACTACAAGGTAAGGTTAATCTATGGCAGCACTGTGGCAGACCCTTAACTACTGGAATGTTCTAGGAATTCTTCTTCAGATAGAGATGTAAATCTTGAGGATTACTGACTGTATATTTGGGAATTTTGTAAATAGCAACATTTAGGGCTTTTTTGTCCATTTTTTTTGGTTTAGGTCTTCTACGCTCCACCTCCTACAAGGAGCCTTGATTGCTTACTCATCGCAATATGGGAATAGCATTTGTCTCTCAACAGCTTCTATTTTACATTGAATCATTTCCAAGCTACACCAGTTTTGTTAAACGCAGAAACCTGAGACACTGAGAGATACTTGACTTGCCAGGATCAGTTTGTGAAGGGAGAGCTGGCATTAGAAGCTGCTGGTCCACATCTCATTCCGAGTCTGGCCATGTTTCTTTTGCAGAGGTACGTGAGTGACACACAACACAATCTCTTCTTCAGAAAGCAAAATACATGTTGGGAGGAAACTTCACACCAGGATGAGGACAGACCACCTTTTATTCATGGGTGATGGTAGTGAAGGTAACCTTTTAATCTTCACTTCTTAATGAATGGATTTCATCTGCATTCCCATATGCTTTATAGAACTCTTCTTGAGGGCTCCATAGATTTAAACTTTTGTGGAGGTATCGAAAGGCACTGTCAAGCCCTGAATCTCCTGTGTTACAAACCAATAGAACGAAATAATGTTTTCGGTGTGATCAATCTGTCACTGTGCATGTTGATCTCTCAGGGCTATCTGTTTTCTCTTTTAAGCTAGTTGCATCAGGAGACCCATGCCAATGTTATAGGGTGTATGGCAGACAGCCGGTTTCAAGGTGAGGGTATGGTGCCTCCCTCATGATAACTTGCAGAGGGGAGCCCATAAGGCTCTGTTTGGCCACTGACCTCGAGATGCTGCCTGCACTGTCACAGAGAGAGAGGACAGGAGACCTCCCAGAGGCACACTTCTATGTGGCACAGGCAGTGTCAGCCTTGAGGAGGGCTGTGGTTCCCTCCTGGACATCCTGACTGCCAGGCCCCTGTCCGGTCTAAGGTTACAGACCCTTAACTGAAGGCAAGTCTCAGGATATCCCCCTTGAAATAGAGGGAGTGGGATTGGAAGGAGGGTGTCTACCTTCTGAGGGTGCAACCCCCACTTTGAGAAACCTAAGAGGCCAGAAAGACTTCAGTAGAAAGGAGAAGAGGCCTTCCCAATGCCCCAAACTGGAACCTCCACCTGGCAGTGGATGACCACGTGTCTGGCTCTTCACACTGGCAGCTGTTAGTGACCTCTATTGGTTTATTGCCTTGTGGGCAAAGTTTTCCCTCGGGTAGGGCCAAAAGTCTGAACCAGGGGGCATAATGGGCCACTATCACCTTGTTGACCATAGTGATACTACTGTAGAGGAGGCAAATTGTCCATGTTCTACCGCCCAAGCAGGGAAGCCCATTAAGGTATTGATTAATCTACCCTTGCTTTTGGCTGTGGGCTGTGTTGGACATTTGTCATTTCTGCGGGGTTATCCCAGATATTTATTTGCTAAACCCTAGTTTTTTATGGCTATAGAGCTCTGTGAACTTTGCCTCTACTAACCAGCAGTAATGTGCTTGTTTTCCTCCTTTCAAAGTGGTAACATTGGTAACTTCATTTGCCTATAAGTCCCTAGTATATGGTATGTGTAAATTAA
Source organism: Calotriton arnoldi (assembly GCA_963921515.1). Taxonomy (NCBI): domain Eukaryota; kingdom Metazoa; phylum Chordata; class Amphibia; order Caudata; family Salamandridae; genus Calotriton; species Calotriton arnoldi. Next base: position 889,240 of record CAWUFW010006086.1, on the reverse strand, counting down.
ACAAAAGTGTGACTATAGGGAGCTGTCCTCGCTCCCCGCCAGTTCAAGTTTTGATTTTAAATGAACTCGGTTTCCCTCGGAGAGCAAGTTACTCTACCACATATTATCTGAGCATTTACTCAGAGGGGTATCTTCCCTCTACCCTTGGATCAAGGAGGTAGGGTTAGTACCCATGGGATCTCTTTTTTATGTGAGTCCTGATGAAAGCCGGGGTATTTGGTTTTGCCGGCTGAAACATGTCGACGGTTTTGCAGAGTGGAGGGGTAGGTGACTCATTATAGCCTCCCATACCACCATCCACTGGTCTTTAAGTGACTTTTTTTTACTCTGGACAGGGAATCCAAGATTAAAGTTGCATTTGGGATTTCCCGTGACCAGTTTTAAATCACTGTTTCTGCACCTATGTTCACTTGTGATCCCATATTGGTTCTACTTACATGTTGTATTGTCTTCCCCCTCCCTATTGCTCCACCTCCAGCGTTGGTCTGCGTGGAGGTGTGTTAGCAGCCCTATGATGAAGCATGACACAGTTCTCTGTGTGTGAGGGCAGTTTTAAAACCCTTGGGTGTTCCCCCAACCTTTGATAACAGCGATCACTAGCACGAAGTCCCCCTTCTATTTTGTGTGTAAAAAGTTGATGTAGGAGGTCGAAGTGGGACGTTATTTCCTCCAAACCCTTATCTTTTATGTGTGTTGATGTGTAAATTAAATGCTACCGGTAGCACTCATTGTGCCTTCCACAGCAGAGCCACTGTAAAGCATGTCTCTAAGCCTACCATTTTAGCCTGACTGTGCAGTTTTTAACTGCAAGTTTGACATGCCAAAATAACCCCTTTTGACAGGCCTAAACCTTGTCTTTAAATTTTAATAAGTCATCCCTAAGTAGGCCTTAAGGCAGAGTGCATGGCACTTAAAAGTAGGACACCTTCTAAACAGATTGGTCCCGGCCATTTCAAATACAATACCAGGAGGCAGTATCACTTCAATGAATTCATTAATTGTAACAGCTGTGGGGTTATTTATGTCATCGCATGTGAGTGTTGCAAAATTTATGTAGGAAGCACGAAAAGAGTACTCAAAATCAGGATCCAGGAACACGGTCGTGCAATATTGAATGGCGATGTTAGATCCCCGATCTATCAACATATCAAGGACCACCACCCCACTCAAAGTAGTGTCAAATTCCATGGGATCCAAAGAATCACTCCCAATGTCAGAGGGGGAGACTGGGAACTCAAACTCAGGCGAGAAGAGGCCAGGTGGATTAGCACACTTAGATCCGTGGAACAGGGATTAAACAGTGATACCGAATTTCATTACTTCCTGTAATGGGTGGCTAGAGATATAGGAGGTCTCCTTTGAATAACAGGCCAGATTGTGAACCTATGGAACATGATGACTTCTGACTCTGGCCTACGGGATTTAGACCCGTGAGCCTATGTGGAGTGTTTAGCCAGGTTACTTTTGAATTGCAACTCTTCCGTTGGAAAGTGATTAATAGGATTGGGATGGGTTGGATTTTGAATGACTTGTGTGAGTGAAAGACAGATTCTTGTAAATTCATCAGGACCTTGGGGTGCCGTTGTTTTGGAGCCGTGTGCTCGAGACTTTACACCAGTAATGAGGGGCATATAGGGAGACCGAGAGGGATTTGGGCAGCATTATTGTGCCAAATACGGGAAAGATTGATTTACCATTGACAGACAGGAGGTGGTTTGATAATCACGCATGCCACCCCTGCAACTGGGCAGCAGAGGCGGAAGGTACAAGAGTAAGGATGGAGGTTGTTGTAATAATATATAATGACCATGTATTTATAGGGGAAACGATATGGCACACCCATCGCGCCCTTTTAGAAGGTTTTAAACAGAACGCGAACATTGCACGATTCAAGTATGAACTTTGGTCACACCCAGAATCAGGCGGATCAAGTATTTGCTGAAGCTGGGTGAATTGTGATTGGTTAGTAGTATGTAGGACCAGAGAGGGAGCACTTTGGAAGCTTTCAAAGTAGTGGACTAACTGAGTTTGCACCCTAGCCACGCCCAAGATCAGGCGGGTCAGGCATTGTGACATTGCATGTGCGTTATTGGCTTTCACCATGGAGGGCCAGCGAGGGAACATCCTTTGAATATGCTAAACAGTGGCATGGAAAAGAGATGAAAAGAGATGTTCGCGTTCTTTTAAACAGAACGGGAACATTGCACGATTCAAGTTTGAACTTTGGTCATGCCCAGAATCAGGCGGATCAAGTATTTGCTGAAGCTGGGTGAATTGTGATTGGTTAGTAGTATGTAGGACCAGAGAGGGAGCACTTTGGAAGCTTTCAAATAGTGGATTAACTGAGTTCGCACGCTGGCCACGCCCAAGATCAGGCGGGTCAGGCATTGTGACATTGCATGCGCGTGATTGGCTTTCACCATGGAGGACCAGAGAGGGAACATCCTTTGAATATGCTAAACAGTGGCATGGAAAAGAGATGATTTGATTGGCCTAGAAGCGGTTTAAATAGAAGGAGGTCAGAGGTGGCTGACTCATGGCGGGATTTATCGAACCAGCGGGGAGAGAAGGCGCGCTGGATTTGAACGCGCTACTAGTCAGGTGAAAACAGGGAACGGGAGGTCTGCTGTGTTTGGGGCAGCGCCGGAACTGCTTAACGGGAGGGACGTTTTTTTTTCCTTAAACACAGCAAAGTACGATTGTTTTGGTTAATATACCTTTCAGAAGGGAAGCAAACTGGTGGGGGCGATTAGTAACAGGATTTTAGGAGGGGGTGTTCTAAAAAAAAAACCCTGCCCCATGGTCGACATAATGTTAACAGCTATGATTGGACATAGCGCTTGATGAGTAGTGGCATGGGATATTAATATGAGTCAAACTTGACTGCACATTTGCATATAGATTTTTTGCATTACGGAGGGCTGCTGGTACTGTGTTTAGCACACCTGGGTAGACAGCTACGTTGGGGCAACTTGCCCAATTGTAATGGGCTTGGGAAATGAATGTGTATGTCAATTTCTATTGCACACATAGACATATATATTTATTGTTTTGTAGAAAACTTCCTCATTAATGGGATGGATGGAACAGGAAATTCGGAGCAGATTATCAATACATAATTTGGAGGTATGTTTACAGTATCAGTAATTTTAAGGGTACTGGTTACTGGCGCTTGGGAGGTGGATTAGTGAATTGGATCAGACAGGACCATTGACATTGAAGGAGGGGAGTGATGGGAGACTATTAATATATTCGATTTTGGGAGATGGAATTGAAGGGTTCTGACTAACTGCAATTATAATAAATTTGTATTAAGACTTTTAAGACATATTTGAATGTGTTCTGATCAACTGTGATTATAATGAATTGTATTAAGATGGGATGTGAAAGCATGATATGTTCTCACGAGGCAGTCATGGGCACCAGGTGCACAGTATAGAATAATTGTTATGTTGGTACAAGGGAATTTTAGACCCTTGGAACCAGGGAGGATTCAAAGATTGGATATAGGCAGGCATTACTGTTTAAGAATTGAGTTAATGTAATAATTGTGGGGACACTGATGAATTCTTGTTTTTGAAAAAGAGGAATACCAGTAATTTGTTCATTGATGTATTGTGTTTTCTTTTAATTTACAGCCCTGATGATGTCCAAGTGTGGACGAAACGCGTTGCTGATTGATTTGTTACTATATTGTGTGGATCTAACAATTTGAAAGGTTTTTTAAATAAACCACAGAGTTTGAAATTCATCAAAGACTGCCTATGAACCTTTTTTTTGCACGAAACCATTACTTGAATAATAGATTTGTGAACATTGTGAACCGAGGCGCTTCATTCAGGATAGGTTATGAATTCTTGTTGATTAGTGGCCCAGTGGCGGTGGGACCATTGAAAGTTGAGCGTGGATAAACTACCTAATTGACTAACCGGTATTACACACCAGTGCGCACACCTCCTAGCCCTCACAGCCTATCGAGTTGGATGAATCATGTCTCTAAGCCTACCATTTTAGCCTGACTGTGCAGTTTTTAACTGCAAGTTTGACATGCCAAAATAACCCCTTTTGACAGGCCTAAACCTTGCCTTTAAATTTTAATAAGTCATCCCTAAGTAGGCCTTAAGGCAGAGTGCATGGCACTTAAAAGTAGGACACCTTCTAAACAGATTGGTCCTGGCCTCCACAAATTATTCTGTAAGAATTGATCTTTTTTGGAAGATTTGTCTGGGGCTTGGGAACTCTTTAATAGATCTGTTTGTGAATTCGATCGACTCTCAAGTCCTGAATGGGTAGTGGGTCATGGAGTCTCAATAGTGGATGCATGCAGAGCAGTTACTATGGCTAGGACTACTCCTATCACTTTAGTAAAATACTATAGTTTGCAAGTTACTAACTCTAGTAACAGTTTTAGTTCTGCAGCTTTGAGCGCTGTAACCAATTAAATTTGTTTTCCTAATTTATTTCACTGACTAATAATCTCATTCACTCGTTATTTTACAAATTTGTCACTTTATATTAATGCTACTGTAGTTGCCTGTGATCTCCTCGAAGTTTAAGGATGAGAAAGAAGGAAGCAGTAATATCCAGTTTACTTACTGGTAATCTTCATTACGTGAAGTCGCACTCTTCCTCGTCTCAGTCCTTCTTTGCCACCCTCCTCACCCGGGTTGGTGATATTGATTGATAATTGCTTATTAAATATACAGGATTTCCTTTCTCTAGTCAGTGTTATTTTAGATTCAATGAAGGGGGAGTGGTTTAAATTTGTTTTCTTTTACAGAAAATCTTTGCTTAAAGGGGAACCTGTCTTGAGGACAGGAGCACCTCGAATTTTAAGGACTGGATGAGGAAGAGTAGGACTCTGCGCGATAAAGATTACTAATAGGTAATCTGGACAATATCATCATAATTTATTAATTATAGAGTGCTTTGGCACTCTTTGGACCATCTTGGGGTGGAGAAAACACTGACCAAATGTTGCAAATGCTACAGTCAGCATGCATTGTCACAGTCGTTTCTGGATATTTGTTTTTCCAGCTGAAGGATTTATTTATATATAGATAGTGCTTACTACTGCAATTTTTGCTACTTCGCCGAGCAGTGATAATAGGAGTTTCTCTTGCACAACTCAGTGATTCTAGATGCATGGACCTCGGAAGGATGAGTTAATCCTGCCGGATACATGCTACTGAAAGGCTAGTTTTAGAGTCCTCGGGAGGTGCATGGGAAGCATACTGCAGACTTCAAGCTCCTGGAAGACTATCAGACCCTACTACAAACCAAGCGTTGGAGGTAGACTGTAGGTAGCTCTGGAGCAAGAATTTTGAGAGCCCCAGTCAAGATATCTTATGGTCACTAAGCCACTTCTCTTCGTGGCATGGCAATTTTTAGGTTTCACCTAGACAGCGCATGCGCTGTCTCTGTGAGACATTATGTTTACATACAGTGGGCCTACAAACCGCCCACTGCTTACTCTCTATTAGCTTAAGCATCGCTTTCATTTCCTTCGTCCCCATTTGTCACTGCTTGTGGGTGTCATGTCACCTTCTTGTGTTTGGCCCTCCCCCAAAGCATTGACCAAGTACTTGTGGCCATCCACTGCTCCCGTCTTTGGAAGTACTTTTTTCTTTGTGTTCAAGCACTCTATATGAGTGCTTGTATTTTCTGTCCGCCTTCCACATACCATCCATGGAGCTTCTATTCTCTCCCACTCGTCCCCCTTCCATGTTGCTTCTGTTCCCTCCAACCCCCTACCCTGTACTCAATGCCACTGCACTCTATACCACTGCACTCTACTCTGCACCACTGCACTCTATGCCACTACACTCTACTCTGCATCACTCTAGTCTGTGCCACTTTACTTTAATCTGCACCACTCTTCTCTATTCCACCGGCCTCTATGCCACTCCACTCTACTCTGCACCACTCTACTCTATGCCACTCTACTCCATGCCACTGCACTCTAATTCACTGCACTGTATGCCACTAAACTCTACGCCACTCTACTCCACTGCCTTCTATGTCACTCTACTCTGCACCACTCTACTCTACACCACTCTACTTTATGCCACTGAACTCTACGCCACTCTACTCTGCACACTGTACTGTACGCCACTACACTCTACGCTACTGCACTCTACACCACTCTACTCTATGTCACTCTACTTTCAACCACTGCACTCTACTATGCATCTCTATACCCCACTCTACTCTACACCACTCTACTTTGTGCCACTGCACTCTACGCTACTGTACTCTACTCTACACCACTCAATCAATCAAAATAGTTTATTTCAGGCGCAGCCCATAAAACATGGAATAAACACATAAGCTAAAAAGTCAATTAATAATACAATAAAATGCCACCAAAAATAAGCCATTAAATAAGCAGCGATAAAAATATAAAAACATCAGTTCAATATAAATTTAATTCATCAAACCTTCCACAGACAGGCACAATGCTAAACATCATCATGTTAGGACGATTGGGGAGATCCAAGCAATGATTAGGTTTAAAACATCATTCCCGCCTTTTTGCTGATTAACCATACAGCATGAAGATACCGACTGACCCCAAAGACAGTAACTTGTCCCAAGTCCGTCTGCAATATCCCATGGGCCTCCCGAAAGTCTCACCCCAATGTTATTACACAAGGGTTTAAGCCAAATTTGCCGCTGCTTTTGATACCTAGGGCAAAAAAATAAAACATGTTTTATGTCCTTATTAGCGTAATTACAGAACTGACATGCTACCGTCGAAAGTGGATGGGATTTCCATTTGCATACGAATTTGTTGACTAGAAGAGTTCCCAACCTAAACTCAAGAAAAAGTGTACGAGCTATGGGTGATTGGATGTCATCTAGGTAAGGTTCTTCATCTGGGATGACTGACGGGCTTAAAAGTCCTCCACCATGCTCCCTGACTTAGCCTTGCATTGATATTCGATTACGTTTCTCTCCCAAAAAAGCCGTTTTAACTCCACCCTTGGTATCAGTACTAATTGAGGTAGGGTTTATCCAATAACCTCCCAAACCAAGATCGGTGAGATGGTACTTCACAAACTTAAACCAAGGAAATAAGTGGGCTTTACTCAAACTCAAAATTTCTTCCACGGCCAATCTATAATGGTGTAGCTCATTGGTAGACCACTACCTAACCCAGTATAAGAGAGGTCTTCGCATCGCCAGATCATCCACCCTTTTAAGCCCTAAATCAAAGAATAGGGGAATATAGGGGTGCTCGAGGCAAAGAGAAAAGAGATCTTATAAAATTGTTTTCTTTAATGGTCAAACCTCTAGCATTGGAAGCCCCCCAAACTTCTGCCCCATAGAAAACTGCGGCATGGGTCTCTTCCCTGTATAGCTCCACTGCTGGAGAGATAGATTTTGGGAGCAGTTGCCTAAACTCTCTTATTAATTACAGAGGCAGAATGTATCAGTACAAGTTCACTTTTTTTAATGTGGGAGTTCCAAGTTCTATGTTTGTCAATGCTAATCCCTAAGTAGTCAAATCGATCTACCAGCTGTAATGGTTCACCTTTCAAGGTGAAATTGACTTTCCAGGCTCTATGCCGGTTATAAATCTTGATTTTAGTTTTAGTGGTATCAACCTCTAGGCCAAGAATATCCTAGAACTCAGTAAATTGTTTAAAATGTTTTGAAATCCAATTGGTGTTTGTGACAACAGGAGAGTGTCATTGGCAAAGAGCAAGGCGGGAACAAAGGAGCCAGCTAACCTTGGGGAGTCACAGACACACTCACTCAATATTTTAACAATATCGTTTATATATAAATAAAAGAGTGTTGGCATGAGGAGGCACACTTACCACACTCCTTGCTGCACCGGGTTATGTTCTGTCAGGTTTCCACTCATCCCCATCTGACTTGAGCAGTAGTATTATTGTGGAGTGTTATGAGAACATACAACAGATTATGGTCAATACCCATTTTGGCCAAGGTGGACCACAAGAGCCTCCTAGGAACTAAATCAAAGGCTGCTCTTAGGTCCACAAACGCCAAGTAAAGATGGTCCCCAACCTGCCTCAGATATTTTGCCACAATAAGGTGAAACCGAAAGATTTGATCAATAGTACTCACCCTTGCCCAGAACCCCGTCTGCAAGGGAGAGAGAATTGAGGCTTTGTCAGTCCAATCCTGTAGCCTATCTAATATCTGATGGCAAAAGTTCTTCTGAAGGTGATCGATTAAACTAATCAGGCGCTGGTTTTTTTGGGATGACTCTATCTCCCTTTTTATAGACTGGTATGATTTCAATGTTTGTCCATGATTCCAGTATCGCCCCTCCTACAATTATTTCATTTGTGAGTTGGTTTATATAGGGGCCCCAGACAAGAGGTTCCGATCAATACAATTCCCCTGGAATTCCATCAGGCCCTGGGGTTTTACCAGGGGCATAAACTGTATGGCTTGGAGAGTTTCCTCAAGTGAAAAATTGAGTGATTTAGCCTCAATGGCAGTGCCAAATTCTTGCTAAGGGGCTACGAGCCCACCCTCCCGCAACCCTTAAGGTGATAGAACATAAATCATTGAACATTTTTATTCTTATTGTTGAGATTCAACTGTTAGCTAAAAGAGGCTATCAGATATGGGGCAGCCATGAGTGAAGATATGCCAAAAGGTCTTGGGGTCTTTACTGTTAAAAGCCTCAACAAGCGCTTCCCAATTATCATCCACCCATCGTTGTTTATGGATGGAGATTAACCGTTTGTATTTGGCTCAGGCAGCCCGGATTACCTCTTGAACTCCACTCTTAATGGCCTTAATAAGTTGCCCCTTGGCTCCCGGCATTCCTTATTGTACCACTCAGGAGGCTGTGGGAAAGTGATCTTTTTCCCATTACAGTCCTTAGTGCAGTAGTGTTTTAGAGAAGCAAATAGGGCTGCATGGTGGTTGATAAATGGTGGATTGGCATGGGAATTATCATTAAACGGAGTTAGGAAGGTATTAAAGGCATTATAAATACCAGCTAAGGTTTCCTTATTCAGACTCAGTTTTGCCCATTTAATCGACTTCCTATTATTTCCTAGGGTTACAGGGGTTTCTGACTTATCCCACCTGTCTTCTGAGTTCCCCGAAAAAAGACCCCTCATCATGAGCCTCAGCCCATTAGGATCACTATCTGTCCACCTAATGATCATAAAATCCTCAGCAAAATGCCAAAGTTCAAGACCTAGAAGTATGTAATCAATATTACTAAATATGGATCCACGGGCAAAAGTGGGGGCAAACTTCGTGTCCGATGGAAACCTCCCATTACATGCACGAATACCATAATTCATTGTAAGGGACAGTAGCTGGCTAGCCACTGCTGGCCAGGATGGTAAGGGTTCTCTCTCTAGCACTGGAATTCCTCTAGCCTCATCCTCTACACCATATACAGTCACTAAACCCTCTAATGGTTTGGAGGTGGTATTCATTTTGGCCACAACTATAAGAGTGTGGTTTTCCGTTCTATTAACCAGATGGTAGGTGAGCTGCACTAATGTCGTAGATTCTCTGTTGCACTGTACAGTGCGATTGTAAGCATTGTAGAGGTGTACCCATGGGCCCTTCCTGCCTCTCAAGGATAGTCCCAAGATGTCTTTACCATTAACATCCTGTCTTTTAATCTCTAAATCTAAAGTATTCTTAACCCAAATTAACCCCTTTAGAGGGTATTGCCTCAATACTAAAATTCGAATATCCAAGCGTATATTGCAGCGGTCTCCAACCTCTACTGTAGCAAGAGCTACTTCTGATCAGTGGAAATCATCATGAATTACTGAAGGCTAAACAACTCAAGCATTGTTACCAGACGCCCCCACACCCAGCTTCATTGATTTTAAGCCTAATGTCCATAGAGCCCTATACTATGGTTTGAACAAAATACTTTGACTAGGGGCATTATGACAGGGCTGCCATGTGTATCAGTGAGAGTGTGGTCTTCGGGGATGTATAAACATGTGTGCATATGAATGGGATGTATGTGTATGGGTGGCTGAGAGCCTGCGTAGTATATATTAATGGCACAGGACATACCTTTCACCATGTGTGGCTCAGTTACAGGTATAACACAAACATACAACCATGTTTTAAATGGGAGAAATTTAAAGTGCAAAACTTTTCATACTATGAAACATGTTTCTGCACTTTAAATTTCTCCCATTTAAAAAGTGACTATTTTTAAGTTATAAATATGGCACAGTGTTCTACTGGCCACTGGGAGCAAGAGACCTTCTGTTTGTTAATGCAACACATTGAAAAAGTATTTGAGAAAATTAAAAAGAAAAGTTAACTTAATCATTAAGGTAACTTTTCATTTTAATGTTCTCCCATTTAAAAGCATTCAGAAACATAATTTTGTTCTCATGCTCCAATATTGAGTTGACTAGGACTTTTGTTTAAGAGTTAAATACCTCAGTGCTCCAGTTCTTCACCTCTGTACCACAGCTGGAGTGTCGTGTAGTTCCTATAAGACCTATATAGGATCTGCACGTTTAGACAACATACACTGCGGGACTGGTGTCCAGACTGATTCCAGACACCCCCACCGGGTATGTTGGCCTGTGTGCCAGCTAGCTCGCAATGCCACTATAACCTCCCCTTACCAAGGAGAGAATAGTTCTTGGCAACTATCGAACATGACAACCCTGATCCCTCAGGACCGTGGAAACAGTAACTTACTTTTCGTTCAGTCACTCATGCTCACTTGTTCTCAGAGAGATACACAGAATAAACGGTTGGGACGTTTTCAATAAGTATTTATTGAACAGTCGTTATTTTAGCGTAAAATAAGTTCACTGAAATCACCAGTAGACAGTAGCATCTATAAATGAGTAGCAGCACTAAGAAAGTAAACAGATGGTAGGTATCTACCATTTTGCTAAAATCATAAATATAGGCGAGTATATAAAATACATGGCAATAAAATGCGTACTCCTACGATGCACCCTAACTAGATGTACCTAAGTGTACCTAGCATGTGAGTAGGTGTAAAGCCAAGAATCCCTCTAGGATAAAGCCAACCCCATTACCTGATGTGAGACTGCGGGACCCCGTTCTGGTCTCGAGCTGAACACCCCCGAGGGATGTCAGACCACTGCGAGCTGGAGTATCTGCATGCAGGAACCTCAGCGTCTCGCGTCAGTGTGTCGGCATGGAAGTCATGATCTCCTCTGCCTATCTCAGCAAGATGTGGTGTTTATATACCCTAAGGTAACCCCAGGGGTTCTACCTTGCTGTGCCAGTGTCGGACTTAGGATGACGTCGGGAAGGTACTTTATACACAGTTATTATGCAGGAGATGATGGTCCTGCTGTGATTCCAAGAAACTAAGAATCCTCATGCATAATTTATGAGGCCAGTGTCCAGGGAAAAACCCTACGTACTTATGTGTAGTATTGTAACTGGGTAAAAGGTCAGTCCTCCAAATCCGTTATGTATGTAGTATAGGAGAGAATGTAGGTGAAGGGTTATGATGATACCTAGACCTATATCGGGGTACCTATATGAAATATAACACCCACTCCTCATCTGACTGGACGACATTACTAAATTCTAGCATACTACCAAGGCTTCTAGAGGTTTGTTTGCAACAAATAATAAAAACATTTTTAAGAGAAATTTAAAAAGCGTTAAAAAACCATTTAAAAGTGTTCTACAAAAAAATCATTCAAGTAGTGGCTCTAAAGTGTCCGTTTATATAGTCCGAACAACTACAAGCATCCGAAAGCCTTGCAGGTCAAAAGGTTTCAATTTGGAATTTCGAAAAAAAGGTAAACACCAAATCTTTCCAGCATGCGACATGCCAAATGTTTATGTGTCCTTGCTGGTAGACACAACATTGCTGCTGTCTGCATACGCAGCTGACGATCCCTGTAACACCTCACAAAGAATGTCAATTGAGCACAGATGATCTTCCGTACTGCCTGCAGCAGATGCCGGGACAGCCTGTGCCGCATCCAAGGCCTGAGTGTTGGAGGAGCCGGTGTCCATAACAAAAGGAGCAGAAACTACTTGAGGTGGCTCTAAGAATGCTGCCAACAACATGGGAATGCGCTGAGGACACTGCAGAACATGGGCCGTTATCGGGTCCAGTAAAGCATCAGCGTCTGGTGGCGCACCCGATGGAAGTGTCAGACAGAGGTCCAACACGCATTCGTCTCTGCAGAACAGGCATCGGAGAACAGGTAGGACACAGTCCAACCAGACTGGTCTAAATGACAGGAACCAAGAGGCGCTTAGTTCCCGTAGGCGAGGTGTGCCCAGATGTTGTTCCATGCGATCACGGTATTTGCGCTCCAGGAGAGCTGTTGCTACTTCCTTGGTGGCTGGGACGTCCATTGCGCAGCAGAAAGGTAACAATCAGGATTCCTGCTATTAGAAACAGGATCAGCGGAAGCCCTCCAAAAATGCTTCCAAAGACGGAGTGTATAAAGTTTGGTATAACTCCGAGGACCGTCTGAAAGGTGCTGAACAGTCCGGAACCTATGGTCTTAAATAGGTGTACAATACGCGTCGTATTGGACATGTTAAAGATACGACTTACCATTTCAGTGAAATGGAAAGGGCAGTTTGTACGTATAAGTGCCTGTATCTCAGCCGAGGATCTTGCGATCTGGAGATCAAAAGTCTCCCGGGCGGAGGTTAAGGGCACGGTTCGTTGTAAAAGCATGGCTTTCATTCTGCTCAGAGTATCAAACCGTATAAAGGAAACATTTAGCGAAGGCCATAACGGCGCCTCCCTGACTGTATGTGTTGGTGGAAACAATACCTGCATACAGCAAGTAACCCTGGAGCTCATGGTTACCAGATATGCGATGCCCGGAAGCATCCCACAACAACCTTGATCATTCAGCATCAAGTAACTTCCATTCGAGAGAAGCCTGAATACCGGATTAATCACAGCTGCCGGGGTACCCCTCAAGTGACAGGACTAGTTTGATCCAGCGGTTCACCAACAACAGATAATCTATTACCATATACTCACCTGGGCCCATAAATCTCACGATGGTTAAAACCACTGGTCAGTTAAGGGGTTTCTGTTTAAATTCAGGATTAGTTCATTCAATACCCTTTTCATTTATTTTAACTAACCCTTCACAGATCATAAAGTTCTTTCCTCTGGTCGATGGACCATTAGTTGAACTAGTTGATGGTGATAATTAACATAACTTTAACTTTCATTTATTTGAATTAAATAACCACAGACTCCAGAATGTTTAAAACCTTTATCTAAATTAAATGCATGTGAACAACTCAGTACAGTGCAGTCCCCTTCATTCATTTGGAGAGAAAATTCAATTCATAATCACCATACGTATGTCTCCGACTCATGCAATAATCAATACACAGAGAGGAAAGAGGACAGAGAGAAAAGATCATTTAGCAAATACAGAATTTATAGTTACCAAGGATGGTGTGGAAGACCAACCCCCTGGCCAAAGGGCTGGTAAGGATCCCCTGGGATAGGTCAGGAGACAAAGACTTCAGGACAGGATTCAGGACAGGATAGTTGACCTCTCTAAAATACCGACGAATGCGCCGCGCCGCACCCCTCTCTGACACTCTCTTCCTCCTCGAGATTCTTCCACGATCTTCTGATCTAACCCAATTAAGTTAGGATAGAAATTTCTGCTTCAGATTCTGCATTCAGCTCTTCATCAGCATCTCACAGCATCTCCCCCAGCACAGCAATTCTGCAGCAATTCAGCCCATCAGCATCTCAGCATCTCAGCAAAATCTTCTGCAAGTCTCTCTTTTTTAACTAACTAAAGCTATCTTAATTATAGTTTTCGTTTCTCCATGTTCCACCCACTAAAGTTTCATTATTGTAAAATACGAAAATATGATTGGTCAGGCAAGGGGGAAGCTCCATCACACCATGCTTACATGTCATTAAAATCAGTTCAACTATTGTTCGCAAACGCATCCCCTTAATTTTTATTCATAAATCCAGTTCTCATACGCATTCACATTTCACTTTGAAACATTATTATAACATTCTGAATAAGAGTCCTCATCGTTGAACTCTTCACCATCTGTTCCCAGGGTGTATCACTCGTGTCCTTGGCTCCCGTTCAATATCTAAGTCATCATTCCGGGTTAATCTTCAGTGGACATGCGCAGTCTTTTCATTACTCAGCTTAATTCAGTTATGCATGAGAGGCCCAAATGCGCACTAATAATAAAGTCAAAAAGACAAATATTAATTTCACAAATAAAATGATCGTACTGAATACCTCCCACCTCTACTCTATTCCCCTTTACTTATTAATACTTTTCTCGCATTAGCATTGATAGAATAGCTTATTTTCGTTTCAGTTAAGCAGATGCCATGCACGCGAATCTTCAAGACTCCATTTTAATGTCTTCTGCTCATGCGTCAGAATTTCCCTCCAAACGTTACCTCGTCATACTACGTAGATGCAGTTGACGCATGTGCACAACAGTTTCCCTGTTTAAAGCGGTATTAGTCCGTCTTCATTGTTATCCGCATTAGTACACACATAGGCAAGCTTCACTAACCCGCATGTTCATGTGGTGCGTATTAGTTATTCACAAAACATGATTAATAACTTGTTAATGAGTTAAAGGAGCGGATTGCCTCCGCCAAGTCTCTTTTCTACGAGTCCTTGCTCCATCAAGTTTGCCACAGACCCATTACAAGCCCCGTGTAGCATAATATCCTGGCATATGAGAGATCCACTTAAAGCGTTCTCGCAGTTAGTGCCACTTAGAAACACTTCCAGATCCCCACTCCTGCATCGAAATCTGTAAGGTAAATCCCAGGATTCCCTGATGAATTCCTTACCCATCTTTTCATATCTGCCTGCCTGTTGTTGTTCTAGGCAATATTGAAACTGGAAAGTTGCGACCGGTAATGTTATATGGCCGTTGACTAACCATTCTGTGGACGGTGACTCAGCCACAGTAAAGGGTAACCTATCCAGTTTCTCAATACGCAGCATTGTATATTTTGCTCCCCTCTGTGCCGTTTTCATCTGTTTTCTGTTAGATTGTATGCAGAAAATAATGACGTAATGTTGATAAAATGCCAAGGCACATAACCGGTGCGCAATGACTGCAGCGTCCAGCTTAGCAAAACAATAGAACGTAACTGCGACTGTCCGTGTTGCAGTATGGACAAGTCCTGCTCTATTACATCGATAGCAGAAGATACAATGTTGCACCGTGAATATATCCTGGATGTTAATGTAGTCATACCATTGTCAACCTGGCTAATGCCTTTTCTAGGTTAACTCTATCTATTTCTCTTAATCTCTCTGCAGCTTCTTGTTGGGAGATTTTCCAGATTTCGTTATAGACAGCATACAAAAAGCGCTTCTGACGTGGTTTCCTGGGACCTAATAAAAAATCCCGTAGGTCCACATCCTCTGAGAGTAAGGACAAGTGTTGCTTCACCTGGGGTAGTGTTGAGGTCTTTAGCCAATCAAGGCACAACTTCCCAACACTGTATGATGTCACTACCCCTGGATGTTCTCATTGTACATAACGCGGGTCTGGTCTGTGGATACTAAACCCTTCGGTGGTACCCCTGAATCTTTCCTGACATCTGTATGTGTCAGTAGGCCAAACCAACCATCCCTTCCAATTGGGGTCTGATCTATTGTATTGCAATATGTTATCCAACTTAGCCCTTCTTTCTGATGTAAAATTCCCCTCGGTGTTTAAAGGTGTTAGAATTTGAGGTGTGTTCAAGTCCTTATTCTTGGCTAATCCAAGACAGGAAGTCTGTTGCACAGTGTCATTCAGAAAAATCATCTGCTGTGGAATGAGGCATGCTCTAAATAGTGCTTCTGTTCCCTGGACTTGCCAGTCGATAGAACCCCAGATTGATTTCAAGTCTACAGTGTCCATCCATAAGTCAAAACCCTGTTCAGACAGTTGGGATATAAAGGAAGCAGAGCAAATCTGTTTGGTGTTTGTTAACATTTTTCTGTGCAGATATTGGTGCAACCGTATATTAGTACGAGGTTGGGTCCGAAGTGTTAACCCCTGAAAAATATGAGAATTTCTGTGCAAATGTTTTTGAACTACTTTTCGGCGATGTAGGGCAATGTTCCCACTGGTGCTATGTGAAAACATTTCTGGGTTTGCTAGATTTATGCTAGAAATGATGACCATAATGTTGGTAACAATACATTTTGTCAAAATCTGATCTATCCTCTAACATTTCAGTGCTAGAAAATGCGGCAGATTGTTCTAAATCAGACAACAAGTTATTAACAGTTTCAAAATATATAAAACTCTAAAAAAAAAAATCCCAATCATCAGAAAATGTATTGGAGGTAATGATATCCTTCAATGAAATTTTAAATAAATATGGAATTTTTAACAGCTCGGTTGGTCCAAATATATCAAAATTCACTTTGTCCCACACTATACCATCCGGTATAGGAACTGCTGAAATGTTCACGAAGGACAAGTCTGTTTGTTCACGATGAGATGAAACATGAGGTTTTAAAATTAAGTTTACTTTCGACGTTGCAGAGCTCTGTTGAAGATAAGTTCCATTGATGAGCAAGTGGAAAGTTATTACTAATCCTAACCAGAGAAGGAAAAATAAAATACCGGTGATTATCCAAAGTTCTAGCCAAGGTGATACTAAATAAGTTTTTCTAAGAAAGTTAAAAAAGTCTTTGATCTGTTGTTTGCGAGAGATTTGGGCTGGCGTCGTTTCAGGTTCACTTGGATCCAACGAAAAGGTATCGAAGTCGATGAAATAGCCAGATGCAGTCCGATCTATCTTTGGTAGCTCAGCAGGTTTTGTTGAACTTGTTGATTGCTCTTGTTGAGGCATGTTGATGTAGACATCTTTATTTGCTTGAATTGAAATTTGTCTTTCACTTTGACTTTGAGCGTTTGTGTCAAGGGGAACTAGTTCCATTGCATTGTTATTGATTCCATTGCTTTGTAAAGGTGACTCTTCAAATGTTATGAGTCTTTCTGTTTGTACTTCTTGTATTGTAGCAAGAGGAGGACACCGGCTACTTAGGAGCCTACGAGGCCTACTATTTAGTATTGGCCACATAGTTTGGTTTGATCAGATCGACTGAGACGAATCTCTTTTCTTTTCCGGCAAGAGGCGGTAGAAGTACAGTTCTTGATCCTTCAACGGCCAGGACAGGTACAGGCTTTCAATAGGATAGCCCGAATTCTTTCTTGTCCACAATCTTTTCTCTGACCAGATCCCCAACTTTAGGGATCCAGGCAGGTCTTGCAGTGGCTGACTTGACTTCCCCAGTGGCGCCTTTCTTTGCCTCGACGTTACTTAAGGACGCTCTGGATTCATTCAGATCCTGTAAAACAGCCTAACGTTTATTGATGTCAAACGGTTTTTCATCCGCCACTGTGCCTTCACAATCGAGATCAGGTACCCACATTCTTGTCCCAAACAGGACCTCGTAAGGAGTTGCACCTCCCAGAGAGCTTCTTGGCTGGTTATTAAGGGCCCGCTGGACCCCAAATAGGTGATTGACCCAACTACCACCCGAGCCTAATACCCTAGCTGTTAAAGATTGCTTTAAGTCCCGGTTTTTCCTCTCCACAACCGAATTTCCCTTGGGATGGTACAGAGAGGAGTACCGCAATGCCACAACCAAACTTCCCATGGCTTCCTTGTAAGCCCTAGAGCTGAACGCGGGGCCACGGTCAGAATGTAATGTGCCAACTGCGTATGTCCCTATGAAGACTCGCAAATCTTTTATAACAGTTCGGGCGTCAGCCGAGCGCTGAGGCCATACCCATAAGAATCTTGAACAGGAATCCACTGCAACCATGATATACTTGTAAGCCCCATCAGATTGTAAGGGGCCGCAGTGGTTCAGGTAAATGCACGTGAGCGGTCTGTCTGATATTAATAATGGTGTCTGCGCTGGACGTGCTACGGTGGACCCTTTTTTCTATTGACAGATATCGCACTTTAAGACGAAGTCTTTGGTCTGCTTTGTTAACCCTGGCCACCAATAGCGTAGTTTTAGTAAAGAAACTGTCGCCATAACTCCGGCGTGCGCAGAACCCAGACTCTCGTGTGCAGCCAAGATTAAACCTAACCTGCGATCCATGTTTGGTATTACTCTATCCCCCACTCCAGGAATCTGAGCAAATGGAACGTTGTTTTCATCTAACTTGTAGGAGTACTTGAGTGGAAAACCTTTAGGTAGTGCTTTGCTGTTGCGTGAAGCAATCACAGCTACCATTGTGCTACCGTCTACCCTCGTTTTTGAACGGGTGATTGCAGCTACGGACGCAGTGCGTACTGCCCCCTTTGCGGCTTCATCAGCCAATGAATTCCCTTCAACGTGAACGCCATCACGTTGATGACTCAGTGTGTGTATCACGTGAGCCCTTGGTAGTTCGTTCTTCAACTCTGCTACCTGTTCCCATAGTTTCCTATGTTTAATTGTGCCCCCTTTTGAATATCTGAGCCCATTTTATCCCCAATAGTGGAGATATTCATTGTATGACTGGACACAGTAAAAGGAATCACACACTATCAGTGTGGGGAATTCCGGATCTGTATTTATCAGTGCCAGTAGTAGTGCTTTTAATTGTGCCAACTGAGCCGTGCAGTCTCCGAGAGACTGCGTTTTCGTACAGCTTGGACGGAACTTGCCGTCTTGCATTCTACCTTTTACAATAGCACATGCTGCACTGTATTGTTGCTTACTCCCTATGGCCGGTTGAGCAGATCCATCGGTGTAAATAATGTATTCATACCGATCTAGAGGCATAATTTCATTTGGTAGAGGATATTCTTGTTCATATTGCAGGAATGCTTGTGTTTTTAAACTAGGGTCATATCTGTATTCTACATCTGTTGCAGTGAGAGAATTAGCCCATTGTATCCATCTTGGATGTAACGCTTTTGCATTTGGAACCCTTGTCTTTGTGGCAGCCTCTAAGGCCGGTACCGGGGTCACGACAATTATTCGTTTCCCCTGAGCCAGTGCTCGTTCTCTCACTACAGCAGTCTGAACTGCTGTCAGATTTTTTCTGTAGGTGCAAAACGCATCTCAGCGTTAGTGTACAAATGCGATTTATATGCAATTGGTACTGTCTCACCTTCATTAAAGGTTAAGTAAGTGTACCCAGATTGACCTGCGACTACGCTGATCACCAGGTTGCGTACGTTTACGCGTGTCTGCAAATGTTTTGATGATATCATATCCGCTTGTAGGGAACGAAGTATATTTGTGTGTTCCTGTGTCCATTGTCTAACTGAAAAG
Organism: Calotriton arnoldi; assembly: GCA_963921515.1. Classification (NCBI taxonomy): domain Eukaryota; kingdom Metazoa; phylum Chordata; class Amphibia; order Caudata; family Salamandridae; genus Calotriton; species Calotriton arnoldi. The sequence goes on along the minus strand of CAWUFW010006086.1, from coordinate 869,990 downwards.
TCAGGTCTTATTAGGTCGTAGAAAGGTTTTACTCTTTCTGCGTAACCCAAAATGTATGTTCTGCCAAAATTCAAAAATCCCAGTATGGACTGTAAATTTTTTAATGATTTTGGAGGTTGTAGCAGTGCGCACTTTTCTAAAAAGTGGGCTGCCAGGCTTTTGCCTTCACTTGAAAGCTCATATCCCAAAAATAGGACGTTGAGGTGCGCTATTGTGAGAAGTTGGCCTGGTATATGCTGTTCACTAATTAAAGTGGACACTTTGCACCAGAGCAATTCGACTCTTATGGTAGATAGGTTTAAGACAACCTTTATAGAAAGCTATCCTAGTGGTAGCTGTGGAGAGCAGCCTTCAGGCTAAGTCTTGAAGGAATGTAAAGCAGCTTGTTTTACCACACAATCTCTTGAATCACCAAATGAAAAGACACCACACAGGTATATATATATCAAATATATAGGTATTTATTAATAAACACTCTCTACTAATCTCTTTATGAGATTAGAGGATAGGAACATATGTACAAGTCAAATATTATCAGGATAAGTTTAGCACAATTGAATATTACAATCTTAGTTTGCTAGACCTAGGTCTAGGGCATAGGTCTTCAAAGTGTGGGGCGCGCCCCCCAGGGGGGGGCGGGGTATCACCTCAGGGGGGGCGCGCACTCCACTCCACCATTTCACCTTCCGTTGTTGCTTCCCACGTTGGAAGTTCGTTTCCTGCCTGTGTGCAGACCCCATCTCGAGTTAGGGCTCGCTCTGATTGGAGCATCCAAAACAGCCAATCAGCATGTAGTTCCTGAAGCCCTGACGTCGACACTGACGTTCCTCCATAGAAAGGGACAGCAGTACAGATGCCAGGAAGTGCCGCGAATTTTGCATACATAAAGCTGCAAAATACTTCTACTTTGCTGATAAATCAGCGCTTCATCACTGCTGCCTTTAGCCTCCTGATTGCTTACTTTCATATCGGGTTGCTGACCTTCGCCTCGCCTTTGAAAGCCTTCCCCTCGAGGTTATCATGGTTTGTAACCTCGCAGCGACTGCCTTTTGCTCCAAGGATTTAACAACGGATGCATTCTTCCCGAGGATTCCCTTCACTAGCAGGTAAGTGTGAAGAGTTTTTTTATTTTTTGAAAGTCTCCCTCCTGTGCCTTTCTTCCCAACACTAGTGGGAACGTTGGGTGTTTTGAAGAGAAGAGGATGCGTCATTAATGCCAGAGCTGATGACTTTGGTTTTGGGGACCCAGGTTTGAGTCCTGCCATCAGCTCTACATCATGTGATCCTCGGCAAAATCCCTTGATTTACCCGTGACATATGGAAAATAAATGTGTGACCTTGATTAAAGTCGCTGGTGCTCATTTAAAGTGTTCAAATACTTTAGAGCTGAGTACACAAGCCTGAAATAGCAAATATCATTAAATATGCCATCTGTCTTTCGTAGGGCAAATATAAATGCTTTCTTATGACATGTTTCTGCTTCTTTGGAAGCCTATCTTCTTTATAAGCCAGTTATGTTAACAACTGAATGGCTCTTAATGCTGCTAGAAAGAAAGGTATATATCCTCTTGAATCACTGATATCGCATATGGGTGTGAGGTAGATGTCCCCTAGGCCTTTTGAAAAACTGTGGATGCCTTCTACTGGCGACACCTGGCCATACTCCACATAATCACTGATTTTTCAATTGTGTCATAAACATGTTTTACGGGACCCCTTTTCCTGATATCTTATCTAGAGGCAATGTTGTGGCGCAACAGCCAGAGCTACTGACTTTGGAGCTGGGGAACCAGGTTCAGTTCTCAGCATCTGCTCAACGTCCTGTGATTCTGGGCAAATCACTTAATCTCCCCATGCTTTCAAAAAATGAATGTGTCCTTGTGTAATGTGAAAGATGCTCCTGTAAAGCGCTCCAATACCTTTGGGTCATGTTTGTGCTATATAAAATTGCAAAAAATATATTAAAAAATTTTGTGAGCGCTCTGGTTTCTAAGTACCACTCAAAACTGGGGTCCTCATTTACAAGGAAGTGCTGCAGCGTGGCACTGCAAGCCCTTTGGCTGCGCCACGCTGTGGCACTTTGAAAGCACCGGGATGTGTCATATCTACAAGGATATGACAGATCCCTTTGCTCTCTCCTGCAGTGGCGCACATTTTACTGCCATGCGCCGATACAGGCACACTTGTACCATGGTGCAAGGATGCCTGCGTCACGAGGATGATTATTTATGTGCAGGAAGGTGTCCCTTCCTGCACATAAACAATCTGAAATGGCATTTTTCAACTTCTATGTGTGCTGCATTAGCACACATAGAACTTGCAAACCAGTAATTTTTTTAATGATTGTTTATGTGCAGGAAGGGACACCTTCCTGCACATAAACAATCACCAGAGATGATTCCTCGTTCTTTGTGTGCTGCAAAATGCAGCATGCATAGAAAGAGGGAAAAACTAGGAGAAATAAATACATTTCTCCTCGTTACGCCTCCCTGGGGAGGAGTAGCATTCAGACGCATTTCCAGGTTTACGGTTTCTCGTAAATCTGGAACTGTGTCAGGTTCCATGGGTGTTGCGCCGGAACACCCACAGCAACGCCCATGCAATGCCCCTTTCACGCAAAGTGCTGCGTGTAAAGGGGATGTATTTACAAGGACAGGAAAAGCCACGCAGGGTGGCTTTTCCCGTCCTTGTAACTATGGAGCACTAAAATGCTGCCACCAGTGCGTCACAAAAGTGACGCACTGGCGTAACAAGGGCTTTTAAATAAGCCCCTGGAAGTGGAGCACAACCTCAGGATTGCAGTAGCAAGAATCCATCCACACATTGACTGTCTCTATGGAGAAAAACAGGCACACCTGTCACAGTTTTGAAATTTTGTTTATTGATCTATGCAAAATTTTGTTTATGTGAAAAGAAGCACCATTGTAATTTTTTGTGCAAACTTTTCTTGGAGACTTTTCATTTGAAGTTTGTAATAAGTATCTGTCACGTAACCACAGGCAGTATAAAAACTTCAGCTTACTAAACACTCTCACTTTAATATTATTTGCCATATACGACCTGAACTCTGCAGGTGGGAATGGCTAGAGATGATGCAGAGTACCAGCTTCAGAATTTGTTGTCAAGTGGTGATGGGAGAGGGGGGGCTCGACGTCCAAAAAAGTTTAGATGGGGGGGCCTGGCCTAAAAAAGTTTGAAGACCTCTGGTCTAGGGCATCTAGAATCGAGGGACCCCCAAGAACCACCCCAGGTAGTTGTAGGAGACCCACAGGGGACGGACGCGGTGACCTGGCACCGATGCGAATCCTGTACGAGTCTATGCACTCAGACGCGATTGAGATATCAATGTTCAAGGTCCCTTGCGTGTTCGAGGCGAACACACCGATCGGACTCAGTACGAGTCGAAGGATACGGTCTACAGATAGGATTTGCAAGGGAGTCGGACGCGGTGTGTCTAACACAGACGCGAACCAGGTACGAGTCAGTGCGAGAATCGCACGGGGAAAGTAAGAGTTTTAGGATACTTCTGGTGAACCTACAAGCAAGTCACTTACAGGGTAAGTAGTTCGAGGGCCCACACCCACAGGAGCACCGGAGTGCTGGAGTTACCTCACCCAGGGAAGCCGGGTGCACAGGTGTCCTTGGTGTCGGGTCGCGGCGTCGTTTTCAATGGCGACCAAAGAAGACTTGCTGCTTGTGATGGTTTGAAGAAGTGTCCGGTGGAATCCAAGCCTGGATTCGGTGGAAGGATGACCTGAAAGCAGAGGGGACAGTGTTCAAAGTTACTTGGCAGTGACTCGGGGCAAGGAAGATGAATTCCCACCGTCGTCGCAGGGTTCAGGTCGTTCACGCTTGCCTTGACTCTTCAGCCACGAGGTCCAGGAGGCGTCGACGACGACCAGGAGCTGGATTCGGCATGTCCCACAATGTCTGCGGCTTACTGCGGTGTCGGCAACTCGATCAGAGCCAACAAGCCTTGGTAACAGCAAGTCTTGGGGAAAGTGTGAAGAGGCAATGGCGCAGACCAGCAAGGTCTGTGGAACTCACCCAGCGAGGGTAAGTCAGGGCAGGCCTGGAGCAACCAGGGGAGCCCTTTGGTTTCTTTGGAAAGTCTTCTGGGGACCCACAAGCCGGCTGGCAAGGGATCGCAAAGACGCCTCGGGAGGATTCTCTCACAGCGGCCCACGGTCACTCGGGACGTGGTAGGCCGCTGATCTTAGGAGGGATTCCTGCTGGAGGCCGGGACCACACGTGGTCCAAAGCACAAGTTCGTGGAACGTTGTGAGGGGTTGCACTCGACAATAGTGCACGGTACCCAGGGGTCGCGGTTCCTCGTTACTCTTGGGGTCCACTGGCCTCAGCTTCGCTGGAGACTCACGATGGCCTTTGAGAAGTCAGGAAATCCACTTCTTGGGCTGCAGGGACTTCGGACTCCGGCGGGAGCGGCGTAGTTTGCGACCATCGTTTGTAGTTTTTGGTGCCTGCCAAGCAGGGGAGTCACTCCTTGACTCCAAGGGAGATTCTTCAGTCTTCCAAAGGTAGTGGAACGTCGAAGGTCCGGGATTCTTCTTGTAGAGCGTCGTCCAGGGAAATCTGGGGTGCTATGCACCGGTTCCCCCTCTTATACTAAAAGGAGGGGAGGGACTAGCTCTATGACCCTACCTATGGGAGGGTCAGGGGAGTGGGTGGCTACACCCACTTCCCTTTGTCCAGTTTCGCGCCAGAGCAGGGACAGGTAGCCCCTGAGCCGGTTTGAACTGGCATATGCACAGAGGAGCCTTCTGCTCCCCCAGTGCAGGACTTCAAAGCACTCTAAGAGTGCACCCACCCAGCCCCAATACACTAAACCCTGTCTGGGAGGTGGTCACACCCCCTTGGGACAGGATATCTATTGTTGGGCTCCCTCCACTGCGAGTGTTGGTCATCAGCAGGAGGACAGCCCAGTGTCTGTGACTGGTGGCATCCATTTTGTGATGCCAGGGCTCTGTCGGATTCTACCGCGTTTCCACAGTAGGTACATGTCTATCCCTCTAGAAGGGTGGAATGCTACGGTGTTTGACACCAAACACGACATGTTTCGATGCAGCCATTCCAAAGTTAGCATTTTACCGCGAGGATATAATGCACTTAAAAGTATATGGTTTAACCGCATCCACACACAGCACCAGAGAATGGACTCTGAGAGCTGCAGAGGGGCCCTGCTCAGGCAGAGGCACCCCCTCACATAGAAGCCAAGCACCCTGCCCTCAGGATTGATAGGGCCTGCCTTAGGGGTGACTGATAGGGTTATATGTGTGTGCAGGAGAGATATAGGGAACCTATATCTCAGTGAGAGGTGCTAGCATCTTCCTCACTCAGGCTGCAGTAGCAGGCCTGTGGTGTCAGATTTAGTCTGCTTCCCAGGGGTGGCATAATACATGCTGCAGCCCCTGGTAGGCCTGTGGAGTACCTATGCCCTTGGTACCTAGGGTACCATATACTAGGGACTCATAAGGTACCACAGTATCCAATCACTAGTGCACCTAGAGTGCACTCCAAATCGTTTAGAGAGAACAGAGAGGCTGGGGCCCTGATTAGCAGGGTCCCAGCCTGTCTATAGCCAGAAACCAGTGTAAACATCAGAAAAAAAGTGGGGGCAACATAAGAGGCAGATCCTACTCTCCTACAGCTATCTTTGATTTTTTAAAGTTAAATTTGTAGCCCTCAGAGGCGAAACCCAAAATTATGGTGCTCACCCTGGTCAAGTGTTCCTCTAAGTCGGAAGTACTCAAAGTACGGCCCGCGGGCCACTTGCGGCCTGCCAGGCCATTCCATGCGGCCCCCGTGGAAATCAGCAGGCACCGAATCTGCACCATTTCGGCCTGTTCTAAATCCTCGGGACCGCATTTGCCTGGAAAAGCATGAAAGGGGCCTGCGATGACAACCAGTGTCTCGCATGCTCACCCGTAGCCCCCCGCCCTCATCTGCCTCTCTGGCGTCACTTGCTCACCCTGCCAAAGAGTGCATTGGCTGTGCTGCCTATAAGTGAAGCTCATAGACAGTGTGGCCTCTTTAATCTCTTAGTTGGTGCCGCTAAAACAGAGCTGTCTCTATAGTTAAATTTATGTTTTTAAGGCCCCGGGTTAGGGTTTCAGCTGAGCCCGGACTTTCCTTCCTCATGGTCTCAGAGCAGGCACGTGGTGTAAACAGAATAAATAAAATAAGGATCCAGCAATGTCCTCATGTGGATCCGTGGGCTGCACCTGGCCTTTTGTTTTATGGCATGGCTTCACTTTAGGTACATGGCATACTACAGGCTCTCGGTTCACAACAGTGGTGCTACGGAAAGTTTACAGATGGAATTGGGGGAGATGCAGTTTATACACAAATTTATATGCCTCGAAAGCAGCCCAGCAGGATAATTATGTATAAATTCCAGCTTCCTCACTTTATTAAACTGTGCATGTGTTTTATTTTATTTATTTATTTAATCACAGGATTTATGTGCCTGTGTTGCGGACAATATTTCTTACATTTATTACAGGCAATTCAGCTTGCTTTGTGCATTACTTAAGAAAGTGTATTAATTTATAGTCATCCAACGCTACCCATGTGAGTCGTGGCACAGATGTAGCATCAGGTCTTTTATGCTGCAGAATTGAACAGCAAATAGTTATTGGTTTTGGCACGCATTAGGTAGAGTCAGAGCTGAGGGGACAGGGGCACAGTGTGTACATAGGGATGAATGGGCAGAGGCAGAATGAAACGGTAGAGGTAAGGGGCAGAGAAAGGAAAAACAGAGGGACTGGCAAACTCCATATGAGTAAAGCATAAAAGCAGAATGAGAAGCGCAGTGAGGAGGTATGTAAAGGTTAGGGGTTAACAGAAGAGAGCGAGGGAGTAGGAGCATTGTGACATATTAACGCAGAGTAAGGGTATTGCAGGTTATGAGGAGTGTGAGGGGGCAGGAGCAGAGTAAGGACAGGAAGAGTGGGCTGCTTTACACGTAAGGACTATATTGAGCAATATATATGAAAGGTGAGTGCTAAGTCAGGGACATAGGCAAGGAAATAGTGAGGGGTACTACACAATAATGGAAGCAACAGCTATGAGCTAGCAGCAGAGTGAAGGGAAGCAGTGAAGTGAAGGTGTAAAGCAGAACTGCAGGAAGGACAAAGGGACTGGCTTAGAATAAACCTTCAGTAGAGCGAAGATGTACAGGCACAATGAGTGGGTAGGCGCTGAGTGACGCTGTATGGCACAACGAGAGGGTAGGCTTAGAGTGGTGCATTAGCATGCAATGAGAGGTTAGGCGTAGGATGAGGCGTTAGGGCACAATGAGAGGGTAGGCAGTTTGATAGGGTATGAGGAGAGTGAGAGAAATAATGCTGAATAAAGTAGACAAGTGTGGCACCAAAACGGTGTGACCAGATAGGGGTAGAGTGTGATGGAGGAAGAGCAGGAGCAGCATTAAAATGTCAAGGTGTGGAGAGAGTGAATGCAGTTTAAGACGTTGGGGCCTAAGTAGGTGCAAAATGACAGGCTATGAGCATAGTGAAATAGAAGGGCCAGGAAATGAGTATAAGCAGAGTGAAGAGGGGTGGAATAATGAGGTTGGAGGGTCAGTCAGAGGAAGCTTATGAGCAGAGCAAAGAGGTACTGGGAGCAGATTGAGATGATAGTAATAGAAAGCAGGGACAGGGACAGTGTGAGAGGCATTTATGAGATAAGGAAAGAACCAAGGGTAGGGGGAGAGGTATAATGAGTGGTGTACATTGAGGGTAAAATAATAGGAGAAGAGTAAAGTTGTGATAGAGTTCCAGGCTGCGGGACGGGTCAGGAAAAAAGTGAATTATTAAGGTCAAAGTGGTGGCTAGAGGTAGGATGAGGGGGTAAAGTACAGGAATATGGCAAGCATGAAACAGTCATAAGGTAGGGTCAGAGTTAGAGTGCAGGGTCAGAGTGAAAGCCTAGGATCACAGCGGACTCTATGAGCAGAGTCATTGAATGACTTGGGGCTCATGAAAGATTAGTAGTAGACGTGCTGCCTGATACATGCATTATTATGAAATTACATGCACCTACCTGAGATAGTCATTTTAGAGATGACACTACAATACCACTGCTGCTTTGTTGGGCAAGCTCATTGACTAGGAGAAGTCAGCGTGAGAAGGCAGCAGGTCTCTTGCCCATCATGCCGGTCATTATGCCATTGTAAATGTGCATTACAGCCTGAGTACATGAATGCATGTATTGTGTGGGCCCATGCATGCACATTACAGCATGGGACCATTTTTGAATATACTGTCTAGGTCCATTAGGAATATGGCAGCCTGCTGTCACTGATGGTTTTATTGCCTGGGGTTACATGCATGTGGTAAGTTTTATGAGCTTAGGTGTGCCCAGCGGGCTGGACAGAGGACAGGAAACCTATCTCTATCAATGCACTTTGCATGTACGCTTCTGAGTTTTGCTGGATGATCATGGGGTTTGGTACTGTAAACTCTCAACAGGGCCATTAAAGGTTTTTCGGAGCGACTTTATGAGGCATAGGGGTTTGAGTTGTGTCTATTGAGAGACAAATGAAGGGTGTGTCCAAGTGTCTGCGCAACTGAGGGCCTAAGAGCAGGCAATTGTGTGTTTGTCAAAACAAGGCAAAGATGGAAAACTATGGGCAGAAACACACAGATCCCAGTAAAAATAAAAATATTGACAGTATTTATTCGGGGTACATACATACATATATCACATTTCGAAATACAGCGTTGTCTAGTAATGTTTTGAAAAGGGGGTGATTTCTTTTACCCCTGTAGCCCCGCCCCCAATGACCCTTACCCTCCCACCGCCCCCATCACGCAGTCCCATATGTGCGGCCCTTGGCCACAAGCGAGACTGCAATTTTGGCCCCCGAGAAAACGTTTGTGAGTATCCATGCTCTAAGTCATCATCCGTCAGATAAATATCATCTACATAGGATAATGCTTCTTCATCCAAATTCTGTAGTAACTCTGTTCCCCTCCTTGAGAATAACCCCGGGCTATTCTAATACCCTTGGGGGAGTCGAAAAAATTGACGCTGGGACCCTAGCGCTGAGAAGGCTGTCAAATATCTGCTTTCAGGCGCTATGTTTTGGCAGAAAAATCCATTTGAGATATCTAATATTTTGTATTTTTTCAGCACAATGTTATTCATTAATGCGGCACTATGTGCATTCTGAACTGCAATTGTTTTTGTGCATGAGTTTAAGTGTCTGTAGTCTAAAACTAGACAATATGAATTGTCGGGTTTCATTACGGGAAACAAAGGATTATTCATTGATGAGGTGCATGGTTCAATTACATCTTGGTATTTAAGTTGATCTAAGATCTCCCTGACCTGTTTTTTAGCTTCCTGTTTTATGGGATACTGTCTTTGTGGAGTTGGGTTTGTTTTTGTTGGAATAACGTGGTGGGGGTGACTCTTTATCCCACCCTACGTGGTTGCGGTATAACGCTGGAGCAAGGGCTACCGCCCACTCCTGCGCGTATGTATGTCTTATGTGTGTGGGGACTAGGTCGGAGAAAGCTGGAAAAATTACAGTTTCCCCCTTTGGGCATTCCATAACAATAGTAGACGCCCAATCTTTTTCCGCTAATAGGATGTCATAGCCCGAAGTCAGGTTCTCCCAAAAAAGACCCTTAACTTGTCTCTGCTTGTCCCCCTCCATTTGGAGTGTTATTTCATATAACTTGTGTGGGACACTCACCCTAGTATCAGGTGTTTCCACCGTGATATACTCACTCAACTCCGCTGTCACCAGAAATTCCATCAGGTTCCGGCGAGCTATTGTTACCTCTGCCGCGCTGTCTAGCATCGTCAGAGCCCATTCCCCGTTCAGTAGCTGAGTCCTCAGAATTCTGGGCATGTCTAACTTTGAGACCTGCTACCTTCTTCTTTTTAAATTGAGGTTTCGCTTTAGGTTTTTCTTCTTTCTTTGAAACGTAGTATGAAGTGCGTTGCTTGTCTCTGGACTTTGTACGCTCTTCTTGTCTTTGTTCTGACCGTCCTTCCCTCTCGGAGTTTTTTGATGAACCCTGAAAGGAACAAGAGGAACGAGTATCAGTATCCTGATACCTGTCAGGTTTTTTAATGTTATCTCTATTTCTAAGATTATATCTCCTTTCTGGGGGCTCCTGCTGAGGAGACCTTCCCCTGGAGTGAGATCTGTTCTTTTGTTGTTTATTATTGTCCCATTTCTTCTTTGAAGAAACTGGTGTTTGCTTTGCCTGTTCCTTATCTGAACTCCCCACTAGTTGGGGTTTTACAGGTCTAGCTCCCAGACTGTCTCTACCTTAATTCTGCATAAGCAGTTTCTATTATTTTAGGTAGTTCTGTCTCCTGTTGTAATGGAGTGAACTCTCTCAGACGTTGGCGTATTGCCACCGATGCTGCTTCCCCTTTAATATTTGCCAATATTATCGCAGATACCTGGGCAAAGTTATTTAACAACTTCATTCCTAAGTTTAGAGCAGGCTCTGCCCCATACTCGTTCTGTATTTGTCTCAATACATCAGGTATTACCGCTAAAGAAGGGATACCATGAGTCCTGGTATATATTGCAGCGAAGACTGTACCCCAAGAAGTACAATCCTCTATTGAGGGAGCTATCCCCATTGGCAAGCAAATAGTAAGTATTCTATGCTTTTCCTTAGGACCAGTGTGTGGAAACACCGCCTCCAGCTGTGTAATTTTTTGTGCTATCCAGAAGGGCATTTGTTCACGTTTAGTGGGCATTTTACCCATCACTGCGTGCAGTGTCTGTGGTGTAATTTTTGTTGTAGGATTTTGGACTGGTCCTGGTTGTGTAGCCGGTGTGGGCTGAAGTGTGATTGTTCTCAACTCAAACTGTGTCATGTTTCTGTAAAGTCTTATTAATTCTTTATGCTGTACAAGTAAGTCTCCTCCTGGCATTGTGTCAATGTCAGGATGTGGTGTGTATGCCGCTAAAACTGGCCATGTTGCTCCGTCTCTTCCGAGCGGACCGAGTCTTACTCTATTTCCTTTATGGGAGAGGGCGCCTTTTAACCAGTAGAGGTGTTCTTCATAAGTTAGTGGAATTTCAATGTCCTCATATGGACTGAACTCATTTGGTATTACATCTTCTACATAGTAATGGAATGTTTTAGTTTGTGCATTTGCCTGCGGGAATTTAATCCATGAATAAAATACCTCTGTTCTATGTGATTTGTGCGCCTCAATCACGAAAGTCACTTGCCCACCCCCAACTGTAACACCATATGCTACTAGTTTTAGGGTGACGGCATTTCTAACATTTTCTGCAATGTGTATTGCATCTGCATCTTCTTCTTCGGCTGAGAAATTTAGTTCTACTACCGGGTCTCCCTGAAGCGACATTGTTTTTAGTAAGAAGAGCTTTTCAAGAGAACTGAGATAAGGTGTTATGCACAATTAAGAACACTGTATCCTTCAAGCTTGATTAAACCAACAGCCAATACATAGGAATTTTCCTACTCAGCTGCGGCGTATTTGTTCCCTCCCACTCCAGACGTCTCTGGGGAAAATGTGAGTAGGGGTCTCTGAGAATAGCACGACTGAACTACTCATATTTGACTGTTAAATAAGTGGCAATACCAACGTTGGCGGCGCCAATTCGTGTAGTTCCTATAAGACCTATATAGGATCTGCGCATTTAGACAACATACACTGCGGGACTGGTGTCCAGACTGATTCCAGACACCCCCACCGGGTATGTTGGCCTGTGTGCCAGCTAGCTCGCAATGCCACTATAACCTCCCCTTACCAAGGAGAGAATAGTTGTTGGCAACTATCGAACATGACAACCCTGATCCCTCAGGACCGTGGAAACAGTAACTTCCTTTTCGCTCAGTCACTCGTGCTCACTTGTTCTCAGAGAGATACACAGAATAAACAGTTGGGACATTTTCAATAAGTATTTATTGAACAGTCGTTATTCTAGCGTAAAATAAGTGCACTGAAATCACCAGTAGACAGTAGCATATATAAATGAGTAGCAGCACTAAGAAAGTAAACAGATGGTAGTTTTCTACCATTTTGCTAAAATCATAAATATAGACGAGTATATAAAATACATGGCAATAAAATGCGTACTCCTACGATGCACCCTAACTAGATGTACCTAAGTGTACCTAGCATGTGAGTAGGTGTAAAGCCAAGAATCCTTCTAGGATAAAGCCAACCCCATTACCTGATGTGAGACTGCGGGACCCCGTTCTGGTCTCGAGCTGAACACCCCGCGAGGGATGTCAGACCACTGCGAGCTGGAGTATCTGCATGCAGGAACCTCAGCGTCTCGCGTCAGTGTGTCGGCATGGAAGTCGTGATCTCCTCTGCCTATCGCAGCAAGATGTGGTGTTTATATACCCTAAGGTATCCCCAGGGGTTCTACCTTGCTGTGCCAGTGTCGGACTTAGGATGACGCCGGGAATGAACTTTATACACAGTTATTATGCAGGAGATTATGGTCCTGCTGTGATTCCAAGAAACTAAGAATCCTCTTGCATAATTTATGAGGCCAGTGTCCAGGGAAAAACCCTACGTACTTATGTGTAGTATTGTAACTGGGTAACAAGGTCAGTCCTCCAAATCCGTTATGTATGTAGTATAGGAGAGAATGTAGGTGAAGGGTTATGATGATACCTAGACCTATATTGGGGTACCTATATGAAATATAATAGGAGCATGGGTCCTAAATCTGACTCCAGCACTACTCATTATCAGGCCCTGCTGTCTGCAGCCTGATGATAATAATGTAAAATAAACACAGCCTTCACTTAACTTTAAAAGGAAATATGTGACCTGGTACTTATTTAAAAATGACCTCAGGGCTGTGAGTTACTCTGAAGGTGTCTGGGAGCTTCTTGTAGCTCACAATCGACTGGTTGGAGATACCTGGTATATTGCTTATACAGAGCCCAAGTTTCTTGTAGGATAATTATAGAAGGCTTGTCAATGAATGCCCCCAATCCATGTCTCATATTTTCCTCTTTAGTCCTGCTATATTTCATGACTATAGCAAAATATCAGCTTCAAATTAATTAGACTGTTTCCAACACAATATGATATAGTAAGGGGTGTGACTGTTCCGTGCTACTGATGTCCAGATGGACCCAATCAGAATGGATAAGGGGCTGGGAGAATGATCAAAGAATTGGGGAGGGATTTGTTTGTTCACATTCAACTGGCCTAAAATGTGCCTCATCTTTTCTACTCACCACACTATTCCCATCATTCACCCAAGTATGAGTATCTTGCAGACACCTACCAGGAGCTGACACAGAGCAGATGCAATGGCTCCCAGAGCGTCAATTATGACTCTCAAGATCAGAGAGAGATGCTGGAATCTGTTATAAACAGGGACACTAAAGAGACTCATGTTAATAACCAAACCAGGATCACTCCCTCCTCTACATTCGTTGTCAGACGCGGAGGCATTGAATGAGTATAAAAACACCCTACTGGGACAATGCTCACACCAGTTCCAGCTCTACCCCTATTCAACCTAGTACCACATTGAGTTAGTCTTTCGGCAAGCCTCGGGTATCTACAGTTAATTACAACACAGTCCTCACTCTTTCAACTGATGAACCAATCCACCCAACCCTTCTCAGAAAAAGTATATCCTTGTATTCATGCGGCCTGAAATCCCTAAATTGGGATAACCAGTGGCAGACTTTGCTCTTCAACTCAAAAGTCGTTTCATCTTTGTTGGTATTCAGATGGGGAATATCTGTCAATATGGCCACATATGGACAACAGTTAGGTGGAAACTCTAGTTTCTCTTTAGAAGGGCAGGGTGACTGTCGCACTGCTGGCACAGATGTTTCTCTCAGTTGGGTTGTGGCTCTCCCCGGGGTAACCAGCCGCTGATTTGCATTTAACACGTCATTATTGCTTACTCAAAGACCGTTGAGCTGGTGAAGTACCAGAATGGGGTTGAGATTGTTCCACCTGGACTGCACCCGATAAATCTACGGGGTTCGAGGTCACAACTTGTGACCTGGTAGCTGTCTCTAACAATGCTTGGTTTGGGGACCGATGTTCACTCAACTTAGCATGGATATCTGAAAGATTCAACACAGCAGCTTCCAGTTTACTGAGCCTGTCAAGGACTGGAGAGAGGCTCGTTGACAGAGCCGGCTGAGTTTTGGCAAAACCAAAGTCCCATCCCGGATTGGAGATAATGTCGGCACTAACAGAGCCAGACCCAGCACCAGGCGGCCCAACTTCACTATGCAACGTTGTAGAGGGGCATCTATTAAATGAAGCTAGCGCCTTTGCAGCCCTGCCGCTTTTGGAATCCTTAATTGATGCGGGTTGTTTGCTTTTTTTAGTCTTCTTATTAGGGGAACCACTCTCACTAGGTGCTAGAGAGTCAGAGGATGATGGACACGTCTCACTGGTTACGACCTCAGATGATAATTTGCACTGCGCTATTTCAGTCTTGTTTCCTCCTATAGCAGTTTCCCGAGTGTCACTAGTGGGCTCTCGTCGACTCTGGGGAAGGTCACTCAAATCCACAGATAGACGCCGTTCGGACAGGGATATCTCTTTGTCCAGCACCCCACTCTGCTTGTATAAAAAAGGAATCAAGAGTGAAACTCCGTGGATTTCTAGAGGCCTGATTTACACTTGTTGTATTCACAGATACTGACCCCCAGGTGGTAATCACTCACCAGTATCTGTTGCGAAAGGCTGAAGCCAAGGGGTGTGGTCCAGCCCAGGCTCCTCCAGGTTATGACGGGCTAAGACAGGCCCGGTCGTCGCTTCGGCACGTGCCCAGGCGCGTCCCGTGCTGCGGGAAACTGCGAGGCGCTTTATAGCGCGTGGGTAGCGCGGTAAATCAGGCAACAGCTCCTCCTCTCCAGCAAGTGTCTTTATGGGACTGCGAGTCTCTCAAAGAAATCCAGAGCCCCAGGTTGCAAATGAGCGTCCGGTGCTGCGGGAAACTGTGTGGTGCCTTAGAGCGAGTGGGTGGCGTGGGGACTCAGGCAACAGCTCCTCCTCTCCAGGCAAGTGTCTTTATGGGACTACGAGTCTGTTATATCCTGTCCCAGTTGGTTCACTCCTGTCCTCCCCTCCATCTTGTCACCTTTGGTTCCAGCCTAGAACGCTCAGGTGGAGGCTGCTTTGGAATGTTGGCACTGCTCTTGCCCTGTCAGAGTGGCGCCTGGACTGGCAAGCTGAAGGTGTATGGTTTTCTACTCATCAATAAAGAATATTCAACTTACCTTCTGCGTCCCTCCTTACTTCAATTTGGCGATGAGCTTCGGGATGCTGTGACAGGGACAGCGCTGCACCTTCCACTGTTGATTTCCGCCTTGCCAGTTGCCTTGAGGTCTTCTTCAAGATAAAATATCCTGCTTCGAAGAAGTGATAGAGGTGCCCTTTCCGCCGTCACTGGGTTGTCTCTGGCGGTGAGTGATTCCTGCTGAGTCTGTCCGCGCCGGGGTTGCCTGCCCGGGCGGATGTTTCGCTCTTCTGTTGAAATTAAACGGCGTGTTCACCGTGTTTTGCTGCATTCTTTTGGTGTACACATGACTGGTTTATCGTTGTGATACCATGCTTTTGCCCAGTGCTTGGTAGACGGCCGGAGAGTATCTCCCCAGTGCAGCCACTTCAGTTCGCCCTGTGGTTGGAATCCAGCTTGTGCAGCGCCTTCACAGCGGTTCAGGGAGGCTGTGAAGGAGCATTACCTGCCGCGCGTCACATTCTGGAGCTTCGCCGCTCTGTGACTCTGGGTCAGAGCGTCTCCTTTGGTTCAGCATTGTATCGGTGGTGGGAGATGAACTGGAGGGGAGCCGCTCACTGCTTGTGCGTACTGCAGTGCAGTTCCCTCAGCTGACCGCGGGAGGTAGCGGCGTAGCGGGGTTTCTCTTCAGCGGGAAGCGTGCTGAGGGGAGCCTTTCGTATTCTAATCACCGCACAGGCATTTTGTCAAGGAGATTTAAAGACTCGTAACAGGAGTGTTTTTCAGCAATATTAATTTGTGATTACAGGATGCACTTCTGGAAGGATTTGTGTGGTGAAAGTTTCCTCAGTCTCCTCACAGGAAGTCCCCTTCTTTCGTCAAGCCTTCTTATTGCACAGCTTCCTGGAGGCAGATCATTATCCTAGAAAGAGGACTGCTACGTTTACATCAGTTTAATGCTCTTCCATGTACTAGGAGCTTATGTACCAGAGTGTGTGTTTTGATGAACTACCTTCAGTGATAGACTTTTGGCTGATTTAGATAAGTGGTGCTTAGTATTTTTTAACAAAGAGTATATTTCCTTCTTTTCTTTTTCCTTTTCAGTTCCACTGTTCTTCTGTTTTAAAAAAAGTCTTCTGTCATTCATTGTCCTTACCCACTGTTCATTCCACCATGGCAGGTGCAGGCATGAGTCAGCCACCCCCCTTTCTAAATGAGGTAGGAGAACCTGACATACCTTGGCGAAGGTGGGAGGGTATCTTTAAGTCATACCTCATAGCTATTGGGGGAGGTAATTTCTCGTCAATAAGAAAACAACACATTCTCTTGCACAATTTGGGCATACAGGGAAGGAAAGTCTTTGAGGATATTACAGGAAGACTGATTGAAGAGGAACCTACCGAGGAAGAAGCAAGTGTGGATGTTTATGAGTACCTCATGAGGGAACCTTTAAGGTTGGAACTTCAGAAACTGGTCAACCAGGGTGTCATACAGGAAATTGAAAGTTCGGAGTGGTTGGCACCCATTGTCCTCACCACCAAGGACAATGGTAAGAACATTCGATTATGTGTGGACTTGAGAGATCTAAATGCAAACATTATGGTTGACAGATATCCCTTACCAAGGATACATGAGATGCTGAGTACCATTCAAGGGGCAAAGTTTTTTAGCATGCTTGATTTATCCTCGGCCTATCATCAGGTCAATCTCCACCCGGAGTCTCAGCTGTTAACGGCTTTCACCACCCCATTTGGCAATTTTAAGTTCTTAAGGATGCCATTTGGTCTGGCGTCAGCCGCATCAGCTTTTCAAAGAATAATGCAACATATTCTGAGAGATTGCATTAAAACTTTGTGTTTTCAGGATGACATACTAATATATGGTTCCGGTGAAGATGAGCACAATGCAAATGTCTGTAAGGTGTTGATCAAACTTAGAGAGGCTGGGTTCACAACAAAAGAAAGTAAATGTAAATTGGGAGTGACATCTGTTGACTATCTTGGCCACACGATTTCAGAGGAGGGCATCAAGCCTAAAATTGACGTGGTTGAAGCTGTGAGAAAGGCTCCCACTCCCACATGCAAAGAGGAGATTCTGTCATTTTTGGGTTTGGCGGAGTATATGGCCAAATACATTAAAAAAAATTCAAGTTTGACTCAACCTCTAAGGGACCTGCTAAAGAAGGGTACTACTTATGTTTGGGGTGGAGATCACGAAAGGGCATTTGAAAGCATAAAAAAGCCATTATCTCAGCTCCACACATTGGTAATTTTAGTGTTGAAAGAGATACTATCATTTTCACTGATGCTAGCAGCAAAGGAATTGGGGCTACACTTTCTCAGAGTTGACAACAAGGTGAAGGTGGTGGCCTTTGCTTCCAGAGCCCTCACGGAAGCAGAATCCAATTATTCAACTGTAGAAAAGGAGGCATTAGCCATTTTTTTGGGCAATAAAACACTTCAAATTCTATGTTTGGGGCATGCCTTTTGAACTATGCACGGATCACAAACCGTTGTTGTCTTTGTTTACAAAAAAAGACATGGAAAACATGACACCACGCATTGCCAAATGGGTCTTAGGCCTTCAAGGTTTTAATTTCACAATGGTCTATGTACCGGGGGCAAAGAACAATGTAGCTGACTTTCTATCGAGGGCCCCGGTTGAGGGTGAAGGGGAAAGCTCCTTCCCCAATGAAGCGATTCTGGAGATTGTTCTACCTGCGGTGGCACAAGACCAATGGGATCTTCATATGGAGAAGGAAGGAGATCTTAAGAAAGTCAAAGATTATGTCATCAAGGGGTGGCCCCGCAAATGCAAGGACTTACCTGAGGAAGTTCAGACCTTTTGGAATGTGAGGGACGAATTGTCAGTAGAGGGGGATATTCTGCTCAAATCAGGAAAGATAGTTCCACCTGGTGGGTTACGGAACCACATTATAGATCTTACTCATGAAGGACACTTGGGAAGAAGTCTCAGTAAGGCAAGATTAAGATCTGAGTACTGGTTTTCCTATATGGATCAGTTGATGGAGGAGAAGGTGCGCGACTGTCATGCCTGCAGCCTTAGTGACAAATCTAAAAGTCTGAGACGTATTCCCCTTATTCCAGTGGAGGTTCCCACAATTCCGTGGGACAAGTTGGGTCTTGACATCGCTGGTCCAATCCATGCTGTGGGACCTCAGGACAAGTACCTGTTTGTACTTATTGACTACTATTCCAACTGGATTACACACAAGTTTGTGAACAAGATCAACACAAAGTCCCTCACTAGTTTTTTAAGTGAAGTGTTTTCCAAGGAAGGTATTCCCTCCACGATCATCACGGACAATGGTGTACAGTTTATTTCGGATGAAATGAAGGAGTTTCTTACGGATATGTCCATTGCACATGTACGCACGCCTTTATACTGTCCCAAGGTGAATGGCAAAGTGGAAAGAGCAAACAGAACGTTAAACGAGACTATTCAATTAGCTGTTGCTTCGGGTAAACCCATTGAGGCGGCTGTCAGAGACATGCTATGGTCATACCATACCACACCCAATCTTACCACTGGCCATTCCCCTTTTGAACTCTTGAGAGGAAGGAAGGCAGGTTCCAAGCTGTCTCCCAATTGGCTCTCTCAGAACAAAGAGGTTATTGTTAACCCCGAAGAGTTTAGGATGAGGGTGGAGACATAACAAAAAAGGTACAAAGAGAGGTACGACAAGAAGTGGGGTACCAAATACAAGTCCTTGAAGCAGGGGCAATGGGTCTTGGTCAGAAAACCCTATGTGGCAGGCAGCAAGGGTGACAAATTCTATGCTCCTGAGAAAATCAAGGAAGTGAAGAAGAATGTGGTGATTCTTGAAAATGGGAAAATGTGGAGCATGGATCATATTACCATGTGTCCTGACCATTTGAAGCCTAGTGAAGAAAGGGGTCCGAGTACCAGCAATACCCATTTTGAGCAAGTTCTGGGGAGAAGAGGGGAAAGACCCAAGCAATCCCCTTGTTGGCACAAAGATTATAAAATGGTGTAGTTACTTTAGTTACTTGTCTGTTTATTCTTGCTTTGGTCTTCTGCGCAAGACTTCTTGCTAATGGATGTTTCAATGTCGCTGTTACATTAGGTAGAGTTTTCCTCTGGTGCCTTGGTCCTTGTCTTCTGTACAAGACCATTCCTCTCTGAGCTTTTCTCCTTCCTCCGCTCTCTCTCGCCCCATTTTCTCTAGTCATCTTCTTCCTTCTCTCTTTCTTTTTCTTCGGTCTTTCCTCACTTTCACCTCCACCCGCTCTTCTTTTCCTTCAGGAGGGAGATGTGTTATATCCTGTCCCAGTTGGTTCACTCCTGTCCTCCCCTCCATCTTGTCAGCTTTGGTTCCAGCCTAGAACGCTCAGGTGGAGGCTGCTTTGGAGTGTTGGCACTGCTCTTGCCCTGTCAGAGTGGCGCCTGGACTGGCAAGCTGAAGGTGTATGGTTTTCTACTCATCAATAAAGAATATTCATCTTACCTTCTGCGTCCCTCCTTACTTCAGAGTCCCTCAAAGAAATCCAGAGCCCCAGGTTGCAAATGAGCATCCGGTGCTGCGGGAAACTGTGTGGTGCCTTAGAGCGAGTGGGTGGCGTGGGGACTCAGGCAACAGCTCCTCCTTTCCAGGCAAGTGTCTTTATGGGACTAGAGTCCCTCAACGAAATCCAGAGCCCGAGGTTGCAAATGGGAATCCCCAATCTACACCACTCTACTCCATGCCACTGCACTCTACACTACTGTACTCTACTCTACACCACACTACTCTGTGCCACTGCACCACTCTACAGTATGCTACTGCACTCTATGCCACCCTGCTCTGCACCACTGTACTCTACTCAAATGCACTCTACGCCACTGCACTCTACTCTGCACCACTGCACTTTACGCCACTTTACTCTATTCTACTCTACTCCATTGCACTCTATGCCACCGCAATCTACGCTATTCTGGTCTACTCTGCACCACTCTACTCTATGCCACTGTACGCTATGCCATTCTACTCTCCACCACTCCACTCTGCATGCACCACTCTACACCACTGCACTACTCTACTCTGCTCCACTGCAGTCTATGCCACTTTACTCTGCACCACTACACTCTATGCCACTCTACTCTACTCTGTACCACTCTACTCTGCGCTACTGAACTGTACGCCATTCTACTCTACATCACTTTACAGTATGCCACTGCACTCTATGCCACTCTACTCTGAACCTGTCTACTCTATTCCACTGCAACCCATGTGATTGCACTCTACTCTGCGCCACTGCCCTGTATGCCACTCTACTCTACTTTGTAACACTCTTCGCCACTGCACTCTACATCACTCTACTCAGTGCCATTGCACTCTACGCCACTCTGCTCTGCACTACTCTACTCCATTGCACTCTACCTCAGTGTGCAATACTCCACTCTACTTTATGTCACAGCACTCTACACCACTGTACGCTACTCTGCACCACTCTACTCTACACCACTGCTCTCTATGCCACTGCACTCTACGCCAGTCCACTCTACTCCACACAACTCCACTCTACACCACTCTAAGAGCCAGATGTACAAAAATAGGAATAGTGATGACCTAATTGCGATTTTTTTGTGAATCACAACTAGGAAATCGCTATTCCTAATTTATGAAACTCTTTTGAATTTATTAGCGATTCATAGTGGATCACAACTAGACCTAGCTCATGAATATTAATGCGGTAGGTCGCAATTTGTGACCCACTGGGATTCGCTGCCATCATAGGGAGGGTAGCCTGCTGAGGCCAGCAGGCCACCATGTCTGAAAATGCTTTTAATTAAAGCAATCCGTTGTTTTAAACATAGCCTACGGGATGTGTTTAAAAGAAATACATGAAATTTTAAAGTTTAATTTTTAAGAGCAGGCAGTGGCCTTTATACCACTGCCTGCTCTTAAAAAATATTTTTCTACCCATTCTCAAAGGAGAAGGGGTCCCTTGGGGAACCCTTCCCATTATGAATGGGTTACCACCAACTTTGAGTTGGCAGTAGATTGCAAATATTTTGCGAGCACATTTCAGTCGCAAAACATTCGTAAATAACACTGTGATACGTTATTAGGAAAGAATGCCCACAACACGTCCCTTCCAAATACCGAATTGCAAAACCTAAATTGTGATTCGGTAACAAGTTACTGAATCGTAATTTGGGCTTTGTACATCAGAAAAAGCATTTTTGCAGTCGCAAACGGCCCAATTCTGCGAATCAGCCATTTACGAACCCAAAAAAGCTTTGCACATCTAGCCCCAAGCCACTTCACTCTATGCCACTCTGCTCTATGCACTCTACTCTATGCCACTCCACCCCACTCCACTCAGTGCCACTCTACTCTACTCTACCCCACTGCAAGCCACTCTACTCTACCCCACTCCAAGCCACTCTACTCCACTCGTCTACGCTACTCTACTCCACACTCTACGCCATGCCACTCCACTCCACGCCACTCTAGTCTACCTAATTCCATTGTACACCACTCTACTCAACTCTACTCTATGTCAATCCACTCTATGCCACTGCACTCTACACTACTCTACTCTACACCACTCCACTCTACGCCACACCACTCTATGACACTCTATGACCACTTTAATCCACTCTACACCAATCCAAGCCAATCTGCTCCACTCCGCGCCACACCAATGCACACCAATCTACTCCATGCCATGCCACTCCACTACACTCTGCTGTACTACATGACTAAATGACATTGGTAAAGCCAATAGCTCTCTCGTTGGCAAAACCTTTTGGCTTTGCCAGTGCTTGTTTACATCCCATTGTCATTTTGCAGTGACGTCATAGTGCAGCTGTCTGCAGTCACTTTCAGGTAGTGCTGGCCCTGACTGAAAGAGTAAGGTCCTCGGCCGGGGGTGGAGCGCATTCCCGGCGGCAGCCCCTCGTCTAACTCCGCACATTGGCATCAGCTCATTAACTCCACGTCGTTGACACTGAAGATTTGTTAGAGACGCAGGGGTTGAGGTGATGTGTCATGAGGTGCATGTCAGGGACTGCCCCGGTCATTTTGTGTCACCCAGCTGCTTGTTTCTCCCCTTAGGCGGGTACAATCTGTTTTCGAAGTCTCGCTTTGGCTGTACATGTATGCCAGACTCCTTTTCAGCGTGTGATCATGCTAATGGGCACCTGCTCCCTGGCATGGCACCGCGCGCGCAGGCACCTGTGCCACGCAGTACCCTGGACTGACAGGCAGAGGTGTGCCGGGCCAGGAAGTGGGTGTGGCGGGCTCATGGACAGCCCGGCCTCAGGGAAGGAAGGTGTCAGTCCGCGAGGCAGGTGCAGGGGTGTGAGCTGGTTTGTTGGCGGCGCACCATGGAGAGCGCCCTCTGAGCCCGGGTACCGCCTGGACCGACCCTGCAGCCCACCGCCGTGCCCTGGGCTCACCCCGGGGACGACCCGGAGAAGAGAGGCGTATTTCTCAGAAACCCAACAAGCGTTTACATTAGCGTCAGGACAGGTAAGCGCAATACTATATATATTTTAAATCATTCTTAGCAGACTCTAGGTTTGCGCATGCGCAGATCTCGGCGGTGATCCTTTGGGACTTATGCACTCCAGCTAGTTTACTGCGGGCAGAAGGGTATTTCAAACTTCAGGAGGGATCTTCAGCTGAGCAATAGTTAAAAACTTATCAAGACAAACGTGTCTATCTGTGATTGACTTTATGTGTACAGTTGTGTTATTGTCGTGTAAGGAATCGCCAGAATTTAACCAGGCTTATCAACCTGTGCAGCCGCCTCTCGTTACAGGCATTTGCATAGTGGGTACACACTGGCGAGGGCCCGCAGCGCGTCAGTTGTGATTGGTAGACAGGGGGTATGTGGGAAGGGTCGTGGTGTTGTATGTGGTGCAGCCCGTGCTCCAGACTTGTAGCTGCGCTGAAGCGTGGACTCGAGAGAAGAGGGGCAACTGAATACTGAGGTTTTGTGCTTATTCTTACCCTCCACGACTAACAGGCTGCTCCTTCTGCTGATCATGGGCGGCATAGCATGGGTTTATAGAGTGACCTATGCAGGAAGAGTTTGGTGTTGGGCATGAGGTCTGGATGAATATTCCGAACATGTCACAGGAACTTGTGGCTTCGCTTGAGTGTGGAGCGAAACAGAGAGATACAGAGACTTGTTTGCAAAGAATATCCGTCTTCCAGTCGCCTTGCAATCAGCCGTCCCAATATCAATGTTTGGTCGGTAGGTTAAGCTATTGTAGACCAAACCTGTTGGGATAGTTGAATGTTTAGCTGCGTGTGTGCCTTGAGTGTGCCAGAGGGATGTGGGGGGGAACATAGGGCGCCGCGTGTATGCCTTGAGTGTGCCAGAGGGATGTGGGGGGGAACATAGGGCGCTGCGTGTGTGCCTTGAATGCACCAGAGGGATGTGGGGTGGGAGCACAGGGCACTGCGTTTGTGCCTTGAGTGTTCCAGAGGGATGTGGGGTGGGAGCATAGGGCACTGCATGTGTGCCTTGAGTGTGCCAGAGGGATGTGGGGGGGAACATAGGGCGCTGCGTGTGTGCCTTGAATGCACCAGAGGGATATGGGGTGGGAGCACAGGGCGGTGCATGTATGCCTTGAGTGCATCAGGGGGATGTTGGGTGGGAGCATAGGGAGCCACGTGTAAGCCTTGAGTGCATCAGAGGGATGTGGGGTGGGAGTATAGGGCGCCACATGTATGCCTTGAGTGCATCAGAGGGATGTAGGGTGGGAGCATAGGGCGCCGCATGTAAGCCTTGAGTGCATCAGAGGGATGTGGGGTGGGAGCACAGGGCGCCACGTGTATGCCTTGAGTGCATCAGAGGGATGTGAGGTGGGAGCATAGGGCGCCGCGTGTATGCCTTGAGTGCATCAGAGGGATGTGGGGTGGGAGCATAGGGCGCCGCGTGTATGCCTTGAGTGCATCAGAGGGATGTGAGGTGGGAGCATAGGGCGCCGCGTGTATGCCTTGAGTGCATCAGAGGGATGTGGGGTGGAAGCATAGGGCGCCACGTGTATGCCTTGAGTGCATCAGAGGGATGTGGGGTGGGAGCATAGGGCGCCGCGTGTATGCCTTGAGTGCTCCAGAGGATGTGGGGTGGGAGCATAGGGCGCCGCGTGTATGCCTTGAGTGCTCCAGAGGGATGTGGGGTGTGAGCATAGGGCGCTGCTTGTTTGCCTTGAGTGTGCCAGAGTGATGTGGGGTGTGAGCATAGGGCGCTGCGTGTGTGCCTTGAGTGTGCCAGAGGGATGTGGGGTGGGAGCACAGGGCGCTGCGTGTATGCCTTGAGTGTGCCAGAGGGATGTGGGGTGGGAGCACAGGGTGCTGCATGTATGCCTTGAGTGTGCCAGAGTGATGTGGGGTGGGAGTATAGGGCGCCGCGTGTATGCCTTGAGTGCATCAGAGGGATGTGGGGTGGGAGCATAGGGCGCCACGTGTATGCCTTGAGTGTGCCAGAGGGATGTGGGGTGGGAGCCTAGGCCGCTTCCTGTATGCCTTGAGTGTTCCAGAGGGATGTGGGGTGGGAGCATAGGGCGCTGCGTGTTTGCCTTGAGTGCGTCAGAGGGATGTGGGGTGGGAGCACAGGGCGCTGCGTGTATGCCTTGAGTGTGCCAGAGGGATGTGAGGTGGGAGCACAGGGCGCTGCATGTATGCCTTGAGTGTGCCAGAGTGATGTGGGGTGGGAGTATAGGGCGCCGCGTGTATGCCTTGAGTGCATCAGAGGGATGTGGGGTGGGAGCATAGGGCGCCACGTGTATGCCTTGAGTGTGCCAGAGGGATGTGGGGTGGGAGCCTAGGCCGCTTCCTGTATGCCTTGAGTGTTCCAGAGGGATGTGGGGTGGGAGCATAGGGCGCTGCGTGTTTGCCTTGAGTGCGTCAGAGGGATGTGGGGTGGGAGCATAGGGCGCTGCGTGTGTGCCTTGAGTGCACCAGAGGGATGTGGGGTGGGAGCATAGGGCGCTGCGTGTATGCCTTGAGTGCACCAGAGGGATGTGGGGTTGGAGCATAGTGCGCTGCGTGTATGTCTTGAGTGCGCCAGAGGGATGTGTGGTGGGAGTATAGGGTGCCACGTGCATGCCCTGAGTGTGCCAGAGGGATGTGGGGTGGGAGCTCTTGAGGGTGCCAGAGGGATGTGGGGTGGGAGCTCTTGAGTGCTCCAGAGGGATGTGTGGTGGGAGCACAGGGCGCTGTGTGTATGCCTTGAGTGCTCCAGAGGGATGTGGGGTGGGAGCATAGGGCGCTGCGTGTATGCCTTGAGTGCACCAGAGGGATGTGGGGTGGGAGCACAGGGCGCTGCGTGTATGCCTTGCGTGCTCCAGAGGGATGTGGGGTGGGACCATAGGGCGCAGGCGTGCATGCCTTGAATGCTCCAGAGGGATGTGGGGTGAGAGCACAGGGCTCTGTGAGTATGCCTTGAGTGAGCCAGAGGGATGTGGGGTGGGAGCAGAGGGTTCTGCGTGTATGCCTTGAGTGTTCCAGAGGGATTTGGGGTGGGAGCATAGGGCCCTGCGTGTGTGCCTTGAGTGCACCAGAGGGATGTGTGGGGGGGACATAGGGCGCTGCATGTGTGCCTTGAGTGCGCCAGAGGGATGTGGGGTGGGAGCATAGGTTGCTTTGTGTATGCCTTGAGTGCCCCAGAGGGATGTGGGGTGGAAGCATAGGGCGCCACATGTATGCCTTGAGTGCATCAGAGGGATGTGTGGTGGGAACATAGGGTGCCACATGCATGCCCTGAGTGTGCCAGAGGGATGTGTGGTGGGAGCATAGGGTGCTGCGTGTGTGCCTTGAGTGCGCCAGAGGGATGTGGGGGGGGGGACATAGGGCACTGCGTGTATGCCTTGAGTGTTCCAGAGGGATGTGGGGTGGGAGCATAGGGCACTTCCTGTATGCCTTGAGTGTTCCAGAGGGATGTGGGGTGGGAGCATAGGGCGCTGCATGTATGCCTTGAGTGCGTCAGAGGGATGTGGCGTGGGAGCATAAGGCGCTGTGTGTATGCCCCGAGTTTGCCAGAGGGATGTGGGGTGGGAGCTCTTGAGTGCACCAGAGGGATCTGGGGTGGGAGCATAGGGTGCTGCTTGTATGCCTTGAGTGCATCAGAGGGATGTGTGGTGGGAGCATAGGGCGCTGCGTGTATGCCTTGAGTGCATCAGAGGGATGTGGGTTGGGAGCATAGGGCGCAGCATGTATGCCTTGAGTGCATCAGAGGGATGTGGGGTGGGAGCATAGGGCGCCGTGTGTATGCCTTGCGTGCATCAGAGGGATGTGGGGTGGGAGCATAGGGCGCTGCGTGTATGCCTTGAGTGCACCAGAGGGATATGGGTGGGAGCACAGGGCGCCGCATGTATGCCTTGAGTGCATCAGAGGGATGTGGGGTGGGAGCATAGGGCACCACGTGTATGCCTTGAGTGCATCAGAGGGATGTGGGGTGGGAGCATAGGGCACCACGTGTATGCCTTGAGTGCACCAGAGGGATGTGGGGTGGGAGCATAGAGCGCCGCATGTAAGCCTTGAGTGCATCAGAGGGATGTGGGGTGGGAGCACAGGGCGCCGCATGTATGCCTTGAGTGCATCAGAGGGATGTGGGGTGGGAGTATAGGGCGCCACATGTATGCCTTGAGTGCATCAGAGGGATGTAGGGTGGGAGCATAGGGCGCCGCATGTAAGCCTTGAGTGCATCAGAGGGATGTAGGGTGGGATCATAGGGCGCCGCATGTAAGCCTTGAGTGCATCAGAGGGATGTGGGGTGGGAGCACAGGGCGCCGCATGTATGCCTTGAGTGCATCAGAGGGATGTGGGGTGGGAGTATAGGGCGCCACATGTATGCCTTGAGTGCATCAGAGGGATGTAGGGTGGGAGCATAGGGCGCCGCATGTAAGCCTTGAGTGCATCAGAGGGATGTGGGGTGGGAGCACAGGGCGCCACGTGTATGCCTTGAGTGCATCAGAGGGATGTGAGGTGGGAGCATAGGGCGCTGCATGTATGCCTTGAGTGCATCAGAGGGATGTGGGGTGGGAGCATAGGGCGCCACGTGTATGCCTTGAGTGCATCAGAGGGATGTGGGGTGGAAGCATAGGGCGCCACGTGTATGCCTTGAGTGCATCAGAGGGATGTGGGGTGGGAGCATAGGGCGCCGCGTGTATGCCTTGAGTGCTCCAGAGGATG
The DNA here is from genome assembly GCA_963921515.1 of Calotriton arnoldi. Classification (NCBI taxonomy): domain Eukaryota; kingdom Metazoa; phylum Chordata; class Amphibia; order Caudata; family Salamandridae; genus Calotriton; species Calotriton arnoldi. The sequence goes on along the minus strand of CAWUFW010006086.1, from coordinate 842,607 downwards.
TGGGGTGGGAGCATAGGGCGCCGCGTATATGCCTTGAGTGCTCCAGAGGGATGTGGGGTGTGAGCATAGGGCGCTGCTTGTTTGCCTTGAGTGTGCCAGAGTGATGTGGGGTGTGAGCATAGGGCGCTGCGTGTGTGCCTTGAGTGTGCCAGAGGGATGTGGGGTGGGAGCACAGGGCGCTGCGTGTATGCCTTGAGTGTGCCAGAGGGATGTGGGGTGGGAGCACAGGGCGCTGCATGTATGCCTTGAGTGTGCCAGAGTGATGTGGGGTGGGAGTATAGGGCGCCGCGTGTATGCCTTGAGTGCATCAGAGGGATGTGGGGTGGGAGCATAGGGCGCCACGTGTATGCCTTGAGTGTGCCAGAGGAATGTGGGGTGGGAGCATAGGCCGCTTCCTGTATGCCTTGAGTGTTACAGAGGGATGTGGGGTGGGAGCATAGGGCGCTGCGTGTTTGCCTTGAGTGTGTCAGAGGGATGTGGGGTGGGAGCATAGGGCGCTGCGTGTGTGCCTTGAGTGCACCAGAGGGATGTGGGGTGGGAGCAAAGGGCGCTGCGTGTATGCCTTGAGTGCATCAGAGGGATGTGGGGTGGGAGCATAGGGCGCTGCGTGTATGCCTTGAGTGCACCAGAGGGATGTGGGGTTGGAGCATAGTGTGCTGCGTGTATGTCTTGAGTGCGCCAGAGGGATGTGTGGTGGGAGTATAGGGTGCCACGTGCATGCCCTGAGTGTGCCAGAGGGATGTGGGGTGGGAGCTCTTGAGGGTGCCAGAGGTATGTGGGGTGGGAGCTCTTGAGTGCTCCAGAGGATGTGTGGTGGGAGCACAGGGCGCTGTGTGTATGCCTTGAGTGCTCCAGAGGGATGTGGGGTGGGAGCATAGGGCGCTGCGTGTATGCCTTGAGTGCACCAGAGGGATGTGGGGTGGGAGCACAGGGCGCTGCGTGCATGCCTTGCGTGCTCCAGAGGGATGTGGGGTGGGACCACAGGGCGCAGGCGTGCATGCCTTGAATGCTCCAGAGGGATGTGGGGTGAGAGCACAGGGCTCTGTGAGTATGCCTTGAGTGAGCCAGAGGGATGTGGGGTGGGAGCAGAGGGTGCTGCGTGTATGCCTTGAGTGTTCCAGAGGGATTTGGGGTGGGAGCATAGGGCCCTGCGTGTATGCCTTGAGTGCACCAGAGGATGTGTGGGGGGACATAGGGCGCTGCGTGTGTGCCTTGAGTGCATCAGAGGGATGTGGGGTGGGAGCATAGGGCGCTGTGTGTATGCCTTGCGTGCATCAGAGGGATGTGGGGTGGGAGCATAGGCGCTGCGTGTATGCCTTGAGTGCACCAGAGGGATATGGGGTGGGAGCACAGGGCGCCGCATGTATGCCTTGAGTGCATCAGAGGGATGTGGGGTGGGAGCATAGGGCACCACGTGTATGCCTTGAGTGCATCAGAGGGATGTGGGGTGGGAGCATAGGGCACCACGTGTATGCCTTGAGTGCACCAGAGGGATGTGGGGTGGGAGCATAGAGCGCCACGTGTATGCCGTGAGTGCATCAGAGGGATGTGGGGTGGGAGCATAGGGAGCCACGTGTAAGCCTTGAGTGCATCAGAGGGATGTGGGGTGGGAGCATAGGGCGCCACGTGTATGCCTTGAGTGCATCAGAGGGATGTGGGGTGGGAGTATAGGGCGCCGTGTGTATGCCTTGAGTGCATCAGAGGGATGTCGGGTGGGAGCATAGGGCGCCACATGTATGCCTTGAGTGCATCAGAGGGATGTGGGGTGAGAGCATAGGGCGCCGCATGTAAGCCTTGAGTGCTTCAGAGGGATGTGGGGTGGGAGCACAGGGCACCACGTGTATGCCTTGAGTGCATCAGAGGGATGGGGGTGGGAGCATAGGGCGCCGCGTGTATGCCTTGAGTGCATCAGAGGGATGTGGGGTGGGAGCATAGGGTGCCGCGTGTATGCCTTGAGTGCATCAGAGGGATGTGGGGTGGGAGCATAGGGCGCTGCGTGTATGCCTTGAGTGCATCAGAGGGACGTGGGGTGGGAGCATAGGGCGCTGCATGTATGCCTTGAGTGCATCAGAGGGATGTGGGGTGGGAGCATAGGGCGCCACGTGTATGCCTTGAGTGCATCAGAGGGATGTGGGGTGGAAGCATAGGGCGCCACGTGTATGCCTTGAGTGCATCAGAGGGATGTGGGGTGGGAGCATAGGGCGCCGCGTGTATGCCTTGAGTGCTCCAGAGGGATGTGGGGTGGGAGCATAGGGCGCCGCGTGTATGCCTTGAGTGCTCCAGAGGGATGTGGGGTGGGAGCATAGGGCGCCGTGTGTATGCCTTGAGTGTGCCAGAGTGATGTGGGGTGGGAGCATAGGGCGCTGCGTGTGTGCCTTGAGTGTGCCAGAGGGATGTGGGGTGGGAGCACAGGGCGCTGCATGTATGCCTTGAGTGTGCCAGAGTGATGTGGGGTGGGAGTATAGGGTGCCGCTGTATGCCTTGAGTGCATCAGAGGGATGTGGGGTGGGAGCATAGGGCGCCACGTGTATGCCTTGAGTGTGCCAGAGGGATGTGGGGTGGGAGCATAGGCCGCTTCCTGTATGCCTTGAGTGTTCCAGAGGGATGTGGGGTGGGCGCATAGGGCGCTGCGTGTATGCCTTGAGTGCCCCAGACGGATGTGGGGTGGGAGCATAGGGTGCTTTGTGTAAGCCTTGAGTGCGCCAGAGGGACGTGGGGTGGGAGCAGAGGGTGCTGTGTGTATGTCTTGAGTGTTCCAGTGGGATGTGGGGTGGGAGCATAGGGCACTGCGTGTGTGCCTTGAGTGCACCAGAGGGATGTGGGGGGGGGACATAGGGCGCTGCGTGTGTGCCTTGAATGCACCAGAGGGATATGGGGTGGGAGCACAGGGCGCTGCCTGTATGCCTTGAGTGTGCCAGAGTGATGTGGGGAGGGAGCATAGGGCGCCCCATGTATGCCTTGAGTGCGTCAGAGGGATGTGGGGTGGGAGCATAGGTCGCTGCGTGTGTGCCTTGAGTGCACCAGAGGGATGTGGGGTGGGAGCATAGGGCGCTGCGTGTATGCCTTGAGTGCATCAGAGGGATGTGGGGTGGGAGCATAGGGCGCTGCGTGTATGCCTTGAGTGCACCAGAGGGATGTGGGGTTGGAGCATAGTGTGCTGCGTGTATGTCTTGAGTGCGCCAGAGGGATGTGTGGTGGGAGTATAGGGTGCCATGTGCATGCCCTGAGTTTGCCAGAGGGATGTGGGGTGGGAGCTCTTGAGGGTGCCAGAGGGATGTGGGGTGGGAGCTCTTGAGTGCTCCAGAGGGATGTGTGGTGGGAGCACAGGGCGCTGTGTGTATGCCTTGAGTGCTCCAGAGGGATGTGGGGTGGGAGCATAGGGCGCTGCGTGTATGCCTTGAGTGCACCAGAGGGATGTGGGGTGGGAGCACAGGGCGCTGCGTGTATGCCTTGCGTGCTCCAGAGGGATGTGGGGTGGGACCATACGGCGCAGGCGTGCATGCCTTGAATGCTCCAGAGGGATGTGGGGTGAGAGCACAGGGCTTTGTGAGTATGCCTTGAGTGAGCCAGAGGGATGTGGGGTGGGAGCAGAGGGTGCTGTGTGTATGCCTTGAGTGTTCCAGAGGGATTTGGGGTGGGAGCATAGGGCGCTGCGTGTGTGCCTTGAGTGCACCAGAGGGATGTGTGGGGGGGACATAGGGCGCTGCGTGTGTGCCTTGAGTGCGCCAGAGGGATGTGGGGTGGGAGCATAGGTTGCTTTGTGTATGCCTTGAGTGCCCCAGAGGGATGTGGGATGGGAGCATAGGGCGCTGCATGTATGCCTTGAGTGCACCAGAGGGATGTGTGGTGGGAGCATAGGGTGCCACATGCATGCCCTGAGTGTGCCAGAGGGATGTGTGGTGGGAGCATAGGGCGCTGCGTGTGTGCCTTGAGTGCGCCAGAGGGATGTGGGGGGAGGGGACATAGGGCACTGCGTGTATGCCTTGAGTGTACTGCAGCTCATGGGAACAAAGAGTAGTCACCCTTTTTTCAGAGAGATGCTTAAATGCATTTGCCTTATTTATCATAAAGGATATGATTTCTGCACCGTTGGGTGTTGACATGTTTCTGTGCCGGCATTGAATTGTTCCCCATGTATTTGAGATGTTCAAATGTAGTTTTACCAACATTCCTTTCATCCCCAAGCATAAGCCACTGGTACCCACTCGGTTTCTAACGCCTTCCGTTGTCACTTCCAATGCACCAGTTTACATGGCAGGTGAAAGCCATGTTTGTTTTGTGGTCTCTTGGTTGTATCAGAAGTGTCGCTGTGCTGGAAGGTTAGACACCTTGTTTTTGCGTGGCGTTGTTTTGTTCTCCATGGTATGTAGCTGTAGTTCTACTTACCATCATTCTTTTGATATGGAGTGGTTGCAGTGCAAGAAAATGCCTGGCAATCTTTATTAGGGATTTCAACTGTGGGTTGTATATAAGAAGTGGAGCCCTATTTTGGCGCTCTTTTTTTGTATTCCAAGAGGCTTGTCTGAGGTGATCCTCTGCGGAATGGATATAGGTGTCAAACACCCCTCACTGAAGAGGCCCTGCGAAGCCGAAACCGGTCTATGACGCTTATGATCCCATTGAGAGGGGCCCCGGAAGCTTGGATCGGTCTCTGTCTGGAGTCACATAGTGGGCTGGGATTACTCCGAGGCATTCCACCCATTGCTTTTTGTTCTTCTTCTAGAGTTGTATGAATGACTAATGATCGCCTCCTTTGAGATGTCATATCTAGTAACTTAACTTATTTTATGTAGTCCTTTGCACTGCTAGTTCCAAGCGCTGTGAGATGTTGCAATTCCCCCTCTACAAGTGGTACAATTCCCCCTCTACAAGTGGTAAAATTTCATTTAGGGCGGGAGGTGTGGGTAACGTGCCGCGAGGCCTTGTGCAGAGCTGTCTCGGAGCCATCAGGGCCGTATGCTAAGGCAATGCCGTGATCGAATAGTGCACTGGACTTTGCCTCGGTTCCACTCACTAATCGCTTATGGCTGCCATAAACCAGCGAGATATGCCGTTTCCAGCATCAGGTGGTTGTCCGCGCCCTTCTGTCCCCACGTAGCATTGATGCGACCACAGCTGGGAGGCATTTAAAAAGCACGTGGTCGGATTTAAACAGACTCCTCCCTCGGGCACGGCAGAGAGGGGCAGTACTGGCGGAAGTGTGCAGTAGGATGCTCTTGATATGGCCATAACCGATGACGCTGGTGCCTGGAAACTGTGACAAAGCTGCACAGAGACAGTAAGTAAGCTGGGGTGCACATGGAGAGGAATAGCTGGCAGAAAAGGTTGGTTGCGCTGTACACACTGCTAGTGTGACGTCAACAGGATTATTGAGTCCAGCTCAAGAGGCCTCCAGCTCTAGAGGCCATTGTTGCAGTATTGTGCCCAGCTCTGGAGGCCACATCTAGAGCACGCTATCCACTCCTAGAGACCGAATGTGGAGTATGGCATCCAGGGCAGGAGTATCTTGTTCAGTTCTTGAGATCTCCCCTGAAATCTTGCTCCCCCTGATGTCTTCAGTTCAGTTGACCCCATGTTCAGGAAGAATACCACAGTGGGAAACTGTCCAGCTATTCTTGAACAAAATAGTACCTGATTAAAAGCGCAGTTGCTGTTAAGAGAGGTTCGAGTATCTAATCATGTGCACACTTGATATAAGAGGACACTGCACACGGAAATGCTTATTCTAGAGCGAGAAGCTTCTAGAAGCGTATGGGGTAACCCAAGATCAGATAGGGAAGGTGGCTCGAAGTAGCACATTCAACCAGGATGACCCACATGGGGACGGGTTCTGGCAAATTTTCAAGATTTCCAGGAGATACATATACATGTAATTAGTTTTCATCTGAATCATTGCTTTTATAGAGAGATTATCCTGAAAATCCACCAGGACTCGAGCTTGGGTGGACCAATCATGGACATGTCTGCATGAGAAAACGTTTTTTACAGAAAGAGTAGTGGATGCATGGAGCAGCTTCCAACAAACGATGAAAGCCAAAAACATGCATTTCTTCAAATTTAACTATGAGAACACATTCGGTCCTGCCAGAAACCAAAAGAAACAAGCCCACTTTATCACAATGGTTTGGTAAAACAGGAGGTAAACCGTTCATATCTTAAGATACGACGAAACGATGAGGTGTTTTTGGCCACCCCAGTGTACTGCTGTGAGTTTGACTGTAGACAAGGCCCTGTCGGAGGACGAATAGTGTCTCTAATAGGCCGCACGCACCAATATTCAAACGTGTGTCCCCCTCAATAGGTGAAATGTCCTAACACTGTATGTATTACATTGTTATTATTTTATAAATGGGGAAAAAGTACCCTCTGCCATACACTACAAGGATATGGGAAGTCGCAAAGGACTTCAATGGACATATAGAGGAACATGGTGGAAGGCTGAGTTCTTTTATAAAGTAATTGAACTCCACAGTGGCTTGCTGTATCCTTTTAACATATGACAGAGGGTATTTTATGCCTTATAGTCAGGGCCACAGGAATTATGTGGCAGGGGAGGACCAAGTTATTTGGCAGGGTTGACTAAATTATGCAGCTTAATGCGCAAGATTTTTAAAATACTATTACTTCCTTATTTTGTCATTTTTACACCATCTGGGCAAAGGTTTCATTTAATTAATACCAGTTTAACATGCAATTACATACTGAACAACAGAAAGGGGACCAGCCATTTTTTGCAAAACACCTTCCACTGTGCAGCCACACGTGTTGCTGTGTTTTAGTACCTTTTGATCCATTTGAGCTACAAACAAGTTTTTGTTTTATTCAAACCTGCACAGAATGCAGCAGATGATGGATTATGAGGCAAATGCTGCAAATTCATAATTATGCGGAAAACACTGCAGCTTCAAATTCATATAATTCCAGTAGCCCTGCTTATAGAGTATGGTCACACCTTTTTCTGACCCCCCTTAAAAAAACATAAATCCCTGGCCTCTTTTTTACTCCACCATGTGAACAACTATAGTTGTAAACATGTAGAATAAAAGTAGTGAGAAATGAAACACCACAAAATAAAACTAGTAATGTGTTGCAAAAACATAATATATGCAGATTCATTTATCACTTTATAAAACAGCTATAGTCAGTGCTTAATTTGAGCCAGTGGTTTCAGGTACTCAGCACCGGCACTTAATCACCAACACTGGCACTATAGTTTCACACTCATTTTTGGTAGGCACGGGAGATTAAATGATTTGCCTTGAAATACATGATGTTGAGCTGATGTCGAGTCTCGAACCTGGCTCCCCAGTTCCGAAGTCAGCACTTCTTGCCATTATGCCACATCCTCTCCCCACTTCCATAGTTAGTAGTTGGTTCTGTTTTATGCAGCGTTACAGGAGAAATGGACTGGTGCAAGCTGCATCCTGACGAGAGCCTCAGCACTTGTTTTTGTAGAAATTAACCACTGGCTATAGCTCATAATGTGCGGAAAGATAGAGATAATTCGTCTTTTGTGTAATGAACTATAGGTGTGCAAACACTACACTGTCTGCCCTAAATTACTCCTTACTACCAGTGACTGTTCATTTCAAGAAGTTAGGAAGAACTAAAATGTTATTGTTTTCAATGTTTAAACAGCACTTTGATTCTGCTCCTTGACCTGATCTTCACACTTTCTACCTGCCAGCAGACATTCTAACATCACAACTCAACTGTAATAACTTATTACAGGGGACAAGTAATGTCACAGGATACTGTAATAAGATAATTAGAGATAGGTTGTTAAACAGGGATTGCAGACTCTCATGTATTTTAATGACATTCTAGCGCTTGTACCTCAGGCTTCACCTGTTCATTAAATGCCCTTTCCTGTTGTATTTCACCACCTATGGTATGGGCCTGTAAATGTCAGCCAGCATTTAAAGCTGAGGTAGTTATTATATTATAATGAAATAGTATTCATTTTTGCAGTTATTTTATTCACATGTAACATACATTGAAATGTTACAAGAAGAAAGAGGTTCTGTAAAATGAAATACCCAGCTCTCTATAAACTTACCGCTATTAAACCTTTAGAGTGATATACACATACACAAAAATCTATACCATTCATTATAGAAAGATATCAATTTGATGACTTCTTTGTCTCAACATTCACAAAGTGGTATGTTTATTTAAACAAAAAAATTGGAGAGGATAAAATCTATACGCAGTACAAGAGAAAACAGAGGATGGTAAGTGTTGGAAATGGCCCTTTCTGCTGTGTAAGTAAAAGGGAGGACACGTACTTTTAAGTTTTACATGTCCTGGTAGTGAAAAACTCCCAAACTCGTTTTTCACTACTGTGCGGCCTAACTGTCTCATAGAATATTATTGGGGATTCAGAGTGTATCTGTCATGTTTGGTACCTATGAACTTGTAATGATAAATCCTCTTTAATGGCAAAGTCGGATTTATTATATACAATTTAGAAAATGCCACTTTTAGAAAGTTGCCATTTTCCTGATCTTAGCCCTGTGTGCCTTCAGCCTGTCTCTGATACACGTCTGGGGAGGGTGACAGCTGGACTTTGTGTATTACCCCTAGACAGTCACACACAATGGGAGCTTAGGTGCGACTTGATGTGCCATCCTGGGAGGATGGGAGGGAGGGGCTGGGCACAGCCTCACACTTACGCCTGACTAGGCTGTGTCCTATCCCTACACAAAGGGCTGCATGCTCCCCCTCGTAGTGAGTCTGGCGCCAGGGCAGGAAGGGAGGACCTCTATGCACTTCAAAGGCCCTTCTTTGAAGTTTCCCCCACTTCAAAGGCACCACTTGGTATAAGAATTGGACCTCAGACCCTAACACTTCAGTGCACTTCTGGACCTGTGGGTACTCTGTCAGGAAGAAGGGCTGCTGTCCTGCTGAAGTACTGCTACTCACTGGACTGCTGCTCTGGAAGAACTGCTTTCTTGCTGTGTTGACATGCTGCCTGCTGCCCTTCTGGTCTGGGTGAGAAGGACTGGACATGCATCACTTAACCCCCAGACCCCAAAGTGACTCCAAAGGCTAGTTGGCTAGCATCCTGATCTGAAGTCTCAAGACCATAACAGACTTCCAACTATCCTACTTCTGCACCTGGACTCTGCCATCTGTGAGTCTACCCTGCCAAATGGTGCCACCCCAATCCTGGACCCTTGGAAGTGGGCCTAAGGTTCTTGCTTAACACTTCATTGCTGCTACGAGGACAGAACCGGTGCATCGCTGCTAGTGTGTGGCCAGCACCGACACATCTTCACCACAGCGTGAATCGGAACTGGTGCATCACCCCTGTTTGTGTGGACCAGACCTAGCGCATCGCTGCATTTACGTGGCTCAGAGACCCCGCTCCGCCTTCGGAACCACCACTGTGCGGCGCTCTTTAAGCAATGTCGTCGCATCTCTATTGACAATAGCATCGATTTTGAAGCTGAAACTCCGCATCACAGCGGAGCTGACACATCACTGCTGTTGCGCGATCAGGACCAACGTATTGCCACCGATGCATGTATTGACATCTGCGCATCGCCCCCTTTTGCGCTCTGTAGCCCCTTTGTCAACATGATCTTCGGCATTGGCATAGCCCGGACTAAGGTACTTTGGCTCAGTGGGCCCAACCTGGTCCCGTTAGCCGGCCCACGCTCCATTTTGGTCGACCTGATCTTTTGACTTTGTCCTGGTCCAGAGTGACCAGATGTCCCTTGTTGGCACTTAGTGATTTTTGGCTCTATTTTCACTTAATACTTTAAAAATTCATATCTGTGGTTTTACTTATTGAACGTTTGTCATTTTGGTGTCAAATAATTTATTAAAATATAATATATTTTGATAATCTTGTTTGGGATTTTTGTTGTGTTGTGTTTTCACTTTATTACTGTTTGCGTGCGACATAAATACTTTACACATTGCCTCTAAGTAAAGCCTGACTGCTTGTGCGTCAAGCTACCCAGGGTTAAGTACAGGTTAATGTAGTGACTTTTAGTGGTTCACCCTGCAAGGGATTGTGGTTGTTGCTTGACTAAGGTTCACACCCCAGTCAAACAGTAACCCTAATTCTCACAGGAAGTGAAAAATTAGTATTAGTATCTCCCTCAATCTAACAGTATCACATCTTTCATCACGTAAAGCTGTCTTTATCATATACCTCGAGTACTTACCCATTTTTGAATTGTAAATACATCTCCATGTAGTGGTACTACTATCCAAAATCCCGAGGCAGGCACCCAGTAGACCTTTTGGAACTCAAAGGAGTCTTCCTGATTGTTTTAAACATTCCCTGATGCTGTTTTGAACAACCATTTCTTGGACATTTGCAAAATGATCCCACAAAAAAATTGCATAGTATGCAAGGGTGAAAAGATGTTTGTGTTTTGGACCTAAGCATGCACCTCTATTTTGGTACGGCTGTCATTAGCTAGCACACCCATTACCAGTGCCTACTGTACTCCAGGCTCTACTTACCAATGCGATGCTCCTTCTATGCCTACAGTCTATTGCTGTTATCCTCCTTGCTGCATTAGTTCATGATAACCTTGAACTACACAGTGAACTGAGGCTGACTTGATAGACAAGCTCTATAGCTTTGTATAGAGTAATTCAAAATCCACCATTGGGTAAACAATCTTAGGCTGCGAAATCAGGCCATATCTCCTAGAACAAAAAACAGTGAACAAAAACTTGAAACAGAAGAAAATGAAGTGAAATGGCTAAATTCTAGTGTTCTATTATTTACCTATTTTGGATATTCATGTAGTGCCCACTGCACCACAGGGTAGTAATGTGCTATCCAGAGAACAACAACTATACACATTCATATAAATTATGAACTGCTGCTCACTGGTTAACAAAAGTATGTAACACAGGATCTGATGTGAATATATATGTGAATGTGTGTGTATCTAGCTATGCATATAAGTAACATGTTTCAACAGCTTCTTTTTTTCTAATGTCTTCTTCGGGATAAACCTACTCTATTTTACAAACAGGAAAATGGCGCATAATTTACTTGGTTGTTGCAGAGGAAATATTTTACTAATATAAATACTATCAAATACTCTGCAAAGTCAGGAAAACTCTAGCTGGAAACGCATGTGCACACATCACTCTCTGTAAGTGGCAGATATATTATGAAAATTAAAGATAAAAATCATGACTTATGCCGAGTGTACAGTTTCTGTGGTTTTGATAGTGAAATGGCTAACAATTCTGTGGCCTATAAATCAACAAAAACCGGTACTTTGAGTAAGCTTTGTACACATTCCTGTGACTGTGGAATAACCTAAACAGAAGTTCTTGTGTAATTCTGAGACCAAAGTGAACTTCAAGCAGTGTCATACAAATATGCTGGAACTTGTTTTAGATATTTGCTGTCCACTTCCTGCTGCCATCTTCCTTTAGCTTGGAAATGAGGTTCCCAGTATTCGTAGGGGCTGCCCATTGCGTCTCTTACCTTTTCTGCGTAGACAAATATCTGGTGCTCTACCAAGAATGTGAGGAGTAATGCTGCATTTATCTCCATTATATTGTCTGGAGCAGACACAAATGCACGTATCTGGGACTAGGGCGGGGAGAAGGGACACTGGCCAGGCCACACAGCAGAATCTAGCATTGCATGGATTGGTTTGTGTTGCACTTGGTGAAAATTATGCATGTATCATAACACTGCAGTATGAAATACCAGCATTTGTAAAGCGCACAGCTACCTCCGGAGAGGTGTCCCGGCGCTGGGGGCCGTTGGGAAGATTAAGGGAGCTATTGCCCAGAGTCACAAGGTGCTGGGCTAACCTGCCGCCGGTGCCGGGGATCGAACCGTGAGCCCCGGTGTCAGCCGCCCTGGCCGCTGCACCACACTCAGATTTAGGAATTATTACACAACAAAAATTACAGACACATGAGCTCATTCTTCTAACTGAATGAAAGTGCGGTGCCACAATACATAATGCCAGAAAATGTGACCTAGTCATAAAGGAGAAAATCAAAAAATAAGGCTGTGATTCCATAGATCGCAGGTTCTAGCGATTAATTTGCCTTAGGCCCAGAACAGCACGTGATGATAAAATACTTTGAGGTGAAATCTTAGAGGTACAAGGCAATTTAAATAGTCCAGTCTTCATGTGTGTAACAGGAATTATCAAGTAAAGCTAACAGCACAATTTTCTAGACAACATACAAACTCCAGAGAGAAATCCACTTTACACAAAGTAGGTGTTACGAGGAGCACTTGTAAATGTAAAAAATTAAAGGTGAACATTATGTAAGCATGTTGTGTCTTTCAAAATCAGCTCCTTCTAACCCTGACATTCAGGTATTGCAAAACCTCACTTTAGACACTAACCCTGAGAAGCAACAACATGGCGTCGGAATGCGCGCTTGGAAAACCACCAGACAAAACTAAGCAGTGACTGGTAAATCCAGGTCTCTAACTGTTTTCTTAATTTCCTTGGTTGCTGTGGAAAGCGACGTCCATGATTTGATGAATCAAACACAAACGACCCCCGTGTAGACACTGCACAAATGTGCTGTTAATAACAGTCGGTGTCCTGAACGTAGCTGTGAACGGGAAGGTTAGAAAGATTGGGAGTGTGGGACCCAGATAAGGGGCTTTGAATTGTACATGAACATGTGCATGAGTGCAGAGTAAGGGAGATGTGGACTTGTGAGTAAGGGAGATGTGGACTTGTGAGTAAGGGAGCTGTGGGCTTGTGAGTAAGGGAGCTGTGGACTTGTGAGTAAGGGAGCCGTGGACTTGTGAGTAAGGGGGCTGTGGACTTGTGAGTAAGGGAGATGTGGACTTGTGAGTAAGGGAGCTGTGGGCTTGTGAGTAAGGGAGCTGTGGACTTGTGAGTAAGGGAGCCGTGGACTTGTGAGTAAGGGAGATGTGGACTTGTGAGTAAGGGAGCTGTGGGCTTGTGAGTAAGGGAGCCGTGGACTTGTGAGTAAGGGAGCCGTGGACTTGTGAGTAAGGGAGATGTGGACTTGTGAGTAAGGGAGATGTGGACTTGTGAGTAAGGGAGCTGTGGGCTTGTGAGTAAGGGAGCTGTGGACTTGTGAGTAAGGGGGCCGTGGACTTGTGAGTAAGGGGGCTGTGGACTTGTGAGTAAGGGAGATGTGGACTTGTGAGTAAGGGAGATGTGGACTTGTAAGTAAGGGAGATGTGGACTTGTGAGTAAGGGAGCTGTGGACTTGTGAGTAAGGGAGCTGTGGACGTGTGAGTAAGGGAGATGTGGACTTGTGAGTAAGGGAGCATAAGGGAGCTGTAGACTTGTGAGTAATGGAGCTATGGACTTGTGAGTAAGGGAGCTGTGGACTTGTGAGTAAGGGAGATGTGGACTTGTGAGTAAGGGAGCATAAGGGAGCTGTAGACTTGTGAGTAATGGAGCTATGGACTTGTGAGTAAGGGAGCTGTGGACTTGTGAGAAAGGGAGCTGTGGACTTGTGAGTAAGGGAGCTGTGGACTTGTGAGTAAGGGAAATGTGGACTTGTGAGTAAGGGAGCTGTGCACTTGTGAGTAAGGGAGCTGTGGACTTGTGAGTAAGGGGGCTGTGGACTTGTGAGTAAGGGAGCTGTGGACTTGTGAGTAAGGGAAATGTGGACTTGTGAGTAAGGGAGCTGTGCACTTGTGAGTAAGGGAGCTGTGGACTTGTGAGAAAGGGAGCTGTGGACTTGTGAGTAAGGGAGCTGTGGACTTGTGAGTAAGGGAAATTTGGACTTGTGAGTAAGGGAGCTGTGCACTTGTGAGTAAGGGAGCTGTGGACTTGTGAGTAAGGGAGCTGTGGACGTGTGAGTAAGGGAGCTGTGGACTGTGAGTAAGAGAGATGCAGACTTGTGAGTAAGGGAGATGCGGACTTGTGAGTAAGGGAGATGTGGACTTGTGGAGATGTGGACTTGTGAGTAAGGGAGCTGTGGACTTGTGAGTAAGGGAGCTGTGGACTTGTGAGTAAGGGAGCTGTGGACTTGTGAGTAAGAGAGCTGTGGAATTGTGAGTAAGAGAGCTGTGGACTTGTGAGTAAGGGAGCTGTGGACTTGTGAGTAAGAGAGCTGTGGACTTGTGAGTAAGAGAGCTGTGGACTTGTGAGTAAGGGAGATGTGGACTTGTGAGTAAAGGGAGATGTGGACTTGTGAGTAAAGGGAGATGTGGACTTGTGAGTAAGGGAGATGTGGACTTGTGAGTAAGGGAGCTGTGGACTTGTCTGTTTGCAGCAGCTTTAAGGACCCTTCTCCAGTGCTTCATCAAAAGGTCAGGAAGGGACAGGAGAAGGCTTTACCCAAAGGCACGTGCCTGAGACCTGATCATTTACTTGGACCATTGTAAAGACCCAACAAGTCACATTGTGGCGACTGCAGGTCACGGTGGAAAAAACTTATGGAAGCTAAAAAGTCTCCAAAAGAGGCTAAGGTTGCCAAGGAAATCCTACTAACCGCAGAATGTGGAGAGGTGCACTTTTGTGGAAGGACCATCAATGGGACTGGTACAGGATCAGGAGACTGCCCCGTGCCCTCACCCCAAAGGTCAGCTGACATAAGTCCAGGAGAGAACCCAATAATTCTCCCTTGGTGACTGAGAAGGTTAAAGCTAGCCAGTAGACACACACCGGCTGATGGACCCGAACCATTGTTATGGGGAAGAAAATTCCGGGTTTCCTTGAGGTACTTTGAAAATATAGGCTATCAAAAGGAGGAGGTGGAGATACTTGTCGGAGCCCATAGGAAACAGGCATAGGGCTCCACTGACTCCAGGGTCGTAGGCTGTGCAGTGCCCATTCCAAATCAGAGGGCCGAACCACACTTCTTGGGCCTCAGGAAGAACATTTGAAAACAGAACTGTTCTAGCTCGCCTAGAATCAAACTCACTCAGCCAGGGTCCTCTGAAGAACCACAAAGCTGCTTGCAGCACCTGACAAGGCTCTCTAATAAATAAATAAACATAGCGAAGACAACTAGACAGATGGTACGCATACGCCGGTGCAAATGTAGTTTTCATGATTTTTGTGGCTTGTACTCCCTGTTCGTGTACTGTGGTGTGCTTTAGAAGCATTAATAAGCAGGAGATACACAAAAATAAGTGCAAGGAGTTGGCAGTGCTATAGTACAATAGTGGTTTTATGGAAGCATTTGCCCTTTTACAAAATGAATGACTGCGGCTTACAGCGGAATGCTGTGGATTAAGGCCGGGCCAGTCTCTTGCCCGATAGATTAGATCAAGCGTGTTTTTATGACTAGGGCGCAGCAATTAGCGCTTATGAGTCGCTCAAATGTCACAGGTCATAAAGTCCAGGAGCTGCGGGTGACACTGAGCAGGAGCACCAGCATCCATGGCGGAAACTCGCCTGCCACGCCTTGAGCTCAAAGTCGCTGGTCACATTCTGTCCCAGCCGCTGGGAACTCATGCAGCTGGCATGTTTGTAGGACTTGGGTTGCAAGGAGCCGGGTTGAAGAGGATGATGCAAAGCAAACACCTTGAGGTGATTCCATCGTTGCTGGTCCATGGCAGAGAGCCTTGGAGAGTTTTGTGGGTGTTTGAGCACATTGTTCTTTGCTCGATCAATCAGCGTTTTGTAGAGCGCTACTACTCACTGGTTAGGGTCTCAAGGCGCTGGGGTTCTGCAGTTCAGTCGAAGAGCCAGGTCTTGCGGTCCTACCTGAATTGAGGCAGGGATGGTGATTACCTGAGATGCAGAGGAAGGCCAGTTTGCTGGCTGTGTCTGGGTAAGGCTCTGAGAGTGGCATGGGGTTTCGAGCAGTTCTCTAATTGCTGATCCAGGGCGGTGTGGTCGTGGTTGGTAGTATGAGTGTCTGAGGACTCCGCGTGCTGCTGGTCCGCGGAAAGGTATTTTTGGAGAATCGTATGGGTGTTCAAGCATTTTACATGTTGCTGGTCCGTGGAGGGGTGCCTTTGAGACTAATGTGGGGATCCAAGCACTGCGCTCATTGCCAATCCACTGCGGAATAGCCGTGGAGGTTACTAGACTAGATCTTAGCTACAGTGGTTGAGTATTCTAAGTTGAAGGGCTGGCGTGGAGATGCAAGAGCCTCCTTGAAGAGGTAAAGTTTACTGCTGTCACTTCTCCAAGTGAAGATGAGGCAGAGCAGAGAGCACAGGGTAGGTTGTAGGACCCCATTTTTTTCAATAGTTAATGTGTTTTTTATCATAGACAGAGAGCTGGCCTTTAAAGTGATGCATGCATTGCCTAACAGCCAACGGAGGGCGCTACGTTCCTCTATATTTTTATTTTACATTACCCCCAAATTGCAAAACATACATTGACTACCCTTCACAGCTTGAATCACCTGAAAAATGTGCGGCCTTGTGCATACAGCCAGCCAAAAAACACCCTGTCCACCCTATCTGATCTGCTTATCATCTCGGGAAATTCAAGGGGTCTTAGAAGTCAAAAAACCCTTCTTCTAGAAGCGCCTAAATTCAGAACATCTAGAGCTCTGAAGCAGTCTTTCTCTTGGGTGGCCACGACAGCCTGGGACTCGTTACCTGCCAGCCTCAGAACACTGATACCAACCTCAGAACACTGATACCAACCTCAGAACACTGATACCAACCTCAGAGCACTGATACCAACCTCAGAGCACTGATACCAACCTCAGAGCACTGGCCTCGCTCTCAACTTCCGCAAGCAGCTCAAGACTCACCTTTTTAGACAATTCCTAGACTAATCCCCCTTCTGATCATATAGGCTCCTTTCTGCAAGGTTTTTGAGTCTGATGAAATCTATGTTGTCTTAAAATTTAAATTAATTCCTCCCCATCTCAAATTTCTCGGCTGAAATCTATGTTGTGTATAATTGTATAATTTTCTGATTACCCCCCCCCCATCTTGATGTAATCCAATTGTTGTTAACCTCTGCTGTAATGTAAACCACCCAAATATTGATTGGTCCAACGGAGCTATATAATGAGCAAATAAATAAAACACAAGCCCACATACTTCAGTATATGATAAAACAACGTTAACATCACATTGAAGAACATAACAGGGCATTGCTCTAGCAATCGACTGGTTTCAATCCTCTTGGTTCAAGATATGTAGTCAACCCCTTGGTGATCTTCAGGCTGGAAGATGATTCTGGTCCTCTATATGGTATCTTTGGGATGAGCACAAACCCAAATGTGGTACACAGTGATGGCTGCTCACCTTTACTCTTCACTGGGCCTAAACCTTTGATCATGGCCTCATTGCCAAACCAAAGAGAAACCAACCACAGTGTCCTGTTGAGTCAGTTTGTTTCTGTTCTGCCCTGTTAAATGTCAAGAGCAAGTACCACTAGCTTAATATGATCTTGAAAGTCCTCCATCCCCTCCTGCCCCATCACCGATGAAGCCTCTCAGATATCTGGTCATGTGACCGCAGACTATTCTACACAGTCCATAGCAGTGGGTGGTAATGCTTGAGTCAGTCTGGGCTATTGGTGCATTCCATTGCCGCAAGCATCATGAGACATCCTCGGCTTTGTTGAGGCTCATCAGTGAAGCGCAGCTTGAAAGCCTCTTGAACGCACGTCTGGGCATACCCGCTCCTCTTAGAGTGACTTACTTGCTGTGTATAAATTTGTAATTTGATCTCATTTGTATGTATTAAATTTTGAGATTGTATGTGGACCTCCTGGGAGTTCCTTAACATAAATAAACATAAACCTGAAACGTGACTTACTTAGCACAAACCTGAGGTATGGAAATGCGTGAATCAGTCCTAACCATCCGGAAATATGCGTCTCATCATACTTCCGAACCAAGCAAATTAAAAAAACATCATTGGCCCTTTCTCAAAACAACAGTCAGGTCTGAACGCCTAGGGCACACCTTCAATGTCTAGGAGCACAAGCAACAGCAGACATGCCACTGCCTAACTGGGCCTCATCAGTGAGGTGCAGGTAGTGTACCTGGGGGTGTGTCCACACCATTTACAGACCCCAACCAGCATAAAACCGATGGATGAACATGTCTGAATCAGTCGGAAACACCGACAATTGCTCTTGGTGCATTCTAGTCCGTTATTTTGGGCTCATCTGTCACATTACATGTAAGCATCAACCATATAGAAATGAGGTTTTGCGCCACCTCAAAATGTATAGTGCAGTAAAAACCGTGATTCCAGGCCCCCTCCATATGGGTGTACAAGACACTCTAGTCACGCCTCAGCATTGCTGGTGTCAAAGGTGGAGCTCAGATTCCTAGAGCCCAGTTAACTCAAACACAAAGCCTGGCACACCTGTGCCTTTTAGGTGACTGATGTAGCACAATACTGATTGATACAAATAGAAAGGGCATGAAGAGAGATCTGCATTGAGTTGGGCAAACTTTACACTGTAACAGCAATTGGCTAGCCATGGAGTGAACCCTTTTTTGACAGAATCTGAGGCTTTGACTGTAACTTGGAGAATGATGAGTGGGCTCAGCGTATGAAAAGCCATCTAGAGGTCTAGGAAGATTGAAGCAGTTAGATGGCCTTTGTCCACATCATTTAACATATATTGTAAGATGTGTAAAACACAGTTTCTGTGATATTCCCTCGTTTAATGCCAGCTTGCCTGGGGGTATAGAGGCCCACAGTATACACAGTGTTGTTGAAGCTGAGAGATCACTTCTTTTTTTCCAGAGTTGATCAGTAAATAGGTGGCTGGACAGTAAGATTCACCCAAGGCTGGATGGATGGATTTTTTTCTGTCTGTCATGGGCGGTGCCTCTCTTGGCTCAGGGCGGCCACTGAATAGGACTACTGGGAGCCATCCTGAGTATCTGCATGGAGCCGCCTCAAGCAGAAGAAGCAAAGGGGAAAAGAGTAAGGAGAGGTCAAAGTGGTTTGGGACAGAGAAGTAGTGCTGAGAAAGCCACTGAGCACTATACTGCCGATTTAGGTGTGTAGTGCCCCTAAATTCAGCAGGAGACGGGGTTACTTTGATTGGCCCTTCACGCTGAAAGAAGCTGTGGACAAGTACCTGTGACAGTCTAGCATCTGTTTGTTTACACGGGTGTCCGGAAGCGAAGAGCTGCAGTACAGAAGGTGTAATGCAAGCAAAGGTAACAGGAGTGTCAGGAACCCCCTGCTTCAGCAGCTCGAGCGGGAGTGGCTGCCACGGAGCTGTGTGTGGAGCATAAAACCTTGCAAATGTGGTTTATGGCTTCTGTGACTTGGATCAGAGACACTGGCCTCCAAACAAAAGCTAGCAGGAACCACTGCAAGATAATAGCACGAAGGAGCTTTGGAGTGTGGCAAGACAGGCAGTCTTGCCACACTCCAAGACCATGCAGGACCAGAGGCGGAAGGGAAAGAAGAGGGAGGGAGGGATACACAGAGGTGTGGGGAGACGGATGTGTGAACTATAGGAGAAAGGTAAGATTGGGGGGAGAGAAGGACTAATGGATGGACAGAAGGACAGAAGTAAAAAGGGAGAATCGTTGGATGGATGGATGCATGAGAATGGAAGTGTGGATGAATGGATGGGAGGGTAGACGAGGCGAAGGAAGGAAGGCTGGACGAATTAATTCGGAATGAAGGTGTAAAATGTACCATTTGGCCACATTGTGTTCAGAATCCCTGAGGAAGCAACCGAAAGAGTGCGTTGGCTCAGTCGCCTCACTTACTCACTCAGTGCCACTCGGGATATGGCACAAGGTAAAGGGTATTTAATCATTCCAGCTACTCGTGTTTGTCATCAGCGATGCCAACAAGATGGAGGTGATCCCCGTCGTCCTTTTTAGCAGGCACAGAAGGGGCCCCAGACCAGGAGAGGGCCGGCCCTAAAGCTTGTCTACACAGCCTGTGCCTGAATTTCCAGGAGGGAGTCCAAATGACTCACAAGGTAAAAAACAAAACCTTGTCACGTGGGCTGTGCTGGGGAAGTCCTGTAAAGGTGGCACCGTGTGCTCGCCATGGCTGGCCCTCTGGTTGCAGGGACCCTGGTTTCCTCTTGGCTGCTTCTCTGTAACTTCCTTTGGCTTTCTTTACTTGCCACTCAGATCCTATTTCCTGCCCCTTCACTGGAGGCTCGCAGCTGGTTTCCTGGCTGAGTAATGACATCCTCGGACATCTTTTGCTATTCGCTCATTCGCGGCATTCCTAGAGCCAGGATTCAATCGTGGTGGCGCCGGGTACTGGTTTTTGGAAGAGCACCGTCCATGCTGGAGATCGCAGTAAGGAACATCATTTCTTATTTTCGCTCGTTTTCACTTCTTCTCTTTACTCTCTCTAAACTCAGTTGATTGTCCGAAACCCCTGCGTGTTCTAAAGGCAGAGCAGCGTCGACAAACTCATGAGCGCCAAAAAGATAAAACGTGTCTGTGATTGTTGAAGCTGTCTGAGACCAGAGCGCTGAAGATCCCAGTTCAGTGTGTGAGCTGCTCATCCACCCCGTGTTAGTTCTTTGTAATTTGGTAGCAGTAGTCCTGATTGTATAGTGGAATTGGCGGAACTACAAGTCTCAGAAAGCAAATGGAAAGCCAGGACTGCATGAACTATTCCCACTGGACCGAGGACACTGTAAGAACTCAGCGCTTGGCTTAGGGATATACGTTAATGGAAAGCGCTAGGATTTGCGGAGGTTGTGCTAAATATGTCGGGGAATCTACCAGTAGATTTGCTTTCCCACAGGCATAATATGTTAGATAAAATTCAAGGGAGGGATTCAACTGCGCATTTTACTGTTCCTGCACTTATCAAAGCCTTTTCCGTTGCTACCCAGGCCCTGGGTCTATCCAATGACAAAATGCCTGACCTCAGTCAGGGCATGTTTTACGCCCAGTAGATGCTTAAGTCTCGTTGTAGCAGTGAACAAACTGCGTAATGCAACACGAATCTCCATTTATAGGGCGTAAAAAAGTTGCTAGCTCAAGATCACACAATTTAGCGTCTGAAAACCAAGGATTACACCGCTTACATCTTGCTCCCAAGGCAATCAATTAGCTACTAAACATCAGTTATTCCCCCATTTAGGGTTCCTACATGTTGTATGCGTAACTAGTTACGATCATTTTGAGTTGCTGGTTTTAATGGGAAACGTGATGCCAGATGCACACAAGAGATCGGATAAGTCATAGCGCCTTGAGGCTGCAGATTGTGGAGGCGTGCTTTGCTGTATTATGGAAGCAGTGTACACGCTCTGTCAGAGCACGCGCTGCATGTTCGTCGTTGAACAGTTGCAGGCGCGGGCCATGGCGCTGTACTTGCACTCCAAGGGGAGACAGTTCACACAGCATTAACTGGGTCGTTTTGCGGCCTCAAAAGTGAAATAGCGTTTGGCTCTGGTCCTGCTGAGGAAAGCTGAACAAGCCATCAGTAAAGAAATAAAGTCGTTGCTCCTTCCTTCGCCGTTTAATGATTATTCTCGTTATTGGGACAACTGTTCGTGCCTCAAAAGTCGCGCATCTGTGGCTCGTGTAGCATAATTTATGTTTAATACCCTTTCCCCAGGCAAATAATGACGGGTTGAAGTGGACTCTAAAATGTGACTTTAAATCCTAGAAGCGGAACCTAACCCTAAGGTTTCCATGACCTATGGCCCCAAGGCTTATTCCCGCAGCGTCACTGTCCATCAGAGGGGTGCTTGTGAGTGAATTGTTCGCTGGACCCTTCCAAGCGCTGCACGGAGGGCCCTTCCGCCATCACAGAAAGCTTCTTAGAATACACTCAAGGGCCCCAGACAACCCTCCCTGGGCCGGAGCAGAAGGACACCGGAGGGACGCAGCTCAAAGGCTCGCTGTGTTCTGAAGGCCTACTCACCCACACTACTCTGTAGACGGGCATCTTGAGTAACCCTGGGCGGTGCACTCCGCGTTACGCGGAGATCGCGGAGTTCCAAAAAACTCCGCCCTGCGTAGCGGAGCAGAAGTTTTTGCCTCGCTCGCGTTCGTCAACGTCAAGTTGGCGAGCGCAAGCGTGGACAATCAACCTCTCGGCGAGATTTCTCAACGCGGGGGGGTCAGGTTTCTCATTGCGAGTGGTCGCATATGCTCGCAACCGCTCGTGTTGAGAAACAGCCCGTTCGCGTTGAGAAAGCTGCCACTCGAGTAAAAATCTACTCGAGCGGCAGAAAAGGAAAGCAGGGACCGCTTGCGCTGTGCATGGTACCGTTCGCGATGATTGCACAGTGCGGACAAGCATCCGGCACTGTGCAATCACCGCGAACTGCATTTTTCTATCGTACTCCGCCGCTTGCGGAGCTCCGCGTAGTGCGGCGGAGTTTTTTTTGCACTTCGCGGTGTTCCGCGTAGTGCAACTCTGCGAACTCCGCCCAGGGTTACTCTTGAGGGGCGTGAGGGGGGGCGGGTCAGGCGAAGCGACCGTGAGACTAAACCTCCTCTAGAAAGATGGGAGGAGGGAAGTAAGAGGCCCGACCCCAATCTTTCATTTCCAAAAAACACTTAAGACTGTAGCGCTCCGCCTGTGTTATCATTAGATGTTACATCTGCCAGCACACACAAACAAGTACATAGATATAATGGTTGATCACTCGTTTGAGGGATCCCTTGTCTATGTGCCCTTGTAGCTAAGTTTTTGGCTCTTGAATCAGGAAACATGATTTGTGGTTCCTGATTCCCAACTAGTGCAAACTGTGTGATCCTGGACAAATCAATTTATCTTCTTCTACGAGGACCGTCTCTCTTCCGAGGTTGGACGTGTTTACCCTCAGGAGAAAGTACTACACAAAAGAATGCAAATTACCAATGATCAGCAAACAGATGCAGAAGGGGGCAATGCCACTTGATCCCATTAAGTTAGTATAAATCCTTTGTAGTACATTACAAACCTAGTCCGAATGGACGAGGGCAAATGGCAAAGTTAGCGCTTACTTTAGATGATGCTGGTATTGCCTGCTCAGAAGAAATGGCGAGAGATACATTCTATTTTTCGAGCTGTGGGTTACTTTCCGATTAGTTTGAGTATGCAAAAGAAAAAAAGGGCAAACGTGTACAAAATAATGAAGTGGCCCAACACCTCAGGCACACCAGCTCTGACACTGAAGTGCACTATCTCTCAGGAGGCTGAGCACATCAGTCACAGTGCAAGTCAGCCAATGGATGAAGTGGACTGACCCACTGCCCTATGGTGCATGCTGCGATGGGCAGAAGCAACGTGTGAAATACAGTTAAACAGGCCAATGGATGAAGAGGGCTGACCTACTGCCCCTGGTTGTATGACATTTTATTATGTTTTTAAAACGAGAAAGATGGAGAGACAACTATAGCTGTCTCCAGGCCAGACCTAAAATACAGACATACATACACATACTTACATACAGACACACATACTTACTTACATACATACATACAGATGGGGAGGGTGTGAGGTCTGTGACGAAGGACTATGGCTGCATGGACGTCTTTACAAGATGCCTTAAAACCGATAGCGTTTAGCCAATGTCCATAGGATAATGCCCTTTTAAGAGGAAAAAGTGAACATTGTTGCGATGTTTAAGATGCTAGTTGTGATATTCCCATGTTTATGTTCGGGGTTTCTTCTATAGCGCAACCTATGCCATTTATACAGCCTCTTGGCACGGTCTGCTTTCTCAGATTAGTAGTGTGACATCTACTGGCTGTGGTTTTCGCTTTGGGGAAGCCCCATGGTCAGGGTCAGGTTTTGTGATTACCCTAGCACCTGTGCATGTGGGGTCAATGTCAGGCAGATGTGAGCGCCATAGTTGAGGCTGTCTGGTGGAGGATCTTAGTGTGTGTGTCTGTGCCTCTTGCCCCTGGTGGATATCTTGGATGGCAGAGATTGGCACACCTGCTGTTAGCGGGTTTCCCTACATGGAGAAAGAACCATTTAGGGCTTCTGGACTTGCACACACCCACAAGACCTGTGTGCTGTGAGGGACGTAGTTCAGATATGAGCTCTGCAGATCTGGGTTTTCTGCCGGGGAGCTCATGGGTTGTGTCTTTGGTGCTGTTAGCAGAGGGACTTTACTGCTCGCGGGATTTCCCACAGAGGAGGGTGCTTCACAGGGAGGGCCAAGTCTTTTTTCCTTTAGAGTTTTATTTTCAGTTTTAAGTTAAACATACACCTTTAGTGGCAGGATCAATACACAAGACGCAGTTATGAAAGTGCTTGTACACACGTCCAGCTTCATGTATCCATGCATGTCCTCCATGAGTGTCTCCGGAGCCCACTCCATACTGCCTAAGCAGGGTTGTGGAATTTGATAAAATATCTACTTGTCCATCGGACAGACTGCTTCATAAATCTAATTGTCCTGTAAAAAGAAAATTCACTTGTCTCCTTGGTGCCATGCAGTGAGGTAAAAAAATATGATAGTGTTCTCATTATACCAGAGTTCTGATAATAGCCTCTCTGTTTATGCTGGGACTAATATTGTAGCATGGTTTGGATTCTAACAGTTGCCCTTATTCGGCCACCTTTCTGCAAATCTACATAATGGGGATGGAAGTAGAGAGAAGTGGTAGTTCCAGGGTGGAAATGCCCTTTTGAGTCTAAGCACACCTACAAACTTGCATGTTTAAGAGTTTTAACCAACTCTTCTCTATTCTCTCCCCACATTGGGAAAGGGTGGAAATTTACTCTTGACAATGACCAAAGTAAAACTTCTGCCACGGTGGGAAAATGGGTTTTTAGGGAAAGTGAACTTGCAAAATCTCTGGAGATTATTGCACAAGGAAACATACACAAGCATATTTGCTCAGGCTAAAATGCAGTTCATGAACGTTTTGTAGCATTACACTTTCCAGGCCGACTTATGTAAATTCTTGTGAATTCATGAAAGTTGTAAATCTGCACTAATGCAAGTACATATACTATGGGCGCCCTTTTGTGACTTTCTCTAATAATTAACCTCTAATTACGTCTGGCATTAGCCAAGACCTTTTGCTTTTAATATATATATATATATATATATATATATATATATATATATATATATATATATATATATATATATATATATATATATATATATATATATATATATATATATATATATATATATATTTGGAAAGAAATCCTAGCCCTCATATACTTCATAGCATTACCCTGTGTGACAGCATTCTTCTCTTTCACAAGGAGCACATCAGCCCACAAAGTAGTTTCTTCAGTGACTACTATGGCAATGTGTGTATTTTGAGTCCCAAAATATTTTAGCTTTTAGCCAATGTTTTTTTACATTCGTGAATGCCCAGCAACTACCACAACAATCAAGTTTTACAAAAATCACGTCAAAACACGCTTTAACAAAACCAAAAGGTTGGTAACCACCACCAGACCTATTGTCTTTGTCAATGTTTTCTTATTTTCATTTCACCTTTAATTTTGGCAAAACTGGTTTCACACTGATTTTCCATTAATTAATATTTTATAGGAAATATTAGCATGTATCTAACATGTTTCACTAAATGATGCCTCAGAGAAATGGTACCTAAAATTGAACATTTTGGCAAAACGTTTTTCTTTTAGTTGCTATTTTTGTGTACATAATATTTTTTTAAAGCAAAGAATCATAAATCTTGCTTTCAAGCATCAACAACTATTTGCATCTGATAAGAATGCAGTCCAGGAGCATTATAGTTAACATCAAATTGTTAATCTTTACAAATGTGAATTCACATTTTTATACTAGAACCACTGTCAGTATCCGAGCTCACAGTATCTTCCTAGTGTGCTTCCACTATCAATAACGACTTTGCATTAATGAACCATGCAAACAAGCTTGAACAGTATGAACATAAAGTTACAAATCGTACCTTAACTGCAAAAAATGCTCCTACATAGAACTATAATGTGGTACTGTGAACTTTCAGCCAAAGGGTGTGTGATGCAGGGAGTTGGGCCTACTTGTCAAAATACAAAATAAACAGGAAATATTATTGTCCTTGATCCCAAACAATATACCCCTGGTGAGCAACCCACCTACAATTCAAAGGGGGGGACAGAAATTCCCTATGTGCAGGCAGGTGCAGTGAGTGACTACACCTGCCTGTATGGGGATGTTTGGGGGGTCCAAGGAACTCCCTTCCATCCCTCAAGAGGCGCGCCACCTTTTGTGCAGCACAACCAGTGCACCTCCTGACGGCCTTTTTGGGCTCGCCTAAGACAGAGCATGCACCGTCTGTTGTGAGACGTATTGTTACCTTACAGTGGGCTTAGAGCCCCTCCATTGCTTACCACTGGTTGGCTTCATTGTAACTTTCATTTCCTTGCTGCATATTTGTCAGCTTCTGTGGACTTTGCATCCTCATCTGGTGTTTGTCCCTCTCCTGGAGCATGGACCTATTACTTATGTCCTTCTACTGATGCCCCTTTCAGGTGCTACTTGTTTTCTTTTTGGCTAAGCTCTCCATGTGATTGCATGCATTTTCCAGCTGTCTCCCTTATGTACTTTGTGTTCTTCTTTTTCAGCCGTATGTTTCTCCCTCAGCAAACCTCACCCCAGTTGCCGTACTTGCTTTCTTCCGGTCCGCCTACCTTCTGTTGCAGTTCTTGCTTCCCCACCATTCCTCTATTGTCTGTGTGTTTCCCCATCACCACCTGCCCACCCTCTGTTGCCCTTTTGCTTCTCCATCTTCTGTTGTCGGTTTGCTTTCCCATACACGCACCAATAAATTGTGAGAAAATAAAGCTGTTATGTCCTGTGAGGAAGGCGTGACAGATTATTTTACACTGGGACGATGGTGAGGTTGTGCATAGAAGAATATGGAGACCACTTCTGTAATCTCTGATATTGCTGCTGAAGCTGTGGAGTAATACCGTGGTGTCCGTCCCATTTGCACTATCACTGCAGCAGGTAAACTGGCTTGTTCACTCAAAAGAAGTCCGGAAGCACACGAGTCCCTTGTGCTTGAGCTCAGCACGCAGGCATGTGAAGATGTTTTCAATGTTGTGGCCGCACGTAGGCATGTGAAGATGTTTTCACTGTTGTGGCTGGGCTATTGTAGCTGCTATTTTTTTAACCAACTTTTACCTAATTTATTCAATCAAACAATCAATCAGGATTTATAAAGCATGGTAATCACCCAATAGGGTATCCAGGTGCTTGCAGGCCCCGGAGGCTTATTCGAACAGCAAGGTCTTGAGGGCCATTTGTAATACCGGAAGTGAGGTGATGGTCCGGAGGTCTGTGGGGAGGCTGTTCCAGGTCTTTGCTGCAATGTGGGAGAAGGAGCGTACTCCACTTCTGCTTCAGTAGATGCAGGGAGTATGGACAAGTGAAAGGGAGGCAGAGCGTAGTCTTCTCGATGGTTGGTGGAAGTTCAGGCAGTGGTTAATGTAGGTGGGTCCTTGGTTGTGTAGAGCCTTGTGTGCGTGGGCAGCAGCTTGGATTGGCATCTCTGCACGGGGAGCCAGTGGAGTTTCCTGAGGTGGGGTGTGATGTGGGTTCATCAGGGAAGGCCGAAGATTAGTCTGGCTGCGGGGTTCTGTATGGTCTGAAGTCTCTGTAGAAGGTGTGTGGCGATTCCTACGTAGAGGACATTGCCAAAGTCCAGTCGGCTGGTAATGAGGGCTTGTGTCATGGTGCGTCTCGTGTGTAGGGGTAGCCACTTGAATATCTTACATAGGATGTGCATAGTGCGGAAGCAGGCGGAGAAGATGGTGTTGATCTGGGATTTCATGGTGAGCTTGTTGTCAATGATGATTTCGAGGTTTCTGGCATGGTTGGAGGGAGTGGGTGCAGGTCCTAGGTCTGATGGCCACCAGGAGTCGTTCCATGTGTTGCTGCTGTTGCCAAAGAACAGTACTTCCATCTTGTCTTTGTTCAGCTACAGGCAGTTGTTCTTCATCAAGCCAGCGACGATTGTCATGCATCTGTGGAAGTTGGTTCTGGTGGTGGTGGGGTCGTCGGTGAGTGAGAGGATGAGTTGGGTGTCTGCGTAGGAAATTATGTTGAGACTGTGGGATCTGACGACGTTGGCCAGCTGGGTCATATATGCGTTGAAGAGCATGGGGCTGAGGGATGAGCCCTGGGGGACACCGAAGATGATCTCCTTGGGATCAGAGGGGAAAGGTTGGAGGTGGATCCTCTGGGCTCTTCCGGTGAGGAAGGAGGTAATCTAACTGAGCCTGTTCCATTGGATGCTGATGTGGTGGAGTCTTTCGATCAGTGTGTGGTGAGATACGATGTCGAAGGCTGCAGAGAGGTCGAGGAGGATCAAAGCTGCTGTTTCTCCTCGGTTGAGGAGGGTTTGGATGTCGTCGGTGGCTGCGATCTGGGCGGTTTCAGTGCTGTGATTGCTGCGGAAGCCGGATTGGGAGGCGTCGAGTAGCTGGTTCTGCTCCAGGTGTGTCATAAGTTGATGATGATCTTTTCCAGTACCTTTGCTGGGAATGGGAGCAGGGAGATTGGCCAGTAGTTTTTGAGTTTGCTGGGGACGGTGGTGAGTTTTTGAGCAGTAGTCTGACTTCGGCGTGTTACCAGACTTCGGGAAATGTTTTGGTGGTGACAGAGGTATTGAGTAGGGTAGTGAGTTCCTGGCCGATCCTTTGGTTTCCAAGGTTGAAATTGTGATGGAGGCTTGGGTTCGTGGAAGCTCCTGAGTGGATAGATTTCATGGTGGAGGTGGTGTCCTGAGTGGAGAGGATGTTCCAGGTGGTCAGTGTGTGGCTCGTGTCAGTTCCGGTGGTGGCCCATATCTCGAAGAAGTCCACAGGTGTGGGTTGGGGTTCGAAGTTTCTGTATATGGTTGCGATCTCATGGAAGAAGTGGGCAAGGTTGTCGCACTGCTCCTGTGAGGGTGTGATGTTGTTTTCACTGGCAGCTGGGTTGGAGAATTTCTTAATGATGTTGAAAAGTTCCTTGGTGTTGTTGGTGCTGGTTTCGATGCGTGCAGCAATGGCTCTCTTCTTTGTTGCCCTGAGCAGGTGATGGTAGAGGTTTAGGGAGGTCTTGAAGGCTGCCCTGTCGGAGGTGTCCTTGCTGGTGCGCCATCTCCTCTCAAACTGTTTCCTGTCTTGTTTCGCTGTTCTGAGTTCTTGGGTGTACCAGCTGGCCTTTTTAGAGAATTTTCTCTCAATGTTGCTCTTGACGGGGACAATGCTGTCCGCACAATTGGTGATCTAGGCCTTGAAGTTTTTTATTCCCTGTTCGAGGTTGGTGGTGGTAGCAGGGTTGGAGATGTTGAGGGCGTTCACCCAGCTGGTCTCTGAGATTTGATTCCACCTCCGGTGGGGGGCCTCGGTCATCTTGGACATGGCGGTGAGGGGGCTGGAGATGCTGAAGTGGACGATGCAGTGATCGGTTCATGTGAGTTCTGTGACATGGCTCTATTTGACGCAGTTGACTGAAGTGAAAATCGGGTCCAGCATGTGTCCCACGGTGTGTGTAGGGTCTTGGATGATCTGGGTCAAACCAAGGCTACTCATACTGTTGAGAAGGTGTGCGGTGTTTGTGTCATTGTAGTCGTTGATGTGGAAATTTAAGTTGCTGAGGAGGATGTAGTCCTTGGAGTCTAAGGCTAGGGGCGCAATGAAGTTTGCGATGCTGTTGCAGAAGCTCAAACACTGGCCTGGGGGCCGATATGAGAGGGTGCCTCTGATGATTGTCTTGTCTTCTGTGTGGAGCTTGAAGTTGAGATGTTCCATGGGGGTGGTGGTGTTGTCGGTGGTGTGGGTACACTGTATGGTCTCTTTGTGGATGATGGCTGTTCCTCCTCCCGGCTTGTTGGTGTGGTCCTGGTGAGTGAATTTATATCCGTCAAGGATTGCTGTGGCAATGTCTGGGCCAGATGTGGGGTTGAGCCAGGTCTCAGTGAGAAAGACTATGTAGGGTGCAAGGGTGACAATGAGGTCCTATAATTCAGTGGAATGCTTGCATAGTGAGCATGTGTTGAGAAGGGCACATGCGAGTTGATGTTTTTGTTCAGGTGGTGTCTGTGGTGTGTTCGGGGTGGGGCTGGCCGCTGCGCTGGTGTGTGTGCAGTTGCAGGTGAAGTGGCAGTGGGTGCAGGTGAAAGGTCCTACCATGGAGCATGGGTCGGTGCGGCAGCAGTGTTTGTTGTGGTGTCCAGAGTCAAGGTGTATCTTCGGGGGGCAGGAGGGCCAGGGGTCGTGGCTCTTGGTACGGTCCAGGTGTGCACAGCCGCCTGCATTAAGTAGGTCCTGGGGTGGGTGGGGCTTCTGTTCGCGGGAAGAGCGATGAGTGGGAAAACCCGTTCGGAAAACCAGAACGGGAAAACCCGGGCAGCTGCAGTGTCACTGGATCAGTCTGAAACAAGCAAGAACTGGAGGCCACAGGCAAGTGGCAAGCTAGGTGTCCAGGTGCCTACTCCTTATTGCCGCTGAATTTTTCCTGTTGGCGATAAAAGGAGTAGAAAGTTGTGAATCCAGGACCAGACACTGCCTGATGCAAGCTGCAGTCTGTGACAGGATTGCATAAAGTCCAATGCTCATCTGCCTGTCCTAGTTGTGTCTGTTTACAGTAGGGGTATACAGCGTATCCCGGATCCATGACAAATTACACTATTTTAGGATAACCACTATCTATAAAAAGTTCTATTTAAGGCAATATATTTAAATTTACTTTATGTGGATATCTTGAACATCTGGTATGGGTACAGCCATTATTTGGAGATTATTTACAGAAATGCCATTCCACAACCAAAGGCTGAATCGTCCCGGATTTAAACCTTTCACCTGCAGATGACATACAGATCTCGGCAAAGCATGTTCAATCCACTGAGCAGTTTACATATTTCCATATTCATGGCACAGTCCTACTGGAACAATCCTGAATGAAAAGTTTATATAGAAAAAAATGTCTTCCCTGCCTCAACACTGCCCTCTAAATCTGAACGAGAAGAAGAAAGCCTGAATGTTTTTCCAGTTGCACATGGGAACAGCCTCACCACTGGACAGTGGTACAACATATTTGCATTCTTTGGGGCATCCTCTTTTTCATAATTTCAGCCCTTTCCTGTGATAAATATCTGATTGTTTCTGTAACTTTGTCCTAAACTTTCTATGAAGGACATGATGTAGCCTTTTGGCCACTATTATAAATTACTGGTATTACCATTTCAGACATTTTCTTCAGATGATCGCTTTCCTTTAAACCCCTCTCTGTCTGCATGTCTCTCTTTCCTTTCCCCAGCCCAGTATTGCAACTTTCTCTATTTTAGCCTGCACTTGAGCCCATAACCTAGTTGAGTTTCGTTCTGTTGCCTAAGCTGGTTGGGACCCTTTCCTCTCCCTTGTCACCCTTGTTTGAGAATTGTGACTTTGTAAATTGTTGTCGGTACTGTTGATGATGATTAATGCAGATGGGGCTCACCATTTTAAAGAAATCATTAGTAACACTAGAGCTGATTATGAGAAGGTATCAGGACCAGCTATGTGTCAGAACTTAACATTTAGGAACACAGTCTTGAAATGTCTACCCCCCCCCATATTCTTAGAGTTCAACTTGAGGGGAAGCGTTGGTGCTCCTAAGACCACTGAGGTTTCCTTGGCTCGAACCGACTAATTCTTGAACCAGATGACTTCCCACCCTGTGGCATGATATAGGACCTTGTATACAGAACAGATACAGAAGTAGATGCTTTCTCCAGGAGTGGGGATTAGCAGAAAGTGAGCTGCCTTTCCCAATAGGGTAGAAGTGAATAACAAGGCTGAATATTTCTTTACTACCTCCTTTGTCAGTGACATAGAATCTGCTTTTTGTCTTCAGCACTACAGTCTAATCTGCAACCATGGACTTTACCAAGACCTCGCTACTGGACAACATGATTGGCGTGGGCGACATGGTGCTGCTTGAGTCGCCTGAGCTGAAGCCCATACTTGCAAATCTCCAGGAAAGGTTCAACCACGATGAAATCTATGTAAGTATTGATGGGGTATTTGGAGGTAACCTGTGAAAAGAGATGAGCCAGGCTCTCTATTGGGCCTGCGGTCATTTGATGCCTGGTCATAAGACATTTACTTATTTACAATCAAGGGAGCATGGTTGGGTTTTGACTGTGACTCATTATATGTGAAGTAGAAGGTTGAAGTACCAATCAACACATTGGGTATGTAGTTAGTTACTTCTTGGTATCAACAATTACTTTGCGTGGGATGGATTAGCCATAAATATTTGCAGTTATAGAGCATCATTTATTATGAATAGGTAATTAGAGCTGATTAAGGAATACATTATCTCTGGATTCCTATACTTGGTGAAAGTTATAGGGATATATGTGGTCACTGAGTAGGGGCCTCAACTCTTAATAAAGGAATGCAAGAGGAATTTAAATTTAGTGGGAGGCAATGGTTTAAATAGAAGAAACTTCACACACAATAAAGCTGATTAGGTAGGGGAGGGATGGATAGCAAGGATGATGGAAGAGGTAAGAGATGGGAAGAGCCCCAACCAGCTTATAATGAGTAGAAGTTGTACGCTATCAGGCCATGAACAGTTCTCACTAAATTAAGATCAGATAAGGATATGCAAAACAAGGCTCCGGAGATCAAATATAATATGCTAAGACGTTTTGGGGGCTCATGGGCCATCCAGGGGGTGCTGGGCCTCATTTGTGTGGATTGGGGTTCCTTACCACTTGCGGCCTTGGGTCTCAATATTATTGTAACCCCAAACTGAAAACCAAGCATACCTCTTTAATGTTGTCATTGGTCCATGAGAACTCTGGCCGCCCCTGATCTAGGTCTCTACCCGTATTTTTCCTAGGCACATAGACAGCAGTGTGTATTCCATTGGTCCACCACTGGGACAGCTTTCAAGCAGTACCTTACATTTTCTGTAATCTTTCCAGACTTGTCAAGCCACAGTCTTTTTCTATTAGGGTCAGCATTTTGCTTTAACAAAATTATATGAAGATTAAATAAAAAAAAAAAAATATGTACTCTCAAAAAAAGAGCTTTTATCGGTGGTCAAAAAGGTAGGCCAGGAAAATGACCAGAGTATGAAGGCTTCCCCACAGAATTTTACAAATTATGTGAATCACAGACAAAGATGATGGCCTTATTAGAGAAATTATAATGGTAATTTAAATTTCAGGTACAGACCCTGAAATACCCTTAAAAAGTAAACCAGGGTATCTAATGTATGTTGCTGGTTGGCACTGAGCAAAGTGTTAGAAAGTACATGCAACAGATTATCTCTTTCCAACTCATTGGTAATCATATTTATGCCCCCAGGAGAATGTTAGGGTTGAGTAGCCTCCAGGCCTGGACTCGTGACCCACTTGTTAAATAAATATTTCTGCAATCTATGTATTGACCCAACAAATTACATTCCCTGCTTTATTATAACCAATTAAACATGAGTTGAAGAGGGTTTAAAAGGGTTAAACACAAATCATAATATTATAAATAAGTGCTGAACGCTATCTGTAGATATTTAATCTCAGAGGCTGAACTTACTAAAAGGGCAGTAGGGGAGGGATTCACATTGTCCCAATACATTTTACCATGGATCCTGTCCACCAACGTGTGTCATTTAAAAGTGGCTCGGAGATTAAAGGGTATAAGCCATCATTACGAAAAGTGAAAATGTTACAACATATGCATGGGAGTACTGATGACACTCTCTTAACCAAAGTCAGTGATAGCCTTTCCAAGGATAGTGGAAAGGAACTGGCATTTTGTCAGAACATAATTAGGTGGTGTACTTGTGAATCCTTTTAGCAACAAGTCTCACCAGAGTACATAATCTTTAAACTTAGTTTTGAAGAATTAGTGGATAATACTCAATCTAAACACAATGTGAACAAATATCCTGGTTGGATACCACTGAAATCTTAGAGTTAACTAGGCCACGCTTTAATGAACTGCTGTGGGGCTAATCTTTACTTCACAGTTAATGGGAAAGTGGTAGAGAGTTAGAAACTGAGAAAGCAGAGGCAGTCGGTTAGGATGGAAAAGGGCCCCTGCATGGCTCTGAAAATGTGTGCCCAGCCCCAAGTTCATCAGGTTTTACTTCCACTTAGCCCGCACAATAATCGCGTATGCACTGAAGATTCCCTGTATCACAGACTGTGACCTGTGTGGCTCTGCGGTCTTATAGGACATCCCATGTAAGGCCTCCTTTCATCTGGGCAAGACTACCATCAGCTCACCCGCTGCTGGTGGCTGATGGTGGTGACAGCGACAAGATTAGTGTGGCAAGACAGTCTTCTTCCAGGGGGAGTTGCCTAGTGATCTCCCTCGTGTTTTTAAATTGGTCTGCCTGTACCCTGCAATTGCGTCCTTCACTCTAACCATGCGGGACATAGATGATGAAGGAAGTGGCCCGATTAGGGTCACCCAGGTCACTCACGACCACCTCTCAGCCTTCCATACCAAATGAAGAGTCGGTCAGACTGTAGAGAATACAAACCAATATCTGTTTATTCAGGTACACTCAGAGTGGAGCCCAGTCTGCCCAGTTGCTAGGAGTGCTGCAGAGGGACTAACTTCAGCAAGCATAAAGATACATTATGTACATTTCAGAACCAATGAAGGCACACCCACCATGGAATTTTCCAGACAGATGCAGCTATACAAAGAAGTACAGAGCATAAGTTTCAATCTGGGGCCGGGCACTTCAACTCAAGGTCGCTCTGCCTGTGCCCACCACTAGACAAGTGGGAGAAGGCCTCTATTTAAAGGAAAGGTATGCGCTAATAAGGACAGTCCATTCATTAGTGAAGCAAAACCTAACATTGCAGAAACGAAACATAACGGGGGCCTTTTCTTGGAAACAGCAAGGAATTAGTTTCGATCTTGGCTCAAGATGGCGTCTAAAGAAGAAAATGGTGCCGCGAATGCTAACGTACATAGAACAATGCGCAAACATGAATTTTTCTATTCTAACACACCTCCTTTTAGCATGAGCTAAACATTTTCTAGTAATAGGAAAAAGCATATAAATCAATAAAACAAAAAGTCATAGGTAAACATCTTAGGAACACTCCATATTGTCAACATCAGGAAGAGAGACCGTAAGGAGGAAGAAGTCTCGAAAATGCCCTGATCTATCTGCATGATGTCATCGATCTCCTTTTGAACCATAATTGCAGCATTGGTGTCATGGATCGATATTTTCCTCTTAGGAGTGAGAAGAGTGGTGCAATAAGAACAACAGAAGGGAAGACATTGAACAAGGACACAGCAAGAGACCAAGATCACAATGAAATAAATCACCTTTTCAAGGATCCAACCCCAGCTGCCGAAAAGAGACCAACTCCAGTTCCCACTTTCCATTCCTTTAACATTTTCTAGGATGTCTAAAATGTGTTGGGTAATATTCTTTTCCATATTTGTGATCCCGACTACACACTGGTCTCCTACTACCGCGCACACACCACCACTCTTAGCTAGGATGAAATCAACTGCATATCTAGTCTGCTCTGAATATATTCGCATACTTTCCAATTGGGTGATGATGTCACGCAAAGCTGCTACTGTGGAGTTAGACAATATTTACAGCTTACATCCGAAATATTCTCTAGCTTTCTCACCCCAGGCCATAGCAGTACCACCAAATGTAATTATAAAGGATAGAATGTATCCAAAAGTAATACCATTACTATAATTATTGACTTCGAGATCTGTCACTCCTTCACAGAATTTGTCATAAGGTTTCTGCACATACACAGAGCTATGCACAGGAAAATGGGACCCCGGAATACAGTGGTTTGCCACCATATACCGTAGCACCCAAAAACCCCAACCCAACTAGCTTAGCATCCCATTAGCACCCAAGTACTAATGTTTGGACAACCCAGAACACGGTATCTTTATCTCAGGACTCGCAGAAGCAAGAACACTCTTTCGTCACTCACTCGTACTTGTCCACAAGGTGCGTAGGAAGAGACACTGGATAGGTTAAAATGTTTATTCCAACTTACGTGCTCTAATGTACAGTACACGTGTCAGTACTAATAGCATAATGCATATGACTAATATAAGCAGCATGGTTACAATTCCATAGAATACAAACGGGGAAAGCATCTCAGAGCTCAGTGGATAAACGTATAAATAACATTACCACCCTCCCCTTGCAGTAAGATAGTTTATTATAATAATAGAAGACCTCCGGGCTTTGACTAGCGAACCCCCATACCTCAGTCTCTAGATGCAGAATTACATCAGCAGGACATCATAGCTCTTCTCACTGAAAGGGATTTCTCCAAGTGTGTTAAGCGCTAGTAAACCACAGTATTAAAAGCATACCAAATTCTTCATGGCAATCGCACTTAATGTTATGTCTGGGTGCGCGAGACTGGCCATATCAGGAAGAACCAAAATACATTGTTATGCAACCTTGTACATGTTTGTGCAGACTGAGCCCAAAAAGGTGAACAACAGAACATGCAGACAGTGCAAAAGAACTTGGCACGAGCAAAGGGCGAGGGAGGCCCGGCTCAGTGTAACGTGCGCAAAGAAAAGCAGCATGGCAGCCAGGCCTAGGCCAACATAACAAGGCAGGTAACAATCCACAAGACACCCTCCCCTGGTCAGTCCAGCGGACAGGACAGAGGCCCATCAGAGGAGAAACACAGCCGTTGGAGCACAGGGAGCGCCCAAACGGCGAAGGGCAGGTCAATCCATGAAAGTGTAAGTGCAGAGAAAAGCCATACCCTCCAAGAGTTCATCATTGGAATTGTCAAAAAACATAGATGCCATCCAATCCATGAGATCAAAAGAGCAGGAATGCTCCTCAACAAAGGGAGCATCCAGAAGCAATGCGGGACAGCTTGCGTGATAATCGAAACAGCTTCGTTGCAGGAGATCCTGGGCAGCCGCCCAGATATCCCATTGCGCCAAAATCCCCAGTGCAGCCGCACGCGCCATACAGCCAGCAACGGAACAGTCCTGCTCATGGGCCTCTAAGGGACCCATCAACTGAACAAAATCCGGAACAGACAATGACGAATTGGAGAGGCAATAATCTAGAGTCCAGGTGAAAGGACAGCGGACACAAGTCATCACAGGTTGCACGCAAGTGAAATACGCAAAGCGAAATGAAAGAGTATATGACACACTCAGTGTCGCCAATGGCAAGACACCAAAACCGGCCAAAAGGCGCTCACGGAGCAGCTGGAGGCGTTCTGGATCGAGCAGGTCCCATCGGGGAGCAGCCATTGCGCAGAAAGCAAATTAAGAGCAAGACACCAGCCGCTAAAGCGAGGATCAATGGGAAACCGCCAAAGACACTGGAAAAAATAGAATGTATGAAAGCCGGGATGGCACCAAAAATAGTTTGGAAGGAGGACACCAAGCCCGACCCCACGACCTTAAAAAAGTGTACTAGGCCTTCAGTGTTAGATGCGTTAAAAATACGATGTATTAACTCCCCAAAATGTTGGGGGAGATTAGTGTTTAAAAGGGCCTGTATTTCACTGTGGGTACTCGCCACCTGGAGAATGAATGTCTCCCGGGCGGACGTGAGCATAACTTCCTCGTTTAATAATAGTGCCTTTATTCTGCTCAGTCTATTGAAATCTGCTTCCATGGTAGGGATGGAAGGCCAAATAGAGATATCAACCTTGCCATGAGGGGGAGGAAAAAGCACATTTTTGCAGCAGACAACCCTGTGCGAAACTGTTACAATGTAAGGAATGCCAGCTTGCAGGCCACAACAGTTTTCGTTATTTAAAAGTAAATAACTACCATTGGAAAGGAGAGTGAAAGTAGGTGAAATAACAGGAGCAGGAATACCTTTCAGCACACAAGCAAGATTAGGAGCGGAAACGCTACATGAGCCATGCAATTTAATGTGTTTACAAATAAGCGAATGACCCATAGTCGAGTCGCAGTACTCCCCCGTGAGAAAGACTTCCTTGCCGTCCCGAAGGCATTTATACATGAAAGGCAAGGACCAGAGTTCATGCAGGAAAGCACTGCCCAAGGGCCGGTAACGGCCCACAGGATAATGTTTCATGCAGGAGTCAAATTCAAACAAGGAAAAAGGTAAAGCGATAACCCCATGGACTAGCCATACAGCAGAATCGAGTTCTGCAACAGAGAACGGCAAAGGATCCATCTTTTCGATATGTAATAGAGTGTAAGTTGCATCTTTCATGGACATAAATTGCTGTTTGTCAGTTAAGTTAAAAGGTAGAAACAAGGCAGAGGTGTTCAAAAAATGCCAAGGAACTTTACCTAACTTGAGCGTTTGTAAAGTCCATGCAAACTGCATAACCGAACGCAATTGATTCTGACCATGATATAACACAGAAACATCATCTTGTACAATATCAACAACAGAAGACACAATATTCTCCAAAGTATAAATGCGAGAAGACAGGGTATTAATACTATTGTCAACAACAGCAAGCACCTTTTCCAAATTTGCTTGATCTATTTCCCGAAGACGGGAAGCAGCTTCCATTTGTGATAGCTTCCAGAGTTCATTATATGTTTCATAAATGAATCTTTTAGATCGGGGACCACGAGGTCCCAAAACAAAGTCGGACAGAACAATATTGCCTGAAAGGAGGGACAAATGTTGTTTAACAGAATCAAGGGACGAATGTTGCAGCCATTGTTTGCATAATTTACCAACAGAATATGTAGTGACAGTACGGGAATCAGCAAATCTCGGATCAGGCCTATCCTGTGTGTAAATAGCTCCTGAGTCGTGAAAACGCATTTGACATGCATTTGATGATGTAGGCCATACCAACCAGGGTGACTGAACCAGCTCAGAAACATTATACGAATTATTTTGTAACAGAGCCTGCAGGGACACGAGGGACATATTGAATCGTGAGCTTTCATTGGGAAAACTCGACAGGGATGGTATGGATGGAGTATTCAATTGTTTAGTGGTTGCTAAGCCCCAACATGTAGTCTGATAGATGGAGACATTGAGGAACATAATTTGTGTAGGGATGAGGCAAGCACGGTGTAATGCCTCGGTTCCCTGTACCTGCCATGGCTTGGAGCCCCAAATAGATTTTAAATCCACTGTATTATCCCAGTACTCATAACCACCCACAGCTAGGGCACTTAGAAAGGAACCTGAATAAAGCAATTTGGTGTGTGTTAACATAATTTTCTGAGTTGATGTGTTATTTAGTCTAAAATAATAGGATGCAGGGTTCGACCGATTAAAATCAGTGAAATAATTAAACTTATTTCGAAGAGTTTGAGAGCTACCTGGCAAGGGGTTTGGACAATGTTCCCATTGGGTATAGTTAACAGAACTACGCAGGGCACTGGGCTTATGGAGAAAATGATTACCCCAATGTTGGTAACAATACAAATCGGCATAATTAGCAGAATTCATATATAGATCTTCAGCATTAAAAGATGCATAATATTTTAAATCGGCAAACAATGCTTCAACGGCATGCACATCCCAATCATCAGAATGAATATTATTTTGTACTACATCACCCATTGAAACACGAAGGACATTAGGTACATTAATAATTTCCGTCGGACCATGGATTTGATAATTCACTGCATCCCATACGATGCCATCAGCAACTGGGAAAGCTGAAATGTTCACAAATGTGTGGTCACGCTTCATGATGTGAGACGAGGAATGAGGAGCCAAAGTTCCAGAAACATAGTCTACAGCAGAGCGTTCAGGTAAATAGTGACCATTAATTAGTAGAAAAAACACTGTGACAAAGCCAATGGACATGAACAAAAATATCAAGAAAAGTACCAACCAGATGTATGTCCAGGGTGGAATCAAAAAATTGTCTCTAAACCAGGATATAAAAATACTGAACTTGGATGGAACTTTTGAAGATGTGGAATCCGAATCGAAGGAATAACGAGTCTGGCTTAGTGGCGATATTGGTTGATGTGCCACCGATTCAGATGCAGGATAAGTATACTCGTCCTCGTCGATGTTGGTGGAGAGTTGGGGATCAATTATAGTTTCAGGCAAAGTAGAGGATTCAGGCAAATCAACCATCTCAATTACAGAATCAGCGATCGTTCGTGCAGATGGACTATGAACATATGTCCGATAAATGGCAGGACAAGAGACCGCTGGTGTGACACTATTCAGGATCGGCCAGGCACTGTAGCTTGACATTTTCCACTGAGATGTATCTGTTCTCCTTGCGACCAGGAAGCGGTGGTAAAATGACTGTACGTGTTCCCTTCAAGCCCAGAACTGGAACCGGTGCACGAAAAGAGGGGCCGAATTCTTTTTGTTTTCAACCTTTTCTCGAACCAGTTCTCCAACCTTTGGAAGCCAGCCGGCTACCGGAATCTGCAACGCAGGATCTGTGGCTGAAGGCAAATGTGTAGTTGCAAGTTTGTCTCGGGCTTCTTGTAAGTCCTGTAACATAGCAGAATGGTTATCTACATCAAACTTGGCGGATTGCGCCGCGATGTCTGGACCCTCAAGGTCAGGCACAAACATTCTTATGCCAAAGAGCATTTCGTATGGGGTCCGCCCACCCAGAGGTCTTCTAGGGAGATTATTAAGTGCACGCTGAACGGTATACAAATGGGCCAGCCAGTTCCTGCCAGTACCTATAACCCTAGCTGTTAAGGATTGCTTTAAGTCACGGTTCATTCGTTCAACGATAGAGTTGCCCTCAGGCCTATACGGAGACGAAAATTTCACCCGCACCCCAAGCGAAACCATTGCATCCTTGTAAGCCCTAGAGGCAAACGCTGGACCTTGGTCCGAATGGAAGGTGCCGCATGCGAAAATTCCCACAAAGACACGCAAATCCCTGATTACATTTCGGGCGTCAGCACTCCGTTGTGGCCAGACCCAGAGAAACCGTGTGCACGAGTCCACTGCCACTAAGATGTATTTATAGGCAGTGTCTGATGAGAATGGACCGCAGTGATCCAAGTAAACACACCCAAAGGGTCTGTTAGCAATGCAGAGCGGGGTTTGTGGTGGACGTGTTACCGTGGAAGGCTTAATCTGTTGACAAACATCGCAAGAAAGCACAAAAGCACGGGTGTCTTTATATAACCCACGCCACCAATAACGCTGCTGCAAGATGGAAACTGTAGCTGACACACCTGCATGAGCCGAAGCCATGCCTTCGTGTGCAGCTGATATCAAGGCACTCCTGCGGTCCGCGTTGGGGATCAGCCGATCTCCAACGTCAGGTATAGTTACATAAGGAACCTGATCGGGACTTAATGTGTAAGAATACTTGGAAGGGAAACCTATAGGGTAATTATTACCTTCCTTGGTTGCAGCAATAGCTGCTAATATAACAGGGTCTATTTTCGACATGGACCTGGTAACCGCTGCTACTGAACACGTGACTACTGCTGAACGGGCAGCTTCATCTGCCAGATCGTTACCCATAGCGTGTGCGCCCACCCGCTGATGGCCTAAGGTGTGAACCACCTGTGTGAGGGGCAGACGTTGTTGCAATTCTGCCACTCGAACCCAAAGCATTTTATGCTTAATTGTGCTCCCTTTTGCGTCCTTGTAGTCGTTTTTCGACCAGAAAAACAGATTGTCATTGTAAGATTGTACACAGTAGAAGGAATCACATACAATAAGAGTTGTCTCATCCTGAGAAGCGAACTCAAGCGCAAGTAGCAATGCATGCAGCTCGGCCAATTGTGCGGTACTATCTCCAAGTGTGCGAGTATGCACTGCAGAGGACTTGAACTTTCCATCTACAAAGGAACCCGCAACAATAGCACATGCAGCTGAATAAGCGTGCTTGGACCCAGTGGCCGGTTGCGCCGAACCATCGGTGTAGATCACACATTTGTAATCCTCAAGCGGTAGTAAAAACAAAGGAGGAGGATGAACGAATTCATACTGCAAATACTCCTGAGTCTGAAGAGAAGAATCAAAAACAAAAGTGACGTCCGAAGACGTCAAGGATGTAGCCCATTGTATCCAACGGGGATGCATTGCTTTTGAGTTCGGTACACTTGCCTTTGTCACTGCCTCTAGGGCAGGACAGGGTGTTACCACTAGAATCCGCTTTCCCTGTGCCAGTGCGCGTTCTTTTAGAATCGCCATTTGCACTGCAGTTAGAACTTTTTCGACAGATGTAAAGCGCAATTCAGCGGAAGTGTACAGATGTGACTTGTATGCAATGGGTACTGTATCACCTTCATTAAAGGTTAAGTATGTGAATCCCACCGCCCCCGGAATTATTCTAATCACCAGGTTTGTGTGGTTATCACGAGTCAAAAGATATTTAGACTCCAAAAGGTCTGTCTGCAAAGACTGCAGAATTGAGGTATGCTCAGGCAGCCAGCAAGACCTTGAATAAGTAGGTTGTATCAAAGCATACAAAGGCTTGATACGCTGGGCATATTCGGGAATGTAAGTACGCCCGAAATTCAGGAAACCCAGCAAAGACTGAAGTTTCTTCAGAGTATTTGGGGGGCACAAATGTGCACATTTTTCTAAGAAATGGGGGCTAAGCCCTTACCTTCGTTGTTGAGCTCATAGCCCAAGAACAGAACTGTAAATTCAGCAATGTGTGATTTAGCAAAGTTAAATTTGTAACCCTGCTCCGCAAATTCAAGAATAATGCGGTCCACACGGGACAAATGCTGAAATAATTCGTCGTCCGTCAGATAGATGTCATCTACGTACGAACATGCGTCTTGATCAATGTCATTTAACAAAGAAACAACACGGGCGGCGAATATACCCGGACTATTTTTGTAGCCCATGGGTAAACGCCGGAACTGGAATAATTTACCACCGGAAGTGAATGCGGTCCATTGACCACTCTCCGGGGCTAGGTTGTGCGTGTAGAAACCGTTTGAAAGGTCAAGTGTCGTTTTGTATTTTTTACGAACAAGACTGTCTACAAGCGCAGAACTGTGTGTATTTTGCACCGCAAAGTTCCGACAATGAGTATTTAAATGCCGGTAATCCAAAACTAAGCGGTACGATCCATCGGGTTTAGAAACCACGAAAAGGGGATTGTTCATAGGTGATACGCATGGTTCAATTACTCCCTGATATTCCAACTGTGTCAGAATTTCGGAGACGGGGCCTTTTGCCTGCCGTTTGATGGGATATTGGGGTTGTGGCTGCGGTAGTGACCGCAAAGGTATTGCATGAGGAGGTGATTCTTCATCCCATCCCACATGGTTGCGGTATAACGCTGGTGCCAGGTACACAGCCCACTCAGCTGCAAGTGCTTCGGCTTTGTCTTTTGGGACGTGCCGTGAGAAGCTTGGAAGGATTACCTCCTCTCCTTTATGTGCAGCTAAAACGAATGGGGGTGGCCAATCCACCTCTGCTAACAAAATGTCATATGAAGAGGTTAGATTTTCCCCAAAAATCCCTTTTATTTCACGCGGTATGTCACCTTCAATTTGTATGACTATATTATATAGTCTGTCAGGGGGTGCCACTCTCGTGTCAGCTGTCTCTACAGTAACGAATGTTTCAGTTGCTGTCGCCTCCATATGAGGACGTAGCGCCTCCCGCACTATGGTAACTTCCGCGGCGCTGTCTAGGAGGGTCACTGCCCACGTCCAATTCTGGAGTCTCGTTCTCACGGTCTGAGGCATATTTCGCTGTGACAGCGGCAACCTTTTTCTTCTGAAATTGCGGTCGAGGAAGATGAAAGTCTTCTGCTTTCCCTCTGACTTGTTGTCGAGGTTGGTCTCGCTCCTGGGGAGCCTCTCGGCCCCTTCCTCTATCTTGCCGTCCTCCTCCACCAGCCTGTGACGACGTCTGGGCCTGTGAAGAACGAGGAGAACGCGTATCAGAGCTCTGAAACCTTTCTGGTGATTTAATCCTTGACCTATCACGTAAATCATAAGTACGTTCAGAAGAAACCGAAACTGGGGAAGCGCCTCTCGACCCCGGCTTCTTTTGTTGCTTACCCTGTTTTTTCTGTCTCCAACTCTTTTTAGTGAAGACCGGTTTATCATCTTTCTCAGATGCACTTTTTGTTTGTGTAACTTGTGTTTGCGATTGAGTTTGCATTTTTACAAAAGGCTTGTTGCCCAGGCTATTTCTTCCAATTGTTTTATAAGCCCGGGCAATAATTTTCGGTAATTCGCGGGGCCTGTCCAACTCTGGGACTAAAGCCAAAGCATTCGCTACTTGAAAGTTCATAGCATCGCCCTTGACATTTCCAAGGATCAGCTCAGCTACTACATCAAACACTCCCACTAGTCTCATCCCTAATTCCACAGCCGCTTCAGGGCCATGTTCATCCTGTACTTTTTTAATTACAGAGGGTAGAACCGTCATGGAAGGAGTTCCAAAACATTTTGAATAAACTGCTGCGAATACCTTACCCCAGTTTTCACATGATGTCAAATCGGGGATTATGTCTTTTGGCAAACTTATCGTGAGGATGCGGTGTTTATCTACTGGGGATGTATGGGGAAACACTGCTTCTATCTGATCGAACTTTTCTGCAAGCCAGTAAGGATAGTCGTCCTTATTTTGTGGACGTTTGCCCATCACAGAATTTACCATGACAGGACTTATGGTCACTCCAGCGGCTATAGCTGGTTGGCCTGCGACTACAGGAGCAGCTCCATGTAGACTACCTGTAACGTATGTCACTAGGGCTCGATGCACTCGTACCAATTCGGTATGCATAGTGCGCAGTTCCGCAAGCGGTAATGCCAGATAATTTGGATGCGGGGTATACCCGGCCAATACAGGCCAAGTGGCCCCTGAATTGACAAGGGGCCTAAACGAACTGCGGTAGTTGGTTGTGGTAGGGCGCCATTAAACCAAACACGGTGCTGCCAAG
This sequence comes from Calotriton arnoldi, assembly GCA_963921515.1. Lineage (NCBI taxonomy): Eukaryota > Metazoa > Chordata > Amphibia > Caudata > Salamandridae > Calotriton > Calotriton arnoldi. The sequence goes on along the minus strand of CAWUFW010006086.1, from coordinate 798,015 downwards.
CCGTGAGAGGTACTTCAAGAGTGGTATAGGGTCGATATGCAGCAGGAATAACGGTGGGTTTATATTCATGAAACAGATTATCATCTGCCTCCACCGCTTCAAAAGTGATCCAAGTGTAAAACACCTCAAAGTGGTAAGCCGGATCGGCTTGAACCACAAAGACCAAATCGATCCCTGTATCAGGCACTCCATACACCCGTAAGTGGTCTCGGAGTGCTCCTCGACTATGTGCAGCAATCGCCACACCAGCCATGACTAAACAGATATATTCGACAACCTAACAGGGAGCACAAAAATGGGTCTGTTAACTAACCTTTTTAATAACATCAAGCTTGAAAGAACCTATAAAACATTCAATATAGGAGGTATCACCGTCACATACGCCTCCGGAAGCGTACGCGAGGGGTTTGTGGACAAGCACAAGTACTACTCAAGCGTCTCGCAGATAAGCTGCCCCACGGTGGTCGCGCCATGTCATAAGGTTTCTGCACATACACAGAGCTATGCACAGGAAAATGGGACCCCGGAATACAGTGGTTTGCCACCATATACCGTAGCACCCAAAAACCCCAACCCAACTAGCTTAGCATCCCATTAGCACCCAAGTACTAATGTTTGGACAACCCAGAACACGGTATCTTTATCTCAGGACTCGCAGAAGCAAGAACACTCTTTCGTCACTCACTCGTACTTGTCCACAAGGTGCGTAGGAAGAGACACTGGATAGGTTAAAATGTTTATTCCAACTTACGTGCTCTAATGTACAGTACACGTGTCAGTACTAATAGCATAATGCATATGACTAATATAAGCAGCATGGTTACAATTCCATAGAATACAAACGGGGAAAGCATCTCAGAGCTCAGTGGATAAACGTATAAATAACATTACCACCCTCCCCTTGCAGTAAGATAGTTTATTATAATAATAGAAGACCTCCGGGCTTTGACTAGCGAACCCCCATACCTCAGTCTCTAGATGCAGAATTACATCAGCAGGACATCATAGCTCTTCTCACTGAAAGGGATTTCTCCAAGTGTGTTAAGCGCTAGTAAACCACAGTATTAAAAGCATACCAAATTCTTCATGGCAATCGCACCTAATGTTATGTCTGGGTGCGCGAGACTGGCCATATCAGGAAGAACCAAAATACATTGTTATGCGACCTTGTACATGTTTGTGCAGACTGAGCCCAAAAAGGTGAACAACAGAACATGCAGACAGTGCAAAAGAACTTGGCACGAGCAAAGGGCGAGGGAGGCCCGGCTCAGTGTAACGTGCGCAAAGAAAAGCAGCATGGCAGCCAGGCCTAGGCCAACATAACAAGGCAGGTAACAATCCACAAGACAAATTCTTTGGTCAATGTCCTTTTAACCCATCTCACTTTAGGCTCTGCATGTTTGCAAGGTGCACCATCATGCGTACCATTATGGACATTTGAATATGTTCCATTAGATAAAAAGAAAAACCCTGGGTATGCATACACCGGTCTATCATAATCTACTGCAGAATACCTGGAATTTCTCCCAAAGGTAATGGGGTCCTTTGTATTTACCAAAGAGTACGTGCCCTTACGCAATACTATCCCTGAACAATTGACATACAATATAGTATCAGTAAAAATGATAATTGGACAACAAGCAGGGTAATAACCAGCTTCTCGGGCAACTGTCAATTCCTGGTACTGGTAACCCACCAGAGTTACATTCTGTTTTTCCATATAGAAGTTGTCGCAATAAGTGTTGTTGTCACACCCCGGATAACCCAAGCCTTGTGGCTTTCTATGATATAGAGAAGGACCTGGATAGCCAAACCCAAATACTCCTTGCACTTCTACGAAATCAAGGGGCCGAGTATAGGTATAATTGACAATTGACAATGGATATGCTGTCCATAGACTAGTGACAGATTCAGTGGGGTAACAAGCAGTCCCTTCTCCAAAGAACCTCATGTGTGTATCTAGAAACACATTGCTTGGGGCCGTCCTTTTCTTTCGAACTTGAGGAACAACCTTATCCTTACTATGTAAAGGCACACTTTGATCACTTTCCAAAACCCATGATACCCCACATAACATTATTAACAGCAAGATCACAAGGGCAATACATGTTAACTTTTGTTTACGGGTCCACAGTGCATTGTGCTGGGCAACAAGAATCACTGGCTGCTCTTCCTCAGCAACCATTCTACCAAAGGGATGCCTAACGAATGATGAAATGGGGGCAAAATACAAGGAAATATGCAAGTTCCCAGTGTCCGTCAGAGCCTCACTGGTACAGGCTCCTATAGTCCATCAATATGTTGGCGCTCTTGAGCACCGGCGGTGGAGCTTGCTCTGTCCTAAGCTCGTATCCCACGTTGACCTTGTGGTATACCTTCGCAGTATACTTCGATCTATCCTGTCCAATGTTCAAACAACTAACTAAAGTAAGCAGAAATTCTTCACCAAGCTCAATAGATCTCTGTTGATACTATAACTCAGTATAACCTATCTTACTCAGTCCATCCCTAATCTTTTTTCTCCTTGGATGCACTTTCCCTCAGCCGAGGGCGCAAATTGTACCTGGTAGCTCCGGGCACAGAATGATCAACGAATAAGGGCTCCTGGATAGCTCGTATTTGCGGAGGAACAGCCGCATTCAGCACATTTTCATTCTCCTTATTCGTTTGCGTCCACGTCAGATGGGCATCGCTGAACCGGACAAACCGAGGCACCGTCTCACACTCTAAGTCCCTGATGCCGTCTTTTACCCACTGGTCGTAAGGCAAAGGCAGAGGGACCCTGCGACAATGGGTCGCATGGATCCAGTTCTTATGGCCAGCGACTTTCACTGCGGTGCGCGTTGCTAAAAGGACCTGCTCTGACCCCTTCCACCGCGGCTCCAAACTCTTCTTCCACTGAAAATTCTTCATCAATACGAAATCTCCAGGCTGAATATCATGGCCGGGTCCCTCTGGCGTGGAAGGCAGGGAATCCCGGACCTGTTGGTGAATAGAACGTAAACTGTCTGTTAACTGGCCAAGATAATCAAGCAACAGTGGGTACTCAATATCAGAAAACCGCCGAGGTCTCGGGACGCCCCAAACATTTGCCGGGTGCCCCGAACACGACCTCATACAGTGACAATCCTGTCCTAGAATGTGCTGTCGTTCTTGTTGACAAAAGAGCTAATGGTAGAGAATCTGGCCAATTGAACCCTGTGGTCTCCTGAATTTTTGCCAGTTTGAGCTTGAGAGTACCATTGTACTTCTCAACCAAACCTGCTGACTGCGGATGATTGGCAGCATGGAACTTTTGCTTTATGTGTAAACCATCACAAATCAATTGGATCACTTTTGCATTAAAATGACTTCAGTTATCACTCCAAATCAATCGGGGCAAGCCGAAACGAGGCAAGAACTCCTTCAGGAGTACCTTTGCAGTCGTAATGGCTGTATTGTCTTTAGTGGGATAAGCCTCAACCCATTTACTAAATGCACAGACAACCACCAAAACATACTTCAAATTATGGCATCTCTCTAGTTCAATATAGTCCATTTGAAGGACTTCAAAAGGAAAAGTGGGCAATGCAAAATTACCAGGCGGTGTAGGGGTACCCTTTCCAGGATTGTGCATCATGCACACCATATAGTACTTCACTAAATGTGCAGCTGTCTTAGGGATATTGCCATTCTGCCATACAGGATCTAATAATTTACAAATGCCTTTAGCGCTAATATGAGCTGGACCATGGGCCATAGTGACCAAAGGAAGAACATATGCATCTGGCAACATCCATCTCTGCTTCCCTGATTTATCAATCCAACATCCTTCGTCATTCAACCGTGCCATACTCTCCTGCCACACCACTAATTCTTCTATTGTGGCTTCACTCTGTATTTCTTTTACACTTTCAAGGGTGTCTTCAAACATGACAACTTCAGGGACCCACCTAGCTGGAATTAAAACACAAATAAGGCTGTCCCTAGTGAGGTTTCCTACAAGTACCTACAGAATCTCTAGAGATGTATATCCACAAGTGGCATCTCAAAAAAGGTGAAAGACTGGCCTCACACACCACCTGGTGTCATGCTTCATCATAGGCCGTCCTCGCCCTCTAAAAACTCCGTTTGATAGAGGGCGGGCATACACCTGAAGACAGGGATGCACTTCTAAAACTAAGTGGTGGCCTGTAAAGTGAGTGAAAGTGTAATTTAAAAACCATTAAACTTGTCCCCAAGGAGTTTAATTAAGGGGCAGATCTATGGTATTAAAATAAGTGAGCGGTAATCTGGGAATACAATATCCCTTTACCGAAATAGATGGTCCGCCCTCTATCAAACGGAGTTTTTAGAGGGCGAGGACGGCCTATGATGAAGCATGACACCAGGTGGTGTGTGAGGCCAGTCTTTCACCTTTTTTGAGATGCCACTTGTGGATATACATCTCTAGAGATTCTGTAGGTACTTGTAGGAAACCTCACTAGGGACAGCCTTATTTGTGTTTTAATACTAGATAGGAGGCTGGCTCGTCCCTAAGCCCTGTGCCTCTAGTTCCCTCCCCTAGTTGTATACTAGGGCTAGTGTGTGTGTCTTTACCCACCTAGCTGGACCTGCTGCAAACATTCTTTGCATTTTTGTCCGGGCTGTTTCCTTAGCTGTCTGATTTGCAAAAGCATTTCCTCTACCTATATCATCAGTGACCTTCCGGTGGGCGCTACACTTCACAATTGCCAATTTCTTGGGGAGTGTCAAAGCAGACAAAAGCCTCAATATGAGGTGCCCATGTTGGATCTTGGTGCCATGCGAGGTAAGGAACCCTCTCTCCGCCCAGAGTTGCCCAAAATTATGCGCGACCCCAAAGGCATACTGACTGTCAGTATAGATATTGACAACCAGTCCCTCACTCAATTCACAAGCTCGAATAAGGGCAGCGAGCTCAGCAGCTTGAGCCGACTGATAAGGGACTCGTGATGTCTCTACTAAAGTACGCAGTGTGGTAATAGCATAAGCCGCAGTTGTAGTGCCATCTGGTAATTTGAAACAAGAGCCATCAACATATAGTTCCCCTTGTGGGTCAGATAAGGGAACGTCAGTCAAGTCTACCCGTCCTTTCGTCTCTTCTTCCGTCCGGAAGACACAGTCATGTTTGTCGACTTCATCACTCTCGGAAGGGAGGGGTAGTAACGTGGCTGGATTCAGAGTAGCACATCTTTTGATCGTAATATGTTTAGCAAACAATGTCAATTCATAGCCAGTAAGACGTGCACTGGTGAGGTGCTGTGTCTTTGTCTTATTCAGAAGTGTATCCACAGCATGGGGTACCATGACTATGAGGTTAGTATCCTGTGCATGTCCAGCCGATTGTGTAATCGAAGTGGCCACGGCCGCGACCGCTCTTAGACAACTTGGGAGGGCTCTCGCGACTGGATCAAGGGCAGCAGAGAAATAAGCTCACAGCTGTTGCTTATCTCCAAATTTTTGTGTTAGGACAGAAAGCGCACAACCAGCCATCTCATGCACGGACAACACAAACGGTTTGCCGTAATTAGGGGTGCCAAGTACTGGAGCCGAACAAAGCGCAGTTTTCAATTGCTCAAAAGACTGCTGACAGTCAGGCGTCCAAGGCAAAGGCTCATGCACGTCTTTCGTTGTTAAGGCAAGCAAGGGTTTGATTAGTAGGGAGTAGTTAGATATCCACTGCCGACAGTAGGAAGTGATACCTATAAAAGTGCGCACATCATTCTGAGTCTGTGGAATCGGCATTTTAACAATGGTACTGATGCGCTCAGGGGTTAACCTCCTACCCTCCTTTGACAGTAGGTGACCTAAGTAGGTAACCTCCTGTCGACAATACTGAAATTTAGAAAGAGAAACTTTATGTCCATTCTCAGCTAAATGTAGAAATAACTTAACTGTACTGTCTTTACGACCTTGTTCGGTATCAGAAGCAATAAGGAGATTGTCAACATACTGCACCAATACATTACCTGCGGGAAGCAAAGGGGAATCCAACTGATCCTTCAATGCCTGGCTATAAATGCTCGGACTCTTCGTATAGCCCTGAGGAGCTCGACAGAACCTAAAGCTCCTTCCAGCTAGGGTGAACCCAAACAGATACCTACTATCGGGATGAATAGGAATACTGAAGAATGCATTTTTCAAATCAATAACAGAAAAGAATTTAGCAGTAGAAGGAATCATCGTCAAAAAGGGTGGTAATATCAGGAACCACCAGAAACTGGGGGACCACAATCTTGTTAACTTCGCGCAGGTCAGTCACAAAACGATAAACATCCGCATTATCATCAGGGGAACCTCAGGGTGTCTGTTTAAGAATCAGAAGAATGGGACTATTACAAATATTGGCAGACGTCTCTCCAACCACTCCTTTCTTGATCAAATCCTGAATAATTTGCAATAAGGCTCGCTCTCCTGCCTGTGGTATTTTATACTGAGGAATACGAGGCAAAATAGCATTGTCTTTGACCTGTATTGAAACTGGCGGTATGTGCAACAGTCCTACATCTGTATCACCCGTCGCCCACAAGGTGGATGGTACATTAGCAAATTCAACGGGAAGAGGGTGAGACAAACACTGTGTAGTACACACATTGGGACCCATCGTCATATAAACACTCTCTGGAGAACAATAAATAGTAGCATGCAATTTCTTCAACAAATCCTAACCCATCAAATTCTCACCACAATTAGATGTCAACAAAAAATGGAGAATCCACAGTAAAAGGACCAATAGTCAATGCAAGGGGTCTTGAAATGGGGCTCACAACCGGTACACCTGAAAAACCTACCGAAACATTATTATGGCCAGACAGAGCCGCCCCAGGGACCATATTTCGAGAAACAGAATTTTTTGTCACACCTTTGTCCACCAAAAATTCCTTAGTCGAACCTTGCAGTTACTCTGTTACATAAGGACCACGCTGGTCTACAGGTATCGGAACTGGCCCACCACTCTGTCCCTGGCTGTCCTAGCTGTAAGACATTCCTGTCACTTCATCCATATCATAGTCATCATGGTAGTACTGCTCATCACGGGCGGTCAGCAAAGTAATTATTATCAGAACGACCCTGTGAGGCTGCAGTGTTCTGAGCCCTATCAGCCCCACCAGCTCCACGACCCCGTCCACGAGAAACTCGTCCTCTAGGGATCGCTACCTTCTGAAAAAGCACGGGACACTCCCTACGCCAGTGACCCTCCTTACAATATGCGCACTGATTCGGCCCCAAAGGCGTCGTATTCGGCTGCCTGCTAGTGCGTGGAAGCTGTCGGGCAGGACCACCACGTCTTCTACCATTCCCTCTAAATGCCTGTTGCAACAATACCTTCGTCTTCAAATCCTTATGCTTTTTATCTGTCTTGTCCTTCTCCTCTTGGTCACGGTGATCGTAATACTGAGCCATGTTCAGAATAACAGAGGGGGAAGAAGTGGACCAAGTACTCTCAGATGCCTGCAAACGAGTCGCAATTTCGTGAAGTAAATTAGAAACAAACCTGTCGACAAACAACCAAACTCCTCCCTCAACAGACATATCCTGTCCACTATAGTCTAAAAATGTGTCTTCAAACCGAGTGAAGAAATCAGACACACGCTCATCCTTTTTCTGTCGACAAGCTGTCAATTTGTCCCAACTTACTTTCTTGGGCGGAATAAGAGAGTGCATATATGTAATAATGCGGCCTGGCAAAGCAAGTATCTCTGCTCGGGGCTTATCACCTGGCTTTCTTTCCTGATCCCATGCTTTAATTTGATCCCATGTACCACCCAACTCGGAAACATGATCTTGAGTATGAACCTGCCGCCAGATATCAATCGGAACAAGAAGACCAAAGAATAGTTCAATGTCAGCAAGAGTCATTACCGTCGAAGAGGCAGCTTCAATCAGTTCTTTATAATAAGCAGTAGGATTTTTCCTAGGATCGGGCAAATGACTCTTAAGGGATAAAACCTCGCTTCTTTTCCACGGAGTATAAACCTATTGCTCCTGGAAACGGGCCGCTACACCCGCTTGAGTAACATTACCTCGCTGATCCGTTAACTCTGGTATCTCTGGGTGATATATGGGATGAACTTCTCGCATCGGAAACTGAGATACCGGGGTAGGACTCTTCTCATGCAACCTGCCCCTATAGGCAACCAACGTGGTAATGTTCCCAAAAACTTGGCCTGGGTCCAAACCACTGGCATACACGCGATCTCTAATATTGAATAAAATTTGTGGCGCGTCGTCCCCAAAATGTTGCTGCCAAGGGCCAATCAATGTAGAGGACATATGTTTAAGAGCATGCTGCTGTATAAAAGGCTCATAATCTTTCATCACCCCCCAAACATCCTCCACACTGTAAATGGGATTACGACCCCACTGCGCAGCCTGATTAGCTGCTACCTTCTTCTCCTCATCCCCCACCGCAGACCGTACAAAAGAGCCCATACGCTCCTTAAATGTTGTCAAATCTCCATCCTCAAATCCACGTGTTGGCGTCTCAGCACCCAATAATGCTGGGAAATGAATCATCAAAGATGGAGAAACAACAGAAGCACCGGGTAGGATAGACGCAGGCGGGTGCGCCAGGGGAGAGAGAGCTGGAGATAGGGATGCCGAAACAATAGGTGTGATTGGTGTGCTAACAGTCACAGTTGCCACAGATGGTAAAGGTAAAGAAGGAGGAGGAGGAGCCCAAGTCCCAGCCGTCGAGACAACAGCAGTAGATACATGGACAGTTGGAACAGCTGTAACAGGCGACTGTGATGGCACAGGGACAGTGGGATAGATCCTTTGCGGGGCATATGGGGGCGGGGGTCAGGTGTCTAACAATTCTTCCACAAAAGTATCATTTTCTTCTTGGGCCAAGTAAGAGCTATCAATTTGCAACCGAAACCTCCTGTCAGCACATTCAACTCCTGTCTCCTGTTTTTCTTTGTCATATGCTACAGCTTTCTGAGTCAATGTCTGCATTCTCCCCTTTCGTGCATCCTTTTCCATCTTCAACCGTCTCTGTTTAGCTTCTTTCTGCCATGTTCTGAGAGAATCAAACATAGACTGTCTACTTCGTCTCTTGAACAACTGTTCCTGTAAGAACCCAATCTTTTGTTCATCAAATGTGTCCGTCAACGGCCACTGCAACTCGGCATTGTCCCTCGTATATTTGTGCCATAATGTACTAAACATAATAGGGCCAAGACCATGCTTCACATACATATCAAAATTAGGAGTGCCTCCTAGAGGCGCCGGCTGAGCTTCTCCCAATCGAGCATCTGCAGAACAACAGGGACAGCACAAAGAAAACAGTTTACAGATACCAGGCATTCTAAAAGAAAACAAGTTCACTATTCATTTATACCTGGCAAAGCAATTGTAAATGCTTTTATCCCAAAGATGGTCCTCAGACCGTACCAAATTCAAACCAAAATGGTACTATATCCACAAAGAACCAAAAAAAACTCACCTGATATATGCAGGTCAAGCGAACTAATTCTCCACTGCCGACTCTTCAGACCAAACGGTCAGATCCAAGGGTTTCGCCGTATAGGACTCCAGTCGGGATGACCACTGGGCGAGGCACCTTCCGGTGGGACAGAGGCAGCAGCTGCGAGTACCAGACTCTTCGTGCAGGGTTCCCTGAGCCTTCAGTCCGACCTGACGGTGCTCCCGTCCTCTCCTCCGATTACGGACAAGGGATGGGGCATAACCCGAATGAGTCCCTGTTCGGGCGCCAACTGAAGGAAGTGGCCCGATTAGGGTCACCCGGGTCACTCATGACCACCTCTCAGCCTTCCATACCAAATGAAGAGTTGGTCAGACAGTAGAGAATACAAACCAATATCTGTTTATTCAGGTACACTCAGAGTGGAGCCCAGTCTGCCTAGTCGCTAGGAGTGCTGCAGAGGGACTTACTTCAGCAAGCATAAAGATACATTATGTACATTTCAGAACCAATGAAGGCACGCTCACCATGGAATTTTCCAGACAGATGCAGCTATACAAAGACGTACAGAGAATACGTTTCGATTCTGGGGCCGGGCACACACTATCTACAACTCAAGGTCGCTCTGCCCGTGCCCGCCACTAGACAAGTGGGAGAAGGCCTCTATCTAAAGGAAAGGTATGCGCTAATAAGGACAATCCATTCCTTAGTGAAACAAAACCTAACATTGCAGAAACGAAACATAACGGGGGCCTTTTCTCGGAAACAGCAAGGAATTCGTTTGACGTCTAAAGAAGAAAATGGTGCCGCGAATGCTAACGTACATAGAACAATGCGCAAACATGAAATTTTCTATTCTAACAATGATGCGTGTAGATGTGTTACTTCTATGGGTATAGGATTTGTGTGGAGTGTGTATGTTACATCTGGCTGTAGCCACACAGAAATCCATTTGATTTTACTTGCTCAAAGGTTGCTGGCATCGAAGGTGGCAAGAGAGATCAATTCAAATAGCATGGCTGTCCAGGACAACCTAGAAATCCTTTGTAGTGGGTTAGACTTTAGGGTGTGGAGGAGAAGAGATGGAATACTTTTGAAGTTTCTTTAAATTGCCACATTCTTTCCTGTCCTCTTCTTCAGTGGAAGGGCCAGCCCCCACAGCCAGTCAGTTATGTAGGACAGCCTCTCCCTCTTTTATGCCCTTGTTTTGATTCTACCCTGACAGGAAATTCCCAACACCATCCCACCATCCAGCTGACACTTGAAAACAAAGATCATGACTGGACCGGTCAGAGAGGAATAAACAAAAGACAGGAACTGTTGCAATAAAGCATACTGGAGAAATATACTAATGCAGTCTGCAACTTTAGTGTTAAGATGGGACCAAAACTTCCAGCCAGTGTGGCAAGTTTTCTCTAACAGAATACAGGATCCCACAGCGGTGGAGACTGAGAAACTCTTCTGTGCTCCATGGTTAGGGTATCCACCATTAACTTCCCTTTGCCATATTTCAGATCGGGAATGGGGGGAGTTCTACAACCACGCAGGAGAAACTGCCTTGGCGCCTGCCTTGCAGGAAGGGGCTGACCGACTGCTTTACAGGAGCATTGGAGGTGCCCTTTAATGAGGAAGACACTGCCTAGAAGAATGAGACAGTAAGGGTACTGAGTCCTCTACAAATTCAGGTCGCCACTGCAACTTGGGAGAACTTGCGGTGCTACTACCATTGGTTGAGGCCCAGATGTCCCTGCAGCACATCCCTACTCATGGAAGTGTCCATGACCAAAGGGCCTTTCTGAAGATTGCCAACGCACCTTTTGGTTAACCTATGGAGAGAAGTTAGCACCTACAAGTTTGAGGAACTGAGAAATTCACCACCACCTGACCGACCTGTGCCTAAAAGGAAGGTGTCCCTTGTCGTCAGAGAGGACATTGGTCAGTGCCCGAAAATCATCACTGTGACTGGGGTGGGCTCCTAGATTTTTCTGGATGGGGCGGGCCGTGAGTTTAGGCCTGACAAAACCCCTCAAATTTAAGAGTAATGGACTGCGAGCAGCTACTTCACCACAGGTCCTGGCACTGCTGATGCACACCTGAAAAGGGGAGCACCTGTGCAGCTACCACAGGCTGATCACATTGGCTTGGCTGAAGCAAGGAGCAGACGATCCCTACTTGGTGGGCCATGAACTGAGCACACCACTGTAACTGGCAAGGCTAGCCAGCCCCTTCCAAGCCTGGCTTGCACACCCGTCAACTAGAGATGGAGCCCATCGAGTGCAGACTTCCAACCCTGGGAAGGACGGGGATGCGGAATCTGTATTTCCATTGAATTTGAACCTGAACAGCTCCAGAGTGGGTGTCAACTTGAGAAGCGTGTCAGGACAATTTCCAGCTAGTGTTGTTGAAGAGTGGCGGTGGTGGGGGGGATACGAGGTCAATGGGGACAAAATAAAAAAAATAAAACATTTACCTGCAACTGGCCACGTCACGATCTTCCCCTCCTCTTCTCGCAGGCACAGGCTCCCAGACTCCACTGCGGCCAATTCTGATGCTGCTCTCATGTCATGACAGCACCGTCAGGTCTGGCCTGAGCACTCTGAATTTGCGCTCCCAGTGAGACTGAGCCTGTGCCTGCTCTCTCCAACCTGGCAACGCAGCTCGGGTTGGAGACGGCTTCAGTGCTCACAACGGTTTGGCTGGCCTGAGACGGCCGGCCAAATCATCATGCGCACTGACAACAATGCCCACTACTCCTCTTGCAGCCTGTCATTCCCCATGGCCCCGCCCCCAAAGACTCAGCGGGAAAGGAAAAATAACACAATAATAAAACGTGTTTATTATTGTTTCATTTTTCCTTTCCTGACGTTTTGAGGCAGCTGGCAGGGGGAGGGGGGTGGTTGACGCTCCTCCGCCATAGCAATTTCCCAGGGGATTCATTTAAGAGGGAAAGATCTATGTTTACACAACTACAGATTGGCATCTGTCCAAAGTAGAACAGCAGGGGCTGTTCCCTCAATTACACCGATACACAAAATATGTAACCTATAGTGTGCCCTATGAGTCTTACTTATTCTCTTGGTTTGTATGCAAAAGTAAAGTACTTTTTCTTTCTTCAGTAAAAGCACTACCTGCAAATTAATTTATTGATTACTATTGGATAATCTGTTGAGTTCTAAGCCTCTACCTCTACACCAGCTCCCTGAGTAAGGCTTGGACTGCTCGACTTTGTGACCCTATGAGTCAAGTGCTAAAGGGGTGCACTGGTGCTCAGTTTTGGGCTCAGTAGGAAGGTTAGGCCACAGAACACCAGTGGTAAAAAGCTCAGATTGTTGCAATCTGAGCCTAGTAACTGCTGAGTCCCCTGGGGCTCACATTTACAATATAAGAGCTCTTGGGTAGGCAAGAATGCGCCTGTGATTTTCTGCAGCACAGGGGAGGTCTAATTTTGGATAACAGACACAATCTTGAATGTGTTAATAATCAAGAACCAGGACCTGTGGAAGGAATGTATACGGTACAGATTCAATACCCAAGAAGTATTTTTGACAAAAAGGGCCTAAGCTGACACATATGAGATACTTTAGCACAGTGGCTTCTGAACGGGGTTGGTGGAGCGGGGGAGGAGGGATGAGGGTTTTGGGTGAATTCTTTTTTTTAAACGTACCTTCTCCGCAGCCGCCGCCTCTCCCACCGCCGCACGCCTTTCCTCCGTCTGCTGGCAGCACCGAAAGCACCCAGGCTTCTGGACTTTCCCAGCCAATCACGACGCTGCCTGAGCAGCGTCGTGATTGGTCTGAGCGGCCTGTTTGGCTCACTAATACAATCACCATCACTACCCCACCATTAAACCTTCCTTTCTCCCCCCATGTCCTGCCACTGCCCTACACATACACTGTCCCTCCATTGTCTCCGCATGTCCATGACCTTCACCTTCCTCAACTTTCAGAGCCTTATGGACCAATACTGCCCCTCACCCCAGACTGTCGAGCAGCATAGCCAACCCTCTTATCACCCCTCTACCTGCTCCTCAGAGGACCACACAGAAAACCCTTACACAGATGTTTTCCGGCCCTTCCTTTTGCCCACACCTAAATACCTGTCCTCATCCACTCTTCCACCATTTCTGCAACCTTTCCCCACCAGTCTAAGAAATGCAACTCATTACCCACTTCCGACAAGTGTACTCCATCACCCCACAACAATCTGTAGCCCTGGTGCCTAATGTCCTAATGGGTCAGCAAGTAAAAACCCTCCATCTTACAAAAGATCCTCATCTCCCTGTTGATCTTCCTCCATGCTCTATCTATGGCTGCCGGCCTCCTGGCCCCCCGGCACGTCCTCCTCTGAACCAGCTCTATCCACATTAACACGGGCGTTTGCGCTGCATCTTTCTTCATTCAAATCCTTCTTCATCTGCTTAAAGAAGCTGCTCTAATTCATTCCCCCCAAATGTATCACCCAAAAGTCTTGCCAACCTGTTCCATTTAATTAATTTGTCAACATGGGAAGGAACTGGCTCAACCACAGATATTGCTCCAATAATTATATGAACATAACTGACCGACTTCCTAAGGATCCCTCTTTAGCCCTCCCTCTCTGACTGAACGCTTCCGGCGAATAACCACGCTCAGCTTCCTTCTCAATACCTCCTGCATGTACACCTCTGGCAACCCTGATCTCCCCAGTAAATCTGACATGTGAAACAGACCAGAAAACATCGATACCATACACTATGCACCATAAACTATACATAACCACTGCCCACTCACTTCGACACACATTTCTGAGAACCCTCAACAACATCTGCAGCAATCCTATTGTCATCGAAGGGCTCCCCCCACTGTTCCCCCTTCGTCTCACTCAGCCCTCAGACATGCTATTCCCCATTTCCTCAGCACTCAGCTAACAGCCCCGGAAAAACTTACCTTAGAATGCAAATCCTGCTAACTTTCCTGCAGTGGTCCAGCTATACCACCTTCTTTATCACCTGCAATATAAAACATAAGACATCCTGGTTTTTTTGCAGCCCCTTCTTTACCTAATGTACCACCATACCTGCTAGTAAGCTCTGCTGGTAGACTTTGCCAATGACCTTTTAATCAGCCTCAAGCAGCTCTTTCTCACAATTCTGCCAACATCCTCATCCTCTTCTCTGCCTCCGGCACCAACCCACGAAACTCTGGCACTTAAAATGAGATAAAGCAGCCGCTATTTCATTTTCAACACCCGGACCATGCCGCTCTTGAAGGCCATTTTGGGTCAGGCACCACAACACAACCACACAAGCACCCTCAGCAACCTCCAAAACCTCTCATCTCTTGCCGTCTGCCTGCTCATAAACTCCACCGCCGCCATGTTGTCAATGTTACAGATAACCTTCTTATCCCCCAATGCCGAACCCGCCAGAACCAATTCCACCATCAGCAGAAATAAAAATCCAAAAATGCAATGCTGTGTCCCTGCTTCATTCACCCACCTCTTTGGCCAATGATCCCATGAGCCACTCAATACAGACCAAGGCACTCTGCCCCTGCCACATCTGAGTAAATCTGAACCCTCCTCTCCACCTCATCTTCAGGACCCTACATCAAAATGCCATTAAAACCCCTCAAAAATACCCTGACACTCAAACCACTTCATCTTCTTTAACCGTAGTCCTCACTCTGTGATGTTGTCATTGTGCCCTAGACATTGCCAATCCAATCCTCCTGCAAAATGTTCTCCCCGCCCTAACCGCGCAAAATTCAAATGCCCTAACAAATGCTGCACCTTTTGCAATTTTAACTTGTCTACTGGCAATGCGTCCTCCCTCAACTGCAATAAAACCCCACCTTCTCTTGTGGGAGTCATGCCTCCCTCTTCACTGAATCCTACTCAGTACCTAAAAATGTAATAGATGTGCTCAAGTCCTTTGTTTTCTTTGGCACAGAAGGCACTCACAAATCTATCGTCAAATCCTGAAAGGCGGACAACACATACCCACACTTCCTACAGCCAGACCTGCCTTTGAAAAATAAATCATCCAAGTAATATGTAACCCTGCCTGAAGCCGTCACCTTCGAAAACACCCCTTCGTGAAAGGTTCTGAACATTTCAAAAAGCGCACAACAATGAACACCCAATGGGCGACACTTTATCCTCATATCTTTCCTTCAAACTCCATCCCTTACAATGGAAGCTCCTCCAAGTGCACTGGTAGCAGCTGAATGGCCCATTTTATGTCACACTTTGCCATCTCTGCCCTGGTCCTGCAATTCCTAGCAAACAACACTGCATTGTGTACATTATCATACTGTACCAAACTGTCCTCTTATGTGATAAAATCATTCACTACCTGCCCCTCCAGCCAAGACAGATGATAAGAAATGCAAAACTCTGCCTCTGATTTTTTCTGCACCACCCCTAGTGGAGTCACAATCAAATTCTCACACGGCCATTCCAATTAAATGTGCTTTGTGATGCCTATACTGGGCTGCATTTTACCTTTTTCATTCCCTTATTCCCATTTGTTCTCTCCCTCCTTCTTGTCCTCCTCGTTTTTTTATTTGGCTTCTTACACCCATTTTGCATCTCCCCCATCTGCCCCGTGCGCTTTTGTCTCTCCGACCTCCATCACTCCTCCTTGTTCGGGCTCTATCCCTACTCCTGAGCCCACCTTGGCCCTCCTGCTCCCTGATTTACCGCAGTCGACACTCCCTACACCCACATTCCTCAAAGTTGCTCCCCCACTCCCATGCCCCTGCTCCCAGGTACTCCACCACCATCTCTTTCCTTGTTGAAGATGAGATGTGCTTCAAGCAGAAGATCTGCCGTCCTTTCCGCCACCTCCTCTGCATCTCTAACTGCCACTCTATTGGCCCCCAATGGGCTTCTGTTCCTCACTGGAGTCCACAATACACTAATCTCTCTCCTTATGTAAGGCTGACGCCCACCTTGTGCACCTCCCCCAACTCCTATCACACACCATACCCACCTACCCTCCTACCCAGTTCTCAAACCCTTAGTCCATTCAAAATCCTCTCTTTCTTCCCCTTCCTTCTTTTCACCTTCCATGTTCCCCCGTCTTCGTCCTCTTCATAGTCTGGGTCCAAATCCTCATCCTGCTCCATCATCACCCTTCTTGCTAGTTGCTGGCTTCTCTCCATCCTCTGCGCCTCTGTGAAAAGAAAATCCAGTCCGTTTCAACGCCATTGTCAAGCAGGCCACTAAAGACCTGGTCCTGTCTTTGGGCTGATGCCTGTGAGCCACCCAAGACTCTGCCAGCTAGCTGCCCACTGCCACTGCTGGGACGTAACTGCTCTTGCATAGCGATCACAGGGGGCCCTGCCCAGGTTCCATGGCCCCACATATCCTGTTGTCCTCTAGGATGCACCAAACCCACTACACCCTGTTCCCAACCATCCTACACCCCACTACCCATCCCAGTCTCCCCTTGTCCACTCGCTTTCCCTGCCTACTCACATGGTGCCACTATGTGTCACACGATTTCAGTTCCTTTCACACGGTAAGGAGCTGAAATCACACAGTGGCAGAAAAGATGAACTGGAAACACTGCACAAAGTGGCTTTCCAGCTTGTCCTTGGATGCAGTAAGCAGCCATTGCCCATTAAGGGCTTGTGAAGACACCCCAGGATGTCAGTGAAAGCCTTAGCGACCCTTTGTATTTGTTTGGGGGAGGGAAGTGGGCTTGGTGGAGGGCAGAGTGCCTGTTAGGTAGGTCTCAGCATGAGGCCGGCCCCTTCCGAGACCCCGCCCCCTACTCACACTGTGAAATTTATTTAAGGTTGGCAGGTTTGAGACAGTACTACACTCTTCAGCTCACCCTGCTGAGCTTCAGTCACCACCGTACTGCTCCTCCTTGTCTTTCCTATCTATGCTGCTCCACCCTTTATCTTCATCATCAGCTTCTGCCCTCATTTCTCTCTCGGTGCACTCCAGACTTCTCCTTGTATCACTCGGTTGCTTAGGGGGCACCTTGTTCTACCTTGCAGGCATTCAACTGCCCGCTTGACTCAAATTTAGCAGTCTCAGCTGTTTTGGACCCAGAGAATTCCTTCTTCCTTTTCCAGCCTCTGTGCAGTGCCACTGGAGCCAACAGGCACCATTCCACAGGTTCTGCTCTACCCCCATGGCTAGGCTGTCTGCAGGCTCACTCCTGCATGCCCTACTCTTCAAACCAGCACTGCGGACTTGTGGTGAGAATGTCATCATTTCTGCCGCCAAGTCTGTCTCCGTTGTAGTGTTGTGTGATCATGTGCAGTGGGTTCTTTGTGTTCCTAAGCGGACTCCTTACAAAGTTACGTAAGCAGTTTAGAGGTATTTGGGTGTGTCTGATTGTGGTCAATAAAGTCTATGAAGCGGTGTGTTCAGTTAACGGTTGCATGCCGAAGAAGAAAGACGTGTATTACAGAGCTCCATGCGTGGTGAAGCCACTTGCGTGCTTCAGAGCTGGGGTGGATGCTACAACTGGCGATGAGTAGGGGATATGTGCCCCGAAGAAACGAGACTGCTCTCCCTGAGAGTTTGTGAAGGTCCAGCAAACTGCTTCTGCATGCCATGTGCCCCCAAAAAGCAAGTTACGGTTGGCATATGTGGAGTCAAAGTGCCGCTCTACCTCATACAAAGCCCGAGAAGAAGGTGAAGGCCCTACA
The DNA here is from genome assembly GCA_963921515.1 of Calotriton arnoldi. Taxonomy (NCBI): domain Eukaryota; kingdom Metazoa; phylum Chordata; class Amphibia; order Caudata; family Salamandridae; genus Calotriton; species Calotriton arnoldi. The sequence goes on along the minus strand of CAWUFW010006086.1, from coordinate 779,937 downwards.
AAGGAGTGCCATCAGAAAGCTGACCAGAAGCCTACTGGAAAGGCCGAAAGAAGAGGTACTGCGCTACAACGTAACACAAGCCATCGTCTATACACAGCAGAAGCGCCAAAGGGAGTGACAGCCAGGTGCAAGAAAGCACGAGAGGCAGAGACCACCAGGCACAAAGAAATGTTAAAGGCAGTGACAACTGAGTACGAGAAATGAAAGTCTATTCATCAGCAAAAAACAGACAAAGCGCCATACAACCTCAAAATCTGGCGAGGCGACTTGAGCGAAAACACGGGTGTTGTGCTTACAAAGCCGTTGGTCCCTGCAGAAATGACTAAAAAGGCAGCTGGGGTACTCAGCACAACTCAAAAGGTCTTCAAGAAATTATAGTTCTCCAATGGCCGCAGAAAAGAGCGACAAATATGGCGCAGCCGCGTTCCTGAAACCACCACCACCATTCGATGCCGCCAAAAAGCAGAATATTGGCACCAGATGGATTGCATGGATCAAAACGTTCGATGACTTCATAGATACTGTAGAAGTAGATGATAAAAAGATCATCAAATACTTAAAGAACCTTGCAGGTGATGGTGTGAAAGAAGTGATAAAGAAGATATCACAAGCTGGTGAAATATCATACCATTGAATTTTGGAAATGTTGGAAGCCAAGTTCAATAACATGCAGAATGTGGACTATGAAAGATACATTTTCAACCAGGCAAGACAGCAAGCTAGTGAAACGATGGATGAGTTCCTCGAAAGACTTGATACCCTCATCAAGCATTGCAAGTTCAGTGAATTCAATGACGAAGAAGCCATGCATCTTAGAGTCATCGATGGTTGCCTCTCCGAGTTATTCAGCTGACGCATGCTGAGAGAGACACTCAGTCTGGAAAAGGTATTCATTGCTGCGAGAGCTGAGGAACGTGCAGATCGACAGGCTGCTGATATGCAAGCTGGAACCCCCCCAGAATGAATCAACATTGATCATAAAAAGCAAGCAGAAACACAAAGTGGAGGCCCAGAAGACGATGTCTCCGAAGAAAAGGAAATTGTGTTTCCGATGTGGATTCTTATTTCCACACTAAGGTAAATGTCCGCCATTGGACAAATTAGCAAAGGCTATGGGAGAGAAAACCATTTCATAATGGTCTGCAAAGCAAAAGAGAAACTAAGTGTGTCACAACAAAAAGAGAAAAGGGGTGTCAGAAAGATCCAGAAGCATGCAAGCCATGTCTACAAGGCCAAACAGCAACATCAATTGAGGCAAGTAGAGACTAAATGAAGTCGATCGTCCTCAAAGTCATCTTCCAAAGGCTCTTCAGCGTCATCATTGAGCGACAGTGAAGAAGATGGGTGTGCACTGGTGATGTTAACTGCAGAAAAACATGAGCATGTAGGATTGACTGCTTGCAAAGAAGAACACAAGTCAAAGAGAGATTGCCCCATGAAGTGCCCAACTCATTTGGCTGATCCCCCAAGATCACACTAAAGGTAAATGGCTGCCCTACAGCTTTCATTATAGACAGTGGTGCATCAATCAATATCATACTGGCAGAAAAGTACAACGAACTGTCTCCGGTACCACGTCTAACACCATCAAAAACAAAGGTGTACACATGGGCTGCTTCTACATCATTGAAAAGTCAAGGGTCATTTGTAGTGACCATGAGGCATAAGAAAATGACAGTACAAGCACCAATTCATGTACTCCAAAGTACTTTGTCGAATGCGTGTCTACTCAGTTTCAACACTGCTGCTGACATTGGACTGATAGCCATCAACCTCAACCTCAATGCACATTCTTAAATAGTGAGTCGATTCCCGTTGTTATTTCATGGACTAGGGAAACTTAAGACAATGAAGGTGCTATTTCACATTAATGAGGACATTCGTTCTGTTGCTCAGCGACACCGTCAGATTGCTTCTCATTTACTGGAGGCAGTTGAGAAAGAACTGGAAATATTACAAAAGCATCACATCATCAAGCGCTCTACTGGTCCGATGCCATGGGTTTCGCCCATAGTGGTAGTGCCAAAAAAGGACAGTGGAGGTGCAGTGCACATTTGTGTTGATATACACCAGGCCAACAAAGCAGTCGAGAGCAAAAGACATCCCGATCCACAAATAGAGGACATGATTTCACAGCTGAATGGTGCCAAAGTCTTCTCCCATCTTGATTTAAACAAAGCATACCATCAACTTGAGCTGAAAGAGAACTGTAGGTACATTACTACTTTCTCAACTCATGTTGGTTTGTTCAGATGCAAAAGACTCAGTTTTGGTATGTCGTTGGGGCAGAAATCTTTCAGGATGTCATTCGCCGAGTAATTTAACCTGTCACACATGCTTTTAACTAAAGTGATGATATATTAGTGTTTGAGGCCACACAAAAGGAACATGACAAAGCTCTTATGCAAGTATGTTGCTTGCTTGCCGACGCAGGTCTCACATTAAATGCAGAAAAGTGTGAGTTTCACAAAACCAAACTCAAGTTCTTTGGGCATATTTTCTCTGAAGGGGAATGACTCCTTCCCCTGAAAAAGTCCAAGTATTGTCATCAACCTGTCCCCCGCAAGATGTAACCATGCTGTAATCCTTTTTAGACTTGGCCAGCTATTGCTCCAGATACATTTGTGATTTTGCCATGGTGAGTGCCCCATTACGAGATATGACAAAGAAGAATGTTCCCTTCCAACTGTCCTCTGAATGTGATCAAAGTTCCAAGAAAATCAAAACACGCAATTGAAAATGCATCTGAAATGGCTTAGTTTGATTCAAAGTTATATACTGAGATTGTTGTAGATGCAAGCCCGGTGGGTTTGAGCGCGATTTTTGCTCAACACAATGGACATCCAAATGCTCAGAGATGCATTGTGGCCTAAGCCAGCTGAGTTCTATCTCAGACTGAGCATGCCTATTCTCAGCCAGAAAAACAGAGCCTGGCTGTAGTGTGGGCTTGTGAGCATTTCTATGTGTTTCTGTATGGAAAGCATTTCACCATTGTCAGTGACCACTAGGTGTTGTTCACCATTTTTGGAAATCCGAAAACCATGATGCCCCCTCGCATCGAAAGGTGAGGGTTGAGATTGTAAAAGCATGATTACACTATTGTGCATAAGCCTGGGAAGAATCAAAACCCTGCAGATTACTTCTCATGAGTGCTGTTACAGAGTCACAGTGCACCATCTAAAGCAGCTGAATCACACATTAATTTCATAGTAAAGTCGAGCACCCCTGAAGCTCTATTAATTGAGCAGATCCTTGCTGCTCCCACTGCAGACAGAGACATGCTTACACTCAAGGGTATAATTGCAGCTCAATCATGAAGAAAACATACTCGACCTCTCATCGATGATGTTGAATATCAAAAATTCAAGAATGTGCAGGAAGAGCTTTCTGTCACTCAAGATGGTATCATAGTAAAAGGTTCAAGAATTGTCATACCTGAGAGCTTGAAACAGCAAGTTATTGCACTGGCACACGAAGGGCATCGTGGCATTGTAGCCACCAAAAGAGCCCTCCGAGACCAAGAGTAGTTTCCTCTCCTTGATGAATGAGTCGAGAAGGAACTGAAAGCATGTCACCTGTGTAACTGCTTGATTCCCAAGACAACACAGCATCCGCTAAATATGTTTGACCTTCCTAAACAAGCGTGAGAGAAAATTGCAGTTGAGTTCTTTGGACCTTTAAACAATGGCCATCATCTCATGGTAGTTATTGATGAGTACTCACGTCTTCCCTTACTGGAAGATTTATCGTCGACCACACATGAGGCATTCATTGAGAGGCTGGATGATATTTTTGCAGCATGGGGTATTCCCTCCATCCTCAAATCTGACAATGGTCCGCCCTTCAATAGCAGAGAGTTGAAGGACTTACTTAGTCGTTTGAATGTGAAGCATCAGAAAAGCATGCCTCTCTGGCCACAGTCAAATGGCGTTGTTGAACGATTTATGGGCACCCTGAAGAAAGTGGTTCAGCGCACTGCGCTTGAAAGAATCAATCTCAAGTCAGCTTTGTGTCCAGCCCTTCATGCCTATCGGTCAACTCCCCCTTCCACAACAGGTGAAAGCCTTGCCACCTTGTTATTTGGGAGAGCCATTGGGTCAAAGCTACCGCAATGGACCATGAGCCGAGAACTAGATACTTATGAGATTTGTGTCATGGATGCTTCTCGCAAAAGAAAGATGATGGCCTATGCAGATAAGCGCAGATGCACTAGGACATGGTTTTCAAAGAAGGAGACTGAGTCCTGGTTAAACAAAAATGGAAACACAAGACTGATGCTCCATTTGATGCTGATCAATTGAGAGTCGTGAAAAGTAAAGGACAAATGGTGACCGCTCAACGTCCCAGAAAGTCCAATACGAGAGGCTCGTACCATTTCAAACATCTGTTTCGATGCTCGTCAGCTCCAAACCTCACGAGTGAAATAAGTCTACCTGAGTGCCCAAGTCAAGCATCTGAGTCTACATCTACGATGCCAGCTGACAGTGCAACTCCTTCACATCGTACGACTCCATTTGGAAGATTGGTGCAAGCACCTTGACGACTCATTGGGGAACTCTAATGTATTTCTTATTTAACAAAAGAGGTAGATGTAGTGTTGTGTGATCATGTGCAATAGGAACCTTGTGGTCCTAGGCGGACTCCTTACAAAGTTACGTAATCAGTTGGGAGGTATTTGGGTGTGTCTGGTCAATAAAGTCTGTGACGGAGTGCGTTCAGTTAACGGTTGCATGCCGAAGAATAAAGATGTGCATTACAGAGCTCCATGTGTGGCATAGTCACTTGCCTGCTCCAGAGCTGAGGTGGATGCTGCATCCGCCCACCTTCTTGGTCTACCTCTGCCTACTGCTCCGTCTTCTACCACTATCCCAGGCACCAACAGGTCGCATCTCCCAGCCTATAGCAGCAATCATATGCCCCATCCACCTGTTCCTCATTAACTTCCATCTTCCAACCACCACCTGACCTACCACGCTACTGAAAGCAACCAACCCATAAGGTGCGCAGGGAACAGCAAGAAAGAGGGAGCCCTCCCCGACCCCCTACCCATAATCTCTTTAGCTCCCACCTTTATTCCCCAACCAGCCAATCGGCTCTCTCACCACTGTCAGCTCGCACCAACAGCCCAAAGTGCCTGGGCTTGAAACACTGTTTACTTTAAGTGCTGAGAGCAGCCAGATGTAGAGATTGTAAACAGTGCACTGTTTATATCATGTGTATTGTGCTGCTATATACACAAACTGTACACGCTTCTCTGTGCAATGTGCCTAGTATAGACAGACACAAATTGACAAAAAGAAGTGCTGCATGCAGTGACTTTGATAGCAGTGGCGCCAGTCACACACCGAGGGTGGTGGGGTCAAACAGAAAAATAATAATAATAAAACACTTGCCTTGAGGCGCGATGCAACGTCCTTCTCCACCGGTCTTATCCCTTCCAAGCAGGCTTCAATGCGGGACCCGGAAACTGCACTCGTCAATCCTGGCGCGTCTCTCAGCGAGAGAGATGCGTCAGGATTGGAATGGAGCGGCCTCTTGCAGCGCTCCTAAGAGCACTGAAGGCCTGCGCTTTCGCTAACCAAGCTGAGTTAGAGAACTTTAAAATGTGCATGTCTGGCTGGCCGTCCCAAGACGGCAGACCAAAGAGACATGCGCATTTTAAAGCGCACTGTCACAGCTCACTGCTGCTGCCACTCAGCAGCACTGGCCCTGCCCCATCTTGTCTCTCAGTCCAGGATGGGTCGGTTGCTCAAAAATAAAATGGTAATAAATAAACTTTATTACTATTTGATTTTTCAGCTCTGGCCTGTGGGGCGATGCTCCTCTGCTCAAACGCAGGAGCCACTCCTGTGATACGTGAAATGTTGCCTGCAAAAATGTCCTGCCATCTGACATGCCACCTGTTTGTAAGGCCCCCAGGCTCTACTAACCATATTTAAAAATGGTGAGGGCTCACAGTCTGGCATCCCAGTGACCTGGAGACTAGCTGTTACTGAACTGCTAAATATACATATACTTGTGAAGTTGCAGAAAGTGGCACACTGCATGTCCACCCCGCCCTTTGTCAATTTTCGCAGATTATGATGACATGATGCTATTTTTGTATCATTCCAAGATTGTTTTGATAACACCTTCCTTTCTAATGCTTCTTTATGTCCTCTGTCCTTTCTCCACCCAGACTTACATCGGGAACGTAGTCATCTCAGTGAACCCCTACAAGCCCCTTCCCATCTACACGCCGGAGCATGTCCAACAGTACAGGAACTGCAACTTCTTCGAGCTGAAACCGCACATGTAAGTCCGGCAGAGGCACGGTCCTACCCCGAGGCTCAGTGGAGCCCCCTGGGGGTGTGGGAGGAGTTTACTGGGAGGGAGACTGGCAAGCAAACATCCTACCAAGCACTAGGGAAAGGAGTCATGGATAGAAGCGCTTGCCAGATGTCCCAGGCCAAGAGTGCATGGCTCATCTAGGCATGTTTTCTTTATACATTTTGGCACGTGAAGGTTTGCAGTTTTCATTATCACTGCAGGCGAGCACATTTCAAAAATGCAAAGGAAAATTAGAGGACATCGCCTCATATTTGAAACTCTCTCATATTATTAATAACACTAGAGGCACAAGAGCTTATGCAAACATTCATCCGCCATCAGTGCAGCTTCATTCTTACTGCAAACGTAGGAACTGTTCAAGTCCATCCTATTTTTTCATCACAAAGTCCAAAAAATGGGCAGCTATTAAAATTAACATTTGTCAAGCACATAATAGCCCACCACCCTTACACAAAATAACATCGCAAGCAAGTTTACTTGCGCTCCATTGGCACCTGATGAGGTGCCCCCCTCATCATGACTGGAAAAGACACAAGCCCCTGCTGTCCCACTATTGCAGCTGCTCCAATAGACTCACTAGCCAACCAGGTGACCTGTTTCATAAACATCAGTTTCACAGAAGGTGAGGCCCGCAGGACCCTTAAGCACTCCTTGGTTACATCCCTCCTCAGAAAGAACACTCTAGACCCCAATAACTACTGTCCTATTGGAGACCTCCAATGGAACTTAAAAAAAAGTAGTTACCCGATAACCCCAAGAACACATCGAGTCACACAAAATCCTTGCCATGCATCAATCTGGTTTCAGACCCAAGCACTTCACAGAGACCATACTGGTAAGCACGAGTGATGGTCTACATGGACCAGCAGAAGATGGTATCATGAGACCTCTGAGCTGGATTAAACATAGTTGACCACAGCTTCCTGCTATTTAAATCCCAAACACCAATACCTCCTGCCTGGCAACCAGATGGCTTAAGTTCTTTGTTGAAGAACACAAGTAAAATGTGAGGAGAGGAAAATTCCAATCCCCTGCCCACAAAGCCTCCTGCAGAGTTCTACAAGGCCCCCCATCATCCCTCTCTTTTAATCACTAGATAGAACCTCTAATGGACCTGCCCGGCCCCCACCGCCTCTGCTCCTGCAGTTATGCAAACAACATGGAGGTGTACTTCATAGTCATATGTCTTCCAACCAACCTGAATCAGTAAACAAAAGAATAAAAAGCATCAAGCTATGGACAGCCTCAAACTCAACTGCTCTAAAGATCCAGCCCACCTTATCAACAGTAATGACCCCTATGCCCGTACACCGCCTTCTGTGTTGAGCTTGTACCCACAAAAACCAATGCACAAACTCTCAGAGTGTTTCAGGATGGTGACCTCAGTCTGAGCTCACAAGTGGGATCAGTAGCCAAGCAATCATTCCACCAAACTAGGCTGCTATAAAAACCAAAAATCCCTTTCATCCTCTCTTAACACCTCACCATGGTGGTGCACGGTCAACTCAAGAATAAACTACTGGAATGCTTTGCACATTGGTTTACCAGCCTACCAAAGTCAAAGGCTACAGCAGGTGCAAAATAATGCAGGGAGCCTAACCTTTGGCCTGTAAAAAATATTAAAGAAGAGCAGCTCACCTAAAAAACACCTACAATGGCTTCCCAGTAAACGACAGGACCACATTTAAGATTCTCTGTCTCACATACAATTTCATCTGGCCTTAAATATCTGCACAAATGAAACTGTTAAACACACCACAAAACGGAACCTACCCTCAGTAGTAGATCGTCTCCTCGTCACCCTTGAAAACAGATGCAAACATCTGGGGTTGCTGACAGTTCTCGGTGGCAGCCCCTCAACTCTGGAACATGCCGCCCCGACAAATCCACTATGTCCACTGATGCACTTCGGAACAAGATTCAACACTCTTACGTTTTAACCCCATGACTTATCCCCTGCCCCACATTCTTGTTTTTGACATCATGTCTGCCCACTCCTCTGCACCACCAGCACCACCCAGACCCAGACTGTGTAACCAACTGCAAGTAAAGTGCAGACACCCAATACCTGTACAGCTATATTCCTTGGTTTATATGCTTGAAAGTTATGTTGTCTATGTTTTGTTAACACATTCTACATTGCTACTAATTCTATGCATCAGTGCCTTGAAGCAATTGGCAAGTGTGTTTTTCAGTGGGCGCAATAAACATAATAAACAACAAGCATTGGCAAAACCAATGGGTCTGACAGTGATTGCCAGTCTTTTGGCTTTGCTAATGTTTGTTTTGCTTTGTCACAGTCTTTGTAAAACGTTATTCTTGGGGGAGCTGCCGAGCCTTTGTCAATATAAAAAATGTTTGTCTAAAAGCAAAAATACTTATTGTTCTCAAAAAGCTGACATTGCCGTTGTAGTCTCTCGTTATCAATTGAATTACTTTGTGAGTGGACGTGTTGCTGCTGAAAGAGCATGATGCCATTGCTCACAGTGACGTTAGCCTATAGCTGATGTTGCAAGCTGTAGTAGGTGGAAGAAAAAGGTAAATGACAAGACAGTAGACAAATGCATGAAGAGTTCTGGCTAAAAGACCATAAAAGTAAAAAAGCATATCTATCTATCTATTCTATCTATCTATCTATCTATCTGCTCCTACACACTACTTTATCTCAGCAAAACCATAAAAGTTAATATATATATATATATATATATATATATCATGCTCAAGCCTGGAATCCTTTTACAAGAGGCACTCGAATGCTGACACGGGCCCCAAGCACTGCCCGCCTCACAGGTATGGAAGCATGTCCTTTCTGATACCTTTCACAGCTCTGCAAAACTCAGAGCCTGACGCGTTTGAAATTAATTCTTTTCAAAGGCTTGTAGTGCAGAGAAGAACCACGCACACCACCACACTGCTGCTCGGCATTTCCCTTTATTGCGCGCCCTATGGGCTGCTTACATAAGCCTGCGCACTTAATGCTGGGAGTTGCAGTTCAGGTAAGGTACGTGCAATATTCTGCTGAATGTTTAAAACTCACAAAAGAGCCTCAGACTCTTTTGTGAGTTTTAAACATTCAGCAGAATATGCACGCACCTACCTGAACTGCAACTCCCAGCATTAAGTGCGCAGGCTTATGTAAAGCAGCCCATAGGGGCGCGCAATAAAGGAAATGCCAGCAGCAGTGTGGTGGTGTGCGTCGGTTCTTCTGCACTACAAGCCTTTGAAAAGAATTAATTTCGAGACGCGTCAGGCTCGAGTTTTGTGGAGCTGTGAAAGGTATCAGAAAGACATGCTTCCATACTGCGAGGCGGGCAGTGCTGAGGCCCGTGTCAACATTCCGAGTGCCTCTTGTAAAGGATTCCAGGCTGGATCATGATGTATAGGCGGTGCCCTTGCCGCCGAGAGTGCACCACCCCTGAAGGACTGGGGGCCACCGGGGATGACATTCAGCATCTTCGATATGTGGAATGACTGGCAAAGGATGAGGATGCAATTCCTGACTGAGGCTCTTTTGTGAGTTTTAAACATTCAGCAGAATATTGCAGGTACCTTACCTGAACTGCAACTCCCAGCATTAAGTGCGCAGGCTTATCTAAAGCAGCCCATAGGGGCGCGCAATAAAGGGAAATGCCGAGCAGCAGTGTGGTGGTGTGCGTGGTTCTTCTCTGCACTACAAGCCTTTGAAAAGAATTAATTTCGAAACGCGTCAGGCTCGAGTTTTGTGGAGCTGTGAAAGGTATCAGAAAGGACATGCTTCCATACCTGTGAGGCGGGCAGTGCTTGGGGCCCGTGTCAGCATTCGAGTGCCTCTTGTAAAAGGATTCCAGGCCGGAGCATGATGTACAGGCGGTGCCCTTGCCGCCGAGAGTGCACCACCCCTGAAGGACTGGGGGCCACCGGGGATGACATTCAGCATCTTCGATATGTGGAATGACTGGCAAAGGATGAGGATGCAATTCCTGACTGAGGCTCTTTTGTGAGTTTTAAACATTCAGCAGAATATTGCACGTACCTTACCTGAACTGCAACTCCCAGCATTAAGTGCGCAGGCTTATGTAAAGCAGCCCATAGGGGGCGCGCAATAAAGGGAAATGCCGAGCAGCAGTGTGGTGGTGTGCGTGGTTCTTCTCTGCACTACAAGCCTTTGAAAAAGAATTAATTTCGAAAGCGACGTCAGGCTCGAGTTTTGTGGAGCTGTGAAAGGTATCAGAAAGGACATGCTTCCATACCTGTGAGGCGGGCAGTGCTTGGGGCCCGTGTCAGCATTCGAGTGCCTCTTGTAAAAGGATTCCAGGCCGGAGCATGATGTATAGGCGGTGCCCTTGCCGCCGAGAGTGCACCACCCCTGAAGGACTGGGGGCCACCGGGGATGACATTCAGCATCTTCGATATGTGGAATGACTGGCAAAGGATGAGGATGCAATTCCTGACTGAGGCTCTTTTGTGAGTTTTAAACATTCAGCAGAATATTGCACGTACCTTACCTGAACTGCAACTCCCAGCATTAAGTGCGCAGGCTTATGTAAAGCAGCCCATAGGGGGCGCGCAATAAAGGGAAATGCCGAGCAGCAGTGTGGTGGTGTGCGTGGTTCTTCTCTGCACTACAAGCCTTTGAAAAAGAATTAATTTCGAAACGCGTCAGGCTCGAGTTTTGTGGAGCTGTGAAAGGTATCAGAAAGAACATGCTTCCATACCTGTGAGGGCGGGCAGTGCTTGGGGCCCGTGTCAGCTTTCGAAAGTGCCTCTTGTAAAAGGATTCCAGGCCGGAGCATGATATATATATATATATATATATATATATATATATATATATATATATATATATATTCACTGAAAAAACCATAGGTTTTAGGGACAGTTATAGTTAGTTGGACATTGCACTCGTACAAAACCCGTGAAATTTCCCGTTATAGTTAGTCCAGCTAACTATAACTCGCGCCCCGCAATGCACTGCTGATGACGTCACATATTACATCACTCATGACATGGTCAGTGACATCACTGATGACATCACTGATGACATCTCAAATGACATCACTGATGACATCACTGATGACATCATCCAGTGACTGTGTGTTTCTGTAAAGTTTAAATATTTTTAATATATATAGGAAAAGACGTATTGAAGAATGAGTGGTGTGTAAGTGTCTGTATGGATGATTTAGTAGGTGCGTGACTGACTCTATAAGTGAGTGATTTAACGTATCTTACTGAATGCATGGGTTAGTGACTAAACTGGGTGAATGTCTGTATCCGTCTGTCTGTTGCTGTGTAAGTGGCTGCATGTGTTTGTGAATAGCTACATGAGTGTCTATATGAGTTATTGAATGCTTGTCTGAGTATCTGTATGGGTGCCTGAGTGTTTGTGTGGGAGGGGTGTGTGCAACTCTGTGCATAGATGTGTGAGTGGGTGATTCACTGGGTGGATGGTTTCAAGAGTGCAACTGTGATAGACTGTATGGGTGGGTAAGTGTGTGTAAGAGTGTGTTAGTGAGTGAATGTATGTCCCAGTGGTACATGTGTGAGTAACTACATATGTGAAAGGCAGTATATATGTGTGTTGGAGTATATAAATAGCTATAAGCGAGAGTGAGTGATTGTGATAGTGGCTGTATGGATGAGTGTGTGCTTGTATCAGTGATTGTATAAGAGCGTAAGAATGTGCTACTATTTGTATGAGTAAGTGAGCTGGTGTGTGTATAACTGTATAGGTGAGTAAATGGTAGTGTGTTTAATTATTTGCATGACTGACTAGGTGTGTGAGTACCTCTATGGATGAGTGGTGGTGTTTGAGTGTCTATATAGGAGTATGAGTGCATATGATAGTCCTGTACTGAGTGACCGTAAGTATGAGTGACTGTACGGGTGAGTGAGTGGATGTGTGCGTAGACCTAAGAATCAGTGAGTGGGTATGTAGTTATTGGTGTTGGAGTGTCTATGGTTTTGCGAATGGCAGTCTGTAATTTAGAGTGGGTGTATCAAAGGTTATATTAGGGTGTGAGGAGGTGCATCAGATTATCACGTGGATGATGTCATCAGTGATGTCATTTGAGATGTCATCAGTGATGTCATCAGTGATGTCACTGACCATGTCATGAGTGATGTAATATGTGACGTCATCAGCAGTGCATTGCGGAGCGCGAGTTATAGTTAGCTGGACTAACTATAACGGGGGAATTTCCACGGGTTTTGTCACGAGTGCAATGTCCAACTAACTATAACTGTCCCTAAAACCTATGGTTTTTTCAGTGAATTTCAAAGGTTTTTAAATGCTAATTTGTAACTATAACGTCCCTGAAACCTATGGTTTTTTCAGTGAATTTCAAAGGTTTTTTAAATGCTAATTTGTAACTATAACATGTCTGAAACCTACAGTTTTTTCAGTGAATTTCAAAGGTTTTGTAAATGACAATTTTTAAATGTATTAATTGTTATATAAATTTTTTTCATACTGATTTCCAAATTTTTTAGAAACAATTTTTTTTACATATTTTATTTTTAAATTACATTGTAATTACATTATACATTACATTACAAAAATACTTTCTCAGAATGAATTACTTTAGTTTAATTACTTTGCACATAGGCAATAGACTTTTAAGTACAGTAGTTACAGTTGTTGCAATGGGCAACACATTTTCAAACACAATGCAACATTCAGCTCAATGTGAATTTCTAGTTAAATGCAATTAGTTACTTTATGGATTACTTTTCTAACCACATTACTGGATCCTAGATTCAGTCCTGGGACATCTCCTGTAAACAGTTGAGTAAAAGCGTTTTGGTTACAGTCGTGATTTTTAAGGAATATTATTGTACTTTAAAAGTTCACACTTAGAAACTTTTTCTCATAGAATCACCAATGTTATCCTATGGAAGGAAATTCACTTAGAAGTTAAAAACTGTTATCGTTATTTTTCTTACTCAGTGTTGGATCCTGGATCCAGCACTGGTGCATCTCCTGTAAACAGTTGAAAGAATGCGTTTAAGTCATACAGGCGATTTTTTAGGAATATTTGTAGTTTGTGAAAATCGACACTTTGAAACTTTTCTGCTGAAAACCAGACAATGGATTCCTATGGAAGGAAATTCAAGTTACTGGTAAGTACGGTTAAAATTACTTTTCAGGATCAGTACTGGGCTGAAAGATGCAGCACTGAGGTCTCTCCTGATAACAGGTGAGTAAATCGGAATTGCGTATTTCGGCTGATTTTAGAGGAATATTTTAAAGTTCCAAAACTCCACACTTAGAAGAATTTCCAAGTGAAACCAGTCAATGTTAGCCTATGGAAGGAAATTCAAGTTACTGGTAAGTACGGTTAAAATTACTTTTCAGGACCAGTACTGGGCTGAAAGATGCATCACTGAGGTCTCTCCTGATAACAGGTGAGTAAATCAGAATTCGGATTTCGGCTGATTTTAGAGGAATATTTGTATGTTTCAAAATCAACACTTAGAAACTTTTTCAGCAAAAAGCAGGCAATGATATCCTATGGAAGGAAATTCAAGTTACTGGTAAGTACGGTTAAAATTACTTTTGAGGATCAGTACTGGGCTAAAAGATGCAGCACTGGGTTCTCTCCTGATAACAGGTGAGTAAATCGGAATTCGTATTTCGGCTGATTTTAGAGGAATATTTTAAAGTTCCAAAACTCCACACTTAGAAGAATTTCCAAGTGAAACCAGTCAATGTTAGCCTATGAAGGAAATTCAAGCTACCGGTAAGTTACAGTTAAAATTACTTTTGAGGATCAGTACTGGGCTGAAAGATGCAGCACTGAGGTCTCTCCTGATAACAGGTGAGTAAATCGGAACTCGTATTTCGGCTGATTTTAGAGGAATATTTTAAAGTTCCAAAACTCCACACTTAGAAGAATTTCCAAGTGAAACCAGTCAATGTTAGCCTATGAAGGAAATTCAAGTTACCGGTAAGTACGGTTAAAATTACTTTTCAGGACCAGTACTGGGCTGAAAGATGCAGCACTGAGGTCTCTCCTGATAACAGGTGAGTAAATCAGAATTCGGATTTCGGCTGATTTTAGAGGAATATTTGTATGTTTCAAAAATCAACACTTAGAAACTTTTTCAGCAAAAAGCAGGCAATGATATCCTATGGAAGGAAATTCAAGTTACTGGTAAGTACGGTTAAAATTACTTTTGAGGATCAGTACTGGGCTGAAAGATGCAGCACTGAGGTCTCTCCTGATAACAGGTGAGTAAATCGGAATTCGTATTTCGGCTGATTTTAGAGGAATATTTTAAAGTTCCAAAACTCCACACTTAGAAGAATTTCCAAGTGAAACCAGTCAATGTTAGCCTATGAAGGAAATTCAAGTTACCGGTAAGTACGGTTAAAATTACTTTTGAGGATCAGTACTGGGCTGAAAGATGCAGCACTGAGGTCTCTCCTGATAACAGGTGAGTAAATCGGAATTCGTATTTCGGCTGATTTTAGAGGAATATTTTAAAGTTCCAAAACTCCACACTTAGAAGAATTTCCAAGTGAAACCAGTCAATGTTAGCCTATGAAGGAAATTCAAGTTACCGGTAAGTACGGTTAAAATTACTTTTGAGGACCAGTACTGGGCTGAAAGATGCAGCACTGAGGTCTCTCCTGATAACAGGTGAGTAAATCGGAATTCGTATTTCGGCTGATTTTAGAGGAATATTTTAAAGTTCCAAAACTCCACACTTAGAAGAATTTCCAAGTGAAACTAGTCAATGTTAGCCTATGAAGGAAATTCAAGTTACCGGTAAGTACGGTTAAAATTACTTTTGAGGATCAGTACTGGGCTGAAAGATGCAGCACTGAGGTCTCTCCTGATAACAGGTGAGTAAATCGGAATTCGGATTTCGGCTGATTTTAGAGGAATATTTGTATGTTTCAAAAATCAACAGAAACTTTTTCAGCAAAAAGCAGGCAATGATATCCTATGGAAGGAAATTCAAGTTACTGGTAAGTACGGTTAAAATTACTTTTGAGGATCAGTACTGGGCTGAAAGATGCAGCACTGAGGTCTCTCCTGATAACAGGTGAGTAAATCGGAATTCGTATTTCGGCTGATTTTAGAGGAATATTTTAAAGTTCCAAAACTCCACACTTAGAAGAATTTCCAAGTGAAACCAGTCAATGTTAGCCTATGGAAGGAAATTCAAGTTACTGGTAAGTACGGTTAAAATTACTTTTCAGGACCAGTACTGGGCTGAAAGATGCAGCACTGAGGTCTCTCCTGATAACAGGTGAGTAAATCGGAATTCGTATTTCGGCTGATTTTAGAGGAATATTTTAAAGTTCCAAAACTCCACACTTAGAAGAATTTCCAAGTGAAACCAGTCAATGTTAGCCTATGAAGGAAATTCAAGTTACCGGTAAGTACGGTTAAAATTACTTTTGAGGATCAGTACTGGGCTGAAAGATGCAGCACTGAGGTCTCTCCTGATAACAGTTGAGTAAATCGGAATTCGTATTTCGGCTGATTTTAGAGGAATATTTGCACAATGGTGAAGGGAGGGGCGGGGCCTGAGGTGACATCTGTGCAAACGCGCCCCGTGGCGCGTTTTAAGTTGGGGGATTAAGTCCCCTTGAATCATGAGGGTCCCTACGGGCCAACTAGCCCACCAGGAACCTCCAGTATGCGCCAGGGGCTGCGTTGCAGAGACATGTACAGAGGCCACACCCCTTTTACACCTCTCTGCAACGCAGCTCTGTGGCGCTTTCTGGACGTACCTGTTGGGCTAGTTGGCCCCCAGGGACCCTCAGGATTGAAGAGGATTTAATTCCCCATCTTAAAACGCGCCACGGGGCCTGTTTGCACACATGTCACCTGAAGCCCCGCCCCCTCCCTTCACCACTGTGCAAACGCGCCCCGTGGCGCGTTTTAAGTCGGGGGATTAACTCCCCTTGAATCCTGAGGGTCCCTGGAGTCCAACTAGCCCACCATGTTCCTCCAAAAAGCGCCACAGACCTGCTCTCTCTTCCAATATCCAAGGCAAGTTTGCAATGACAGGACGGGAGCCGCGAGGCTCCCGTCCTGTCATTGCAAACAGCAGTGTCCCGGGGGTAGGCACCCCGGAACACTGCAGGAGCCGGCCCTGGGGGGTGGCGGTCCCCAGGGCCATCAAGGGCTCCAGGAGGGGGGCCGCGCGGCCCCCCTCCCCACATCGAGAAAGCCCCGGGGAGGTGGTGGTCCCCGGGGCTTGGGGGTCCAAAACGGACCCCCATTTTCATTTTTCTTAGTGCCCCGGGGAGGTGGTGGTCCCGGGGCGTGTGGGGCTGGAGCCCCCACACAGGTTTTTCAAATATAAAAAAGAAGCCCCGGGGAGGTGGTGGTCCCCGGGGCTGCGGGAGGCTCAGAGCCCTCCCGCACCATTATCCATAAAGCCCCGGGGTGGTGGTCCCCGGGGCTTGGGGGGCCCTTAGAGGCCCCCACACATGAAATTAACCCCCCCAGCATGCCCTCGGGACTTGGCCCACCCGGGGGCCAATGCATCGAAGCGCGGAGACCGCGCTCCGTTCTTCGGCAGGGTTCGCGCTCCTGAGCGCATCCTGCCGATTTTTTTAAATTTTTTTATTTTTTGCCCAGGGGGTCCTTGTGGGACCCCTGAGCAGACCTAGGGGTCAGGGTGTTCTACCCTGCCCCCTTTGTGCGCTTTGCGCACTTGTTTCTGTCCCTCGGTTCTACAGAGGGACAAAATGGCTGCCAACACTTCCTGATTTGGAGTGTTGACAGCCAATTAACATAAAGCTCGTGCTCGGGAGGATCCGCGGCCCTAGATATACCTATCTTTTTACTTTTGATTTTCTCAGCAACTACTGAACGGATTTACACCATTTAACAAAAGGGTTCTTTCTGAACCAAGAACTACCTCTTTGCCAAATTTGGTGTAATTCCGTTCAGCAGTTCAGGCTGTAGCCGTGTCTAAAGTTTCCTATGGAAAATTGCATGGGGAAAACGCGTTTTGGGACCCCCCTTTTTCTCGGCCCCGCTTGACGAATCCCCCGAGACTTTCAGGGTAGGAGCGGACCGGAGCGGGCCACAAAGTTTGAAAATTTTGCGAAGATACGTCAACCGGCAAGAGAGTTATTTTCTATGGATAATAGGTTGTAACTATAACTATCTACTGGCGACCGCCAGTAGATAATATATATATATATATTATCTACTGGCGGTCGCCAGTAGATAGTTATAGTTAGGACCTATTTTCCATAGAAATCCGCGACATTCTATTTGAAATAACTCTTGCGTCGGTTGACGAATCTTCGCGAACTTTTCAAACTTTATGGCCCGCTCCGGACTCGCTCCTACCCTGAAAGTCTCAGGGTGATTCGTCAAGCGGGGGCCTAGAAAAAAGGGGGGTCCCAAAACGTGTTTTCCCCATTCATTTTCCATAGGAAACTTTAGACACGGCTACAACACTGACTGCCGACCGGACGATAATAACAGGACTGTGTCCCCAGAGATACAACCATCAGGCACTTATCATGGTAGCCTTTAAAATTTAAATACTTGTGCGTCGACAGCAGGAATTTGAAATATCTCAGATCAAGGGCTCTTCATTGCCTCTGTGTTCCTGCGTCTTCTTCACATCACCATTTGCCCTGAAGAAGTTCATTTTATGTATGAACGAAACGCGTTGGCTGGAATTTGCACATTTTGATATTGAAAATAAAGGATTGATAAACCACTATACAAAATGAACATTTGGATTTATTGAAGAAAACTCTTTGGTAGTGCACCGCTCCACTATTTTCACAAATGGTGTAAATCCGTTCAGTAGTTGCGGAGAAATTAAAAAAATAAGAGTCAAAAAATCAATTTTCCATAGGAAACTTTATGCAAGGCTACAGCCCGAACTGCTGAACGGAATTACACCAAATTTGGCAAAGAGGTAGTTCTTGGTTCAAAAGAACCCTTTTGTTAAATGGTGTAAATCCGTTCAGTAGTTGCTGAGAAAATCAAAAGTAAAAACACATATATATCTGGGCGGAGCATAACCACACATGTCATCGTGAGATCTGATTGGCTGTCAGCACTTCATCCTGGAATTGCTGGCAGCCATCTTGGGACCAATATAAATGATAGTACCCCATTGAAATGCATTGTAGTGAATCGAAGATTTTGAGGGTTACCAAAAGGAGAACTATAAAGGGTGATAACAGACTTTAGTTACATTAGAATTCATTTGTTGATGGTACCATACTAATTTCAGGAATTGTGGTGTGTTCTAAGGTGATTTTACCCTGTGAAAAACCTTCTGCTGGGATATCATGAATAATGTTTAGAGAAAACTATTTTCACATGCTTGTCCCATACAGTTTTGGAAGGTGCCCCAGAAGCTAAAATGAGAGCATATTTTCTGTAAATTCACATTATCTTTCTCAGTCATGTGAGAATGAAGTCTGACATTCTCAGTAAAACATGTACATCCAACAAGGGCAAGAGACTGTCAGTTGATTCCTTTGTGTTCTACTGCAGCTTCCCAGAGTGTTCTAAAGAACAACTAGAGTGCTAACAGCCTTACTTATGACAAAAGTATGGCACACCTGAAGCCATCTTGATTGGAATAAACTGGTAACACTTAAAACATTTAATTTAAAAAGGAACAAAATGATGGGGTTCATCTTGTCATAGAAATTATGGTTAGTGCTCTGGAAAGAAAAATTAGGACATGTTTCAAGTGTGATCTCAAATATCTTCCTGTTATATTTCAACAGGAGCAGCCTGTCAGTTGATGCCTTTGTGTTCTACTGCAGCTTCCCAGAGTGTTCTAAAGAACAACTAGAGCGCTAACAGTCTTACTTATGACAAAAGTATGGCACACCTGAAGCCATCTTGATTGGAATAAACTGGTAACACTTAAAACATTTAATTTAAAAAGGAACAAAATGAGGGGGTTCATTTTGCCATAGAAATTATGGTTAGTGCTGTAGAAAGAAAAATTACGACATGTTTTAAGTGAGATCTCAAATATCTTCCTGTTATATTTCAACAGGAGCAGCCTGTCAGTTGATGCCTTTGTGTTCTACTGCAGCTTCCCAGAGTGTTCTAAAGAACAACTAGAGTACTAACAGCCTTACTTATGACAAAAGTATGGCACACCTGAAGCCATCTTGATTGGAATAAACTGGTAACACTTAAAACATTTAATTTAAAAAGGAACAAAATGAGGGGGTTCATTTTGCCATAGAAATTATGGTTAGTGCTGCAAAAAGAAAATTTAGTGCATGTTTTAAGTGAGATCTCAAATCCTCTTCTATTTCATTAGAAAATTCTGACATGCAGACTGAAACAATCACTTTCAATACCAGCAGTAGACTTCCAGTTAACTCCTTGGTGAGCAGTAGCTTTACTACAGTGATCTAATGAACAACTAGAGTAATAACATTCTGAATTTATGGCAAATGTGTGACACATCTGAATGCCTTCTTGATGGAATCAAAGTAAAAAACTGAAAGCATTTCCTACTGAGGAGACTGCAGTAAATTAGGAAATTAGGAAACTTCATAACAAAGAAGTCTTCCAAGATGGCCACAGGTGAAAAAGGAGCCCAAATGTAGCACAAATATTACCCAGATGTAGCCCACATATAGCCCAATGACAAAAGTGTGCAAAACACTTTTTATTTTTAGTTTTTTGCAGTTTTATGTAGTGCAGACTGGTCAGGTATTGGAGCGTTGCATCTTAAAACATGACCCCCTACACTACAAAAACACCACTGCACTACCCTAAACACTAAAACACTACCCCAGCACGATCCCCTACACTACACAAGCACCACTGCACTATCCTAAACCCTAAAACAATACCCCCAGCATGACCCCCTACACTACACAAACACCACTGCACTACCCTAAACCCTAAAACACTACCCCCAACACCACTGCACTAACCTAAATCCTAAAACACTACCCCCAGCACGACCCCCTACACTACCCAAACACCACTGCACTACCCTAAACAGCATGACCCCTACACTACACAAACACCACTGCACTACCCTAAACCCTAAAACACTACCCCCAGCACGAACCCCTACACTACACGAAGCACCACTGCACTACCCTAAACCCTAAAACACTACCCCCAGCACGACCCCTACACTACACAAACACCACTGCACTACCTTAAACCCTAAAACACTAGCCCCAGCACGACCCCCTACACTACCCAAACACCACTGCACTAACCTAAATCCTGAAACACTAGCCCCAGCACGACCCCCTACACTGCCCAAACACCACTGCACCTACCCTCAAAACATGACCACCTACACTGACACAAACACCACTGCACTGCCCTAAACCCTAAAACACTACCCCCAGCACGACCCCCTACACTGCCCGAACACCACTGCACTGCCCTAAACCCTGAAACACCAGCCCCTGCACGACCCCCTACACTGCCCGAACACCACTGCACTGCCCTAAACCCTGAAACACCACACCCTAGCACGACCCCTACACTGCCCGAACACCACTGCACTGCCCTAAACCCTGAAACACCACCCCCTGCACGACCTCCTACACTGCCCGAACACCACTGCACTGCCCTAAACCCTGAAACACCACCCCCAGCATGACCCCTACACTGCCCGAACACCACTGCACTGCCCTAAACCCTGAAACATCTACCCCCAGCAAGACCCCCTACACTGCCCGAACACCACTGCACTGCCCTAAACCCTGAAACATCACCCCAGCAAGACCCCTATCACTGCCCGAACACCACTGCTGCCTAAACCCTGAAACACCACCCCCAGCACGACCCCCTACACTGCCCGAACACCACTGCTCTGCCCTAAACCCTGAAACACCAGCCCCAGCACGACCCCCTACACTGCCCGAAACACCACTGCACTGCCCTAAACCCTGAAACACCACCCCCTGCACGACCCCCTACACTGCCCGAACACTACTGCACTGCCCTAAACCCTGAAACACCATCCCCAGCACGACCCCCTACACTGCACGAACACCACTGCACTGCCCTAAACTCTGAAACATCACCCCCAGCAAGACCCCCTACACTGCCCGAACACCACTGCACTGCCCTAAACCCTGAAACACCACCCCCAGCAAGACCCCCTACACTGCCCGAACACCACTGCCCTAAACCCTGAAATACCACCCCCAGCAAGACCACCTACACTGCCCGAACACCACTGCACTGCCCTAAACCCTGAAACACCAGCCCCAGCACGACCCCTACACTGCCCAAACACCACTGCACTGCCCTAAACCCTGAAACACCACCCCAGCACGATCCCCTACACTGCCCGAACACCACTGCACTGCCCTAAACCCTGAAACACCACCCCCAGCACGACCCCCTACACTGCACGAACACCACTGCACTGCCCTAAACCCCGAAACACTACGCCCAGCAAGACCCCATACACTGCCCGAACACCACTGCCCTAAACCCTGAAACACCACCCCCAGCAAGACCCCCTACACTGCCCGTACACCACTGCACTGCCCTAAACCCTGAAACACCACCCCCAGCATGACCCCCTACACTGCCCGAACACCACTGCACTGCCCTAAACCCTGAAACACCACCCCCAGCACGACCCCCTACACTGCCCGAACACCACTGCACTGCCCTAAACCATGAAACACCAGCCCCAGCACGACCCCCTACACTGCCCGAACACTACTGCACTGCCCTAAACCCTGAAACACCACCCCCAGCACGACCCCCTACACTGCCCGAACACCACTGCACTGCCCTAAACCCTGAAACACCAGCCTCAGCACAACCCCGTACACTGCCCGAACACCACTGCAATGCCCTAAACCCTGAAACACCAGCACGACCGCCTACACTGCCCGAAAACTACTGCAGTGCCCTAAACCCTGAAACACCAGCCCCAGCACGACCCCCTACACTGCCCGAACACCACTGCACTACCCTAAACCCTCAAACACCAGCCCCAGCACGACCCCCTACACTGCCCGAACACCACTGCACTGCCCTAAACCCTGAAACACCAGCCCCAGCAAGACCCCCTACACTGCCCGAACACCACTGCACTGCCCTAAACCCTGAAACACCACCCCCAGCAAGACCCCCTACACTGCCCGAACACCACTGCACTAAAGCCTGAAACACCACCCCCAGCAAGACCACCTACACTGGCCGAACACCACTGCACTGCCCTAAACCCTGAAACACCACCCCCTGCACGACCCCTACACTGCCCAAACACCACTGCACTGCCCTAAACCCTGAAACACCACCCCCTGCAAGACCCCCTACACTGCCCGAACACCACTGCACTGCCCTAAACCCTGAAACACCACCCCTCAGCACGACACCCTACACTGCCCGAACACCACTGCACTGCCCTAAACCCTGAAACACCACCCCCAGCACGACACCCTACACTGCCCGAACACCACTGCACTGCCCTAAACCCTGAAACACCACCCCCTGCACGACCTCCTACACTGCCGGAACACCACTGCACTGCCCTAAACCCTGAAACACCACCCCCAGCACGACCCCCTACACTGCCCGAACACCACTGCACTGCCCTAAACCCTGAAACATCAACCCCAGCAAGACCCCCTACACTGCCTGAACACCACTGCCCTAAACCCTGAAACACCACCCCCTATACTGCCACGAACACCACTGCACTGCCTTAAACCCTGAAACACCACCTCCAGCAAAACCCCCTACACTGCCTGAACACCATTGCTCTGGCCCTAAATCCTGAAACACTAGCCCCAGCATGACCCCCTACACTGCCCAAACACCACTGCACTGCCCTAAACCCTGAAACACCATCCCCAGCACGACCCCCTACACTGCCCGAACACCACTGCACTGCCCTAAACCCTGAAACACCAGCCCCAGCAAGACCCCTACACTGCCCGAACACCACTGCACTGCCCTAGACTCTGAAACACCAGCCCCAGCACGACCCCCTACACTGCCCGAACACCACTGTACTGCCCTAAACCCTGAAACACCAGCCCCAGCACGACCCCCTACACTTCCCGAACACCACTGCACTGCCCTAAACCCTGAAACACCACCCCCTGCATGACCCCTTACACTGCCCGAACACCACTGCACTGCCCTAAACCCTGAAACACCACCCCCTGCAGCACCCCCTACACTGCCCGAACACCACTGCATTGCCCTAAACCCTGAAACACCACCCCCTGCACCGCCCGAACACCACTGCACTGCCCTAAACCCTGAAACACCACCCCCAGCACGACCCCTTTACTGCTCGAACACCACTGCACTGCCCCAAACCCTGAAACACCACCCCCAGCACGACCCCCTACACTGCCCGAACACCACTGCCCTAAACCCTGAAACACCACGCCCTGCACGACCCCCTACACTGCCCGAACACCACTGCACTGCCCTAAACCCTGAAACACCACCCCCTACACTGCCCGAACACCACTGCACTGCCCTAAACCCTGAAACACCACCCCCAGCACGACCCCTACACTGCCCGAACACCACTGCACTGCCCTAAACCCTAAAACACCACCCCCAGCATTACCCCCTACACTGCCCAAACACCACTGCACTGCCCTAAACCCTAGAACACTACCCCCAGCACGACCCCCTACACTACCCGAACACCACTGCACTACCCTAAACCCTAAAATACTACCCCCAGCACAACCCCCTACACTACCCGAACACGACTGCACTGCCCTAAACCCTCAAACACTCCCCCCAGCACGACCCCCTACACTACCCGAACACCACTGCACTGCCCTAAACCCTAAAACACTCCCCCAGCACGACCCCCTACACTACCCGAACACCACTGCACTGCCCTAAACCCTAAAACTACCCCCAGCAGTACCCCTACACTACCCAAACACCACTGCACTACCCTAAATCACTACCCTCAGCACGACCCCCTACACTACCCAAACACCACTGCACTACCCTAAACCCTAAAACACTACCCCCAGCACGACCCCCTACACTACCCAAACACCACTGCACTACCCTAAACCCTAAAACACTACCCCCAGCACGACTCCCTACACTACCCAAACACCACTGCACTTCCCTAAACCCCTAAATCTACCCCCAGCATGACTCCCTACACTACACAAACACCACTGCACTACCCTAAACCCTAAAACACTACCCCCAGCACGACCCTCTTCACTACCTAAACACAACTGCACAATTTGTTACAGGCGTTGCAACGCAGGCCTGTGGTGCTTACTGGAAGTACCTAGTGGGCTAGTTGGGCCCCAGGGACCCTCAGGATTCAAGGTGACCTAATCCGCCAACTTAAAACGCACCACGGGGCGCGTTTGCACAGTGGTGAAGGGAGGGGCGGGGCCTCAGGTGACATGTGCGCAAACACGCCCTGTGGTGCGTTTTAAGTTGGGGAATTAATTCCCTTTGAATCCTGAGGGACCCTGGGGGCCAACTAGCCCACCAGGTACCTTCAGTAAGCACAACAGAGTTGTGTTGCAGAGAGGTGAAAAAAGGTGCGTGGCCTCGGAACGCCTCTCTGCAACTCAGCTCTGTGGTCCTAACTGTAGGTACCTGGGGGGCTAGTTGGGCCCCAGGGACCCTCAGAATTCAAGGGGACTTAATTCCGCAACTTAAAATGCGCCACGGGGTGCGTTTGCACACATGTCACCTCAGGCCCCCCCTCCCTTCACCACTGTGCAAACGCGCCCTGTAGCGCGTTTTAAGAGGTAGTTTTAATCCCCCTGCCCTATTATGTACTAGGGACTTGCAGAGGAGGTCATGCTAATCACAGGGGTACCCCAACGCATAGTGTTCCCTAGTGTATGTAGGTATTTTCACTGTATTCTAAGTGTCTTTTAGCATAGCACTGGCTCTGGTTAGTCAGAGTCAGTTACCACCAGTACCCGTCTGAAAAAGTTGTGGGCACAGGATGATTTTGCAACAAGGCCTCTTTCTGCTCCTCTGTTGGTTCTTTCTGCACATCTTTTGCTTCTTTCTGTGCGTTTTTTCTTCTTTCTTCACATGTCCTACCTCTGTAGGCATAGTTAGAAACTAGCATTTAAAAAAACCTTTGAAATTCACTTAAAAAATCATAGGTTTCAGGCACGTTATAGTTAGAAATTAGCATTTAAAAAACCTTTGAAATTCACTGAAAAAACCATAGGTTTCAGACACGTTATAGTTAGAAATTAGCATTTAAAAAACCTTTGAAATTCACTGAAAAAACCATAGGTTTTAGGGACAGTTATAGTTAGTTGGACATTTCACTCGTACAAAACCATAGAAATTCCCCCGTTATAGTTAGTTCAGCTAACTATAACTCGCGCCCCGCAATGCACTGCTGATGACGTCACATATTACATCACTCATGACATGGTCAGTGACATCACTGATGACATCACTGATGACATCTCAAATGACATCACTGATGACATCACTGATGACATCATCCAGTGACTGTGTGTTTCTGTAAAGTTTAAATATGTTTAATATATATAGGGAAAGGCGTATTGAAGAATGAGTGGGTGTATAAGTGTCTGAATGGATGATTTAGTACGTGAGTGACTGACTCTACAAGTGAGTGATTAAATGTATCTTACTGAATGCATGGGTTAGTGACTAAACTGTGTGAATGTCTGTATCCGTCTGTCTGTTGGTTTGTAAGCGGCTGCATGGCTTTCTGAATAGCTACATGAGTGTCTACATGGGTTATTGATTGATTGTCTGAGTATCTGTATGGGTGCCTGAGTGTTTGTGTGGGTGGGGTGTGTGTGACTCTGTGCATAGATGTGTGAGTTGGTGATTCACTGGGTGCATGGTTTCAACAGTGCATCTGTGATGGACTGTATGGGTGGGTGAGTGTGTGTATGGGTGTGTTAGTGATTGAACGTATATCTCAGTGGTATATGTAGTCTGAGTAACTACATATGTGAAAGGCAGTATATATGTGTGTTGGAGTATATAAATGGCTATAAGTGAGAGTGTGTGATTGTGAGAGTGGCTGTATGGATGAGTGTGTACTTGTATCAGTGATTGTATAAGAGCATAAGAATGTGCTAGTATTTGTATGAGTAAGTGAGCTGGTGTGTGTATAACTGTATAGGTGAGTAAATGGGTGTGTGATTAAGTTTTTGCATGACTGACTAGGTGTGTGAGTACCTCTATGGATGAGTGGCGGTGTGTGAGTGTTTATATAGGTGTATGAGTGCATATGATAGTCCTGTACTGAGTGACTAAGTATGAGTGACTGTACGGGTGAGTGAGTGGATGTGTGTGTAGACCTAAGAATCAGTGAGTGGGTATGTAGTTTTTGGTGTTGGAGTGTCTATGGTTTTGAGAATGGCAGTCTGTAATTTAGAGTGGGTGTATCAAAAGTTATATTAGGGTGTGAGAAGATGCATGAAATTATCACATGGATGATGTCATCAGTGATGTCATTTGAGATGTCATCAGTGATGTCATCAGTGATGTCACTGACCATGTCATGAGTGATGTAATATGTGACGTCATCAGCAGTGCATTGCGGGGCGCGAGTTATAGTTAGCTGAACTAACTATAACGGGGGAATTTCTATGGTTTTGTACGAGTGAAATGTCCAACTAACTATAACTGTCCCTAAAACCTATGGTTTTTTCAGTTAATATATATATATATATTACCTACTGGCGGTCGCCAGTAGGTAGTTATAGTTAGGACCTATTTTCCATAGGAAAAGCATTTTTTGTTTTCCCAATAACTTTAGCGTCGTTTGACGTATCTTCGCGAAATTTTCAAAACTAGTGGGGCGCTCCGGTCAGCTTCTGTCTTGAAAGTTTCGGGTGATTCTGCCAGCGAGGGCCGAGAAAAAAGGGGGTCACAAAACGTGTTTTCTCCATGTTAATTTCCATAGGAAACTTTAGACACAGCTACAGTCCGAACTGCTAAACGGAATTACACCAAATTTGGCAAAAAGGTAGCCCTTGGTTCAGAAAGAGTCCTTTTTGTTAAATGGTGTAAATCCGTTCAGTAGTTCCTGAGAAATTAAAACAATAGAGGTCGGAAAATCAATTTCCCATAGGAAACTTTAGCCAAGGCTACAGCCCGAACTGCTGAACGGAATTACACCAAATTTGGCAATAAGGTAGTGCTTGGTTCAGAAAGCGACCTTTTTTTTAAATGGTGTAAATCCGTTCAGTAGTTGCTGAGAAATTCAAAAATAAAAGTTTCGATATCTAGGGACGCAGTGGATTCGCGAACCCTCCCGACCACGAGCTTCACTGTGATTGGCTGCCAACACTCCAAACCAGGAAGTGTTGGCAGCTATCTTGTGACTCGGTAGAACCGAGTCACAAGAAAACAGTGAAACAAGCCTGAAAAACAAGAAAAGAGGGCAGGGTAGAAACACCCTGACCCCCCAGGCCTGCTCAGGGGGTCCCACAAGGACCCCCAGGGCCCAAAAAAGCATTTTTATTTTTTATTTTTTTTAAACGGCAAAATTCGCGAAGGATCCGCGAATCCCGCAGATGAAATAAAAAAAAAACGAAGCGCGGACTCCCGCGCTTCGTTGTATTTAAGCCCCCGGGTGGGCCAAGTCCCGGGGGCATGAGTAATTATTGTGCGGGGGCCCACAGGGCCCCCGCAGCCCCGGGGACTGTCACCTCCCCGGGGCTTTATTAATGGTTTGTGGGGGGCACGTGGCCCCCCGCAGTTCCGGGGACCGCCACCTCCCCGGGGCTTCTATTTATTTATTTATTTATTTAAAACATATGTGGGGGGCTCGAGCCCCCCACACGCCCCGGGGACCACCACCTCCCCGGGGCTTTGCACATAAAACACGGGGGCACGCGGACCGCCGCAGCCCCGGGGACCGCCACCTCCCCGGGGCTTTATTAATGGTTTGTGGGGGGCACGTGGCCCCCCGCAGCTCCGGGGACCGCCACCTCCCCGGGGCACTAAGTATGCAAATGCGGGGGTCCGTTACGGACCCCCGTGCCCCGGGGACCACCACCTCCCCGGGGCTTTATAATCTAGGGGAGGGGGGCCGTGTGGCCCCCCTCCTGGAGCCCTTGATGGCCCTGGGGACCGCCACCCCCCAGGGCCGGCTCCTACAGTGTCCCGGGGTGCCCACCCCGGGACACTGCTGTTTGCTATGGCAGGGCGGGAGCCTCGCGGCTCCCGCCCTGCCATAGCAAACTGTGGTTTGAGTTTGAAAGCGAGAGCAGGAAACCTGCTCTCGCTTTCAAAATCCAAACCACATTGCTTTCCCACACGGGGAGCTGCATGTCAGCAGCTCCCCGTGTGGAAAAGCAATGCCGGCTCCCGCAGGAGGCGGGGAGCCGGCGGGACCGTGGGGGCATTGGGGCTCCCCCCACGGTCCCCAACGGAGAGGGCTGGCCCCGGGGGATGGGGTCCCCGGGGCCAGAAGTGGCCCGGGAGGGGGGCCACGTGGCCCCCTCCCCGTTTAGAAACAAAAAATAAAAAAATTAAAAAAAGGCCAGCCCCGGGGGATGGGGTCCCCGGGGCCAATAGAGGCCTCAACAGGGGGGCCACGCAGCCCCCATCCTTAAAAAATATTTATTTAATAAAAAAACATTGTGGCCATGCCCCGGGGGATGGGGTCCCCGGGGCCGAAATTGGCCTCGGGAGGGGGGCCGCGCGGCCCCCTTCCCGTTTTTTTTTTTTTAAATGGGTCAGGCACTGGGGGATGGGGTCCCCAGGGCCCAAATATTGAAAATAAAGGGGGGGCCACACAGCCCCCCTTCTACAATAAAAAAAAAAAAAAAAGAAAGCCGGATCACGCGCTGGAGGCCCCGCCCCCTCCTGCAGCACTCAGCAAACGCGCCCCCTGGTGCGTTGTAAGTTGGGGAATTAATTCCCCTTGAATACTGGGGCTCCCTGGGGGCCAACTAGCCCACCAGGTACCTCCAGTATGCGCCACAGGGCTGCATTGCAGAGAGGTGGTCTGAGGCCACGCCCCTTTTTACACCTCTCTGCAACGCAGCTCTGTGGCGCTTACTGGAGGTACCAGGTGGGCTAGTTGGCCCCCAGGGACCCTCAGGATTCAAGGGGACTTAATCTTCCAAGTTACAACGCGCCAGGGGGTGCGTTTGCACAGTGGTGCAGGGAGGGGGCGGGGCCTGATATGGCAAGTGTGCAAACGCGCCCCCTGGTGCGTTGTAACTTGGGGGATTAATTCCCCTTGAGTCCTGAGGGTCCCAAGGGGCCAACTAGCCCACCAGGTACCTCCAGTAAGCGCCACAGAGCTGCGTTGCAGAGAGGTGTAAAAAGGGGCATGGCCTCGGACCACCTCTCTGCCAGGCAGCCCTGTGGCGCTTACTGGAGGTACCTAGTGGGCTAGTTGGCCCCCAGGGACCCTCAGGACTCAAGGGGAATTAATCCCCCAAGTTACAACGCACCAGGGGGCGTGTTTGCACAGTGGTGCAGGGAGGGGGCGGGGCCTGATATGGCAAGTGTGCAAACGCGCCCCCTTGCGCGTTGTAACTTGGAGGATTAAGTCCACTTCAATCCTGAGGGTCTCTGGGGGCCAACTAGTCCACCAGGTACCTCCAGTAAGCGCCACAGAGCTGCGTTGCAGAGAGCTGTAAAAAGGGGCGTGGCCTCGGTCCACCTCTCCGCAACGCAGCCCTGTGGCGCTTACTGGAGGTACCTGGTGGGCTAGTTGGCCCCCAGGGACCCTCAGGATTCAAGGGGACTTAATAGGGACGTTATAGATAGAAATTAGCATTTAAAAAACCTTTGAAATTCACTGAAAAAACCACAGGTTTCAGGCACGTTATAGTTAGAAATTAGCATTTAAAAAACCTTAGAAATTCACTGAAAAAACCATAGGTTTCAGGGACGTTATAGTTAGTTGGAGATTTCACTCGTACAAAACCAGAGAAATTCCACCGTTATAGTTAGTTCAGCTAACTATAACTCGCGTCCCCGCAATGCACTGCTGATCACGTCACATATTACATCATTCATGACATGGTCAGTGACATCACTGATGACATCTCAAATGACATCACTGATGACATCACTGATGACATCATCCAAGTGATAATCTGATGCACCTCCTCACACCCTAATATACCTTTTTATACACCCACTCTAAAATACAGACTACCATGTTTGAAACCATAGACACACCAATAGCAGTTAGTACATACCTGCTCAGTGATTCCTTGGTCTACACACACACATCCACTCATTCACCCATACAATAACTCATACATGCAGTCACTCATCAATACAGCACTATCATATGCACTCATACACCTATACATACACTCACACACCGCTACTCATCCATAGACTTACTCATACACCTACTCAGTCATGGAAAGAATCAATCACACCCATTTACTCACCTATACAGTTATACACAGACCAACTCACTTATTTATATAAATACTAACACATACTTACTCTCTTATACAATCACTGATACAAGCAAACACTCATCCATACAGCCACTCTCACAATCACTTACACTCACGTATAGTCATTTATATACTCCAACACTCACATATACTTCCTTTCACATATGTAGTTAATCACACATATAGCACTGAGACATCCATTCACTCACCAACACACCCATACACACACTCACCCACCTATACAGCCCTTCACAGATGTACTCTTCAACCCATACATCCAGTGAATCACCCACTCACACATCTATGGACAGAGTCACCCACCCCCACCTACTCACACAGATACTCAGGCACCCATACAGATCCTCAGACAACAAATCAATCACCCATATAGACAGTCATGTAGCTACACACCAACAGACAGACTGATACAGACATTTACACAGTTTACTCACTAACCCATGCATTCAGTAAGATACGCTTAATGAGTCACTTATACAATCAGTCACGCACCTACTAAATCATCCATTCAGACACTTATACACCCACTCATTCTTCAAAACACCTTGGCATATATATATATATAAAACATATTTAAACTTTACAGAAACACACAGTCACTGGATGATGTCATCAGTGATGTCATTTGAGATGTCATCAGTGATGTCATCAGTGATGTCACTGACCATGTCATGAATGATGTAATATGTGACGTGATCAGCAGTGCATTGCGGGGGCGCGAGTTATAGTTAGCTGAATTAACTATAACGGTGGAATTTCTCTGGTTTTGTACGAGTGAAATCTCCAACTAACTATAACGTCCCTGAAACCTATGGTTTTTTCAGTGAATATATATGTGAGCAGAAATTGATTTTATTATCAACAATGGAATGCATCACCCACTGAAGGGCTTGAACTGTAAACAAACCACAAGTACCAGCATGCTCCAGAACAGTGTCCCATCAGGGCGGCCACTAGGGGCCAAAAAATTATAAATGGCAGCAATCGTTATTGTGGTGGATGCATGGAGGCGTGCCTTTGAGAAAGGTCAAAGTTGACCGAAACGCGTCAGGACTTGCCTTGCAAAAATGAATAAATTATCTGACTCACTGCGGGAGTGCGGCTCATTTCTTTCCTGTGAGGAGAGGGTTGTGGCAATGTAATAGCGGCTTGGTTCTGCCGCAGAGTGACGCATCGCCAGCAAGAGCGCCATGGCTGCCCGAAATTGAACCGTCTGTGTGTCCGTGAAAAACGAGAAGGGTTCAGCAGCGCGCCACCGAAGACTGGCTTCGGTATGGACTTCAGCAACCTCGAAAATAGGTATGCGAGGAAGCAGCTGTGAGCAGAAATTGATTTTATTATCAACAATGGAATGCATCACCCACTGAAGGGCTTGAACTGTAAACAAACCACAAGTACCAGCATGCTCCAGAACAGTGTCCCATCAGGGCGGCCACTAGGGGCTAAAAAATTATAAATGGCAGCAATCGTTATTGTGGTGGATGCATGGAGGCGTGCCTTTGAGAAAGGTCAAAGTTGACCGAAACGCGTCAGGACTTGCCTTGCAAAAATGAATAAATTATCTGACTCACTGCGGGAGTGCGGCTCATTTCTTTCCTGTGAGGAGAGGGTTGTGGCAATATATATATATATATATATTACCTACTGGCGGTCGCCAGTAGGTAGTTATAGTTAGGACCTTGTTTCTATTCAAAAAGCGTTTTTTCTTTTGCAATTATCTTTGGCGCCGGTTGACGAATCTTCGCAAAATTTTCAAAACTAATGGTTTACTCAGACCAGCTCCTGTCCTGAAAGTTTCGGGGTGATTCGTCAAGCGGGGGCCGAGAAAAAAGGGGGGTCCCAAAACGCGTTTTCCCCATGTTCATTTCCGTAGGAACTTTAGACATGTCTACAGCCCGAACTGTTGAACGGAATTACACCAAATTTGGCAAATAGGTAGCTCTTGGTTCAGAAAGCACTCTTTTTTTTAAATGGTGTAAATCCGTTCAGTAGTTGCTGAGAAATTCAAAATATAAAAATATTGATATCTGAGCACCGAGGAGGATTTGCAAACCCTCCCGAGCACAAGCTCAATTCTGATTGGCTGCCAACACTGCAAACCAGAATGTGTTGGCAGCCATCTTGTGACTCGGTTATCGAGTCACAAGAAAAAGGTTAAAAAAAAGGTAAAAAACAAGAAAAGGGGGCAACGGAGAAACACCCGGTCCCCCTAGGCCTGCTCAGGGGGGTCCCACAAGGACCCCCAGGCCCAAAAAAAGCATTTTTATTTTTATAATTTCACCACTCTGCAAACGCGCCTCATGGCGCACTGCTGGTGGGGCGATGAGGTCCTCTTGTGTCCTGAGGACCTCAGGACACAAGCGGACTTCATCCCCCGAGCAGCAGTGCGCCAAGAGGCGGGTTTGCAGAGTGGTGTAAAAAGGGGGCGTGGCCTCAGACCACCTCTCTGCAATCCAGCTGTGTGGCACTTACTGGAGGTACCTGGTGGGCTAGTTGGCCCCCAGGGACTCTCAGTATTCAAGGGGATTTAATCCCCCAACCTAGAATGCACCAGGGGGCGTGTTTGCAGAGTGGTGGAGAAAGGGGGCGTGGCCTGTGTCCACCTCTCAGCAATCCCACTGTGTGGGGCTTACTAGAGGTAAGTGGTAGGCTAGTTGACCCCTAAAGGACCCCCAGCAGGGAAGGGAACTTCAATCCCCATCCAAGAGCATGCCAGGGAGCGCGTTTGCAGAGTGGTGGGCAAAGGGGGCGCGGCCTGTTATGAGAACTTAGCAATCCTGCTTTGTGGTACTTACTGGAGGTAATAGGAGGGGTAGTTGGCCCCCAAGGATGTCCTTGGGGGCCAACTACCCCTCTTGTTACCTCCAGTAAGTCCCACACAGTAGGATTGCTAAGATGTCTTCGGAGGCCACGCCCCCTTTCTCCACCACTTTGCAAACGCGCCTCATGGCAGACTATGGGATGGGGGATGAAGTCCACTTTACTTTCATTTGAGATGTCATCCGTGATGTCACTGGCCATGTCATGAATGATGTAATATGTGACTTCATCAGCAGTGCATTGCGGGGGCGCGAGTTATAGTTAGCTGAACTAACTATAATGGCCGAATTTCTCTGGTTTTGTACGAGTGAAATGTCCAACTAACTATAACGTCCCTGAAACCTGTGGTTTTATCAGTGAATTTCTAAGGTTTTTTTAAATGCTCATTTCTAACTATAACATCCCTGAAACCTATGGTTTTTTCAGTGAATATATATATATATATATATATATATATATATATATATATATATATATATATATATATATATATCCACAACCAGCTCCAGCATACTAATCCCCACAGCCAGATACCGACACTGCAGTTCCAGTTTAAAGTAAGCTTGTTTTATTTAAGTGCTGTATATATATATATATATATATCTCAAAACATCTTGTCTTCTGCCAGACATAAAAACCCCTGGAGTCCTTAGAGTATACATTTTGGCACATTCACACTACTTTATCTCAGCAAAACCATAAAAGTTAATGTGTGTGTGTGTGTTTGTGTGTGTATATATATATAAGCGAATCGAAAGCTGTGCAGCGCGTCATGTGATCAAGGCCCTTCGGGGTTGAAACGCGTAATGGCTGCTGTTTGTTGAGCGGAATAAAGAAAAACTTTACCAGCACTGAATTGGTGGTCCGTGCTCCAGTCCTTGTGAACATCGACGAGTGGTGGTTGGAGTTCGCCTGATTTATATAGCCGGTTAGACTCCTCCGGCTACACTCGGACTCCCTCTTGCAACTCAGCAACGCTGCTTCCAAAGGAGCCATAGCCTGGCAACAGGCTTCAAAGAAGAATCTGGGAGGATTATTGGCAAGCGAAGCCCCCCAGCAGCGACATCTGCGGCATCGGCAATCCTCATCCACCTCAAGGTAGGCGGACATGGGTCGGAGGACGCGAAGGGCGCCTGCGGCGAGTGGAGGGAGGGCTGCTACCGCTTTCGCATAACTGGGTAGAGAGGTGTGCTTGGATACGCTTGGAGGGACAGCATTTGGCAAGTTTACATCCAGAAGTATCCACAAATATTCCTGACATCACTGCTCAAACAAACACTATGTCAGCTGATGCGCTGAAAGACCGGGAGACGGCGGCGGCTGAAATGTTCAACGATGCATGAACGCCTAAAGCAAACTCATTTTCCCACAATGCAGCATCAGGCGAAAGAAAGCCTAGCCTGAAGGACAAACTAAAGCACTTGGGAAAGCTCATGAAACAAGAGCAGAGCAAATGGTGGGAAGGCAAATCCCTACAACGTTATTTGGATGTGGGAAGAGTCCCACGGGGATTGCAAATACTCATAGCTCCCAGCTATGAGAATCCGGACCCGGAGATGATGAAAGATTGGGCCGAGACGAATTTAGAGTCATCTAGGAAACTAGTCACCATTTTGGTTAAATATGCTGAAAAAGATCGAACCAAACTGCAACAACAAATAGAATTAATTAATGATGAGCTGAGCGAGTTGGGGCAAAATGAAGAGTTGGTTAAATTAAGAGAAGAAATGACTAAGAGACTCCGCAAGGAGGAGGAAAAAATCAGAGAGAGAAAGACCTTCAAATTCCACAGAGATAAGGTGGACTATGAGTGTGGCCGGATATTCACATTCGCCAAGAAATATGACTCGTTAACAGTTTCCAAATATAGCGGAGCTCACGCTGCCAAATCTAGCTCAGCAAGAAACAAGGCAAGACCAGCAAATACATCGAATTCGGATCTGAGCTCAGCAATTGAGAGCAAGACCGAACTAGACCCCCGTGACCATTAAGCACAGCATATACCATCCAAACTTTCGCTTGCAGAAGAACTAGATTTTTTATGTCTAGAGCGGAGACAGACGCTACGCCCAAGAAATCAGGCAAACAGACAGGGAAAAACAGATCCACCAAGCGCCGGGAGAGGCGAAAGGCGTAACGAAGAAGAGCCCAAAAGACAAACGGTGCACAAGTGGAAACGCAAGTAAACTCCATTTTGAACAGCAACCGCACCATAATAAATCTGGCTAATGTAGACTTAAATAAAGAGGAGGAACAACTTTTATCTCTCTGGCTGTCTTACTGCCCGGAGAGCACTTTTAACTACGCCTCAACAAGAATGGACATCTTCAAGGTGTGCGTAAGCTTAAATTGAAAAAATATCGTCTGCTGCGTAACAAAACACCGGGCAGTTCTCAGAACAACCAGAATGACAAATTCTCACTAACATCCCCCCACTCAAACTCACAGCATCTGATTTACCAATTTTGCGGGATATGCAGGACTTAATGGAAGAAAATATAACATCTACACTGGACAACGAGGAAATTGAACCTACCACTAGGGGTATTGAGCAGAGCATAGGCGTCACACCCTTCAAACCCCGGTCAACCTTCAACCCTATAACACCTAGGGATGGCATCCACATATTCCACGAGCAAACAGTGGCTGGTATCAAACAGCTGAACCACAGAGTGCAGAAAACCAAAAAAGACAAAACCAACAAACAAGAACTTCAATATCATCTTCTAATGACTAAACTAAGGAACAACACCCAGATTGTCATACGTAACTTGGACAAAGGGGGGACTTTGGTAATATGGAGAAAAGAGGACTATGTTGAAGAAGCGATGGGTCAGTTATCTGATAGGAATTGTTATCGTAAAGTGATACACTATCTCTCAGAACCACGTATAATGACTACTACACGAAGCTATTAGCGTGGAAAAGTGCAGGAATGTTAACCATGCTAGAATACAAATTTCTGAGAAACGACAACCCGACGACACCCATCATCTACTTCATACCAAAGATCCATAAAAACTCATTGAAGCCCCCAGGACGACCCATAATATCGGCCCGCAATAGTCTACTGGAGAGGTCATCCCAGTATGTGGACTATTTCCTGCAGGAACATGTGCAGCAGCTCCCCTCCTACATCAGGGACACAGGGGACTTCTTATCTAAAATACATGACTTTGGGTGGCAGGAAAACTTTCTATTAATAACCTTAGATGTGACATCACTTTATACGAGTATTAATCACCAAGATGGTCTGAGGGCACTACAATTTTATTTAGAGAGAAGACCGCCGCAATATATGCAACATAATTAAGATGCTAGTTAGCATGGTTGAGTTTTGTCTACATAACAATATCTTTATGTTTCAAAATTCACTCTATCAGCAGCTACGAGGTGTAGCTATGGGGGCCAGCTTCTCCCCCAGCTATGCCTGTTGGCATATGGGATGGTGGGAGGAGCTGGTTCTACAGAAGGCACATGAGGTATATTTTTTCAACAATGTTAAACTTTGGCTGAGGTTTATAGATGACCTTTTTATAATTTGGCAGGGGACCCTGTCAGAAGCTGAAAACTTTATTGAAGGTCTCAACACAAATGACTTAAATTTGCAGTTCACAGCCACCATTAGTGCCGAAACAGTCAACTTTCTGGATGTCCAGGTATATATCAATGAGAGCAAGCTAGAAACGAAATTGCATCGGAAGCTGACTGCCGGCAACTCTGTATTGCATGCAACCAGCTCCCACCCACAACATTTAATCCAGAGCATTCCCTACGGGGAAATGCTGAGGCTTAAAAGGATCTGTAGCAATGAGGACGATTTAAAGGCAGCACAATTAGCCAGCAAAACCAGGTTCCTAGAGAGAGGATACTCCAGCAAATGTATTAATGCAGCCATAAAGAAATGTAAGGCAGCAGCTAGAGAGGACCTACTCAGAAACAATAAACCCCTCAAATTTGAACAAACAGCCTCCAAAACAAATATGGCGCCAGAGGAAGGAGGGGATGCCTTTAGAATCCTTCTAGGGTACAGCAAACAGGAAAAGGCCATCAAGAAAATTATCAAAAGAAATTGGCCGCTAGTCCTCAATGATCCCGTCATTGACCATTTGCTACCAAGCAGATTGGCCATAACTTATAGGAGAGCACCCTCAATGAAAGACATCCTGGCCCAGAACAATCCAGAGAGCCAGACTAGGGTTACGTGGTTAGCACAGAGAAAAGGATTTTACAGATGCAAACTGTGCCAACATGGTGATGCAGTGGTAATTTCACGGTAATTTCTCAATGCAAAACCTCATTTACCTCTATTTACCGCTGTAAAGATGTTGGGCCCTTGACACCATGTATTACCTTCAGGAGATTTTACATAAACATTAAAAATCAAAAATGCAATTAATATTTAAGCCAATAAAGAGAGTTGTGAGTATTTTAAAGGGTTTTATCTTCTGGTTAAAAGTTAAGGTTCTCTGACCCTTTATTCATTAGTCAAATATCAATCAGGTTACAGAATTTGGAAAACAGGAAAAATAGAATTAATACAGAACATATTATAGGTTGCATACAAAACATTCCATAAAGGAAGGGAATGAGGCAATAAAATGTCAATCAGAATTCTCCAAAGAAAGTTCAGGAAAATATGATTCAAGAGTGAGTTTTTTTCAAGGCTAATCAATAATTAATAATTGGCAAAAATCTCCGATAAAGAGAAATAAATGCATAAGACAAATAAATCTTTTCAAAAACTAATTAATTAGTCAAAGCATAAACTTAGAGTTTTAGCATCTAAATCTACCTGTTCTATCCAGCTCCACTCTCTGCCCTGGTCTGTTCAATCTGAGAGAGGCTGCTTCACAAGGAGCGAGACAGCCCGCCCTTCACAAGACCACAGAGGAATGTGATCTGCCTTGCCAAAAATATGACGTGCAAGGCTAGCCTATGCCCCCCACCTCCCTCTATCTCTCCTCGGACGCAATCTGCTCTCAGACTGCACCCGCGACGTTCGCGTACCTAACCCATATGATGTCTGATCTCATCTGCTTCTTCTCCTCTCCTCCCTCTCAGACTAAGGCCCTAAAGCTTAAGGCTTAAAAAGCGAGCCCCTACGCACCCTAAGAGGTCATTATTTATACTCAAATTCTTGGCTGACTATTCTAATAATGTTGCAAATTTTCAGTAAAGCTTGTACCGTGATTGGTTAGCTTAGATGACATGAGGGTCTCACCATCCTGTTCTCATTGGCAAATTCAACCCATACCAGTTTTAACAAAAGAAGCGTTAATGATTAATACAATTATATGTTTTAGCAACATTTACTAGGAAAAATGTTTCAGTCTATTTCCTCTTTCCTGTCACATCGCACGTAGGAAGGACACATTCCACAAACACTGATACATTGGCAGGGTAACAAGAATGTACAGTTCATGGTGGCCTTGACTTCTTCCTCCACTTGAGGCAAGCTGGTATAATCTGCGCATGCGTTTTTCAGCACGATTCTCAGCCATGCTGGATTCTTAGGCAGCCATTTAATGGTGGGCCCATAAACAAAACAAACACAAAAATAGTATTAATTTACTAAATAAAACCCATTATGTTTTACCTCCCCCATACTAATACCCTGTATAAATGATTACCTAGCAAAAACTATTAGTTTAAAGCAGCTTTTCTTATTATTTGTGCACAACATGCAAAAATGTGCAATGTACAACATAGCATAAAACATGCACTAGTGTAAATTTTGAAAGCGCACACAGTTAATACATACTCATAGCAACATGCTCTACTGTTTTAGATAGCTTTTCATGCAAAATGCGTTTGCCCCATGTGTAGTGTTGGTGCATGGTTGATTAATTAATGAACATTATAAGAAGATGTGTTATGAACTGAATATGCATTGTCTAAATATGCAACAAAGCCAAAGTCTCTTGAGACAGGAACAGGGAGTGTAGATTATAAGGGAAAGGAAACTGGGAAGAGAGAACATATTCCATGATTCAAAGCTAAAGAGGCCACTGAAATCACGAGTTTTCTTTACACTGCAAAAACACATGTTAATTCAGCACAAGCATTTCAGACTGAAAGCATTTATGACCAAGCCTCATTTTATGTTTTTCACTTTGCATGCACCAAAAGTGCCACTTTTAAAAACTTTTGACTAGGCATGTGCCATGTGTTTTCACTTGCACCAAAATGTGTGTGCCATTTTAAATGCAGTCTGTCTGAAACATAAAAATAAAGCAATGCTTAATTTGAGAAATCTAGCTCTATCAACTCACCCTTTGATGATAACAAATCATGATACCTCAAATGATTTGTAGATCATCACACTTATTTATTTTCACAAGTGACATTTTTATTGCA
The DNA here is from genome assembly GCA_963921515.1 of Calotriton arnoldi. Lineage (NCBI taxonomy): Eukaryota > Metazoa > Chordata > Amphibia > Caudata > Salamandridae > Calotriton > Calotriton arnoldi. Next base: position 740,069 of record CAWUFW010006086.1, on the reverse strand, counting down.
AAAGCTGAGCATATAACAATTTTACTTCTATTTCTAAGGCAAACACAAGTCTTGTCTGTAATCAGATCATATATAGCCAAGCTCAAATGTTTAGTGCAGAGTTCTGTAATTAGCTTCTTGGAACGGTTAGTCTTCTCTAAAATAAGTAACTCAAATAATAAAAGGGAGAATTCAACAGGACAGTTCTCTTTTCTATTTTCTTTTCTTCTTTTCTTCTTTTTCTTTCATCATTCAAAGATTCTTTTCTCTTCAGCTCTTGACAATTCTCAGTTATTGTTTCAGCATTTCTTGGCTCTCCATCAGCTTGCCATCAGGGCGGCTCATACAGTGTGGCATTCTGTACTTTTTCCATGCAATTTGACCACTCAGGTGCTGAGAAACTCTGACAGAGCACCATCAATTCTTTGCACTTTTTCAATCCAAGCCTTTCACTTTTATTTTCATTTTGATCAGATTCAGATGTTTCAGCTATGGGTGCAAATGATTCTTCAAGGAACCACTGTAGACTTTTTGGATACCCTTTCAGCCAGCTTTTTCCTACCTCCACTCGTAGGCCCACAGCACTAATTTCTTCTTCAGAGGCTGCATCTGACTCTTTCACCCTTTGGACACCGCTTTCATCTGAGTCAGTTTCCACTTTTTTGCTTTTCCAGTGCCACTTCAGTTTTCTCTAGTGCTGCTTCAGACTTTGTGTGTTCCCTTACAGCTTGACTGACCCTCTTCTGTGGACTTTTGACCACTGCTGGCATCTCTTCTTGAAGAGGAGCTGTTTTATCAGGGGGACACAGGACCATACGTGTGTGAGAGGCATGCTCACAATTTGGAAGGCCACCACATTTCACAACAGTCTTTGCCAGGATCCTTTGGAACAGGCCTTTCCATTTCACAGCATCTCTCAGATCAAAGTTTTGGCACCATTCATTATGTAGATCTTGTGTAGCAGCTGCAATCTGGTGAGAAACTGCACGCTCCATATCAGTCAGACCTTCACAGCAATGGCTAGTCTTTTCATCTGTGTTTTTCACAAGTGCATTTGCATGTCCATTTTCAAGCCACTTCGGTGATGCTGAAACACAGTCTTTTGCAAAGTGTAACTCTGTGCTGCCTTTGTGTTGCATTATCATGCTTGAAACTTCAGGCTGATGGCTACAATCGAATCTTTGTCCAATCTGTGGTTCTACACACATCATCTTTGAGACCTCATTATGATCTGATTTCAGAGAAACTGGCAATCTATACCTGGGCATCAGTTTTTGCAATAACACATTTGCTACTATGCAGTTGTCACTTTTCTCAAAAACAGTTCTGATACAACCCTGTTGTTCTGCTTCTGAAACAATTTCTTGAGCCTCTATTAATTCACCTGTGAAGATTCCATTGAATGTAGATGCTAACAGAACACAATTTTGTGCAACTGAATTGGCATTTCTCTCTCCCATGGCAATAGTGACTCCCATTTGAGCAGCTATACTGCATGTTATGGTAAGGGCAATCAATTTCGAATTTTGGGCTGAGGTAACTACTGAAAGCCATGAAGTTTTGACAACATAATGTATAGGAAGCACGGCATGTGCTGCTTTTAATGTGTCATTATTACCTTTCAAACATGGGCCATCTACAAAATGGACATTGTTGGGCTGAATCAGACGTTCATCCTTAAAGTCTGATCTTGGCTTTATGCATATTTTCATGACATTTAGACACTCATATTCAGTTTAATTGATGTTGGGATCAAAGGTCATTGGGAAATACATCACAGACCCTTGAACACAGCCCTCCCTCTCACTGCAAATTGGTGTATTTTCTTTTAAATAAACTTGCATTCCTAGTGCCGGGGCGCGACATTTTTTCTCTTTCAACTTTAGGAATGCTTTGGTGCAATTGTTGTCCAATGGAAGCGGATCAGACACATCCTTGTGTGTCAGCCTCAGTAAAGGCTTAGCCACTAGGGAAAGGTTTGGTAACCACTCTCTACAGCAGCTAACCATTCCCAAAAACATCTTGACTTCTTTCTGAATTTGAGGTGGATTTATCTGGTGAATTATTTCCACTCTCTCTGGTGACACCTTTCTACCTCCCTTTCCAATTATGTGTCCCAGACATTCATTTTCTTTTTGACAGTGCTCCTGACTATTCTCATGCAATGGCACTGTGACATGAACTTGACAAAAATCAATAACAGTAAGCCATTCTTCAGCACATGGAATGTAAAGAAATATATTGGCTGGATTCGGTACCATAGGACAACATGGAAAAGTTATGCTATTAATCTCCTGCACTAATCTGTTCTTTTCATTTAGTTTCTGTGAGCCTGTGATCAGAAAGTTACATAAACTTCCAATAAATTCCAACAAAAATCCTTTTATTGGTAAAATTTCCGCAACTGATGATGTTCTTGAATACATGTCATCTGGTTCTAATTTTAATAAGACATGTTCTGCACATTTTATTAGTCTGGCATCCTTCTCTGTGAACTCTCTTATTTCTGTGTTTATTATTTCTTTCAAATCAGAAGGTAATTTTTCAACTGTCTTTTCTGAAAACAATGCTACAGCTGTCTCTTGTTGGGCCATTTTAAAATGTACATCCTCATCAGGAATCTGAAAATGATATTATCTGGTGTACAGTAATTTGTGCTGTTTAATTTGCAAAACAATTGTTTTCCTGCTAGGCCTGTATCACAAACAACAAATTGGTAATTTTCCTCAAATGGGCCTATTTTTGGTGCAAATTCTTCTAAAACTGGGTTTGTAATTTCTCCTTTTAAAAGTCCTACAACTAAGGGGCCGATTCCGATCTCGGCCGGTAGGGCTCCGAATCGGATTCGGCTTTACCGGATCCGATTCGGAGCCCTATTTCCCGACCGAATCGTACGTGCGTCCGGGCGAGCGAGTACGATGCGTGCGCTCGCGAAATCTCCGACCGACGCGTTCGCAGGACCCGACCGCTCTGACCGACTCGCACGGGGACGACTCGCACCGCGCAATGGAGACATTCCCCGGCCGGGTAAGTACGATGCGCACCTCAACCGCTCCGACCGACTCGCGCAGTCCGGCTCCAAGGAGCTGTCGGAGCTGCACTGGAAGCGTAGGCACGCGAGTCGCACACAGGGGGGACCCATGGGTCCCCCCTACACGTGCATGTACGGCGCGACCCGCATTGACGCGAACACGCTGTAGGGGGCGCCCTTGTTCGCGTCGTGCCCATTGAGTCAATGGGAGCCCGTGTACGCGTCGTACGACTGGCTCCCATTGACTTCAATGGGAGTCCGACCGAATCGAGTCCGATGGCATACGTGCGCATCGTACTCGTTCGGTCGGGCTGCTAGGGTCCGATTCGGTCGGAAATCTCTCCGGGTCCGGCTCGGTCGGGGAGATTTCCGGCCCGAATCGGAATTGGCCCCTAAGTCTGGATCTTCCACTGCTTTCACAATGGACTTGGTAAATTCAGAATTGTTAGGGTTAAAACTCTCATTTTCAAATATAGCAACCTGTTGAACTGGGTTCTGATTTTGTTTCTGAAAATAATTCACATTTGCTCTGGACAACTTATTTAAATTAATTTTAGCATTTTCCATATTTTGTGGGAGCATCTGGGCTTGAAAAACTCCTGCCATTGGTACCTGTTTCTGAACTGATATTTGCATTTGCTTGGCTGACACATCTTGCACCTGCATTTCTCTCTGTTTGTACATCATGTTTAAATTTACATTTCTTCTTCCAATGCTCAAATCTGTTATTAAGATGGCAAAAGGACACTTTTTCCAGCAGTACAACATCCATACCTGAATGTGCACAGACCAAAACACCTTTACTTCCATCCTGTGTTCTTTTAATCTGTACCCAATCAACATCCTTTGCTGGCACTCTGCCCTTCAGGAAAGTAAGCACTGCTACGTTTTTCTCCATAACAACAGAAAATGATGGTGCATTCATGCAAACCCTTGTCATTGTCTCCTCACCTGGCCTTTGCACAACAACTTTAGATTCAAACCACAATTCAGTCTGCATGGCAATGTCAAAGAACATTTCCAAATTAATGCACAACTCTTTTAAAATTTCAACAAATCCATCAACTTGTGGGTACCACAGCATAAGTTTGCCTCTCAATTGTGGGAATGTGTTCAGATATGCTGCAAGTTCACTTTTGTTCCGTGGCACATGAACATACACTTCTCCCACCTTTTCTCTCAATGAGTAAGCAAAAGCTTCTCCCTCATTCTGCTTATTATTTTTCTCAACTAGATCTGGTGGTTTCTTTTTCTTCTCATGTTTTCTTGCCCACTTGTCTCCTAATTTCTCAAACCCATTGCATTTGAAAATATATTTTATTATTTCTGCAATGTGCAAATGCATTCCTAAAGAACACATTTTCTCATTTGCTTCATCATCCATATGTACCCTGAAGCTTTTCTGAAATGGAAAACTTCCTGAAACATTAATTTCATATTTTTGAGCCAAATCAGTCAGTCTCTCATGTGTAGTTACTGCACATGTAGCTGTTTCCTTACTCAGGGAAATTAATTCTTTTTCCTGACACTGGTTCACATTTTCATGATTTAAACAGCAAGGACTGTTAATTTCTTCATGTTCAAATGTTGAATTTAAAACACTAAGCTGTTTCTCTTTTCCATGGTCTGGGTTAATTTGGTCCCCCATGCTCTCTATCTTTTTAAGCACTGCTGCTTCCTCACAGCAGGTTTGAAAAATCCCATCTTCAAATATATTCATTTTATCCTGGGCTGCAGATGTTGTAAAGACTATTTCTCGCCCACCTTTCAGTGCTTGGACTGTCTGGGGTAATTTCTGTTCAATAATCTGTGAATTCTGAGTTTCGGAAATAAACCCTGACATAATTACTCCTTCTGCAGCTGTTTGAACCTTTTGAGTAGGGGCCATATTAATTGGGACAGTCACAATTTTTCTAGGCATTGCCTGTGGATCTGCAGTTTGTAATACTTGTACTGAATCAGTCACGTTTGAAGCAGTAACACCTGGAGATATCACTGTCAGTGCTGAATCAACAGGTAGTGGGTCAATCTGAAATGTCTGCACTGTTCTCTCAATCTGTGTTTCTCTCTGTTTAACAGAAACAGTAGCCACTGTAGTACTTACTGGTACACTATTTTCAGTATTTTTAATGGGAACCACATAAAGTGGCAGACACTCAGTTAACAATGCATCCATTATTTCATCCCCTGAATCATTATTTATTTGAAGCTTTTTATCATCATTAATTTCCTTCTCCTGTATCTGGTGCTTTACCTTTTTATCCTCACTTGCTTTGTCTCTTGCTGTCTTTTCCCACATGCTTAAAGCCTCAAATTGTGCAGCTCTAGATGGTGTCTTTATTTCACATAACACTTCCCTTAATTTGTCAATAATTTGCAATTCAAAAGTACCATCTTTTGGAAACCTCAAAGGACCTTCTTTTTCAGTAATCTTGCACCATTGGTGAACCCACATACATGAATTTTGTCCCAAATTGGTAGACATAAAATGCACGGGTGTTCCTTCAGGAGCATCACCAATTAAAAACGAATTTTTCACTTTACCTCCCAACAGTTTCTTTAAACCTTCAAACATTTTCATTTCTGCAATAGTTCAATGCAATTTCTTTTCTCCAATGCTGTCAGTTTCAATTTCAGTCAGTTTAACTCCTACTACTGACTCCTCCTTTACAAAATCTTACGGCAATATTTTTCTGAGTTTTCTTAATCAAAATTCTGTTAATAACAACATAAAAACATTCGCTACTCTGTCTGCTCCACTAAACAAAGGATAGATTTCTTTTCACTGCAAGTAACACATTCCGCTTACTCTTCACAAAGTAAGAACTTCTGTTTACTCCTCAAACACTGCGAGTAAATCCCTTCCGCTTACCCTTCACTCAAGCTCAGAAGAACCTGCTACTCCTTCAGTGTTACCCTTTCTAGGTGATACAACACCAAAGTTTCACCAGCGAACTCTTTACTATCAATCACTCTCACTTTTACACAGAAAATAGTCCCTAATTTAACACTGCCAGCCCTACCTAGCTTCTCAGTGTTATTCCAACAGACGAGTAACCTCACTGCAGTGTGGCTTCCATTTACCACCCGCTATTCCTTTCCCGGGATTTCCACAGGTGTACATACCTGTTTTTCCAGACAACATAGAACAAGACACTAACTTACTTAACATGAAGAGTTAAAACATGTAATCAATAACCAATAAATCCTGTCCTATGAAATTACCAATATAATCAATAAAACCATCAATTCAAAATGAGCAAAATTTCACCAACAGTCAAAACCCTTACTATTTTCAACACTTCAAAAATACATCCTAGCACATTAACAACATTTCACAACCCTATTGATACTCACACCACTCCAGCAATCACCTTCTTGCATCACCTTTCAGTACTGCTTTGCCAGCCTTCAGGTTCTGAGCATTGGAATCAGGACTTTCTTTTGAGAATCTGGACATTTATCTAACTTGGGCAATTATTTTACTTCCCTCCTAAGGTCAATGGTCCATTAGTCGAATAGTTGATGGTGATATTAATAATCCTTAATCACCAAACTAATCGATAATAACCTTCCTCTTGCTACCAGAAACTGATGCAGCGGTAATTTCACGGTAATTTCTCAATGCAAAACCTCATTTACCTCTATTTACCGCTGTAAAGATGTTGGGCCCTTGACACCATGTATTACCTACAGGAGATTTTACATAAACATTAAAAATCAAAAATGCAATTAATATTTAAGCTAATAAAGAGAGTTGTGAGTATTTTAAAGGGTTTTATTTTTTAGTTAAAAGTTAAGGTTCTCTGACCCTTTATTCATTAGTCAAATATCAATCAGGTTACAGAATTTGGAAAACAGGAAAAATAGAATTAATACAGAACATATAGGTTGCATACAAAACATTCCATAAAGGAAGGGAATGAGGCAATCAAATGTCAATCAGAATTCTCCAAAGAAAGTTCAGGAAAATATGATTCAAGAGTGAGTTTTTTCAAGGCTAATCAATAATTAATAATTGGCAAAAATCTCCCATAAAGAGAAATAAATGCATAAGACAAATAAATCTTTTCAAAAACTAATTAATTAGTCAAAGCATAAACTTAGAGTTTTAGCATCTAAATCTACCTGTTCTATCCAGCTCCACTCTCTGCCCTGGTCTGTTCAATCTGAGAGAGGCTGCTTCACAAGGAGCGAGACAGCCGGCCCTTCACAAGACCACAGAGGAATGTGATCTGCCTTGCCAAAAATATGACGTGCAAGGCTAGCCTATGCCCCCCACCTCCCTCTATCTCTCCTCGGACGCAATCTGCTCTCAGACTGCACCCGCGACATTCGCGTACCTAACCCATATGATGTCTGATCTCATCTGCTTCTTCTCCTCTCCTCCCTCTCAGACTAAGGCCCTAAAGCTTAAGGCTTAAAAAGCGAGCCCCTACGCCCCCTAAGAGGTCATTATTTATACTCAAATTCTTGGCTGACTATTCTAATAATGTTGCAAATTTTCAGTAAAGCTTGTACCGTGATTGGTTAGCTTAGATGACATGAGGGTCTCACCATCCTGTTCTCATTGGCAAATCCAACCCATACCAGTTTTAATAAAAGAAGCGTTAATGATTAATACAATTATATGTTTTAGCAACATTTACTAGGAAAAATGTTTCAGTCTATTTCCTCCTTCCTGTCACATCGCACGCAGGAAGGACACATTCCACAAACACTGATACATTGGCAGGGTAACAAGAATGTACAGTTCATGGTGGCCTTGACTTCTTCCTCCACTTGAGGCAAGCTGGTATAATCTGCGCATGCGTTTTTCAGCACGATTCTCAGCCATGCTGGATTCTTAGGCAGCCATTTAATGGTGGGCCCATAAACAAAACAAACACAAAAATAGTATTAATTTACAAAATAAAACCCATTATGTTTTACCTCCCCCATACTAATACCCTGTATAAATGATTACCTAGCAAAAGCTATTAGTTTAAAGCAGCTTTTCTTATTATTTGTGCACAACATGCAAAAATGTGCAATGTACAACATAGCATAAAACATGCACTAGTGTAAATTTTGAAACCGCACACAGTTAATACATACTCATAGCAACATGCTCTACTGTTTTAGATAGCTTTTCATGCAAAATGCGTTTGCCCCATGTGTAGTGTTGGTGCATGGTTGATTAATTAATGCACATTATAAGAAGATGTGTTATGAACTGAATATGCATTGTCTAAATATGCAACAAAGCCAAAGTCTCTTGAGACAGGAACAGGGAGTGTAGATTATAAGGGAAAGGAAACTGGGAAGAGAGAACACATTCCATGATTCAAAGCTAAAGAGGCCACTGAAATCACGAGTTTTCTCTACACTGCAAAAACACATGTTAATTCAGCACAAGCATTTCAGACTGAAAGCATTTATGACCAAGCCTCATTTTATGCTTTTCACTTTGCATGCACCAAAAGTGCCACTTTAAAAAAAAATTTGACTAGGCATGTGCCATGTGTTTTCACTTGCACCAAAATTTGTGTGCCATTTTAAATGCAGTCTGTCTGAAACATAAAAATATAGCAATGCTTAATTTGAGAAATCTAGCTCTATCAATGGCATCAATAAAACATCATATATGACACCATTTGGTGACCAGGAACGATTCATCAACAAAGCCCTAACCTGCAAGACCGATCACGTCATCTATGTGCTGGAGTGCCCTTGTGGCCTATGGTATGTGGGAAGTACAAAACTCCAGGGCCACAAGAGGGTACTCCAGCACATAAGGGCCATTAAAAACCAAGACCAATCTTATCCCGTGGCACGGCATTTCGGGGAAGCACACAATGCTGACCCGAAAGACTTGAAATATTATCTAATCGATGCCGTCCCTCCCAACAAAAGAGGAGGCAACAGGGAAAAGACCCTTCGGAAACTAGAGACACGCTATATCCTAGATCTAGATTTGAAGCACCCAGGGGGATTAAACGCCACAGAAGATCTGTATACATGTCTATAAATTGGACATTGGGGTTTGCAACATAAAACAATATGGCGACCGATCAATAAATGCTCTTAAGCATGTCTACAAAATGTATTGAAATTAAGCAAGCATCGAACTCTACCGCCCCCCAATCCAATTCACAGTTTTAAACATATTTTTAGCTTCTTTCACTTCGGGGTAATTTGCACATTCACACTTGAGAAACTTTATTATGCACCAGCACTTTACGTAGTCATGAAGTTTACAATATGAATGTTTACAAGTCCTATTAGACAACTGTATTTGCACCAGCACTTTAAATATGCATAAAGTTTACATTAAGGAAACAATTCAATCAACCGCAAATGATAACTTTGGCACTAGATGTACTTTACATAAATTGTGCAATCAGGCTCTTAATAAGTCTGCGGTTCCATAAACAATGAGTTTTAAATGTTACTGTAAGCGACAATGCATTTTAACCCCTTGGCCGCGGCGGAATTCCGCCGCGGCGGCGCTGGGGGGGGTGGGGGGTGAGCGCGGCGCCACCATGCTCGTGACGGAACCACGCCGTCATGAGTCACGGGCGAGCTGTGCTCAGGACGGCGTGGTTCCGTCACGACCCCGCCCACTCACTAATTCGCCCGCACAGGCGGGGAATCAGTACCGCGTGGGCGGAGCGGCCGCAGCATGACGGAACCACGCCGTCATGAGCACACGCCGCCCGTGGCTCATGACGGCGTGGTTCCGTCATGCGCAGGGAAGGGGTTAACAGTGGTAGATAGCCATTCATAGCTTGCAGAGACAATGAGTTTTAAGGCATTTACACCTGGACGCCGACCAAAGGACAAACAATGTACCCCGTGATTTTAATCAAGTGTTGGGATCAATCAAATTGTGATTTAAAACATTGGATTAACCATGAACTAACATTTGTAAACAGAAAGTATTTTGTTTATGTTTTTGACTACCCAAATATTTGTTGCACGTGTCACTTTAAGAATTTTTCGAAAAAATGGTAGAAAAAGCGACTTGAAAGCTGTGCAGCGCGTCATGTGATCAAGGCCCTTCGGGGTTGAAACGCGTAATGGCTGCTGTTTGTTGAGCGGAATAAAGAAAAACTTTACCAGCACTGAATTGGTGGTCTGTGCTCCAGTCCTTGTGAAAATCGACGAGTGGTGGTTGGAGTACGCCTGAAATATATATATATATATATATATATATATACTTGAAGATGATATATATCATGGACTCCTCAATGTGGTAGAAATCCTGTTCTTGATACATACATTTTATCCATCAACAAACTCATCAAGGAATCAACACCTAAGAGGATTTTTGATTACATTACCCGAGAAGAGAGAAAAGCTCTCCACCTCCTTCAACAGAGAATGGATGTCATTATAAAACCGGCAGACAAAGGTGGTGCAGTGGTTGCCTTGAAAGTAAGTGATTATATTGAGGAAGGAATGAGACAACTAATGGATACCAACACTTACAAACCTTTAGAAACTGATCCCACAGAAGACTTAAACAAAGAAATTAAGAACATGGTTGTAAGGTACAGGAGCTTAAACCTCATTGATGAAACAACAGCAGATATACTTGTTCATCCCAAACCAAGACCTGGGAGATTTTATATGCTTCCCAAAATTCACAAAATGAACAATCCTGGCCGTCCCATCATCTCTGGCAATGACACAGCCACTGAGAGACTATCTTTATTTGTCGACCTGCACCTCCAGCCCATTGTACAGGAACTTCCATCATTTGTTAAAGATACCAGTCACTTCCTTCAGATTATTGAAAAATTAAACCAAACCTACACATTTGATGATGATACTCTTCTGGCTACATTTGATGTTACATCATTATACACCAATATACCACATGAGGATGGGCTTATGGCATTATCTGAAGCTCTTAATAAAAGAACTGTGAAAAAGCCATCAACAAATGTGCTTACCAACTTTGCAAGAGTTATCCTTAAATCCAACAATTTTACATTCAATGGTAAACACTATCTGCAGATACAAGGGACTTCCATGGGCACTCGGATGGCTCCATCCTATGCAAATATCTTCATGGGCAAACTAGAGAACTGTATACTTGCTACTTATAGCATCAAACCACTGGTATGGCTAAGATACATTGATGACATATTTATAATATGGAATGCAGGAAGTAGAGCATTGGAACAATTTACAGCTTATATCAACAATATCCATCCTACCATCAAATTTACCAGCAGCAATACTAAACAGAAGCATCATCTCCCTTTTCTGGATGTGCTACTCACCATTCATGAACAGAAAATTACAACTGATCTGTACCACAAGCCTACAGATGCTCATTTGTATCTAAACTGGACTTCATGTCACCCACACCACACTAAACTGAGCATCATCTACAGCCAAGCACTCAGAATAAGACGCATCTGCAGCAATGAGGAAACCTGTAAAGACCATCTACAGGAGCTTGCTACATTATTTAAAAGGCGAGGCTATCCTCTGCATATCATACAGCAACAAATTGACAAGTCTTTGCAGTTACCCAGAGAAGCACTTATTTGGAATACCAACGGCAGAAACAAAAGTGACAGAACTCCATTTGTGGTTGACTATCATCCATCAGCTCCCAACTACAGAAATATAATGCAAAAAACATTTCCCTTACTGTCTACTTGTGAAAAATTGCAAAAGGTTTTTCCAAAACCGCCAGTCATTGCTTACCGCAGAGCTCCAAATTTACGATCTCTTATTGTGAGAGCTGAACTCAAGCAAGTTGTAACAAATGCAGGGGTTCATTGCTGTGACTCTAAAAGGTGCATCACGTGTGAATACCTTTTACAAACATCATCAGTAACTAGTTCTGTTACAAGAAGGACCTATGGAATAAGACAGCATCTTACATGTCGCTCAACATGCATTATTTATGTGATTCAGTGCCAACGGCAAAGCTGTAAAAAACAATATGTAGGCCAAACAGTGAATGACCTCCGTACACGATTCAGGAACCACAAATCGGCAATAATTAATAAGAAAATTGACCAGCCTGTAGCCAATCATTTTAACCTTGTGGATCATTTACTATCAGATTTGAAGATTTTCCCCGTGGAACATGTCTCAAAGGAAGAACTACTGGACTCCAGAGAAAACTTCTGGATGTACCGTTTAAAATCACTGCATCCAGATGGACTGAACATTACTGATAATACAATCTGATTACTGCATATCTCAAGAGTTCTCAGGACTGCATTGATTCCACATTCCAAATGGAATCTTCACTCATGATGCTTTTTGAAAATTCAGCTGTGTCATCTGTGCAGCCACTGAGCAAACCATCTTGTACTACCTGAGGAAGGCGGAAGCTGAAACGTTGTAGTGGAAATATATTTTTGTTCTTTGGTGAATTTATCTGTTTGAGTCACTTCTTTCTTGGATATTTTATTTCTTTGTGACTCATTGTATCCTTTGGGATCCAGATTTTTGCCCTGGCTGGCTGTTGTTTTCTTGTGATCCTTCATCTTCAAGTATACTCTTTTTGGGATTACAAACCTGTATCCTCCCGGATCCGACACTCAAGCCAGAAGCAACCACCATGTCAAGAACAAATCTACATCCTAGATATGCGCTGTTCATCCAGGAGAAAATCAGTAAGTGCCAATTTACAATAGCACATTTACAAATCTATAAAAAACTTAACATCTATCCTATGGGGTTGGAGGTTAAGTCTAAGCCACCTTTTAAACTAACTAGTTGTGAATGGTCCGCTACATGGAATATTTTACTGCATAACTCATCAATGGCCCTACTATTGGCATCTATTAAAGTAACCATTCAAAAAATGCAAATGCTTAAAGCCAAGCTACAAAAAGAACTGGAACTTTTAAAGAACACAAAAAGTGACTCTGAAGTGGCACACATACTACAGAGGGTTGCAGTAGTAAAAAGATGACTGCCAGGAATGCTATTGAAATTAAATCTGCAAAACTAAAAAGAGATATGTTAAGATTTCATATACCTCCTCTTCCAACTCACCACTTTCTAAATCATTCTGTTTTTGGAGATTTTCTTGTCAGTGTAAGCCCTGTGAGTAAACAGCATAAAAAAACAGAAGATTTATAAGACAAAAGAAGCTGCATAGCATCAGCCAGCTACAACCCTTCCAGACATCCGACCCAGTTATTGACTTGACTGGAGGGCTCCTATCACCAGGTGAATTGAACCTCTTGAGCAAAGGCCTTTATTTCTGTCCTGTACCGAAGGACCATAATATGGCCAACATGATGAGAGACCTAAAAACCTTCGAGAGAAGATGCAGACTTGCAGAATACTTTTACAATAATTCTAATGTTGGTCTGCCAAGCTACCTTCCAGATCCATTTAAGAAGTTCCGCCATCCCAAATCATGGACTCCTCAATGTGGTAGAAATCCTGTTCTTGATACATACATTTTATCCATCAACAAACTCATCAAGGAATCAACACCTAAGAGGATTTTTGATAACATTACCCGAGAAGAGAGAAAAGCTCTCCACCTCCTTCAACAGAGAATGGATGTCATTATAAAACCGGCAGACAAAGGTGGTGCAGTGGTTGCCTTGAAAGTAAGTGATTATATTGAGGAAGGAATGAGACAACTAATGGATACCAACACTTACAAACCTTTAGAAACTGATCCCACAGAAGACTTAAACAAAGAAATTAAGAACATGGTTGTAAGGTACAGGAGCTTAAACCTCATTGATGAAACAACAGCAGATATACTTGTTCATCCCAAACCAAGACCTGGGAGATTTTATATGCTTCCCAAAATTCACAAAATGAACAATCCTGGCCGTCCCATCATCTCTGGCAATGACACAGCCACTGAGAGACTATCTTTATTTGTCGACCTGCACCTCCAGCCCATTGTACAGGAACTTCCATCATTTGTTAAAGATACCAGTCACTTCCTTCAGATTATTGAAAAATTAAACCAAACCTACACATTTGATGATGATACTCTTCTGGCTACATTTGATGTTACATCATTATACACCAATATACCACATGAGGATGGGCTTATGGCATTATCTGAAGCTCTTAATAAAAGAACTGTGAAAAAGCCATCAACAAATGTGCTTACCAACTTTGCAAGAGTTATCCTTAAATCCAACAATTTTACATTCAATGGTAAACACTATCTGCAGATACAAGGGACTTCCATGGGCACTCGGATGGCTCCATCCTATGCAAATATCTTCATGGGCAAACTAGAGAACTGTATACTTGCTACTTATAGCATCAAACCACTGGTATGGCTAAGATACATTGATGACATATTTATAATATGGAATGCAGGAAGTAGAGCATTGGAACAATTTACAGCTTATATCAACAATATCCATCCTACCATCAAATTTACCAGCAGCAATACTAAACAGAAGCATCATCTCCCTTTTCTGGATGTGCTACTCACCATTCATGAACAGAAAATTACAACTGATCTGTACCACAAGCCTACAGATGCTCATTTGTATCTAAACTGGACTTCATGTCACCCACACCACACTAAACTGAGCATCATCTACAGCCAAGCACTCAGAATAAGACGCATCTGCAGCAATGAGGAAACCTGTAAAGACCATCTACAGGAGCTTGCTACATTATTTAAAAGGCGAGGCTATCCTCTGCATATCATACAGCAACAAATTGACAAGTCTTTGCAGTTACCCAGAGAAGCACTTATTTGGAATACCAACGGCAGAAACAAAAGTGACAGAACTCCATTTGTGGTTGACTATCATCCATCAGCTCCCAACTACAGAAATATAATGCAAAAAACATTTCCCTTACTGTCTACTTGTGAAAAATTGCAAAAGGTTTTTCCAAAACCGCCAGTCATTGCTTACCGCAGAGCTCCAAATTTACGATCTCTTATTGTGAGAGCTGAACTCAAGCAAGTTGTAACAAATGCAGGGGTTCATTGCTGTGACTCTAAAAGGTGCATCACGTGTGAATACCTTTTACAAACATCATCAGTAACTAGTTCTGTTACAAGAAGGACCTATGGAATAAGACAGCATCTTACATGTCGCTCAACATGCATTATTTATGTGATTCAGTGCCAACGGCAAAGCTGTAAAAAACAATATGTAGGCCAAACAGTGAATGACCTCCGTACACGATTCAGGAACCACAAATCGGCAATAATTAATAAGAAAATTGACCAGCCTGTAGCCAATCATTTTAACCTTGTGGATCATTTACTATCAGATTTGAAGATTTTCCCCGTGGAACATGTCTCAAAGGAAGAACTACTGGACTCCAGAGAAAACTTCTGGATGTACCGTTTAAAATCACTGCATCCAGATGGACTGAACATTACTGATAATACAATCTGATTACTGCATATCTCAAGAGTTCTCAGGACTGCATTGATTCCACATTCCAAATGGAATCTTCACTCATGATGCTTTTTGAAAATTCAGCTGTGTCATCTGTGCAGCCACTGAGCAAACCATCTTGTACTACCTGAGGAAGGCGGAAGCTGAAACGTTGTAGTGGAAATATATTTTTGTTCTTTGGTGAATTTATCTGTTTGAGTCACTTCTTTCTTGGATATTTTATTTCTTTGTGACTCATTGTATCCTTTGGGATCCAGATTTTTGCCCTGGCTGGCTGTTGTTTTCTTGTGATCCTTCATCTTCAAGTATACTCTTTTGGGATTACAAACCTGTATCCTCCCGGATCCGACACTCAAGCCAGAAGCAACCACCATGTCAAGAACAAATCTACATCCTAGATATGCGCTGTTCATCCAGGAGAAAATCAGTAAGTGCCAATTTACAATAGCACATTTACAAATCTATAAAAAACTTAACATCTATCCTATGGGGTTGGAGGTTAAGTCTAAGCCACCTTTTAAACTAACTAGTTGTGAATGGTCCGCTACATGGAATATTTTACTGCATAACTCATCAATGGCCCTACTATTGGCATCTATTAAAGTAACCATTCAAAAAATGCAAATGCTTAAAGCCAAGCTACAAAAAGAACTGGAACTTTTAAAGAACACAAAAAGTGACTCTGAAGTGGCACACATACTACAGAGGGTTGCAGTAGTAAAAAAGATGACTGCCAGGAATGCTATTGAAATTAAATCTGCAAAACTAAAAAGAGATATGTTAAGATTTCATATACCTCCTCTTCCAACTCACCACTTTCTAAATCATTCTGTTTTTGGAGATTTTCTTGTCAGTGTAAGCCCTGTGAGTAAACAGCATAAAAAAACAGAAGATTTATAAGACAAAAGAAGCTGCATAGCATCAGCCAGCTACAACCCTTCCAGACATCCGACCCAGTTATTGACTTGACTGGAGGGCTCCTATCACCAGGTGAATTGAACCTCTTGAGCAAAGGCCTTTATTTCTGTCCTGTACCGAAGGACCATAATATGGCCAACATGATGAGAGACCTAAAAACCTTCGAGAGAAGATGCAGACTTGCAGAATACTTTTACAATAATTCTAATGTTGGTCTGCCAAGCTACCTTCCAGATCCATTTAAGAAGTTCCGCCATCCCAAATCATGGACTCCTCAATGTGGTAGAAATCCTGTTCTTGATACATACATTTTATCCATCAACAAACTCATCAAGGAATCAACACCTAAGAGGATTTTTGATAACATTACCCGAGAAGAGAGAAAAGCTCTCCACCTCCTTCAACAGAGAATGGATGTCATTATAAAACCGGCAGACAAAGGTGGTGCAGTGGTTGCCTTGAAAGTAAGTGATTATATTGAGGAAGGAATGAGACAACTAATGGATACCAACACTTACAAACCTTTAGAAACTGATCCCACAGAAGACTTAAACAAAGAAATTAAGAACATGGTTGTAAGGTACAGGAGCTTAAACCTCATTGATGAAACAACAGCAGATATACTTGTTCATCCCAAACCAAGACCTGGGAGATTTTATATGCTTCCCAAAATTCACAAAATGAACAATCCTGGCCGTCCCATCATCTCTGGCAATGACACAGCCACTGAGAGACTATCTTTATTTGTCGACCTGCACCTCCAGCCCATTGTACAGGAACTTCCATCATTTGTTAAAGATACCAGTCACTTCCTTCAGATTATTGAAAAATTAAACCAAACCTACACATTTGATGATGATACTCTTCTGGCTACATTTGATGTTACATCATTATACACCAATATACCACATGAGGATGGGCTTATGGCATTATCTGAAGCTCTTAATAAAAGAACTGTGAAAAAGCCATCAACAAATGTGCTTACCAACTTTGCAAGAGTTATCCTTAAATCCAACAATTTTACATTCAATGGTAAACACTATCTGCAGATACAAGGGACTTCCATGGGCACTCGGATGGCTCCATCCTATGCAAATATCTTCATGGGCAAACTAGAGAACTGTATACTTGCTACTTATAGCATCAAACCACTGGTATGGCTAAGATACATTGATGACATATTTATAATATGGAATGCAGGAAGTAGAGCATTGGAACAATTTACAGCTTATATCAACAATATCCATCCTACCATCAAATTTACCAGCAGCAATACTAAACAGAAGCATCATCTCCCTTTTCTGGATGTGCTACTCACCATTCATGAACAGAAAATTACAACTGATCTGTACCACAAGCCTACAGATGCTCATTTGTATCTAAACTGGACTTCATGTCACCCACACCACACTAAACTGAGCATCATCTACAGCCAAGCACTCAGAATAAGACGCATCTGCAGCAATGAGGAAACCTGTAAAGACCATCTACAGGAGCTTGCTACATTATTTAAAAGGCGAGGCTATCCTCTGCATATCATACAGCAACAAATTGACAAGTCTTTGCAGTTACCCAGAGAAGCACTTATTTGGAATACCAACGGCAGAAACAAAAGTGACAGAACTCCATTTGTGGTTGACTATCATCCATCAGCTCCCAACTACAGAAATATAATGCAAAAAACATTTCCCTTACTGTCTACTTGTGAAAAATTGCAAAAGGTTTTTCCAAAACCGCCAGTCATTGCTTACCGCAGAGCTCCAAATTTACGATCTCTTATTGTGAGAGCTGAACTCAAGCAAGTTGTAACAAATGCAGGGGTTCATTGCTGTGACTCTAAAAGGTGCATCACGTGTGAATACCTTTTACAAACATCATCAGTAACTAGTTCTGTTACAAGAAGGACCTATGGAATAAGACAGCATCTTACATGTCGCTCAACATGCATTATTTATGTGATTCAGTGCCAACGGCAAAGCTGTAAAAAACAATATGTAGGCCAAACAGTGAATGACCTCCGTACACGATTCAGGAACCACAAATCGGCAATAATTAATAAGAAAATTGACCAGCCTGTAGCCAATCATTTTAACCTTGTGGATCATTTACTATCAGATTTGAAGATTTTCCCCGTGGAACATTTCTCAAAGGAAGAACTACTGGACTCCAGAGAAAACTTCTGGATGTACCGTTTAAAATCACTGCATCCAGATGGACTGAACATTACTGATAATACAATCTGATTACTGCATATCTCAAGAGTTCTCAGGACTGCATTGATTCCACATTCCAAATGGAATCTTCACTCATGATGCTTTTTGAAAATTCAGCTGTGTCATCTGTGCAGCCACTGAGCAAACCATCTTGTACTACCTGAGGAAGGCGGAAGCTGAAACGTTGTAGTGGAAATATATTTTTGTTCTTTGGTGAATTTATCTGTTTGAGTCACTTCTTTCTTGGATATATATATATATATATATATATATATATATATATATATACACACCAATCAAAACATCTTCCTTTACGCCAGACATAAAAACCCCGGGAGTCCTTAGAATATACATTTCGGCTCTTTGACACTACTTTATCTCTGCAAGCATGAGTTCAGAATTTTGAGGAATGGCAGAGATAAAGAAAGCAGCCCTGTGCACCAGAACACAACGAGTATGTCCTACAGGCGGTGCCTCAAAAAGCTTTGTGATAGAGTAACTCCCAAGAAACGGGAACACCTTCCAGTGCAAATTCTGGCCATTATATTCATTTCGTAGGCCGGACTTTCCAAGATTACAATAACTGGTTATGTACTAATTTTGAATGATGACATAGAACGAATGAATGGGACTGGTTGTATAAAATGGTCAAACTGGAATCAACAATTTGGAGTGATTGAATGGAATTAATGAAATGGTTAAAACAAAATGATTAATATTAAATCAAATTAATGTAAATATTGAATCGAGTGATTAACTTGTAATGGTCAAAACTGGTTGTTTTAAGAAATTGCATAATGCTTTAAAAATGACCGACACCCCATGTTTATATGTGGCATTGGCACTGGCCACTATTTGATTTTGGAAAGCATGGTATGCTCTCGTCTTTTTATAACACCTTAAAGAAACACTTTTTGTTTGTGTTTTATGCTTTATGGGATTAAATTGTGCATTTGAGGCATTGTTGGTTATACAATTGCACCCATTCTGGAGCATGCAGCTGCAATTGACAGTGAACGGGTACACCCACAGGACCCCCCCCCCCCTCTCCCCCCCCAAATTTGATCCTTTGACCAGTCCTCGCGTAACTGGTTTCAACCATCACAGCCTCTGTTATCTTTGCTCCCCATATTACTATTCCCCCTTCTTCAGCTCCCTTTTTATTATTACTACATCAGGGTTCACTGTTTAACTGCTCCATACCTTACTACTTTGTGCAATCCCCTTAGCTAGAGTCTCTAATTGGATGTCGGCATATGTGCTGTACCTGCTCAGGACAAACAGGCCCTGCCATCACTGGTTACATCATGGAACGGACAGGCCCTGGCGTCACTGGTTACATCACAGGACAGACAGGCCCCGGCGTCACCGGCTACATCACAGGACAGCCAGGCCCCGGTGTCACTGGTTACATCACACAACAGACAGGCCCTGGCGTCACTGGTTACATCACAGAATGGACAGGCCCTGGTATCACTGATTACATCACAGAACAGGAAGGCCCTGCCATCACTGGTTACATCATGGAACGGACAAGCCCTGGCATCACTGGTTACATCACAGAACAGACAGGCCCTGGTGTCACTGGTTACATCACAGGACAGACAGGCCCCGGCGTCACCGGTTACATCACAGGACAGACAGACCCTGGCGTCACTGGTTACATCACAGAACAGACAGGCCCTGGTGTCACTGGTTACATCACAGGACAGGCCCTGGAATCACTGGTTACATCACGGAACAGACAGGCCCTGGCGTCACCGGTTACATCACGGAACAGACAGGCCCTGGTTGTAGGAGAGTAGGATCTGCTTCTTATAGTTACCCCCACTTTTTGCTGATGTTTCACTGTTTTTCGACTTAGCCAGACTGAGGCCCTGCTAATCAGGACCCCAGTCTATCTGCTTTCTACTCTAAATTGACTGTATGTACTTTAGGTACACTCCAGATTGGATTCTGGGGTACCCTTGTGAGTCCCTAGTATATGGTATACTATGTACCCAGGGCATAGGTACCCCAGAGGCCTACCAGGGGCTGCAGCATGTATTGTGCCACCCCTGGGAAGCCTTTTAAAATGACACAGCAGGTCTGCTACAGCAGCCTGTGTAAGGTGGTGTATTCACCCCTTACTGAGATATAGGTTCCCTATATCTCTCCATATCACTGCACATGTAAACCTATCAGTCACCCCTATGGCAGGCCTTAACAATCCTGAAGGCAGGGTGCTGGGTTTCATGTGAGAAGGTGCCCATGCATGAGCAGAGCCCCTCTGCAGCTTTCGGAATCTTCATTCCGGGGTTGTTTGTGATGCAGCCAAACCATATACTCTTAAGTGCATTATAACCAAACGGTAAATGCTAACTTTGGAGTGGCTGCATAGAAAACTGTTGTGTTTGGTGTCAAACACCTTGGAATCATACCCCCACACCAGTAACTGGTGTGGGAGTATGATCCCACCCTTCTAGTGGGAGAGACATGACAGCACCGGTATACCCGGTACCAGCTAACAGAGCCCTGGCATCACAAAATGGATGCCCTCCTGCTGCTGGACGAAACTCCGGCAGGGGAGGCCTGGACAATAGGTTTCCTGTCACAGGGAGGTGTGACCACCTCCCAGACAGGCTTTAGTGTATTGGGGCTGGGTGGATGCACTCTTAGAGTGCTTTGAAGTCTGCACTGGGGGCACATTTGGTGTCCCTGTGCATAGTCCAGCTCAAACCGGTTGCAGGGGCACACAGCCCCTGCTCTGGCGCGAAACTGGACAAAGGAAATGGGTGTAGCCACCCCTCTTTCCTGACCCTCCCATAGGTGGGTCCCCAGAGTTTGTCCAACCCCTTCCTTGGGTATAAAGTAGGAAACCCTGACTACAGGACTTTAGATTACACCTGGACTAAACTCTGATACCAGAAACCAAGTACTTCGACGATCTGCACGACGCTGGACGACTGAAGAATCTCCCTTGGAGTAAAGGAGTTACTCCCCTGCAAGGCAGGCACCTTAAACGCAACTGACCAGTTGGCATCTCCGAGCTCCGACGGACTCCGAAGAATATTGCCACACAGGAGGTGGGTTTTCCTAGGTCTCTGAGGTTGATCTGTGCCCACAGCAAGTCTGAGGCCCGTATCCCTCGTGGAGACCGTACAACCCGAACCCCTGGACACCGCAACCATTTGCAGAAGCATCAGCTTTCCGGCAACCCCTGAGGCTGAGCTTTGGGTTATTCGTAGCCTGACCCCGAGCAGTAATTGCACCGAAGATTGTTGGCCTACACTCAACGAGTGTTCCGTGGGCCGCCATTTTGTGATTCCTCTTGAGGTCCCTTCGCGATCCCTGGTCCGTTGACCTGTGGGTCCCCAAGAAGGCAACTCTAACTTTTATTGGGCTTCCCTGGTTGCTCCAGACGTGCCCTGACTCTCCATTGCTTGGTGAGTCCCCAGGACATTGCTGGTCCTCACAGAAGCATCTTTTCTCTTCCTGCGTGAGTTGCTGTTGCCAAGGCTTGTTTTGGTCAATCCGATCACCGACACCCCAGCACTTGACATCCTTTGTGGGACAGCTCGAATCCGGCTCCTGGTCGTCGTCGACGTCTCCAGGACCCGTGGCTGCAGAGTCAAGCTTCACCTCTTCGCACCTGAAGCACCCGACATCGGTGGGCATTCGATTGCTCCGCTCCTGGTCACTGCCTAGTGACCCAGACTCTGTCCCCTCTGCTTTCAGGTTCTTCACATCTTCGATCCAGGCTTGGATCACACCGGACACTTTTCTCCTTCACGGCAGCAGCACTTTGCAGCAGATCGCCATTGAAAACGACGACGATTCCCGACACCTTTTGACACCTATGCACCCGACTTCCCTGGGTGAGGTAACTCGAGTACTCCGGTGCTCACGTGGGTGTTGGCCCTAGAACCCCTTAAGTCTAAAGGGGTTTGCTCAAAGTCCTCTCCTAAGTGTCCTTTAACTTTAAAATTCCAACCGCAACTTTCCGCAATGAATCCTACGGCGCTCGCGGCTGTGTTCTCCCACTGCACATGTCCCCCGTGGGTCTCCTGTGTCACTGCCTTGGGTGGTTCCTTGGGGTCCCAGCGATTCTACGTGCTCTAGGCACTGTGTCTAGTCAAGTCGTGGTTCTTATACCACTTTCTTAGTATATGGTTTGGTCTCCCCCTGGAGCCCACTGTGTATTGTGCTATTTACTGTCGTTTTAATACTGTGATACTGTGTATCTTGAACTCTAATCTCATAAAGAGATTAGTAGTTAGTGTTTAGAAATAAATACATATATTTAATATATATCTTGTGTGGTTCTCCTTTCATTTAGTTATTCAAGAGGTTATAATCTGGTAAACCAAGCTGCTTTACACTCCTTCAAGACTTAGCCTGAAGGCTGCTCTCCATAGCTACCACTAGGATATCTTTCAATAAAGGTTGTCTTTAAACCTATCATCAATAAGGGTCGTTTGGACTGGTGCAAGGTGGCCACTATAACAAGTGGACAGCATATGCCAGGTCAACTTCTCACACTGGTGTCACCGGTTACATCACAGGACAGACAGGCCCCGGTGTCACCGGTTACATCACAGGACAGACAGGCTCCGGCGTCACCGGTTACATCACAGAACAGGAAGGCCCCGGCGTCACCGGTTACATCACAGAACAGACAGGCCCTGTCGTCACCGGTTACATCACAGAACAGACAGGCCCTGTCGTCACCGGTTACATCACAGAACGGATAGGCCCTGTCATCACCGGTTACATCACAGAACGGACAGGCCCTGGTGTCACCGGTCACATCACAGAACAGGCAGGCCCTGTCGTCACCGGTTACATCACAGAACAGACAGGCCCTGTCGTCACCGGTTACATCACAGAACGGATAGGCCCTGTCGTCACCGGTTACATCACAGAACGGACAGGCCCTGGAATCACTGGTTACATCACAGAACAGACAGGCCCTGTCGTCACCGGTTACATCACAGAACAGACAGGCCCTGTCGTCACCGGTTACATCACAGAACAGACAGGCCCTGTCGTCATCGGTTACATCACAGAACGGATAGGCCCTGGTGTCACAATCGCCCTGGCACAGTTCTGTGCCTCATCTCATTTCCATCTCTGTTAGTGTCTTTCTGCTGCATCTTGGCTCCTGATCCTTTATCCAGGTGAGTCTGTCTCCATCGCTGTGCTTTCGTCAGCTATTTCTCTGAATCTCATAGTTCACTGTCCAACATTCCCTCTCAAACCTCAGTTTTGTCTCCAGCCTTCAGTCTGCTCTGGCTTTGGCGTCACTTCCTCACCCAGGGTTGTCAGCGAGCAGCACTTCTTGGTCGTGTCCCGCCTTAAGCCTTGTGAGATGTTTTCTTCTCCAGTCTCCCAGTGAAGCTCCAAGCATGCCAGATCTCTGAACCCAAGCCCCTGCTTAGACCCTGGTATCAAAGAGCAGGTACTGCACTTAAAATGGCCACCTAATAATAAGAACAACAGGAGCAGAATCCATGGAAATAGGTGCGTTTGTGGTCCTTTGGCTGAAGACTAGACGGGGTACAGAAATCCCCACCTGAACTCCGATCAAAACTCTTCTAAAATGTCGTAAAAGGAGGAGTCTCCAGACTCTGGGTTAAGACCAGGATTAAATAAAAGTAGGGGCTCGACTGCAGACCCAGGTTCAAATTGTCTACACCCTTCTCAGGAAACACAAATTCTTCAGGGAAAAAACCCAGAATAAATGTCTTTAGCGCAAGAAACCCAGAGCAGCTCATGCATCAATTCTGGAGCCACAGGTCCATTAACAGTGCTGTGATCTAACAGGCTGAATAACCTTCTTCTAGCAAAAAAAGAAGAAGAAAGCTGTCACTGTTGGGACAGTCGTCGCTCTGAGACATTTAAGGTTAATTTAATGATGAGCTCTGCTGGACAGGAAGTCAATATTGCACATATGCAGACGTTAACAAGAGACAGCGCCAGGAAAACTTGACACTAGTAGACGCTTGGCATTGCCACCTGCAGCACGGAGCGAGGAGCTAGGGTCACTACCCGTTTGCTGAGTTGAGAGACTGGATAGGGACCTGATGGAGGAGGTGACGTCAGTGAGCGAAGACTTGACAAGAGCTG
This sequence comes from Calotriton arnoldi, assembly GCA_963921515.1. NCBI lineage: Eukaryota > Metazoa > Chordata > Amphibia > Caudata > Salamandridae > Calotriton > Calotriton arnoldi. Next base: position 715,455 of record CAWUFW010006086.1, on the reverse strand, counting down.
GCGTACAGAGAGTAGAGTTTAGGACACCAGCTGTGAGGGCCTCCTGTGTGCAGAGAACAGCCTGCCAAGCCCTGCAGGATGTCTAGGGTGGGGCCGGGCTGGAAGAGATATGCGAGGACAAAGGTTGCAGAGTAATGGCTTTCCATGATCACACGTTTTTAATCGTAGGTGACAACGGGTCCGTCACATGATTAGAAGTGCAAAGGTCGCCTCTAGCCAGGCACACCCGTATCTCTCGGTGGCGCGGCTAACTTGGTTGCGATTGCACTCAATCAATCAATCAATCACGGCATTTATAGAGCGCGCTACTCACCCGGGAGGGTCTCAAGGCGCTGGGGGAGGGGTAAGTTACTGCTCGAACAGCCAGGTCTTGAGCTGCTTCCTGAAGGAGAGATGGTCCTGGGTTCGCCGAAGGTGAGTGGGGAGGGAGTTCCAGGTCTTGGCTGCCAGGTAGGAGAAGGATCTTCCTCCGGCGGTGGTTCTGCGGATGCGTGGTACGGTGGCGAGGCGTGGCTGGTTGATCGTAGCTGGCGTGTGGGCGTGTAGAAGGTCATGCGGTCGTTGAGGTACTTTGGGCCCAGGTCGTGGAGGGCCTTGTGTGCGTGGGTGAGGAGTCTGAACGTTATTCTCTTGCTGACGGGGAGCCAGTGCAGGTCTTTCAGGTGTCCGGTGATGTGGCTGTGCCGGGGGATGTCCAGGATGTTTTCCAGCAGCCGCCCAAGACTGCGTTTATGTCCCATATAAGGTGACAGCAGAAAATGACCACCAGCCAGATGGCTTCTGCTCACTTCTCTACCCATCGCAGTCGTTTTAGAACTCACCAAAGGTCCCATTTTATACCTTCTGGTTCGGTATCAATGCCCCCCCCCGCCTCCCCATGCACACAAAAAACGTTTATTTACACCTGGTTTTCTGCAAAAAAATGAGGTATAATGAGCACACACGGTTGTCTGCCTATTTTGAATGTTTTTCTTCCCTGTTTTACCACCAGCAATAGCGGATGGCAAATTGTAACGCAAAATCGGATCACAAACGCATTTTTTGCCCTCACTTCATAATAAACGCAGTGCAAAAACTACCTTGAAAAACATTTTTTTCCAACATTTTTGATGCACCATGTGTCCAAATGAGGACCCCAAGCCCTGGCTCCATCTTTTCTGCCACTCTGACTAAGCTTTTCCGTGTGTCTCATCTGGTTTTGTCAACCATGTCACTTCTGCAAATTGCCCCACCCACTTCCTCCCGGAAATAGTTCAAGGGTAATCAGCGATCAAGGAATAATAGTGTTCTATCACAGTGGACTACTCACCCACTATCAAAAAGGAAATGTTTCTTACCTTGTCAAGCGGCGTCACTTGAGATAAAGTTGCGAAAACCATTTGCTTGTTTTTGTAGAGTTTGCTCAGAAAACAATTTATATCAGTATCAACCGTTTTAAATATTAATTCTAAATGTTTTATACTAAAGTAATTTTAATTAATTGTTTTGTGACTGTTAATATTGAAATTTGCGTCAACTGGTACCAGTGGTGCTGGAACAATTTTCAGACTGAAGCTGCTGACATCAACGTTACATCACTGACGCCATAGGGATTTTGGAAAATCCAAGCATCACCCAAAGAACAAGTGTCACAAATGAGCCACGTCCATTCAGCTGGAGAGTGGTGTGGTATCGAGCCAGTGGTGCATTTAGGAGCACACTGCAACAAATATATTTCTAAAGCATGGTGTGGTAGCACACTGTCATGTACAGACACCACATTTTCCTTTGAAATGACCACTAAATGTTCAAAGGCATTTTGTTTGGGGGGGGGGGGGAGTTTTATATAGCGTGAACTTGACCCAAAGGTATCAGAGTGCTTTACATGAGCACCAGTTGCATTACCGACAGACACACATTAATTTTTAGGCACAGGGAGATTACGTGATTTGCCCAGAATCACAGGGTGTTGAGCGTCCCTGCAGAGACTCAAACCTGGTTCCCCAGCTTTACGGTCGGCCGCCCTAGCTGTTGGGCCTCATCCTCCCCCACAGACTGAGTTACTGATACAACTATATAGAGCACAAATGGTAAACAGTAGAAATTAGGTTTCAGTGAATATTTGTGATTTGCACATCACCAAGTAAAGTGTCTTGATTTGTTATCATCCTATTAAAATCTTTGTTTCCATCACACTTTGGAATTGGAAAAAGGGACTTCACTTGTGCTTTTCTGTTTATATTTTGAAATCTTTGTACAGTTGATTTATAGGTATTTAAATGTTGTTGTTTTTGAGAAGAAAACGATATCCTACAGCCTTTCCTTTCACACACGCTAGATTGTCACATAGTTCACTTTACCAAATCCTCACACTTTGTAGTAAGAGTAAGAACAGCAAAAAGTAAACACCAGTCTCCATGTTAAAAGAATCAGCAGCGAAATATCGGAAGACACAGCCTGACTGACATTTGATGTCTGTCTTTGAACTAACAGCAAATGTGACAAGATAAAACAAAATTTAAAGTCTTTGTTAATGCTCATTAGCCTTGTGAACTCTAGAATAGTTCTTTTTGGGGTGTGGCAGCACCGCCCGCACCTCTGCTTCCAGCACCTATACCTAGTACTGGCAGCCGTACCCTGCTTCCTGCCTTACATCACCTTATGAAAGTGCCAGCCTTGCTTCTGCCCAGTCGTGCCTCATCAGTGTGGTACCATGCATGAAGGGTGAGGATAGATACAGTGTCACAGTGTTGAGAGACCCTAACTAACCCACAGTTATCTCCTAACTCCCCTTGACTCTTTCAAGCCTAAAGGCGTTACATACCCAGAAGCAGTGGCGTAGCTAGGCCTTAGGCTGCCCGTGGTGGGCCCTGGGTTTGCCGCCCGCGGCGGCCTGATCGGAGGGGGTGGTGCTGGCGCTTCTTGCGGCCGCGACGGCCGCAGGTACGAGCGGGGGCAGGGAGGGCCAGCTGCCGCCCCCAAAACTCGTGCCGCCTGGGGCGGACCGCCCCCCCCCCCCCCCCCAGCTACGCCACTGCCCAGAAGCCCTTGCAGCCCTCTTCGGCGAATAAGAGTTTCCAGCCCTTCAAATCAAAGACCGCTCTTCCCTACCCACTGTTTGATGTCCTATCAATTTCGACTTCCTGGTGGAAAATGATGTGTCAGAAGTGAGCACCTGACACGTGCATCTAAAGGAAATGTCATGGCATGGTTCTATGTCTTTTTCGGCAGATAAAATTCACGTCTCCAGGTAGGTTGACCATCTTTCCCAGAGAAAAATATATATTTTTTTAAATTCTGTAAGGGCCAGGACATGATGCTTGCAGTCACAACTCATTTGTATGGCTCTAGAACACATTTCTTCTTGAATTAGCTTTTTGAAATATGTACTGATAAGGGGCAAATGGCTTTAGGTGATTTCCCTATTTTTTTAACAGATTAAAATACAGATCATACTACTAAAAACTGGCCAGGTGGCAACCCTAGAATGAGAGAAAGCGTTGCTTTCTTGCCAATTTTATCTATTTATTTAATAATATTTTTTTCAAACTGGCACCCACTAAGATATGCTTCACAGGCCACCAGAGAGCGCTGGACAGAGATCATTAAACAGGAAATACACCTTTTATTCACTTAGTACTGCAGAGTAGTGGTTGTAAGGGATCTGACAGCAGGAGGCTTTTGGTTTGCCAGCTGTATGTAGGAGAATTCCACTGATGAGTGTCGAGGTCTGTGGAGTAGTGAGTTTAGGGGCAGTACTTTAAATGGGCAGATACTGCCAGATACTCAGTTTCTGCACTTTTCAATTTGAAAGGGAGAGTACCTGCTCTTCCCAATATGGGATCAAAACTTTTAATGTGAGAGTAACAGCACTACTCATTAGCAACAGGTACCACTGGATCGGGAATACCAGAACTTTTGCATTTCCACTTCACACACTGCGTAGGGATGAAGGCAAGTTGGTCACTATGGACCGTCGATCATTGAGTGGTGCCTCTTAATGGGTCCAAGTGTTAGGGGTAGAGTCAGTCACGTGACCACTGATCATAGATATGTGGCATGGCAGAGGGGTGTACAATTGTGTAGTCCAGAGGTGGTTAAGCTCTTGCAACAACAGCCATGCTCATTGGACCTGGACATTTACAGAGGGGAGGAGATCTGGCAGGACTAAAGACATGTGGAATCCATCTTTAATACCTTAAAAAAAACTTTTAGAAGCCACTCAGACCATCAAATGAATAGCTCACAACTAGGCCTTCGTGTGCCAAGATCCCAGAGCCTGGACTGGCCTCCAAAAAAACCTCAAACATAACTCAAACTTCCTAGCCTTCACATAACACCTGAAGATCAAAGAATATTGGTTTCCTTGCAGCCTCCCCTTTTTATTCTGTTTTGATGTATTCTGTTGTCACATGTAAAGTGCTCCTCTGCCCATGTGGCGAGGTCTGCTCTATATAAGTATATGTATTGAATAAGAAAAATCATAAATAGTCACTCCGCTTAGAGTGCCATAAAATGTGAACAGCCAGGTTGGCTCCTTTTAGTGGGAAAGTAAGGCATCTCTATCACATTCTCTTCAAACCCACCTCCTTTAGGATGTCAAAAAACTCCGAGGAGAGGGCCAAGGCACTGAGGGTTGGCTTCCCAGATAACTGTGATGACCTGTTCATGTTTATTCCCATATCTACAGCCTTAAAACTCTGCCTTACCTGTGTCGAAGAAGACACAGTCTTCTCCTTCTGAGTAAATTGCAGCAGACTTCTGGTATCGGCTTGAAGTATTTAGTGGAACAACAATGATTATTGGAGCGTCCAGAAAAAAGTTCCAAGAAACTCTCGAGTACTCAACTGATTACTTTCTTATACACTCTCAACTAAGTAACATGTGATCATTACGGAGCCAATCAGGTGCAATCCTGCTGCAATAATTTGTAAACTAAGCATTACCATAACTGGCGCTGTTCACCCGTAATAAGAATGTCAGTTACAGCTGTGTAACCCATACTGATGCAAAATGAATACTGGTGGTAGCATTGATACTACCATTAAGAGTTATAAAAATATGGCTAGTTTTGCTACCTCTAATAACATAAACAGTACTAATAATAATTCTTTTAAGTACAATACTAATGCCATTACTGCTAATACTAGCCCATTTATCAGCACTGCTGATGAAAGGAATAAACACCAGCTCAGCGGCCTTCATGTTAACAATATTCTGCCCTGTCCAGGTACTTCTGAACGTGTACACCTCATCTGTACTCTCTTATGTGTGGTTAACGTAAGTCAATGTGACAAAATGAGTCAGTTAAGGGATGTTTGTCTTGCAAGGTGTTCTCACCACAGAGCCACTTCCTCTGCGGTTAACCTACTCATTAAGGTAGCTAAGTCTCGTGGGAAGGACGCGCGGAGCATCTGGTTCCTCCCCTGAGGAAGAGCTTTCCTCTAATTAGGTCCTTAGAGTGAGATGTCACCGTATGAAATTATTGGACTTGCAAGGGGAATTATTGATCCGGAAATCTGGGGTACACATCCTAGACTGCTCTGCTGCATGAACTTTAAAACCGGGCTTGTCGTGTCAGCTACAGACTTGCCAATAAGTACAATCTCCAACGGGGACGCTTGCAGGAACATCGGAGACGACTCTTAATCTCATGCTGCTATGTAGTGGACACATGGTGTGTGTGTGTATATATGTATGTATATATATGTGTATATATATCCAAACAAGCTTCCACAAGAATCCCCATAATCCAAGGGGAAAAAGGAAAAAGCAGCACAGCCAGGTATCAGCAACTCGGTGAGTTTTATTTAATCAATCATAATGTGACAACCATTAGTGCAGAACAGAGACCATATATATATGTATGTATATATATATATATATATATATATATATATATTATATTATATATATCCTGTGAATGACACTGCCCTAACCCTACTGACCATTTAGAAGAACCATGGTGTGTATACATACCATGTTGATTCAACCATGAGCCAGTCTGGCTCAGGATAGGTCACCGAAATCATCGAAGCTTGCTCGTAAAAACATGTTTCTCTTCTTCCTCCTCCATAGTTACGCTATTGCTGATGAAGCATACCAGTCGCTGAGAGACCGGGACCAAGACCAGTGCATCCTCATCACTGGAGAGAGCGGTGCAGGAAAAACAGGTGAGGTGGACGCGGGACCAGGGAGCTTGGACACCTTCTCATGTAGTACGCGTGACAAGAGTCTGTGCACACATTAACTCTTGAGAGTACCCTGGCCATAATAATACCACTTTAGGAAGTGTCTAGACTTCTGTACTAAGCACTTTGGGAGATGTTATGACAGTCTTGGTATCTTGATTGAGTGCATTGCAATGTACTGTATTTGTAGCATTTGTATAGTGCTTTAAAGCATCATGGACATATTTAGAAACATGAGAGAGAGAGAGAGAGAGAGAGAGAGAGAGAGAGAGAGAGAGAAACAGTCTTAAGTTTTACAGCCCTGTGTCTAGGTTTCGAATTTAGGCGCCTCCACAGGATAATGGTACTGTCTCTACAAACTGCACAGAGGAGAACAGATATATCTTGGTGCGCCTTTCATACTCTGAACTTTGGCAAAGCTGAGGACTGTAAAATCGCAGCACAGTCACACACCCCTTTTGAATGAATGAATGAAAGAATGAAGGAGAAGATCCATTTGGTTGTTACTCGATTCTAAACAAAGACTTCATAGTCCAGTGCTTAATTTGTAAACCTATAGTTGCGATGGCCCAAAGTCTTACCTTTGAAAGCTGCCGCATGCCAGAATTAAAGAACAGCAAGGCTGCCTAGTCTTGATTCCAGCTTATGTCTCTTATTTCCACCACCTCACGCTTGATGCCTACACTTCCTTGATCTCACCATTCCAAGCTCTTTTTCAGCCCTTCTCTCTCTCTTTATCACTGTTTCCCCATCTTGCTCTTCCGCCTTCCTTTTCGAACTTGCTTTCTTTTTATTTGGGACAAAGTCCTGGGATCCAAAAATGAAAGCTGGTGCTAGCACCTGCAACCACTAGTATAAATTAAACACTGCTTCAGGCCCTCACTAGAGATTAATCATCAGTTAAATCCCAACGACCTGAACATGAATCACTTGTACTACACAGTAGTAAACTATTAGTCTTCACAGATGCAGACAAGAACAGGAAGTGCTTGGTACAGAATTGCAAATGGGTGACCTTATTCAATCTGACCCAAAGTGTATGAAAACCCTAAAAGCTACAGGAATGCACCAGCGGAGTTTGTAGGAAGGAAGCTGCTAGAACTTAGCACTGCAGGCTCCATCACATTTTCCAAATTGTCCACTTAGAGTGAGCCAGTATATGCACACCCTGAAGGTGCCCACCTTTCTAATGAACCAGCCTCACGACTCAGCTCCGGTGGGAGACAGGAAATGCTCAGAAGAGGGCTCCAGTGCAGAAAATGGCAATACGGCTGCGGTGCTAGAGTCATCCTAGCGTTCTGGAACACCTTTTCCATAAAGCCACTGAAGGCTCTTGATTCAAGGACATGCAGTACTAACAACACTTAGGGGCCGATTCCGATTCGGGCCGGAAATCTCTCCGACCGAGCCGGACTCGGAGAGATTTCCGACCGATTCGGACTCTGGCAGCCCGACCGAACGAGTATGATGCGCACGTACGCCATCGGACTCGGAGTCGGTCGGACTCCCATTGAAGTCAATGGGAGCCGGTCGTACAACGCGTGCGCGGGCTCCCATTGACTCAATGGGTGCGAGGCGGACAAGGGCGCCCCTACAGCGTGTACGCGGCGAGGCGACTTGCGCCCGTGCACGCACAGGTAGAGGGACCCATGGGTCCCCCTGTGTGCGACTCGCGTAGCTACGCGTACAGGGGTCCGACACGGACCCCAAAGTACAGCTCCGACTGCTCTTTCGAGCCGGAGTGCGCGGCTCGGTCGGACTGCTCGCGGCTCGCATCGTACTTACCCGGCCGGGGAACGTCTCCATTGTGCGGTGCGAGTCGAGTCCGAGCGAGTCGGTCGGTGCGGTTCGACCCGGGAACGAGTCGGTCGGAGCGGTCGGGACGCCCCGGACGAGTCGGTCGGCGAGTCGCATCGTACTCGCTCGCCCGGACGCGCGTTCGAATCGTTCGGGCAATAGGGCTCCGAATCGGATCCGGTTAAGCCGAATCCGATTCGGAGCCCTACCGGCCCAGATCGGAATCGGCCCCTAAGTGTCTCATTCCTAGAAGGAGGAGAGGAAGGAAATGACTAAAAGGGACAAGAAATTCAAATGCAGGGATATGAGTGACTGAGAGGCCGTATGAATAGAAGTGAAAGCAAGACTGTAACAACGAGATGTATGGCAATAAGGGAAAATGTGATAAACTAGCGGCCCTCGCCCCACAGCTTAAACAGTGGTACTGTTATAGTAACTGCACATTTTCATATGCCGCACAATATTGGTGTTTAACCTATTGGTGGTTCTACACAATATAATTTTGACTCCGAAGGCACAGGATTTAAAGGGATATGCAGATTTGGGCAAGGTGGTAATCCATGATCAGAATTTAAGTCTGTTGCCTGCAATGTCATCAATATAGCCAGTAGGTCATATCTCAACACCATTACTATACAAGTTTCAAGGGGTCAGACTAAAAAAACTCACACACTCTCTCTCTCTCTCTCTCTCACACACACACACACACTCACTCTCTCTCTCAAGGCCTCTTTTTGCATGTTCAACCTCACATTTTTGGACTGATGCTGTTGGTTCCTTGACTCTGAGAGTGCACTGAGGCCTGCTAACCAGACTTCCGTGCCAGTGTTCTAACCCCTTACAAAGTGTATGTCGAATTGGCTACCCCCATTTGGCAGAGACTGACATACTTATAAGTCCCTAGTATATGGTACCCACAGTACCTAGGGCATGTAAAGCAGAGTGTCCACCCAGGGCTGCAGCACTGATTCTGCCACCCTGTGTGTGACAAGGTACAAAATAGCTCCCAGCCTGTCACTGCGGACTGGAAAGGCAGTGGTAACTTTGCTGGCCCGACTTTGCCGTTCAAACTAATGGCAAAGCCCCCACTTCTCTGATCAATATATGTAAGGCTCCCCTAAGGAAGGCCTATTGAGCCCTAAGACCAGGAGCTGTGTATTATTGAGTAAGCCATGTATTTTTTATATATGTATTAACAGCAACACTTCTAAATTGTCATTTTGCTGTGGGAGAGTTTGTAGCCCCATTGACTAACTCAGGGTTACCGGCTGACCCCTCAGCCTGGCCAACTTCTGAATGGGACTACTTAGATGGGTACTGTAAGGTATCAAATTAATTGTGGCATTAAACCCGACTTGATGCCCAAGTCAAATTTAATGTCACTATTAAAGAAATACAGCTTTTAAAAAGTTGCCACTCTGTGACCCAGTTTGCCCAGTGGCCTCCTGGTGAATAGTGTGAACGACTCCCAGTCTTAGGAACAATAGCAGCCTGATACAGGGCAAGGTGTTACACCCGCCCTCGCAGGAAGCCACTCAGGGTGTTGGTCTTAAAGGCGATCTTCAAAGGAGAAGCTGCCTTTAGGAGGCAAATTGTGATCAGCTCCTGAGGAGCTGCCTTTTGTTCAGGTAGACAGGCTGGGAGTGGGGAGAGAGAGGCGAGACAAGTGCCCAAACCGGTTTTCCCGTGGGCGGGTTGCCCACAGGTAGCCACACCTCTAGGGTGGGCTACTAAGCTCATAACATCCAAGGAAGGGTTTAGACATCTTGAGAGTGGGTAGAATAGTGCACTCTGTGATTGTTAGATGTCACACATAGCCGGAAAGTCATCACCAAGAGGAAGAGGACCTGGTAGCCGGAACTGGAAAGACGACAGAAGGACTGCCCTGCTGACCGCTGGAATTGGCAAAGAGAGGCCGCACTATCTGCTGAATTGCACCTGCCGCACCTTGGGCAAGTGAAGAGAGGACTGTGCTGTGGCTCCTGGCTCGGGGAAAAGTTGCTCCCCAGACCAAAGAAGTGACTTCAGGGGTCAGTTAACTGACCACCTGGGCCAGCACCAGGGCCATCAAAGCTGCAGTAGCCCACTTCTGCAAGTCAGTAGCCACTTCAGAAGAATCTTAGCTGATTGACGCTGGGCACCCCAAGAGACCGATCCTTGATGGCCAAAAGTTGCACTCGAGTCAGCCAGGCCCGGGAGTGTCATACAAGTACAGATTGGTCACCCAAGAGGGACACCAGCCTCCACTAAGGGATACTTCTGGGACCGCAGAAGACTGAGACCGGTAGCCCAGCCATAGCTCGCCTTCTACTGTCTCAAAGAGGACTTCAAGGGACCCCGACCTCTGGTGCCAAAGTCTCCCCACCTGACCTGTGGACCGAGGAATAACCGCAAAGGCTACCCCGTCAACCGCACATGACCCAGAGCATCCATTAGCATCTTTCATCTCCTTCTTCCGCAGCATCAGGACCACTCCATTGAAGTCTATGGTGGTCGTGCTGTAAAGTTTGGAACTGGTCTGGAAAATGCTTTGGTGGCCAGGTAACTGTCCAAATACTCCTCATTGGCCCGCCAGACCTCTATCCTGTCAGATTTGGTTGCCCAAGTCGGGCTGCTCGAACACATCTCTTACAACTTTTTAAAAGTATACAAATGTTATGGTTACCAATGCTTGTTTGCGGTTGTACTAAGATGTAAGTTTTCTTTAGAAAGCTGTATCTCCAGAACCCTGCAGTGGATTTTGCTCATCTTGGTCTCTAAACATTAATACAAATATAATCTATTTTAATCTATTTTTATAAATTGGTGTTGGATTTCTTTCGTATTGTGTGACTTTCTTATTTTGTTGTTTTGGTACTGTTAAATGCTTTACACTAGTTACTTTGTTTAAGCCATAGTAACCCAGGGTTGAGCTTAAGGTTTTACAAACGAGCCTGACTGGTCCCATGACAATTTTTGCCAGTGTATTACACAGTAAGGCTGCACAGCCATACCATATAATACACCGAATATATATATAATATACACACACACACACACACACTGTTACTTCCCTCATACCCACCCATACAAATTCTTGTAACAGCATTGTATTGACTTCAGAAGTGTTTATCTAATTTATTTCTGCTCCCAGGCATACCCCAGCTGTCATTCTTTTTTTATCCCTAGCTTGTCTTGCCGCTTCAATCCCTTTAAGCCAAAGCTCTTTCCAATAGAATCCAATACACAAAAGGTTTCCTCTAACTTAACATGCAATCGTTTTATACAACGAATCCAAGAGATAAGGTCAAAACAGGGGTGCGATGTAAGGGTGGCCTGTATTAGCAATTGGAATCACTATGTAACTTTTTGCATTCACTGTGATTTAACCTATCTAAAAACAATTTTTTTAAAGTTAGCATACATTTAGTGTTTGCTAGGTTTAGTAGCTGGGTGTTTGTGCCCATTATGTAGTGTTATGTTATGTTATTTAAAAAAGGCACATATCAAGTACAAGACTGACCAAATGTCAAACAAAGCCTTGCATTGTGGTCAGTCATGTTCACCATTCCAAAATTTGGTATCTGTGGAACTGAAATGTAACAATGCTCCTTTGGCTGCTAAATTATCTGGCACCGATGCGAAGAACAAGTGCTAATATGTTGCTGTTGCTCTGTTTTGCAGAGGCCAGTAAACTGGTGATGTCATACGTGGCGGCTGTGTGCAATAAGGGAGCTGAGGTGAACCAAGTAAAGGAGCAGCTGCTGCAGTCGAATCCCGTGCTGGAGGGTAAGATGCACATGGGTTGGCGCGTGATGGAAAAACCGGGTCACGTCAGGTTTAGCAATGAGCGGAATTGGGTCAGGGACGGCTCCTCCACTAAGGCGGAGGGGCATTGCCCCACTGCTCGCAGAGCAGAAAAAAAAAAAAAATGATAATAACCTGGTTATTATCATTTTTTTTTCTTTGCTATGGGGCTGGGTTAGAGCGGGCGGGGCTGGGGTCACACGGGATGAGTGGTTTGCACACTCCAAGTGTGCATGACTGCTTGCCCATCCTTCTCGGGCCGGCCAAACAGTCATGCGCACTTTGCATCTTCCCCACCAGGCTGTAATGCACAGCCTGGTGAGGAACATGCACAAGCTCCCAGTCCCCATCTGAGCGCCAAACCATGGCCCTCAGACCAATCACAACGCTGCATTGCAGCATTGCGGTTGGCTATGGGGAGCCTGGGTGCTTCCTGGTTTGGACCTAAGAAGGGCGGCAACGTGACGGAGAGACGGCAGCCGTTTAAAGGCAAGTGTTTTAAAAAAAAAAAAAAAAATTCAACCCTCTCCCCTCCCCCGCCTTGCCACCCCCGTTCCCTGCCAGCCGCCACTGGAATTGGTCATTGCTGCCCTTCATTGTGGAATGACAGAATGTAAGGGTGTGTCTCAGGCAGAATAAAGTGTTACAGCAAACAAATAAAATAAGGCATGTTTGAAGTTGGTATGCTGCCCCTTTAACTCAATTAGACACGCCAAATCTCACCTGTCTTCAAGGGTCACTTTGTGTTTTGGCTGACTCACAAACAGCCAAAATGCCATTGACATTCAGGCTAATCTCATTGGTTGCAGCTCAGCCAATCACATGGATCGATATGTCCTTTCAAAACCAGACAAGATTTGCATTTACCCAATGAACGAACATACCACATCTTAAACATGCTTCTTCTTCTCCCCTCTTCTCTTATACGTCATGCTAGTTGCTTCTCTGAGGGCCTGATCTATGAAAGTGTTTTACACATTCTGTGTCAAGGGGGATATGCGTTGATCCATAAAGGGCCTAAACTCTTTTCTATCTGGTGGGAGCTATTTTTTTTCTTTCCCCACTCCTAATTTATCTCTCATACACCCTTGCCACAACCTTTTATCTGACACGTACTTACAAATTTAACACCTCTAATTGATGTTTTTTTAACCTCTTGTTGGACGCCAAACATCATGAACTGGTCATGAATGCATCTTTATACTCACTAGAGAAATTTTTAGTACGCTCAAGCTTGCACAATATTGCCATATAACTACCCAAAGTTGTACTTTTCCCCCTAAACAAAGGAAAATAACTTATGCCGGTATAATAAAACAATGTTTTTCATACCAAAACGTGTCTTGACTTTCTCATAGTCTTCTCATGGCTACCTTTATTTTTAGGTCTCACCTAGGCCAGCACATGAGCTGGTGCTCTCAGGACATTTTGTTAGCTTAAAAGGGGCTTAGAGCCCGCTCATTGCTTGCCATTGGTTGGCTTCATGTCACTCTTATTTGCTGGCTTTTGTTTGGCCACCGTTTGCCGTCACTACCTCTTCATGAGTTTCTACCTCCCCTGGAGCATGGCGTGAGTACTGCTTCCTTTCTTTTTTAATGTACTTCCGCTATTCGCACCTTTTTTCCTGGTAGTCTTTTTTCTTCTACTTGCAGAACTCACTAAGAGTGCAGATGTTTGCAGGCCATCTTCTCTCCTCCCCCTCTCCTCGTAATTGCTTGATTGTCCCCCCCAGCCCCTTGTTGCCCTGTTGTCTCCGCTTTCCCTGTCTCACTCCCAAATCCAGCGTTGTTGCGTGACCTGTTCACTCCTCCTCCCAGCCCCCTTGCTGCCATTGCTTCCCGGTCCCCCCGCCTCCCCTGCTCTGTCTCTGCTTGCCCTATACTCCTACACCCGCCCCCTATTGTTGCTTGCCCCGTCTCCCTGACCTCCTCCCCATTGTTGCTTGCACCTTCCTCCACACCCTCTGTCCACATCGTAGTTCTCTTTTTTCCTAACTTTTATCCATAGCATGTCTAAAACACATTGACAAAGCAAATAGCTCTTGCATATGCGAGACCTGTTGGCTTTGACAATGCTTGTTTCATAAGGCTGCTACGTCCTTTTCAAATAAAGGTCGTTTAAATGTAGTAACAAAAGAGTCAAAACTTCTTTTAACAAACAATTCAGGTCAGCCAATCAGATTAGGTTTCTTCGTTAGAAATGTTTCCCCTCCTGAGGTCACAGTATAAGCTTTCAACAGTGTGTCTGGTTCTACCTCACCACAGGCGGGTCAGGGGCGAGGACGAGACACATTTTGCAGGGTCAGTGACATCCAAACCTCTCAACAATTAGTAACACCATCACTCCACCAGGTAACGTGCCCAGTGTGAATGTGTAGTGGCATTTTGTCCCTCCCCGCCGTAGGACGATCATTCTCACGGTGCTATGTGGTTGGAAATGCACCACAACTTTCTTTCACAACTAGATCTGACGCGGTTACCTCCTGGGCCAAGCGGAAAGAGTTTGTAGTACATGTGAAAGTTGGTGCTCTTGAGTGACAACTGGTAAACCCCAACATCTGCTTGTGCCCTGAATCAGTAGTGAAATCTTTTGATGTGAAGGTGCGGGGTTGCAAAGTGAGTGGATGTGTGGGGGATCACAAAGATATTTTATTCTGCATCTCAAAGTGGGTGTCGTCTTTTTATTGCCACATCTATAGAATTGTTCACACATTTTTTTACAAATGTATAAACGTTTAGAAAATAACATCTCTTCTTTAGTTGTCTACCCTAGTACTATACTGCAACTGATGTTTTTGTCTTTTATTCTCCATGCAGCTTTTGGAAACGCAAAAACTCTTCGGAACGACAACTCTTCCAGATTTGTGAGTAAGCCTGAAAAACAGCTGTGATCGTGTTCTTGCCTGGGAATGCACAGAGGAGCTTCTGTGGCCACAAGTTCAGATAGCACATACGTTTGGTGTGAAAATGAGATTATGTGATTTCCCCCCCCCCACACACACACACTATCCCCCACCTTCCATACAAGTCTGCACGACCTGGCAGCCAGGTCTAATTGTAACCTGCTGCAGAGACGTTTTAAGGGATGGGCAAAGTGGGCGCTGGCCCAGGGCCCCGGCCGTTCAGGGGCCCCCTCTGTTCTGCAGAGAGTCTTGCCCTGATGACCTTGAATAATTATTTATCAAATTGTTTTAAATATCGTTTTCTTTTTATTTATTTTCAATGTGCGAGTCCATCACAGACATTTTTCAGAGAAATGTTGTGGTGATGTTTCCTGCAACATCCATGAAAAAATGTTTCTTTTAGAGCAAAACCGGACCTTGCTTAGGAAAAATAGGTCACAGACATTATTTGCAATAATATTAATGAGCTGCTGCTGCTGTTACAATATTGAAAACCCACATCACTATCCCTGAATATTAGATGGTAACACATTCAGAACATGCACTGTCAGTGACCTGGCCAAAGAGGGCACCAAAGAGCTGAAATTGGATCATAAATTCAAACCTGTTCTGAAGAGGGGTCCCCAGAATATGTTTGACCCTGGGCCCCCAAAATCGTTAAAAGGCCCCTGACCTGCTGTCAAGCTCGAGACCCCATAAGATCACTGGTACAGACAATGAAAAGAGAAACATCAAAGCTTTGAGATTGAATGTAAACTTATGTGAATGACACAATAGTAATATTTTTTTTCAAAGCTGACATCTTCAAATGATAAGATACCGCATGTGTTCCTTTCTGCGGTCTCGCGCCATGTCCGCAAGCGTACCTGCACGTTGATTAGCAGTTCATCCTTGATCTTTTTCATCTGCAAAAATAATCTCTCCTATGAGCAGTTAGTTACCATTGGACTTAAAGAATCTTTTACATTGCTGTTACAGTGGGGAAAGTCAACTGGGCTGTCCTGATACAGGTGCAAGCAACTGTGACATAAGCGACTTCCAACCTAGCGGCTGAATCAGTCTTGCCTTTATGTTACTTTGCCTTCTTGGCTATGATGCTTTCACTGTCCACCTTGCTGACCTTGGCTTCTGTGTGTCCGTGAGTTGTTATGCACTTTGCCATCACTCTACCTTCTACATGGACTCCTTGTCCGCATGTCTCATGTTGTTTCCCTTGTTCCAATGCATGGATGTGACATGCACCGTGTGTGCCAGAATGTTGTCCAGTGTCAGCCAAGTAGCCGGGACATTCTGGTTCATGCACACTGACCGTCAGGTTGACATATTCCCACTGCTGGTGACTCTGCCTAGCAGCTTTGTGTGCCACTCTTATACGTGATGCCCGCAGCCTTATGCTCCCATGGTTGAATGTGTAAGTCCTGTAGTTGGTGTCCCATGAGGCTGCTGCCAGACTTGGTACCATCAAAACATGTCTCCTGACCCTGCTGCAGAGGCCACTCAATGATGTGTCCTTCTGGACCTTCTTGGCCCACCATGGTGACCCTGCATGCTTTTCCTTTTCCCTAAATTGATGATTTCTTCCAAATTCCCCTGTTAGAAGATACCACAGCCCATATCCGTCCACTTATGACAGTGCCATTTCTGGTGCAGTTTACGCCATTGGCGGACTTCACACTGAAAAAAGAATTTACATCGCCGCCAGCATGCGTTCCACCAGTACTTTTCTTTTTGCAGCTCAGATCACATCTCAGAAGCCCCGCGTATCTCACAAAGCGGTTACAATGTGTGACAGCGTCCATCTCAATGCTGATGTCTTCTCTACCAGATGATTTTTAGGGCTTGCCTGACTCTCACTATTTCCTGTAAGCAAGCATGTCTTATTTGGGAGTGACTTTCTCCTGAATGCCAGGAGTATAAACACTCATGGAAACAACCTCGGTGTATCGGGTCCTTAATTGGAGAGATCTTCCGCCACAGAGGCAGGCGCTGACGGTATATCCGCTGCTGGCACACATGCAGTGTTCCCCTGGGACTCTTGATCAGTCCATGAGACACTGATGACAACAACAGCCACAAATCGCCGGCAAAAACACCCCTACATTGAACTCGCCATAACTATATGCTTCAGATGAGGCCCTCAACCGTAGCTCACTTCGACTCTCACTTCGGGTGCAAGGCACCTGGAGTCAGTGAAATCACATGTAATTTGACAGTTACTGCCTGGTAACATCCCCCCAGTAGTGTGCAATTATGAGTTACATCCCATGGAATATGGAATTACAGTGTGGAACCTATTTTTCTGGTGGTATTGCCACACAGTATTCACCATTGCAAGTGGTTTTAGTGCATATCTTTACCACCTGCCCCGAATAGATGGTAAATGTGTGCATGTGCCTGTGGGCAGGGTGGGGCAAGGTAGGGGGAATCTTTTTATGCTCCCTGTATTAGAAAAACAATGCTCAGAATAAGGCTTGGCTGCTCGTGCAGCAAAAACCTCATGCCAGAATTAGCAGCTGGAAGAGGTTCACGGACTTGGAAACTCTACCAAGTTATACTCAAGTGGAGCAAAATGGACGCATAAAAACGTGTTAATTTCGCTCCTCTTAACTTATAATCAGGGCCTTAACCAATGCCTAAATCCAGTATTTTTTTGCTGATATTCATCCTCCTTGCGGGGACTCACTTATAGTCAAATATATATTAAGCTCACAGCTGCTGGCAGCATTACCAAGTGTTCAGCTCTTTCCTAGGAGCACTCCGTTTTTTAGATTTGATATATAATGGTGCTGGCTGTATTTATGGCAAACATGTTGCATCCTTTACATAGTCTAAAGGGCCTTGGGGCCAGATGTACGACCCTTTTGTGCAGCCGCAAACGGGAGATCCTCCCGTTTGCGGCCGCAAAAAAGGGTAATAGCATGTACAAATGCTATTTTGCGAGTCCCTGACTCGCAAAATAGCATTTGCGACTCTCGCTATTAGGAAGGGGCGTCCCTTCCTAGCAGCGAGTCAACATGCTATGTACTGATGTTTTGCGACCGCATTTGCGGCCGCAAAACACTCGCAGTTTACCACCTACTTCAAGTAGGTGGTAAACCACTCGCAAAGGGGAAGGGGTCCCCAGGGGACCCCTTCCCCTTTGTGAGTATGTGGGAAAATATGTTTTAAGAGCAGGCAGTGGTCCCAGAGACCACTGCCTGCGCTTAAAAAAATGAAACTGAAAAGTTTCATTTTTCTTTTTTAAATGCATCTCGTTTTCCTTTAAGGAAAACGGGCTGCATTAAAAAAAAAAAACTGCTTTATTAAAAAAGCAGTCACAGACATGGTGGTCTGCTGACCCCAGCAGGCCACCATCCCTGGGAGTGCTAGCCATTCCTAAAGGGGTCGCAAATTGCGCCTGCCTCATTAATATTAATGAGGCATGCAATTTGCGACCCCATTAGGAATCGCAAACAGTGTCTGAGACACTGTTGTGCATTCCAATTAGCGAGTCGCAAATTACGAGTCGCAAATGTGACTCAATTTGCGACTCGCTGATTGGCTGGTCGTACATTTGGCCCTTGGTTCGGTAGCATTCATTGGCTCAGAAACCTAAGGCCATTGGCTTGAGACAGTGTCAATCACCTCTTGGATCTAAGATGTGTAGATTTAGGTTGAGTTTTTTTCATAAGATTTTCCTCAAATTTGGCACCCTATTTAACTTCGCGTGCTAGTTGACTTCCTAGTTCGCCGGTATAGACTGGCAACCCTTGGTACCTTTGCTCCCATGATAGACTGACAGTATATAATTACCCACTGAGCGATATATTGTGATGTAATTGCAAGGTAATACATATTGCTCTCTAAAACCTCCAAATAAATAAACTGCAATAAATGGAAGTAGTAATGTACAGCACAAAATGTGGCAGTGTCTGTTCACAAACAGAACGAGGTAGGGCCGGCTGAAACCAACATTTAATTCCTTGTATAATCTCTTTTGAACTAATTCTGTTTTTTCTACATAGACCTTTCACAGTATGCTTTACTTCCTTTCAGTGTATACTTCACTCTTCCATTCGCGCATGGTTTGGTCTTAGGACATATCTATCACATTTTAGCTATCGGATCTTCAGTGGTTGGCTATTCTATATCGCTTTCAATTTCTTATTTACACCTTGTTTAGGTCTCGCCAATTAGATAGCGCATGTGCTGTCTGTTGCAAGACATACTGTGGGCTTAGCAAGAACAGACAGGGGCTTTGGGTTCCCCATTGCTTATCATTGGTTGGCTTTCTTGTCACTCTCATTTGCCTACTTCCTATTCGTCACCTTTCCTTGTTAGCATTAGCAAAGTGAATAGATTCTTAAGCCAAGATTAGTTGACTTTGCCAATCCAAATTTCTTGATGCAGTGAATGGGGCACGGAAGCTATATTGCTGGCATAGGTGGTTTCTGGTCCGCCCTCACCACAGCAGCAATTTGGGATTAAGCCTGTACTTTTAACAGCCCTAATCCGGTGTGACCTGGAGTCCTGGCGAGCTCCAGAGGTTCATGCCTGTTTCCAGTGCTTGTTGCCGTAAAAGTCTCAGAGCAGTCTTGGGTGACCGACCGCAATGTACCGGGCATCATAGTGCTGTACCGGTGTTTAGTGTGAAATATGCCATGTGGACGGGGAATCAGCCATTTGTCTTACTCCAAGCCGCGGTCCAAATTAATCTTTAGTACACATTTCTCTTAAAAGTACCCGAGGAAGTCTAAGTCTGTGCATCGTGTTGCTCAACCGTGTGTAGAAATATACCAGATTATGTGAAGCATTTCGCTTGTTTGTTTCTTAACACAGTGGCTGCAAGGTACCATCCCCAAGAAAATAACTATATAGAATTTGCAGGAATACCTTGCTTTTCTGTCCATTGTGAAATTGATATGCAAGTTAACTTTGATCATCAAGTCCGATTTATGCTACGTACATTTTTCGGTTTTAGATTTTTGTATAACGACACAGGAAGATGAGGACATTTTTACTAATCCAATGCCGTGGCTTGCAGGAATCTCTGGATATGTTCCACCAGCATGTTGCAGACAAAGTGGATGGGATAGGAAGATTTTCTAACATAATCCAGCAGGGGCGTAGCTTCCACTGGTGCAGCAGATGCAGTGGCACTGGGGCCATAGGCTTTGCTGTATTTCACAGCTCAAACAGCGGCCGAGGGGGCCATTTCCTTCCTTGCACTAGGGCTCACGACACACTGGGTACGCCACTGCAACCCAGTGGCTTGATCTGAACCTCTTAACTTGCTACTTTCCATGTATGTTTTTTTTTGTCACAGCATTCATTTTTTTTTGTTTTTTTTCTCGTAGTTTTATATAGCGCAAACTTGACCCGAAGGTATCAGAGCGCTTTACATGAGCACCAGTTGCGTTACACAAGGACACAGGGAGATTAAGTGATTTGCCCAGAATCACAGGATGTTGAGCGTCAGTGCCGAGACTCGAACCCGGTTCCCCGGGTTTGAAGTCGACCGCACTAGCCGTCAGGCCACATCCTCTCCCCATTTCATCTCCTAAAATAACAGGTGAATTACAAAGGTCTTTTTTTATGGGAATTGTCTCTCATCTGGCTTTAATTAGTACCAAAATAAGAATACATCTCAGTAGGACATGTCGCGCAGAGGTCTGGCGCGGCCTACTAGGCCCTAAACAAGCATCCTGTTACAAGCAATGCCATCCACCTGAACAGGTGCTGGGGGGGGGACTTTAGCCGCCAGAGGGTCTAGTTCCGCCCACGGAGCCAATCGCTGCATGCTTAATACTTCGGTGTCCCTGGCGGGGCCGGACAGCCGACCGGCATGGAGACACTGGAGCAACCTACAACCGATCCTTTTCTGGATTGCCCCAAATATCTGGAACTCTCTCCCTACTGAGATAAGATGCAACCACATCCTTCTTCAGGAAAGAAGTAAACATTTTTCTCTTCAATAAATTCCTCTCTCACTGAGGACTTGGCCTAGCCCCTGTTCCCTCTTTAGACCCCGCCCTCCGTCTGTCTGTTGCCTCCCGTCACAAAATAACTTGCCTGAGTCTTGGACCTATGTTACCTCACATAAAGCTATGCATCTCCACCTCGTGGAAAACTGTGCAGTGACCCTCTCCACCCTTGCATCCCCCTTACACAACTACCTTAGAACTATTATATACACTATCTTTCGTATTCTTCTTTGATTTATGGCCAATATGTATTTTCATTTACACTTTATGATATTCGGGTTCTGGCTGCTATTCTGTTTTACATATCCCACCTTATTTCGTTTACTCCTTTTTACCATAATTATATATTTGTATTCACTTTCTATGTACCCCTTGTTATTTTTGATGTGCTCTCTCTATAAAGTGCTAAGTTGTCATGAACATTAGTGCTAAGTTGCCATGCTTGTTCACTACCTCTGGGACCCTGTGCATCTACTCTCCCCACCCTGGCAACTCCCCACCTTAACTACCTCATAACCTTACTACCACACATCCTACTGTCTATCGGATTCTTCTTTTATATAATGCTGCTATGTATTTTTATTTATGCTTCATGAAACTCGTGTACATGTTGCTGTTTTGCTTACATATCCCACTGTATACCGTTTACTCTTTATACCATTACCATATATTTTATCTATTCTCTATGTACCTCATGTTACTGCTGTTGTGGTTACTCTGTAAAGCGCTCTGATACCTTTGTGTCAAGTTCGCGCTATATAAAACTCATAAATAAATAAAGCTGTCCATTGGGGCCGGCTAGGTCTGTGCTAAGCCCTCTGAGAGACTGCTGCTTTGTTGGATCCGGTGGCCATAGCAGCCCGAGGTATGTAGTGAGCCTGATGGAGGGCAGAGGCCTGGAACACGTACACTGCCGTTGGAGATTGTAGCAGCCCTTCACCAGGCCGTAGAGACACAATGCGGGCAGGTGGTGTGCAGACAGCGCTCTGCTGGAACCTACGGGGCACTTACAATGTTGTGGGGACCTGCCCATGTACTGGGGCTGCCCCCCTTTCATCTGACACGTTCCAGGCCAAAGTGCAAATCGAGACATGCAAAGGAGGCCAGCTGGAGGGCCCGGAGCCCTCGTCCGTTCTTGGGGCTCCAGGCAAGTGTCACATCTGCTACGCATTTTCGGGACTGGCACGGGGACCCTGGGGGAACTCAGTGGAAAGGAGCATAGCACAGCCACCACACAGACCTCCTTTGGGGCCCTGATGGGGTAGGGAATAAACCCATCCCCTGGCTGGGTGGAACCTCAGTAATTGAAGAGCCCTACCTTCCTGTGCTCAGACTAACACTTCCTGGCACCGGCACAGGAACGTGTAGCACCCAACTCGCTGGCCCCTATCATGATGGGCAAGCTGAAATCGCTATGACTGCTGCAGGATAAGGTGTCTATGGACAGAAAGGACCTGCTATTACACCAGGATGACGTGTTGAGCCCTATGGAGTCAATGTTGGACATGCACACTTGTAAATTTGACACCATTTTGCAGCTATCAAGGACACCAAGTCGTCCTTGGGGGGTGAAAATTTACTCAGTGATGCTAGATGTGAATCTCTTCATAGTGGATCATAGGAAGCTGTCTGATAGGATTGACAGACTTGAGTCGACTCGTCTGGCAGTCAAGGAATTACAGATGCAACTAAAGGGCCTGCAGGAGGAGATGAAAGCGTTTTGGCTTAGAGCTGAAGATGCTGAGGGACGCTCAAGGCGCAATAATGTGCACATCATTAGGATGTTGGAACAGTAGGAAGAGCCTAGCGTCGAGCTGTTCGTTGAAAACTGGGAGATGCTTCAGGGCAAGATTTCAAAATCTTACTCTGTTGAGAGGTGCCACAGAGTGCTGGACTATCGGCCTTTGCCAGGAGGACCACCCAGACCAACTGTAGTCTGACTATTTAATTACCGGGACAGAGACTTTATTCTCTGGGTTACCCATGCCAAAGGGCCATGGTCCATGAATGTTAAAATGGTAAACATCTATCCTGACTACACCAATAAATCCCGGAGCCACACTCGAGCTACAGGAGGATCAAGAAACAACTACATGCACTGGACCTACGATAGGTCTTGATGTACCCTGCCAAACTTTGCAACAAGGAGAATGGCAAATCCCTCTTTTTTTCTACACCTGGAGATGCTTGGGACAGGCTACTGACGAAAGGGATCAATATGCCCCAGCCGAAGGGGTTAGAATCTCAGACCTGGGAGACAAGATATCCTCATAAGCGCTGCTCAAGGAGACCCTGGAGGCACCCAACGATGGAGGATGTGGCTAAAGCAAGAGCGAAGGTTGTAGTAGATGTTTTGTGACAAACTGTCAGCCCATGTCAGTCACCATGATCAGACTGTGAATCTGCGGATAACACAGGGGAGATTGATGCAGAACTATTGGGATCGGACAGCCCTTGAGGTCTGCTCCTCACTTCGAGGGCAGCAGATGACAGGGGAATGCAGTGAAGCTCTCAGTTATTTGCAAAATTTGTAGCCAGGGGAAGAGGGGGAGACAGGTTGTATGTTGGTACGCTGGTTTTGGTGGAACACGATGGCAGCCAGGGATAAGGCCTGCACCGGATCGGAACATTGGCCTTGCTGCACATCTCAGATCCACATAGATAACGGATGGACCCAATGCTTGTTAAGTAGTTCTACCAATGATTACACTGGTGGGAGCCAGTTGAAGTTCTCTACCTGGGGGCAGAAGCTGGGATTGTTGATTGTTTGCTTGTTGACCATGCTCATCAGTGCATGGTTAGGATTACTAGATGGGATCATGACTCTCTACACGGTCGCTGATCCCCGGTCACCTAGGGTTGGGTGGCTCGTAACCCTTTTGATTTGGTGGAATACTGATTGGCCCATGGCTGCGCCATATAATTTGCTTACCTGGAATGTCTGGAGGATGGCCACCCCCTGGAAGAGATACGGGACACTTATTTGAAGCGCCAACACATACATTGTGCTTGTCTGGCAGAGACTCGCCTCACAGGCTCTGAAGTTAGAAAAATAGCTGAAAGGTAGAGGGGTCAATTCTACAGCACCACTTATGGGTGCATGGTGATCTGCATGATGTGGAGTGGGAGATTAAGCAAGTCGAACAACAATTGGTGGGTTGCCCAGATTCTAGGGAAACCCTGATTGGGTTAACAAAAAAGCACTCTGACAGCTTCACAGATTGGTTCGTTTAGTCTACAGGGAGTTTGTGGCGTGCAAACATGCTGAAGGGGGCAAAGCAAGCAGGATGCTTGTATGGCTGTTGATATCTGGCCCTATCAGAGTTCCGATGGGCACCATCAGAGACCCTTATTCGATGGTACTTAACGCGCAGGAGGCTATCTGAGAAATGTTTGTCACCTACTATCAAACGCTATCTGCCGCAATGAAGGACAGTGACCCCTACCAGCTGCACGAATACGTGGGTGGTATCCCCACCCCTACAGTAAGTCTGCTACAATGCCAGGAACTAGAGGAACCATTACAGATCGAAGAGATGCACACAGCAATCACACAGATGGCAAGGAACAAGACGCCTGGCACCAATGGGCTGCCAATGAAGTTCTATGTGACGTACAGAGCGACCCTGGCCAGTAAGTTGTCTGTGTTTCTGGCTGCAATGTGCAGGGGGGAACCTCTGTGGTCTATGAGGGAGGCACTGATCATTTAGTTGCCTAGGCAGGGGAAGGATCCCTTATATGTCTGCTCCTTCTGACCCCCCATCCCTCCTGAATCAGAAATAATACAATTCTGACTCCCATCCTGGCCAACAGACTCCTACCACATTTTGTCGACTGTAATTCATACAGGCCAAAATGGATTTATTCCTACCTGTATTACCTTCATGAACGTTAGAAGACTGATCGGCCTGATGGACGCAGAGGGAGTGGAAGGGGAGTCGGCAGCGGCAGTGTCTTTGGACATTGAAAAGGCCTTTGATATGCTTGGCTGGCCTTACCTTCATATGGTACTCAAAAAGCTGGGTTTGGGGCTGGGGTTTTTGTGGTGGTGGCAGGTTTGTATGCAAGACCACTGGCCGGAGTACAAATTGGTCAGGTTATCTCTGAGGGATTTGAGATTGCCCACGGAACTTGGCAGAGATGCCCTCTTTCTCCCATCATATTCACCTTGGCGATGGAACCACTGGTGTGCCTGTTGCATCAGAGATGGCGGAGTGGGGAATTGCCTCTGGGGTAGAGGGGCACATTATGTCCTTATATGGGGATGACGCTGAAGGAAGTGGCCCTCTAGGGTCACTCAGGTTTTCTTACAACCACCTGCTATGCCTTCCCAAGAATGAAGAGTCGGTCAAACAGTAGAGAATACAAACTTACATTTATTAGCAATACTCTGCAGAGGAGTCCAACATGACCTGCACCCTAGGATGTCTGCCGAGGGACTGGCACCCCAACAGTCCACACTGAGTAATCATTCCTCTCGAGAAGCCCCCAACCACGCCCACAATGGAAAACTACCGGCTTGGGCCGAACATGAACAAAGAGGCACAGTAGGATGAGCTAACACCTGCCAGATGGGTACGCGTTATCAGGGATCCAAGGCCACGGTGCTGGGTCTCAGCATCTCCTAACGTGGGAGCAGAAACTACACATTCGGATAAGTATGCGAGGGCAGAATGGCCTATTCATTAGTAAGTCGAGAAACAGCCTTGAACAGAAGAGAAAATAATAACGAAATACAGTGTTCTGCTGAGGCAAGCATTACAAGTAATGAGGCCTAACTCAGGCTCAGTCTAAGCAGCCTAATGGGGATTACGAAATGCAAAATGGAGTCACACTTGCTAACTGAAGTCTGCACATTACGGGGATAACTCCGTGGGTTGCATAACGTGAATACAAATGGCGTCTATTTAGCCACACATTGCTAACCTAATATAGCATGAAACGAGTGCGTTGCAGGGATGGGAATGTGAAACCTAACAACGCCCTCGTATACCTCCGCAATGTTTACAGTCTCTCGCCATGTTAACGGCTGAGTTAGACAGATTCGGTGTGTTCTCGGGACTCAAGATTAGTTGGACCAAATCTTATTTATTCCGACTCAAAAAGTATCTGACATTGGACAGGGCCGCCCTCCCTTCCACCTGACAGTAAGGGTGAACATGTGTCATGACGAGGAAGACCTGATGAGGGGAAACCTAGGAAGGGTGCTGTCAATGATGAGACAGTCAATAGCTGTTTGGTGTGCTCTCCCATTATCCCCATTAGGTTGGGCGACTATAGCTAAAATATTGATCTTCCCACAATTGCTTTACTTGTTCTCAGCCATACCTGTGATGCTTAAAAGGCCCTTCTTAGTGGAAATACATACTATGCTCTCAGTCTTAATTTGGAGCAGGAAGAGGAAAAGAGTAGTGCTCTGCAAAACACAGCTTCTACTGGTAGAGGGCAGCATGGGTGCCCAAATTATGAATGGTATTATGCAGTGGCGCAGCTCCAGTGGCTCATGAGGTGGCTGAGGGATGGGAATAGCCCGGAAAAAGAAGGCATTGGCGCATGCATTAAGACACAACCGGTTCCTTGAATGGCTGTCGGGGATGTCTAGGCTTCACAGAGTTGCCGAGGCCTGCTAGGCTAGATATGTAAAACCAAATGGTGGCCCATGCTGGTATGCTGGGCATTTACTGCTGTGGATGCTGCCAGAACTTAGGGAGATGACAACAGCGTTTGACAGACGACTGTGGATCCAGGCTGGCATTTCCCAAGAAGGGGATATGTATGAACTGGGTAAACTGTGCGCATTCCTACACATGATTGAGGGATTCGGTATTGGGCTGGGCGAGTTCATGGCATACACCGTGCTGGCACGCTGACTGCAATCCCTGTGGGGCCAGTCAGAGCCGCTCATCAATGAAACACTGCAGGGCCTACTAACACATGGCAATGTGTGTAAAGCTATCACAACTCTCTATTCTGCCCAGCAGTCACAGCTGTTGCGTCCCTGTGAGGACTTTAGAGACAAATGGGCACAATGCATCAACTGCAAGATCGTGGATGAACAGAGGTTAGCTACTCAGGCAAACACCAGCCAGGTCTCTCGTAACTCCAGGTTCAAATTTATTCAGTTCAATTACCTGTATAAAACGTACCTTTGCCCGAAGCACATCGGACAAATGTTCCTGCACATGCCCTCTCAATGTCTCAGTTGTGGTGTGCACGAGGCACACTTTTATCACATGTGGTGGGAGTGCCCCGAGATGGCGAAAGCTTGGCGAGAAGTACTATTGAAGTTGTCTGACCTGATTGGAAAAGGTCTTTGGTCCCTGGTCTCTGCCTTTTGGGGTGGATGCCCAGGCCCAAAAAGAATAAACTGGAGTGCAAGTTGGTCAACCTGGCACTAATATCATACAAACGCCGTATTGCGAAGTCCTGGAAGGCACCAAAGCTCGCGTCGGTGACACATTGGCTAAGAGATCTGAAAAAGTGGGTGGCGGCAGAGCAGCATGTGTAGACAGAGCGGGCAGGCAATACGGATAACAGTTTGAGATGCATTTATCATTAAGTTGGAGGTCCAATTACAGGGCCACCTTGAACGTCGCTTCATGGGCTATATTTGAAGGCCCAGCCCTGGCCTCCGATTGGTCGATGTCATTACATATAGATAGTATAGTGCCAGTGATGGGGGCATATCTACAGACAGCGTCGTAAACCATAGTGGGCTTATGACCCAGACAGCATTCACTGCGGGCCGCTGCAAAAGAATAGATCCGGCCCACTGGTTTGGGTAACGGGGCAAGTTGTTATCTTTTCGGGGGAAGGGTCCCTGGACAATCTGGTTTGGCTGTAGTGGCCTAACCACTACGGGGGAAACAATGTTGGCTCTAGGGCAGTGCGACCGGTGCCACCGCACCAGGTGCTGACTCAGGGGGGGTGCTGTGTTTGCAAGCTTATTAGGGTTTTTAAAGCACCTGCTGCCGTGTTCCATGCCTCCAGCAATTTCCAGGCAACAATAAAAATGTCTAGTAACTCCGACGATTAATGTTCTTCCTGGAGAGAGATCAGAGTTTTGTCTAGTTGAGGTTTATCATAAAGTAGCACAGAGGGTGAATATGCCTGCTGCAAAGAACGTGTACCATCGAGATCACAAAGCGCATATAATGTAATTAGGTCAGTGGGTTACTGCTTTTCTAAGGGAAATCCTTTTGTTGCTTGCAATTTATAAGTTAAAATCCTAATATAGAACAGTGAATTATTAACGGTCATCAAAGAACTGCATGCACACTGCAAAGTATCGATTAGAGCATAGATTAATGTTGCAAAAAGGGTTGATTTGGGTAGTAATCGATTCTTATCATTAAAGAGAACCCTCAGCTATGGTGTTTTGTTTTCAATTGTGAGTTTGTGCTTCTCCAGACCAAGCACTCTTAAACTACACTGCCTACCAGTATGGATGACATGTCACTCCTACACCTTGGAGCCCTCTGGCTTATGTAACATTTCCCATAGACTGATTTACAAATGTATGATTGATTGTCTCTGTGTAATGTGTGTGATGCAAAGTGCTCTGACACCCAACATTGGTATGAGTGGTGCTATAGAACTAATTGAATGCATCTGAGAGAGAGTGGTTATGGAGACTTGAGGGGCACTGTTAAAAGGTGGTGGTGAAGAGTTAATCCGTGGTGGGGGTGGTCATTGGGGGGCGCCAGCAAACATTGTCGCACTGGGCGCCACCAGTGGGCCCTGGGAGGAAAAGCAAGGATCACTTGTTACTTTGTTAGGTTAATTGCCATACCAGTGTTTGTCTTCTTTTTGTTTATCTCAAGTGATATGAGGTTCGTAGTCACGGGCACCCGCCTGGAGCTCACTGTGCCCCTAGCCGTATTGTATCTCTATTGAGGCCAGGGTGGGAGGGAGACCGCTATGTGATTTGTTATTAATTATGGATGCGACTGTCATGAGTGGTTGTAAAGTGAAAAACGAATTAAGAGCTATTTAAAAAAATATATATATATATACATTTTGATGTGCAGGTGTCTTTTAATAGTGCTCAAGTCTATAGTTATAGGAATAGCACAACAGAAAAGATTTTTCTCTTGCTGCCAGTACACCATGTGCATATATATCTAGAAGAAACCTATTTTTTGGGTGCATTTAGGTTTTCATCAAAACAAGACTTTGTCAACAGTAACACGTATGTGATTCCTGTATAAAGATTTTCAAGCTGTTCCTTCAAAAAGAGCGAAGCAAATGATGGCCGAAAATGCTCAAGTTAATACTTTTCCATTGGGAAACACATCAATAGGCTTCGGTAGCATAGAGGACATTTTGTTTTGAGTCTAGCCATAAGGACTTCATGTTCAAGGAAGGTTGTATTGGAATCCTTCTTCCTAATTTCATAAATGATTTCATCCACTCCAGTGTACCTAGCACTGTGTTGTGGAGCGTGGTAGAGGTGACATGTTCTGGGGGGATAAGCTGGTGTGTCTTGCAGGGGCGGCTCCTCCTTTTGAGAGGAGGAGCGTCACCTCACAAACAAAAGCCCCAGGCCAGAGCTGAAAAATGAAATGGTAATAAAGTTTATTTATTACCATTTTATTTTTCAGCAACCGACCTGTCCGAACTGAGCGTCAGGACGGGGCGAGGCCATTGCTGCTGAGTGGCACCGGGGAGCTTTGTGCTCTCGGTTTTAAAATGTGCATGTCTCTTTGGCCGGCCGTCTTGCGACGTCCAGGCATGCGCATTTTAAACCTCTCTAACCCAGCTGTCTTTAGACAGCTGGGTTACAGAAAGCAAAGGTCTCCAGTGCTCTTGTGAGCACTGATAGTGGCCAGACCCACCAATCCTAGCGCTACTTTCATGCTGCATGAGAGCAGCACCAGGATTGACTTGGGAGTCGGAGCATGCCTGCCTCGAGGAGAGAAGGATCGAGGAGGACATTGCGCTCGTATAAAAGGCAAGTGCCTTTTATTTTTTAGGTGCCCCCTGCCCCACCACCATCTTTGGGACATACCAGCCGCTACTGGTGTCTTGTTCCATGAGTGTGCTTGGGAACCTGGAAATGTAACTGTGAATTATTTGTTTCTTGCTACATTCTCTTTGTTAATTCATTCTATTCTGTAGTGCACTGAAGTTATTTCACTGAAAGTCTCATGCAATAAAAGAGCAAAATTGGATATAGTAGGGCTCTCCGGGATGAATTTCAATTGAATTGTTGTTGAAGGGTTAAATACTAGGCTTACGACTCTCCCAACTCCACGAGTACATCCCAGGATTCTTTGGGAGTAGCTTCTGGCCCACCTCTTAGTATACAGAGTCTGGGCACCTTGATTGTAGATCTGAAATAGCTTCTCTTACCTTGCAGGTGAAATGAACTTAAACTTGTAAATTGATCTGATCTCTGCCGCACTCCTTGTGAGAGCGGAAACATCTGGGTGTCCTTCACTTTTGTTTGTTAAACATAAATGATCTTGAGTGTGAGGCTGGTCCTGCAACAGTAATACCCCATTTTCTGTTGTTGACATTCACTCCATAGTAAGCAGGGTTTTGTGTGAAATGTCATCAGAAGGTTGTTCTGTCGCCAGAACTAGTGCGATGAATCAGATCATTTGCTGGAGCATGAGAGATAGTAGGATTTTAGACCTTGATTATTGGATAGCGCAGGCTGACTGTTTGCGAAACAACCTTTTGTCAGCTTACAGTGGGCTTAGTGCCAACTCCTTGCTTACCAGTGGTTGGCCTAATTGTAGCTTTCATTTGCTTGCTTTTTATTCATCAGCTTGTGCAGGCTTTCCTTCCTCTTATTGTTTTTGTCCTTCCTCTAGTGCATAATCTGATTACATGTGTCCTTGCACTGCTTACCTTTATGGCACTACTTTTCAAACTTTGGTTGAGCACTCCATGAGAGTGCATGTATTTTCCAGCTGTCTCCCTTGTGTAATTTTCTTCCCACCCCACCTCGCCTCCTCTGTAGTGCTTTGCTCTCACCTGCAAGCACCTCCACTGCCCTCTTCTGTGTTGAACTCGCCCAGTGTGCTTCTCCCCCGGGTTCTCTTCTCTAACCATGTGCTTCTCCCACCCACAGCTCCTCGTTCCTTTCTGAATCCATGTGCTTCTCTTCCTCCGGAGCTCCATGTTCCTCTCTTCCATGTTGCTTCCAGTATTGCTTCCCCCACCCACTTTCATAAAAAAATAAAAAAATGCTTATGCGCTTTTTTTAAATTTACCGATCCAAAGAAGAAAAAAAAGAGCTTATGTTATTTGCATGCTCGCTCGCGCCCATAAAACAACGAGGCTGCCTCATCATGATTTTTGTTGTTGTTTCCTCTTTAGCCATATTGCACAGCATAAAGGGATACTCTACAGCTTAAGTAAGAACCATTGGCAAAGCCAATAGGTCCCAAAGATGACACCTATTGGCTTTGCCAATGCTTGTTTTCTTTTAGGTTAAGCACTCCATGGGAATGCATATGTTTTCCAATGATCTCCGTTGCATACTTTTCTATCCCCTGCAGTCTGTGTTTCTTTCTGTTGCCCATGTGGTTCTTTCCACCCCTTCAACGTTGCACTCGCCCTCATATCCTCCCCCAGACCCTAGGTTGCTTTCTCGACTGTGTGATTCTCCTCTGCCTGCTACACATTGCTCTCTTTCACATGTTTGCTCCCCACTTTGCTCTCTCTCTCTTTATCTCTGTCATATGTTTCTCCCCTCCACGCCCTCCGTGTCGCTTCTCCCACCAGCTCCCCTGTGTTGCTTCTGCCTCCCCCAACCTTGCCCCCGTGTTGCTTCCCAGCCATGTAGGCCAAGAAGACATTTGCCTCCAAGCATGTTTTTTGAGTAGGACTGTGCAAAATTATAATTTTGCTGTGCATTTCTTTTGCTCTTCATAAATGTTATTAAGCTTCCTGCTAAAAAACTTTTGTGGAAGATTTTTACTGCAAAAATGTATTTTTGCGGCAAAACGTTTTTTGATAATGGTGGTTTTGTGAATCTCTTTCCCCAAAAATCGTTTTTGGTAGGTTATATTGATCTACTTTGTAAAAAATATCTTCAAGTTCACAAAATTTGAAAGATCTTTCAACAGCTTAATGAAGTCGGAGAATGTGAAGTTTCACAACTTTGCCCAACCCTAGTTGTGAGGCCAATTAGCTGATTTCCACCCAAAGATCAGCAGCATTGGTAGCCAATCAGAACCTGATATCACTAAAGCACAATTTTGCTATTGATTAAAAGCTCTTCTTTTTCATCCTTTAGGGGAAATACATGGATATTGAGTTTGACTTCAAAGGGGAACCCATCGGCGGCGTCATCACCAATTGTGAGTCTCCTGAACATGCCCCAAATGTTTCTGAAGCCCTTTTAAGTTAAAAGTTCCATGGTCAGAGACTTCTGGACGTGGCTATTAGAATGACGTCACTATATATTTCCATGTCACTGGAACAACCTTGGCTTTCCTTTCACAGCCATTGTAATCAATCTGCATTGAACCAAAATTACAATTCCCACAATACATCGTCCAGAAAATATAGGGTTAGATACATGGGAACGGATTCACAAACCTATTTGTGTGTGTACATTTACCTTTCACATGCAAATAATCTTTTTTCCAAAGAGTAAAAATACTTACAACAATCAGAAAATGTGATTTTGAACACTGAAAAAGATTTTGGTGTTATAAATGTACTCCCTGGAAAGGAAGAAATATGCCCTAAAAAATCTGCATACCTAATACAGTTAAAAAAAGTTCACAAACATTTTCCAGACCCATTCTCATCCTGGGTACGGTTGAATAATTTCTTGTGTCAAAGACAGGAGTTAATGACTCTTAAGGGTGAGAACAGGCAGGAAACACGCCCAGAATTGATGGCTGTGCGGGGGGAGGGGGGGATTTCTCCATTGGGAAAAAGTACTTTTTCCACTGACAAAGTTAGCAAGTTCGTTTGTCCTCCCATTGGGGTGTTTGCCTGGTCTTACTCCCTAAAACGAAAATGGAATTTAAGTACAATTGCTGCAGATTTCCAGGAGTACTCCTGCAAAAAGATCGACAATTTACTCGAAATGGAGAAGGAAACCCACAGGAGTAGATTTATGATATTTTTGTGGTTGGGGCCCCTGTGCTCGTGAGCTCTGTGACAGAGCCCTTCAGTAGGAAGGGAGTACAGGGAAAGTGAGATGCTGTCCTCCAAGGTGTCAGCTGCTTCCTGTGCACAACAAGCGAGCGTCCCAAGGGGCATCATTACTGCTGCCTGTTTTATTTTTAACCAGCAGAGGTAGAAGGATGCCTTTCCTGTGCTACCCAAGGCCCAACGTCTGGCAAACATGGCAGCGTCCATGCTCTATTTGTTGACGTTGGAGGCGTGCAATATGTATGTGCACTGTTACTCTGAATCAGTACTTTAGAGCACTGGCTGAGTCAGACATGTGGATTCATAGAGGCATTACTGCTAGCTCAAAAGAGTTCCGACAAATAAGTGTACCTCACTTAACAAAGTGCAAAAGCCTTAGGGGGTCATTACGATGGCGGGCGGACTCGAGTGCACCCGCCACCGTAGCGGTGCCTGGAACCACCCGCCTGCGACGTGGCGGTCCCGCACGTGAAATTACGATGCGACCGCCACCGTGGCGGTCGCATCTTGCATGTTTACCATTGCGCCGGGTCTGCTGGCTGCAGCACCCGCCGCAATCAGGCCGCAATATTAAAAATGCATGTGGTGCCTTTCCCTGCACTACGTGGCAGGCACCACACGGTGCCTGCCACTCAGTGAAGGGAAATGCACCCAGTGCACAACCACCTCCCCCCAACATAAGGGGGGCCCGCAACAGGCCCCCAAAACCAATCCCCGCCAGCCTTTCAATGGTGGTTTACCCGCCACGGAAAGGCTGGCTGCGGCCAGCATCGTAATATGGCAGACGGTGCCTGCTAGGCACCGCCACCATTTTACACATGCTGACCGCTCTGCCAGGCAATCGGAATGATTGCCTGTGGCGGAAGCGTGGCGTGCGGTCTTTGCGACCGCCGCGGTCGCAAAGCGATTCCCCCCGCCATCGTAATGTGGTGGGGGAAAATTGCTGTCTGATGGTGGAGGGCACGCCACCGCACGGCTGGCGGTGGCGGGCCTTCCGCCATCGTAATGACCCCCTTAGTCACTTAGAGCCTTATTAAAAGTAGTAGTTGGAGGGTGGATTCCGGAGTGCCTGAGTCTTCGGTTCTGGCTGATATCTTTGCAATAAATAACAAGTATTAAAAGTTATTGCCACTGGAATGGGGAATAACATGCGCACCAAGGAATACTGGGACATTTCCGCATGCCACTTTCAATTCCGGGGCCCAATTAAGCACCCTTTAACACTTGCCATTTACTACCTGCTTTGAGAAGATGGTAAATGGCAGCGGAGGAGTGCTGGGGGGTGGGGCTTGGGGTGGAGTGGGAGAAGGGCGAGAGGACAGAGAAGGGCAGGGACACTCTAGGGCAGTGTTATCTGCTCACAGTGTGGTGTAAGAATGGGTGGGCTGGGGTAGGAAGCTATACCTCTGGTTGTAGCCCATGCCCGCAGCCATTGTGATTCACCAGCTGCAGATTCGCACCGGGTAGAACCAAGTCCAGAGTTTCTGGACCCAGGTTTAACAGGTTCAGAAACATGGAGCCTCTTGAAGGTGCCCGGAACAGAGTTGCAATGAGGCCCTAAGCCTTGCTGACAATGTAGATGTGCATAAAACAAGCAATGGCAAAGCCAATGGGTCTCGGGTTTGTGATATATTGGCTTTGCCAATGTTTTTTTTTTGCCATGCTGCACAACATCCTTGATAGAGGGCAGCATGGTTAAAGTAAAACAAAAAAAAAACCTTTTAGGCAGCCTCACGTGTCATTTTACAGACCTGCCCACCATGCATGTGTGTGCCTACAAAATGACACGTCCACTTTTTTGTTGTTTTTAGTTACCAATCTGAGTCAGATCGATAACTAAAAACGAAACATGCAAAAGTGTTTTTTAAAAATGTTTTTAAAGCAGGTAGGGTAGCAGAAGCAACGAGAAATGGAAGCAACTGGGGACAAAGCAATAGGCGGTTCGGAAGCACCACGGGCAGGGTGGGGGACATGGAAGAAACACGACGGAGGGCGCAGGAAAATGTAGCAACATGGGGAGGGACGGGGGACACAGAAGCCACACAGGGGCCAGTGAGGGTGTGAACACCACATGAAGAAACTCACGGGCGAGCGCAACAGGGAGGGGGGTGGGGAGAAGCACACGGGGACAGGTACAGCACAAGACGGGGAGAAGTACACGAGGGAAGCGGCTCACAAACACATGCATTCTCTGTGAATCCTTCCACAGAAGGAAAAAGCAGTTCCTAACATTGAGCAGAGGCACCAGGCAAACACACACATTGTAAAGCGGCAATGCACTCCGGGAGAAACTAACAAAAGATTGAGAAGGTGGGACACGAATAACAAGCAGGTAAATGAGAGTGATAGGAAAGCAACCAATAGTATGCAATGGGCGGGCTCCAAGCCCCTCTCTGATCATGGTCAGCCACAATATGACTCACAAGAACAGCATATGTGACGTGTTGGCTAGTAGGCTTGACCAAAACGAGCTGTAAGGTGTTTTGTGGGTCCGTAATTTACAATCTCACTCACACTACGTTTCTTTTTTGTTTTGGGCACTTACAGATTTGCTGGAGAAATCTCGAGTTGTGAAGCACGTGAGAGGCGAGAGGAACTTCCATATCTTCTATCAGCTGCTTGCCGGAGGGACACCCGACCTGATGAGTAAGTTCGGCAGCCCAGTCTCGCCCTGAGCACCGCACCAAATGAACTACCTTTTGGTGCCCTTAATAATACATAAAAAAATATCTCACCCTCCTCTAAGACATCCATTTTAGCCACACCAGAAAGATAATAGGCTGAGTCCATGCTGTCAAAATTCGACCCTGTGACCTTCAGATGCAGCAGGAACTTTGACCCAATGACTGTCATACTTGTTATCTTGTTTGTTGGGAGGCACCCTTTCAAAATTTGATTTTGAAGTTAAAGTCAAACACTTTATTTTCTAGTCCTGTAAAACGAGGAAATTATTTATTATTAATTGTAACCACAATGATCCTGACAAAAACAGCCCTGCCAAGTGCCATGCATCTCACGTTAGATTAACGCAGTTGCAGTAATTTTCCTGCATTACCGCAATATTGTTACCCAAAAGAACCGTGTCCTGAAGTGCGATAAAACTGTGTAGTTCCAGTTTCTTGCCTTTTCCGGGGACGGACGCATAAAAGCTGAGTTTGTTTTTCAAAAGCCACAAGATGGCGCTAGTGTACAACGGGAAGTACAGGAATCTCAATATATTGTGACGTGGAAATATCCTGCTATCACAGAAACTCATATGCAAGCCAAACGAACTTCAGAGATTTGAAGACTGAAGCACAAAACCACATACCCGCCTAATTAATGTAAAAATGCACCCTCTGCTCAAACCATTGTATCAAACAGATGTGGATGTCCAGCCTCTAAACAAAGCTTCTAAATCCATGCCAAAAACTGGGTCAGCCTAAACTACAGTAAAAGAGGGGCCTAATTGAAGAACTGTACATGGAGAAGATCCCCGCTGGGGCCCCTCTCACATCCTGTGGTCGGCCTGCCTCTGGTTCCACATGGCAGAGAGCCTGAACAGACAATGTCAATGGATTATGATCTGATCATGCCATTAATTTGATTGGTTGCCAGCCATGGAGGTGCAGGCTGGCTAAGGCAGGGAATCTCTGTTTAAGTTATTGTTTCCCTGGCGCCCGGCAACAGGTGTCCGACTTAGGCTGTGGGCTGTGCCATGCTGCTACTAAGTGTGGGGGACATTATACTGATCGCAAGAAAGTGTCACTCATATTAGTTGAATGCCACTCATACTTGCACTGAAATTATGAAAATGTCACACATAAGCATTCTGAAACCTTCGCAGCTATGCAAAAACAGTATTCATAATAAGGCATTAATATAGCACTTGCTGTCCCTTTCATTTCTTGAACCACTCTTGCGTGGCCGAAGATGCCGTGGTTGGCCCTCAACTTTTAGGATCTGCTCAAAAGCAGACAGTGAGTCAGTGAGATGTTTGAGATTCAGGCCTGGTAGAGTTAAAAGAGCAGATTTAAAGTTATAATGCAGATGGATTCTTTTTTAAACTCAGGAACGGTCCAAGGATGTCTGGTTTGTCAGGCAAAATAGCATGCTGCTGATAAAGTGCTTCCTAGTGTGCAGGAAGAAAGGCTGCTATTTCTAGCACAAATCCAGTCTTCAGTTTATTTCCAGTCACAATAAGATGCGTGGGTAGCTCTTAGGGGCACATGCATCAAAGTTAGGAATTGCGAGTCCTTAATAGCGATTATTAAGGAATCGCTATTAAGGAGTCGCAATTACCTATGCATGTAGGTTTTGCAATGAAAATTGCGATTCCTACATATTCCTTAATAGCGAATCGCAAATTGCGATTCGCTATTAAGGAATAGCTTACCATTCATTCCTATGGGCCTAGAGGCCCATAGGAATAAATGGGATTGCATTCGCAATTTGCGAGTATCAACTATGTACTCGCAAATTGCGCATGCAATTTCAAGGGTGCAAGGGGGCCAAAGGGCCACCCTGATGCACCCCCAAAAACATGTAAGTATGCACATGTGGTGCACACACATGTTCTAAGGGCATGTGTATGCACCACAATGCACTTTGAAAAATGCATCTTTTTTGCATTTTTCAAAGGAATTGCAAATTACAATCAACTTGAAGTTGATGGTAATTTGCGATTCGAAAATGCGAAAACGCAATTTGCGAATGCATGATGCATTGTATTTAGGGAATTGCAATTTGCGATCCTCTAACTGCATTCGCAATTAAGGGAATCACAAAAAATTGCGATTTCCTTAATTGCGAATTGCAAAAAAAGTACATGCATCTGAAAAGGCCATTTTGCGATCGCAAACGGCCGAATTTTGCGATTCCCACTGTTTGCGATGGCAAAATGGTTTGATGCATGTGCCCCCAAGAGTGGTAAACACTCAACACAACTTTAAACAATACTATTCTCGAGACTGATGAAGCTCCACCCTCAATGCCAAAACAGCTTTCTCAATAGACACTGGAAATTAACACGGTGCCGCAGAAGGGCTGTGCTAGAGCACAGCAAATGGAGGAGAAATAAGAACTCCCGTGACTTAACATTAACATCAACCAAACAATGGCAAAGCCAATAGGTCTAGTCTTAGCAAGCGTGCACTGTTTTTTAATTACTT
This sequence comes from Calotriton arnoldi, assembly GCA_963921515.1. NCBI lineage: Eukaryota > Metazoa > Chordata > Amphibia > Caudata > Salamandridae > Calotriton > Calotriton arnoldi. The sequence continues at coordinate 677,564 of CAWUFW010006086.1, read as the reverse complement.
TTTTTGGAAACGCAAAAAATTGGCAAACATAAAAATATCAAAATATAGGAGTGGCCCCAGCAGGTCAGTCACACCAGCCCTGGCACTGTGCACTCCTTTTTAGGCAGCTGTATACATGTGATGAGGAAAAATGCCTTCACTGGCGGAGCAAGGCAGTCAGTGGATGAAGTGGGCCCACCCACTGCCTCATGCTCTGTGCTGTGGTGGGCGGAAACAGAATGAGAATGCCACATACACAGACTATTGGATGAAGAGTGCTGGCTGAAAAACCCTATATGGATGTATAAATTTATTTATTGTTATGATTGTTATTTTTTTTTAAACATGAGGCTGGCTAGGCTGTCAAAGCTGTCTCTAGGCCAGATCTACAAAGAAAGAGAAGGGATTAGTTCCGCCAAAGGGAAGGAAAGAAGACAGCAAAGCACAGCTGAGCAAGGAAGCAAAGAGAAACACTCACTGGCCTAGGAACTGCAGAAACCTAGGCCTAGAGGACAAAAACCTTAACTTAATTAATCTTTCCCATCCACCCTCTAAGATCGAATGGACAACAGGGCTCACTGACTGGGGATTCACAGGGGAATAAGAGTGGGCAGAAGGGAAGGGTTCTAGGAGAAAACGCTAAACAATTTTTTTTTTTAAACAAACTTTATTCATCGTCTCCAGTTACAGTACAGATAGAAAAGACATAAAAGTATTATTTTCTTCATAACAAAACCATATAAATATGCAGTGTGGTAACGACATCCGAGAAAGACATCAGTGCGCATTCAAGTAATACAAACATGGTCCCACCTACACAGACAATCAGTGGAGCAGCCGTCATTGGAACGGATCGTATCTTCATGTCGTGTTGTGTAGCAATTAGCTTAGTACCTGTGTAAATAAATTGACAGTAACATACTTTTGATTAACTCCCCTCCCCCCACCCGCGCTGACGAGCCACACCTCCCCATATCGTTTCCAGTTTAATTGATAATTGCCCAGTGCCAGAATAAGTACTCTTATCGGGTGCAAGTCAAGGGTAAATAACGGAAATCCACTTATACATATGTTAATCTACAACAATGGAGTCCCCGGGTTTAACGTCTACAACGTCAGGATGTCAAATGCTTTGAAAGATTCCAACAGTTGGTCCCAACTCATAGCGATCGGTTCCTTCCTCAGGCCTCTTTTCTCTTCCCTGAGAATAACCACACTCTCTACTAGACCCCACCTCTCTACTTCATCTTTCCAACTAAGTATTGTAGGGGACCTTGGGGATTTCCACCTCTTAGTGATACCACGTTTAGCAAGGAGTAAAGCTAAGTCCGCAACCTGGTTTGTACTTTAAGTTCTTTACGTCTTTTGTATAGACCTAGTATACTTGCTTCTACTTTATGCCATCCCATGTTCCCTACTACCTCCTGTAGGATCGTGATTGTACCCCCTAATATGTCCTCAAGGTAGGACAGTCCCACAGCATATGTAACAGATTGGCGTCTTGCTCGGGGCATCGAGGACAGTGTGGCAGGAGAGCAGGAAAAATGGCATGCAGGCGATGGGGGGGTCAAGTACGCTCTTTGTGTGATCATATATTGAATGAACTTAAACCGGGAGTTACGGGAGACCCGTTTCGGGTATTCTAATACTGTTGCCCACTCCTTGTCAGACAATGGCCTATCAATATCTAGTTCCCATTTGGTACGAGTCGCGGCGAGGGGGGTAGGACGGTGAGCACTTATGCCCCGGTAGAACCATCTGGTTAAGTGGCTACCAGTCCCCATAAGGTACATTAGATGAACCAACTCATGGGTATCGGGCTCTGCACCATGAGGTGCCCAATATTTTTTAACATACCGTGTCAGGCTCGCATAGGTCTAAAACAGTGAATCTGTGACACCCCTCTCATTTATGAAATCAGAGTGTGTAAGTAGCATTTTATCACCAAATAGGTCCCCTATTGTCGTCACTCCAGCCTGCGTCCACGGGTCCAACCGGTGAGTGGATAGTGTTCCTGATGTAGTTGGGATGCCTAGTAAGGGAATATTCGACGAATATGCGGGAAGAGTATTCGTGTGTTTCAATGTCTGTTTCCAGTAAATGATGGCGGTTCTAAGAAGAGTTCCCGCTGTGTGATGCAATGTGCCGCTCGGAGAGAGTAGTCTGTGTAATGTACCCTGGGCCAGCATGCGCTCTGAATATGCTATTTCCTGTAAATTACGCCCAGCTAGCCAGTAGGAAGCCATTGTAGCCGAGAAGCTAAACAGTAGGCGTAGAAATCAGGAGCTCCCATTCCCCGAGCGTCGGATGGAAGCAATAACTTCATTAGGCTCAGGCGCCGTCTGCCTGAGCCCCAAATTAAGGAGATCAGAAGTGTGTTCAGGGTTGTGAATACAGCTCTAGGGATAACCACCGGGAGATTAACAAAATAATACCAAAGTCGCGGGAGCATGACCATTTTAGAAATTGCCAACCGTCCCGCGACCGATAGAGGGAGTGAAATCCAAAACGTAATTTGTGCCCTTAGGGACCAGATAGCCTTATGTAGATTGCCTTCAATTAAATCTGTTTTAGTTCTGTACACCTGTATCCCCAAATATTTAAAAGTATGATGAGCAATAGCTATCGTGCGGTGTCCAAATGGTATAGTCTGGTCAACTATATTAGAGCCAAAGGGGAAGGCTTGGGACTTCTCATAGTTAATGGCTAGGCCGGCTATGCGTTCGAATTGTGTGAACAAACTTGCTACAGGGAGTAAATTATTCTGCAAGTTCCTAGAATATAAAATGATATCGTCTGCATAAAGAGACAGGGCATGATGAGTATTATTGATGACTATCCCCCATTCCCTAGAGGAAGCTCGGAGTTTATGGGCAAGTGGTTCGAGGGCAAGGGCAAACATGATGGGAGAGAGGGGGCAGCCCTGCCTAGTGCCACGTTGTATTTGGTATGGGTCTAAAATGTATGCTCCTGTGCGCACCCTCGCTGTGGGAAGATGATATAATAATTGGATCCAGCGCGTATAATCCTGCGGGATCCTGAATTTCGATAATGCAGACAGCATGTAATCCCAACTCAATGTGTCAAACGCTTGAGTAAGGTCCAACGCTATGCATCCTGCTTCGGAGGTCTCTTCGGTACAGGAAAACATAATGCTACAGAGTTTACGTATATTTAGGGATGAACTGCGACCGGGGACAAAGCCACATTGGTCAATATGCACCAATCTCGGTATTAAGGGTTGTAGGCGGTTAGCTAGGATTTTGCTCAAAATCTTAACCTCCGTATTCAGCAGCGATAGAGGGCGGTATGAAGCTAACAGAGAATGATCCCTCCCGGGTTTAGGGAGCAAGGTTATTAATGCTTGTGTCGTGGAAGGGGGGAGTGCGCCAGTCTCGAAAGCCTCCGTATATAATTTATGAAGTTGTGGGGCCAGCTGTTGTATATAAGTTGCGTAAAATTCCACAGGTAAGCCATCCAACCCCGGAGTTTTGTTTCTAGGGAGGTCCCTGATTGCAGCCTTTATCTCCATTAATGCTATAGGATCAGCTAACATTTTCTTGTTCTCGTCAGAGACCTGTGGTAGTTCTATTGAGTCTAGGAATACAGCAACTTCCGAGTGAGCAATCTGTGGTGGGTCAGTGTATAATGCTTTATAATATTCATGAAAAGCTGCATTTATGTACAGTTGTGTAACAACCTTAATATGTTGGGATGACCAAATCGCAGTGATAGGGGTAGGGGGAACAGCATTCCTCAGGATCCGTGCCAGCAGAGTACCTGGTCTATCTGATTCTGCGTGTGTTTTATGTAGGTATGCGCTGTGGTCAATTATACGCAGTTGCTCCAGCAATTCCGCATATTTAATGCGTGCCTCCTGGAGGTCTGATTTAGCCGAGGGGTCCCGAGATACCCTAGTTTCAAGTGTGTGTAAACTATCTTCAGTGTCTTGCAAGTCCCGATGGATCTGTTGCCGAGCCCCAGTGGAAGTGCTAATAGCTGTGCCCCTTAACACCACTTTAAATGCTTCCCACTCCATTCCCGTAGAGGAGGATGTACCCGCGTTCTCAGAAAAATAATGAGTTATGGCGGATTCGAGTGCTGCATGATATACTCTGTTCTCTAAGTGACCGGGGTTAAAGTGCCATGTGGGCACAGGTGTGGGGACGCAGCCCCAGGAAAGTGTAATCTCTAATGCACTATGGTCAGATATTGTTTTGCCCATGAAGGCGGCTCGAGTGGTCCAGGTAACAAGTGACAAGCTACACAAGATATAATCAAGCCGCGTATGGAGGTCGTGGGTGGCCGAGTAAAATGAGTACTCTCTCATGCCCTCGTTATGCTTGCGCCAGACATCCGCCAGGTTCCACCCCCGTGCCCAATTAAGTAATGTTTTCGAGTGGCGTAGTGTCGGTGCCCCTGCCAGAGGAGGGTGGGATCTGTCCATAAGTACGTCCGCCACAGCATTCAAGTCACCTCCAAGTACCCATTCGACCTCAGACCAATCGGTCAGAGCAGCATTACCTCGGGCATAGAATGCTTCATGATCGGAATTAGGTGCATACAGGCTACCCAGGACTATAGGACCCCCATCTAGATTACCCCGAATTAAGACAAATCTACCCTCCTTATCTATGCGTTGGTCCTGTACTTCGAACGGAACCCCGGATCTCAGCCAAATAGCGGTCCCCCGGGCAAAAGCAGAATAAGTTGTGTAGTACAGTTGCCCCCTCCATTTGCGTTGTAATTTGGTGGTTTCCTGAGCTGTGAGATGCGTCTCTTGTAGGAAGACTACCTGTGCTTTGCGCCGAATCAATTGGGCATGTATTCTGTGAGGTTTATGGGGTGAACCCATTCCCCTAATGTTCCATGTGATGCAAGTGTATGATTGTGATACTCGATCTAGCCATTAGTGTGCGTCAAACTAGGCCAAATAGGAAAAAGGACAACTACTGGGAGAAACGGCCAGCCATTCCCCTGTGTAAACACCCCAATACACGGTCCAACTACGGAACTAGGTACGACCAAACTAAAATAACAACACACAAAGAAATAAAGAAATTGAACATGAACATTTGCTACTGCAATGGGGATCATGGCTAAAAAATTTGCTTTGGGAGCCGTTCGCACTCCGTAGGAACTGTCTCGCCTAAGCCAAATAGGGAGGGGGTACCGCCTCCCCCCAGCCCCGGGGCCCCCACCAAGGCGCCACACAATAGTGTTACAGTTTCAATAAGGGCAGACATAAGGCACAGTGCTGGCATCCACCTCCAACTGAGGGGGAATCCCCATACATGAATCTGTCACAAGTGGGAAGCATAATGTGTCCATGTAATTGTCCTACCTTCACAGTGGGGGAACCTTATATCACCCCTCCTAATGGTATCACCTTCACTCACAAAGTACATCGATGGGAGTCCGCCCAAGCATGTAGGAACAACACAGTTCTAAGGAATCCTTCTGTGTGGCTGTCAGTTGAGGAGCGCATTCTCCATATGGGATGACAACGACGAAAATAGAGGTGGACTACGCTCCGGCTCCGACTGGCCCGCATCTCCCGTGGAGGATTCGTCGTCTGTGATTGCCCTTGTGTCTCTGAAGGTGGCAGCAGAGATGATAGCCCTCCTCTGTTCCTCCAGGACCTGTGCCGACGTTGGGGTAGCGTCCTCCTCATATCGCTGGGGTTTGGTACATCGACGCTGTGATTGTCTTCTCCTGGGTTGGGTCTCTCCAGAACGTCGATTAGACGAATCAATAGGCAGATCAGGGAAGGTATGTTCAATCCACTCCCATGCTTCCGTCGAGGTATCAAAAAATGGCTTTTTTGGTCATGAAGTATTTTAAGTTTCGCCGGACACAGGAGTACATACTTAACATTAATGGTCTGCAAATGTCGTTTAACCCCCTGATATTGCGCCCTTTGCTTTTGCACTTGGAGAGTGTAGTCAGGAAACAGGGAGATACGTACATTATCCTTAAGTATCGAAGCTTTCTCTCTTGCGTTCTGTAGTATCTCATCACGGTCCCTGTAATGAAGCACTCGAGCTACCACAGGGTGAGGTGGCATACCCGGCACTCGACGACGTGCAGGAACCCTGTGAGCTCTTTCAATACAAAAAGTGTCAGACAAGCGTCCCGGTGGTATAAGAGATTTAAGCCAAGTTTCAATGTAGAGCGTAGCATTTTGTCCCTCCACGTTCTCCGGCAAGCCAATAATGCATACGTTGTTACGACGTGCTCTGCCCTCTGCATCTTCAACCCTCTCCTGAAGCTGTACTATCTGGTGTTGCATCCGCTCCAGCTCAGTTGAATGTTCTTTCTGCTTGGGATTAGGTCTTGTACTGCCGTCTGGTTTGCGGAAACCTTGTCGGCCAATTTCTTATGATCGTCCCGAATGAGAGCGATGTCCACCGTCAGAGTCCCCAGCTGCTGCTCCATCAGCGCCCGAGATTGGCGAATTTCCTGCAAGATTAAATACAGCTTGCCCGGTTGGGCGTGCCCCGCCGTGGGCGGCACCATCTCCGTGGAGGTGGCAGTTGAAGCAGGGCTAGAGTCCTCCATGTCCTGATTCCTGCCCTTCGTCCGCCCAATCTTATCACAAGAGGTGTAGCAGGGTCAATGGGAAGGATAAAGGGGTAGCGGTCCCTGGCGGTTGTGGGTTGCGCCACAGCGAGTACGGATATGATTAGTATCTCACAGGCAGTTTGTACTCCGAAACCCCTAAAAAACTGGAGCCATGAGTATGAGTGTCCCGGCAAATGTACCCTTCACGATCGCCAGACACCTCGCTGTAGGCTACCGCCCAGATCAAGTGGTAGTAAGGCCAGGCTTGTGTGGCATTAGACTGCCCCAGTTCAATGCCAGAAGGGTATCCGCATGCTAACCCAAACCACCGGCCGTAGCAATTCACCAGTACCAAGCATGTCCGTAAAGCACCAGTGGATTGCCAGATAGAGGAGTAGTCCTTGAGTAGCTATTAGTGTATGAGCCGGGGACAGAATAAGGTGCAATTTATAAGGGAACAGAGAAGGGCGGCGCCCCCGCCAGCTCCAACCCAAAGTAGACACCGCACCGCGTAGTATCTGTCCTGTAGTGCACCCAAGAGTAGGTTACAAGCCGTTCCGCCGTAAAGGTAACTCCGTGGTCTAACGGCCAGAAGAGATTCCATCCGGCAACAGTCTGAGCAGGAACAAGTGCAACCTGAGGGACCCGAGCGTACGCGCACCGCAACCGGGTCAAATGGCTGCAGCAACCACCGTGCAGAATGAGGGGGCCCCTCCAAGGCGGCCAGCCAGAACTTCCCCACAGTGTCCGCTCCCCCGGGGTAGGTGCAGGCCCAGATCAGTAGTGGGGGGGGGGCACGCTTGTTACAAGTCCCAGCGCGCCCCCAACAGAAGTAGAGCGCAGGGGACTCTAGCCGCCGCAAACAGTTACTCCATACCCCTATGCGCCGGGCAGAAATCAGAGCGGACTCACCGAGGGTGGCTCAGCCGATGAGTCAGCGGGTCAGTTCGAGTCCACACCAGTGCCTCCAGGCCAGGCCGACGGTCTCAAGAGGCACCACACCACAAGCAGCATAAATCCAAAAAAGAAGCTGCCGGTCGGCTCGGGGCTGCGCCGCTCCGCAGTCAGACCCCTGCGCACGCCGATGGACGTCGCAGTCTCCGGGACCACAGCTCGCTGCGCCCAGCAGGGCGTCCCTCCTCTAGAAAACCCTAAACAATTAAACCATATCAGCCCACACAAAATCAGAGGGGGTGGGGAAACAAGAACCAGGCATTTGGGAATCACAGGGGCAATGCAGGAACCGAGGACACTGGACCGGTTAGAAATCTCCTTCCAGCCCAAGGCTCAACCAGAGAACTGGTACCAGCAACCTATGCCACCCACCATTCCCCACACCCACCACCAGCACAGAGTGTCGGAATACCTGCACCCCCACTTGATGCATCACGGAGAGACAACCCAAATATATATTAACTCCACATGGTTGTAAAAGCCCCATACAGACAAAAAACCCTGCAATCATTCCACACCAGATGTACTCATTGGACACAGGCACAGGCATGCCTATGGGCACCGATTTCCACAGAGTATTCACCCTGTGGGCAAACCTTCAACGGCAAACAAACTCTGCACAAAGGTGTAAGTACCTGGCAAGCAAGTGCTATCCAAAAACCTCATAACAACACATAAGGTAACGTAAAAGAAGGATAGAAAGGAAGCAAAGAGAGAGTGCAATCAGATATCTTAGAACAAATACAGCAATCTAAAATAAAAGCATACTGAAAATTCATGTAAAAGCATTCTCCCAATTTGTAGGCCTGTCTGGAGACAGCTTAAGATATTGCTAGAGCGTGTGGCATCGACACACAGTAGACCGAGAAGGGCTATGGGTCAGCTCGCTCAGCCATTGCTTGGTACAGATGTCATTCACATTTTGGATCCGCTCACACAACAGCCATTATGGGTTGTCACTCTCAGACATGGCGTAAGGACAATTTCCTCTTTCCTTGTATTTGACCATTCCATTTGGGCAGTAGGTGTACATTGATAGGGAAATACTGGCACACATATCAATTAATGTATTGATACAGAGAATATTTTTAACACATTCTCTACAGTCCCGTGTTTAGTTTAAATACCAGTTAACGCCCCTTTTTATTAATACTATGTGTTAAATACGCATTTGAAAGACTGAAAGGTCACTTGCAGTAAGTGAGTTATTTAGCTTACAGCTCACTTACCGACTGGTGACATCACAGTCCTCCAATATCCCACTTCTCACACCATTCTGATAGGGAAATACTGGCACCCTCCCAAGAGCAAATGAATGAAACTTACCAGACATAGCAGGTTGCTCAGAAACAGAGCAAAATGTATTTATTGGTACCAAATGCATGCATCATTGTTGATCAACAAGGAAGAAGTCAGGTCTCCTGCCTTAGGGGCTCTCTGACTGCTTCTTCCCAGAGTGACTGGTTTCTGGGTGCTCTATGCATTTAGTAATGCCATGTCAGCGGAACTAGAATAAGGCACCAAGCCAAATATGGCTAACAGAGATGTGCAAGATCTGCACCATGCCAATTATAAACAGCTAGATATGGGCAGACCAGAAAGGCTGGCTCGGCACTGTGTAAGCAACTTGCACAACCAGATAAGGAAACTATCATGAAGTCAGGACAAGCAAAGTGGCCTCTAAGGGGGTTGAGAATAGCTGTTGAAGCTTGTCCAGTCAAGGTCAGATAGGAAGCCCTTTGGAGCTCCAGGCCTCATGTTAGTGTGCTATATCTAAGCATGATATCTTTGAAGTGCATACACATGAATTTATATGGGCATATATATATATTTCTCAACATACATGAGGTCGCCTAGGGAGATGCATCCTGTTTTTTGTACAGCACTCCATTGCTGTGATGCTAGGTTGGTGCTCTGTAAATACTTACATACATGCACCCCTAGTACATCAGCAACAGGTCTTCAGCAAGGTCCATGCCATTAGCATCCCTGAACTTCACAGCTGACAGACACCCATGCAGGGAGTGCACTCTAGTGGTGGGGACTACTGAGGTCAACTAACTGCACGAATAAATATATACATAAAACGTATGTACTAGAGCCGCCCCGCCTGCTAGGTTGCTTAACGGGTTAGAGGAAGCATTGCATGAGACACCGGCTCTGTTAGTCAGTATTCTCTAAGCTTTAACAGGATGTAGAATATACTCAGACACTTGGGACCCGATTCACAAAAGGGCTCCGCAGTCATGGCGGAGACCCCGCACTCGTGGCAGGGGCCCACACTCGTGACGGAGGCTCCGCAGTCATGGCGGGGGCCGCACTCGTGGCCGAGGCTCCGCAGTCGTGGCGGGGGGTCGCACTCGTGGCGGGACCTCTGCATTGCAGTTTCTCATTCCGGAGGTGCCGCCACGACTGTGGGGCCTCCGCCACAACTGCGGGCCTCCATCACGAGTGCGGAGGCCCTCTGTGAATCGGGCTCTAAGTATTTTTTCAGGGTATGGAAGTGCCATTAAGTAAATACTGTTTGGCTTGGTCAAGGAATGGGTGCGTATCGTCAGGTACAGGATTAGTTGCACATCACCAAGATCTACTGAGTTGTAAGCGAGGTGTGTTTTTGCAGTTCACTGAGGCCTGATTTTAAAGTTGTAGGGCTAGACCAGGCAATCCTTGAGCCTGCTGCCCTCAAACAAAAATCAGGATGAAAGTCTTACCTGGTCCACAGAATAAATAACAAAGTACTTCTGTGTCATTTCTTCCTCCCCAATAGAAAAACTGAAGCTGGACCCAGACTGCAGCAAGTACGCCTACCTCAACAAGGAGTCTCACAGCCTGGAAGGCGTGGATGATGCTGAGAAGTTCCGGGAAGTTCAGGTACGACAGCGCTGATGGATCGATGGGAGGGTTGGACACAAGGGTCCAACCGTGCAGGAGAATGTCCTCCATCCCAACAATTCAATACCAGAACACCAGAGATGAATCGACGGACTAGATGGTGCAGAGGGGATGGTATTTGATCTATCTGGCCTGATACGCGTCGTAAAATCCATATATGTAATTTTTGATTGATGTCTCGATATGGCGAGGATTTCCAACTCCTGTATCACTCTATGTGGGGACATATTAGTGCGAAGGATATCTAGAGATATACGGCATTGAGGACTAGGAGAATATACAGCAAGTTATCCCTATAGCTGTGGATGTCGTTTATGTGTAAACAAAAGTACCCACAGGTAGCAACTGTGCTACCCTTGCACCACACTCGCTACCACTGGTCTCTAGAATCATGACAACCACATCAGGTGCATAAAGCAAGCAAGGTTCCAAGAACCCGCTTTACTTCTTGTCGTTTTTATTCCTTGATCTTGCCTTGGCCGTTCAGCAGAAAACAGGAGGCTGTTGAGGCGCTAAAGATCTTCCAATAGGTTAATCCTGTGATGGTATTGGGGTGAACGGGTGAGTCCCTGGTATTTTGGTAAATTCACACCTATGCCTGCAGGGCCGAACAGGGAACAAGAACCAGCCCTGGCAATTTCGTCTGACCGGCTGAGGGGGGTGGGGGTTAATGCTGCGCTTTTGTTACAGGGGGCGGATATTGCAGCACTGCTGCAAAACCAGCCCCGAGTAGCAAAACCGGCCCCCACAGGCCCAAAACCGGCCCCCACTCTTCTGGCCCACCAGGAAAACGCCCAGTGCCCGCTACGGCCAGTCTGGCCCTGTTACTGAGGACGTTTGCCTGGAGTATGCTGTTGCCGTATACGGTTATAGTGAGCAAGGGCTTGATTATTCAACCAGTACAGTGGTACTTCACAGCTGTATGACAGTATTGACTGACTGCAGCTGCTAAAAGTAGTAGTACTAGTAGGCCCTGATGAGTTGGTGAATGATTACCTGAGAGCTTTTTCAATGTAGTGGACCCTCAGTATTGTTAGTAGTGTGTTCTGCTGTCTTGAAGGGTGCTAGTTTTTAAGTAATGGTTTTTGGAGGGTCTGAGAAGTTATTGGTTACTTTTTTATGAATCCCCCGCACTGAATTATTCTCAGGTGTCACGAGGAGGCATTTGCTGGATTAGAGAAACTTGTGTGTTATTATTCAGAAAAAACCCTGTCTACTAAGAACAAAGTAGCATTAGTCAGGATGCTCCAGAAAGCTCTTCAAACTCAGACCTTGCCACTGTTTTGTGCATTCATTAACTTTTTCAATTTACTCATCAGGTTGTTGTGGAGTCCGATGCTTCGTTGGGGGGTTCTCTAGAAACAGAAAGTTAGCGTGACATGGAGAGGTTTCATGGGCAGAAACATGGAGGCATGGTGTGAGGCAGTGTGTACTCGCACTGTTACTAACCAGGATGGGTTTCAAATAAAGTCTAGATGTGCTGAAGGAATATACAGTTGCACATAGAGATAGGGGCTACCCAATTGTTCAAGGGGCTGAGGTAGATTGTAATCACAAAAAACTGTCCGGGGACATATTTAATCAGAAATATCTCAGAGGGAATATGTTCTATTTAGTGATGTTTATTATCTCATGACCACGTGTCTACATTCATAAAACGCCGGCACCCACCTGCATATGGTCAACATATAACATATACCAATATTTACAAACACATTTAAGACAAAACATAAAACAGGCTATGTGAGGCCTAAACAGTGTTCCTCATAGGGCAGTCCATAGAGGGACAAAGGTTTGTGGTTTTTCATGGAACGGCCCCTTCGTGGACAGACTCTATGTTTCGGTCCTATTACGGCAATTCTCTAGGACCATCATCCGAAGATAAAATGGTTTTGGTCACAATTGAATATGAAAAATAGTGCTTTCAAACATATAGATGAAGATGCAGCTAGTTCATAAATCTACTGCTTATACCGGGCAATATTGTGATGGAAATTCTGCAGAACAATCTCTTCCAAACGCCACAAATACTATTTTGAGGAATATACAGATCATAACTAATGAGTTATCAATTTGAGATGCAAAACAGTTGGGAAGTTAATGATGGGTGTTAGGGGTTATTTGGGAGCAGAGAAGGATGGCGATTGTTTCCAAATATTTATAATTCGGTTTGTCTGTAAGATAATACATTTAGCTCTCTCTCATTATGTTTAGCTGCATCCACAGAGGCCGTATTAGTCAATGAATGGACTGACTCTTTAGGGAGGTGTTTCTGTTTTTCCTTTGAGGAAACCAGGTTTCCCACCTTTAAGTGTAGTCTGCATCAGGTGGAAGCACCCGTATACAGAAATCCTTAGGCCTTCAGTGGTTGAAGTTATCAGAGCTGACAATGGCCTACTTTCTGGTTAGGTAGATACGATCGTGCATTTTCTTTTGTGGAAGTTCATATACATTGAATATCACCGAGACAGAGATCTTTGGTTACTGAATTATTCAAAGCGAAAAGAAACATTTATTTTCCAGATTTGCACCCAGAGTGGACATGGCTGGTGTTGCTATATCGGATAAGACTATTGTACTCCTCTCTCTCTCTCCTCTCTCTCTCCCTCTCCTTCTCTCCTCTCTCTCTCTCTCGTCTCTCTTTCTCCTCTCTCTCTCTCTTTTTCTCTTCTCTCTCTCTCTCTCTCTCTCTCTGTGGGCGTGTTTCTGGTTCACATGTGGCAGGTTCTTTCAAACATGGCGGCTTGCACGCTTGGGGAGCCAGCAGTAAGATCTGCATCGGGGGAGTTGTCAGCTAAAATTAACGCGGTGAAGCGAAGTTGAAAACGAAGGCCGTGGGATCACAGCATTGTTGAACTTGGGTTACTAGAGGAAAATGGCGCCGTGGTGTTTCAGTGAAAGGTCTAAGAAACCCCTCTCAAGGGTTTGATGTCTCATCTTTCAGAGGGAGGGACGTTCTGAGTAGGAGGCCTACTCTTCCCTTGGGTGCCAGTGTTATTTCTATTGGTTTTATTGTGGTGTCCCAGGACCAGTGGGCGCCATTGTAATTATATTCAGATAGGGCATGTAGTCGTCCCTATGCAATTGACAGTGACTGTAGTTTCAGTGTAGCTTCTATAGTCAGGCCTTAGTTTCTACCCTGCAGTGAATGGTTTCTCAGTAATTTATCAGCTTCTCTTTCATCGGGTTTCATAGCTATATGTACATAGACAGCAAAAAGAATTGTTGGATGGAAACACTGGAAACACCACTTTCGAACCACGGGAAATTTCTCCAATTGCTCCATTCTGTAGTTCTTTAGATTGACTTTGCGTTAGAGAAAGGGACCGGCCATATTTAGATCATTTTTGGCCCCTTCCCCAAGGGACAGTCCATTCTGAACTCCTGTACCACACTCCCTGGAGGGAAGACCCGACAACCGTTTGAGGGTCAATTAGCCGGGTAATGGCAGCACCTATTGGGTACGATGCTCAGAAAATACAAAAAATAGGTATGAAGTGCCATATCAAATAGTCAGTAATAATATAAAAATAACAACAATATAAATGATTCCAGCCTGATTGGGCCTCACTGGTGAGGGGCAGCTTTTTGTCTTCGGGAAGAATCAGCCTTGTCCTTGGATCTGTATACTGCTTCTATAGGAGGATGGGTCCCCAGCAGCAGCAGGAGGGTTTCAGGGTTTATTTAGGAACTAAAAACGTCCTAAAAAAAAAATCTGAACATGCTCCACCAGAGGTTGTATTAAACATTGTGCCCCGGGGGTACAGCGGGCATGTACGCTCGCTTTGTGTGCCCTTGGGACAAAATGCTATTACAAAAGGGGCCGCAGACACTTGTGGATCCCCTTCTGTAGTACAATAGCGCAAATGCACATGTAGCGCCACCCTATCATGAAAGGACATTCCCTGAGGAGGGATTCACTTTGCCTCTGCACCTGCGCCATATTACTGACGTGGATGCACATGCCTAAAGACTGCCCTGTAGCGGGGAAAAAGGAGGTCCAGTGGACCACCCCAGACATCCCCTTCAGGTGAGTGCGGTCACTCACTGCACCTGCCTGCAATGGGATATCTCTCTCCTCTTGAAAGTGCAGGTGACGTGCCGCCTGCAGTGTGAAACATGTAGCGACTTTGAAGCAGCCATTTTGTATTTCACTTGAATGCTCTGCCCCAGTGCAACGCAAGTTAGTGGCAGCCCTGGGGGGCAGCGCATTCTCCATAACAGGCGGCACTTTCCCTGTTTACACCCGGGGCACCTTTTGAAAGGTGCGCCATGGCGCAAATATGGAAAGTGTGCCTTATATATAATACGTCCCCATGTGATGAATTGTGCCCGTATGACAGTGGTGTATAGTTCCCGTACAATAATGGTGTTTTAGTTCATCTGCAGTAGCACTGTTCATGTAGTTTAACCTCTACTGTGGTTATTGTGTCTGTCCTTTGCACAAGTTAATCTGTTGTTGGATCTCACTTATCTTTGTAAAATATTTGTTTTTGTATATAGACTGTGGTCTTTTATGCTGCTCATGCTATTGCCTATGTTGTCTTGGAAAGTTTTCACTCTTGATCCATGTGTGCACGACATAAAAATTATCAATGAAGGACAAAAATCTAAAGATCAAATTTTTTGCTGCGTTTTCTAGAAAATACTTCGAATTGCATGCACTATTTATTGACAAAGACATTGAAAAGCTTATTTAAAGAAAAATCACACTCTCTGCCCTGCAGAAAGCCATGGATGTCATCGGGTTCTCGGATGAGGAGGTGACCTCGCTCCTGCAGGTGGTGGCGGTCATCTTGAAGTTGGGCAACATTGAGCTCAAGGGCAAGTTCCAGGCCAATGGCATGAGTTCCAGCTATATTGTGGAGTCAAAAGGTCAGTGGCTGTCACACGACCCTTATTCAGCGGTAATCCCCGCTCTTAGTCTATTCACCTCAGTGTCTATGGCTACTGCTTCAATTTTTAACAATCCCATCATTCTCTTGTCCACCCCACACCTTGCTTGTGGTGTACATGGATAAGGAAGTGTTGACAGCCCCCACACACAGCAGTGTTTATCGCTCTTATTTTTTAACGTGGACATCTATCTCCATGCCCACCATGCATATGGTCTGCAATGTGGCTAATAAGTCCTCTGTTGATTAAAAATTAATTTTATTAACCTTGTAATTCTGAATAAACACCTTCAGAATCTTTCTGTGTAATTATTTAATTCAAATCTCTTCATAATTAAATAGTTTAATTTGCCCATTTCATTTACCCTGTGCATTTTGAGTTTCTTCAGGTGTGATACCTGCTATTGTAGAAATCAGTCTTTTAACTTCAAGTATAAAGAATATTTCATACATAGTTACTTAATGAGGTTTAAACTAAACATATCAGTATCTACTCGGTGATATTATCAACAATTATATAGATTAACTTCTGTGATCAGTGTTTTATTTGTGCATAGGATGGCCTGGAGACCGGCTTCCTCCATTATGCACAGTGAGCCCTTCACACTAGGTCTTTACTTCCTCCGTGCCAATGTCCCTGTTACAAGTCTATTCTCCATGCCTGTTGTAATCTTGAACATCTTGTAACATCAATAGAACTAAAAATAGAAACTCTTTTTTGCTGACTCATTACAGACCTTTCAAACAAATATACTCAAATTCAATTTTTTATTTAGCCCCTTGGCATCCCTGTTTTCAATTTTTCAGCCAATCATACTTCTCTGGTGATAAATGTTTGTCTTTGACACATTCTCTTATAATTTAGACTACCTCCAAAACTTGAAATCACATCTCTTCTAAATTATGATGAAACTCTTGCTATCAAGATCCTTTTATTGACAGGTTGAATTACGTTTTTATGCTCAATCCACTTGACCTTAGCTGTTGGGACATTTCAAACAAAATATACAGTTTTTAATTGCATGCTGCTAATAATCTTAAGAAGATTTTATAACCACTATGAGAAATACATATGTAGTCAGTCTGAATAATATTATTGCAATGTGAACATTGCAGACAAGGGTAAGTACATTTCTTTTGTTACTCAAATGTACTATTTCCTTGTTGTCTTGTTTAGCATGCATAACCATGATTCTTAAATGTCCAGACCTTTGATATGCGTGAAATGGTTTGCTCTCAGATATGTGTCTCATCTCATCATCTTGTTTTAACATAGTCCACTGTTTATTTAAGATTCGTCTAATCTCATGACTAGATTTAGACTATTTGAAAACTTACACCATATGCTTCATCTCAGTACCATTTTCTGTGTTTGTTGTAATTTACTTCAATCCATGCGCCCAGCCTTTTGTGCTACTGTCTGTAAAGTTGTTTTAAGTAATCCTATCCGTTAAAAGTATTGCAACTCTTCATTTTCTGACTGTGAGTAAAATGATTATTTGCATTGTGAGCTTGGGAGATGTTTTGTGAAGGCACTGGGTGAAAACGCTTGTATTGCAATAAGTTATTCCGGTCTGTTATACAGACGTCTGTTGATTTTGTTGTCCTTGATACTCCATTCTACTTATAGAAAGTGTACATGTTCTTGACTTAGGCTTGTAATGAACTTCAGACGACTATATACTTCATTCAGTTTTTCTACTTTACTTGTTAGAGACGATTCATCTCCCATTCCATATAACAAAGATATCATCAATATGTCTTTCAAACATTGTTGACTGATCCATCTATTCTTGATTTGTCAAAATATGTTCTGCCTAAAAAAGACATTGTGTCTGTAATGAAAGTCAATGTTTTCTGAATCAAAGTTTGGAAAATAGTATCTGGATATTTAGATATCGGTTACCAGATCAAATTGATTCCCAATAGTATTGGCTGACAAGGAGAATTCAATAAATCTTTATATATTATTGAATTATATACATGTTTGGTACATTTGGATTACATTGTATCACATAATTGTCTGTTTTCTTTGATATTCAGCCATTCTCTATGGTTCCTGGAAAATTATTTGTAACATGACTTGATGTTGCAAAGTCAGATCTCTAACCATTTACACGTATGCTACTCAATTATTTTCCTTTGATACATCTCGGAGTCCATCACCGCAATGGCTCTCCATTTGTCAGCGCTCCTAATGGTAATCTCTTGGTTTAATTATAACCTAAGAACTATTTGTTTGTCCCTATTGAACAGGCTTGTATGTTTGTTGTTTCCTGTAAATTTACGATGACATGTGTTTCATTATAATTTTCTCAAAGAGTTGCACTATTGCATTATCTATTTATGAATTCAAAAATCTTCAGTAGATTGATCCTGGTCTCTTTTTAGAATCTCTTCTTTCAGTTGCACGAAAAATAACCATAATTTGATCTTATTATAAATGAAAAGAATTCACCTTACACTTCAAGTGGGGCTTTGCAACATATGGGAACATATGTCATTCCTTCTTTTAACACTGTAGTTTCCTCGTCCCATAACTCATATTTTGAGATATTTGCAACTTCACTTTCTTCACTAGCAATTGTCTTTTCTCTTTCTTTGACTCCTCTGTTTTTTGTTTGGTCTACATCTAAAAAAAGGGTCTGATAATCTGGGGGCCATTTTATCATGTGTGTTCACTCCAGATGTTGACAGTGTTGCCTGTTCTACCAGAGAGTATCCATTTTCTTTTGAGTTGTTTGTCTTTGTATTTTAATCTTTCTTACTTGTTCTTACTGCTTGTTTGCCATATCTGCTGTCATTCTTGGCTTGTTCTCATCCTGTCCCACCCCAAACATCCAGCACCTTTGAGGATCGAGCACAGAAATACCCTTAGACTGTCGCTAAGGTCTTCAGTCATGAGCGCTACCACTTTCTGCTATTTCAGTACTAAGACCCACTCAGTTTTAGCAATGCGCATTAATCTTGACCTATAGCTCTCTCTCCTGCTATGGGAGGCCCACAAACAGCTTTGCCAATAATTCTCATTCGGAATTGGAGCACTCCCAGCTATTCAATTCTGAATATTGTGCTCTGTTCTTTCCACAGGGCTGTGCGCTCAGCCTATTACAGAGAATAGCTCTAGGATGTACAGGGATCCAGGATACAGAGGGAACATGTTCCTCATCACATGATCGGTGGAGTTCCTGAGCACCTTTCCTCCCCATCCCTTAATCTACCAAGTGATCCAACAGTATATTTTGTGTTTTGATGATCCTCCTAACCAGAGCCCCCAATCATAAATGCTCTTTCCTCCTTTGCCAAGCATACAATCTTCATCCTGAATCACATTTATATATCTCGAAAAGGGTTAGCTCACTCGGCTTTCCTTTCCACTGACGCAATTGAAAGTATGCTTCTCGATGAGCCAACGGTTCTCCATTAGAACTATTTTGTTTCTCTCTAGGATTTTCTTCAGATGATTTGGATAAATAGTCTCAATGTAAAAGTTACTAGTGCATTTTTTGAAGCTGTACGCTGGTGAGGGAAGTTTAATTTGCTGAGCTGTCCTGTTGGCTATCTCAAGTCATTTACTTATTATTGGGGTTAAATGGATATTCAAGCTAAATTACTGTATGGCCGGTAGGGTTTACAAAAAAGACTCTTACACTCCATTGCTTCAATAAGTGGCACACTGATGGGGCTTATGGAATATTCTTGCTAGAAAGGAAGCTTAGAACTACTGTGGGATTTTATTTTTTGTTTATCCATTTCAGTAAATTTCCCCCCTGATCATACTGAGCCAATTACTTGTTTTTGAACCATACATTTTTATGACAGCAGGTACTAATATGTATACACGCATTCGATCATCTTAAGGTAGTTTGCGATTTCCGTATTAGGCTCACAATATCTTTTTACAGCTCATATTGTAAAAAGCTGACAAAAGGTTCCTTAGTTAGGACCTCTCAGATTTGACAATGATAGCAATGATGAGCAAAGACCCATTCTGAAGGGATTATCATCCATAATAGAATGATCCAGGCAAGTAGAGTTCCATCACTGATCATAAAGTTAGCTCTCCCGGTACACTACTTGCAAATCTATCCATAGCAAGCCAAAAGTTTTGGTTCTTCAAAGGTACTTCCCTAGCTAGGAGATCTCTTGGACAGCCACATGGACCTCTCTGTGTTCATTCAGTAGGCATTATTTCCTGAATACTAAACCTATAAAAATGCATAGCGTGGCCAAGATCCTTGTCAACTGTGTCTATGTGGCTATGCTTTCACTCCAAGCCAACCCATTCTGCCTGGTAATTGTTTGCTCTAGCTGGTGATATGATAAAAAATGTACAAGTAGTACTAGTCTACTATAAGACTTCCTATTCCATGCTCACTGGCTTTCTTCAACTTAGCTTTGGCCTAAAGTTTAATAGTGGTCTGGCTTAATTAAAAAGGGAAGCATCTGAAAGGCAGTTCTCGGTCCTCCCTCCATGACGACAGTTTTACTGGTAGTAGGTAGTATAAGAAAGAGTATAGACGAGGAGTTACTGGTAAGTAACTTTCTTTCTCAGGGAATTTTTGGTCAGATTCATTGCAGAATTGTCACTGAAACAAGTTAATTTAAAGAACGTCTTTCAGTTTTGATGTTTTAATGAAAGCAAGAAATGGCTAAAACTTTTTTGTTCATACATACTATGGGGTCTTTGCAATCCCTAAAATATCTGGTAGTGTAGCTTTTAATCAAGTAATGAAAACGCCATATTCCAAGTGGAAGACCTCATTGCCAGATGATTTCAAATGGATTCTGCTCTTCAGAAAGATGAAGTGTCTTTCATTTTAGGAGTTGATATGGGGGATGTTTACACTGTATGAGGGCCCAATTCATAACATTAATTGAGTATGTAAGTGTTGTTTATATGTACAAAAAGCCACCTTTTTTAGGAGTTTCAAGCCACTTTCGATTTCCACAAAAGATGATTTTGCCACTGACAAAAAAATGTAACTTACACCAAAATGTTCATGTGGGAGTTCCAGGACAGAAATGCCCTAAAAGTGTCGGCATAGTGGCACATATACTTGTTTGAGGGTACTCAATAACTATTTCCAAATCCATTCCCCCTATGGACGTTATCTGAGATTTACTCCTGCGCTGCGAAAGGGAATGGCCAAGGCACAACCCCCAAAATTGGTTCGGAGGTGAGGTTTTAGGGAAGGGGGTTCAACTAGGACAAATATTTTCACCGGCAGAAAAAGACCAACTGAACTCATATGACAGCATTTTTACAAGCGCAATTGTAGCCTATGTATACTTTCGCACATGGAATGCCCTTTATGTGCAAGCAGGCAGGAATTCAAAGTGTTCCAGGCCTCCTCTTGACAGTCACTGATATGGGCTTCCAAGAGTACTTCTAACCTACGGGTCCACAATTCGAAATGTATTAAAGAACCAGCCACAAGGCATCAGATGTTCTGTATAGACTGAAGAACTTAACAGAATGTGGGACCGCTATTAGTGTCTGCATGCTGCACAGGGTGGTGTCTGGGGCCATAAAGTTTGCAGCAATGACTGCCTGGTCAGCCCTGGGTACAGGATCTGTTATTTTACCGTGCCTGCTTGTAAGTGCATGCTTCATATAGACTGTCTAACGCATTACTCACTCCTGCTTTTCCCTCCCCAGACCTACAGGAAGTATGCGGATTAATGGGGCTGGAACAGAACAACTTTGAAAACGCCCTGTGCTTCCGCACCGTGGAAGCCAAGACTGACCGGGTGACCACCACCCTGAATGCAACACAGGTGAGACCGTGAGGTACCCCGACAGCATACCTGCCAAACCCTCAGCTGCTTCCACCTGCCCCCCACTCTTTATTTTATTTTCTCCACGCTCATCTTCGCCATTTTCTACTTTTCTGCCCTTGTAAATTGCCCCATTACCCTTACACATTTGAGTCTTTCTACAAAATCCTTGCATTGTTTTCAAAATTGTACATCTTCTGCAAGGCTTTACGACCGTAACACTACATTCCTTGTCCTTCGACCATGATCCACTCCCCTGGCCCACGTCAATCATTTTAATCGTACACTTAATTTATCTAAGGGGTTTTACCGTTATAGGCCTATATGAAACCCAGTCTATAATCGCTGTGACGCGGTGCTCCACACTTTCAGTTTCCCTGCTGACACCCCCTATTTTATAGTATTCATCGTCGTTATCTGCTCCGATTATTTTGTACTTCATACGAATGTTGTCAATTGCAAAACGCTGAGTGAATGCACAGCCCTTGTTAAATATTAACTAGTACACATAACAAGCATTGACAAAGCTAAATAGGTCTCGCCTGTGCAAGATCTGTTTGCTTTGTCAATGTTTTTAGCCGTGTTGTACAGCAGCATGGTAAAAAAAAAAACACTATGATGCAGCCAGCATTGACCACTTCATAGTGCTTTTTAAAAATGTACTTTCAACCATGCTGCAAAAAAAAAAAAATTACAAAAATTAATAGCTCTCACATAGGCAAACCTATGGTCTTTGCCAGTGCTTGTTTTTTTAAGCAACTTGAAAGAAAGGGGCAGCGTCAATGCTGTGGCGTTATAATCAGGCTGCCAATTTTGGAACAGGGGAACCTGGTTTGAGTCCTGGCGTCCGTCCAACCTCCTGTGATACGGGGCACATCAGTTAATCTCCATGTGCCTAATAAATTAATGCTATCTTTTGGAATGTAACTGGTGATCACATAAAGGGCTGCAATGCCAATGGGCCGAGCTGGTACCATATATAAACAAGCAACGGGCAACAGGCAACGGACTGACAGGGCAATAAGCATTTGGACGGGGGCAACAAGCAACAGGGCAAGAGGGATGATAGCAACAAGCAACAGAGCGGGAGTGAGAAAAAGAATGGCCCACAATCCAAGCACAGCACAGTAGAGAGAAGAGAAAGTGAAACCGGACATGCTGACCAATGAGAAGTGACGACGAAGTTAACTAAAGTTAAGTACTGTGAGGGCTCCAAGCCCCCTTTTAAGTTGAAAATAGATCTTAACAAGCAACAGCGCATGTTCTGTCTCAGGTGAGACCTAAAAACTGAAATTGACTGGCACGAGGAACTTGGAGGCAAGTTTTCTGTGTGTAGGTACACCGTGTAACCCCATGCAGAAACTGGGTAAATAATATTATAATTATATAATAATATAATAAGGTGCCCCATAGGGAAGTGCTCTGATTAATTGTTCTAGAAAACTGGTTAGTACTGGATTAAGTGAAATGTATGTAATCTCAGAGGATTGTTACCAAAGGTTTTAAACAATAATTCTGCACCTTATTTGATAAAAAATATGTGCCTTTAATAGAAAGATTAAATAAAAACAACATAAGCAAATATATTTAAACTGCTTAGCCAGGAGAGCTATTCCCTCATTGCTTTTGCTAGTGATCCATGTTAAGGTTACACCGAAAGATCAGTGAAAAATGGAGCAAATTATGTATGCACCTATATATCTCTCACACAATAGAGTTGGTAGATAAACATGCGTCATCGGTCTGTATATTTCTTGGAAAATTAGTTGATTACTTTGTACAGCGAAACAGATATATTTTCAGTAGAGGTAATCTACTGAGTGAACAGCTGTTAAGTATGTTTTATTTCTGAATGTTATTCACTGGAACATTCCTCAGGTCTGGAGTCTGTACCCTATTGGGGGGAGGGGCGTTTGTGTTGGCTAAGGTTATTAATTCTCTTAAGTGAGCCTGTACATTGCTGCCATGTCAACCTGGTCTGATCATCTGTTCTCTGCTTAATCTTAGTATGAAGTTTTGGCTGGTAAGAGGAAGAGACCTTTTCCTTCTAATGCCATCCCTCCTTTTGATTTATGTATTTAAAAGGTTTTGCAGTTGTTTGACTGATATGACTCAAGGCAGGGAACTACTCAGATATTTAGGTAAAGTGGCTTTGAAGCACACCATTTCAATGAAAAATCCCTCCCTGAGCAGCTGGGCCTGGAAATGTTTTTTGCGGCTGGCATGCATGAAATCTTGAAAGCAAGACTGTATTTTGCAACAACCCTTTAGGAGGAGAAGCTGAGGTAACTTTGTAAGCAGTACATAGAACTTTATGGATGTGGTTAAATCAGTAAAATTCTGTGTTAATTTAAAACTGTAAAGCACAACTCTCTCCATAAGGGCGTTCAAAAAGTCATAAACACATAGTTATTGTGGCCTGGTCTACCCTTGTGGACAGTATGACATAGCCCCTTCTGTTTTGTGCCAGTTCTAAAGGTTCGTTAATCTATACTGATGTATAAATGTGTAAAAAGCTATGAGTTCTTTAATGATGTTAGGGTACAAATAATTTATGAAACCAATAAGCTGGAGTTGTAAAAATAAGATGTGTGCAGGTGATGGCGCACACAGTCACAAATGTTCACGAGATTTTAATTTTGTGTGTGGTTGGGGCTTGGGACGCAATTTGCCATCCTTCTCATTAAGTACCCAGCCTCAATTAAGGTGCAAATGAGATCAGTGCTTTATTAGTTCCATTTACGATGCACACTTCGAGCACACATCGGTTCAACTTCCAGCCTTTCTCCTGGTGGCTTCAAATGCATATCCCTCACCCTCTCTCAGAATGCTACCCCACATAAATCTCTCTAAATGCATCGTCAGACAGTCACTGACACATAGCAAGAAAACTACATTACAGCGATTCACTTTATTTATGTGGATCTGTGTAGAGCGAATTATGCCCCTTCAATCACTGGATGGAACTATGGGCCAGATAGAGCAAGCCTATTTGAATTTGAATGCAAAAAGGCATTTTGGGCATATGTACAAAGCATTTTTGCGGTCCGAAACGAATCTGGTGGTTTGCTACCACAAAAATGTACAAAAGCACAAACTGTAATTCGGTAACACATTCCAGAATCACAGTTTGTGTTAGTGATTCGGTATTTGGAAGGGGCATGTTTTGGGTGTCCCTTTCAATTACAGAATTACAGTGGTATGTATGAATGTTTTGCAACCGAATTACAGTTGCAAAGCATTCATATTTTACCGACACCTCAAAGGATGTGGTAACCATTGACAAATCGGAAGGGGTCCCCAGGAAACCCTGGGGACCCGTACCATTTGCGAATGATTACCACCTCGTTCTACAAATCGGGCCAATTCCGACCACAGAAAGCTTGATACATACTCCCTATGGCCCATTGGGATGTATTAATTACAAATTAAGGGCCTTATTTATGAGGCCTTGCGACAGTTTTGCTCTGCCGTTGCGTCACTTTTTGTGACGCATCGGCGGCGTAAAACATGCCCCCTGTTGCGCCCTATTTACAAAGTGACGCATCTAAGCAGATGCGTCACTTTGTAAACCCCTGCGCTACATTATACCTGCGTCAGGTATAATGTTTGCACGGGGGGCGTTCACATGCAAGTAAGTCTCGTAGAAGTGACAAAGTGAAATCTATGAGATTTCACTGTGCCACTTCTAGGGCGCAAATGCGTCAAAACCTTACGCCTGTCTCATGGCAGGCGTAAGACTGGCACAGGCCCTTTCACATGGGGCTTGCCCGATGTGAAAGGACACATTGCTGGAGTTACGTCTGTTTTCAGACACACCCCAGCAATGCATCACTTTTGCGCCTACAGATACGTCAGAAATACTGACCTATCTGTAACTCCTTGCGACTTGAGGCGTCATACATTAAATATGACGCATCCATCATGTCACAAGGAGGGTGCAATGAAAAGTGACGCATCGCTGTTTTCAAGCAAGCGATGCGTTACTTTTCATAAATGAGGCCCAAAGGATTTAGTAACATGTCACCGAATCACTATATGGGATAGCGACTGAATACCGATTTGATACTTGGAAGGGTCGTATTTAGGGCATCACTTCCAAATACTGAATTGGAATGGTATGTATTATTGTTTTGTGACTGAATTCCGGTCGTAAAAGAGTAACACTTTACCACCAATTCCAAATTGGTGGTAACCCTTTTGCCAATGGGAAAGGGTCCCCATGGGACCCCCTTCTCCTTTGAGAATGTAAAAAAATATTTTTTAAGAGCAGGCAGTGGTCCAAGAACTCTTAAAAAATGAAATTTAAATGTTTCATTTTGTTTTTTAAACATATCCCATTTTCCTTTAAGGAAAACAGGATGCATTCCAAAAGAAAAAACACATTGCTTTAAATAAAAGCAATCAAATACATGGTGGTCTACTGAACCCAGCAGTTCACCATCCTTGTGATGGCTGCAATTCCTAATGGGTCGCAAATTGCGACCTACCTCGTAGATATTCATGAGGTAGGTCAATATGTGATCTACTAGGAATCACTATTTGGAAATAAAAAGGTTCATACATCAGGAATACTGATTTCCTAATAGCGATTTGGAAATAATCACAATTAGGAAATCGGTCTTCCTAATGTTGGTACATCTGGCCCTTAGTCATTACCTTGACAGCCAGTTCCTCACCTTGTCTTCCACTGTCTTACCCCTTATTAATATGTATTCGCCATTAGCTCAACGACATTAACTTGTCAATTCCCCAACCCTATCATTGACATTAAACGATCCCTTACTCAAACAGTAAATCTGAACCGTTCCTTTACTCCACTGCCAACCTCAGCCCTAAACCTTCCTTTATACTTATTGTCACCATAATCTTTGCCCTAATCCTCAACCTATCCCTTACCATTATCTATGCCCTTATCCTAACTGTAAACCTCCCTGCTTTATTTACTCCAATAAAGCAATTAATTTGAATTAAAAAAAGTTGCTAGGGGCAGCAATTTTCTGTGGAGGGTGATTCCCTACACCAGCAGACGGTGCACTGCCAGCTGCATAATTACGTCTTTAGTTCTAGGCACATCTGGGAACAAGATTCATCTTTATCACTGCTCTGATTTACAGGATCCACCACCCATACACTGCAGTAGTTCAATTATCAAATTAATTATTAATGATGATTCCTTCAATTCCCTGATCAGCCGTTGTAACCCATGAGCACGAAAGAGTTCTAGGTGTCAAAAATGAGTGCTTGGACGCAATACGCTACCTGCAACCTCCGGCATAAATGATGCACTTCGCGCTTCCCAGGATGGCAGCAGGCATTATTTCTAAGATTACAAGAACAAGAGATGTCAATGAGGAACCTGAATGTAGTGATTTAAGCACTAGAGTGGACCCTCCTCTGTGGGGCAGCTGAGTCTACCCAGTCTTTCCCTATGTAGATGCTCACAATGTAGTGTTGCCCCCATCCTGCTAGGAAGTCCGTTGTAGACTCAGATGGTTAGAAACAGGCCCTTGCCTAGACACACGGACTACATGGAACATGATGGGGCAGATGAGGGCTACATAAGGGATACAGTAGTCTAGAAGTGGCCTTCATAACTAGATACAATTCACCACTCACCACCTAGCGACTAGTTCATTGAAATATGCCAGACGATATTCTGGCATATTTCAACTAATTTTCAGATATGATCACTAGACATGGGCATGCTATTCAAGATATTACTTGTATACCACTGTATTGCAAATGTGGCATTTAGAGCTGGGCACCATACTTTAAAGGTAGCCTTTAGAGCTTGGCACAATACTCCGGTTGAGGCTTTGAGAATGGATAGAATGCCATGATGAGATGGTGTAGAGCAGGGGAGAATACTTTACATATAACCTTTAGACCTGGATAGAATATTCCAGATTTGGCCTAAAAACATGGACATATTACTGCCGTTCGGTGGCAGAAACTGGTCAAAGATTCCACGTGAGATTCCAGATCTCGATGGATTACTGTAGATGTGACCTCAAGAGTTGGACACAATATTTCAGATTTGGCCTTCAGAACGAAACAAATTAATCCAGGTGGTACCTTCAGAACATTACACAGGTCTCCAGAGTGGCCACATTAGTGATGTGTACATGGTAACAGAGCCTTCCTTTCTTCTGCAGGTTAAATCTCTCTTGCTGAAATCCAACATCACCCTAGTTTTAAAAAAAGAAGTGTGACTTTAGATATCTTTCATGTCCAGTGGTGTTCACGTGCTGGGCCATATTTTAAAATGCAGGCTCGTCACAAAATATTTTTTTAAATGAACTGTGTTTGCTTGATATGAGAAAGGTAGTACTGTGATAATAAAAATTTCACATATAATTTCATGTAGCATAGGCATGTAAACTTTTTTTTCGTTATTAGACACTAAGGGGCTGATTAAGATGCCGTTTAGAAAGGCCCCGAATCGGATTCAGGTCTGCCGAATCGGATTCGGAAGCCTTGTTTCCGACCAATTCGGAGCCCTTTCCGAACGACCTATTACGATGTTCGGACTTACCGAATCGGTTCCGAATCCGAACTGCACCGCATTTGGAAAGTCCGAGTCGTTCGGAGCCGAATCGCGTGTGTCTACGGGCTGCATTTCCGAACGACTCGGAAGCTTTCCGACTGAGCGATTACGATGTCAGAATCGGACAGCCTTTCCGAATCGGTTGTTCCGACTCGGATCGGCTGTCGGAAGCTGACTTTGGGGGCCCGTAGCAGGCCCCCCTTCACCTGGAGCCATCCTGTTGGGGCCCGTGGGGGTACCCAAGGGACCCCCCTTTCCAACCATGCACAGTTTGGCAGGCACCAAGGGGTGCCCACCACAGGGTGCACACTTTCCCCCAGCCACCCCTTTCTTCAATGGGAGCCTGTGTATTCGTTCGGAACACAGGCTCCCATTGAAGTCAATGGGAGTCCGACAGAATTGTATCCGGAAGCATCGGGATGCATCATAATCGGTCGGTCAGACTCCCCTGATCCGAGTTGGTCAGAAACCATTCCGGGGCTGATTTGGTCGGAATGCTTTCCGACCGGCATCGTAATCGACCCCTAAGCTGTTAAGATTACAATTTTATTGAAATAATACTCCAATGGCACCTTTTTTGAGTTGTTTTACTTTATGTCAGATGACGAGAGTAGCTAAACCAGTATTAATATATATATATATATTATCTACTGGCGGTCGCCAGTAGATAGTTATAGTTAGAACCTATTTTCCATAGGAAATCCGCGACATTCTATTTGAAATAACTCTCTTGCCGGTTGACGTATCTTCGCAAAATTTTCAAACTTTGTGGGGCGCTCCGGTCCGCTCCTACCCTGAAAGTCTCGGGGTGATTCGTCAAGCGGGGCCGAGAAAAAGGGGGGTCCCAAAATGCGTTTTCCCCATTCATTTTTCCATAGGAAACTTTAGACACGGCTACAGCCTGAACTGCTGAACGGAATTACACCAAATTTGGCAAAGAAGTAGTTCTTAGTTCAGAAAGAACCCTTTTTGTTAAATGGTGTAAATCCGTTCAGAGGTTGCTGAGAAAATCAAAAGTAAAAGTACATATATATCTATGGCTGCGTCGGATTCGCGCACCCTCCCGATCACGAGCTGTCTGCTAATTGGCTGTCAACACTCCAAACCAGGAAGTGTTGGCAGCCATCTTGTTCCTCGGTAGAACCGAGGAACAAGAAAGCAGTAAAAAGTGCGCAAAACGCACAAAGGGGGCAGGGTAGAAACACCCTGACCCCTAGGTCTGCTCAGGGGTCCCACAAGGACCCCCTGGGCAAAAAAAGCATTTAAAAAAAAAAATCGGCAGGATGCGCGGATCCTGCCGATAAAAATCGAAGCGCGGTCTCCCGCGCTCGATGTTAATTTGCCCCGGGTGGGCCAAGTCCCAGGGGCATGCTGGGGGGGTGTTTATTTTATGTATGGGGGGCCTCTATGGGCCCCCAAGCCCCGGGGACCGCTACCCCCGGGGCTTTCTTTTAAAATGGTGCGGGAGGGCTCTGAGCCCTCCCGCAGCCCCGGGGACCACCACCTCCCGGGGCTTCTTTTTTTTTTTTTCCTGTGTGGGGGGGCTCGAGCCTCCCACACGCCCCGGGACCGCCACCTCCCGGGGCACTAACACATCTAAAATGGGGGTCCGTTTTGGACCCCCGAAGCCCGGGGACCACCACCTCCCCGGGGCTGTGCTGATGTGGGGAGGGGGCCGCGCGGCCCCCTCCTGGAGCCTGTGGTGGCCCTGGGGACCGCCACCCCCAGGGCTAGCTCCTGCAGTGTCCCGGGGTGCCTACCCCCGGGACACTGCTGTTTGTAATGACAGGGACGGAGCCTCGCGGCTCCCGTCCTGTCATTGCAATTGCTTTGGATATTGGAAGAGAGAGCAGGGAAACCTGCTCTCGCTTCCAATATCCAAAGACAATTGCTTTTCCACACGGGGAGCAGCATGTTAGCTGCTCCCCATGTGTAAAGCAATGCCGGCTCCCGTAGGACACGGGGAGCCGGCGGGACTGTGGGGGGTTTGGGGACCCCCACAGTCCCCAACCAGAGGCCAGGCCCCGGGGGATGGGGTCCCTGGGGCAAGTAGTGGCTCGGGAGGGGGCCACGCGGCCCCCCTCCCCAGAAATAATTTAAAAAAAAATTAAAAAAAAAAAAGGGGGTAAGGCCCTGGGGGATGGGGTCCCCAGGGCCCAAAAATAAGAAAAGGAAGGGGGCCACACAGCCCCCTTCAGGAAAAAAAAAACGATCGGCCCGCAGGCCCCGCCCCTTCCTTCACCACTCTGCAAACGCGCCCCTGGCGCGTTTGCAGATGGGGAAGTAATTCCCCTTGAATACTGGGGTCCTGGGGGCCAACTAGCCCACCAGGAACCTCCAGTATGCGCCAGGGGCTGCGTTGCAGAGAGGTGTACAGAGGCCACGCCCCTTTTACACCTCTCTGCAACACAGCTCTGTGGCGCTTTTGGAGGTACATGGTGGGCTAGTTGGCCCCAGGAACCCTCAGGATTCAAGGGGACTTAATCCCCCAACTTAAAACGCGCCACGGGGCGCGTTTGCACAGTGGTGAAGGGAGGGCGGGGCTTCAGGTGACATGTGTGCAAACAGGCCCGTGGCGCGTTTTAAGATGGGGAATTAAATCCCCTTCAATCCTGAGGGTCTCTGAGGCCAACTAGCCTAACAGGTACATCCAGAAAGCGCCACAGAGCTGCGTTGCAGAGAGGTGTAAAAGGGGTGTGGCCTCTCTACACGTCTCTGCAACGCAGCCTCTGGCGCATACTGGATGTTCCTGGTGGGCTAGTTGGCCCCTAGGGACCCTCATGATTCAAGGGGACTTAATCCCCCAACTTAAAACGCGCCACGGGGCGCGTTTGCACAGATGTCACCTCAGGCCCCGCCCCTACCTTCACCATTGTGCAAATATTCCTCTAAAATCTGCCGAACTACGAATTCGGATTTACTCACCTGTTATCAGGAGAGACCTCAGTGCTGCATCTTTCAGCCCAGTACTAATCCTGAAAAGTAATTTTAACCGTACTTACCAGTAACTTGAATTTCCTTCCATAGGATATCATTGCCTGCTTTTTGCTGAAAAAGTTTCCAAGTGTTGATTTTTGAAACATACAAATATTCCTCTAAAATCAGCTGAAATACAAATTCCGATTTACTCACCTGTTATCAGGAGAGACCTCAGTGCTGTATCTTTCAGCCCAGTACTGGTCCTGAAAAGTAATTTTAACCGTACTTACCAGTAACTTGAATTTCCTTCCATAGGCTAACATTGACTGGTTTCACTTGGAAATTCTTCTAAGTGTGGAGTTTTGGAACTTTAAAATATTCCTCTAAAATCAGCCGAAATACGAATTCCGATTTACTCACCTGTTATCAGGAGAGACCTCAGTGCTGCATCTTTCAGCCCAGTACTGATCCTCAAAAGTAATTTTAACCGTACTTACCAGTAACTTGAATTTCCTTCCATAGGATATCATTGTCTGCTTTTTGCGGAAAAAGTTTCTAAGTGTTGATTTTTGAAACATACAAATATTCCTCTAAAATCAGCCGAAATACAAATTCCGATTTACTCACCTGTTATCAGGAGAGACCTCAGTGCTGTATCTTTCAGCCCAGTACTGGTCCTGAAAAGTAATTTTAACCGTACTTACCAGTAACTTGAATTTCCTTCCATAGGCTAACATTGACTGGTTTCACTTGGAAATTCTTCTGTGTGTGGAGTTTTGGAACTTTAAAATATTCCTCTAAAATCAGCCGAAATACGAATTCCGATTTACTCACCTGTTATCAGGAGAGACCTCAGTGCTGTATCTTTTAGCCCAGCACTGACCCTGAAAAGTAATTTTAACCGTGCTTACCAGTAACTTGAATTTCCTTCCATAGGCTAACATTGACTGGTTTCACTTGGAAATTCTTCTAAGTGTGGAGTTTTGGAACTTTAAAATATTCCTCTAAAATCAGCCGAAATACGAATTCCGATTTACTCACCTGTTATCAGGAGAGACCTCAGTGCTGCATCTTTCAGCCCAGTACTGATCCTCAAAAGTAATTTTAACCGTACTTACCAGTAACTTGAATTTCCTTCCATAGGATATCATTGTCTGCTTTTTGCGGAAAAAGTTTTTAAGTGTTGATTTTTGAAACATACAAATATTCCTCTAAAATCAGCAGAAATACAAATTCCGATTTACTCACCTGTTATCAGGAGAGACCTCAGTGCTGTATCTTTCAGCCCAGTACTGGTCCTGAAAAGTAATTTTAACCGTACTTACCAGTAACTTGAATTTCCTTCCATAGGCTAACATTGACTGGTTTCACTTGGAAATTCTTCTAAGTGTGGAGTTTTGGAATTTTAAAATATTCCTCTAAAATCAGCCGAAATACGAATTCCGATTTACTCACCTGTTATCAGGAGAGACCTCAGTGCTGCATCTTTTAGCCCAGCACTGACCCTGAAAAGTAATTTTAACCGTACTTACCAGTAACTTATATTTTCTTCCATAGGAATCCATTGTCTGGTTTTCAGCAGAAAAGTTTCAAAGTGTCGATTTTCACAAACTACAAATATTCCTTAAAAATCGCCTGTATGACTTAAACGCATTCTTTCAACTGTTTACAGGAGATGCACCAGTGCTGGATCCAGGATCCAACACTGAGTAAGAAAAAGTAACGATAACAGTTTTTACCTGCTAAGTGAATTTCCTTCCATAGGATAACATTGGTGATTCTATGAGAAAAAGTTTCTAAGTGTCAACTTTTAAAATACAATAATATTCCTTAAAAATCACTAATGTAACCAAAACGCTTTTACTCAACTGTTTACAGGAGATGTCCCAGGACTGAATCTAGGATCCAGTCCTGTGGTTAGAAAAGTAATCCATAAAGTAACTAATTGCATTTAACTAGAAATTCACATTGAGCTGAATGTTGCATTGTGTTTAAAAATGTGTTGCCCATTGCAACAACTGTAACTACTGTACTTAAAAGTCTATTGCCTATGTGCAAAGTATTTAAACTAAAGTAATTCATTCTGAGAAAGTATTTTTGTAATGTATAATGTAATTACAATGTAATTTAAAAAATAAAATATGTAAAAAAAATTGTTTCTAAAAATGTAGTAAATCAGTATGAAAAAAATAAATATAACAATTAATACATTTAAAAATTGTCATTTACAAAACCTTTGAAATTCACTGAAAAAACCGTAGGTTTCAGACATGTTATAGTTAGGAATTAGCATTTAAAAACCTTTGAAATTCACTGAAAAACCATAGGTTTCAGACACGTTATAGTTAGAAATTAGCATTTAAAAAACCTTTGAAATTCACTGAAAAAACCATAGGTTTCAGGCACGTTATAGTTAGAAATTTGCATTTAAAAAACCTTAAAAAATCACTGAAAAAACCATAAGGTTTTAGGGACAGTTATAGTTAGTTGGACATTGCACTCGTACAAAACCCGTGAAATTCCCCCGTTATAGTTAGTTCAGGTAACTATAACTCGCGCCCCGCAATGCACTGCTGATGACGTCACATATTACATCACTCATGACATGGTCAGTGACATCACTGATGACATCACTGATGACATCTCAAATGACATCACTGATGACATCATCCATGTGAGAATTTAATGCATCTTTTCACACCCTAATATAAGTTTTGAAACACCCACTCTAAATTACAGACTGCCATTCTCAAAACCATACACACTCCAATACCAATAAGTACATACCCACTCACTGATTCTTAGGTCTACACACACACATCTACTCACTCACCCGTACAGTCACTCATACTTACAGTCACTCAGTACAGGACTATCATATGCACTCATACACCTATATAAACACTCACACAACGCAACTCATCCATAGAGGTACTCACACACCTAGTCAGTCATGCAAATAATTAATCTTTCACATATGTAGTTACTCACACATGTACCACTGAGATATACATTCAATCACTAACACACCCATACACACACTCACCCACCCATACAGTCCATCACAGACGCACTCTTGAAACCATGCACCCAGTGAATCACCCACTCACACATCTATGCACAGAGTCACACTCACCCCACCCACACAAACACTGAGGCACCCATACAGATACTCAGAGAACCAATCCATAACCCATATAGACACTCATTTAGCTAGTCAGAAACCCATGCAGCTGCTTACACAACAACAGACAGACGGATACAGACATTCACACAGTTTAGTCACTCACCCATGCATCCAGTAAGATACGTTTAATCACTCACTTATAGACTCAGTCACGCACCTACTAAATCATCCATTCAGACACTTATACACCCACTCATTCTTCAATACGCCTTTCCCTATATATATTAAACATATTTAAACTTTACACAAACACACAGTCACTGGATGATGTCATCAGTGATATCATCAGTGATGTCATTTGAGATGTCATCAGTGATGTCATCAGTGATGTCACTGACCATGTCATGAGTGATGTAATATGTGACGTCATCAGCAGTGCATTGCGGGCGCGAGTTATAGTTACCTGAACTAACTATAACGGGGGAATTTCACGGGTTTTGTACGAGTGCAATGTCCAACTAACTATAACTGTCCCTAAAACCTTATGGTTTTTTCAGTGATTTTTTAAGGTTTTTAAATGCAAATTTGTAACTATAACGTGCCTGAAACCTATGGTTTTTTCAGTGAATATATATATATATATATATATATATATATATGAAAAAACAAAGCTTAAAGAGACGTTACAGTTAGGTAAAAATGTCAGTTAAAACGTATTGTTTTAAACAAACAAAAACCACTGAAATTTATAGTTATTTCAAGTTACTATAACTCGTGTCCTAAAGTAACTATAACTGGCGCCCTGCCATGCACAGTATTTTCATCAATGTTGTCATTTCAGATCTTGTGGTGATGTTATCAATGATGGCATAGAATGTGTCATGAGTGATGTAATATGTGAGGTAGTCAGCAGTGCATGGTAAGGGCGCAAGTTATAGTTACTTGTATGACAGCTAGAACCCAAACAGTCCGAATTTCGGCCGGGCACTTGTAATTCGTTGCTGGATGTTGCATAAAAGGAGCTCTGACCGGTCCCCAGATATCTATAGGGCTGGACTGGGAGGGCATCTGTTCCCAATTGTTATCTCGCTGTTCACTGCAATGTATTTAATCTTTCAGCCATTTGTTGAATCTGAAAAGGAGGCCTCGACCCCAGTGAACAGCAACTCTTCTTTAGTCTGTAGGAGTGCAAAGGCAGTGTATATCCTAACAGGAGGTGGAATATCTTTAACATAGCCCAGAAGGGCCAATAAGGGGGTGCTTCAGATATCATCTGAGATCATTTCAGTTAATGCCTCCATCACAGGTACCCAGTTACCAGCACCAGTTGGGCACAGCCACGCAAGATGTAAGGATCCAACATCTCGAGCACTGCATCCGGTGTAGTTTGGGCTATCTCTGGGGCCCGGCCTATGCAGTACCACAGGAATGCAGTAGATTCTGTGAAGAAATTTAACATTTATTAGTCACAGTTTGTAATTAGGGGAGAGGGCCCCAGTTTGAGAGCAGCAGAATAGCCACTGTTCAAGTGTTAAGGATGTGTCAAGGTCTGCAATCCTCTTCTCTCTAGCTTTGGAGATGCGCATAAGGTGCTTCTTTCTGTATTGAAGCATATACTCGAGAGACAAGCCATCTGGGAGATGGAGTCTCTATCAACGTTGTGAGGGAGGAGAGTGTGCAGTGGGAGATGGAAAAGTATTGTTGGAGGCATTGCACAAGTCATGGAGCCTACAGTAAACAAAGGTGTGCAAGAGGTGTATGCCGGTCTGTCTTGGATAGCAGTGATGGGCTGGGACACTCCGTTAATAGTAGCCATGTGCTTTTTAGACATTTTTATACAATTTTTTGAAGTGTCAGCCGGGCACTGATCGCTGAGTGTGTGCAGCTATATATGTTTTAATTTCTTGCGTGCTCTAGGCTCTCTAGTGAGGGGCAATCTAGGGTTGGCAACTAAGAGTATCCCAGGTATGTAGAGCTTCTTTAGCTGGGACCTACATCTGATTCTGTCCCAGGTCCGAAAGGTGACCCTCTGTTTTTTCAAGGATGGGTCTGCTGATGGACAGGATTGTGTTGAGGGGAGTTGGATCAGTGATGTCAGCCTCGAATGAGGTATGTGTTTGGAAGGGCACAGGATGAACCCAAAAATTTGCAAATTGCGCCGGAGCATTCAAATAATACAACTTAAAGTCCAGAGCTGACAGATCAGTTTGGTCAAACAGGACAGTAAATGTTTCCCATCTTAGTCGCGCCTGTCTACCACCTCAAGCAAATTTAGTTATACAGGATCTAAGGCTAATGAAAAAGTGTTTAGTCAGACGGATAGGAATATTGACAAATAGAGACATTTAAGGAGAACTACTGTTTTGGCTAGGGCCAGCCTGCCAGCCAAAGACAAGGCATCTTGATCCAGTTAACGATCTAGGGGCAGATTTACAAGCCCCTTGAGACAACTTTACGCCGCAGTTGCATCACTTCTGTGACGCAGCGTCGTCGTAAACAATGCGCCACGTTGCGACATATTTACAACGTGACGCATCTAGGGAGATGCGTCACGTTGTAAAGCCCTGCGCTACATTATACGTGCGTCAGGTATAATGTATGCAGGGTGGGCGTTCCCACGAAGGAAAGCCTCGTAAAAGTGACGCAGTGAAATCTACAAGATTTTTCTGAGTCACTTTTACGATGCCACTGCGTCAAAACCTTGCGCCTGCTTGAAGCAGGCGTAAGGAGTGACGCAGCATGTTAGGAATAGGCATTCCTAACCATTGCTGGAGTTGCGTCGTACTTGCGACATGACTCCAGCAATGCGCTGCCCTTACGCCAAACAGATGCATCACGCATCGGTCTATCCTTGCGCCATGGTGTGCCGCATTGTAAATGCGGCGCATCCATGGTGGCGCAAGGGTTTTTTTAAGTGTCGCAAATGAACTGGCGCATGCCTGCTAATATGCAGGGATGCGCCAGTTCTTGTAAATCTGCCCCGTAGTTCTCTAATTTGGCAACTGCCTTTTCATTCTGTCACAAAGCAGACTCAATATTCCTATTTATTGAATTTCTAGATATTTGACAGAAAGGCGACTCATTTTCAGAGGTTATTCAAACAAGCACTCGTGTGAGGAAGAGGTAAGGCGGAAGAGGACAAGCACTCACTATGCCCGATAGATAATCAGATCTGACGAAGCCCCAAATTATAGTGAAATTTTGATGGCAGAGTCTCTAACAAGGAGGGTGATGACATCAGTGTACAGTGATACAATGCTTCATCTGGCTGAGAAGCGGAGATTCCTTTCTGAATTATGCTGTCTGAGCCTAGCTGCAATAAGTTTCTCATGATCGCAAATAATAAGGGCAAACCAGCACTTTTTGAAAACTTAATTTCTCGAAAACTACTGAACTGATCTACACAAAATCAAAGAAAGCACAGTCCTTGAGTAAAGTTCTACCTTTGTGCCAAATTTGTTGTAGTTCCGTTGAGCCATTTTCTTTGTATCGAACAGCAAAGGATCGTATGGCCGTTAAAATGGGAAATTGCCCCCCCGGCTTACTGGATCTGCAAGAAGTTTGCTGCTGCTGTTGCAGCCAGTGTAATATATTACACTGGCAGCAACAGCACCATTGTAGTTATGGTTAGGTCAGAGTTTCCATAGTGAAGGCATTATTTGTTCTCTTAATAACTTTGATGCCGTTTGACAATTCTGTATGAAATGTTTCACAAAAAAGTACATTCACTTTGGGTTCTTGAGTTCTTCAGGGCAAACTTCTTGCAGATCCAGCAAGCGGGGGGGGGGGGCAAAGAAAGGTGCTATATCCCATTTTAACGGCCATAGGATCCTTTGCTTTTCAATACAACAAAATATATATATATATATATATATATATATACTGAAGCAAATAAAGGTTACAGGGGCGTTGATAGGTAAAAATGTCAGTTCAAACATATTGTTTTAAACGAACCAAACCACTGAAATTCACCTGTTATGGTTATCTCAAGTAACTATAATTTGTGCCTTAAAGTAACTATAACTCACGCCCCCACCATGCACAGTCTTGTCATCAATGATGCATTTCAGATGATGCAGCCCTGTTATCAAGAATGTCATAGATCATGTCATGAGTGATGTAAAATGGGGCAGATTAGCAGTGCGTGTTGAGGGAGCAGATTTGGGAAGCGATACAGAAAAAACGGCTGAACAGAATTACACCAAATTTGGCAGAAAGCTAGATCTTTACTCAGAAAGAGTGCTTTTTCTGAGTTGGTGCAAATCCATTCAGACGTTTTTGAGAAATTAAGGTTCAAAATATAGTGAGAT
This sequence comes from Calotriton arnoldi, assembly GCA_963921515.1. Lineage (NCBI taxonomy): Eukaryota > Metazoa > Chordata > Amphibia > Caudata > Salamandridae > Calotriton > Calotriton arnoldi. The sequence continues at coordinate 639,593 of CAWUFW010006086.1, read as the reverse complement.
CTGGACTGTTGGTGCTGCGAGAGTCCCACAGGACTTCGGCGGTACCGCAAATTTAAACAAGCATTGAAAATGCAATAGGTCTCGCCTTTGATTAAGTTAAAGCCATTTGCTTTGCTAATGGTATTGTATAGCAAAGCAAATGGCTTTAACTTAATGAAAGGCGAGACCTATTGCATTTTTAATGCCTACATTTATTTTCAAAAGCTGGAAAAAATACAAAAAATGTAGGCCCTTTTGCTTGACTTTCCATGCTGTCTTTCATTAGTTGCAAGTCAATAGCTAAGTAGAAAGACAGAATAGGGAGTTAAAAAACACAGAATGAGATTTCCTTACATAATGGCGTATGTCAGCATACATTTGTAGCATAATGCCAATATTTACCTGAGGGGCTATTGTAATGTTCGGCTGCTTAATTTTCTAAAACACATCAGGCATCGAAGTATGTGTGCAGGTTTATCAGTTAAATAAATGTGGAAACATACAATTTTACAACCACATTTATTCACGAAATATACAATAAATATGGATAAATACTGATAAAATGGCCCAAAAATAAATATGGATAAATACAGACGGCAATGTTAAAAAACAAATACCATAAAACAGGAGCCTTAATTATACTCCCAAAACAAAAAAAACTCAAGCATATTTCAGTCTCAGTACATAAATCACCAATCCTAGTACAGACATACATCTCACAGTCGCCAGCACATACACTGGCACAATTGCACGCACACACACTCAAATTATAGCCCTCATGATTCGTACAAATTTACTGTATGTGACCCGCAGCCACCAGCACAACTACTACAGCCCCAGTACAAGTGCCACAGTCCCGTGTTCATGCCTCATCCCTCCCAGCATCCCTTCACAGACCCCAGTACATGTGTCAGAGTCGGAAGTACACGCCTCTCATTGTACGTTAGTAATCCCATCACAGGCCTCGTCCATCACAACCCCCAGTACAAATGCCAGAGTCCTGTGTACCTGTCCCCACACGTATCTCAACACAGACCCCTCAGCCCATCACAGCTCCCCCCCATAGAAGCATGAAAGTTCCAAGTACATGTTCGATCACAGACCTGCATACCATCACAGACAACTTCAGCTCACCACAGCCCCAGTACGTGGTCCATCACACTTGTGTATGCCATCACAACCCCTTCAGCCCACCATAAGCATCAGAGTACAGTGTACATATCTTGCACAGACCCCTTCAGCCACAATAGCCCCCAGAGTCTAAAACTCACGCACCCTCTTAATGTACATCATGTATCCAACACAGACCCCTCGAGTCCACCACCGCCCCCTGTAGAAGCAGGGGAGTTCCAAGTACATGCGCCAGCACACACATGCACGCCGTCGCAGACACCTATTGCCATGTTCTTGCATATTGTTTCCCTTACTACTTGTGGTTGTGCCAAGACGGTCTGCAGAATAAAATACATCATTTGCCAGTGTATTTGCCGTGGAGAGGGTAAGAAGAAAACTGGGTTTAAAAAAGTTAACATTTGGCACTTGAAGAGACAGACCGGTTACCACTAAAATGCTGTTTTGTGCTGCCCCTCCCTCCAACCCCACCACCCCAACGCTATTCCCAAACTCGGTCAGTTCGAGTGCCATTCAACTCTTAAGTAGTTCCTAACAGTAAATATTTTGAGCCCTGAAAGCTTGATTGCATAAGCATTATGACCCTCTCCGGAGTGCTTTACTAGAGGTCAAAGTCTTCTGCCGAGAGACTTCACATGTTTACTAAGCAAATCCTTTCCATCAAGTAATGCATTCAGTAGACGAGAACAAACAAAAAGTCTAAATAAAGTCTAAATTAAAAAAAACACATTTTCATTCATTTCACTTCAATTCCACATTTAAATTTAGAAACGTGCTGTAAGTGGGTTAGAACGTGCATTAGGAAGTCTCCGTTGCGCTAACTGCAATTAATTTTATACAAATGAGTTGACAAACAAAACAAAAATAGCATAAATGTCAAAGAAAAAAAAAAGATCGAGCATATACACGGACATCTGCTCCCCTTGTAAATAAACATGACGTGCCCCTAATGGGTGTGGGAATGTTTATGATGCTGTGTAAAGACTCTTCGGCGTCTGGGTGGTTCTTTGTGTACACACTGTCGCCCACGGCACTGGATAATTAGGGCTTAGTGGAGGCTTGCATGCAAACACTCAGGTTTAGCAGGTGTTTACAAGCCGTATAAGCGAGAACGCTGGCCAGACTGTTCATGAACTGGAAAAGAGCAGGCCCGCAGTGAATAACGGACACAATCAAAGCTCGGCAGATCTAATCATTCCCACCACGCACAGTCTATCCCCTGCGAATACGAGTACAAAAGGCACTCACAACACACAATGGGCTATTCTTGTGGGAAAGGAGAGCATGCATAAGGTCACAACGCCGACATTTTTATACATAGTCCTGCGGTAGCGTACAATATATATATATATGTAGATATATAGATTAGCATGCGAACGCAACAAAAGGGGGCGTTATAAAGTAATAAAACTAAGACAATATGTCACAATATCTAATATCTAATCAGGCTGCCAACCACAGCGAGTCTGACATAAAACATCTCAGACCAGGAGGTTAAATTTACTAAACGAAATGAACAAATGAACTCCTAAAGTCATTTTTCATTATCAGAAAATAAGCGAGCTCAAGAACCGGTTTCTGCGGCCAAGGGGTCGCAGCGTTAACGGGGCGAGGGGGAGTGGGGCGGTGGGTCTGTTATTGTAAAATAAAAAAAAAAGCATTCCACACGCAAGATATAGCAACAAAATGCCGTGCAATGCATTCCACACGCAAACGCATACAGTAGTTTAAAAAAAAAAGTGCAGCAAGTCAATATTAAGCCCACCGTCTCACGCCGCCAGTAAAAGATCCAATCCCGCTGGGCGTGGCCTAAAACGGAGAGGGTGGCCACCAGGAGGGACTTAAAACACTCCTGGACAATCAACAAAGTCCCTTCTGAATAATAACTGACGTCAAACGACGCACACCAATCAGAATTGCGGGCGGAGCTCAGACATGACTTCTGGAATCGGATCGATTCCAAGAAGCCCTCGCATGGCGAGAGCAGCGCATACGCGCTGCTAACGCCAGGCGAGACCTAAAAATCGAGCATTCTGACCAAGAATGCTTTTTCCTATCAATCCCTTTGGTCATGTGGGACCAATAGCGGTTCTGTGGGACCAAGTAATCTGACTGGCTGGCCATAACATGAATAGAAATCTTGCGGCTGCCATTTCAGGACTCGGGTACTTGGTCTTCTTGTCCTGTGTTAATGAATAAATTAAATACAAGGGGCTGAGTAGCAGTACCTTGACACCCTTGCTCATGTAGGGCGGAATTTTTTTTTGTACATGCAGCAGGTACTTCAGTACTTCTGTGGGACCCAGAGTGGCCCCTGTGTCGTACACTGGGATTCTTGCTTAAGGTGTGGTACTGCGAGACCATGCAATAATCAACAAGTGAAGCTTGCTCATTCTTGCGGTACCACTGGTGGTGATTAAGCTGCAGTACTATGAGAGTACCTTGGTACTGCAACTAAAAAAACTAAAAAAACTAAAAATGTGGGGTGGTGGGTCCGTGTGAGTTGGCCTCTCACAGAGGTTGGCGGCCTATGGGGGGATGGGCGAAGGGCCTGGCCACAGGTCAGGCACTGCAGCCAACCCCATACTGCGCCCAGCCGAAGACCTACACATATGAAAATCGAATGCATACACATATGAAAACTTCACTGGTAGCTAAATTGTGCACCGTATAACCTTTACCATTCTGAATGCCACTTGTCTCCAGTACTACACTGACCTATTTGCAGAGCAGTAACATGGGTGATGTCAGTGATGCTGTCAATGATATCATTTGAGATGTCATTACTGGTGTCATTTAACCCTTCATGAGTGATGTATTATTTGAGGTCCTAATCAGTGCATGGTGGGGGCGCAAGTTATAGTTAGATCAGTAAAGTATAACTGGTGAATTTCAGTGTTTTTCTTTCGGTGTTTAAACTTCAGTTTTGATATTATCACAAGACCTAACTATATTGCCACATCTGAAAGAGACACGTTAGTGACAGATTCCTTACCTTAGAATATCCCCAGGCGTCAGGCTGGATCCGGAAAAGTTTTTGCGTAGCAGTACCCTTGCGCGTCGGTAGGCGGCGGTCGTGCGGCTCCGCGTCCGTCGTCGGCGTCGTGATCGCCGGGATGACGTCGCGGGCAGTACTTAGACGCCGCCCCTGCGCGCTGACGTCAGTTCTTCTTTTTCCGCGCCAGTAAGCGCAGATCCGGGAAGAGCAGTGCCCTAGTCACTTTTGACTATCTTTTTGTGAAATTTTTCACTGTTCTCTTCAACGAGTCTTCACGACTCCTAAGGTGTCGTAGGGATGCCCGGCTTTAAGCCCTGCGAGGTATGTGGTCGTATGATGTCCATCACGGACCCCCACCTCGAGTGTCTCTTCTGCCTCGGCCGAGGCCACGACACGAGTCGTGCCCTGACTGCCGGAAACTTCATCCGAAGGCTTTGCGAGAGCGGTCTCGAAAGCTCCTTGAAGTCCGGCAGTCGGCTCCGCGCCGCAGCAAGCCCCGGTCCCGGGAGAGGTCGAGGGGCCGGACGCGGAGTCCCCGCCGTTCGTCGGAATCCAAGTCTTCGCGCTCCTCCGGTAAGTCGAAGCACAAGAAGTCTAAGCGGCGTCATCGCTCTAAGACTTCGCCTCGCCGGTCGCAGCGACTCGGCTGAGGTCCCTGTCGGCACCGTCCCCGCCCCGCGGCCCCGGACGTGCCTGTCGAGTTGCCCCCGCATTACCCGTCCTTCCCGGGTTCGGGGGCGACTCCGGCCGAAGTACAGAAATTCCTGTCGGCCATGGCCCGCCTCTTCGGGCCTCAAGGTCCCTCCGGTGCGCCTTCGGGCCCCGCGGTCCAGATGGGGCTGCTCCGGCGTCGCCGTCGACTCCGGTCCCGGCGTCGCCTGTCCCACCAGCCTTCGTCCCGGCCTCGGCTCCGGCCCCGGCCTCGACCCCGGTTCCGGTGGTGCCGCAACCTCCATCGACGCCGGTTGGACCTAACCACGCCTCCGCCGACGCCCGATGTCCCCGGTGCCGTTTCCGACGCCGTCCGGGGCTCCGGGCGGCGTCGTTCCCGGTTCTCCCCGGGTCCGGACATGGAGCCGGACCGGCGTCGCCCGACGCCGGTTCCGGCGCCGATGAGGCCTTGGGTCCCTTATGTCCCTCCTCCTCCATCTTTTCAACCTGAGGAGGACCAGGAGAGCTGGGAGGGGTCTGACGACCCTCTCACACAACAGTGCGAGTTTGACCCGGACTGGGTTGAGGAACTTGGGGATGCCAGTGGGCTGGATACCTCCCCCGACTCTGGCATGCTGTCTCCTCCCGTGGCAACGGAGGAGGGGGCTAATTTTGCAACGGTGTTGCGTAGAGCTGCTGGAGCCTTAAATCTCCAGTTGCCTACAGTGGCCGTCAGGACTAACCTCCTGACTGAAGTGCTTCAGCCGGCGGCCTCCTCTTCGGAGCCTGTGCTGCCGTTCAACGATGCACTCACTGACGTTCTTTTGGGTGCCTGGTCCAAACCCACCACAGGGGCTCCTGTGGATAGGAACGTGGCTCGACGCCATCGCCCGGCTCCGGGCGACCCCCTGTTTCTCTCCCAACACCCCACCCCTGAGAGCTTGGTTGTCCAAGCCTCTGCCTCCCAAACAGCCTTCCCTACCGCCCCTCCGGATAGGGAATCCAAGCGCCTGGATCACTTTGGGAAGAAGGCTTTCTCTTCCTCCAGTGCTGGCTTGCGGTCTGTTAATACCGCTTGCCTCTTGGGCCGATACACCCACTCCCTGTGGGATTCGGTGGCTGATGTTTTGCCGCAGTGTTCTGAGGAGGTCCAGACACTGCTTACCCGCGCTATTGCGGAAGGGCGTGATGCGGCTAAGCATACCATCCGCTGTGGCCTTGATACCGCCGACTCGCTGGGCAGATCGCTTGCAACGACGGTGGCGCTGCGTCGCCACGCCTGGCTGAGAACCACTGGTTTTTCAGGGGATGTCCGGAATACTCTCATGGACATGCCCTTTGATGGAGTCGGTCTCTTTGGTTCAAAGGCGGACCATGCGCTGGAGCGTTTCAAGGATTCACGGGCTACTGCTAAGTCCCTGGGCCTTGCTGTTGTGCGCCCTACGCAAACGTCTGCTTTTCGCCCTTTCGTGGCCACGGAAGGGGCGCCCAGTCACGTCCACAGCCCGGCCAACGGCCCGCGCAGCAAGCGCCTTCGCGTGGCCGAGGACGTGGATACCGCCGTGGCGGTTCGGGCAACCAGCGTGCGGGTCAGGCCACCACCTCCAACCCGTCCGCGGCCTCCAAGCCCTCCTAGTCCCTCCTTTCAGGTGCACAGCACGCCAGTCGAGGGCAGGGTCCGCCATCACCTTCACCACTGGCGTCCCATCACCTCGGACAAGTGGGTCTTGGACATTGTCCGAAGGGGCTACTCCCTCCCCTTCGAGACCACCCCCAGCCATGCCACCTCAATTCCACCGCATGTCAGGGGATCACTTGGTGCTTCTACAGAAGGAAGTCACGGCCCTCTTGGCCAAGAGGGCCATCGAGCATGTTCCGACCCCAGAAGTAGGGCGTGGTTGCTACTCCCACTACTTTCTGGTGCCCAAAAAGGACAAGGAGGACATGCGTCCTATCTTGGACCTCCGGAACGTCAATCGCTTCCTCCGGAAGGAGAAGTTCAAGATGCTCACCCTAGCTCAGGTCTTGACTGCCCTCGACCCCGGAGACTGGTTGGTAGCGTTGGACTTGCAGGACGCCTATTTCCACATCCTCGTCCTGCCGGCCCACCGGCGTTACCTTCGGTTCACGGTAGGCCTCGAGCATTTTCAGTTCACCGTGCTCCCCTTTGGCCTTACAAGTGCCCCTCGGGTGTTCACGAAAGTGATGGCGGTGGTCGCAGCTCATCTGCGCCGGGCAGGGGTTTCAGTCTTCCCCTACCTCGACGACTGGCTGCTGAAGGCGGGCTCGTCCCAGGCAGTTGTCTCCCACCTCCAGACTACGGCCGAACTCCTGCACTCGCTGGGGTTCTCCATCAATGTGCCAAAGTCGCATCTGATTCCTTCTCCACAGCTCCTTTTCATCGGAGCAGTTCTGGACACGACGCAGTTTCGGGCCTATCCTCCCGAACGGCGAGTCCGGGATATTCAGGCTATGATTCCGATCTTTCAGCCCTTATCCTGGGTTTCGGTACGGATGACCCTGAGGCTGCTGGGCCTCATGGCCTCCTGCATCCTGCTGGTCACTCATGCCAGATGGCATATGCGGGCTCTGCAGTGGGACCTGAAGTTCCAGTGGGCGCAGCACCAGGGCGACCTGTCCGATCACGTCCAGATCTCGGAGGGGACTGCAAAACAGTTGCAGTGGTGGCTCTCGAACCGGCAATGGGTCATGGGCAGATCCCTCTCCCTTCCCCAGCCAGAGCACACAGTTGTGACGGACGCGTCCCTTCTGGGATGGGGCGGTCACATGGGAGAGGCGGAGATCAGAGGCCTCTGGTCTCCGGCGGAGTCCCGGCTCCATATCAACCTTCTGGAGCTCCGGGCGATCCGACTTGCACTCAAGGCATTCCTTCCCTCTGTCAAAGGGAAGGTAGTGCAGGTGTTCACAGACAACACCACTGCCATGTGGTACTGCAACAAACAAGGCGGGGTGGGGTCGTGGACCCTTTGTCAGGAGGCTCTGCGCCTCTGGACATGGCTGGAACACCAGGGCATGTTCCTGGTGGTTCAACACCTGGCAGGTTCCCTGAACGCTCAGGGCGGACGAACTCAGCCGCAGGTGCATGATGGATCACGAATGGCGTCTTCACTCGGAAGTGGCGCAAGGACTCTTTCTACAGTGGGGAGAGCCTTGGTTAGATCTATTCGCCACCGAAGAGAACGCGCAATGTCATCAGTTCTGCGCGTTGGAATTTCCAAGGCGGCACTCGCTCGGCGACGCTTTCGTCACGAGTGGAGTTGCGGTCTATTGTACGCCTTTCCGCCTATACCACTTCTACCCAGAGTGTTGAAGAAGATTCGGCACGACCGGGCCCAAGTCATTCTTGTGGCTCCGGACTGGGCTCGAAGAGTTTGGTATCCCGAGCTACTCAATATGAGCGTAGATCCCCCGATCCGTCTGCCTCTTCGGGAGGATCTTCTGTCGCAGCAGCAGGGGACGGTCCTCCACCCGAACCTGTCCAGTCTACACCTGCTTGCGTGGAGATTGAGCGGCGGCAGTTGATTCCTTTCGACTTGCCTCCCGAAGTTTGTGATGTGATTCTGGCAGCCAGGCGTCCCTCCACTAAGGTGGTATACGCCTGCAGGTGGAACAAATTTGTGGCATGGTGCACAGCAAAGGCTGTGGATCCCTTTCTGCCCCTCTTTCTGAGGTCCTTCTGTTCCTTCTCTCTCTGGCCCAACAGGGTTCTGCCCTGGGTACCATCAAGGGTTATCTTTGTGCTATCTCGGCCTTCCTCAGGCTCCCTGATCAGCCCTCCCTTTTCAAGTCCCCTGTTGTTAACAGGTTCTTAAAAGGCATTACTCACCTCTTCCCTCCTGTTCCGTTTGTGATGCCTCAGTGGGACTTAAACTTGGTTCTTACCTTTTTAATGTGCGCTCCCTTTGAGCCTCTACATAACTGTCCTCTTCGTCTTCTGACTCTGAAGACAGCCTTTCTGGTGGCCATCACCTCCGCTCGGCGGGTGAGTGAGCTCCAGGCTCTATCTTGCAAACCTCCCTTTCTGTCTGTTCATCCAGACAAGGTTGTTCTTCGGACGCGTCCGTCCTTCTTGCCAAAGGTGGTTACTGCTTTCCACATTGGGCAGACCATCACTTTGCCCACCTTCTTTCCGCCTCCGCATCCTTCCAGAGAGGAAGAGAGGCTCCACCGTCTGGACCCAAAACGTGCGCTCTCCTTCTATATTGACCGCACAAAACACTTCCGGGTGGATGACCAGCTCTTTATTGGCTACGTGGGCGCCAAACAAGGTCGGGCGGTGCACAAGAGGACCATCTCCCGCTGGGTTACCTTGTGCATCAAGACCTGCTATTCTTTGGCTAAAAAGGAGCCTCCTGTTGGGCTGCGTGCCCATTCCACCAGGGCAACGGCTGCTACCACGGCCTTGGGCCGCGGTGTTCCGCTGCCGGTTATCTGTCAGGCAACTACGTGGGCCTCGCTGCACACGTTTACAAAGCATTACTGCCTTGACAGTCAGGTCCGGAGGGACGGCTTCTTTGGCCGTTCTGTCCTCCAGGACTTCCTTGTCTGATCTTTGTTCGCAGACCCACCACCGGGGTTGGTATTGCTGGGGTATCTATTCTAAGGTAAGGAATCTGTCACTAACGTGTCTCTTTCAGATGCACAAGTTACTAACTTGTGTAACGATATATCTGTAAGAGACAGTAGTTAGTGACAGATTCCTTACCGCCCCACCCATCCTCCCCGTTCTGCGAACTGATTTCTAGGGTTAAGGACATCCCTTTCAGGGCCCTAGTATTTTTCAGACACCTATGTCAGCTTCTTGCATGGCTCTGCGTTCCTGGCGCGGAAAGTCGTGTACAGAACTGACGTCAGCGCGCAGGGGCGGCGTCTAAGTACTGCCCGCGACGTCATCCCGGCGATCACGACGCCGACGACGGACGCGGAGCCGCACGACGCCGCCTACCGACGCGCAAGGGTACTGCTACGCAAAAAACTTTCCGGATCCAGCCTGACGCCTGGGGATATTCTAAGGTAAGGAATCTGTCACTAACTACTGTCTCTTACAGATATATCGTTACACAAGTTAGTAACTTGTGCTTTAACCTTTGTTTTATTCCACTGACTATATATGTGTGTGTTTTTGTATTTGTGTGTGTTTGTATGTATATTGCATTCGGGTACTTGTAGTTTGTATAACCCTGCGGTAAAGCTACAAGTACCAGAATTAAAAGCTTAAGAGATGGCTGGATAAGTGACTGAAATCTGAAGTGGGTCAAGTTCTGGTCTCTGTTATTTTATTTGCTAGGGTGCTTATGTTTTCTGTTTTTGGACTGGCACAATCAAATATTGTCAAATTTGGCAGTCCCTCTTCAGCTCCTTTGGCAGTCTCCCCAAAACAGGCATGTAAAAAGATACTCTACATAGCTGTCTGTAATTCATCCACTGCATCATGGTTATTGTGTGAACCCTCTTCTTCCATGTAGAGCACCTACGCCCGCGATGCCCTGGCCAAGAACATCTACGACCGCCTGTTCAACTGGATAATTGACCGTATAAACCAAAGCATTCGGGTGAGTTCTTTCGACATCTGAAATAATACCACGATAGGCTAGTCCACTTCTGTGAGGGATCTCTGTGCAACTTCTGTCTGAACTCTACATTGTAATGGGCCTGTCTCAGCTTCTTCTACTTCAGAGGTCTAGAAAATGGCTATCAGGAGGCAGGGTAGACTGGCCATACTCTCAGTTTGGCTACCGCTGGATCAACTGCTATATTAAAGGTTTTAGAGCTAATACCCTGCAAATTTAGTGGATTTACTGCCCAGTTCACTGCAGGTGTTCTAAAGGAAGAATGTATTTCTAAAGCTGCATTGTACACTACACCTTCTGTGCTGCGACTCCGCCCTCCAGTCATGGGTGTAGCACACGGATACATTTCTGGTTGTTGCGGGTGGGGAGAGGGACAGCCATTCAGCAAGTAGCTGATAGTTAGCATAACCTGTGACATCACAGGAAGTGACATCCCTGGAAGCGAACCAGAAGTTGCACAACAGACAGTAGTTACAAATGTCCACAGCAAACATAAAATCACTAACATCACCTCAGAATAAAGACAAAGGCTTAAATATTTCTGAACTGCAAAGATTTTGTCTACAGTTTTACTGAATTATTACAAATACTCCCAATTCCCTCAAAAGCAAACTCACTACTGCAAGCAATAGTTGACTTTGTTGTGTAGCAGAAGTGTACATATTACACGTTTCACTCAGATATCATTGCACCCAACAAATGCATGTACCCTGAAAGACATATATTTGAACTCTGTCAACGTGCTAACTCATCTGGGCTCATTCCGGTCTGATTTATGCATAATGCCTGATGAACCGGATGCAAAAGCAGTGGAGTAAATGCAAAAAATATTGTCTGGGAACCCACAAATTGTAGAACGGTCATGATGGGGATGAATCCCAGAAGGGCTGGTACCATTAGAAGCACAGTCAATGACAGTCTTGAGCCTTTTAGTACATATTTATTAATGTTGGTCAAACACATTCTGCATTTGAGATGGTTTAAATGACTGAGGCACCTGCTGTACACATCTGTGTGCACAGGGAATACTGCTGAGATGACTTTGGTAGTTAACGTAGCTGCTAGGAAGATCACTGTGTGCTCTCTTGTCTCGGTTTTGACCCATCCAAATTGCTTAGTGGTTTAATATGGCTGCTGCAGAACTTTGCATCTAACATGTAAGATAAAATCGCTCAAAGGTTCACACTTTGGTTTGCAGATATCTTTGTGTTAAATGCAGGTCGTAACTTTTAAGTCCAGTGCAGTAGCCCAGGTGGTCTCGCGCCTACTGTCAACAGTTGCATGTTACCTGTAAGGAATCAATTTTAACGCTTGCTGATTAGTATTTAATCAGGCTCATTCTGATTATGAAATCAGATGCCTGTGGGGTTTGCACCCAATATCAGGTTCTAGGTTGAGTGCAAATGGCAGTTGGTTCTGGGATTTTCCCCTAGAAAATTCCTCAACATATTACCTGGAGAAAATTTGTGCAGCAAAAACAGGATGGAAAGGGGTATGTCTAATAGTTTTATCACTCTGTAAGACTGAATCCGTACGTCATTACTCATTCTGACATTGAAAAACGTAGAATCGGGTGCAAAAACTGGCCTGGGTAAGAATATTACCGAGTAGGCTGTAGACCTCAGGTTCCACGCTCTGCTGAGGCCACGCATGGGGAGCAGCGTCGGATTGGCAACGGGCACTCGGGCAATGCCCGAGGGGCCGGTATCCGAATTCCAGCTGTGGGCTGCTTTTTTGAGCAGTCTGGCGGACCGATTTGGGCGGTTTCTGCGTTGTTCGATGCCGCCAGCGGCCCAGTGGGTGCCTGAGTGGCCTTTCTGGAGGTAGATGGGCGTCCAGTACCTCCCTCTTATCAACGGCAAAGGTGTCACTCCCTTTCTCTCGCTGGGCCGGCCCGTTAATATATGCATATTGAGCGGGGGCAGGGGGCCTGAGCAAAAGTGTTTTCAGGTGTGTTTCACCAGTCTAAACTAATACGCACATTTTTTTTTACCCCCCTTTAAAATAAAATTTCGCCAAAGCAGTGTTTTGCAGAAAGGCAATATGCAAATGTGGGCCACATTTTTTAGCGTGCCCGGGCCGATTTTTAATCCCAATCCAACCCTGATGGGGAGCTGCATTCTCTCTCCCTCAGTGCGCTAGGTTTGGCATCAGCTTCCAAAACAGCAGAAGTATGGCTTTTGCTAAAACGCAGGCCCTGCCTTCGACAATATATCAGTCCCCAAACCGTCCCAAGTATTCCATCGTCTTCGTACTGGTTCACGGTGATGCCTTTGTTCTCTATTACACCGGATATTGCAAACAGTGGCCTCTTCTCTTCATGTGGATTGAAGTTAGCAGAAGGATAAGCAGTCGTAGGTGTTTTACTCCTGCTTGCATCAGATACAGAACATGGCTTGAATGATTCTCTTTCATAGGAGGATGAAACATAGAAGTCGGTGTAGGCACAGGTAGTGGGGACACGTGGAAGGAGTAGTTGACGAACCAGTGTGGTATATGGCACCTACTATGGCTTCAAGTCAAGGGTTGACATAAGCATTCTCCCTGCCTTAGGGTATATCCCGGTCGGTGTTTGCAGCTGATGGGTATGGGCAACCTGTCTTTGAGGGGTGGTATCCAGCAGGCCACATGGTGCGTTGCTGAAACCTCACTGTGGCTTTGTCCTCTCATCTGGTCATATGACTTGCATTAACAGACCTAGGTGTGGGTAGGGCCACATCAGGACACAGTTGAGGAGGAACCAATTGCCTCCGCTGTGTAGCGCAGCCAGTTCTGGATGGTGTGAAAAACACCTGGCGGCTGCAAATGCACTCCAAGGTATGTACAAGGTGAGGACTGCTGCCTCCAGTTTATGCCTGGAGGCCACAGTAGGATGCAGTAACCAATGCCTGTTGGCATCCTCTCCCTGTTTGTGCCTCCCACCTCATGTGCCTCTTCCCTTCCCAGGATTCATCCATGTACTGTCCCGCGACAGAGGTAAAAGACAGAGACATCAGATAGCCTCTCTGTCCGCTCGCTTTGGGCCACATGAAGAGGTTAAGATCCGCGCTAAGCTATTGGCTGATATTTCATTGGTGTAAGTGGGGTCTGTGAATACATTTTTTTTTTTTATTAAACTTTTTATTAAATCAAGTCACAGAGTCATCATTATAAAATCATAGTACATGTCAATAAAAAGGTACAGTGTATACACAATCACATATTATACATTGTAAGCAACCAGTGGATTTACTGTTCAGTTCTCCTGCGCATTGCCATATCATCTGTTGGTGATGTACAAATATTGCCTCTAAACTCGTTCCATCCCCCCCATTTCCGATCCCATTTCTTGGGGCAACCCCGCATTTTGTAGACCTCCTTCTCTGCTATCATGCAACGGTCCATTTCCGCCATCCACCCCACTGTTAAAGGCCGTGTGCTGGAACCCCAGGACCGGCGCAATAGCTCTCTTTACTAATAGATATCCCAATGCCACCCATTGTTGTTCTGTTTCCGTCAAATCAGTGGCCTCCCATATGTTCAGGATTCCCAATCGTGGTGTCAGATTGACTTGTTTACCTAACGTGTCCCTCATTTTTTGGGTCGCATTATTCCATAAGGGGTGTATATCGGGGCAGTCCCAGAGGACGTGATAAAAGGTGCCATCTTGACCACAGTTTCTAAGACAGAGCGTGGTTGCCCTGCTGCCTATCTTGGCAAGAAGAACCCCTGAGAGATATGAGCGATGGAGGATTTTCAGTTCGCCGTCTCCCTAGAGGACATCAGCGCGGCTTGCCAGTCCTCGTCCTCTATGGGCCCCACGTCCCCCTGCCATTGGTCCCGGAGGGTCTGTAAGGGATCAGGTAAGTTATTACAGAGCTTGCGATACGTACAAGATACAGCTTTTGTTAGGAGCGGTTCAGAGAGTAGACGGTCCTCTAGGGGAGAAGAGTCTGGTAAGGAGGACATGTCCGGGATATTGGTCTGAAGTGCGTGCCTGATCTGCAAGTATCGAAAAATTTCCCCCGATGCAAGGTTATGTTTGGTTTGCAGCTCTTGAAAGGTGAGGAGTTTGCCCTTGTGTATCAGGTCGCCAATGTTCGTTATGCCAATAGTGTCCCATTTATCAAAGCCCACGTGGTGGCAGAGTAGTCCCAGCCTCTGTGTGGACCAAAGCGGTGTAGCTTTTGTGAGTTTGTCTGCCCATCCCAGTCGTTTAGTTGCTTGGTGCCAAATGGCCACCGTCTGCAACATAGGTCCTAGATATCGGCCCCGTCGGGTCTTACTATAGAGGGCACCCAAATAGCCCTCTCTCCCAGTTTGGTAGCTCTCCAGGTGGAAGGCCGGATTGAACGGGGAGCCGTGGATCCAGTGGTTTGTTGCCACTAATTGTGTGGCCCAATAGTATAAGCGCAGGTCAGGGAGGGCAATCCCGCCATCGTACCACCCCCTTGTCAATTTGCGGAGAGCTATGCGAGGCGTTTTCCCATCCCATAGCAAAGTATGGATTTCTCCCTCTATAGCTGTGAAATAGGTGTCAGCAATAGGGAATGGGCAATTCTGGAGCACGTATAAAAATCTAGGGAGTGCGAGCATTTTGAATAAGGCTGCTCGTCCCAGTAGGGACAGAGGCAGCGTTCTCCAATGTTTTACATCCTCCTGCAGCCGCCGGAGGGGGCCCATAAGATTACGCTCATAGAATATTTTGGAATCTGATGTAATATAGATTCCCAAGTATTTAAATCCTTCGGTGGTCACATCTATTTCATACCCACGGGGTAGTTTGGGTGGAGGGCCGTGTAAAACATATAGTACTGATTTAGACCAGTTAATGGTGTGCCCAGAGTACTTACTGAAGTTAATTATGACATTGAGAAGACTATTAAGGGAAGCTCTTGGGGACGCCAAGTAAATCAATATATCGTCCGCATATAACGAGATTTTATCCTCTCTATCTTCACTCCATCGCATGCCCCGTATCGACACAGCACTTCTAATCCAGTGTGCAAGTGGCTCCAAAGCCAGTGCAAACAGGAGAGGGGACACGGGACAACCCTGTCTAGTCCCTCTCTGCAGTCTAAACGTACGCGACGTATGGTTATTTACTCTAACTTGGGCCAGTAGTGCGGTGGACAATGCCACCCACTGTCGAAATCGAGGACCGAAGCCGAACTTCGCCAGGACCTCAAATAAGTAAGGCCACTCTATTGAGTCGAACGCCATGGCGGCATCTAATGACAATATAACCGCGTCTTCTTGTAGATAAGGTTGTCGGCTCAAGACGTTATGGACTCGACGGATGTTTAAGGCTGTATTACGGCTCGGAATAAAACCTGATTGATCATCATGGATTAGGGAGGGGAGAAGTGTGATCAGGCGTGTCGCCAGGAGTTTGGCAAGTACCTTGGCTTCTGAGTTTATTAAAGAGATGGGTCTATATGAGCTGCAGTTGGTCGCCGATTTTCCAGGTTTATGTATGACAGCGATAGACGCCAGTCTCTGATCCAAAGGAAGAACACCCTGTTCTAGGCTCTCGTTATACATATTCTTGAGATGTGGGGCTATTTTAAGGGCCATGCCCTTAAGAAATTCAATGGGAACCCCGTTGGGTCCCCGTGAATACATTTTCTGATCTTTCATGGTGTCAGAGTTCAAACTCATGGCCTTGTTCCATTGATCAGATAAATGAATGAATACAAAGATCGAATATGCGTGAAACCTTTTAATGCTGCATGCTTATTTTTGACTAAAGACCTATGGCTGTGTTCACTAACCAGGAAGGGCAAATTTCATATCAACAAGATTACTTACAGGAATTATATGTGCGATGCAACCTATGTACAAAGACTTTGCATAGCAAATTATTAATTTGCAGATGGTAACAAAATGACCTGCTTATTGAATGTAAATTAGGCAGGTCACAATTTGTGAGCTCCTGTGATTGGCTGTGAATGCAGGGTTGGTGGCTTGCAAGGGAAAGCAGACCCCTATCCTTCCATTTGCATCCCCAGACAGGGGAAAAAAATGTAAAGCAGTCTGTGCCCATTACAGGGGCAGGTGCTGCTTTAAAAACATTGTTTCCTATTGGGAAGGACAATAAGGAGCGCATGAAGTGATCCACTGGACTACTATCTGCTCTCACAAGCCCCCCCGACACAATTCACAAAGCTGTAGTTGTTCCATTAGGACAGCCTCCCATTTAGAAGAATCAGATTCCACCCCAACTCAGGTGTCAGCATATGATCAATGGAAGGAGGCAGCAATTGCAGTCACAAACCACTGATACATGTCATTGCGAATCGCACTTAGAAGGGGACACCGCCTCCTAATTGCAATTCGGAATGAGTTGCAGAACACTATTGTGAGCCGGAGAGGTCTCACAAAATGTTTTTTGTAAATGTTGATGCATCTTTTTTCTGTCGCAAACCCTGTAGTTTTCGCAAACTGCAGTGTTTGTGACTGCAAAAACCTTTCCTCCATTGGGCTCCCATTTTCTTCTCTTGCTTCTCTCCAATCCTAATCAGTTCCTACTTCTGCTGCCCTGATGATGCTACTTTAGCATAATAATTATCCACACCTACAAGAACTTGTCCTCCTCTCATCTCGGGTTGCACTCCTAGCCTTTCTCCTCAAAACTTCTGTCTCTCGCGTCTTCTCCACTCATATCCTAATCCTACTCCTCCTGTCCTGCTACTACTCAAGTGTCACACCTCACTTACACCGTCTGCTCATGTCCTACTCCTAATACCTAAGTGTGACTCATCATCTAAACCTACAACTCCTCCTAATTTCTCTCCCACTCCTCTTCTACCCCCGCTCTCATTATATTCTTTGAGATGACTCAAGTTCTCTCGCCCTTCACTATATAGCACTCAACTCACTGTTCTTTCACCCACCTTCCCTCCCTTCACTCCTCATTGTTTTGATTCTCTCATCTCTTAGCTTTCCACCTCTCAGAGGCATAGCAAAGGTGTTATGGACCCTAACGGAAGGAAGCCATATACGGCCTTCTACCCCGTGTTTGTTCCTAAAAAGTAGCGTGATTAGTATGAAAAGGGCCACTCAGACCACCAGGACACCAGTGCTGCTGCACCAACGACAGGTACACCCCCTGCTGCCTCACGGTGGCATTGTAAGTATGTCATGCCCTTAATACAAGCAAGGAAGATGTCACTATCTACCCCCTTCTTTGGTCGTAAAATGCATCCAAGATTAGTATGCACAGGTCCCTCAGACACCAGCACCCAGTGCCACTGCATCAAGGACAGCAATGCCCATACTGCCTCATAGTGGTGTAGCAGGAGTGTTGTCGACCCGTATGCAAGCAAGGAATATAAGGCCTCCTTCCACCTTGCATGGTAGGAAAAGGGAGCCATGATTAGTGTGAAGTGGGCATCTCACACTCATGGGCCCTTGTGTCTGCTTCATTAATGACAATTGCACCCAGTTGTCTCCTAGCCGTCTCATCTCACTCTCCCCTCTATGCCTCTCCTGCAGACCTCTGGCTCTCCTGCCAGCGGCGACAACTCCTCCCTCCTACGCTTCTGTACTTTCCGTAACAAATACCGGTGCACTGATGCCATGCTTTAAATACCTGCGGCGGGTATCAAAGGGTTTCACAAAGTGTAACATTCAGAAATGAGCCTTCACTCAAAGAGCTGCAGAGCACTGACAGTCCCCATTTGTATTTCTCCCTGCAGAGATCTCATGGGTCCTAGGTTTATCCACGAGGAGCTCCTTCAGTCGAGAATTATTTGCACTGCATTCGGGACCTTTTAGTCCTGCTAGTATAATGGGGCGTCCTGCTTGTACAATGGGGCGTCCTGCTTGTAGAATGGGGCGTCCTGCTTGTACAATGGGGCGTCCTGCTTGTACAATGGGGCGTCCTGCTTGTACAATGGGGCGTCCTGCTTGTACAATGGGGCGTCCTGCTTGTATAATGGGGCGTACTGCTTGTATAATGGGGTGTCCTGCTTGTATAATGGGGCGTCCTGCATGTATAATGGGAAGTTCTGCTTGTATAATGAGGCGTCCTGCTTGTATAATGGGGCGTCCTGCTTGTATAATGGGAATTCCTGCTTGTATAATGGGGCGTCCTGCTTGTATAATGGGGCGTCCTGCTTGTATAATGGGAAGTCCTGTATGTATAATGGGGCGTCCTGCATGTATAATGGGGCGTCCTGCATGTATAATGGGGCGTCCTGCATGTATAATGGGGCGTCCTGCATGTATAATGGGGCGTCCTGCATGTATAATGGGGCGTCCTGCATGTATAATGGGAAGTCCTGCTTGTATAGTGGGGCGTCCGGCTTGTATAATGGGGCGTCCTGCTAGTATAATGGGGCGTCCTGCTAGTATAATGGGGCGTCCTGCTAGTATAATGGGGCGTCCTGCTTGTATAATGGGAAGTCCTGCTTGTATAATGGGAAGTCCTGCTTGTATAATGGGGCATCCTGCTTGTATAATGGGGCATCCTGCTTGTATAATGGAGCATGCTGCTTGTATAATGGGGCATGCTGCTTGTATAATGGGGCATGCTGCTTGTATAATGGTGCATGCTGCTTGTATAATGGGGCATCCTGCTTGTATAATGGATCAAACAGGATTACAGGTCTCAAAATGCAAAGAAAAAACCTGGACTGGATAAGTTACTCTATAGCTGTAAAGCTCTTTAACAACTATCCAGTGTAAAACCATACTGACTATGTGCTTACTACCGCAACAAACAAACAAAACGACATCAAAACAAGCAAAGTTAATATATTTTTGCCAAAGACTGATCTGCCTTAGAAACAAGAAGCAGAACTGGATGGTGGCAAACACATACGAAAAAAATTTAAGTATAGAAAAGCAGAAAAAATGTAAGTATAGAGAAGCAGAGAAAGTTAATCAGAGAAAGAGTTTGTTTGTTACCAATTGGGGACTTCCGTTATGGCGAAATGGACAATAAATGCAGATTCGCACAGCTGATATGGAGTCATTACTCCACATAATATCCATTTGTACAGAACTGACAGCACTGCGGCAGACATTTTAAGACCAGCCTACCTTCGGTTAAAAATTCAGGAATTATGCTTACGCGGTGAATGCATGCTTAAGAGGTGTTGACCCCAAATTACCTGTCTGTTTTTAACATTTTTGGATAGAGTTTTAAATAAGAGTATTTTATCTGAACATCAGAAGGCCACTAAGGGTGTTATTTTGTAAAGATGATATATTTGTTCTATTGTATGTCCATGGTATCTGCAATGATTTTAAGTTGTGCAATAAAGATTTTATATAATAATAATTAAGGCTTTTTTTATTCGGGGCCTTGGAGTTCTCTCACCTGGCATGTAGTTGACTTTTTCAGGTCTGGGGGTTTTTTTTTTCTCCCAGAGCCCCCTTTACTTCAAAATCTGGAGGGATCTGAACGCCACCACCCCCATTTCCTACGCCCATGCTCCCAGTCACCTATTAACAAGGGCCCCTCGTGCTCTGTTGCACAGCTCATGTTCAAACTGTGTTGGGATGTAGGAGCTATATCCCGTTAGGTCACTCGAGGCACCTTGCCAGCTTGTGATATCCAGTCCGACCCTGCTCCATGGTGCACAGGGTAAGGGCACCGTGGAGACTTTTTGAGGCATGGGCAAAGTGGGCTCTGGCCCTGGGCCCCAGCCTTTCAGGGAGCCCCCTGATAGAGCCTGCTCTGCAGAGATTCATGCCCTGATGGCCTTGAATAATTCTTAAACAGATTGTTTAAAATACTGTTTTCCTTTAATTTATTTTTAACGTGGGTGACATGTGAGAGTCTATTACAGACATTTTGCAGGGAAATGTGTTTATGTTTCATGCAACATCGATAAAAAAGTTTATTTTAGATCAAAACAGGACCTCACATAGTCATATGTCATAATATGTATAACTAATTATCATATCATTATCATGTATAACTAATTATCGAGAAAAAAACACCTCCACTACGTGGCAACAAATTTTTTCCCCATTTTTTGTGTCTAAAAAGAGTTGGTAGTAGTGTTCAATAATTTCAGATTGGGGCGAACAGTTTTTTTCACAAGAGCTTGATCGCTCAAGTCCTCTGCAGAAGCGACTTTGGTAGAAGAGAAGCCATTTTAGCTCCAGGGGCGAATTGAAAACAGATGCGCATTTTGCACAGTAGAGTCTGGAGCTGCTCTGGGCCCTCATTAACGCACAACTCTACTCTGGAGAGTCAGGCCGCGACCAGGTGTTCCATCTCTCTCTGCAAGGGGCAGGCAGCAAGCATTTTAGGACCGTGAATTGGCTGCCAACGTCTAGAGTTATCCGGTCAATGCTTAACTGCGACAGCCAATTACATTCATCAATGCTTAATGTCGACAGCCAATTACATTGATCAAGGTGTAAATGGCGGCAGTTTCAACGCAGCAGTTAAGTGGCTCTGATCATCATTGCAGCGTAGCGGCCATTTTGGGAACATATCCACGCGAAATG
This sequence comes from Calotriton arnoldi, assembly GCA_963921515.1. Lineage (NCBI taxonomy): Eukaryota > Metazoa > Chordata > Amphibia > Caudata > Salamandridae > Calotriton > Calotriton arnoldi. The sequence continues at coordinate 618,794 of CAWUFW010006086.1, read as the reverse complement.
CCATCAATGTGCCATGGCGCAGAATTAGCTCTAGTCCCACCATTCCAATAAAACAGCGTTTCTAAGCGCCACCGTTACGTTTTTATTGAGTATTACAGCTTTTGAGTTATACAAGAAAGTTAAATCACTTTCCTAGCATACACTGCCAAAATGGCAAAAATGTGGGTATGATGTTTCTTAGGTGTTTGATATAACCTTAGCATGTCATCTGACGGCTGCTTTTGTGCTTTGTAAGATGAATGTGGTTTGCATCTTGCACGAACCATAAACCAGGTACAATGCATAAGGGCTGGTGGACACCCAATTTCTAAGAAAGGAATCTCTGGTCAGCCAACACAGCCTAGGAAAAGATGAGTGGGAGGATAGGGCTCAAAACCTAGGACTGTTCTACCTGCCAACCATGAAGCCTTAACCAAAATACCTACTTTTCAGGAAACTATTGAAATCTTAACTTTTCAGATAATCACACAACTGAGAACCATGCGTTAGGACTTAGCCAGAAAGCATGCTAAATGGACAGATCCCAGCTACATGCAATCACCACAAACTCTTACCACATATAACCCTAAGGTCCACTTGTACCCTCACTTTTAAAGACCACAATCCTATGAATTGGTGATTACTGATTAGTTGTAACCGAGCTACCACTCCACCACACTAACTTGCACATAACAAACATCTACCAGCTGCATTCACCAGCACTGTGCAGTGTTGCAGGGCTAACTCTGTGAAACAGCAAATACTGGTGGCTTAGTGGCACGATATAAAACCCATACATAAATGATAATTATCCAAAAATGCTGAAAGAAGGAGGGATTCAGCCATTATCTGTGAACGGACTGAGTATCTTACATCAAAAAGGGTACAATGGAAGGTGGTCTTAGGATACTTGCAACTTCTGTTATTCTCTCCCCCAAACAATCCCGAATTCTGAGGTTCTTTAAGTAGGTGAAGGAAGTGGGACTAGGTACCCTCTTAGAGGTGCAGCCTTTGGGCCCGCTACTGATTGCTGTGCCCTGAACCTACCAACTTATGGTCCAGCTTGCAAACGTTTGAAGATGGTGCCTTATTTCCATGCCATCCTTATGTGTGAGGTGGGTTCAGTGCAATGAAGCAGTAGCGGCTGCTTCAGCAGACAGAGGTGTTCCTCTGCTAGCCTGTTGGTTAAAGTCGAATGTAACCTTGGGGAAATTCACCCTGAGCAGTCCAGGCCCCAGAAACCCTACAATGACTTCTAAGACAGATGCAATACACATCTGCTGCCTTCAATGACTAAGTACCCATGAGTCCTAAAGCTATTGTATTATGAAAGGCACACACTCAGGTACGCCTATTCTGTCTTTTTGGGGCTTTGATAGGGTTAGGCGAACCTGTCATTACCCACCCAGTGCTTAATTTGTGAAAGAATAAGTACCGGGGCCCAAGTTTTGGAGAGAGGCCCATGGCAGGCACTATCGAAGGGTCGGGGTGTAGAATACCGAAGCCACGTAGTTTTGATTTCACCGCATGCGTTTTTAATCCACCCACAGGCACTCCCAGCCTTTATCTCACTCTTGCAGGTTCTTTTTCATCCCTGGTTTCTTCCTTTGTCACTGGTTTTCCATATTTCTCTTCCTTCTTCTCTTCCCCTTCTGTGTTCTTCTCTTTCTTGCTCTGGGCCAAAGTTTGTTGAGGAAAACTATGCAGCGGTCCCCAAAAATGGGTGCCGGTGGCACTGTACCCACCTGCTCCTACTTCTCAAAGTAATTTTTTTTTTAAAAACACTAACTTCACAATGTCACACGCTGGTGAAGTTTTAAAAGGGAGGATTTTGTGGGGAAACTAAAGCCTACTTTTAGCTAAATAATTTTACTGCAGAAACAATTGTTTAAGCATTCTTCTGCAAAACCTGTTTTTGCAGAGAAACTGTGAACTTGTGCAAAGTACATAAAGTTAGCAACTCTATGAAAAGCAAGATTTGCATACTTTGCACAACATTTCCGGCGGAATTAAAACTTTGCCCAGTACTCGTTTTTCATTACTATGATAGATTCGAGATGAATTTGTGCCCATGGTCGATGGTGGGCACAACCAACACTTATTTCAGGGGACCAGGGCCTTGTCTGTTGCTGCCTTAATAGAGCAGATCATTAGTCCTTTAATTTTCAATGGGCATAGAAACAGGAGAAGGACATAAACCACAATTGGAATAGAAGAGGATTGCCTTCGCCCCTGCCTGCTGGGCATGCGGCCCACGGTGATGCATACTATACAGGCGATGCGTGCGCAGGTGAGTAAGATGGTAAGATGCTCCAGGCGGTAGCGACACTGCAGCTAAAGGTAAGGCCTGCCTCCACTGACTTCTCAGACAGATTTTGTGGACCGACTCTTACTTTTGTACAAAGCATTTGGTAAAGTAAATAAAACGGCAAAAAAAAGAACTTTCACATTGAACACGCTTCCTAAATCTGATTGTTTTTAAAAGTTTAATGTAGGTTACTGGGGTTCAAATAAATTGTCCAGTACTTTGTTATTCAAAGCTTTCACCTCTGCTTCATGAAGTTTCAGGCAAATAAAGAGAGTATGTATACCTTGACCTCAACCTGACCATGGAGTCAGACAAACCATTATTGCTCATATGAACTCCTTCTAGGTGATTTGCCATACCTGGTGTTTTCCTAAGTTCAACTACTTTTCTTCCAGACACAGGTGCAATGCCACAAGTATGCATCTTACAAGGCTAGGCGTGCCTGAGGGAATCCTTTTGCATACACAGGCCCGGAGAGTTCTTGTGAGCAAATCTTTCCTTGCAAGTGTTTCCCAAAATTGTACAGAAATTCACTAGCCAATCAATTTGCTCTCCCTTGGAGTTCATCACACCTGGTCTTGGACCTTCTGTATGTATATGCTATTTCTATAGTGTGAATCTAGCCAAAAGACAGTGGAGCACTTTACATGATCAAAGGCAAGCTTAAAATCAGTGAGTAATAGGAGCCGAAGCTGAGTTGTGGATTGTGATGTAGTGTTCTTTAAAGAGGTGAGTCTTCAATGCTTTCCTAAATTGGAACAGTGTTTTGGCATTCCTGATGAATACGGGGATGTTGTTCCAGATCCTGTGTGCATGACATGTGGAGCCAATAGAATTCCATAAGGATGAGAGTGATGCGATCATCCTTCGTCTGGCCTAGGATGGGACATGCTGCGGCGTGTAAGATGCCCCTACGGGGTATCAGTGTAGAGTTTGGGAGGCCATGGAGTAGTTTATTAATACAATCAAGATGCAAGATTACTAGGGCTTTGACAGCAGTTATGAAGTTGCTTTGTTGAAGAAATGGTTTGACTTTTTTAGAAGAGACAGCTGCCACCAAGCCTTTTTGTGTTTTTTGCAATGTGCGTCTTGAGTGAGAGGTTGTTGTCCAGGGTAAATCCAAGTGATTTGGCATTTGATAAGAGTTGGGGTTCAAAGCCGTCAAGGCTCTTGCCATTGAGCCATGTTTGTACTGTATCTTGTTTGTTGTTCTTGGCAAATAGAAGGAATTCTGTCTTGATTGGGTTGAGCTTCAGCTCGGAGCTGGACAAGAAGGTCTGGATGATGTGCAAGCAGTTGGATGCCTGAAGCAGAGGATACTTTCAAGTAGGATACTTTCAAGTATCGGCATATTGGTGAATCTTGATGCTGTTATATGTGAGTAAAGACCAAGCGGGTCCATGTAAAAGTTGAAGAAGACAGGAGACAGTATGGAATCCCAGGGTACTCCACATCTTTTGTGACCTGGAGATGCCCATGAGAACAAAAGTAGGGGAAGAACCAGTGAAGGACATTGCCAGGGAATCCCATTCGCTATTCGAGGGTGCTTGCGTATGAGGGTGGGATGGTTAACTGTGTCAAGAGCAGCCGAGAGGCCCAGCAATATTACAAGACATGAGTTATCTTCATCTGTGGTGAAAAGTGCATCGTCTACAATGTGTAAGATGTGGTCTCTATGCTGCAGCATGATCTGAAGCCAAACTGGTAGTCGTGCAGGAGATGGTTACCATTGATGTGATCTTGGAGTGAACTTAGTCTACTTTTTCAATGATCTTGCCGATGAATGGTAGATGAGTGATGGGCTGGTTGTTGGCAAGGTCATCAGGGTCTAGTGTAGGTTGCTTTAGAAACAGAAGAATATGGCCATGTGAAGGCCTTATCAAGGTGATGTAGCAAGGGTTGCCTAGGCCATACTGCAATCAAGGTAAGTAGACCCTCTGCTCTATGGAAGCGTTTAAAAAGACAACCATAATTGGCGTTCAGAAGGCACATCCATGCTGCTGTACCAGCTGCACTATGACCCTGTGAAGGATTGGTCACCTGGCATATAATGGAGTCTTCCCTGGTCCTATTGGCCATTCAAAGGCAATACTCTGTGGGTATATATACTGAGTTCACTGTAGGGCATTCCAACACTTTTTAGTGGTGACAGTTGTAAATGTCTAACACAAAGACAGTTTTACCCAATAACAAAATGATCTGGCCACTCTTGGGTAGAGTTTCAGTTCACAAATCAAAGGAGATTTAAATACAGTGTTTAGAACTCAGATACTAACTTTCTCTAGGAAGGAAAAGCATCTTGTGAAACCAAGTACAATGGCTGGGGGAGCTAATACAAGACACTGTTTCTTTTTTGTTCTTTCCAGATTTCTAACGTTCAAGAGAAGAAGGTGATGGGTGTCTTGGATATCTACGGCTTTGAGATCACAGAGGTAGGCTCTGGTTGTTGTGTTGCTTGGACACGATTCTGAAGTTAGTTATAATAGTTGTATGTAATATTGTTTTCTGGTGACTGTCTCCATACTGCAAGGTGTCAATATCTCCCTCTAACCAACCAATTCTCCAAGTCTCGATTTTATCATTACATAAATCTATGATGATGCTGTGCCGGATAAATGGCCTTTCTTGCTAAGTTTCATGTTCACATTTGGCCTCCTGGTAATTAAAGCTGAGCAATGATTTGCACCTACATGGTGACTGCGGTTGAGCACACGCAAAGTTGATTAGTCATGCTTGAAGTATTTTATGGCCACTAAGAATCAGGGTTTGGCCATCAGTTTTGGCAGGTTTACCGGCTGTATCCCAGTAAAGGTTCATAGGTTGCAAAGCTATGGTCACAAAGAGCAGAGAATGTTCTGCTGTTGGCAAGTTAGTGAATGGTGTGTGATGACACTCACTGCCTCATCCCATCTTGTCAATCGATGCTGGATGCCTGGTTTCCAAACTCACTGCACACTTTCTGCTCTAGGACAACGGCTTTGAGCAGTTCATCATCAACTACTGCAACGAGAAACTGCAGCAGGTCTTCATCCGCATGACCCTGAAGGAGGAACAGGAGGAGTATGTCAGAGAGGTATGTGTCAATGGAGCAGAAGAAGGAAAGGCAAGAGGGAGGAGGTAGGGGAGGCAAGAGGCAAATATTTAGAGAAGGGGTAGATTTAGGGCATGGGGATTTCATATTCCCTAAGAGATGAATAATATTTTGAAAATAATATTTTAATGGTAATTTTTTATACTCTTTTGAAAATTGCATTTGTTCTGTAACATAAGTATCATTCATTCCAAATATATATGATATTATTAATGCCACAAAGAACAAAAATAGAATAAATGTCGATCACACCTTTTACTGTGATTCAAAGGTATAAACTAAGCTAATTCATTAATGTTGTTGTCAATGACCACTGGTTTATAAGGATAGATTTGTGATGTAGGATAAGTGCTTAATCATGTAGGTCTTCAGTCTCAGCAACTAACCTGGGTCTTGACGCAGGAACCACTAGAAATATCACTCAACCCCGAATGTCAACACATCAATGGGTACTACAACTCAGGGACTGGCTTCAGTGGCAAATATAGAAGGCAACCGGCACGTAGAGTCAGAGATGAAGATACCAGGCAAGGACCCCACTGCGAAGGTGGGAGCTAGATTAGGAAGGAATAGGAGAATTCATGATGAAGTAACTAGCAAACCTTCTCATAGCTCCTAACCTATAAGCTCACTCAGTTGGGGTTCATACCCACTAGCCTTTATTTAGTATTTGTAATGCAGGGAATCTAGGTGTTGAACAACAGGGAAGACGTGAACAGAAGCAACATGTAGTAAACTGCCGAAGGGGGGATTATCCTGCATCAGTAAGCGTGAGCCATGTTCTCATAGATAATGCCCAAAATTAGTAAATTCAGAGGGGCTAAATGCTATCTGAAGTTCCCAGGAGGACATAGGTAATAGCCCAAAGAGACCTGAGCAGGGTCTCTTTGGGCTATTATCTGCCCATTTAAGACATTTCAAATTGGATGTTTCAGGGTGAATCATTATGGTTCAGTAATGCCAACAAGACTGCTCAGCCCTAGCACGCATCAATACAAGTGAACAGATGCCTCGTAAGTTGCTGGCAAGGAAGTCTGACTACAGGACTGGAACCAGATAAAGTATAAAGAATCCAGGAGCAAGAAAACTTGAGCTGTCATCTGGGTTAACCTTCTGTTAAGGCACCCAGCGTTAGACCAAAGTATCCATCCTCTTGTAGTAGCCCGTGTCCGCACTTGCGCAGCATGGACCAGACGTTTGGTGATGACGGAGAGATTAGGCAGGTAACAGTGTGTCAGGACCGTCTATGCCTGAGATCTCTGTGTTCAAGTCAGTAGACTACAGTTTCAGCCCAACTACACTAGAGTCTTGTGTCTCCCTGCAAACTACGAGGGAACACATGGTTTGAAGACTCCGGGGCTGCCACTATTGCTAGGTAAGAGGAGCTCGATAATTGGCAGCCATGGCATTCGAAACATATGTCAGCAATATTAAAATATGAGTTTCTTCCACCTGAAACCCAGCAGTATGAAACAGATGTAATATAAATAACAACGAGCTACTGTTTTATAAGAAAAAAATGGCTCTCTTTGTAGCCATATTATTATTAGGAAACTCACGCTATATTCTTTACTTGTTACAATGAATCTCTTTTGTGTTTTTGTGCTGTGTATATTTTACTTTGTGGCAGTTGTTTTTGTATTGGCCGTTTAATCCCCAGATGCTTTTGTATGCCTCAAACTTAATGAAAGTGTTAGAAAAATTAAATACATCTACATATGGCATTTAAAGGATAATAAACGAATGATAATATAACTTAAACTTTTATGCAGTAGCTTAAAAATTCACAGTTCTGAGGAAGGCTGCATTGTGTATTACACTGGCCAAAACATGTTGACTGGTGTTATGTTTGCGTGAGGAAAGTTTCTATAGCTTACACGGTAATATATAAATTCAGGAGATGACAGTGCAGATCTATCAGCCAGATAGTGTGGCTTTTGAATGCAGATTCCACAACTATATATGAGTGTGAGCCATGTAATTACTGGCATCAATTTGATGGAAATATGCAATACTTGTTAGGAACTATATAACATTTTGAACTCTTGTCTAGAAACAGCTTTAGTTGTCTCAGCAGCCTCATTTAGTCACTAAGATTCATTAATAAATAAAAAAATACAGAGTGGCTTTGGGTCAGTCCTCTTCATCCACTGGTCTGCTCAACTATCAGTCACTTTTTGTTTGCATCTACATCAGCCCTCTGCAGCCATTTGCTTTTTGCATTCTGAGTGATAGTATTTACCTGACCACATCTGCACTTTTGCCTAAAAAGGCTAACGGACTAATAACTTTGTCTTTCCATTCCTTCTCCTTTTTTAGATCTTCATTGTGTGCTTAAGCTACGTTTTTAGTTTATATCTGTTCCAAGCGAATAGTACCTTTTCTTTGCTCCCATAAAATGAATGTCTTCTTGTGATGTGCATTAAAACTAAAAAGGGCTTCTGTACCTGTTCTAAGCACACCTCCACAACTAGGAAGCCACTATATGGTACATACTGTTCCATTAAAAGTATCTGCAATGGCTAATTCTTTTTAAATTGATTTTTTTTTACTGCAAGAATATGGTCACTATGCTTGGTCGGTGGCATGTGTTCTTTTTTTCCTTCTTTCTTTGTGGCAAATCCTGGCATTGTAAAATAAGTACAGGCTCTGGGATGAAAGCCTGTTTGATTAAATGGGACGATGTTTTTATCTTGAGCCCGTGCTTCCCGGTCCCTTAACAGTAGACGTGCGACGTATATGGCCTCTACGTCCAATAACGCTATCACCCATAGTTCATTGGGTCCACTGAAGGGGCATTTTGTATATTGAATGGAGTATGGACCCCCTTCATGAGTCTGGAATCTCACTTCTTGACAGGAAACGCATATATAGAGGGGATAGAATTTTAGACCAGTATTTATGGTCTGATTTAAATGGACCAGCTGGAATAAAATTTGTGCTGGGGGCACCATCATTTTTTGATTTTATTTTTAATAATTAACTGTAGCTGGTTCTCAGTGATTGTCAGACTTCTGCACGTGTCGGGTGCATTGATTTTATATATATATATATATATATATATTACCTTTAGAGTTTGCGAGTAACTCTACCCCAAACGGCGGCGGGCTTCCGGCAAGGTCGCGGACCTCCGTAATACACACAATCCTTTGTAAGCGTGGTTTTTATTTTTCCATGTAGCAAAAACGCGTTCTTGCTACATGGAACAATAAAAACCACGTTTACAAAGGATTTGGGCTCGGCAGCATTTGTTTATTCACAAAGGATTGTGTGTGTATGTATATATATATATATATATATATATATATATATATATATATATATATATATATATATATATTACCTACTGGCGGTCGCCAGTAGGTATAGTTAAGACCTCGTTTCCATTCAAAAAGCGTTTTTTGTTTTCCCAATAACTTTGGCTTCGTTTGACGAATCTTCGCAAAAATTTTCAAAACTGGTGGCCCGCTCCGGCCAGCTTCTGTCTTGAAAGTTTCGGGGTGATTCGTCAAGCGGGGGCCGAAAAAAAAGGGGGGTCCCAAAACGCGTTTTCTCCATGTTAATTTCCATAGGAAACTTTAGACAAAGCTACAGCCCGAACTGCTGAACGGAATTACACCAAATTTGGCAAAAAGGTAGGTCTTGGTTCAGAAAGAGCCCTTTTTGTTAAATGGTGTAAATCCGTTCAGTAGTTCCTGAGAAATTAGAAAAAGAAAAATATCGATACCTCGGGTCTGTACTAACCGCGGGGCTCCTTCCATGGCCCAGGCTGACCGTTATACATCCATCTTAAAGTTGCCAAGAAACAGAAGGGCCCACACAGGAAAATCCGCTTCAATTTTAATGAAAGCTTGCCGCTGAGAAGGACAGGATGCTCAGCTTATGTCTTATAGTCCAGCCTGACGCGTTTCGTGCCGTCGCACTTCTTCAAAGGCATGATGACCGCTGGCGTGCACCGACAGTTTATGAGGCACTATGTAAATCCATCTTAACACCTGCCCTAGTGGGCGTGGCCGCTCGCACGGCCCTCTGGTATCGGTAGTGCCACAGTCCTACTACCGTGAGTTGTCGTGCATCCCAACACAAATAAGTTCAATTAAAACCCCAGTTGGTGGCTGTGTCAACCTTCTTGCTCTCAGCAAACAAGTACTCGCTTTCACTACCAGCTCCTGTCCCGACTCATGGTCTCGCCGCTTGGCGTTACCTCGGGTCTGTACTAACAGCGGGGCTCCTTCCACGGCCCAGGCTGACTGTTATACATCCATCTTAAAGTTGCCAAGAAACAGAAGGGCCCACACAGGAAAATCCGCTTCAATTTTAATGAAAGCTTGCCGCTGAGAAGGACAGGATGCTCATATATATATATATATATATATATATATATATATTACCTACTGGCGGTCGCCAGTAGGTAGTTATAGTTAGGACCTCGTTTCTATTCAAAAAGCGGTTTTTGTTTTCCCAATAACTTTGGCGTCGTTTGACGAATCTTCGCGAAATTTTCAAAACTAGTGGCCCGCTCCGGTCAGCTTCTGTCTTGAAAGTTTCGGGGTGATTCGTCAAGCGGGGGCCGAGAAAAAAGGGGGTCCCAAAACGATTTTTCCCCATGTTAATTTCCATAGGAAACTTTAGACAAAGCTACAACCCGAACTGTTGAACGGAATTACACCAAATTTGGCAAAAAGGTAGGTCTTGGTTCAGAAAGAGTCCTTTTTGTTAAATGGTGTAAATCCGTTCAGTAGTTCCTGAGAAATTAGAAAAAGAATAATATCGATATCTGAGCACCGAGGAGGAGTCGCGAACCCTCCCGGGCACGAGCTTCACTCTGATTGGCTGCCAACATTCCAAACCAGGAAGTGTTGGCAGCCATCTTGTGACTCGGTAGAACCGAGTCACAAGAAAACAGTGAAACAGAGGTTAAAAAAACAAGAAAAGGGGGCAGGGTAGAAACATCCTGACCCCCTAGGCCTAATCAGGGGGTCCCACAAGGACCCCCAGGGCCAAAAAAAGCATTTTTTTTTTTTTAAACGGCAGAATTTGCGTTGGGGTCGCGAATCCTGCTGTGAAAATAAAAAAAAAAAACGAAGCGCGCATCATTTTAATGAGGACCCCAGGTGGGCCAAGTCCCGGGGGCAATGTAAAAAACAAATAGCGGGGGCCCGCCACCTCCCCGGGGCCATGGTAATTATGTGCAGGGGGCATGCGGCCCCCCCGCAGCCGCAGGGACCGCCACTTCCCCGGGGCTTCTTTTAAAATGAATGCGGTGGGGGGGTCCCAACACCCTCCACGCTGCCCCGGGGACCGCCACCTCCCCGGGGCTTTTATTAATTGGATGTGGGGGCACGCGGCCCCCCTGCAGCCCCGGGGACCGCCACCTCCCCGGGGCTGTTTTAAAAAAAATAGAGATGTGGGGGGGGCTCTGCCCCCCCACACGCCCCGGGGCCACCACCTCCCAGGGGCTTTCAAAATGAAGGGGGGGGGCCGCGCGGCCCCCCTCCAGGAGCCCTTGATGGCCCTGGGACCGCCACCCCCCAGGGCCGGCTCCTGCAATGTCCCGGGGTGCCCACCCCCGGGACATTGCTGTTTGCTATGGCAGGGAGGGAGCACGGCTCCCGCCCTGTCATAGCAAACACTGCTTTGCTTCATTGAAGCGAGAGCAGGAAAACCTGCTCTCGCTTCAATGAAGCAAAGCAGGATTGCTTTTTGGCAAGGGGAGCTGCATGTTAGCAGCTCCCCTTGCTCAAAAGCAATGAGGACCTCAGGACACAAGTGGACTTCATCCCCCAAGCAGCAGTGCGCCAAGAGGCGCGTTTTCAGAGTGATGTAAAAAGGGGGCGCGGCCTGTGTCCACCTCTCTGCAATCCAGCTGTGTGGCGCTTACTGGAGGTACCTGGTGGGCTAGTTGGCCCCCAGGGACCCTCATTGTTCAAGGGGACTTAATCCCCCAACTTGGAACGCGCCAGGGGGCGCGTTTGCAGAGTGGTGGAGAAAGGGGGCATGGCCTGTGGCCACCTCTCTGCAATCGAGCTCTGTGGCGCTTACTGGAGGTACCTGGTGGGCAAATTGGCCCCCAGGGACCCTCAGTATTCAAGGGGAATTAATCCCCCAACTTAGAACGCGCCAGGGGGCGCGTTTGCAGAGTGGTGGAGAAAGGGGGCATTGCCTGTGTCCACCTCTCTGCAATCAAGCTCTGTGGCGCTTACTGGAGGTACCTGGTGGGCAAGTTGGCCCCCAGGGACCCTCAGTATTCAAGGGGAATTAATCCCCCAACTTAGAACGCGCCAGGGGCGCGTTTGCAGAGTGGTGGAGAAAGGGGCGTGGCCTGTGTCCACCTCTCTGCAATCCAGCTCTGTGGCGCTTACTGGAGGTACCTGGTGGGCAAGTTGGCCCCCAGGGACCCTCAGTATTCAAGGGGAATTAATCCCCAACTTAGAACGCGCCAGGGGGCGCGTTTGCAGAGTGGTGGAGAAAGGGGGTGTGGCCTGTGTCCACCTCTCTGCAATCCAGCTCTGTGGCGCTTACTGGGCGGTACCTGGCGGGCAAGTTGGCCCCCAGGGACCCACAGTATTCAAGGGGAATTAATCCCCCAACTTAGAACGTGCCAGGGGGCGCGTTTGCAGAGTGGTGGAGAAAGGGGGCGTGGCCTAGTATGAGAAGTTAGCAATCCTGCTGTGTGGGACTTACTGGAGGTAATAGGAGGGGTAGTTGGCCCCCAAGGTTGACGTTGGGGGCTAACTACCCCTCCTGTTACCTCCAGTAAATCTCACACAGTGGGATTGCTAAGAGGTGTAAGGAGGCCACGCTCACCTTTCTCCACCACTCTGCAAACGCGACTGCTATGTTATAGTTAGAAATTAGTATTTAAAAAACCTTTGAAATTCACTGAAAAAACCATAGGTTTCAGGGACGTTATAGTTAGAAATTAGCATTTAAAAAACCTTTGAAATTCACTGAAAAAACCATAGGTTTCAGGGACGTTATAGTTAGAAATTAGCATTTAAAAAACCTTTGAAATTCACTGAAAAAACCACAGGGAATTTCTCCGGTTTTGTACGAGTGAAATGTCCAACTAACTATAACGTCCCTGAAACCTGTGGTTTTTCAGTGAATATATATATACATATATACATATATATATATATATATATATATATATATATATATATACACATATATATATATATATATATATATATAGGTCATCTGAGGTGACACAACACTGTTTTTCGATGTGTGTTATCCAAATTGATTCATTGCGTTTGCTATTTTTGCCCTCCAAACTGCCTTTTTAAAATAGTATGTCCGAAATCCAATTGTTTTCCTTGCCAAGATTGGTTCAGTTTTTAACTTATTTTTTAAATACCGCAATTCTCTGTTGCAATGCTCTTTTTTCTTCTCGTAAAGTTTTGGTGGCCCAATTGTTGCATGATCTGGCTTGCCCAGGTTTTGTTCACCTTTGTCTATTTTTTTTATCCAAATTCAGCTACCAGGTCCTGTGTAATTTGGTCCATTCTAAGAGGTAGTTGCGGCTATTAGGTGAGGGAGAAAATTCGTCTTATTAGTCCCAGTACTGGAAGGTCTTTGTTGCTAACAGAGACATTTGATTGGTAATCTCACCTGCCCAGTTAAGACATTTCAAATTCAAAGTGATATTGTAAAATAGGTTCAAACTTGCAAAAGTGTAATCTAAAACAGATTCTGTAGACTTGGAAACACATGGTGGCACTGTCGGCTGATCCTTACGAAACCACCCATTCAATGCCCTCAAGCCCGCCGCATGCAAAGAAGGGCCCAGTTGTTCCATTTTATTCCACTTCTGACTTCTCTTCACTTGAGCGGGAATACTCCATAAGTGGTCCTGTAGGTAAGTATGATCATCACTCCCGTCTCTAACATTCAACAAGTTAAAATTAAAACCTCCAGTTAAAAGGCACAGGGCATCTCTGTAGGAAGATTTAGGTTTTCCATAATTGTTTCTGTCTTTGCTAAGATTAAATTTTTTCTCGTTTCTTTGTGGATTGATGTATACATTTAACAACAGAAGGGGTCAGTTTCCTTCCCAGTTGTGAATTATGATACCATGGCACAGAAAATTCCAATTTGGGTATTCTCAGATCCAAATTAGCGACAATATATATGGCAAGTCCCCACTCTACACAACCTTTTTTGTGTTCTTTCGAGGCTTGCTTTTGACATTCAATATACCCAATTAGTGGAAAAGATGTGTCATACCATGTTTATTCAAACAAGAGGATATTGAATGACTTCCAAAAATGCATTTATTACTTGACTGTCTGCAACTATACGAGTAAGACTACCCATGTTCCAAGAACACAGGGTCAAACTGTTGGAAATAATTGAAACATTATTTTAATTGTCCTGGTTTTGCATTAGTACTGTAGGAATCCATGGCCAATCGTTATCAACTTTTTCAATGTACAATAAGGAAACCTATAATCATTGCACCAGGTTGCCAAGGCCTGATATATTGGCTTTGCCAATGCTTGTTTTCTTTGTTACATGGCAATGATTTATAAAAGCAGTCTAACTCCAACCAAGAAGATACTGAGCTAAATCAAGAGTTTCACCATTTCAGCCCTAGGATCCCCAACCATCCATGGATATAGATTTAAAGCTGTCACATAGCCATGGCCTGAAGGCATCTTCTGTACAACCAGACTTTTTCCAGCAAGCCCGTCAGCCCTGCAGTGATCGCTTTGCAACATGCCATGCTTATTTAAAAAAGTTTGTTTCTTTCTCTAGTAGAATGTTTTCTGATCCCCAACCTTGACATTTCTCTTTTTCTAAGGGGATCAAGTGGACTCCAGTGGATTATACAGACAACACCATCATCTGCAGCTTGATTGAAGATGTGAGTAGCCCGTTTCCTTTGTGGTCTTATCAGAATTTTATTATGGATTAGTTTATTTAGAAGGTGTCGGTCAACATCAGCCTAGCAAAGACCTGTCAATCACTCAAGTAGTTGAAGTTGTCATCACATGGTATGTGTAGCAAAGCAGCTTTCTGTCTACAGAAAGTTTGTGCTGTAAAACATGATATTTATGTAAAAGTTGTGAGACAAATTGGTCACGTGGTGACATCGCAGTCCGTAGATAATACATAGGGCCTCATTTCGATGTTGGGTGGAAAGCCTCCGCCCGACACCGACTCGTAATCGGGACCGACCGACTTGCGGTCAGCAGTCCCGACCGCCAGAATATGATGCAACCGAACACTGTTCGGTTGGACACCCATTGTTCCCTATGGGAGCTTGTGTTCTGCCCGCAACTGGCTGTAACACAGGCTCCTATGGGGAAATGGGGTGTTTGGGGAAAAGCCTGCACCCTGTTGCAGGCACCCCACGATGCCTTCCACACAGTGCAGGGTTTTACAGCAGAGTCCCTTAGGTACCCCCTTGGCCATCAACTGTAGGCCGCGGGGGCAAGGGGGCCCTGCCAGGGGCCCCCAAAGTCAGTTCCCAACAGCCTTTCCGTGTTGGACAGGCCGATGCGAAAGGCTGTTGGAAACCGACATCCTAATCCCGAGGGCGTAAACGCTGTCCATAGGGGTGTACTATGTGGTTCCGACCGACATGAATACTCCGCGAGTCGCTCTGAACCGATTCGGAATGACCACGCGGTTTACATTCCGACCGTGAACATCGTAATTGGGCGGTTGGAATGGAATCCGACTGAGTCAGTCAGAAGGGCTACGACGCGGTCGAGGAGATTCCGACTGTCGGGAGGAGGCTTTCCGCCCGACATCGTAATCAGCCCCATAATGTTATTTCAGCTACTTGTGCTGGGACAAGTGGTTTAGTGCCACCTGCAGACTTGATCCACTTTCCTTAATGAATAAACATTTGTTCGAAACTGCAAATCACTTAATCTTGTTGGCTCTCCTCGCTTCTCTGTAGAGTACAAAGGGTATCCTGGCCCTCCTGGACGAAGAGTGTCTCCGCCCTGGAACTGTATCCGACACCACCTTCCTCTCTAAACTCAGTAAGGCGTTTAGCAGACATGAGCACTTCAAGAGCAGAGCTAGCCAAAATGAGAAGATGATCTCAGTGAAAGGCATGCGCGACAACTGCTTCGAAATCAAGCACTACGCAGGCCAGGTAAGGTTGTGCGGTAGATGTGACGGCAACTTTTCCCCGCCAAGGCAGGAACTTTTCACCTACCAACAGAAACAGAATATCAAAATGATCACTATGCTGGTAATATAAAGGGTAACCAATGGAATGAGTTCTTTGACAATTTTTAAATTTCATGCTGCCCTAAGATCTCAACAGCAGTTGTCTCATTGTCCTTGAAATTACTTTTTTAACATTATCTCATCAGAGCAGTGACCAAAGTGAATATCAGTGTGAAACAGCACTGTGATTAAGGGGATAAAACACTATGTAAAGATTTTAAAAACTGTTGTGACAGATGACATTGAACCTACATTGCTTATGTTACTGGTTGAAACTTCAGTTGACTGGGTTGGAACTCTGTCAATACTGTTTTGTTCCTCTCCCAGTAATACCGGATATTAGAATGTACTGCTGTGTAGGCAAAGACGCATTTGTGGTAACTGGTACCAGCATTCATGCATCCCACTCCTGATACAAGGATCTACTGCTGTGCTAAACAGCTCAGGCGACACTCGCCTCATCCCCCTCTCCTTCTGGGTCAATTAGCCAGTTAATGCCAGACTTCTTTTTCTGACTCCAGGACCCTAAACTCAAGATCAAATACTGTACTAAATTATATAATTGTCAGGTACAAGATTTAATCCATGCACTTTTATGGCTTATGTTAAGGCAGTGCTTAATTTGTAAAATAATAAGTGCCAGGTTTTTTTTTAGGAGGCCACTGCAGCTTGCACCACCCATCAGCCCTGTCATTAATGCCAAAACAACTACTAACCATCTCTCTCACCTGCAAGTGCGACAGTTTAGATTATTTCAGATCTCCAAAGCTAAAGGAATGGGTGGTGAGGCAGGTATTAGTAATTTTTAATGTGTATTATATTCATAAACACCCATTGTTATGCTCATCTCTAAATTAGATGAGCAGCGCCACCATGTGGCAGACTGTCATAAGTGCAGTGTTGACAATTTACTGCCAGTGCCGAGCACCGGAAACCAATTAAGTGCCGGTGTGGAGCACCGGAAACCACCTGCTCAAATTAAGCAACGGTTAAGAGTAGTACAGATAAAATATTTGAGACCTTTCTTTACATGTCAAAAATGTGGCATGATTTCTGGCGCTATTAAACTTCTAGACACTGTAAATGTCTGTTTTTCACTCTTACAGCCTGATTACAACTGGCCTCTGAAATTGTAATCCTGCTCGCAGTGATGAGTGGAGCGATGTTTATCGCACCCAGTAATCATCAGGTGCAATGAAGATTGCTCCCTGTGTTACATTTCAGCCCAAACCTGCTACAATTTAACAAGGGGAAAAATGCAGTAAGCACCTACATCTGCGTGCTATTTCCCAAAAAGGCAGAATAGGCAATAATTATCTCATCCTACACAGGCTGCTTGTAATCAGGCCCTTGGACCTTCGATACAAGTTGGGCAGAATAGGGTGGCATTTTTACCTCATATGGTAAATACCACTTCTCTTAACAAAAACCCGAGAGAAACAAATCATTCAGACCGGGAAGAGGAGAGAGAAAACCAGTTTTCTGCAAATGGGGCTAGAAGACCACGGTCTCCCTAGTTCATTCAATCACACTAAAGGTTTCCTACTACATTACCATACTCGGACCCAGAAGGTGGAGTTGGAGTTTTGTGCATGGTACGTCCGCTTTATGACAATAACTCAACAATCCCAGTTGTTGTTTTTTTTATGACCCTCACCCACTCTAGTAGATGAATGCTTAATCATCGATCGCATTCTGGTCCCTAAAAACCAGGATGGGCTCGTGCGTACCCCAGGGAGCACTTTTGAGAATATTGTCTTGCCAGTGTCTAGAATAAAAATGTCTTAAAGCACCTAGGTATCCATTTAATCAATGTTTTTTTAAGTATAGATAAAAAACAAATCTTGGGTGAACTAGGCCCCGCACACTAAAACCAAGTGGACATGTTTCAGCCCTGGCCGTTAAATCAAAAGGGGGGGACGGAAGAGCTAGTTATTTAAAGAGGTCCTACTCCTGTGCTCCTCCGAGTACTCATGTAAACCACGGAAAGGAGATCGTTCCTCTATGTAGCCGATGCACTCGAGGTTGCTATCTGGCCGGGAATCAAGTCGCTGGGAGATCTGAATTTCAGATCATAATGCCCTCACACACCTGTTAGGGTGTCATGCTTCATCATAGGGCGCTCTTCGTTAGACCGGCGCTGCAATGTCTGACGGGCCTGGTTGCTTCTTTAGCGGAGTTCTTCAGATCTGAGGGCGCCGTATGTGGTGGGTGCATGTGGGCTAAAAAATAGCGAACTGTTGTGTGTGCAAGGTGACTTAAAATAGGCACCGGACCCCGGAACAATTTAATTCAAAATGGGTCCAGGACTAAGTAAAAGCAGTGGCGCTACCAGGAGGTCCTAAGGTACCAGGGTAGCTTTATGTGTGCATGGTCAACATGTTTCGTGCCTTAGAAGCCCAAGCATCGGGCGGTACTTCATCAGGACCTTAATAAACAAAAGAAAAGAGCCCCCTAATGGGGCCGAGGGACTACCCAAAAGTTGAGGATGTCCGAATGAAGTGTGACTGATCCAGAGTAAGGAACCAGTATAAAGTCTCCACCTCAATAGCGGGGGTACACTACTTCATAGGCAAAGGGGAGGGACCCAACCACTGTAGGGACCACCAGAGCGTAGTATCGGGCGTCTGCAGACGCAGGGGAGATGCCTAGGTGAGCCGGTATTGCCCGATCCTACGCTCTGGTGGTCCCTACAGTGGTTTAGCTTAAGACATTTAAAACTAAAGCGCGGTTGCCACCATTGCTACAAAAGTAAATAGAAGGAAAACAAATGCGGCGTCCGCCCGCCTTTTCTATTTATTGACTTTTGTAGCAATGGCGGCACACTACGCTTTAGCTTCAGATGTTTAAACCTAAAGCGCTGCGTGCCGCAATTGATCCAAAAGTAAATGAATGGAAAAGAAATGCGGTGGCCATCCACCTTTTTTTCTATTTATTAACTTTTGTAGCAATCGCGGCACGCCCCGCTTTAGCTTCAGATGTTTAAATCTAAAGCGCGTACAAAAGTAAATCAATAGAGAAAAAAAACAGTTGTGCGGCCGCATTCTTTCTATCTATTTACTTTTGTAGCAATCGTGGCACGGAACGCTTTAGCTTAAGATGTTTAAAACTAAAGCGTGGCGTGCCGCCATTGCTACAAAAGTAAATAAATGGAAAACAAATGCGACGTCTGACTGCCTTTTTTCAAATTATTGACTTTTGTAGCAATGGCTGCACGCCGCGCTTTAGCTTCAGATCTTTAAAGCTACAGTGCAATGTGCCACAATTGGTACAAAAGTAAATAAATGGAAAAGAAATATGGCGGCTGCCTGCCCTTTTTTGTATTTATTTACTTTTGTAACAGTCGTGGCATGCTGCTTTTTAGCTTCAGATGTTTAAAGCTAAAGCACAGCGTGGCGTGATTGCTACAAAAGTAAATAAATAGAAAAAAAAGGTGTGTGGCTGTTAATGTTCCCTCTAATTTTTTTCCTCTGTGTGCGGTGGTGCAAGGTCCCTGTGTGCTGCAACCAAGGCTATGTGCGCCAACCAACGGGACATGCAAGCGAGTGCTGCGTTCAGCAATATAAATCTTATGGCAATTACCACTCCAAATTTCTGTTAACAACAAGAGCGAAAACAGGTGCATTACACACACATATAGCTCTTTATAATAGGGTCTTGAGACAGTTTTGCAATGTAGATACATACCTTTGTGACATGAATTGTTTACTCCTGTAGCACTTACACCCTAGGTTTAGAAAAGGACTGGACATAGAAGGTTGTACCATTATAATATTTTACTGAACAGCAGGGTTGATGCAGGCAGTTAGAAGGAGGCAGCTATTATTGAGCTTGAACCCAGATCCATGCTGGTCATGTCAGTGAAATATGCTGACATTTTTCCTAGTGTAAATTGCCAACACCAGGGCACATTGAGCAGCGCCCGCAGGTTGTCTGCTTTATTGTTACGAACAAGAATATGCATACGGTGAATGGGCTTTCTTATTTACAATTTAAGTTGGCCCAAAACAAAGGCCTCATTAAAAGGGCAATCAGCCCTACTTTTATTCCAAAATAAGCTTGGCTGGGGGTCACCGGGAGCCTAATACATATACAACAAAGTGAATGTAAAACTATCTGGGCACAGCACCCACAGTGCTTGTGTGTGAATTTAAAACATTCTGCTCACAGTACATAGAGCACTCACTAGGAAAGCTGTGTGTGTAAACATAACCTTTT
The DNA here is from genome assembly GCA_963921515.1 of Calotriton arnoldi. Lineage (NCBI taxonomy): Eukaryota > Metazoa > Chordata > Amphibia > Caudata > Salamandridae > Calotriton > Calotriton arnoldi. Next base: position 599,004 of record CAWUFW010006086.1, on the reverse strand, counting down.
CTTGCCACAGATCATACAGAGTTCTCTAGAGAAGACGTGTGAATGTAAAACTGTCTAGACAAAGCACATACGGAGCTTTCTAGGAAAGATGTGTATGGCAATGTAAACCTATCTGAGTGCAGTGCATACAGGGCTGTGTGAGTTAATGAAAACCTATCCGGACTCGGTACATACAGCACTTACTGGGAAAGGTGTATGTGCCAATGTAAAACTATTTGGGTGCAGTGAGTATATGGCTCACTGGGGATGGCGTGTGCGTGCAGTGCATACATTGTTGTGTGTGTCGATATAAAACTATCTGGGGGTAGTACATGCAGTGCTCGCTAGCGATCAAGCATGCAAATGACAAATATTTGTGGAAAGTACAACACAAACTAGAACAAGCATATGCAATGAAATAGGTCTCGCATTTTCGAAACTTTGACCTATTGCTATTGTAAATGACAATGCCTTTTATTTATGTGTTGTTTTTTTAAACACATAAATAAAAGACATTGTCCTTTACAATGCCAATAGCTAAAAATCTCACAATTGCAAAACCTATTGCATTGCAAATGCTTGTTTTAAATATGGGGGGGGGGAGGGGGGAGGGGAGGAATAAATGATTTGCCCAGGGGCACACTTCGGCAACATTTTTCCTTGGAGACTAACACTGCCTTTGGTGATTATAAAGGCATTGCAAAAGCTTTTCTGGGGGGGGAGCACCAAAAAATAAAATTGATGCAAGCCTGGACTCGAACTTGGCTCCGCTGTTCCAAAGACAGAAGCACTGCCATTACTTCACACCGTCTTTGCTGATGTAAGCAGCCCCCTGACATTAACAAAGCAAGCAGAAGCTGCGAGCTCTGTAATGCATGGTATATCCAGGGCTTTAAGTGGGCCGGGTCTCACAGGTGCTGAGCACTGGCAGTTTTTTACAGGGGGCCTCGAAACGGGTCTCTAGCGGGCTCTGTTTTGTGCCCTGGCACAGGCGGTTTTTCTGGACTGCAGTGACAGCAGGCACATCGATGTGCGTGTGCTCACACTTCTCACTAGTGGAGAAGTTACGGCATGACGTCAAGCCAGGTGAGCGTTGTAGGGGAAGGGAAATCCTTTCAAGAGAGTCATTTGCTCTCTGGATTTCCCTTCTCTTTTCGAAACTCAGGAGCAGCAACATTGTCGTGGTGTCACCAGGGCTTTAAGTGGAAGCTTTTTCAATATTATATACAAGCCGTAGTTGCAGCTTATTTATCTTATGCAACTAACAACCATTGACCACGCCAATAGTCCTGACTTGTTGAAGGTATGAGGTTATTTGTTGTATCATATATCTGGATCCAATAACAGAAACCACGCCCCTTTGAGAGACCCCCAGTTTTTTCATCCCTCTTAAAGCCCTGAGTATATCTAACGTGCCCGTAACAGTTGCTCTTCCGTCGTCTGTCTTTTCAAACGTGCTGCCACTGCTCCTAGCACTTCACCAAGAAGTGACAGTTTTACTACCATTCCGCATGATATCTTTAAGTATGTGGTTTGAGGAATGGGCTCTTGGTGAGCTGTGCACTTTGCAAGTGTGTGTGCGCGCTGGTGGAAGGCCCTGTGTGTGCGCGCTCACGCGCGCATGTTAGACGGAACAGTGGTGGCTGCCGCAATTTTTTTCTATTTATTTAGTTTTGTAGCAATGGCAGCACGCTGCGCTTTAGTTTTAAACATATTGAGCTAAAGCGCGGCATGCCGCGATTGCAACAAAAGTAAATAAATAGAAAAAAGGCGCGCAGCTGCGGCAATTTATTTACTTTTGTAGCAATCGCGGCATGCCGTGCTTAACTTAAGATGTTTAAAACTAAAGCCTGGAATGCAGCAATTGCTACAAAAGTAAATAAATGGAAAACAAATGCCGAGTCTGCCCGCCTTTTTTTTCTATTTATTGACTTTTGTATCAGTGGCGGGACGCCGCGCTTCAGATGTTTAAAGCTGAAGAGCGGCATGCCACAATTGCTACAAAAGTACATATATTGAAAAGAAATACGGTGGCTGCCCGGGCCGCATGTTGTGCCATCATTTATAAAGGAAAGTAAGAGGAGCCAATTGAAAAGATGGGCGGAAAGTAGGCGGAGCTAAAAGTCCATACCTGAATACAGCATGTCTCGAAGAGACAGCGCAAGCGCTGCCTAGGCGAGACCTAAAAAGACTGGTCTTGTGTAGCATGGCAGTGTTCCAGTGACTGACTGGCTCATCTTGATTATTAATACAGCTAAACGCTTGTCAGATGTAATACTTAATAAAATAAAAGTCAGTGAAGACCATATGAATACTTTGATTAAGATTAATGTCTTTAAAACTTGAGGAAGTAAAAAAGAAAATTGGTGATTACAAGGATTTCTTCACTCAAAGTAAACTCACCAAATTACAGAAGGATATTAAAAAATGCTCTCACGAATGGGTGTACCTCAACACGAAGGATGGTTACGTAGGTAAGTCCCTTGACCAATAAAATACAGCCAGAAACAAGAGTTGGTCCTCTGACTCAGAAGACACTTCCACTGACAGTTCAAACAACAGCACACGCAGCAACCAGAGAGGGAGACTTTCTAGAAAGCAGTATTACCAACTATTACCCCCCAACTAATACATTCTGCCCCCCCCCTCCCATGGCCCACCTCTATTCATGGGCCCCACCCTTTCCATTTTCCCAAGAAAATCGGCCTTTTTAGGAAGAGGTGGCTGGAGTGGAAAGAGGAGAAAAACACAAGCAGGAACAAAAGCAGGTAGGGGTACAAACCAGAAACAAAACAAAGGAAACACACCTGGGTCCAAGCGGGTTGTAAGCCTAGTAGTAAACCCAACCGTGGAGTTACTGACAAATGGAAATAAACAGGTCCTGAATAACGGGTTGGGCTTTGTTCCCACAAACTTTGCTGACAAATTCAGATTGAGATGCAAAATTGCCGAATTCTTCCGGTGAATCTGGGTTAAGGCTTTTTTCACAATACACCAGCCCCTCGCCAAACCTCAGGCACACTGATCTAAAAAAAAGAACTCCCTTTTCAACCCTTCAATGACAGTAATACCTCCTGAGGTATTATCCTTTGAAGATGCAGTTACAAAAGAAATAGAATCACTTGACGCTAGGACAATGCAGTATCAGAACCTCACTAGATAAGAAAGAATGGGCTTGAAATCATTGCAGGGGAGGGACAATGTAGTCATCAAACAAGCCGACACTGGTGAGGTTATAGTGCTCCAGACTAAGCAAGCTTACCATGAAGCATGTTTGACCCTATTAAGAGATGAAAGAAACTATCAGGCTTTGCAAAGAGACTCAACCAAGAAAATCCATGCAGAAATGATGGGTCTGGTAGATGAAGCCAAAACACACAATCGGATAACAAAAGCAGAGGCAGAGTTTCCGGTCACTGAAAAACTAAAAACTCCATACTTTTACACCTTGCCTAAAATTCACAAACAGAAAGATCCACGGCCTGGGCGTCCAATTGTTTCAGCGATTGGCTCCGTCCTAGAACCACTCTCTATCTTTGTGGACTGGTTCCTGCGACCCTTGGTTACTAAAATGAAGTCATTTGCATAGACATCAAACATCTACTGAATATCATAACAGATTTGCCTTTAGAGACAATGTTGAGTTCATGACTGGGTTAGACGTAGAGGCCCTTTAAACCAGTATACCCCAAGATGAGAGTCTTGGAGGCATCGAGAATCTATTCAAAGCAGAGGAGTGGACTTTCAATGCCCATATCTACTGGATAATGAAACTATCCAGTATAGCCCTTAAGAAAAACGTGTTTGAATATGAAGTCATCATTAACTTAATAATACATGGTACATCAGTGGGGAGAACCTTTGCCCTGAAAATAGCGTGCCTTTATGTCCACTAATTTGAAAAAGATCACATTTGGCATAATAATCCCTTCCCCAGTAACCTGAGAATGTGGTGTCCCTATAGTGACAATGTCTTTATCATCTACAGTGGCAACAACGCTAGTGAAAATAATTTTTGGGGTGGCTACATAACCAAAACCTGTTCCTAAAGCTCACTATGAATATGAGTAATGCAGAGATTTCCTTCCTAGATCTGACAATTAGAGAAGATAACAGTGGACTGACGACACCATGTATACCAAGCCCACTGACAAAAAACAGCTTACTCCACTTGGAGAGTGCACATCTGTGCTCTCTGAGGGAGAACCTGCAAGTAGGACAATTTCTCTGCATTAGGAGGAACCACTCAAATATTCAGCACTATAAAACTGAGGCAGGAAAGTTGAAAAGTAAACTGTTTAAGAAACAATACCAAAAACACCTGACTGATAAAGCAAACAAAAGAGCCAAGAATAACAATAGAGACGGCCTCCTTGAAGACAAAACAAGAGATTAGAAAAATCAATCGATTTGCGTGAGCACTTATAGTAATGTATCCAACACCGGTGGTAAATAAAATTTGCAACACTTCATTAGAATCTGGACACATGCTATCTAGATGGAAGCAGGCAAAAAATTCTGCCACTGCTTAAAAAACCGTCCGCTGACCCGAAAATTCCAGAAAGCTACAGGCCCATCTCCCTTCTCCCCGCCTTCTCTAAGGTGTTGGAGAAATATGTAACTCGGTGATTACTGACTAACTGGAAACCAACAGCCTTCTCCACAGTAGTCAGTCCGGGTTTAGAGCCAACTATAGCACAGAGTCTGCTTTATTAGAAGTCTCCGAACACATTAGGGAGAGCTTGGATGGGGGTGGGAAAGCCATTCTGTTCCTGTTAGACCTATCAGCGGCCTTCGATACCGTGCCCCATGATAAACTTCTGGACAGGATCCAGGCTCTCGGTATCGGAGGCTCAGTCTTAAAGTGGCTTGCCTCCTATTTGAAAGACAGGGATCAAGAGGTTTGGATTCCTCCTTTTGCAGCTGGAATTCCAGGAATGGAGGTGGGAGTCCCTCAGGGCTCCATTCTGAGCCCCACATTATTCAATCTTTATATGTCTCCTTTAGCTGTCCTAGCGGAGACATACGGAGCGAAAATTATTTCATACGCTGACGATACTCAGCTCCTTTTCTCCTGTGACAAAGGGAAGAGCTTCGAGGGATCCAAGATTAAAATTTGCCTCTCTAAAGTGTTTGCATGGCTAAGATCGAACCAGCTTAAATGCAATCCGGAAAAGTCGGAAATTATCTTCTTCGGCACTCAACCGCCAGACGACTGGAGACACTGGTGGCCAGAAGATATGTCACCACCTCTCGCTGCACAACAAAAGGTAAAGAATTTGGGCGTCTTGATAGATGATCGCTTATCTATGAAAGACCAAGTCCAATCTGTGGTGGGAAAGTGCTTTGGCCTCCTCAGGATGCTGAGGAAGTTCCTTCCACTCCTGACTTTAGACTACAGGAGATCTGTGGTCCAGGCACTGATCACTTCAAGACTGGACTATGTGAACATATTCTACCTCGGCCTTCCAGAATATCTTCTCAGGCGTCTGCAGGTGGCACAAAATGCCGCCGCCAGAGCCATTTTCAGGCTTAAAGCTAGGACTCATATGTCCCCCCATCTCAGAGCGCTCCATTGGCTCCCGGTAAAGAATCGAATCAGATTTAAAGCTATGGTGCTATTCTTTACAGCTTTGCATGGAATGGGGGCTAAGTACCTCTGCAGAAGGATTGCACACTATGTTCCTTCCAGAACTTTGAGATTTTCCTCGATTAATCTAGCTACGGTCCCTAGAATTTCTCGCGTCCGGGCTGGGGGATCCTCGTTTGGGTTCCTTGGTGCTCAGGCCTGGAATGCGCTGCCCGCTTCACTGAGAGCGGTGACAGATTTAGCTACTTTCAGGAAGCGTCTCAAAACTCTGTTTTTAACCAATAATTGTGAGTTTTCTGCCCCCGCTTTCTGTTGCCCCCTCTTCCCTTCTCTTTTTTGCAATTGTAGCCGGTAGGGGGGGGTCTACTCTAGGGGCCTCTGATGTGCCGGGACACTCTTTTGAGTAGCTGTGCGCTATAGAAATGCCTTTATTCATTCATTCATTCAACACAGTGAAAAAAATCATAAATAAACACTGGTGCATTTTGAACTGTAACAATTTGAACTTTGAGAAACCACATTTCTTCTTTCGGTGATACATGAGCGTGAGAGACTTGTTAATTCACACAAGACCAAAGTCCAGCCTTAAGAATGACCAAAGAACATTATGGGACCTTCCTGGCATCACAGGACATTATCCCTGTGAGCAATGCTCAGTATGCCCCTTTACTAGGCACAGCAAGGAAGCAGATTTGGGATTGAAAATGTCCTGGGAACAAACTGTAACTCCAGTAATGTGGTGTATTCGATTGATAGCCCTGTAAATTAAAGTAAATAGGGATAACATCGAGGAATATTAAAATAAGAATTATTGAACATCGGGGAAGACAAAAACAAGGATTATTGAACATCGAAACAACGTCCGGTGCCAGAGGAGTACAATCCAGATGACGACCCATTATCTTGAAAAATTCATTCACATTGATAATAATCTGAAATGGACAATTACAGAAACAGTAACATCAGGTGTTATTGTGAACAAAACTTTATTAGAACATGAGCAAAGATTGGCGTACAAATAGCAGACAAATAAGGGCGGCCTCGATGATGAGATTCCATGGAACCAACTCAACAGTAGACAGTGAAATAATATGGGGATATGTATTTCCGAGAATCCAACAAGGGGGGTCTCTGTTCACAAAGTGAAAGAGAGGAAAAGAAAAAAAGAAAGGAAAAGTGGTGGACAGACAGGTAACGGAGAGTTAACAAGGCTGTTTCTTGTTGCCCTCACACACCCCTGGGGGTGTCATGCTTCATCATCGGACGAGTGCTCAGCGTTGTGCCGGTGCTGCAGTGCACTACAGGGCCTCCGAAGGGTCACTTTAGCGGAGATCTTTTTATTTTCACTGCCGTTAGATGAGTGTGAGAGTGTCCTAGCGTGGGGTGATCGGTGTAAAATGGTGTAGGTGAATTAAAATTGACTAGGGGTAGTCAGATATAGGTTTTATTCTGGTAACTCTCCTGTCAAGTTGAAAAATTCTGGTGCTACTAATAAAATCAAGCAATGTGTCCACGTAGCTCATAAGGTGAAGGTGCAGGTCAACATGTTTCACGCCTAGTGGTCAAACTGATCCATGGCACTTCCTCAGGACCAAGAACAGGGCTAAGTTGCCTACCCCACATTAAGGTATAGTACATTTGGTCACCCATAAGTGGGTGGTACCTGTTAGCTGTGTGAAGAAAAACAGTTGTCCAACCTGAAAGAAAAGGGACAAAAAACAACATATAAAGACTTGCACAGAGAGAAAAGGATCCATTTATGCTCTGAAATAGCAGCCCTTATGTACCAGACTAAGGCCTCTTGTGGTGGACTCATCTGTGTGCCAGGAGTGAGTCTTTTGTAACATAAAAACAAAGAGACACGCACACAAAAACATGGGAATTTGGGAGACAACCAAATTTCTCATTGAGAGACCAGTGTAGGTATATTTCTTATTAGAACATTGGAATGTTGGGAGCTCCATTGAAAACAATGGAGTAGCTCCGGGCTTATAATGGCTGGTATAAGCCCGGAGCTCCAACATTCCAATGTTTGTCTTTTTGTTTCTCCATTTTTAATTTAGAACATTCTACCCTTAGTGGGTGGAATGTTCTAATAGCGTATAACTCGGGATCAGGGCCTTTAACAGCTGGTATAGCCCTCGGCAGCGGGCTATAAGGCTATATTACGTTGTCAGACTGGTGTCATACATCGTCAACATTATCTTTTTTTTAAAAACGTTTTTGGAAGGCGGTGTATGCATGCAATGATTCACTGTAAATACATTTCATCATCCATTGCCATATTGATATTATTCAGAATTGCATTTATAAAAACATAGAGTGTCTATGCGGGCAAGCGTTCGGCATGCAATTGTGCTCCCCAAGGTCCCTCCCGTATTGCCTTACCGGTAGGTCAGACAGCTATGCCCTCACGGTCAGCGCAGAGAGCATCCGCTGTTGTCAGGCTACGGAGAGTTAGGGTCGGAAAAACAGAAATTTAAAATCAGGGATGATTTTGTCCGTTCCTACCTCGTGGGCCGATTTGGCAGAAGTGGACTTCATTGTCCTTTTCAGGTTAACGGACGATGTCTACTCACGTTTGTGTCAGCGTTCCCTTGTCGGTGAACCTACCCAGTCCCTCTGCTCACCCGGATCAAGGACGAGTTTGGGAGGCATGTCCCTTTTATCAACCCATACCGGGGTAGTGAGGGATCACGCATGACTGGCGGCCATCTTAGAATGGTGTGTTATTCCCCAGTCCTCTCACTGAGGTATACTTGAACGCTGCATTTGAAAGTTCGGACCAAATTGTCCCTATTGGCTCGTAATCATTATGGCTCCTTTAGTTCAGTTCTAGGTTTAATTTTTAAGAAGTTAGCGACAAATAGAATTATTACTGTACGGTGAGTAGAAATATGGTGAGTAAAAAATATAGAAGGAATGCACTGCAAAGCTGTAAGCATTTTACATGATTTGCACAAGTGAGCAGCTAAATTCTAATACATGATGGGTACTGGTTGAGGTCCTGATTGTTCCTAGGTTTTATCGGTTATTTATTCCATATGGTGAGTAAAAATATATATAGGAGGAATGCAAAGCTGTAAGCAGTATTGTACATGTGAGTGGTTCAATGCTAATACATGGTGGGTACTGGTTGTGGTCCTAATAGTACCTAGATTTTACCAGTTATTGATTCCATATGGATGTAGTTGTCATGATCATTATCAGGGTAGATGACAGCATCTCGATCATAGCACATGTAGAGATCAGTCATAGTCTTGTTTAGCCTCTGCACTACCGGGGGCTTGACTCCAAGGGGAGATGGTTGTCCCGGTCATTAGAAGGGTGAGTAAGAGTGAAGTTAATTTCACTAGGGATATGTGTCCTTAATATATTAATCGAATTGAATGATGGACAGCATGTTATAGCTCAATCCGGGGAATGTCATTGTTCAGACCATGTTCATCTGTTCGAAGGCGGAAGACCCAACGTTGTTCCTTTCTGAACAGCGAAGTTGTATTCCATTGTGGGCTTGCTTCCAAAATGGCCACCTCATGTCATCAGGTGAATGTTTCAAGTGGTTGAAGTGTTTGCACATCTTAGTTGCTCTGTGAGCACAGCGGATGGTACTCCTGTGTTCCCCAATCCTGATCTTCAAAGCTCTGCTTGTCATTCCTATGTAGTAGAGGCCGCAAGGGCAGGTTATAAGGTATATACAGTTTTTGGTGTTGCAATTTGTATGTTGTCTTTGCGTCCACACGAAGTCGGGCCCCAAATTTAGAGTTTTCAAATGTGTAGTCAGCGGACAGACACTACATGAGCCACAGGGGTAGTGGCCAGTCACAGGTGGGAGTGTCCAAAGGGTGGATTGTCTCAGGTCTCCTGTTGGTTGTGGTCTGCTGTGAACCAGGCGATCTTTTACGTTCTAGGTCCTTCTGAATGCGAATCGGGGGCTTTCCAGGTTCAGACAGCTGGTATTCAGGATACCCCAGTTCTTCATATTGATATTTTTGATCTTGTTGGATTGTGGTGTGAAAATGGTGGCACATGTGATGGTCTCCTCTGCGGGTCTTGTTTTTTCCAAGGGGGCCTCGCGGTTATTACTGCGTGCCCTTTTCTCCGCACATTTGATCACCGCCTGGAGGTTGTTACTCAGAGTTAGTGCCTGTATGCCGTAGTCACCCATAGTGCTACAGTTCCTTCGTATACGAACCATTTGCCCAGGAATCGGAATTTAACCCTTAACTTATAATGATGGCCTATAATTGTTTAATACGCTTTTCCCCTTAATTTTGAATGCAAGAAAGTGTAAAGCACCATGGAGTTTAACATTATTAAAAAACTGAAGATACTGATCAGGGAAAGGGTGCGCGTGCGTCTCAATAAAGTCAGGGAGGGCCACACCAAGCTGATATGGAAAGATGATTACGAATGTCCTGTGGCTGCGTGTGTCAGATGCCCCCCCCCCGCTCAGTCTCCCATGTCTGAGCGCAGAATCCCATAGGCTGAAACCCACAGATGCAAAACACAATAAGGCAGCCTGTGGTGTCACCCTGGATAGCGAAAGGAATTGAAATCTACAGGCAAAGTAAAAAATACTGCATGCAGAGTGAACCACCTTTCAATTTACAGTGCCACACAGAACACTAATATGAAGGCAGCAGGATGGGCGATACAATTCAAGGAAACGTAGCAGCATTGAAAGAAGTACATTCTGCCCATAGCGGATGCATCCCAGCATGTCATTCTCTCAAGGAGCTCTAACAATAGATGCCAAATTGAACAGATGTGAAAAGTGGAAAAAAGAGGAAATGGAACTCAGTGTTCAGAATGAGACATGTACCCTCTGCACATACAATGTTTCTGCGTGTGAGCTGGACCTTGTTTGTTTCAGCTCAGCTGACATTTTTGGAAATGATTTCACATTTTGCATCCTTTTGGCTCTATTTAAGACCTGATGAAACATATTTATGATGCCCGTTGGGCATGTTAATGATTCATTCTTGACTCCCCTTCCTTTAGGATGGCTAGATAGCTGTTCGTTCAGCGCCCACTGCACAGATCTCTACATGAACCCTATAGACAGGGCCATTGGAATGATGCGATTCTGTGACTGCTATGTTTTCCGCATCGTTACGGGTTTTCCGCATTTGCCACTTAATACACCGTCTGCTGCATAATCTGCTGATTTTAACAGAAAGGATGTTTGCAGCTCAAATGGTCAAATGTTTATTACGTTGTTTGGAATGTAATGCAGCTCCTGACACTGCAAAATGTAACTTGTGTGGTTTGGCCCAGTTAGCTTTTTACTCATCAGATGTTAATCAAATAAGTAACAATAACTTAAGCAGCGGCGGCCGGCACAGGTAAACGCGGTGGGGCAGGGTGGAAGGTGGGGGAAGTCGACAGACGACGTAATAGGTATAATTAAATAAATAAATAATACCTATTCCGTCGTCTATCGAATCCCTCCCCCGCCCTGCCCCGCCTCACCACCCCACTGCGTTTACCTGTGCCGGCCAACACTGAACTTAGGTAATGACAAATATAGGATACATGAAATGAGGAGAGACAGTTCATGTTGTGGGGTGCCCGTATAAATAATGCACCCCCTCCCTTCTTTGTGCTGCAGGTTAACTACAACGTTCTGGGATTTGTGGACAAGAACAACGACCTGTTGTACCGAGACCTCTCCCAGGCCATGTGGAAGTCCAAGCACAAGCTGGTGAGCTCTTTGTTCCCCGACGGCGACCCGCACAAGTCGTCTCTGAAGCGCCCCCCCACTGCAGGGTACCAGTTCAAGAGCTCCGTGATGACTCTGATGACGAACCTCTATTCCAAAACGCCAAGTTACATCAGGTAACCTGAAATGTCAGGGTCCATTTTGTGTCTCGGTTCGAGCTTTTATGGGGATGGGAGCCAGGAAACTTCTGCAGCAATGGTGCATGGATTTTCAGAGCTTCGAGCAGAATTTCATTTTGCCTGTGGAGCGCACCCTAAACACAGACAAAAATGCATTTTTCGGGGCATTTGTTATTTAGAGCCAACGGTAACGGGCATTTGTACAACAGAATGATGGAGCGTGGTGTTAAGCAAAACTTTGTAACGCCATGCTCTACCATTCTGAAAACGCAGGATGTGCCGTATTTACAAAGATATGGTGCACCCCTGCTTTTCCCTTAGCGCTGGCGCTAAATTAAGCTGCCTAGCGCCAACGTAGGCCCCCTTGCATCATAGTGCAAGGGTGCCTGCGTGGGGGGGGAAAGATTGTTTATGTGCAGGAAGGTGTCCCTTCCTGTTCATAAACAATCACAAATAGCGATTTGTAACTTCTATGTGTGCAGCACACATAGAAGTTGCAAATCGTAATTTCTTTAATGACGCTTCATAAACTTCAGATATTAAATACAATATTTAATTGATTAGCTATTAATTTAGCCTGTCTAAAATGTGTTATTGTACGGGACCTCATATTTGTAGTTTCTGTTCGAGTTGTGAAATATTTGTAGTACTTTCAATTTGTGTCTGCTATCAACTTAAATAAAAAAAAAAAAAAAAGAAAAACACACAATAGACACCGGTGGGTTGGAACACACTCTCTGACTTGGCATCTCTGCCAGATGTCATCAGGAATATGTTCTATTAAGTGTGTTTACTCCTTGTGTTTAACTCCACCTCTCTACAGTGCTTTGAAGCATTCAGGGGACAGGCCCATATTTTATAAACTAGAACAAAAATGCAGTTCTTGCTTCCTTGTTCGAAGGTCTCTTTAGATATTATGCCCAAAGGTATACCTTTTGATGCCCACCGACAGCCACCATAGGGAAGTTTGCACTGCTGTGGAGTTCTTAATTTTCCCATGTTCTCCATCTGTCTTCCGCCATATCGCACGAGCCCCTAACATTCACCAAGTGCCTAGAAGTGCCTTGGAGTATGCTGAGCGTGCGTGAAATAAGTCACTTTATTAGTAACGAGTCATATAGAATGGAGCTCCAGAGGTCCAGATAAATCCCTAACTCCGATGGGAGGTCTCCTGCCAAGGGCGTCCACGGTTGATCAAAAGGTGCCCGAGCAATGACAGTTTTTCAAGGCAACTTCTGATTATATAAAGGAATCCCATTTAGATTCACTGTAGATAAAAAAAGTATTTTATGTAGATATCCTGAAATTCTGGCATGAATCTGACCCAGCCCTTCTTAGAGCATATGTGCCACTAATGGAAGCCATGGCGCTGTGCCTCAGTGGCACAATATTAGAGTTACTCATTCCTACCCACCAGTATTTCTGACTTCTAGTAGCTCAGCATGGGATAGTGTTGTTATTACTCACTTTTCTCTTTCTGCGTCCCTGCATTAGAGGGACACCTCCTTTAGCTATATATATATATATTCACTGAAAAAACCACAGGTTTCAGGGACGTTATAGTTAGTTGGACATTTCACTCGTACAAAACCAGTGAAATTCGGACGTTATAGTTAGTTCAGCTAACTATAACTCGCGCCCCCGCAATGCACTGCTGATGACATCACATATTACATCACTCATGACATGGTCAGTGACATCACTGATGACATCTCAAATGACATCACTGATGACATCATCCAGTGAATGTGTGTTTCTGTAAAGTTTAAATATATTTTATATATATATATATGCCAAGGTGTATTGAAGAATGAGTGGGTGTATAAGTGTCTGAATGGATGATTTACTAGGTGCGTAACTGTCTGTATAAGTGAGTGATTAAACGTGTCTTACTGAATGCATGGGTTAGTGACTAAACTGTGTAAATGTCTGTATCAGTCTGTCAGTTGGTGTGTAAGCGGTTGCATGGGTTGGTGAGTAGCTAAATGAGTGTCTATATGAGTTATTGATTGGTTGTCTGACTATCTGTATGGCTGCCTGACTGTCTGTGTGGGTAGGTGGGTGATGTGTGACTCTGTGCATAGATGTGTGAGTGGATGATTCACTGGGTGTATGGGTTCAAGAGTGCATCTGTGATGGACTGTATGGGTGGGTGAGTGTGTGTATGGGTGTGTTGGTGAGTGAATGGATGTCTAAGTAGTACATGTGTGAGTAACTACATATGTGAAAGGCAGTATATGTGAGTGTTGGAGTATATAAATGACTGTATGTGAGAGTGAGTGAGTGTGAGAGTGGCTGTATGGATGAGTGTGTGCTTGTATCAGTGATTGTATAAGAGCGTAAGTATGTGTTAGTATCTATATGAGTAAGTGAGGTGGTGTGTGTATAACTGTATAGGTGAGTAAATGGGAGTCTGATTAATTCTTTGCATGACTGACTAGGTGTGTGAGTAACTCTATGGATGATTAGCGGTGTGTGAGTGTCTATATAGGTGTATGAGTGCATATGATAGACCTGTACTGATGAGTGACCGAACATATGACTGACTTTATTGGTGAGTGAGTGGATGTGTGTGTAGACCTAAGAATCAGTGAGTGGGTATGTAGTTATTGGTGTTGGAGTGTCTATGGTTTTGAGAATGGCAGTCTGTAATTTAGAGTGGGTGTATCAAAGGTTATATTAGGGTGAGAAGATGCATCAGATTATCACGTGGATGATGTCATCAGTGATGTCATTTGAGATGTCATCAATGATGTCACTGACCATGTCATGAGTGATGTAATATGTGACGTCATCAGCAGTGCATTGCGGGGGCGCGAGTTATAGTTAGCTGAACTAACTATAACGTCCGAATTTCACTGGTTTTGTACGAGTGAAATGTCCAACTAACTATAACGTCCCTGAAACCTGTGGTTTTTTTCAGTGAATTTCTAAGGTTTTTTAAATGCTAATTTCTAACTATAACGTCCCTGAAACCTGTGGTTTTTTCAGTGAATATATATATATATACACATATATATACCACCATTGGGCTCCACTTCCAGTGCGCTATCACGGTAGGTGCCAGCGTTTGGGGCGGAACCATGCTCCACAAATATCTCTCACCAACAAGTTGTACGCTGCATTCCAGGAGTTTGTTTTGCAAATATATTTATTTAACACACCATCACCAACGCACTTCGACTTCACAAGTCTTGATCACCGTGATCAAGACTTGTGAAGTCGAAACGCATTGGTGATGGTGTGTTAAATAAATATATTTGCAAAACTAACTACTGGAGTGCGGCATAAAACTTATTGGTGATATATATATATATTCCTTGGGCCGGCATAATACGAACAGCTTAGCTTTATGCGGTGGACTAAAATGTTATCCTGAATTCCCCTGATATCCATTTCCGCACTGTTTCTCTGCACTGTCCGCTAAATCATGTTTGAAATGTCAATGTACTGCTATCATGCAATGTACAGCACCCACTCTTTCGAAGGTGCCTATTTTGTTTATCTGTGAGCTTCCACCTCTGTGCTTTACTTTTTTTTCCATATGCTTGTCACTTGTAAGTGCTGCCTCGTATTGAAGCAGCTGAGCTAAGCAAGGTGATGACCTGCTGCTCAGAGGCTTTACCCACAGTTCCTGAAATTATGTAGCAATGGAGGACCCAACTGTGTGGCACATTTAATTCATTTATGTGGCAAGAAAAGATTAGTTATGTGGCATGATGAACAAGTTACTTACCTTTGGTAACACTTTCTCTGTTGGGGTCCAATCGATGCAGTCTTTCCTCCTGAGGGAAGAGGTGCAGCAAGGAATGCCGGAAGTGTCCTAGTCTGCCCGACTTGGAAAGGTGTTACTGCTTTTGGCAGAAATATAGTGCGAGGTCTCAACACCAGTTTGTCTGGAAAAAATGTGGTATAAGGGAGTTGGACCGAAAGTGCCTACAGTTGCAGCTCGCCCATGAGATGAGCTGACATTACCATGACCAAAAAGACCGTTTTCAGGGTCAAGAGGCATAGTAGACTACTGTGCATAGGCTCAAAAGAGGTGCACATCAGAAAAATGAGAACCAAATTCAACCCCACTGTGGCATCACAAAGGGTTTCATCAGGAACATGTGTTGTTAACCTTTAAGAAATCTCAACACAACAAGTGATTTGAACAAAGATGGCTCATCCGGCAAATGCAAAAAAAGCAGAAAGAGCATATAAGTAGTCTTTAACAGTGGCCAGTGCAAGTCCCCACTTGTCCAAAGATAAAACAAACAACAGCACATTCGACAGTTTGGCCTGTAATTGGCCCATCTGGCAGTTGTTGCAAAAATCCACAAAGTTGACGTGCTGCAACGTCACCGATTGACCCAAAAAAGTCATGGTGCATCAGGACCAGATTCATAATCGGCTCATCATTAGCGACACTGTGTGACATGTTGACACCCTCACGCCTTCCCTGGAGATTGAGAATAGCAGTAAGGGGCTGATTCTCACTTGGACTTCTTGTGTTCTTTTTTGACATACTTGAAGACTTCAACCACGATGTAAGAGTAAGTGCTGTGGGAACGACTTTGGTAGCAGTACAGGACCTTCCTCTCGGCTTCGACCTGTCACAGCTCAGAGTCTTGTGGTGCTTTGCAGTGTAGAGCTAACAATGCCTAGTAACTCAAGTTGCACTTTAGAGACAAGGCCGAAGAGGCACAGAGTGACATGGCTCACACACTGCCCTCTGTAGGTAGGAATGTGAACAAATTGTTCAGACCTGGCTGCTCCTCAAGAGGTTGGTGCAGTCTGATTCACTTATACTTGGTTTGAGTAGAATAAAATAATGGAAAGATGATCCCATTGCATAAATGTTGGCTGACATTAGTACCCTGGGGCCTATCTATACCATATTTGCAAAAAGTAAAACTAAATGATCTTTTATGCAACCAACAGTTAACCTAAAATCCTAGCTTCCAATATCCTGCACGGACTAAAGTTGGAGAACCATTCGTAGATACAAGCATTCTAGTCACAGTGGGGTCTAATTAACAAATGCAGACTTGGTTGTAAATTGTATGTTTACAACTTTACAATTGTATTTACCATACTTACGTCTGCCAAGAATATGCAAAGGGACTACTGGCACGTGTAAGCCCATGTACATGTGCAGAGATATTCTTCCCCCTACTGCCACTGCAAGGTGTTTAGTCAACTGCTTGATTTGTAAAATAATGAGTGATAGTTCCCAAAGCTCTGTTCAGAAGCTCACGGCCGGTGCTATTAAATGTCAGCGCACCGAATACCAAGGCTGCGAAATCTTGAATCGACCCCAAGCCTCTTTCATCCACTACCAGACACTCCCTATCTCTTGCAAGTTCCTGCTTTCTCCTTTTTTAATGGTTTTTCTGTCTTTCTCTTATTCATTCTTTCCCCATTGTGTGTTTTTCCCGCTCTTGCTCTCGGGTAATGTCTGATGAGGAAAAATAAATGCCAGTCCCCAAAAATGGAGCCTATACACAGAAGCATTTTGGAGTAAATAAAGTATTGCTCCTGTGGTACTCTTTATGTACTCTTAAATACCATTTTGAATCTAGAATGGGGATCAAATGACAGTATTCAGTGAATATTATCCTACAACTAGTACAAATAGAAAGGACTGTGGCCCTTTCGCAGTTTTACTAATAGTGAGGTAGACGGTTTGGGGCGGATTCACAAAGGCATGTAAGAGTAAGTAAAGAGGATGTAAAAGAGTACGCCTGTAGTACTACTTCCCAGACACATTAAAGCTCAGAAAGGGTTTTGTGGATCAGCCAATTTTTTTTTTTGATTTATATATTCTTTCATTGTTTTTGTGCAGTGCCCGTGCATCCCAGAGCGTGTTTCAGATGAAACCCTTTCAAATGAATGGGTTCCTGGGAGATTTGGAAGGACAGCCAGCTGACGCCTTGCTTACAACAAAGCCGGTGGACTCCTGAGTCTAGCTCAGGAGCAGACCAAATACCTGACAGGAGAGATACACTTGCAAGGGCTTCCTTCATTTTAGAAAATTGTCCTTGTGAGGAGGGGGAAAAGAAGTGAGCTCCTTTAGCTGGCAAAATTAGGAACTTCTAGAAACAAGATAACCCCCTTATAGAGAGGGCTTTGTAAAAAAAAAAACACAGATGTGAATTTACAACTTTATGGCCCAGCCTGCTGAACCAGGCGTACCATACCAAAATAAGGCCCCAATCCCCAGTTCCAATACAAGAGGAACTCCCCTCATGTTTGTATCCTATAAATGTCTTCGATGTGTACTTATTCTGATGCCAGATGCTAAGCCATGTCACGTAAATTACTAAGTGCATATACATGAGGGATTTACTCTGGACATACCAGTTTACATGTTGATTCTATTTTATCTTCTCCTTCTCTTTCTTGACAAGGTGTTTGAAGCCGAACAGTGAGAAGCAGCCATCTATCTTCACGGAAGCCCTGGTAGAGACCCAGGTTCGATACCTGGGTCTTGTGGAGAATGTGAAGGTGCGGCGCGCTGGCTATGCCTACCGGCAGGCTTACGAGCCCTGTCTCAAGCGATACAAGATGCTGGGCACTGAAACGTGGCCCAACTGGAGGGGCAAGGCCAGGTATGGAATGAGATACAGGGAAAGGGGTTAGAGTAGAGACAGAAGGAGTAAGGACGTAGAGAAAGTTCAGGAATGATTCAAAGAGAGACAGGGAGAAGACGATACAGGCTTGGAAATAAATGGGGATTTCTTAAAAGCAATTTGGTACTCTTAAAGCATTGGGTGTACTTAGAATGTGGCTTTTAAGCAAACACTTTGCCATAAAATTGAGCCTATTCAGGACTTATGGGACAGCTCCTGGCATCAGGGGCTGTCACTCCTAGTGGTGGGTGGTCTTAGGGGTTTGGCAGTGGCACACAAAACTTTTCGTCCCTAGGGTTTGGTGAGCTCAGGGAGTACACATTAACCTATCCTCCCATCTTGTAGGGATTAATGGGTTTAGGGAATTCGCACAGAGGTACAGAACTTTCAACTGTTGGAATGGCATTGAGACACATAGAGTGTCACTTGATGTCTTACAGGGTTGTCAAAAGGACAAAGCACATTTCGCCTTATTGCTCCAATTGTGCCAGGTTGCAGTGCCTGTGCCTATCCAGGGATGCCTGCTTCAGAGAATTTGCACAAGGGCACTTTCACATATGGGACTGGACTGGCTCAGCCAACTGAGATAGGGATATAAAATCTCACATTTAGGCTGGTATGTCTTGGGATTGGCCCAGGGTTGCCAACCCTGGCCCCCTCCTAAGGCTGGATAGTACCTCTGTGACTGTTGGAACATTGGAGTCAGGACTTCATTATTCCAGCTGGCACAGCTAGAGCTCATCTCATGCAGCCAAATCAGTTCCTGTGTGTGCGCCTCTTCCTAGCTAGAGCAACTTAGTAGAATCTCACAGACTTTAGGTAACTAGGACCACACAGATGCAAAAGTGACACAATCTGTCCCCAGACATAAGATTGCTTCCAGAGGTCTGCATTATAGTGAATGCCAGTTCTGCGAGCCGCTGACCTTGTGCTGTTTGTGCCCTAGGGACGGTGTGGAGTCTCTTCTAACAGAGCTGGGTATCCCGCCTGAGGAGTACGACTATGGCCGCACTAAGATTTTCATCAGAAACCCTCGGACGGTGAGTATTTCCCATGCTAGAGTCTCAGAATGCAGCCACTGCTGTCTTACAACCCCAGTCCATGCCTTTTAAAGTGGTAGCAGTGGCAAAAAATCTATATCCTGTCCTCACTGCCCAGAGTCCAAGCATATAGTTTCCCCTTTGCCTGGAAGAGGACTCATCAGGATATCCTCCATGTCTTTAGCCTTCGGAGAGTCAATGTTATAAACTCTGCAAGTAGAGCATCTTCTTAAGAACATGGTCAGTTGGGAGAACACGTCTAACTCCTGGTACCATCTTTTCACCTTCAGGGCAGAGGATCTTTGGACATTTTACTTATGCTAAAAGCCTATTTTATGTTATCCAAAGTGTAGTTTCTCAGAAACTTTTGTGAGTTAAAGACCATCCACATTGTAATTTTAAGATGGATATCCCTTTCCTGCAAGAGGTCCTCTTTTTTTGTTTGTTTTGTTGCTGTCTTATATAGTGCAAACTCGACCCGAAGGTATTGGAGCACTTTACATGAGCACCTGTTACATTACACAGGGACACATACATTTTTGGTAGCCACGCGGGAGGAGATTAAGTGATTTGCCCATAATCACAGGATGTTGAGCCAATGCCGATACTCAAGCCTGGTTCCCCAGCTCCAAAGTCGGCAGTTCTGGCCGTTACGCCACATCCTCTATAAAATAAAAAGATAATAAAAAGAGAAGAACCAATATATTGAGTGTGCAAGAGGCTGAAGCTTAGCTACCTGTATATGACTGACTGAGAGAGAGTGCAAGACTGGCTGAGTTTATGTTTATTTCTGTGAATCCATATTCTTTCAGGACTGGTATCCTTGCTCGTTTTCATAGAAGATTGAAGACACACCTCTTCTGCTCGGCCTACGACTAGTACTAATGAGTCCTATCTGCCTAGTTACTACCATCTCACTTGGCACTTGGATTGTAATCCTGCTGTACTTACGCTTTAATTCAGCTTGACATTCGCTAGCGGTGGGCCTGAAACATTCTCAGTGGACCCACTACTCTCACTACCAAATCTTTATCAGCTCCTGAACCTGTAGGACACTTGCCTTGAACAGCGCTTATGGCCATTGCTAATTCTTTGCAATTGCACATCCTTCTACCCACTCACTGTGCCTTTGTTCCGGTTCATCAGCTGTGTGGAGCTTCACAAATGAATAAATCAATACATAAATTATTAGTGAAGAAATAAATAAGTCTGGAGCTTCTGAAGGGTAACACTTCTACTAGAACGCAGGCCACAACTAGTTTATTTTGGAGCAGAGCGTCAGGACACAATGTTCTGGCACGACAATATCAGCTGTCAGCCTGCCTGTTACTAGCATTTGCCCATCGCCAAGGACCAGCCACTGATGAGGCTCTTGATAGATATAAATATGAGAGCTACTGAGTTCCTTGTCATGGTGAGTTTGCTGAGGATGGATCCACGAGCTATAGCACCAGAAGTCATCTATTCTGAGCTATATCATTATACAGTCCATGCTTTGCTGCATAATTTCTGGGTTTCCACCTGGAGGTGCAGCAGTGAGGTCCATGAAGCACTGAATAGTGATCAGGGGCCAGATAAACAAACTTGTTATGAAGCTGCAAACCCTGTGATTCACAAAATCGCAAAATGTGTGACCCTAAAATGGTACTAAACGTATTTTGCTAGTTAGAAAACCAATTCAGACTAGCAAAATGGGTTTACTGACCTATTCCGAATCACAATTTGAAGGGGCCTGAAAAGAGGCATTTCCTCTTAGTACAGATTCTGAATGGCATGTATCAATGATTTATGATTTATGACTGTGATTGTGTTTGCAAACCTTTGAAAAGTTACCGGGCCCAATTCGCAAAGGGCCTCCGCACTCATGGCAGAGATCATGCAGTCATGTGAGGGGCCTGCGCAGGAGCGGAGCACCGCACTCGTGGCGGGAGCTCTGCACTGCAGTTACCCATTGCGGAAGTCCTGCCACGAGTGCGGGCCCCCGCCACGACTGCAGGGCCCCTTGCCATGGCAGTGGGCTCCCCGCCACGACTGCGGGGCCTCTGCCACAAGTGTGGAGGCCTTCTGTGAATCTGGTCCAACTCCTCAAATTAGATGGTAATCTTTCCACCAAGGGGAAGATGGGAAGGTGACCTCGAAGGGAACAGGCAGTGGTACCGGGGACTCTTACTCCCCTCAATGTTTTCCGAACCTTGGGGCCAGATGTACGACCATTCCATTTTGTGAGTCTCAGACACTGTTTGCGATTCCCAATTGTGGTCGTAAAACAATCGTACACAGAAGTGTGACTCGCTATTAGGAAAGGACGCCCTTGGCACGTCCCTTCCTCATAGTGAGTCACAAACCCTATTTTGCGAGTCGGTAATTGGTTACCGACTCGCACAATAGGGTTTGTACATTGCACAGACCTATTCAGCGGTCGCAAACGGGCCGATTTGCCGTTTCTGACCGTTAGAAATGGTCATGCATCTGGCCCTGAATTCTTTTTTATAGTAGCACTAATTCCTGTAAGGAACACAACTATATTAAAAAAATGTTTTACTGTTTGGGAGAACAGACAGGGATGGTGATCTCCTATTTATTACAGGCCACCATCCCTTTGTTTGTAGCCGCTCACAGGGTGTCACGCATTAGAGACCGCCTTAATTAATATTCATTAGGCAGCAGTCGCGGTCCGTGTAGGAGTGCCGGCCGGGTGGTGACGTGGGGCGGGGGAGGGGCAGGGTGGGGGGTAGTAAAGTACGGATTACGGCCTAATACAGGTAAGTAAACATTTAAATCAATAAAACGAATTTCGTTGTGAGCGCTGCATCGCCAAATGCGATGCAGTGCGCGCAACGAAATTCGTTTCATTGATTTAAATGTTTACTTACCTGTATTGGTCCGTAATCCGTACTTTACTACCTCCCCCGCCCCACGTCACCGCCCGGCCGGCCGGCACTCCTACACGGACCGCGACTGTTAGGCAGGCCATTCTGCAACCCTCTCCGACTGGACATTTTACAATGTGACCTTTTAGTAGTTAGGTAATATCACAAAATTAAAGTCTGGCCGCAAAACGGCTGTCATCGGTATTTGTACATCGGGCCCATAGTTGTCTGTCAACCTTCCCTTGAGTCCTTTGGAAGTCCTGCAAATCTGAATGCCTGTGTGGCCAGTTCCTGCTTCCCAACCTTCAACTAGCGTGCATTTGCCAAGTTTTTAGGGTCCATGTTTGTGTCATTGGCTTTCTTTTCTGAGGGTACTGGACAGACCCAGAATACCAATAGCCACATTATAGAAACCATCTTTACATTTTTGTGGCACAAACATTGCCCTACGTTATTTAAGTGGGTTCTGGTTACATTTCTTGCACTTGTCGACAGTTTCTGAGGATTCACTTCTCTGTATGCAATATTCCAATCTGACCGCACGAGGGCAGCCTTGTACTGTTTTCTTCTTCCTAAAATCATGTACACGTCATTCTGCCAATGCGTTTCTCTTACTCTTCATCTCTGTTCCTAGCCCTCTCCTGTCTGCCACTTCATCACCCACTCATCATTGCGAGCACGCCGAGCAGGATTACAATTCCACAGGCCAGCTGTAATCAGGCCGTAAGAGTGAGAAACAGACATTTACAGAGTCCAGATTACACAATAGCCAGAAATCATGCCACTTTTTTTGTCATATAAAGAAAGGTCTCAAATATTTAATCTATACTGCTCCTAACATACGCCATGGAAGTGCATGGATTAAATCTTGGACCGGGCAATGACATAAATTAGCAGTGTTTGACCTTGATTTTAGGGTCCTGGAACCTGAAAAAGAAGTCTGGCATTAACTGGCTAACTGACCCAGAAGGAGAGGGAAGGAGGCGGGTGTCGCCTGAGCTGTTTAGCACAGCAGTAGATCCTTGAATTAGGTGTGGGATGCAAGAATGCTGATATCACACTCCACTCTACAACACTCTACTCCAGGCTACTCTACTGTATGACATTCCACTCTACTCTACACTACTCCACTCTGACACTCTACTCTACTCTATGCCACTTCACTCTACGACACTCCACTCTATGAAACTCCATGACACTCCACTCTGCACCACTGTATGACACTCCACTATACGCAACTCCATGGCATTCTAATCCACTACACTCTATACTACTCCACTTTATGACACTTGACTCTGACAATGTACGCCACTCTACAACAATCTATGCCACTCCAATCTATGGCACTCCATGACACTCCACTCTATGCCAATCTGTGCCACTCCACTCCACTCTTTGACATTCCACTCTATGGACCTTCACGCCATACTACGGCACTCCAAGCCACTTTATACAACTCCACGGCACTTAACTCACCTCACCTCCCCACGCCACTCCACTCTATTCCACTTTATTCCATTCTATGACACTCCACTCTCCCACTCTACTCTACAGCACTCTACTCTGCACTGCTTCACTCTACGCCACTCCACTTTTTGCCACTCTACTATATGCCACACCACGCTACTCCATTCCACTTCATGATACTCTACTCCGCTCTATGATACTCCACGCCACTTCACTCTACGACACTCTACTCCAAAACACTCTACGCCACTTCAGGCTACCACACTCTATACCACTCTTCTCCACTCTATGACACTCCTCTCTACTCCTCGAAACTTCATCCACAAAACTCCACTCTGTGGCACTCACTGTACAGCATTCCACTGTACGCCACTCCATTGTACGCCACTCTACTGTATGTCACTTTACTCCATGCCACTCTACTGTATGACATTCCACTCTACTCTATACCACTCCACTCTGCTCTACGCCACTCAACTCCACTCTACGCCACTCCACTCTATGCCACCCCATGACAATCCACTCTACGCCACTCCATAATACTGCACTCTACATCACTCCACTCTACGACACTCTGCCCCACAACACTTTATGCCACTCTACGTTATGCCACTCCACTCTTCGACAGTGTACGCCACTCGACAACACTCTACATCAATTTTAATCCACTCAACACCACTCCACTCTGACACTCCACGATACTCCTTGACACTTCACGTCCCTCCACGTCACTCCACTCTACGCCACTCCACTGGGCTGCACTCTATGACACTCAACGCCACTGGGCTCCACTCTATGACACTCCACGCTACTCTGCACCACTTTATTCCACTATATGCCACTTCACCATGCCACTCCACACCACTTCACTCTACCACACTCTACTTCACGCCACTCTACTCCACTCTATGCCACTCGACTCTACGTCACTCCACGCTGCTTTACTCTACTCTACGCCACTCCACGACCCTCTACGACACTCCACTCCTCTCTGCTCTACAATACTCCCCTCAACTCTACGACACTCCACGCTACAATACTCCATCCACAACACTCCACTCTATGACACTTCACTCTACAACACTCCACTCTGCGCTACTCAATTCAACATCTCTCCACGACACTGCAGTCTACAACACTCCACTCTACAACACTCTTCTCCACTCCACGCTACTATACCACTGCACTCTACACCATTCACTCTACTCCACTCAGTGCCACTCCACAACACTCCACACTATGTAAGTCTACTCCACGACACTCTACTCCACGACACTCCACTCCAAACTACAATACTCTACTCCATGACACTCCACTCTACAACACTCTATTCCACGACATGACTCTCAACGCCACTCCACTCTATGCCACTCTGCTCCACTGTACGCCTCTGTCCTCCGCTCTACGACACTCCACTGCACTCTATTCCACTTTACTCCACTCCACTCTGCTCTTCTCTACACCACTAACTTATAGCCATGCTGAACAACAGCCACACTGGTGTACAACATGACTACAGCACATTGCCAAAGCCAATAGCTCCCACATAGGCAAGACCTATTGGCTTTGTCAATGCTTGTTATCTTTTCTCTCTCATTTTAACATCGCCTGTCTTCCAGCGACAACTCTGTCAATCTAATGATCATTTTTAGGATTTAAATGAAAAGATTATTGTTACTGTGGAAAGCTATTTGGCTGTGAACACACCTATAACCTATTGAGTGAACAAATATTAACTTACAACCTAGTTCGTTTTATCTAGCAGCAGCAAGTTTCTTACACATACCTTATTCTATGTTATAGTGACAAACAAGTTCTCCAAAACCCAGCAAAAATTCATCCTTAACACCATAGTGTCAGGGACTGTCTGGGACACAGTCAGGGACTTGGGCAAAGACTGGCAACTGGGTAGAAAATGAAGCAAAAAAAGGAGTACAGTACTGCCCAGGATCCCACAGGAAGTCAGAGGAGAAAAGGGATCCAAAGGACAGGCACTCATGAGGCGGTTCAGCATTCAGAATCACTACACCCGGGACGGATGTGCAATACACTTATATATAAAACAACATTAACAATAAAGGGAATGTGGGGTAAAGCACTCGGGAGCTCCACACAGTAAGACTGAAGCTCAGTAAGTTCCTCACCCACAATTGCTGTTACAGATACTGACTGCAAATACCCACATATAGGATATGCAAGCAAAAGCAGGGTCTGTGGAGCTGATACCAATGGTGATGTTATAAATGTAACTCAAAGACAATACTCACAGTGAACAAGAAACACCACCTAGGTAGTCAGCTGTGCCCACGGATCCTGGCGATCAAACAGGAACACACAAGGCAGTAACAGCAAGGGGGTAGAACTAAACACAAGCACGATAGACAAGGAGCTAGCAAGGAAGAGTGCTTAACAGGAAAAGAAGGAAATCACATTGCACACTTGGCAGAAAGCAAGTAACAAAGATACAAGGTCGAAGCAAGACAACAGGAATAGAAAGACAGCGACTAGGAACTGGAACAAAGGTAATGGTAAGAAAGGCAGTGACTAGAAAAGGATATACAGAAGGGGAGGCTACAAGGATATACTAGAATAGTGCTGGATCAGGAGTCAAGAAAAAAAAGTAGCACTGAAGGTAGTACTGGAGCAAGAACAAGAATTGAGCAAAAGCTCAAGAGCCAAGATAGCACTGCAGGCAGTGCTAGTTCAGGAACAAGGGAAACTGCTGCAGCTCAGGAACAAGAAATGCTAAGGCTCAGGAGTCAAGGTAGCACTGCAGGCAGTGCTAGTTCAGGAACAAGGGAAACTACTGCAGCAGCTAAGGAACAAGGACTAACTAAAGCTCAGGAAACACTGGAAACAAGGATATCAAAAGCACAGGAAACACTGGAAACAAGGATATCAAAACCTCTGGAAACACTGGAAACAAGGGTCGGTCTCACCGGTACACAGCTACGATGACCAACCTTGGCCTGAAGGGAGCTGAGGCTTAAAAGAGCTCACAGTAATCACATGCATCAGGTGTGAGCAGGCTAGCAGCAGCCAGCCACAGGTGAGCTGAATCCCTCCACCCATCCTTGGCCTTCAAGGGTGGAGACGAAGCAGTGAGCAGGGAATTCTAGGTAATGGAGTTTCCGGCATGAGCAGGCTGGCTTCCACAAAACCCGGCACGAATTAGGAATGGATGGCCATTTCCAAGTAGAGTCCAAATGGCTGGAAGTCAGTATGAACATGAAGGGGAGGGTCTTGAAGCTTATTAGAACACTGGAGAGTCCCACAGTTCAGCCCCCTGGTGGTGGACTCGAGAACGCAGGGAGCAAGTTGTGGCACATAGAGCATGATTCAGAGACTGTGTAAAACAGTGCATCATAGATTTATTTCTGTGACTTGTCTTGATTTTCATTTTTTCAGGGATTCACAATTTCCTAATGTATATGGCATGGGTACATAAGTAAATCTGTAATAAATACTCCATTAAAATGTGCAGGAGATGGACAAATTGCTAAAGGGCGCACACTGCCGTGGGAGGCAAGACAATGTGTAGCCATATATATGTGCCCTAGTGTCCTGTACATGCTGTCCCGTAACAGCGGCGGACTGACTGCTATAATGTACTGGTAAAAACTGCCACAGTGCGTTGTGTTTGCTGATTACTTACTTGACTGTGATCATTGATGAGTGATCAGTTAAAAGCATGTCACAGTCAGAACTTATTTATGAAATAAATAATTGCGCTGTTTAGGATGATCGAGAAAAAAAACATGACGAGAATAGTCTTTTTTCCAAGTGTTCAACGTTAAATGCATCATGTGCGAAGAGTAACCTATCCATGATTAAGGCTCAGAAGGAGGAGTCGAAACGCGTCGGATTCATTTTGTGCCTTGCTGCCTTTTGAAAATAAAATACTTGCCGTCCAATCGCCAATAATCAGGCTTAAGCGCCTTCCTTTGATGGTGAGAGAGTGTTGGATGTATTGTGGGACCCGTTGCCCAGACGCAGGAGCCGCCCTGAGAAGGTCGGTAGCTCTGTAGCTTTCTACAATGTAATATATATATATATATATATATATATATATATATATATATATATATATATATACATATATATATATATATAGAGAGAGAGAGAGAGAGAGAGATTTTTATCTGGCAAATTATTTCTGAGCAAAATATTTGTTTCCTGTTGAAATGAGAAGGTTTTCTTTCACTGTGGACAGTAAAAACTTTCAAACATTAATTCGATAGTTAACTATTTTAAAGTTTTAAATCTTTGTTAATTGTTTCATTTAAAACATAAACTTTTCTAAATAACGTTTGAAATGTTCTTTTGGTATAAAATGTTAATTTTTAAAAGTTTAAAATGTAAATTAAAAAGGTAAAAAAGTTTACCTTTTTAATTTACATTTCCAGCCTACTAAAATTCCCAAATATCGTTTATATTTTCTGTTAGCATTTCCAACTTTCCTCAAAGTTTTAAATAACTTTTATGACTTTAAGAGAAATTGGGCACTTTTAACTTAAAAATCCTAGAATGACTTTTAAACAATTTTAAAAATGGGATTTGTCACTTCAATACTTTGGTTTGTTGTTCTTTTGCCGAAGAAATGGCAGTTGTTTACAAGTCAAATGAAGATTTTGTTGTAAATTTCCAATTACATTTGAAAATTGTTTGCCAAAAAAGAAAGGAACAGCTTCACAAAACTGCAGGGTTTTCATCTTTGTAAACTTTAATCAGTGGAAAAGAATGTAGCTGTATATTTTTAATTAATTTGTCATTTACTCATAAAGTTGTGACCTTATAAAGTTAGGATTCCTAAAACTGTTGAAAAGGAATTGTAAAGGAATTTGCGTTTGACAGAAAAGAGCAGAACTATTGGCCAGTTTAGCCATAGTGTTGTTCAGTCAGACCGCCAGAGCCTTTGACTTCACCTGGTGCTGTTCCCTCTATTTGCCTATGGTGTCCCCCACTATGTCTTTCAATGTCGCCTTATGTGAAGCCTCATTCTCCATTTTGTTTCTTCACAGCTCTTCGACTTGGAGGAACGCCGGCGTCAGAGCATGCACAAATTGGCCACATTAATACAGAAGGTTTTCCTGGGATGGAAATGCCGGGCAGAATATCAGCGCATGCGGAAAAGTCAGATTGTCCTGTCTGCCTGGTTCAGGGGAAATCATGTAAGCCTCACATTCACATTTCATAACTGGGAAACAGTCATAACAACGCATGCCTTACATTGCATGCCTTTACAACGCGGTTGTTACAACGACCGCGTTGTTACAACGCTAACCATTACATCCCAAGTCGTTTCAACGACTTGCTGTAGGGGGCGCACTGGTGTTGGATTTAGAACCCAACACCTTCCCTGCTGTTGCACAAACTGGAGTAGGAATAGTAAATTATACTATTCCTAAGTCCAACTGCCCCCTACAGCAAGTCGTTGAAATGACTTGCGATGTAATAGTTCGCGCTGTAACAACGCGGTCGTTGTAACGACCGCGTTGTAAAGGCATGCGATGTAACGCCTGCAAAGTAAAAGTATATATTCTTCATAACTTTGCCCCTGCTTTGGTTAATCCCAAGAACACAAAAGTGTTTGTAAATCGAATGAGATGAATGTTTAGGTTTTGAAAGACAGTAGGGCTTAGGTAGGAATCCTTGTGTGCCAAAATTTTACATGTGACAGATTCTTCTCACTCCCCGCAACCTTTCAGAGGCGCTGACCTAACAGGATATTACTCTGTGCTATACTTGTAGGACATGGGAGGAGAGCTGGGGCATTAGATAACCCGCCCTCTTACACGAATAATAAAAATTCTAAATAAATATATAATTGATTGTATTTTCTCAGCAAAGACAACGCTACACGAAGATCAAGTCATCCACACTGTTAGTGCAGGCCTACGTCCGTGGATGGAAGGTGAGTGAAAAAGGATTTTCAACTGCATGCTGGTTAGTTTTGGGGAGCCTACAGTCTTTTGACAGAGATCTGCAAAGGATATGTTTTGAGATAGGCTGAATCTTAGATGAAGGCAGGAACATGCATTTCCTTCCTTTGAATATTCCTACAGAAAATTATATTTTTCTAGGGTAGTGGACATTCCCTCGGGAACAAAAAGGTGAATGTCCAAGTATGGTATTTACTTTCTAATCATAAAACAAGTTTAGATGAAAATGTACATTTCCGTCTTCATTTTGTTTGTTTTTGGAAATACAATTATATTTCATCCACAATAATTTAATTTGCATTTTAAATTGAAGTGCCTTTGCAATGTAAACACTATTTCATTTATTTTTTTAAATAAAATCTGTTTTGTTCGCCTAAACCAATTAGAATATATTTAAGTTACCAATCCAACTTTAACCTTGAAATAACTTTTAAGTGGAATTAAAAATCCAGTTTTTTGTACCACATTACTGTAGTTTGCTCTTAGGATACTAATCCTAATTTTATTTTCTAGGCCAGTTTTCAGGGACAGCAACACTGCAGCCTTCGGCTCATGCTTTTGGTGTCACCCTAAAAAGTCAGCTTATGAAACGAAGTAGATAATTCAGGCAAACCTGGGGTTTCCGAGTTTGATGCACGAAAAGGGCCACAAATGTGCCAAAAGATCCTGCTGTTCAGTCACGGCCCGTGCAGGTAAGCGCGGTGGGGTGGGTGTGGGGGAAATGACAAACGACGGAACAGGAAAAATTAAATAAATAAAACCACTTACCTTGCACTCGCCGCATCGCCGAGTCAGCAGTGCGGCGAGCGCAAGGTAAGTGGTTTTATTTATTTATTTATTTTATTTTCCCTATTCTGTCATTTGTCACTTACCCGCCACGCCACCCCACCCCACCCCACCGCGCTTACCTGCACTGGGCCGCCACTGCTGCTGTGGTCCAAGAAGAAGTCGAAATTAGTAGAAATCCAAACCCACAATCCTCAGTGCATTGGGGTTTGTCATGGTGCACAGGTGTATATATTTGCAGCAGTGTGTGGTTGCAACAGTACGCAGCATGTGGTGCATGAAGACTTTCGCCAGAGGGAGGAGTGGAGGTGAAATAAGGTAGAAAGCATACTGAAATGGTGTCCCCTCGGTTTGTAGTACAGATCATAGAAAAACGTATTCTAATGGCCTGGTTGACCGAGGTTTTCCCTGGCTTAAGAAAATCCTCAACCTAGTTTAATCAAGAAATGCATTCTTATAAATATCTTAAGCCAGAAAGTGCAGTGTTAACACTGTCTTAAGCCAGGCGACAGCACTCCATAAATACGGGCCATATTTACCGACTTTAAAAAGTCTCAAGACTATCTTAAGTCAGGGAAAACCCTTTCAAATCAGACCCTTGGTGCATAGTAAAATAATGTCATTAAACTGTTCAATTTTTATATATATATATTGATTTAAATAACGTTCTTATTGTACACAGCAACACGTAGTTGACTCAATATACCCTATTTAAAATCGACATGGAAGAGGGGGCACATATTAATGAGGTTGATGCTGAAAATCCAAGTTGGTGGGTTTAACTAAAGATGAAACTGTGATAGGGGCGTCAGGATGCCAAGGAATGTGATGGTTAATATAATCAAAGGAGTGTGACAGATAACTCCAAATCCATGCACCACTTTATAGAGAAGTTGTGTACAACTCTGATCCTCGACGGCTGCACCTGCACACGGGAGCGTAACAGAATTTGAGGAGGACCCTCTGCAAAGTAGGTTAGGGGTCCCCCCTCACACCCACACAGGCTTTTGGGGTGAAGATGGCTGGAGGACCCCCCGCCCCCCACTGCTGTGGTGCTGTGCTATGCCCTCTGCCCCCCCCCCACCGCTTGCACCAGATTTTCAGGGTAACCATGACTGTATATAGTATTCCCATTTACATTGGCTGCATGCACATCTATCCTATAGCTGTATACTGAAATTCTGGGATCGATTTAGATCTCAAGGAGATACAACACTGGGGAAAATAGCACCCCCCTTGCAAATTGTTCTACGAAATGATCTCCAGTCACCTGTCTGCCTGGCTTTCTGGTGACTCGCTCTGTCCTGGGGCAGTTTTATTCTTTCATGACTATTTCCACAGGCGCGGAGACTCCTGCGACAGCTGAAGCAAGTTAAGATCGACGACCGAGCCTCCGTCACCATTGCGGCCTACTGGAAGGGCTTCAAGGTAAGCCCCCTTTACAAAAGAACCAATGTGAGGGGCGGTGCGAAAGGACACCACGAGAAAGGTAGAGAGGCCAGAAAACGGATGGGCAGATGAAGAGAGGAAGAGGAGGAGGCTGAGAACAGGGATCATCGGGGTGAGGACGGGAAAGGACTGAGAGACTGGGGACAAAGCGAAAGAAAAGCAGGAAAAGATTATAGGGACCGGACAGGTAGTGATGGAGTGTGGTGAAACATTCAGTGTTTGGAAACCCGAAGCAGACAGTGAAAAAAGACACCGCACAGAGACAAAACGCACAGAGTAAGAGGGGGCAGTGTCAGATAGTGTGGAAAAAAGACTGGCTAATAGAGGAAGCCAGCAAGGGAAGGGGAAAGTGGGGGCGTGGCAGACATAGGCGTAGACACAAAGAAAACCTGTTAAGAATTTGGGGGCAGATTTACAAGCCCCTTGCGCTGCCAGTACGTCACTTTTTGTGACGCACTGACAGCGCATTTCCCTGCCCCATATTTACAAGGACAGGAAAAGCCACCCTGCATGGCTTTTCCTGTCCTTGTAAATATGACCCCTTTACACGCAGCATTTTGCGTGAAAGGGGCATTCCATGGGTGTTGCTGTGGGTGTTCCCACGCAACACCCATGGAACGAGACACATTTCCAGATTTACGAGGATTCGTAAACCTGGAAATGCGTCAGTATGCTACGCCACCCTAGTAGCGAGGCGCAACGAGGAGAAATGTTTTCATTTCTCCTCATTTTTTTCCTCTTTCAATGCGTGCTGCATTCTACAGCACGCATTGAAAGAGGAAAATGCCTGTAGTTATTGTTTTTGTGCAGGAAGGTGCCCCTTCCTGCACAAAAACAATCTCCCCATGGCGCAGGCATCCTTGCACCATGGCGCAAGGGTGCCTGCGCCGGCGCATGGCAGCTGTTTGTGTGCCAGCGCATGGGAGAGCACAGGAATGCGACATATCATTGTAAATATGTTGCATTCCTGTGCTCTGAAAGTGCCGCAGCGTGACGCAGCCAAAGGGCTTGCGGTGCCGCGCTGCAGAACTTTCTTGTAGATCTGCCCTTTAATCTGCAATTGTTACTACTCCGCATTTTGCCAAATTACTTTTATGTACCTGTTTTTCCTGACTTCTGCAATAATCATATTTTAAAACCGGCTACTGCACAACCCCTCCACCCTCACAGTTCTTTTCACCCTCCACACTATATTTGCTTTGCACATGTATTGCCACGCCTTTGTCAATATATATATATTTTGAAATATCCCCTTTGTGTACTGTTCTACCTTTATCGAAACCTCATCACAAAATATCATCTTTTTATCTGCATGCACACATGGTTTCCTTGTTTTAAATTTGAGGTTATATTGTGTATAGATTTATTATGCTTTCTTTACAGTGTAGTCAATGATAAATTGGCCATTTTGCATGTTAAAGACTTGCAGACTTTGTTTATTACTGTATTACTTTCATGTCAAAGAATCATGTGCTCCTCCCCTGGAGAGAGCTGGTTGAACACAGCCTTTCACTTGTGCAGGGGGCTGGGGCAGTAGGAGTGAGTGACAGAGTGATGCTCGTTTACAAGAAATTGAGGCAGCGGCGCCGCAAGCCATTTAGCTGCGCCATTCTGCATCATTTTTTAAGCACAGGGATGCGTCGTATTAACAACAAAACAACGCATCCATGGGCTTTCCCCTGCGCTGGTGCACAATTGGCTGCCAAACACCCTTGCGTTATTTTGCAAGGGTACCTGCTCTGCGGGATGATTGTTTCTGTGCAGGAAGGGAGACCTTCCTGCACAAAAACAATCATTAATGGCATTTTCCTCTTTTTATGCGTGGTGCAGAATGCAGCATGCATAGAAAGAGGAAAAAACGAGGAGAAATAAAAATATTTCTCCTTCTTGCGCCATTCCTTCACCACCACTTGGGAGGCGGAGGACTCTGACGCATTCCCAGTTTTACAAAATGTTGTAAATCTGGGAATGCGTCAAGTTCCATGGATGTTGCTTGGGAACACTCACAACAACACCCATGGAACGCCCCTTTCACGCAGCGAAATGTGTGAAAGGGGCCCACATTTACAAGGCCATGAGAAGTCACGCAGGGTGACTTTATGTGGCTTTGTAAATATGGGCAAGCCCATTGCACCGCTGGTGCGTCAATAAAAGTGACGCACCGGCAGCGCAATGGGCTTGTAAATAAGCCTCAGAGGGCCAGATGTACGACCATTTTTGCATGCGCACACGGGTTTGCGAACCCGTTTGCGCATGCAAAAACAGCATGGGGAATGTACAAACCCAATTTTGCGAGTCACAATTTTTTGCGACTCGCAAAATAGGGTTTTGCGACTCGCTATTAGGAAGGGGCGTTCCCTTCCTAATAGCGTGCGCAACCCTATGTAAGAATGTTTTGCGTCCGCAATTGCGGGCGCAAAACACTCACAAATTACCACCCTCTTCGAGAGGGTGGTAATGCACTCGCAAAAGGGAAGGGGTCCCCAGGGGACCCCTTCCCCTTTGCAAATACAGGGGAAAATATTTGTTAAGGGCAGGCAGTGGTCCCAGGGACCACTGCCTGCCCTTAAAAAATGAAACGAAAACGTTTCAATTTTTTTTAAAAAATGCATCCCGATTTTCCTTTAGGGAAAACGGGCTGCATTAAAAAAAAAAAAAACTGCTTTATTTAAAACAGTCCCAGACATGGTGGTCTGCTGAGCCCAGCAGGCCACCATACCTGGGAGGGCCTGCCATTCCCAATAGGGTCGCAAATTGCGAGAGGCTCATTAATATTCATGAGCCTCTCTATTTGCGACCCCATTGGGAATCTCTAACAGTGTGAAAAACACTGTTGTACATCGGAAATTGCGCCTCACAAATTGCGAGTCGCAAAAAACTCGCAATTTGCGATGCGCAATTTTCTTGGTCGTACATCTGGCCCAGAGACTACAACGGGATAAGAAAGAGGTAAGAGAGCACGCAATACAGTATATAATAAAAATAGGTAGAGGGTGAGAAGCAGACCATGAGTGACGTAGAGGGGAGCTGTGTAGAGAGTGACAGAGAGGAAGACGGGAATAGATAGGCAGAGAGGAGGAGATCAAAATGCCACGGAGGCTGGTGGGTAGAGAGTCAAGATTTGGGGGATGGGCAGAAATGAACTGGCGCAAACAAGGAGGCAGGTTGTTAGTCTCCGCTTTCATAGAAAACCAAGGGAAGTGAGAGAGGTAGATGATGAGGCCACGACTGGACAAGGAGGTGGGGGGATAATAGCAAGTAGATGGGACATGAGGCAAATAACAAACAAGCATTGATACTTGCCCATAAACCTTATTAGCTTTGTAAATACTCCTCCCCCCTCCATGCTGCATATGCAAAAAATCGGCAGTCATTTTGTAAGGATTTTTCTTAAAGCAAAAGAAAGATCATTCCATGATGTCCTCCGTGTATGCATGCGCACACACAGCGGCATAAGTAGAGGATCTTTCAATGATTTTCTTTTGCTGTATGAAAAATTATTCAAAGAATACAGCTGTGTGTGCATACACAGCAGCCATCTTTATATTTTATTTGGAATGGTCATTCTGGAACAGTACATGAAAAACAAAAATATTGTGCAGGCCGGATGGAGCTGCTCTTGGGATCTCACAAAATAATGTTAAAAAATGAAAAAAAGTATGTCTAATGAAGTCTGGTGGGTGAGAGGGTGCCCAGCGAGCACATCAGCAAACCTGAGCTGCCGGGGAGTAGTAGCCGGCTACT
The DNA here is from genome assembly GCA_963921515.1 of Calotriton arnoldi. NCBI lineage: Eukaryota > Metazoa > Chordata > Amphibia > Caudata > Salamandridae > Calotriton > Calotriton arnoldi. The sequence goes on along the minus strand of CAWUFW010006086.1, from coordinate 563,676 downwards.
GGGCCCTGAGTAAAGGAAAAGAAATAAAGAACAAATTAAGCTGAGCAGAGGGAGGCGGAAGAACGTGTACTCCTATGGAATACTGAAAGCAAAATAAAAAAAATAGTCCCCTCACGTCAGCAGTGGAGGGCTACAACTCATCCAGTCAAAACATGGTGAGACCAAAGTGCTCCATGGGTTGGGCAAACACAAGAATAGAGAGGAAGCCAACGAATCATGGGCAGGGCAGTGTGATAGACAAGGAAGGCCTCAAATTATGAGCATTGGTGGAATCCATAGTCCACACTCAGGCCCTCATTACGAATGGCCATAAGTAATCTCCGTATTTTCTCAGCCCCGGAATTAACTTTACAGTGGGTCCCAATAATTCCGTGGGTGGGACAATAATGGGAATTACAAGCTTGTGGGGAATATCATGCAGGAATATTACTTATTGTGTTTGATATTCCACCCGGAGACTTTGTCCGCTTGCAGAAGATAAAATCTCCAGATGGATTACGATTCACCAGTGGTGTTCCTGAGAAATTTATAATTTACAAACTACACTTATAGGTTCTACTGGAATGAATGGGCCACTTCTAATGAGGGCCTTAGGCTACTAAGTATAAAAAGGTCTCTTTGGCAACAGACAGCTACTGCTTTCTGTAGGCGAGACCTAAAGCAAGTAATAACCAGAGAAGCACAGAATGGTGTACAGCAGGAAGCAGAGGTGAAAAGCCAGGGTGCATAGTTGCACATTGGGAAATTGGGCGATTCACAGACAGGCCTGGGGCAGTAGAGGGTACAGTACGTCACATGCCACCTGAGGGACTGTGCCCCAGCTCAGCTGTTCTCGGACAGTCACCGGCCTCTTTTGAAATCACCTGATTTCTGAATGGCCTGCCACTTATGCATCAGTAGCCACAGACCTGCAGTGTTGCTATTAATCAGATGTTGCTATTAATCAGAAACAATAAGGCAGTGCAGCAAATCCAGCTGGGTTATTCACCCTTTCACCGTTCTCTTCACAGGTGCGTAAGCAGTACAGGAAGTACTTCCGCTCCAACGCCTCCTCCACACTAGCCAACTTCATCTACAGGAGAATTGTAAGTCCACAGGGCCGTTTTTTCAGATTTTAAGTAAAACAGGTTTGTGCAATTTAGGTCTAGGTTTGCTGGATCAAGGCCGGCTTTTAATGAGACATGAGATATTTACATACAGCAATTCTATAGAAACTTCATTAGCATAGCCAGTGATTATCCTTAAAATCTGACACTGTCATGGCCAGACTATACCTTTGTCAGACACCTTTGCAGGGAAAGAGACTGGAGAATGAAATCTTTGTCACTTTAGGCGGTGCTCATAGAAGCCTGACATTTTGTTATCCAGTGATGGAACGCTGAAATTACCAGCTTCTTTGGCATGGGATGACAAGTGTCCAAAGCATCTTTACACCCAAGAACTTAGCAGTTCTTAAAGAACATCCATTCTTTCGACTGAAATTTTGTTAGACTAAAAAATAAGGCCAAAATACACGTTTTGTTTGCATGTTGTAAAATGGGGACATGAAAAATACAGATTGTTTGATGGTGCGTGCTTATTGACACAATAACTCTAATAGTTCATAATAACGGGCACAATAATTCTCAGATGGCGCAGCAGCTGTCTGATGGGCACACCTCCAGCAGAGAGAAGACCTCTGCCCTGTGACCTGCACCACTTACTCTTCTGTCTCAATAGAAATATTTAAAGACGGGCCTATGGAAGCATTCCTGGTACCCAGATCAGCCCCCATTTCACGTATGATATCATCACCCACGGAGAGCCTTGTCATTTAAAACATTGATGATGTCAGACAGGAAATAGAGCAATGACTTGATGATGGAACACTGGGGATGAGGGATCTCCGAAAGAGCAGACAGGAACCCGCAGAAACATCAATGTTTGTGTTTGCTCTCATGTTGATTCTTTCTGTTCCGCCTTCTTCTTTAGTTGCAAATGTACTTCATGGGGATGAAGAACAAGCTTCCTCCATTATCACCTACAGACAGCACCTGGTCGCCTCCCCGGTACCAGTTCCTAGGAACAGCCAACAAGGAACTGGAGAAGATTTTCAAGTTCTGGAAAGTAAGAGCCCATTTCGCACCTTGGCATTGCCATCATCAGGGTCAGGTTGCAAAGAAAAGCTGATGTCATGGTCCAGGTTAGTACGTGGACCTCCTATGGCTGTGTGTGGCTTCACCACCATGGAAAAGCGAGCATGAGTCTAAGGATATAGTTTTCTGATCACCACGAGCAGCTCACGAACTGCCACGTACATCTTTAGGCTTCATCGCACAATTGTCCCCTTTGTCGTTAACTACAGAACCCTTGTTCTCCTCCTCTAGGTCTCCGTCTTCCCTAATAACACTAAAGCGTCTCCTCAACAAGCCATCTGTGATGCTCCTCTAAATTCTCATGGATTTCCAGACCTTTTCATTGGGTCTCATAAATCCGTCTCCTCCACTGGCCGATCAGAGACCCCTGTTCCACATGCAAGTTTTTCTTCCATCTCACTGATAATGGAGCAGCCGTTGACCAATTAGCAAAATTTATTTGCTAAATATTTGTGGGCACTGTTGCATCAGCCATTGCCTCAAGGATCAGTATAACTACAGCTAGGGCAGTGCAGGTATGGCTGCCCAGGTTCATAGATCAATAGGACCCCTGAGCAACCCAATGTCCAATGACGTCATTACATAATACAGTAATGCTTCTTTGTCTTTTTATTCTTTCTTCTTCACATGACATTAGATCAGTCAGTCAAAAAGATTGTTTATTTAGACCATAGGTCCTTAAACGTATATAAACGTACAAACAAATCAGTCTTCCATTAAAAACCCATCTCAAGATGTAGTCTATATAACAACCGTGTAAAACTCCAATTCCATTAAAAATCTTCTAAAAAGACAATCTATTAAAAAAAAAAAGTACGTTCCAAATACCATTTATAAAACAAGGTATACATTTCCTCCAAGCAATACCGGTACTAAAGCTTCAGCTCTACACAATTTTAAAAACTATTTTAACGTCAAGCATAAACTTCCCAATTGCACATGCTACATCTAATGAGTGCATTTCAGTTAACAAATCTGCTGCCTGTACATGATTTCTAACCTCATATTTTAAAAAGATTGGCCGTAAACACAGTTTTTATGCATCAAGACCTTTTAGACAGTCTAATAAATTGTGCAAAATATCGCATTTTGTGCCTAGGTTACAGGTACACTTCCCTTCGTGGTCTATCATAACCCTTTTAATCCTGTCATTCGCATAAAAAGGGTTAATTCCAATCCTTACCTTTAATAGTTCTTTCCTAAGCCAGTGATTGGGAAGTATACCCATATATGGGAACTGTTGATCATTTTGCCATGACTTAATCATAAAACATACAGATCTTTTCCCTACCAAATATTGTCGATCCTGGTCACATGATATTTCTTTTCCTAGTATCCTAAGTTGCTTCTTGCTTATAGTAGGATGAAAGTTCTGCTGGCCTACGTCAACCCTCAATTCCCTACATGCCAGAGCAACCGTTTCCCTAACCCGCTTTGCCCACTTCCTTTCACTCTGTAGGATCTCACATTTGCACCAATAGGATACTTTTTGATCCTCTACACAGCCCAGGCGTTGCCAGTATCTTATTAGTGCCATACTTGCCATTTTCTCCCATGATACCATTTCGGTTTCTATTCTTATTGCCTGGATCATGGAGGATCTGGGTAGGGACAATAATTTTTTTACACATTTCCCGTCTTCAGCATCCCACTTCCTTTTGCCACTTATATATAACAATTCAGCACCATATAGGAACTGAGGAGGTACCATAGCCGTGTAAGCTCTCAGAACTGGTCTATCTGTCATTTCTCCATAGCTGCTATTACATTTTCTCAGGCCACTACCCGAGGTTAGGGCCCGAATTCTCAGTGCATCCAGGTGTATTTTTCACTTCAAAGATCTCTCAAACCAGATTCCTAAATATTTATACTCCTTCACAATCTCCAGTTTTAACGAGCCTGGGACCCAGCTGAAATCCTTCCTCTTTTTACCAAAACACAGAATCTTACTTTTTTCCAAGTTTACTGTTAATTTCTTACGGTTACAGTATTCACGAAAGGCTTTGAACTTTCTTTGCAGACCTATCTCTGTTTGATCCAAAATCACCAAATCGTCTGCATAAAGTAAGCATGCAATATGTTTCCCATCTATTTTTTGGGTGGCACCCCGCACCGTTTTCAAAATGTCTGGTAAATCTGCTATGAACAAGGAGAAAAGCCGCGGGGCCAAGACACACCCCTGTCTTAAGCCATTTCCAAGCGATATCTTCTGAGACAGTGTTTCCTCTGTGTCCAGAATGACCTGGGCCCAATTCTGGCTGTGTAACCCTTGTATCATGGACAGGAGGCCCTTAGGGATATCCAGGTCACTTAGCATCTCCCACAGCCGTTCTCGGTCTACCAGGTCAAAGGCGGCCCGGAAGTCTACGAAACAGCAGAACAAACTACCCCCCCCTGTTCCATCGACTTCCGCACCATAGCCCATAACGCAAAGCAATGATCAATAGTGGAGTGGCCCGCCCTAAAGCCACCCTGTTCTGGAGGCACAATTTGATTGTCCTCAGCCCACTCCTTACGTTTTTTCAAAAATTATTTTGCAAACACCTTTTCACTGATATCCAGAAGATTGATGAACCTGTAATTTTTGGGTATCATTATATCTCCTCGTTTATGGATAGGTCTAATAATTTCTCCTCTCCAATTTTCCGGCATTCTCCCAGAGTCAAGGATGCTATTAAACATTTGGTGAAGAAATCTGCCCACCAATCTGGTTTAGTTCTTATAATTACTGCCGGAAGATTATCCGGGCCAGCTGCCTGGGTTAATGTTAACTTTGATATAATTAGTCTTACATTACATACTGTGAAAAGAGACCTGATATCTTGTTCCACCTCTGTCCATGATGCATCTTTCTGTCTTTCTTGATAAACCCCTTCCTCATATAGTTCTCCCAGGTAACTCTTCCAGCCATCTTCTGTCACCACACAGTTCATAGTCCCCTGTTTCTTACCAGATCCATCTAGGACTAGCTTCCAGAACATTTTTACATTTCTTGTTTCTATAGCTTCCAGTAATCTTCCCTAGCACTTCTCTATATATTCTTTTGTGTTCCCTAATAAAATGTTTATATTATTTCCTTAGTTTCTGTAGGCTATTAAACGTATATAAATCGTACTTTATTCTCAATTGTCTTTCCTTTTTTCTTATATTCAATTTTAGTTTCCTGCATTCCTCATTGAACCAGTTCTTGTTTTTACTCTGGGTTCCCCCCATTCTATGACCCCTACGGCTATTTCTTTTTAGGTCCACCCTTAAACATTGAACCACTTCAGAAATAAAATTTTCGAACCACCCTTGATTATCAGTATTAGGAATAATCTACTGTCTGGCCCTGCTGGAACGCCAGTAATTTTCCCATACACTCCTCTGTCAGGCGAGTGGTGAGCCGCCTGGGATAGTCCAATTGCAGAGGGATAATTGTGTCTCTTGAATTATTTTTGCCTCCTGCAATCCTAAGTGTTAGAGGCCAATGGTCACTTCCCTCCTCTTTCCTTACCTCAAAGGCTCTAATCAATTCAAAGTCCCATGCATGGATAAACATATAATCTATAGGGCATAATTGATTGCCTATCCTAAATGTACGACTTGCTAGCTGATCTGTCTCCAGCCTTCCATTTATGCAAACTAGGCCCAGTGAGCCCAGGAAGTTTCCTAGGGCTATACCTCGCGATAAGCGCCCCCCCCCCAAGGAAAACAAGCCGGCTTTATCTTGTAAGCTGCCAATAACTCTTTATAGCATCGATCGACTCCGCGAGGATCTAATTTGTGATTAAAGTCTCCCATCAGTATGAACAGATCTCTATAGTGTACCTCAATTATATCTTGCACATCTTCTTCGAACTTTTCCAGTTCTAATTTATACTTCTTATCTCTAACCCCCTGCATATACACATTAACTATGACAATACCTTCATACTCTGGGGTGGGATCCAAAAGAGTCACTCTACCGGCCACTAGCCGTTTGCACTTTACATTCAGAGGGAACACCTTCTTGGCTATTTTAGTCGATATCAGGGTTATTTGGCCCCCGGATGCACGTCTCAATTTTTTCCCTCATTTTTCTCTTTTCTCTCAATTCTTTCTGCTGATTTATTCATACCAATATCCCACTCATTTGCAATATTAAATTGTACTCTGGGGTTCTTTGATCTATTTGGCAAATTCCTTTGCTCACTACCCTTCCACTCCGTATCATTTACATACCAAAAACCCATTTTTAGCTCTGAATTTCTTACATTGTGATCTTTTTTGGGGGTTTTACTGCCCGGCTGTACCCTCCTTCTATATTTGTGGTTTCCTTTTTCTTATGTTTTGTATCCATATTCTGCCCGTTCCTACACCTTTTCTCCAATCTCTTTGTCCTAGGTATGTATTGTTTATATCTCCTTGCTTCACTCAGTTTCTTTATAAGCATTGGATAACGTGAAATGAAGACAGACTGTTTTTCGATCTGTGGAGTAACTTCTTTCTCCACTCCCCTCTGGTGGAGTACACCTTCCCCAAGCTTTTCTTCAATAACTGGTCTAACTATCGAAGGCATATGATCTTTGATTTGTTTCAGTTCCCCCGCAATTAGTTGTAACTGTTCTTTCTGGGTTTTTAGAATGTCATTGTTCAACACTGATACTTCCAACAGTCCTTGCAAAGATTTTGGTAGGATCAGCATTACTTCCAGCATTGAGGCGCTTGAGGTTGCTGTCATCTCAAGATTAGATATTGATCCTTCAGTCGGATCATTCGCTATGGCTGGGGGCAATTCCATTCTTTTATTTATCTCCAACTGTACTCCTTCCCTGTTAATCGACCCCGTACTACTATGCTCGCTGTCTATACTCCCCTCTCCCTCTGAGTTTCGAAACTCAGGGTGGGTAAAAAAACGGGGCAAAGAGGACAGTCTTGGCTGTAGCAGTAGATCACTTATATTTGTTATAACATATGACGACTCCACATCCTGTGATGTCAGCCTTTCAACTGCTGCTTGCTTTCTCTCCCGTAATTGAGAGTCAGTTAATGGTTGGCTCTTCTTAAAGTGTTTGCCTACAAAATCTTTTATTGACTTAGTAACCGATGCTCCACTTTTTGCTCCTTCTGAATTGTTTTGCTTGGGAGTTTTAGTCTGCGGTTGTTTAATCTGGTTAATCTTGTCCCTGGAATTGCTTCCTCCACACGGCTGTTGTTTCCTTCTCTCTTGTTTTTTGTTCCTTCCATCTCTTTTCTTTCTTCTGAAGTTCTGATGGGCTTTACACAGTTATTTTGTCCCTTATGTGCTTTAGTTTTCTCTAAAGTCATATTTTTCTTTCAATTAACTTGCCCACCCTATCTCATAGGATATCCACAGACCACTTTCTCCAGTTTTATTTCCTACTCTTCTACGACAGCTTCTACTCAGGTCAAAATAGGGCAGTTGACGTTTACCTCCTTTTTCCACACTTATCTCACTCACATACACTTTCCAAGTACTTACTTCTGCTCACCGACTGGCTTTACTGACTCATTGCCTTGCAACCTGTGACTGCCCCTGTCCAATAAAGTATCTTCACTTATTTCTCCTGTTTTCCGATTTTGATATCCAGTCCTTCTGTTGACGCCAGCCCCCCCACATTACCTTATTGGGGGGGGGCACTCAAATGAGCCCCCTATCCCCTGTCTCTGCTAGGGGTGGGTGGCATACACAGTCTCCAGTGACTCTATTTCCGTCCCTTCAGGGCATTGATACAAGCTGCCCTGGATGCAGCAGTCTTACTTGGTGCAGGCGTTCTTCTCCTGCTATTAGGCCAGGTCACTTCTGTCCCCCTGGCACGTTGGCGATGGTGGCGGCGGTTTAGGAGACAGTGTGGCTCCAAAACCACCTCTTTTCCTTCGGCTTCGGGGCCGCAAGCGGGAAGAAAACCCAGTCCTCCGCTAAGAGATAATTCTCGGCCTCTGGCGGTGCCTCAACACTGCTTCCGGGTTGCACGGGTCACTGCAGGCGGCATGCGGGTCACAGCGGACCACAGTTAGTCGTCGATGAGATTAGATGATTTCAATAAATGCAGTAGTCACTTTGGTCAATCCCGTAGCCAACACGTGTTTCGTCATTAGGTACATGAACCTCTGACTTCATCAGGGCTACAAAAATAAACCATAAGCTCGAATTACATTTAGTAGAGATCTGCACATTACATAGTTCCCAGTTACCAACTCATCTGATACGTATATAAGAATTCTCTAAGATTCTGTAATATATTGCCAAGAACCTAATCCTCTGGTGGGTTAGTAGGTAAGAAAGTGTTCTCTTCCTTGAGTTAACACCTATGTACTCCCGAAGGTAATTGTACTTTTGATGAAATTAAAGAGAGAAAAAGCATTGTCCCATCATGCATCGATAGACATGCAGTTCTATTAGATAGTACGATATCCTACTTCAATCCAAATAAATCCCAAAACCATTTTAAATAAACACAAACCTCATATAGTGAGGCAGTAGACATGCTATGTTGTTTAGCCACAGCTCAGTGCTACCTTATAACCCTTGTAGTTGTTCTAGTGCCTAGATGTCCTCATACCAGCTCACCTGTTCTTAAGTTGTCTCACTTTAAAGTACTGTTGTTGTATAAATTTGTCAGTTCCCAAAAATCCTCATAAACCTAATTATAAATGTATAACGAATATAAATGTCAGTGATATAGCCTTGCATTAACCTATCTTGGTACACAATATCCTACTATTCCAATACCTCACCCGTCATAAAGAAGTAGTCATCTTCCTCCTCATATATGTATTCACACTCCAATTGTAAAAGGTACTGTCACACTGTAAACCAAACCAACATAACATTAGATTCTACAATTCTTTATCTAGTGATGATCCTCATCTTATGTATCGGTGGGTACAGCATAGCACGGTAATGTAGCCTCATCACAAATCCGATATCGGGAATAGTGATTACCAAGATATGAGCAAACACCCCAAAGACTTCTGATTAGTCAATTGTTCAACAGTCACTACCGTGATATTAAAAGATCCAATATGCATACAAAACGCATGTATGTCTGTAGTCGTCAACACAGTACCTGGTTCCAGATCCGTTATCAGGAATAACGGAAACTAAGATACGGGCGAACACATCAAAAACCTCCTAATAAATATAGTATTCAGCAGTCACCACCATAAAATAAAGATCCATCATGGATACCACACGCATGTGTATGTGGCTGTTAACAAAGTACCTGGTTTTTTGGTCTCCAGACGCGAGGATAGTACTCCTACGGTGTGTGCAAGCCGGCGTGCTGATCCAGCACCATCTTATGTCAGGTATATATACCCTCTTAGTCCTCTGCTCGCTGTCCAACGTTTCCTCATACAACCTAATTGCGTAAGTCAAGACGTTTGTTTCTCCATCCACAATCATTATTTACTACAGTCTCATATCCATAGATTTAAAAACGTATTTATTTGTGTTGCGCTACCCATCTCCCAACAATCTTATTACTTACTCAATATGGCGACCACTATATCTCTGTTCCCCGACTCAATATATAAGATATGAAAACGGCAGCCATCTTGCTGTGTGTAAATAATGTATATAGTCAATTATTGTTTAGTAGAACCAATATATAATACGCCGGTCCACTCCCAACACTATGAGGGTATTCCGCTCAAAAGTTCTATATGCCGCATCCGGTATTCCACATTTGTACAGACCGGTGGCCAGCTTCTGATGCATAGAAATCTTAACCTAGGTCCCACGTGGGGATCAACTAAATCCAATGATTACAGTATTTCTCACATTATTTGTTCAATTGTATCTGAAACACAATATCTACTAGCAAAAGAGGCTGGTACTGAACATCATCTAAAATTGTATACAAATTATATGAAAGTGACAAAGTTGAATATTAGAACCTCCTATGGTCTTCCCAAAAGAGTGATATTTACACTTTTATATGCCTGCCTGATATTTGTGGTTTTGGAGACAGGGTGCATGTTACTGAATCTCTTTCTTGACAGTGTAAAAAATATCGCGACCAGCTCACTCCAACGAGAAAAACCATCCTGGAAGATAAGCTGTGCGCAAGCGAGCTCTTCAAAGACAAGAAGACATCATACACAAAGAGGTAAGGCACTGACTCAGGAAGAGAGGCTAATTTGTGGTCACCTGAAAAGACTGGCAACAATGGCACCACTTCCAGACTGGCTGCATGTTCTATGCACTCCAGGGCACAAGTCCTAAAAAAAGAAGTGGGGGGACTAACCTAGTTAATCAGTAAGCAAGTGACATCACGGCGCGTGACATCACGGCGCGTGACACGCATGACATCACAGGAAGTGGCATCACAAGAAGTGACATCAAATCTTAAGCCCTCACATACATATTTAGCAGGTGTATCATGAGTACATTGGAGCACATTTCGAGTATACTTCTCCTGCATTAGGCAGAAGATTCACACTTTTGTACGCTACACATATACACATAAAACAATGGTGCCTTTTGTCAGCGTAAAGCTTCCTCTAGCCATAGTGCTTTAAAAGAAAAAATAGTGATATTTAAATTATTTCAACGCCTCCTCAAGGGTAATAAGTGTATATAAATGCAATTTATTTTGTGCAAATACTGGGAAAGACCAACACATCTGCAGTTCTTACAGTGCATGCATATCTCCTAAACAGAGCCTGAACAAAGTGAAAAGCTGCCTCTCTTCAGTATGTGTGAAGTGCTAACAAGGTGTGAGCCTTTGTTTCTCCTCTGCTGCATTTGCTTCTGGGTGTGAGGCTCCTCACTGCTCCCAGCCAGGAGACTCCAACAAAAGGAGGCCTGATGACCCCTCCTATTCGGCCTTTGTTATGGGCCCAGCAGGAGTCAGAACTAAGAGAGCCCCGTCCCCGCCTGCACGGTGTTGCCGATCGAAAGCAGATAACAACGTGCAGGCGCTGCAGGATGTGTCCCGGTGTTTAGATATTACACTGGGACGAATTCAGCATCTTTATCAGTGGGGCCCAACTTCTTGGCAGGGTGGACGGCGTCCCCCCTGTGAAATAAGTGGGGGGACGCAGTCCACCCGCGTGGACCCCCGACTCGTGCCCTGATGCACTCTTTCAATACAATCCAGATTCAGGTGGGCGACTCACGACTTTTTTACCCCCCAAAAATGTAGTTTTAGCTTTACTCTGCTAAAACTTGTATCTGCGAGTTTCTTGCCCCAGAGCCCTGCTAGGCGAATCCATCAGCAGTAAGCAGTGGTAATAGTAAACCGTGAGAGAAGCACCTTTAAGGTGCTAAAAACCAAGACACTCGGGACAGTTTATTGAGGAGTTTTCCGACTTTCGATTGACCTACTACATGGACTATATTATACTTGCATACTTGGCCATATTAAAGAAGGTCCAAAGACGTGCAAATCAACGAAATAATCAATTAAATCAATGAAACGAGAATGTTGAACTTGCTTTTATGTGCTATTCAGTTTTATGTTGGATGGTTCTACCTTTGTTTTACCTTAAGTGGAAACTGCAAGCATTACCAGGGGTGCATCAAGGAGCGGTAAGGGAAATCCTATACGGATCTGGTGAACACCCATTCTGGGATCACACAAAGAGAAGTCACAACGTTTTTAAATGCTCACAGTTGGTTGCACATTTGAGTAATATCTGGTAGGTCCAGATATAAGTGCTCCAGAAAATTTGTAAAAGGAACATCATGGTTTTCATGAGGGGGCTGGACGAAGAAAGAAAATATTAAGGAAAGATATTATTACGGGCTTGATTTGCAGTTCGGTGGACGGGTTACTTTATCACAACGTGACGGATATCCCGTCTCCTTATTACAAGCGCCATAAGATGCAATGCTCTTGTAATAAGGCAGACATGATACCAGCCACGGGATGATGAAGTAACCCGTTTGCAAAACTCTAAATCAGACACTAAGGCAGATGAGAGATGTTTAACATTAATTAAACAAATGTGTCTAATTTCTTAACCTTAACATAAAATAGACAAGTGTGGTGCTGAAAAATTTACATAAACGTTGGGGCATATTAGCAAGACCCACGTTAAAATTATCGCCGTTTTAGCGGCAGGAAACTGCCGCTAAAACGGCGATAATGGGCTTGCTAATATGCGTTATGGTATTCCAATAGAAGCCCAGGTTAGATGTCCTGCACATCTAACCTGGGCTTCTATTGGAATTCTATAACGCATATTAGCAAGCCCATTATCGCCGTTTTAGCGGCAGTTTCCTGCCGCTAAAACGGCGATAATTTTAACGTGGGTCTTGCTAATATGCCCCGTTATCTTTTAGTTTATATGTTACACATAAGCCTAGTCCAACAGACACACATTAGACCTGTTTGGGCAGGAATGCTTTGTTAATATGCCAGACTGGCTTAATTTACAAACTTGTAAACTACACCAGCATATTTGCTACCTTCATAGATCAGGCCCGCATTTGTCAGACCCTCCAGGATTTTGCGGCTTTGTGTTGCAAATATTGTGGCCAAAAAAAGCAAAATCTGTGGGCCAAAACACAAAATTCGCGGTATTTTTGCAGTAGGCAGTTCAGTTCAGAAAAGCTTTATTCGGTTATAAAAAACAACCATAAAAGCGAATGTACATACACATTTATATAATGACATCCATTTTCTAAAGGAAGTTTACTTTAAAATAATTCAAGAATACAAAAATTTAATTCCATTAAAATACTTTAAAAAACCATGCTTTTCCGTGCATAAATTGACTTTAAAATGAATATTGCTACAGAAAAACAGATATCCGGCTCTTTAAGTGTAAACATTAGACTCATAGCTGCATTAAAAGTTGTAACATTATATTTCTTGAACAATGGTTTTAAATATACAAATCTAAAATTAGAATACAATTCACAAAAAAGTAGAAAGTGCGGAGTGCTTTGCTTTGTGCGATTATCACACGGGCATGGAGTGGCTGGGTACTGTTTCATTTCTGGAAATGCCACTAAGTGGTGTACAAGACCCAGTCTCATCCTTGTCAATACAAATCGATGGGACGATCTTGTTACTAATGTCAAATAACTTTGATATCCAAAGGTGTCTATGTGCAGTTGGTATTGCTGGTAGGTAGATTGTAACTCCACTTGTCTCAACCTATCCTCCTTACTTTGTGCCAAAAATATATACCTCATCTCTTGTTTGGAAAAATCTAAGACCTCCATTGAGTTATCCAGGGTTCTTATCTTAAATAGTTCACTAGTGGTGTTTACTATATATTTTAACCAAGGGATCTTGAGACAGTTATCCAATCGCATACAGTCCTTGATTATTATTTGTGTAAACAGGGTTTCTTCTTTCGCCCAGATTGACCTCCAAAACAAAAGAGGTCTTAATGCAATCAGATCTGTCAAATATTCAATTCCTGTTTCCCGATGAACCAACTCAGTAGACGCTGATTTAGGGAGGCATAATAATTTTTTTAAGAAGATATTTTCCTCTGTTTGTAAATCTGGGCAAGGGTAATTACCCCATAGTCCTGCTCCATATAATGCAATGGAGACACATCGAGCTTTATAAATATCAATCATATCTTTAATGCGTCGGTCTCCTAATTTGGCAGCAAATCTAAAAACCCCATATATACTTTTGGTCATTTTCATTTGTACATTAGATGTTTCAGATGACCACTTACCATTAGCAGAAAAGGTTATCCCTAAGTAACAAAAGGTATCAACTTGTTCCACTCTTGTTTCCTCTATAAAAAATTGTTTTATTTTATTAGGTTTTTTCCCACAGACCATAATATATGTTTTGGCTTTATTTATTAACATCTTTCTCCCCTTAATAAAATCAGTAAACCCATTCAGTAATCGTTGTAGGCCTAGCGGGGTCCGAGATAGGAGCACCGCATCGTCTGCGTAAAGCAGTACTGGTATATTCTGTCTATCTACTTGTGGAGCATCCGCCGGTATTAGTTTAAGGACTGCGTCTACTTCATTAATAAATAGAATAAAAAGTAATGGCGCTAAGACGCAGCCTTGGCGGATACCGCGTTTGACCTTAAAATTCGGGTACAAGCACCCTGATGACCATACCGAACTCTACTTGATAATTTTTCATACAGTCTAGCAAGAAAGTAGATAATAGACTCCGGGGCCCCTAGGTTGAGTAAAACTGGCCATAACAAAGTATGATCCACAAGGTCAAAAGCGCTGCTCAAATCAGCAAAACATAAGTAAAGTCCCCCTTGTTTTGCGCGTGTATATTTTCCAATTAAAAGTTCCAAATTAAGACACTGTTCCAACGTACCCAGCCCCTTTCTAAAACCATATTGTGATTTAGCTAAAATATCGTTTTCCCTGACCCATTCGTCCAGTCTTACCAGAAGAACCCTGCTCATACCCTTCACTGAAGAGTCCAGTAGGGAGATCGGTCGGTAATTTCTAGCATCCGATTTATCTCCTTTTTTATAAACTGGGATTATAACAGATTGTCCCCACGACCTCGGGGGGCCTTCTGTAACTGCTGCATTAAAAACTCTCGTGAGTATCGGACCCCATAATTTTGGTACTGATTTATAAACGTCTATGGGTACCACGTCCGGGCCTGGTGCTTTGCCCCCTTTACTTCCTCTGATGCCTAACTCTACCTCGCTAAGTGTAATATTTAGCGGGATAGTAGGCCATTTTGCATAATCTGTGGGCCCGTCTAGCAGTTCGTTACATGGATTAAAAATATTAGAAAAGTGTGTCACCCATTCTTCACAATTTACATGGCAAAAAGTTTCTGGGTACGAGTCATCTTTCAGGAATGTTGAATTAACAGTATCCCAAAATAACTTATTGTTGGATGTCGCAGCTGCCATAGAAAGGTTCCCCCAGGCTTCCTCTTGTAATTCCTTCCTCCTTAATTTTAATGCTATTTTATAGTCCAATCTTAAATTCTTCACTAACACTTTGTCCCTTGGTCTATTAGTGAGTGCTACTTTTAACATATTCAGAGAGTTAGTACAAGAATGATTAAACCAGCCCATCTTCTGCTTTTGTGTCCCCTTTGCCTGGATGGTAAAACACTTGTCGATAAAAACATTAATTCTACAGAAATTAATTAACATCAATGTTGGTTCCACCTCAACTGCAAGACTATCGAATATCTCCTTACCACATCCTAGGATAATCTTTTTTAAAATAGTGTTAGAATTAGAACCTTTCCATCTAATCCTTGTGCCATTAGGTCTACACAATGCAATATTATCAATAGCAGTTTGATCAGTTACAATTTTTTTACCCCACACATTCAAAGACATTGTGATACAATTATGATCACTAAGTAAAAGTTCAACTATAGAGGGAGTAGAACATAAGTGTAGAATATTTGCCGATACTAGGATGTGGTCAATAGTGGTATTAGCATTTCTTCCAATAAAAGTAGGTATCCTATCTCCATTCTCATTTTGCCCACTCTGCATCACTTCAAGGTCATACTTCACCATGACCTGGTTTAAGGTAGTACCATAATTGTTGTGAGGGAAGTGCAAAAGATCATCCCCTACATCATTCCTATACCCACAGACTTTAGTCATAGACTGAGCACAGGTTGAAATATTAAAATCCCCAAGCCATAAAATAGCAAAATTAACATTTACAGTTGCGACCAGCTTCTCTATTTCTTTTTCTATGTCAGTAATTACAGTATGTCGTGATGAATCAAATAAATTATTATAAAAATTAATCAATAAGACATCCCGATCATCATTGTGGTGCAACCATAGTAGCTGGGAGTAGTAATCCACATTAATAACCTTTTTTACTACCACCGGTAATTTGTTTGACAGAAGTATTAACAATCCACCTTTTGCTCTTCCGGCCATTGAGGGTTTAGCTAATAAATTATAAGAAGTGAACCCTTCAATGTAAATGGGGGCAGTACTCCAGGTTTCTTGAAGGCAGAGAATGTCAAGTTTGCTAACAAAATCCGACCAACCTAGTGTATACAATTTGTTTCCCAAACCAGCTACATTCCATGTGGCAATTGTATAACCCCTCTCTGTCGGGTTCTCCCCGCCATTAGTGGATCGTTCATTTGTATACAGTAGGCAAAAAGTGTGCCCGCCATAAAAACACTGAAGGCTTGTGCTCTGTCACTGCTGGAGACTGTGTAATGTCACAGTCTGTAACGTTGCAGAGTCTCCAGCAGCACAGCGCCTGGAATCGGAGGAAGCCAAAGCAGATTACAATATGAAACCTGCTCTTTTTGGCATCAGACATCCTACGCGTGGAGGCCAGCAGGGCCGGAGGCGGGGGGTGGCGGCAGAGAAGGTTGAGGGTCTGTAAAAAATTAAATAGGAGACATGGGGGAGGTTAGGGGTTAATGGGAGACAATGGGGATCCAAGGGAGAGCAGTGGAGTGTGGGGGTCAGGAGAGCCTTTCAATGGCCTGCAGGGTCCACAGGGGGCACACAAACATGTGAGGCAATTGTTCAGGAGGAAGCGAGGTGCATTTCGAAGGCAGGCGACAGAGGAATTTAAAACCTTTGCTGCCTGCTGGCCTGTTGCTCACTCTCCCTTTGCTGGCTCAGTGGTAGCACAGAGCCAGTAAAGAGAGGGTGAACAGCAGTTTTTTTGTAACATATTTTGCAGGCACTTTTGTTAAAATCGCTGCATTTTTACAAAAGTGCCCATTTCGAGATTTGTTTGCAAATCGCGAAATCCTGGAGGGTCTGATTAGTGAACTTTTTACTGTCTAGTGTGAAGATCTGCATCTCATTCGAAATTCCATGAGAGGTCATTTTCTGGGTACGCCACATCACCGGGAACGAACCCCTTCATGTCTGAATGTTACTATTGTCAGTAAGACATCTTCAGGGCCATACTGGGAACTGCAACCAGCCCTGGCAGGTTGCTGCTCGACCGGCCCTGGGAGCAGAGAGGGGGGGGGGGGCAAGCAAGAAGCACCGCTCCCGCTTTTCTTACAGGGGGCCGATATTGCAGCACTGCTGCAAAACCGTCCCCCAGTGAGAAAAGCGGCCCCCGCAGGCACAAAACCGGCCCCCACCCCTCTGGCCCACTGGGGAAATCCTCACCATAATTACAGCTGTCTGTCTTTGACTCCCACAGCGTTTCAGTGCCATTTAATGGCGAATATTTGGGAATACAGAAAAACGCCAAGTATCAGAAGCTGGGCAGCAGCATTCAGGGGAAGATCGTCGTGGCAGATAACGTGCGTAAGGTCAACCGGAGTGACGGCAAGGTGAGGTGGACCGTGTTCATGTGCTGCTTCCTGCATTAAAGCAGCCATCTTGGAATGGGGTCCCCTAGACGCTGAGATGGGGACGCATTCACTCTTATCACACGTCCCGCTCACCACTTCCTTTCATAGCGGGGTGCTTGCATACATGCCAACATTTTAGAAGAGCAAAGTGGGAGATTAAAGAAAACAAATCGGGAGAATGGGGCCTTGAATCGGGTTACTGTCATGTATGGGCTTCGCGCAATAAACAGACCACGCTGATGTCTTTAAGCGTAAAAGGCCATTTATTAGGACCAGGCTGCACAACAGTAATCAATAAACCAATAACATCAACATCAATAACAAAACCCCCACATCAACTCTGCATCCCTTCAGTCTCTTCACCCACTCTGAACTCACATCTCCAACCACTCCATGCCCATTCCGTTCCTCATCCATTTCCACAATTCTCATAGCATCCTCCCCGGTATCACCTGGCATTCCAGTCATGCCTCAGCTCCCCACATCATTCAATCTTCCCCCCCGAGGGATGGGTGCGCCCGCTATTGACTCCCCCACCCCTCCAAAGTATCGCCAACCAGGGAACCCCTTTAGGGCGGTTACCTGCCCCCCCCTCAGGGCCCGTACAATGCATCTTTCATCCACACCCATTCAAACATTCCTGTGACACCAAATCGACTCATTCCACAACTTACTGACCACATCTCTCATCTCCATCATATAATAAGCATTCCCCAGTTTTGAAAGATGCACTCCATCATCCCTAAACAGTAGCGGTTCTTCCAGTCGCAGTCCAGCATGAGCAATGACCTTAATGTCCCTGTCCCCACAGAAAAGTCTCATCGCTCTGTTGAGCTTCCGTCGTGCCTTCTCCACAGCCCCATGTTTAAGGGCACCCCTCCATACTTTCCTAGGAACAAACTCAGTCCAGGCAATGCAAGTCCCTGCCAGCCTGCGTTTCAGCACTTCCAAATCCCTCTGCATCAGCTGCAAGAGCGCCAAACCCGACAGCTGAACCAAATCGTTCTCCCCCAAGTGTATGATCAACAGATCCGGGCATCCCTTCTGGGGAACCATCTTCGCGAGCCAGGGCAATAGTGCCCCGCATCGCATCCCCCCTTTACCCCACCAATGCACCTTGTGATGTTGTCCTTTGAGTCCCAGGTTACGGCCGTACACCTGTTGCTCTGCATACTTGGAGGCCCAATGAACGAAGGAATGCCCCACGATCCACGTGACCGTCTTGGCCCCCGGTCCACCCACGCAACCTACGAGAGAAAAACATGTTAGAAACAAGGCCTAGCACAATCACACCAATTCCCAACGCCCTATCTTGCCCCCAACTGCTCACTTGCGCACATACCGCTCACAGCACCGAGACTTCCACCTCCCAATCTGCCGAATCCTGTCCCAAGACCACCCCAACCGGGCCGCCGCTGTTGCCGCCCCAATACGGAAAGAGTGAGTCCCGAAACCAGCTGGATCCAAACCCAAGCGCCTCAAGGCCATACGCAGCACCGCCAACAGCTGCCCTGAAGTCACCTTCGCCCCAGACATGTGACAAAAAATCGCACCACTCGCAACCCGCGTGGAAAGCACAAACGTCCTCCATTCGGCCACCGGGCACATACCCCCACAACCAGCCTCGCACAACCAAACCCACTTGCCCCGCCCCAACTGATCCGTTTTGGAATGACCCAGCCAAATCCCCAGTCGCCCACCATCCAACCGTATCTCTTCATACCGCCTGCCACACACTGACCGCGTGCCCAGCAATTCAGACACCCAAAAGGCCCCAAAAAAC
This sequence comes from Calotriton arnoldi, assembly GCA_963921515.1. Lineage (NCBI taxonomy): Eukaryota > Metazoa > Chordata > Amphibia > Caudata > Salamandridae > Calotriton > Calotriton arnoldi. The sequence goes on along the minus strand of CAWUFW010006086.1, from coordinate 544,546 downwards.
ATCCAGATCATACACAAACGGAAAACCCGCACCTCAAAGGCATCATAACAACAAAGCGGCAAAACCTCGACCAACTTGCCCAACAAATCAAACGTAATCGCCTCTCGCAACAACCCCCCCCCCCTTCTCCTCCTGCCCCAACCTCTGAGTACCCTACTGATAATCACATCTTTCGTAGGATCAAAACCAAAAAACAAACAACAATAAAATGACACTCCTGCCAATTTCCCTGATATAGTTGCAGCCGTCAGCCCTCTGTCAATGCAATGCAATACAAACTGCAACACTCCTTGCTCCACCGCCGAGCGATCTCCAAAAGCAGCATCCCCACTCCATCCCAGAAAGGATCCAAACTCCGCCCACCCCAGTCTGTATGCTCGTCTTGTGGTATCAGCAATAGAATTCTCAACCAGGCCTATCACTCTCACTCCCCCAAGGCCCAGATGCCGTCCGGCAGCTTGGTCTTGCACTGATCGGCTCCTGGGGCCAATCGCCGGAACCGCTGCCACTGCAAACGAGACAAAGCATCCGCGATGTCATTATTCGCTCCAGGGACATGCTTGGCTCTAAAAACCACATTCAATCTTAAACATTTCAACATGAAACTTCTCAGCAATCTCAGCACTCTCAGGTCCCTTGCCCGCTGTCTGTTAACCAGCTCCACCACCGTCATGTTGTCCACGTGGAACAACACAGACCTGTTCTGAAACTCAAGACCCCACGCCTCCAGCGCCACCAACAAGGGAAAGAATTCCAGAAACGCAATGCTCCTCCCCTGCTTCACCCAATGAGCTGGCCAGTCCTCCGCACACCACCTGCCATCCCAGAAGATCCCAAAACCAGCTGCCCCGGCTGCTTCGGAGTAAATTTGACATTGCCAAACCATCCTGTCTTCCGCAAAGTCCAGGGACACCCCGTTGAAATCCGTCAAGAAAGTCAGCCATGTCCTCAAGTCCGCCCGAACCCCCATGGAGATCCGGACCCTGTGGTGCGGAAGAACTGCCCCCGACATGGCCATGCCGAGCCGCCTGCAGAACGTCCGTCCCGCCCTAACCACCCTGCACGCAAAGTTCAAGAAACCCAACAGTTGCTGTACCGCCCTCAACGCGATCCTCTTCTCACCGATCGCCCACCAGAGGCACGCCTGGATCTCCGTCACTTTAGCGGCAGGGAGCCGAGCCATCCACTGAATGGAATCCAGCTCAATGCCCAAGAATGTCAGACTGCAGCATGGGCCTGCCGTCTTTTCAGGGGCCAAAGGAACACCAAAGTGGTGCGACATCTCCTGGAACCGTGACAGGGCCCTGCCACAATCCCCAGAGTGAGCTCTCCCAAGAAAGAGGAAATCGTCCAGGTAGTGCGTAACGCCCCGGTGCCCGCTAATCTGTGTAAAAGTCCACTGCAAGAATGTGCTAAACAGCTCAAAAAGTGCGCAGGAAATCGCGCATCCCATGGGCAAAACTTTGTCCACGTAGATGGCCCCTGCGAACTGCATCCCCAGCAGAGAGAAATCCGCGGGGTGTATGGGCAGCAGGCGGAAGGCAGACTTCACATCACATTTCGCTAATTCCGCCCCCAGCCCACACACCCTCACAAGGCAGATTGCATCATCCACCGATGCGTAAAGCACCCTTGAGTCCGTTTCCGCGATGAAATCGTTCACAGACTGTCCTTCAGGCCACGAGAGGTGATGTATCATGCGAAACTCACCCTCCTCTTTCTTGGGCACCACCCCCAACGGGGAGATGATTAAGTCATCCGCTGGCCAGTCGCTAAATGGGCCAGCTATCCTCCCCTCATCCACCTCCTTCTGCAATTTGGCAGCTACCACTCCCGGCAATTCTATAGCCGATTTCAGATTTTCGGCCCATCTCCTCACCCTAGGACCCTGATAGCCCACCCGAAAGCCCTCCGTGAAACCCCACTGAATCCTCAAAGCCGCCTCCCTGTCGGGGTAACACGAGAGCCACGGGGCCATCGCCTCCACCTTAACCGGTTAGGCGCCCTTCTGTCCAGCCTGTCCCCTCCCTTTCGCGTTTCGCCACTGCTCCGAGGGCGTGACCAGTGTAAGGCATTGGGTAAGTGCGTGCTTCCCTCCACACTTAGAGCACTCATGCTTAAACTTGCATGGGGAGCGCGAGCAGTAGCCCCGGTTGTAGCTCCAACAGGCCCCGGTGTTATAACCGCCTGGCTTAGTGGTCTGGCCTGTGCTACCGGTCCCGGCGGCGTTCCCCCCCACCCCGCTGTGGGCGGGACGCGGCGGAAAAGACCGATAAGCCACCGGCAAACCGCTGGCAGTGTGGGTAGACGCCGATGAGTGCGTGGACGCCATCCACTGCATCCACAATTCTTGATCCACCTCACCCCAATGCTTGTCCGGATTAGCGCTAACCCTGGCCCTGAACTCCTCGTCGTAGCTCAGCTAGGCGAACCCCCCGAACTGCAGTTGGGCCTTCCTGATAATGTCCATATACTTCATTAACGCGATGGCCCTATCCAGGTGCTTCTCACAGTAAATACTAGTGTAAATGAGAAATGCCGAAGTCCAATTTTCCATAGTCACAGGGACCCTAGGCCGTCTAGTCAACTCCCACTCCTCCTCCTTGGAACCCTCCTTCGCCTGCACCTCCCTGTGCAGTAATTTAAACACGTCCACATATTTGTGTTTCCAAATTCTACTCTTAACCTTGTCAGACAAATGAGAACCCAAGGGCATGGCCAGCCCCATGTAGGGGAGCTTCTTCTGGTGTTTGTCCTCAGACTTGTCCCCTTGTTCGTCCTTCCCCTCCACCTTGTCAGTCTGAACTCCCGCCGTAGAAACCAACTTACCTCCCACCTGCTTGACGACCCGTGACGGCCTGTCTTTTTGCAACTCTCCGGTCACCCGCACCGACCCCTCCCCCACACCCACCGACCTACAAGCCTTCTTCCTACCCCCTTGTGGCCCACCATCCCAAGCCGTCCACCAAGGTACCTCACCTGACAGTGATGAGTGCATCTCTCCGGGCCGTCCTCTGGAGGTGGAAGCCTTGGGTGTCCCCGCCTCTGCCGTGCCCTTCGTCTGCTTACAGACCTGCAAAACACCAAATCCGCTGTTGCTCTTCACCCCCCCGTCCCGTCGTCGTCATCCCTCACCTCCCCATCCTCGAGCTCATCACTATCCTCATCATAGTCCAACCCCACTTCCGGCTCCACATCCACAGGCGCCCACAACACCTCTTTCACCGCACGTTTCACGCCTTCACTCTTTGCAGCACACCCTCCCCGGCCACCCGACATACACGACGCCGTAGCCCGCTCCCGCGCTGGAGGGTTGGCCGCCGCGGACCGCCCTACTGCTTCAAGCCGGCGTCCAGGGGCCGTTTTGCGCTCCGCCGGGCCACCCCGCACTCGGCCGACATCCGCCGGCTTGGGTCCCCCCCTACCCCCCAGGTCGCTCCAACCTGAGTGGGCCCCGGCACCATCGGGCCTCAAAGCCGTCCCGGCCGTCCCTACCGGGCCCGGAGGCCCCCTAAGGCTACCTGCCCCCCCAGCCTGCCCGTCACAGCCCTATCCAACTCCTCTTGCTCCGCCCACCTCTCCTCCTCCGAGGTGGGAGTAGGGGGCCCTTCGGCCTCCGCGTCCCAGGCCACACCTGCCCTAGGTGCATTCTGCTCTGCCCTCCTCGCCTCGTGCAGCTGCACTAGAAGGCGCTGCTCCCTGATCCTGTCCTCCCAAGCCAGTGCCTCCCAGCGTGGAAGGGGAGGGGGGGGCAGTAGCCCTGAAACCCCCCTCCAGGCTGCCAAATTCCAGGTTGGGGGGCCGACACCGGTCCCCCCACCAGGCTGCCGCCTGCCACCAGGGCAGACCCCTCCTGCACCCCCGTGACGCCCCCCACAGGAACCGGCGTGCCCACCCTGGACCCAGTCGAGAGGTCAATGGGAGCGTCCACCCATTGCCCCAAGCCTTCACCCACACCCCCTATACCCAAACCAGGCTCCAGGATCGAAGTGCCGGGCCCCCCTCTCCCGCCCACCCCCCCTCCCACCACCGCACCCTCCAAAACGGCTCCCGCCGTGAAATTCACCGGCCTAGGCCCCCCGGCCCCCACCCCCCCTCCCTCCCCCACTCGCGTGCAGTCACGCAAATTTGGCATCTCCCCGGTGGAAAACGGCCCCGCCGACAGTCCTGTCGGCCCTGGGGGCACAAACTCCAGCTGGGGGAAAGACATGCGCGGAGGCAGGCTCTTCCGCCGACCTCCGCGCGCGGGCTCCTTCTTGGGCGCGCCGCGCCCCCTCTCAACCTCGCACTTCCCAGGCGGCGGCGGTTCCTCCTGGCAGGCTAAAACCACCGCCGCCACCCCAGCTGAAGCCGCCCGCGGGGCCTGCGTAAACCGCTCCCACGCCTCACCCAGCACCCCGGGCCGGAGGAGATCCTCCCGCCCGGCGCACCCCAGCACCCTCAAGGCCTCCCTTACCTCATCGGCCGAAACGCCCGCCATCGCCCGCAGTCCGCGAAACCACCGGCCAGTGGTTCCCGCACACCCCGGCAACCGTCCGAAGAACTTGCCGCCCCGCGGTGAAGCACCTTCGGCCTACGCTGCCACTAAACTCTCCCTTTCAAACTAGCCCTCCCGATGGTGCCGAGCGCAGGAAGAGGAAGTTGCCTTCCTCCCCTGCGCTCTTATACCCACCCCCTAACTCCACCCCTTAACCCTGCCTGGTCCTCCCCTGCGCGAAAGACCCCGGGGGAAGACTAGTCTGCGACTCTGCTTCCCCCGGGGCCCAGCATAGCAAGTGTGCTGCTGCAGGATCGGACATTTGAAACGCAAATGCACCGTTTTTTCTTACCTTTCAGAAGCATGGAGTGCAATGGCAGGCAGAAAGAGGGTGATGCAAGTGTTGTGCACTGGCCTGCAGGAGCAGGTTGCTGGCAGTGCATACACCACGTTACACAGTACCAAGCCCTGTCAGCTGAAACCCCTGAGTAATCGGGTTTTTGCTTGAAGGAATCGGGAGGCGGGAGACTAGCCTTGAAATCGGTAGTCTCCCGCCTGAATCGGGAGGGTTGGCATGTCTGGTGCTTGTGAGAGAGGTAGAGGTCTTGACTCTCCATCCCCAGTCCTTGCCCCCTCTGGACACCCGCCTACAGCTCAGTTCAGCCATGTACAGTGAGAAGCATTCAAAGACTCTCTAATGTGAGTGCTGCCCATTCATGAACCGAAGACAGTTCTAACATGTTATTCCCGGCTACACATCACGATGTACTCAACTTGTTTATTAGATTTTGGACAAGGGAGGTGGTCGAGCGCCTAACTCACTTGCTGACTGGGAGCCTGGAGGTTGATTCTGAGCAGGGCATTTAAGGTCCGATACAAACAAATGTTGAGATTTCTCAAGGTTTAGTGATTCACATTCAATATGACACAATACATTTTGTGGAGCGCTCCAATATGTAACATTTTTGCTTGTGGAATTTCCACTTGTCTAAAATGATCCATGCGTAAATGCATTAGCACATGTAATCTGGGGCATATTAGCAAGACCCACGTTAAAATTATCGCAGTTTTAGTGGCAGGAAACTGCCGCTAAAACGGCGATAATGGGCTTGCTAATATGCGTTATAGAATTCCAATAGAAGCCCAGGTTAGATGTCCTGCACATCTAACCTGGGCTTCTATTGGAATTCTATAACGCATATTAGCAAGCCCATTATCGCCGTTTTAGCGGCAGTTTCCTGCCGCTAAAACGGCGATAATTTTAACGAGGTTCTTGCTAATATGCCCCATAATCTTTGTGCCTTTTTGGACCGAAAATCAAATGTAGGTGTCAACTATGGTAACTGTCTGACCTCCCCAGAAATGCCCACAATTCTATCTGCAAACCTAAACTTGCACATGCAGCACATTATTTGCACTTGCAAATTTGACGCAAAAACACGTGCACTTCCTCTATATGTAATATTCTACCAGCCACAATTCTGTGAATCAGCCTGTGGAATTTATTTTCGGAATGTGATGTTTTTCTGAAATAAGTTCAACTTAGGTATGCGAAATCATTTGTGTACTGGAACCTAAAATAGTTAATATTTGTGGTGTAATTGTGCAAAAACAACAGTAGGGTGTTGTACAGCACTGCTCTTCGCACATCACATCCTGGTTTCTGTAATCGAGTCTTACCCGTGTACCACACACTGTACTGTTCTGTGCACAGCACCTCAATTTAGACATGCTCCTACTACAATAAAAAATATCTTTGTTAAGGGCTCTGCTGATCCTAGGTCTAAGTTCCTATATGAAATGAGAGCTCAGCACTAAATGGCAGATAACTGTATTGGCTTGTCTAAGAAATTATTATTTACAGGGCGTTATTCAGTCCCTGGCCTCGATGCTGAATCTACCAGTCTGAGAACGTGTTATGACTGCCCATAGTGAGTCGCTTGATTCCGCCATCTTTTTTGGGTTGAGCTTCAAATGGGCACTGTTGCTGCACTACCTTCGTTCATTCTTGTCACTGTCTTCTGATTCTCTTCTCTTGTAGGCGACTTCTATGCTGTTCTTACTGACAAGCGCTCAGGTAATCCTCGTCGACCCGAAGACCGCCCACCCGAAGGCCTCTATCAATGTAGCCGACATCGCCAGGGTCTCTGTCAGCAAGTACAGCGACGGCCTCTTCGCCATCCATCTTACGGAGGTACGGCGTGCCTGGGATTGGAGCAGGGCGTGGAGAGAAGTGTATGTGCTCATGCAGACACCCCCTTTGCTTTTCTCACAGATTGGCTATCATTAGAGATGCACCAGCACACACACTCCTGTCCTCATACAGATGTATACTCGCACGCACAGAGACGTGGACTCACCCAGGACACACTGCCTATACACATAGTGCCAATATGGCAACCCTCCCCACGCAATATGAACATAGCATGCACTGTAATAAATAATCACACAAAAACATGTTTGTTGGAAAACAGTTTGCTGCAGGTTTATTTCATACAAGGAGTATGCCAATGTGGTGGGTTAACTTACGGTCGATCCAAGGGCAGGCAGCGGTGACTGACCTAAGCTGCCCTGCCCGCCTGATGAGCCAAACTGCACTGTGGCCAACGCAATCGGTGCTACCATTTATGTGGGGATTCTCCCCCTTAAATACCGTGGACCACCAGTCCATGACTTTACTCACGCCTTTTTCGGGGCGGAGCGTAGCAAGGCAAGCCCCCGGTTGCTCAGGCTTACAACCGCCTGAAGGACCAACGGGGCACTGACGTTTATCCAGGGTCCTGCCGTGAAGACTCCTGGGGTGTGGCATAGGGCACCCTTATTGTGCTCCTGACGAGGGTACCCCTATGTACAAGTCAGCCTTCAGATCGCCCTGTAACTCCGCCTGCAACACAAATTAACAAGTCAACATGTTTCATAGCCTTTCGCGCCCTCCAGCCAGAATGCCGGGTATGCGGTAGGGAGGGAGACGGCGTGGCCAGGAGGGTCAAAGAGGAAGGCCAGTGGGCAGGGGCAGCTATAAATACCTCGCCCCTGACCCACTGGGCACCCGAAGTGACGCGTTCTGGGTGCTGGATTTTGGGGAACACCCCGGGGGTTCCAGAGACTGGCGCGCGGGGATGTGCCAAATGTGGCACTAAGGTGGCTGCCCTTTTAGATGGGCGCCCTGCGGGCGCTCTGGGCAGCCTCATAGTGCCGATATGGCAACCCTCCCCACGCAATATGAACATAACATGCACTGTAATAAATAGTCACACAAAAACAGGTTTGTTGGAAAACAGTTTGCTGCAGGTTTATTTCATACAAGGAGTATGCCAACGTGGTGCGTTAACTTACGGGCGATCCAAGGGCAGGCCTCGGTGACTGACCTAAGCTGCCCTGCCCGCCTGATAAGCCAAACTGCACCGTGGGCAACTTAATCGGTGCTACCATTTATGTGGGGATTCTCCCCCTTAAATACAGTGGACCACCAGTCCATGACTTTACTCACGTCTTTTTCGGGGCGGAGCGTAGCAAGGCAAGCCCCTGGTTGCTCAGGCTTACAACCGCCCGAAGGCCCAACGGGGTGATCCAGCGGGTTACTAGCAACAAGCATTCATACAAAATACTCACTTGGGCCCATACATTCATACTACGCTAGCAATTTCCGCTGGTGGGTCAGTTGGTACTCTTTTATCAAAATCCCTGCTACCAATTACCTTCTGATTGAAGAGTAATGACTTACCAATGAATCCTTTGCTAATTGGGAAATTTAAAATGAGTGACATTCCATACAATTCATAATTTCTAAATAATCACAAAGTCAAGAAGTTTTAAAGTGTTTATCTAAAGATTTAGCAGAGTAAAATACAAAGCCACATAGTACTTGAATCAAATCTCAAGGAGGAAGCACAACAATGATTTATCGATTAATGACGGTCCCTTAAGAAAAGAGAAGATAGTGACAGCAGCGCAACTAAGGTTTGCATTTATATTTACCTAAGTGCGAGAACCAAACCCCTTGGCCAAGGAGTTTGAAGGATAGGACCCTGGAAGGATGAAGAGCAAAAGACTCCTCCCGGATCAGGACATGACTGGTGACCTCTCTACCCACGACGCCTGCGTCGTTCCCCTCTCTGGTACTTCGCTTCTCCTCGATTCTCCCGTTTCTTCCTTCTAATGGATTCCGCCGCCCCCACCTCAGGACCTCTCTGGACAGCGGTTCAGTCTGCAATCGATCAGCCTCTCTGCTCCTTCCGCTGTGCTTAAGCTTGACGCCTGTGCTTGTGCTAACTAATTTGCTAATTCTATATCTATTATACCCTTCTACGCCCATGTACCTCCCCTTAATGTTGCTAACTTATGGGGTACTACTTCTGATTGGACAGGGACAGGGGGTTGATCCTCACACCATATTAATTTAATTCATTTTCTAAAAGCTCTTTGTTTTAGAATACCGCCCCTCAAATTTAATACATTTGCTTTATTTCCCACCCGTCTCATGACAAAGTTTGTGCCTTTTTCATGTACAATGTTACAATTTTATAAGGACATTCATGAATATGACAATATTGGCCATCAGGTCATGGCCTTGGACGACGTCCAGGTTGACTTCATCCTTTCCGCTCTGGGCAGTCTTTCAAGGAGCATGCGCAGAACCCACGTCATTCGAGTTTTCAGTTCACCAACCCCAGGCCCAACATTTACGAACTGTTAAAGTCAAAGAAGAAAATATTAAAATCACAAATAAAATGTTTCACTGTATACCCACTCTGTCTATTCTATTCCCATTTACTTATAAACTTATCCCCGCATTAATAGCGTTACAATATTACAGTTTTAAACAAAACATAAGAGCAAGCTGTAGCATGTGAAAACATATAGCAGCCATTTTAAATCACACTGCGCAGAAGTAAGAATTTTCCCACCAAGCAAAGAAAGACGTCACACCACGTGATATGGTTGAGACATGCGCAGTAAAGTTCCCGCGTTTTAGCGGCCATTTTAGAATAGACAAGCGTTACTTGTTAGTAAAAAAACACATAGGCAAGCTTCCTTGCTAATTGTATTCGTGTGTGCAATGGTTAGTATAAACAATACAATTTAATACATTAATACTTTAAGAGGATTGCATCCGAGCAAGTCTCATTTGTGAGTCCTTGCTCCATCAATCCCCTCTCTGATGGCGTTTCTGAGCCATCAAAATACTACCCACAATTATTGGCCTGAATCATTCTCCCGAACCCTGCACAGCTCTACCCCAAGACCCAGCCCCTTTAAATCAGCTAAAAATCATCTCCTGGAATATTGCTGGCCTTTCTAATAAACTCTCGTTACCTAATTGGAATGAGCTAATAGAGGGCTATGACATTTGTATCTTCCAGGAAACATGGAGCCTGGTTCCAATATATAAATCTGGCTATTGCTGTTATTATATTTCGGCAACCACCGTAGGGAAGGGTCGTCCCTCTGGAGGTTTGATTGTGTGGATTAAAATTGCCTTAAATCTTAGAATAATAAATCACTCAGCATTGTGTCCAGACATTATGAGGCTTACAATTAAAGGACATAGAGGGCGGGAACAAATGGACTTGTTTAATGTCTATTCAAGGGGATTAGCTGGGGGCAAGGCCTCACCTACCATCACTTTGCTCGAACAAGGCTTGACAAGTTGTTCACCTGAGTCCAGGATAATGGTGGCAGGTGACCTAAACACTACCTTCGAGCCTCTTGGCATCGAAGATTTAATTGGGATTGAGGAGGAGGACATGAAATGGGGCATCCCGTCACTAACCTTAACACCGGTGAAAAAATGGTCACAAAGAGCTATTCAACTAAACGCACTTACTATGGAGTACGGTTTAAGAGCAGTGAATGGTAGGACAAAATCTGATATGCAGGGAGCCTTTACCTATAATAAAATATCTTGCCCTTCCCACATCGACTATATTCTAGTAGATGTTGGCTTTTGGGGACATGTTGTAGACATGGTAGTGGAGAGTACAATAGATAGTGATCATAACCCCTTATGCTTGTTATTAAGGTCACCCTGGGCAGCTATATGCGCCTCATTGATTATTCCTACACACTGCGTAACCAAAGAGTTGATATCTTCCAATTCTGGAAGAGCACTTAAGTGGCACAAGGTCGCCTTACAAGATACTAAACTAGAGGCTATTAAACAAATACTGAATGCTACAACCGCTGAGTTAACTGAGGGGACAGTGGAGGACCCTACAAATGCACTCTCCATACACGCTTGCACTATTGAGGAGATCAGTACTCATTTCAAAGCACAAAATAGACCCACTGGCTTCGCACCGCACACTAAGAAAGCCCAATCATGGTTTAATAAAGAGTGCAGATTCAAAAGGAGGGCCTTGGCAGTAGCTATTAGAACAAAGAAGGGCACAGCCATTACACTGGCTAGGAAGGAATATAGAGAGGCGCAGCGAAGAGCAAAACTAGACTGGGATGAAGCTAGATGGCAAAAGCTAAAATGTGCGAGTCTCGCAAGGGACACCAATCTATTTTGGACACTACTCAGGAGGACAAATAGAGGAGAAGCAGATCAAATCCTCAATCATATTACCCCCGAAGCTTGGTGTGTTCATTTTGGCAACCTCTATTCTGGGCCTAACAACACATGTATAGATAGTTATTCTTTAACTAATTCTAGGACAAATAATAGAAGCATGGGTGGTGTCCCCTCATTTAATTTTAGGCCTGCTGAGGGTGATCTTTTTATGCTAAAAGAAGTAAAGGTGGCTATAGGTAGGCTGGTTCCTGCAAAGGCCCCGGGACCAGATGGCATACCTGGCGATTTGTTCTTAGTAGACCAGGATAAATGGGCCGAGTATGTCCTCCTAATCAATTCCATCTCTAGAGGATGCCCAGTCCCAGATTCTTGGAAGGGGGCAGAGGTAGTGCCCATTTACAAAAAGGGAGATAGAGAAGACCCTTCCAACTACAGACCAATTAGTCTTATAGACACAATGCAAAAGGTAGTTGGGAGGGTAGTCTTACAGCGAATCCAGACTTGGGCTGAGGAGGAGGATATCCTCTCCGAGTATCAGGCGGGCTTTCGGTCCAATACGAGCACGGTGGACCAGGTTTTTAGATTTCTCATGATTCATGGGAAAGTAGTAACGGTAGGCAAGGGCAGTCTTTATCTTGCTTTTATTGACTTAAGGACTGCCTTTGACTTGGTCCCTAGGAAAAGATTGTGGGAAATATCGCAAGAGATGGGTATCCCTCCAATGATCCTTAATCTCTTAGAGAGGCTCCATGAGGGCAATTATGCCCAGGTAAGATGGGGGTCCCAAGGGCAGCTCACTAAAAAGATCCCAGTAAACAGGGGAGTTCGCCAGGGCTGTGTGATGGCACCCACCCTGTTTTCTTTATATGTAAATGGGGTGGTCAGCTTTTTACCAGAAACCCCGGCTGATGCCCCTGCCCTGGCAGGCAAAAAAGTGCCAACTCTCCTGTTTGCTGACGATAAACTGCTCATCTCTAAGACACCCGTAGGTTTGCAAACCCTCTTAAATAGGTTCCAAACCTTTTGTAACTCCCGGGGGTTGATTATAAATACAACGAAAACTAAACTAATGACCTTCAACCCCCACAAATCATTTAGGAACAATTTTACTCTAGATGGGACTTGACTAGAGAGGGTTTCCACCTTTGATTATCTGGGGATTCGGCTATCAGAGAAACTGCAGTGGAGACCCCATCTAGATAAAATGCTACTCAACCATAAAAGGGCCACTGGGGCACTGAGCAGAGAACATCGCTCTTCTTTTAGCAGTCCTGTAGCCCCGGCACTTATTGTATATGGAGCCAAGGCCGTAAGCTCGGCTTTATATGGCGCCGAGCTTTGGGGCTTCGAAAACCTCGATGAGATCAGCAGATCAGAAAACAAGTTCTTTAGGGACTTGATTATGTTGCCGCGAGGAGTTCCTCTAATCCCTTTGTTCTATGATCTGGGTAGGTTTAATTTTAAAGACTTGGCTAAACTTCGACCTTTGCTTTATTGGGCACGTCTTGGGAGAACCCCAGAATTAATTAATTATGCTGAGGCACTTACTGAAATAATGCGCATCGACACCAAGAAGGAGATCAAATGGATCTCCAATCTCAAATCCTTAATAATTGCTCTTGACTTTAAGGACTCTTGGGATACCCAAATTCCACCAAGCAAAGAGGACCTTAAACGGGCCTATTGGGCCTGGATTGAGGCTAAGGAACTTAGTAATCCTAACATGGGAAGATTTACGGAGGAGTTCTTCCAACATAAGCTCCAGAGAGGTTTAGAATCATACATGGACACAATTCAGGTCCCCAGAGACAGGACATTGTACATTCAATTTAGGTTTGGCTCCCTCCCAGTTCGGGAATATACTGCAAAATGGCTACCACCGCACCGCACTACTGCAGAATGCCCCCTGTGCAGCACCACAAAGGAGAGTGTTGCACACCTTCTGTTTGCGTGTCCTGCACACGCAGGCGCAAGGTCCAGGTGGCTTGTGCCCATATGCAAACAACTAGGCTCTCTGGATTACAGAGTTGCTTTACGCATACTCAAATCGGACACGAGCACCCTGTTTGTTTGCGGAGTAGCCAAGTTTTTGGGATGCGCATGGATTACCAGGTGTGGGGCTATACAGAGGACAGCCCCTTCTGCCGATGAGTAGCTGGTGAATCCAATGTGTAGGGCCAAGGATCCACGGTACAGAATATTTGGGGTTTGATTTTGTATAGCATTCAGTCGGTTTTAATTATTTTAAACTTTTTAAATGAATCTAGAATCTAGTGAAAATAGCTTTAGGTCTTAACGGTTTTGGAACTGTATTTTTCAATTTTTATTGTTTGTATGTGATTGTATTTTTTTTTTTTTTAACTTTTCTTCTCTTTTAACTTTATTTGATATATTTGATGAATTGGTCGATGCTTTTATGATATTTATATCAAAATAAAGCTATTTATGAAAAAAAAAAAAACTACCCACAATCAGATGCCAACCTCTAGCATATTATAGTTTCATTTTCATTTTTACACTTTCTACCTTTCACATCTCTTTTCAGTTTCTTGTATAATTCACTTTTTAAATCTTCAAGTTCTATTTCATCAAACTTTCTCTTCTTATCTTTTTCTGTCACATTATATGATTCATTCTTTCTACAACATTTGCACCATATTATTATTGAAAATACTATTATTGCTAACCCTGCTAAGGGTACTAATATTTTACCTATAAGTCCTTTCCCTATATTAGCAAACCAGTTACCAATTGACCTAATACTACTGGTCAATCTTTCCCATACACTATCAACTTCCAGTGGTTTTAGTTCCTTCTCAAGTTTAGTTATATTCTGTATATACGTTCCAATTTCTGCACTTTTATCAGGTATGTAAGTGCAACAGTGTTTTGTCTTCAATAATTTACAGACTCCGCCCTCTTTTGCCAAAATAATGTCAAGAGCAAGTCGATTTTGCATAACCATAGATCTAATCGCAACCATTTCCGCATTAATCATTAGAAATCCTCCAGCAGTGTCAATTGATAATCGATCAACCACTGTAGATAATTTACATATTTTCCTTGAATTCAGAATTATTCCCACTGAAGGTCTCAATGCACCAAATATATCACCTAAAATTTCTGAAAAACTAGCTCTTTTTCTAAGTGTTAATTCACTAGTATTTTCATTGCTGCCAGTGTTTCTTTTTACGTGGTATATTTTTGGAAATACTATTCCAAAATAGCAACTTCTATACCATCGTGCAGGAAGCCTAAAGTAAGCCTTATTCCCACACACATAATAGATTCCAGGAAAAACAGAATCTGTTCCTCCTTTAAGTCCCCAACCTCCAAGAATTAAGAAATTGTGTTCACATTCACTGGTACCGATGAAAATATTGTTATACTCAGTCTTTAACCTATGTAGACTAATTTTCCCTGTCTTTACAAAATCCAGAGCCATAGCAGCTTGAGCCCTGCCAGGTGTGTAACTACCTTCTTTCTCAGCCCAAGGTGGTAAATGAGCCTTATGCTCAGAAGCTTTCTTTTGGAAATCTTGTCTTCTACTTTCCACTAAATTCAAAAACACCTTTTCTTCTTCATGTAAAGAACATGTTAGATTGCTTCTATGTGCGTGTGTTATGTCTATTGATTTCATTGTTAAGAAAAATTCTCCCATAAACTGTGCATCTTTGCTACTAAGCACTGGATTCATATTCTTTCGAATTGGAACCTCAGAAAATATCACATCTATATTTGAATAATAATACTGAAGTTGTCCTGTTCTATAAAATAAACTTGTCAATACACTACATGATATGCCATAGGTTAGTGGTAAGTGATGATACGTTAACCCTTCTGCTACTGATTCAGGTAATTTCATACAAACATAACAATTACTAACTTCCATAGTATCTACATATTGAAATAATAACTTTGTGAAAACATTTAAACTAGTGTTGTTATCTGTTACTTCATGATGTAATTCTGGTTCGTCTTCTGCCTTAAGTTCTACTCTATTGCTTTTCACGTTATCTGTTCTTTCCTTAGTTTCATTGTTTATCTTTCTATCTACTATCATAAGATAAGGAATTGCTACGATCACAACTAACCACACTATAATCATCACTACCAGGTTGCATATGCATATAGCACAACATCTTTTACAACCTTTCTGCTTCGGGCTCCCAGTAACTCTATCGTCAGTCATTTTTGACAAGGAAGATTGCTCTTCTTATCGTATTCTTCAAGTCTTTTCACGTTCTCAGGGTGGTTCTATTTCTTTTTCATAAGTCAGTTCTGCACTGGTTCCTTCGTCACCACTTTCACTTGATTCTGAGCTTCCGTAATCTTCGAGAATGTTATAAGTCCAATCAGGACCTTTAAATTTGTTATTCACCAGTTTCAGTCTTTTGCTTCTTCGTTTTTCACTTTTATTTCTTTGTTCTGTTTGACTTGTTACTTCATTCACTTGTTCTGGATCTCCACTTCTGGTTGTTATGTGGTATTTTACTCTTTTGATGACGCTAGGCCAATGATCACCTTTTCTTGTTTTCTCTGTTTGTACTGTCTCTTTATGTCCTTCTTCAGAAATTCTTTTGTTTTCTAGTTGTGGCACACTCTCGTTTTCTTTTATTTCAGTTTCTTCTCCTTGTTCTTTCCAGGTCCTACTGTTATTTCTTCTTCTATTTCACTGTGGATCTCTTGTAACTGATCTTGTTCTTGATTTATGATTTCATTCTCGAAATTTTCAAGATCTTCTTTTTCTGTGTATTTTTCTTGATCTAACTGGTTCTGATCAGGGCTTATTGCACTTTGAACTTCTGCAGCCTGACCGGATTCTTCTAAACCTGTCTGTCCCTGCTCAAAGTCTGATTGTTCTTCTTTAATTTGAGCCCAGTTTCCTCTCCCTATCTGTTCCTGCTCAGGTTCTTGGGTTTGTTCTTCTTCTTCTTCCTGAGCTGCTTCTTCTTCACCTATCTGATCTTCTTCAATTTCTTCTAGATTTACTTGACTTCTTGTTCTGTAGTAGATCTCAGGTATTTCCACCACTGGTATCCAGTCCTGACTTGTGCTCGGTTGTTCTTCGTCAGCTTCCCTTGAATCTCGAACCTGAGATTCTTCAGCTGGGCAACCTTCAGCTTCCTCAGTAATAGATATTATCTGAGTATTTTCTTCTTCAGGATCTGGTACTCTTTTGGTGTGGCTTACATGAATCCAATTCGGAAATCCTGCACACTTCACTGCTGTGTTCGTAATCAGTATGACCTGACATGGTTTGCCCCACCTGGGTGATAGACACGTTTCTCTGGTGTGATTCTTCACTACCACCCAGTCTCCGGGACTCAGATCATGTTCTTGTTCAGGCTGTCTGGAAACTGCGTCTTCTCCGACCTGATGAGAGACAGAACACACTAAGTCAGCCAGTCCTTTGCAATAATCCAGAACCATATCATCTGATGTATTCAGCAGTTGATTCGTGGGTACATGTGATTGTCTCATTGCTCTTCCCATTATTATCTCATGCGGACTCAATCCGGTGTTTCTATCAGGAATGCTTCTGAGTCCCATTAAAACAAGAGGCAATGCGTCTGGCCAATCTAATGATGTTGAAGCACATATTTTTCCCAGTCTGGATTTTATCGTGCCATTCAATTGTTCCACCACTCCAGAAGCTTCTGGACGATATGCACAGTGTAACTTTTGTTCAATGTAGAATGCTTCACAGAGTATTTGAACCACTTCACTGTTAAAGTGTTTTCCTCTATCTGATTCCAAAGTTACTGGAAAACCAAATCTAGGTACTAGTTCGCGTAGTAACAACTATGCAACTGTAAGACTATCATTCCTTCTGGTAGGGTATGCCTCCACCCACTTGGAAAATAGACACACTATGACTAGTGCATATTTCAGCCCTCTACATGGTGGTAACTGAATGAAATCAAGTTGCAGTCTCATGAATGGACCCTCTGCCTTTCCAATTTTCCCAAACCCAATTACTGTTTTTCTTCCTGGGTTATGCATTTGGCAAGTTAGACATCTCTGGCAAAGACTCTCTGCAACTGCCCTAAACTTTGGATTGAACCAATTTTGTCTAAAGAGCCTGATCATTCCATTTCTCCCTACATGTGTGTCTCCATGATACATCCTAGCCATTTGTGAAAGCAGACAATCAGGCATGACTGGTCTGCCGTCAGCACAAATCCATACATCATCCTCTGCTTTTTGAGTACATCCTGTTTTAATCCATATACTCTTTTCGCTCTCATCAGCATCATCTTGCAATCTTTTTACATCATTCCATGTTTCAGGAGGTGCAAACAACATAAGTTGGCAGCTGATTCCCATTCTTTCCACCCTTTTGTTTACTGCTAATCTGTTTTTGGCACAATGTTGAGCCACCAGATCTGCGTATCTATTGCCGACTACCACTCAGTCATCTCCTGACTGATGTGCGGCACATTTCACCACAGCCAATTCTTTTGGTGATTGTATTGCTTCCAGTAGTTCCTTTACGAACTGTCCATTTTTAATGGGGGATCCTGAAGAAGTCATGAAATCCCTCTGCATCCATAATTGGCCAAAATCATGCACAACCCCGTAACCATATTAACTATCAGTGAATATAGTTACCTTTTGGTTCCTCCCAATTTTGCAAGCTTTTATTAAAGCAATCAATTCAGCTATTTGTGCAGATTTTACCCCTGGTAAATAGGATGCTTCGACTATTCCAGTTAGTTCACATACTGCATATGCTGCAGTTAGTTTTCCATCTTCATGCCTTTGGCATGAGCCATCAACAAACAGCTCCGTCTGGCTCCCTGAGAGGTAGTTCCTGAATACCAGGACGCGGTTTTGTGCACAATTCTGTGACTTGTAAACAATCATGCTCTTCTTCGTCATCTTTAACTTCTTCATGATATGGGTCTGGTAGTAAGGTAGCTGGATTTACTATTGTGCACCTTACAATGGTCACATTTTCAGCACCCAATATTATTCTTTCATACTTAGTCAGCCGACTATGGGTAAGATGCTGAGTTCGGGTTCTTGTCAGCAAAATCACAACCGCATGTGGGACAAACACTTTTACAGGGTGTCCCATTACAATTGACTCACTTTGTTCAATACTCAAACAAGTAGCCGCTACTGCTTTTAAGCAACCAGGCAACGCAGCTCCCACTGGGTCCAATGTAGCAGAAAAATATGCTATAGGACGTCTGGTTAAACCATGTCTTTGTGTTAGGACTGAAAGTGCACAATTTTCTCTTTCATGGCAAAATAATGCAATTTTTTTCTTATAATCGGGCATACCTAGGGCAGGTGCTGCTCACAAAGCATTTCTTAGTTTTACAAATACACCTACACTTTCATCATCCCATTCAACTGGATCTTTTGCCTTCTTTTTCGTCATCTGAATCAAGGGTTTTGCTAGTAGAGAAAATCCTAATATCCATTGTCTACAGTATCCTACTATTCCAAGGAACATTCTTACTTCTCGTTGAGAGACAGGCATCTGCATTTTCTTTATTAGTTTTATTCTTTCATCTGTTATTCTCCTTCTGCCCCTCTCAGTTTGGTGTCCTAGGTACTTTACTGCTGTAGTACAGAACTGTAATTTTTCAGCTGACACCTTATGACCTTCTTCTACTAAATGATTTAGTAATGCTATGGTGTCAACAACACAATCCTCTCTGGTGTTAGATGCCACTAGTAAGTCGTCTATGTACTGCACTAAGACTGAGCTTCCTGGCATCACCAGTTTTTCTAAGCACTTTTTCAATATTTGATTGAAGATGGAAGGACTTTCCGTGTACCCCTGGGGAACACGATTCCATACATAAACCTTGTTCTCGAATTTAAATGAAAATAGATACTGGCTATCTGGATGCAAGGGTATCGAAAAGAATGCTTGGCATAAATCAATCACAGTAAACCATCCTGCACTCCAAGGAATCTGGTATAGGATTACTGCAGGATTGGGTACTATAGGATAACAGGGTTCCACAATCTTATTTATTTTGCGTAAATCCTGAACAATCCTATATTTTCCACTAGGTTTCTTTAGACCCATGATTGGTGAGTTACAAGGGCTACTCATTACTTCTTTTAATATATCTTGTTTTACCATTCTGTCAATTTCTTCAATGACTCCTGCCTTTACTTCTGCACTCATTTTATACTGTCTGGTGTTTGGGAAAATCGCACCTTCTTTTACAGTAATCTTCACTGGATCTATTTTGGCCATAAGTCCTACTTCTTTTCCCGTTAAATCCCATACCATGGAATTCACTGTAGTTTTCAGTTCTTCTGGTAACTCATCTTTGGTTATCAATGAAAACATCTCATATACTTCTGTACCTTGCTTTGCAATCATAAATTTATATACATGGTCTTCATCTGGGGTCTGAATTGCCACACCATCCGGTGTGCAGAAAATTGTACAGTTCATCTTACAAAGCAAATCCCTGCCCAATAGATTTACTGGACTGGAATCACATACTACAAATTTATGCATTTCTCTAAAGTTTCCGATTTTTACTTCCATTGGTTCGGTAAGAGGTGTTCTAATCTTCTGATTAGCCACTCCCACAACTTGGATAGCTTCTCCAGAGAGAGGAAGGTCTGGGATGTCTGCTGTTCTCACAGTAGACCTAGTAGCACCAGTGTCCAAAAGAAAAGTAATATCATTACCTTTCACATTTCCTTCAACATATGGACCTGACTGATCTACCGGTAAGGATGAACCAAGTACGCACTCCTTCTTCCCCTCTCCTAGGCACCGTCAATTATTATAGGTACAAAATTCGTCCTGCAAAAGAAATTGTGATGTTACATAATCATTCTTACCACTTCCTCCTTGATATCCGACGTCTGCACCGTGCTTTGCTCTGCTTACATTACCCTGTATAGGTGCAGGTGGCAACTGACTCTGAGGATTTACACCCTGCTGTGAGTCATTCTGCGTCTGTGGATTTAAATTTTGATTTGGGCCATTATTATTCCGAATCTTTTTACATTCATCCTTCCAATGCCCTAATTTTCCGCATCCATGACAAGGAAACTTCTTTTTAGCCTCTTCTCTGCTCATTCGTCCTCTCACTTTTCCTCCATTCCCAGTGTCACCATTCGTTCCAGAATCTTTTCCTTGATTATCATTTGGATTATCCAAATTAATTCCCTGTCGCTCAGCCATTTTCACCTGAGCCCACATCACCTTCTCTTGCAACTTCTTGTGTCTATCCTCAATGTCGTCTCCACAATATTTCGCATATTTCAAAATTTCGTCAATGGGTTTTCCCTGCCAGCACAACATGTGCTGCTTAATCATCTGACAAATCTCTGGCTTTAGACCGTAAACAAATCGGTAAACAAACTGACTCATGTTTTTATCTCCAATGTCCTCAAATCCACTATACTGCTTAAATACCTGCAATAAATGCTCATAATAGGCATGTACCGATTCACTGGCTTCTTGGGTAGTTCTGTCTTTTCACCCAATCTGTTTCTTTTGGTGGTATTTTCCCTTTCAAATAAGTTATCACCTGCTGATACTTTTTCATTACATCATTGGACGGGGCACCTGTCTTTGGATCTCTAGGATACTCCTCACTGGGCCAATCAATCGTGATTTTGCAATCTGTCCATAAATCGGCAGGTACCACTATGTCAAACAAACCATCCAAGTCTTTCAACAACACCTTTGACACCTTCACAAACCTCTCAACCTGCTTGTACCATTCAATTGGCTTTTCTCTCAATTTTGGAAAATCGTTCGTAAATGATAAAATATCTTGTCTGCTCCATGGGACATGTACATATCCCCCTCCTGGAACTTCTCGCATCGGGTACATTTGATCTCCTTTCCCTGTTTCCTTCATTAAATATTCTGAATTGGTTTTACTATATCGTGCCTCTTCCTTTTTCTTTGTCCATCTAGCTTTCCATTTATCTAACTCTCCCCATTTCTGCAAAACTGTCATTAATTCTTTTATTTGTAATTTCCTTCCTGAGGCATTCATATTCTCTAAATCTTTGTCTGAAAAATCTGCTCTATAGGGTTTTTGCAGTACTTTTGACTTCCCTATTTCAATTCCCATCTGATGAGCTAAGTCTGATAATTTCTCATGAAATAATTTTGCATTTCTTGTGATGCTTCTGCATACGAACAATAATTCTTCTTCATCGTAAGTATTTAGGCGATCTACTCCTACATTTCCTGCTATCATTTCTTCTAATTCAACTTTTAATTTATAAATGTCCATGATCTTTGGGGGTGAACTCTGTTTGTCTGATCCTTGTGCCCATCTTTCTAAATCTTCAGGTGTAACTACTGTGGCACTTTTCGTTCCTGATGAAGTTATTATGTTTACATCTTTGGAGCAACCAGGTGTTACTCTTCTGGGAGTACTATTTACAGAATCTCGAAGGGGCAAGACCATTAATGAAATCATAGACTCACAATCACTAAAGTGATCCTCAACCATTACTACTGCTTCCGGTTTAGGAACATTCACAGGTGTAGGTATAACTAGAGGTTTGGGATAAATTACTTTGTCACCATATAAGGGAACCACTGGACCAATCGTTACAGGTATGGTCAATGAATCAGGGTGAACACTCAATTGTGTTACTTTTTGAATTAATTCTGCTCTGTTTCTATCTATCGCTTCCTTTTCTTTATCGTGAAGTACTCTACTAACTGGTGAATCATGTAATTCTTCAGGCACCAAGGGTGTCCGTAACAAGGGTGCACTTGGGGTGCATCCACTTGTCCCTTCTTGATATGGTGGTGGATTCTTTAATAAATCTTCCATAAATTCGTCTTCGGAATCTCCAAATCTAGCCAAATGTTTGGTCTTTTCTGTGCATTTACTCCCTGACGATTCTTCTGCCAGTAATATGGGATACAGTCCCTCTGTAAGCATTGCTCTTCTCCACTGTTTCATCTGACTGTCCCTTGACTCGTTTTGGTATCTGGGAAAGAATCCCCGATAACCCCTATTACTTCTGGGTCGATCCCGTTCAAATGCTTCAGTTTCCCATTCTTCTAAGGCTTCGTATTGAGTTAATCTAGGTCTGGGTTCTAAATCATTCATTCTTAATCTCAAATTTTGAAGAATTCTCCCATTGAAAGTACCATTATCGGGAAATGCTAATATTCCATCATTTTTGGTATATTCTATCCAATTTTCTAACCATACACAAGTATGATAACCTCTCTCCATCATCATGAATGATGCGGGCGTTTTAGCTGGTGGAATGATAATTCCTTCCCTAGTCTTTATTATTTTGTCCTTTTTAAAATAATTCTTAACCTTTTGTAGAAGTGACATTTTCCTCTTTTCCCCGTACATTTTGGGTAAATCTCGATGTATGAAATTATATTCGGTAATTCCTAGGAATCTCCTATCCGGACGAACTCCTATTAAAGTCGGATCGCGTTTAAACATACAATTTCCACTGTCCACTAAGATTTCGACTTCTATGTTGACCACCAATCAGATTCGAGCTAACTTTTGCTTCAGGACCAATCCTAGCTCGGCTTTTCAGTGACTTCTTTTCTGACAACCCCTCCTTTACAATCTGCGCCTTTCTGTTCTTCGCTGTTTCAACCAATCCCAGCGCGACACTTGTGACGTCATTGTTACTCCTGACTACTGACCCCTCCTTTACAAGAGTCTTTTCTACGCCCGCGGTTTCGACCAATCCCAGCGCGGCGTTTGTGACGTCAGCTCCCTCTCCGGTAGCTGACCCTCCCTTTACAAAAACTTACGCAAAGTTTTATTCTCTCTATACTTCTTTAAAATTCAGTAACAACATAAAACATTCGCTATCGTGTCAGTTTCGCTAACTTGAAAAAGATAGATTCTCTCACTTCTTAGTAAAACTCTTCCGTTTACTAATCATACACTACGAGTAAAACATTTCCGTCTACTCTTCACGCAAGCTTTAGAAATACCTGCTACTTCTTCAATGATACCCTTTCTAGGTGATATAACATCAAACTTTCACTAGCATATTCCCTTGCTATTACTCATACACATAGAGTCCCTAACAAGTACTGATAGTCCTACTTAACTTTTCAGTACTATTTCTGCCTGACAGATAACCTCACTGCAGTATGGCTTCCACTTACCAACCGCTTCTCAATTTTCCCCGGGGATTTCTAGACAACATAAAACAAACTTTAAACAAAAAGCGGATGTTAGTTCATAAAATTAAAATTCTCATTACCCAATTAACAAAGCACAACCATCCTCTGATAACCAGAAAACTGATCCAGCGGGTTACTAGCAACAAGCATTCATACAAAATACTCACTTGGGCCCATACATTCATACTACGCTAGCAATTTCCGCTGGTGGGTCAGTTGGTACTCTTTTATCAAAATCCCTGCTACCAATTACCTTCTGATTGAAGAGTAATGACTTACCAATGAATCCTTTGCTAATTGGGAAATTTAAAATGAGTGACATTCCATACAATTCATAATTTCTAAATAATCACAAAGTCAAGAAGTTTTAAAGTGTTTATCTAAAGATTTAGCAGAGTAAAATACAAAGCCACATAGTACTTGAATCAAATCTCAAGGAGGAAGCACAACAATGATTTATCGATTAATGACGGTCCCTTAAGAAAAGAGAAGATAGAGACAGCAGCGCAACTAAGGTTTGCATTTATATTTACCTAAGTGCGGGAACCAAACCCCTTGGCCAAGGAGTTTGAAGGATAGGACCCTGGAAGGATGAAGAGCAAAAGACTCCTCCCGGATCAGGACAGGACCGGTGACCACTCTACCCACGACGCCTGCGTCGTTCCCCTCTCTGGTACTTCGCTTCTCCTCGATTCTCCCGTTTCTTCCTTCTAATGGATTCCGCCGCCCCCACCTCAGGACCTCTCTGGACAGCGGTTCAGTCTGCAATCGACCAGCCTCTCTGCTCCTTCCGCTGTGCTTAAGCTTGAATGACTGACGCCTGTGCTTGTGCTAACTAATTTGCTAATTCTATATCTATTATACCCTTCTACGCCCATGTACCTCCCCTTAATGTTGCTAACTTATGGGGCCACTACTTCTGATTGGACAGGGACAGGGGGTTGATCCTCACACCATATTAATTTAATTCATTTTCTAAAAGCTCTTTGTTTTAGAATACCGCCCCTCAAATTTAATACATTTGCTTTATTTCCCACCCGTCTCATGACAAAGTTTGTGCCTTTTTCATGTACAATGTTACAATTTTATAAGGACATTCATGAATATGACAATATTGGCCATCAGGTCATGGCCTTGGACGACGTCCAGGTTGACTTCATCCTTTCCGCTCTGGGCAGTCTTTCAAGGAGCATGCGCAGAACCCACGTCATTCGAGTTTTCAGTTCCCTAACCCCAGGCCCAACATTTACGAACTATTAAAGTCAAAGAAGAAAATATTAAAATCACAAATAAAATGTTTCACTGTATACCCACTCTGTCTATTCTATTCCCATTTACTTATAAACTTATCCCCGCATTAATAGCGTTAGAATATTACAGTTTTAAACAAAACATAAGAGCAAGCTGTAGCATGTGAAAACATATAGCAGCCATTTTAAATCACACTGCGCAGAAGCAAGAATTTTCCCACCAAGCAAAGAAAGACGTCACACCACGTGATATGGTTGAGACATGCGCACTAAAGTTCCCGCGTTTTAGCGGCCATTTTAGAATAGACAAGCGTTACTTGTTAGTAAAAAAACACATAGGCAAGCTTCCTTGCTAATTGTATTCGTGTGTGCAATGGTTAGTATAAACAATACAATTTAATACATTAATACTTTAAGAGGATTGCATCCGAGCAAGTCTCATTTGTGAGTCCTTGCTCCATCAGGGGTGCCGACGTTTATCCAGGATCCTGCCGTGAAGACTCCTGGGGTTTGGCATAGGGCACCCTTATTGTGCTCCTGACAAGGGTACCCCTATGTACCAGTCAGCCTTCGGATCGCCCTGTAACTCTGCCAAAGCCCTGGATGTGGCCGTCGTCATATCCGGGGCCCCCCACCATGGCAAGCTCCTAACCTCCTGCAACCTACAGATAAGCGTCCTTCTAGCTGGACCAATACCCTATCAACCTCTGGCAGGTGTGCCCCGTCCCTATCGGGGTAACATGTTATGTTTGCACTAAAGAGGCCATGCCTAAATTATCAAGCCCTTCAAATGTTATTTTATTTTGAATTTGAGTTGAACCAAGCCCTCCTGCTTGGTGGGCTTGTACCTTGCTTTATATACCCTTCTGTAGGAAGTTCGATGGCTTCCCCGGAAGTACTGTTCTCCTCTTTAACCATAGTTTCAAGATATGTCCCTCAGGTGCCCTCCGTGTTAATGACCTTCTGATTAGGGGTTGGCTGGGCCCTGTATTTACCCCTCACAGCCCAGGCCCCGAATTCTGGTTTCGCATGGGGGTGTCCGCCTTCGCGGCCACGAGTATATTTGTTTAAATAAGTTATTGTTGTGGCCCAAACAATACTTATCTTATCCGCTGACCTCCATTTGTATGGGAGTAGAGCATTGGCCAGAGATAGGACCCCTTGGGGATTTGAGACAACCGCTGTCTTCGTAAACACAGTTCTGTGTGATACAATCCATTGCACACTGTGTGCAAATTTGTGCATTTTCATTTGGGGGGTTGGATAAGCCCTTGTTTGCACCCTTACTTGGAGGGTCCCAAATATGAGGGTTCAGACTGATGACCAAGTGCCGCACCAGCAGGTGCACATGTAGACATGTATCTAATGTAAGCTGTGTCATGTCCTTTCGAGGAGGCCTGGTGATCCTCCCCCTCCTACAACACGACAAAGGTGGATTTAAAAACAGGGGTGAGGCCTGAGGTCCCCCAAGTGTACTCCAAATATTCTGCTACATATCACGTCCTTATTGCCTGAAAGCCCATCAGCATGACTGCGATCTGCAGCTGCTGTGTTGCCATACTGGCATCCCCACCCTAGCATATGTAGCCCATGGCCATACTTTTTCTAAAGGTATACCAGTGTGCAGAAAAGATGCCAATGCTTTTGGATAGTGAGAACCAAGAGTAACATATGAACAAATTTGCCTGCGCCTTCTTAACTAAGAATGCAAGATGTGTTCTGGTGATAGTCAGCATATCTGCGCCAAACCCAATTCCCCCACACTATTGAAGCCACAGCACCCTTTTTGGAATGACAAACTAACGCAACCCACCTGGCTGAAGGGGTGCAGGGTATTTTAGCTTAATGCAGAGACCCTCTAACCACACTCCTCTTACAGTGTTCTGCTTCATATCATCCTTGCCTGCAAGCCCGTCACCATCTGACTGCGATCTTTAGATGCTGAGTCACCCTGCTGATGTCCCCACCCTAGCATGAGTAGCCCAGTGCCAAACTTCTGCTAATGTATACCCGAATGCAGACAAGTGGATGGCAAAGCTTCTGGATGAGAGAACGGGAGGAGGACAGTATGTACAGAAACCAATCCCAGTCTAACTGTGGACTATTGATGGATGTTGTGTTGCCGTACTGTTGCACCCACCCTGGTGTGGATTGCCCAGCACCCGAATTCTGATACAGGTGTTGCTGGGATGCAGACGAGGGAATGTGAATTGCTTTACTACACTTTGTCAGCCAGAGTCCTCCAAACAAGTGTTCCCCCACACCTTGGGAACGCAGCCCCCTTTTCAGGGCAACCACACCTACACCACCTGGCTGGGCCAGCCATAGGGCAGGCAGTCTCTAATTTTAAGTGAAGTGTCCTATGGTACACACTGGTTTTGCTGAGATCACATTCCTGTTAACTTGCCACTAAGTTTGCACCTCACCCGCTTTATTGATACAACTCTATTGAACCAAGGCTGTCATAATCCCATACCAGTGGGTACTTGTCTTTTGTGCATCACCAAATCAGTCCCTTGCTTAGTTTCTCCATATTAAAATCTTGCGGTATCTACACACTTTCTATTCCTTCTACGACTGTACCATGCAAGGAGTTTGCAGCACCAGTCCCAGAGGTAAAATTAATGGAAATTGAATGCAGTATTTGTCTGGGCATGTCCTCTCATTCGACTTCTACAGCTGGGATACCTGACTAGATCTACTGGCTGGGATACCTAAATTGTTCCCCCCTCAGTGGCAATTTGTAGTAAATCCATGAGTTGTCGACGGCGAGGGCCGTGCTGCATAAAAACCCATATGTGCGCATAGTTCCCCCTTGTGACACCTCTGCTACCTGGGCTAACCCATCTGCACCTATCCGGTTGTAA
This sequence comes from Calotriton arnoldi, assembly GCA_963921515.1. NCBI lineage: Eukaryota > Metazoa > Chordata > Amphibia > Caudata > Salamandridae > Calotriton > Calotriton arnoldi. The sequence continues at coordinate 517,299 of CAWUFW010006086.1, read as the reverse complement.
TTTTAGTAATACACGTCGATGACAACCGCAGGGGCCTATTGCAGGGCTGTGTATATGCGGCCCTGGATGAACCTAAACCATCGGCTTAGTGTGGATGAGCTGTCATCGTAGCCTGGCAGTGATGCAATACCTTTGCCCCAGCAACTCCTTACAAGATGTGCCAGTGCAGGTGGAAATGAGTTATACCCAGCCCGCCTTACTTTCTTTTATTCCAGCTATCTGTGTATAGTGCTTGCAGGAGCATAACATAATTGTGTATTTGTGAAGCGCACGTGCTCCCGTAGGCATGTTGGCGCTGAATAAGAGATGTTTGTTACCCCACTCACTGATACTCATTTTAACAACTTCAGAAGGATGAGAGGGTGATAGAACCCAACGGGGTTTGATCCTATGACCATGAGGTCGAACCCACCAGCAGATAACCCGGTCCAGGTTTTCTTTGCCTTTGCCATGACCCCTCCTATGCCCTTTGAACTCACCCTATCCTGCAAGTGGCCATTTGGCAGCCACCCCAGCAGTCCTATTTAACCTTCATATCCTTACAGCATAGCAACACTCACTGCTGCAGATGCCTGGGTGAGCGAGCATCCAATGCTCTCACTGGCTAATTCAGTAATTATTTAAATTAATGCAAACAATGTATATGATTAAGCCGATGCAATTGAAAACGTCACACGTACTGTAATGTGACACATTTGGACTTGTCCGTCAATATTAGGTTGTTCGCCTTAGATCAATTTGTGTGATCCGTGCCAGAGCGTCAAACAGAACCAAGTATGGACGATAAGTGACCCCAATTGAACTACGACTGAAGCTTAGTGTCGGCGGGAGTCAAAGCGTTGCCTGGCTGTGGTGGAATTACCCCCCCACATGCCACAAATTGCTGTACAGCTCTGTTCGCACTCCCCAGGCTGTATAAATCTTAACAATGTGAGTGGCACCAACAACCCAGCAGGGTTCCTATGTTGACTGACTCATCAGGGAGGGACGAAGGCTGTTTGGTTATAAGAGCAGATGAACTGGTTGCCATATTAATGCCAGACCGTTGTTCACTCACAATCTTCCCAGGCCATATAAGTTACTCAACATGAAACTGCACAGGATTTCCTTGCCATTGCCACCACCCCTCCTATGCTCTTTGTACTCACCATTTAACCTGCTATCGCCAGGGGCCATTTGGCTGACCAGTGGGGCGTGGCAATGCTATTTGACCCTCATATCCTCTGCACTTTCGACAAATCAACACTCAATGCTGTAGATACCAGTACGTGAGCATCCGCTGGCCGCTCACTATTTATGCCACCCAGGAGCTCCAGTTGGTATAGAGTGTGTGGAAGTGTCTTGCTAGAGTAGACCCCAAAGACTGCGATAATTTGGTGACTGTCCACACTATGACAGCCCCGCTTCCAGTGAGGTTAGAAACATGAGGCCTTAAGCAATGAATGTCTTCGTTTAATTGCAATGTGACCATTAGTCTTTAGTGCAGTGAAAATACTGTGCGACTCTGCTCGCACTCTCCCAAGGCTGTTTAACTATTAACAATGTGATTGGTCCATTGACATAAATGTCAGAATCTTAGATTCCTAGATTATGTTCTACTCAGCCCACCTCATTATGCGTCCTGCTGGGCCCCCTCTGCCTCACAGTGAGTAACCTGGTACTTGATACCACTTGCTAACGCACTTGCATGTCACTCAAGGAAGACGCCCAGTAACAACTTGACGCACTGCAGCTAGATGAATATTCCAATCCGATGCACCTGACTCAAGAGGGACATAAGTAGCGTTTGTATGGCCAGGTGCCTTGTTATGGATTTTCGGCAGATACTTCTGACTCTGGAGGGGCATCTAGTAATGACCTGAGGTCTTGCAGCTATGCGAATTATCAAACCTATTGGCATTGCCCAACCATGTTCATATTGTGGAGTCAGTAATTCGAAAACAATGCCCCCAGGTGTGCACGCATTGCCTGCTGGGAGTTTTGAGGTATACCTCCTATGTTCACGTGCAGCTGCAAGCCCCGGAATGCAACATATTGTTCGCATAAAGACTGGCCGTCACCCTTACCGTGACCTCATGTAATTGGGGGCTAAGTGCTCTTTCATGTGCTTTTACCTTAGAGAGCGTGGCTTGTTTTGTTACTATTTCATTTTAACTTGCTTGATGCATTGGTGAGAGATGCCCGTAAACCCTACAGTATTGTGATTGACATTGGCTGTGCCAAACATAACATGTGCATTTGTGCGTATCTTCCCCCGAAGGGTATCGAAGCGCTGAATAACAAGTTTATTGATACCCAACTTAATGGTACTCCTTTTATCAACCTCAAAATGATGAAAGGCTGAAAGTGCCTACCGGGATTTGAACCTTTGACCAAGAGGGCAAACCCAGTTACCCAGCTACCGAATAATAGTTAACTGCACTGGCAGGATGAAAAGGAAGTACCAGTGGGTATTGCCTGCAAAATGCTGTTGCTCTGTGCTATGTGAGGCTAATCTCGGGAAGACGTGGAGTGCTCTATTCTTTTGTCATTCCTACCCACTCCTGTCTCGGCCCCCAGGCAGTGCACATTATGCATGGTGTAGGAAAGGCACTCTAATGCAGTGGAAGGTGCAGATGTGAAATTCGTATTACCTGGACAAGCATGTGAATTGCGACTGTATTATAATAACTTCTAGAAGCAACACATTTAAAATCCGTTTGAGCTGTTATGCTAGGGGAAACTGCCGCATTACCGGACCCTAGCTTAAAACGTATCTGAGCAATAACCCAAAGTCTCAAAGGCTATTTACTACCACCAAGACAAGGAAGGAGTGGTCCAAATTTGGAGCTTCAGCACACACATGCGCGCAGTCGCTTGATCTGTCAGCCTCGCAACATTCACTTGCATATAATGGACGCCTGATAGCATGATGCACAACTTAACTTGCAAAGAGAAAACACAGGCTCAACTTGGTACGATTCTTGAGCTCATGTTGTGCAGAAGGAAAGATTAAAACATTAAACCTGCCTTGCGAATAGCTAGCTGAGTTGACAATAATAATGTGAAATTATGTAAAAGAACCTGTGGCCATTGTACTGTGCCCCAGCATTGTACGAACCGTACTGCACTATCGACCCATTAAATGACTTCTCTATTCCATCGGGCTGGCAAAATAGAATTCTCACGCCATCTCGCCTGTCCCGGGTCCCAGAATTAATCAACAGCTTCCAGTACTATAATCATGCTTACAGATGCCAGTGCCACGTGTGTGAGCCACCTGCGAGTCATGAAGCAGGCTGTGCATTGCCAAACAGTAAGAATGATTAACCCATACTTGGTGAGCCTTGGCAAGAGCACCCCAGAACACGTTCATCACACAAGCAACATAGCTTTTTATTTTTTTTATTTTTATATAGGCACAAGGAGATTAAGTGATTTGCCCACACGCCACACACTGGTCCAGACAACCCGACGTAGAACCGTTCAGCCACAAGCCACAGACCGGGCTTATCAGCCCCCGCCGCATGAGGCAGAAAACCGAAAACTATACAAATGTTTGAACCTTGTGAGACGCCCAGTGTAGACCTTTCATGAAACAAGACATGTGTATGATAACGTACACTATCTGAATATACCTTGCGTATACCTGCTAGTTCGTCGTAAGTGCATTCGAATGTTAATTGTTTTCCAATTAGTCAATTAGCGGCCTGTGTTTGCACCCCTCTTCCCCCGTTACTTTACCCATGTTTGCTCTGCCACACCTGAGAAACAAACCTCCCACATGCGTTTTCCTCAGGGGTGAGGGGGGGGGGGGTCCGGGCGAGGCCTTTTGGACGCCATGTTTGTCACCAGCAGCATAAGTCCCGCCCTGCACCCGGCTGAGACCCCACAAGCAGACACTGTTTGCAGAGCGATCACCCGAGTGTATTTTTGCGCGTGAGTGATACAATTGTAGGGGGAGCGCCTAATGGACTGATACAAAGTGACCCTTTTTAAGGGTGTGGAGTCTCTTCCGAAAGAGTTAGGTACAAGATATGCGCCGGGCTAATTGGCCGTAGGCTAACATTAAAATTAATAATGAGGACACCGTAAAATGGAATTTTGACACTAATGATGGGGGGAAAACATGAAAAGAGCCGGCTACAGAGTGAATCCTACTAGAAGGCCAGGATAATTGTAACCCTAAATACAGCACCACTCGCCACACTCACTGATGAAGGGCCCCACCTAAAATCCAACGCATGCAAACGAAAGGAGAAATCGGCGGTAAAAGGCTTAAGTGGCGATCAATATACGTAAATAGTGCTGAAATTCAGAGTTGCGCCGTTCTTCATTCAATGAACTACTTCCAAATGCCTGCAAATGAGAAGAGGCCATAATGTTTTTCAAATAAAGTGATACCCCTTAACTTAAAAAAAGAAAATCGCGTCCCAAACACATTCAAATAAGAGGGGCAGAGTTGAATTCCAGTGCAAACACTCTTTGCGAATGCGGGCAGCAATCTAGGTACTAATCAACTAGCGACCTCCCCATCTGCTGCCCCACATGGAGGCCAATGCTCAAGCACAGCTCATCCCTCACAACCCAAACAGCGCTGTAGCAGACAACGTCCGTGCTCGGGGAGTGCCGCTGCCCCCAACAGCACCCGCACACCCTTCAAAATGCTCCAAACCTTGACCTCCATCCAATTGGTCGCTCCTCTGCAAACCGAAGGAAAGGCGACAATGACCCACGACTTGTATCTCCAAAACATGCTAAAGCTATGGCGCCGCCAGCGTGCACAAATGCCATACTGAGGGTTGTTCACCACTGGCCCCCGCCAATGACCAATTCATGAGTCAAGTGCCTCCCCTAAACCCGCAAGCAATGTAGCCCACTGCCATGCACTGGTGTGTGCATCACCACTTCTCTCAAACGTGGCCCTACCATGGACACACCGACAAGCCACGTCATCGCCTGCCCAAAATGTGTTCTGAGTCGGTCCTACAGGCACTCCTGTGTGCCAGCAACTTCTGATGTTTCTCACATTTGGGGGGGGGGGGTAAGGGGTGAGCACCGGGTAACCCAGGTCCGCCTCTCCTACACAATTCCCGCAAACCGCCCCAAAGTGCCCAGCAGACTCAGTGCATGAATTACTGACTCTCACGGGTCAACCTGCGACCACATCGTGCCCGAAACACCAGTGGTAGCCCGTGCACCTGACAGGGCAGCGAGCCACCCACCCCTAGCTCAATTGTTCCCCCCGAGGCACCGCCAGACCCAGGGTCGAGCAACTGTCCCCAAAGACGAGGGACAGCAGCCAGCAGCAACAAAAAGGCCCCCACAGGGCCTTTCAGCCACAAAACTCACCGCAACACAACGAACACCACTCGATCCCGGGAACGCGACGCGACACAGCCAGACGCCGTGGCCAGGAGGGACAAAGAGGAAGGCCAGTGGGCAGGGGCAGGTATAAATACCTCGCCCCGACCCACTGGGCAGCGGAAGTGACGCGTCCTGGGCGCCGGATTTTGGGGGACACCCCGGGGGTCCCAGAGACTGGAGCGCGGGATGTGCTGAATGAGGCACTAAGGTGGCTGCCCTTTTAGATGGGCGCCCTGTGGGCGCCGCGGGCAGCCTCATTCGTCCCTGTTCTGTTACAGACAGGCACGCACGCGCTCGCGCTGTCCTTACAGGTGTGTTCCTGCTGCCTATACTAACACACAGATACACTCCTTTGCACTTCTTTTCCCACAGATGCTCTTTCACACATCCACACACCTTACAGATATTGTCCACGCCTAAACACACTCACGGGCTCCCCTGCCTTCACGTGCCCCCACTGTCGTACGGACAGATGCACACACACTATTGTCCCTCCAGGTGTGCCATGTTGTCTTTACAGAAGTGAATAAGAATCTGCTGTCTTAACAGGTGGGTATCCAATACATTTTTTGACGTGCACTCTCTCCCGTACAGATGTGCACCGCTGCTCTCAGAGATGCTTCTCCGCTGTCTTTGTACCCATGCCCTGTGCTCACAGGTGTGTCCTTGTTGTCCTCACAGATATAGACACATACACACAAAAACATACTCAGCCCTTCCGGTAGTGCTCATGGTTCGGCTTCCGCCTGTGATACACACCTGCTGTCTTAAAAAATGTGCACCCACTTCCATTTAGACGTGTAGTCCCTGCCTTACAGATGTGCACCACTTCCCTTCGAGGTGGTCTTCTGCTGTCTTTATAGATGTACACCCACACCTCTTACATATGCCAGCCATACAGATGAGCACACACTTGCTATAGATGTATGCGCACTGTCTCTATAGTAGGGCACCCACACTCCTTACATATTTGCTGCTACCACCATTATAGATTTGCACCTGCCCTCCTTCCAGATGTTCGGCCTTGCCCCTTATGATGTGCATCTACTATAGCTACTGACATGCGCCTGCATTGCTTTTGAATTTGCATCTGCCGTCTGTGCAGATGTGCACCAACTATCCTCCCAGATCTGCATTCCCAGCCCTTACAGACGTACCTCTGCCGTGTTTACAGATGGTCTTCTACCGTCCTTACAGGTGGGCATCTGCTGCCCTTACAAGTGAGTCCTCTGTCCTTACAGATGTGCATCTGCTGCCCTTACAAGTGAGCCCACTGTCCTTACAGATGTGCATCTGCTGCCCTTACAAGTGAACCCACTGTCCTTACAGGTGTGCATCTGCTGCCCTTACAAGTGAACCCACTGTCCTTACAGGTGTGCATCTGTTGCCGTTACAAGTGAACCCCACTGTCCTTACAGATGTGCATCTAATGCCCTTTGCAGACATTAATCTATTACCCTTACAGAGGTGTACCCCGTACCTTTGCATATACTTGTGAATTTCCAGTTTGGTATAACGAGGGCTTGGAAAATCCATGCTTGGAGAGGAGAGCACAGGGCCGGACTGGGAACTGAAAGCAGCCCTGGCAAATTTTGCCAGAGCAGCCCCCATCCGGCGCGTAGCGAGCGAGCGCAGCGAGCGAGCCTGACCACTACTAGGAGGGTTTGGGGGGGTTCTCCCCCCCTAGAAAAGTTTGGAAAAAGACAGACCAAAATGGTGCATTTTACAGCATATTTTTCATTACAAATTTAATTGTATTAACTTTTAAAGCACAGTAAATAGTAGATGATGACCTTAAAGAGCACCAGGTTATCCAGTCATTATGCCTACAATTAAGGCAGGTCAGGTGCCTCAATGCCTGCCTGGTCACGAGGGGTGGTAGTGGTAGACAGTGGGTGTGGCGCCGAAAGTAGGTGTATGCGGGCCGCGGCCTGCGCCCACCGGCCGCACGGCTCCCTGTCCCTGCGCACGCACAGTGCAGTAGCTGGGTGGACTGGTATGGTAACTTGGGTTGAATTTATTAGTGTGTGTGCAAGGCACACACACTACTAAATTCAACCCAACTACTGCACCACAGCACCTATGTCAGTCTGTGCGGGTAAAAAGCACCACTGCCATTCGTGAGTGAGAGGTCACCTCACCAATGGCAGTTGTGCTTTTTCTCCGCAGACCAGAGGCAGGAGTGCACACTGCACTGTTCATAGCTGCCAAGGTTTCAGATTGCTATGTGTGACATTTTCATAAATTCAGTGTAATTATGAGTGACATTCAATGACTATGAGTGAGTGACACTTTCTTGCGAGCACAAATCAAGCAATGAACATGAGGGAAACATATAAATATCAGAAATTGCACCTATTTGAGCAACCAGAAACTCTAAGATCTTAAACTGCTGCACTAGTGCTGCTGGGAAATTCCATCTGTAAGTGGCTCTGCGTGAGACTGTGATTGCACCAAGCAACCCACCCACTGCTCTAGTGGTCTCAAAAGGATAGAATATAAAAAAAATGGCATGGTCTGAAAATACAGACAATTACAGCTTGTATGATAGCGGCTATAGTTAGTGGAGCGCTGTAAAGCTATGCAGAACAATGGTTTGTCAAATTTCCAGGATTTCATTTCTGAAATGGACTGAAAAGTGCCCAGATGCATTTTAGCTTCCAGCACAGCACTATAAAAAGTTCACAAATAAATACAGTCAACAAAAGTGTATCATAATCGTTATGAGAAATATTCATTCTAAATAAAACATTAATGTGAGGCAGGGCAATACAAGAAGTTCAGGCAAAAAGCAAACAGCAACTGGTGGCGTTGTGGTTCGTGTTTATGCGGCTTACGCCTGACCCCTTTCCCAGTTACAGACCCTTAGAGAGAACAGAATATGCCCACAGCACCTTGAAGAAGTGAAGGATTTAAAACTAATATAAAAGCATAGACAGCCAATAACTAACACACACAAATGGAGAACGGTGCTGTCAGGAAACTGCAGGTTATTTATATACATGCCTTGCATGGGCACCCTCAGGACGCTTCAGCTTCAGTGCTCCCAGGCCCCACACAGCTTTAGCGTGCTCATTAGGCGGTTATGCCTATTTCTTGGTGCATTACCACGGAGCACTTCGGGATTCCCCCTCAGCCCTACAGGCCTGTATGCTGCCCCAAGTTCTCTTGTTTTAATTGTCCCACCTTGACTGCCCCTCCTTCTGACCCAGCCTCAGAAGTGGAGCCCCCCACTTTACCACACCTCCAGCTTATTTCATAGTCACACCCTGTTCACATCGGTCACTTGCTTCTGGCTCTATCAGCCCTCATTACCGGCCCCTCTCTCATTCAAAACAGCCTTTCACGTAAGGATCAGGGCCGCGCTATTAGGTAGATTATGGCGATGCTCCAAGCGGCTGCATGAGACCCCGCAGACGGGCCTCTGGGGTGTGCGTTGAGGGGCCAAGGTGGGAAAGGGACATCACTGCATTTTAGCGCGCTTCAAGGACACAGAAAGCGGACAGAGGCATTTCACTGTAACCGAATTGAGGGAAGTGAAAGGGTCACGGGGATCCAGAGGTGGTGCTGGGGACAGTAGGTGGGGGACTGGGGGCGTTGGCAGAGTAGGTGTAAACCTGAGCCTCTTCAAGGCTTGCTGTGTGAAAGGCCAACACATGCGGCTAGTCTTGACTTACTCGATCAGCTCAGCTCTAAGCTGCAAGTACCATTGACGGTACGGGCCAGCCTCGACGACTTCCCATGGCACGGTCCAGGTCGGGCACTCAGAAGAACTCACGCGGCAGCGGCACTGGCTGCACTGGACTGAGCACCACTCTCCGTCTCCAGCCGTGGTCCGGTTCAAATCATTACGACGGCGGGGCAACTTTAAACTATGCCGCGTACGCCCGCTCGCGCTGGCTCGCCTACCCTGATTGGCCAATGACACTGAGGCCTCGCAACCTGACGTCAGCTATTGCTGCCGCGGTATATTGTGAAACGTAGCACAGCACTGCCAGCCGGGAACTGAGCCCAAGCCTGATGCAATCTGCCAGCTAAGAGCTTTGGCAGTCAGAAGAGGTGCTAACTTGGAGCGCTCCACGACGCGCACAGACGTCGGACACAGGCCTGGAAGCAGGACGGCCTTCTGATTTTGTTGCTGGGGGCCGATTTTTAAAAAATCGGCGGATCCTGTAAAGAAACCGGCCCCCTGTAAAGAAACCGGCCCCCACCCCTCCCGGCCTCCCGAGGGATTGCCCGGTGCCTGGTATTACCAGTCCGGCCCTGGGAGAGCACTGGATGGAGATGAAGAGGAACAGAACCCCCTCCTTTGAATTTTTTTTTAAAAGGGGGACATTTTAAGACACAAATGAAGCCTGCTTTCCAGCCCCATGCCGAACTTTAGTGAAGCCAGTAGATTTGAAGCAAAGACAAAAAAAGACAAGTGCACAAAAAGAAAATGGCAGCCACGAGGGACCAGGAGGAAAACACAAAAGGCTGATAATAGCGTTTTAAACAAGTACAAGAAATGTATTCTCCATCTTATGCAAAACAACTGCATAAAATGTGTCATATTACGATTTTTTCCCACAAAAAGGCTGCATCTGGGAAAAGGAATAGTAATATGTGTGCCATTAAATCCCTTACACACGCTGGAAGGCTGAATAGTTTTGCGCTGAAAACATTTTTGCATAAAAATGCTCTTCTTTCCAGGCAACTCGTCTGTAAAAGAGTCTCTGGGAAGATCCTGTTGGAGGCGTGCTGGTTCTTTTATTAGCTAATGAATTCAACACAGAATATCTTTTTTCAGTTTCAATAAGTTCGATTATTTCATGTGGTGTTATGGTAATTGTGGACATTTAATGGAGATTTGGGGTAATTTAAACGTTATGTATGGCTCTCTTTGAGCGCCACTAGCATGAGCACCAGATTCTAAGTCTGGTTATTCACTGCTATGACGTAGCAACAGTGGATAATATACAGAAATATAGATGGGTAACAGTGAATTACGGGAATATTTTTCACCAAGGGGTTCTGAGTGACATTGAGCTTCGCTCTCGCTGTCTATTTGATGTCACTCAGAACCCCGAGGTGAAAAACATCTCCGTAATTCACTTTTTACCCATCTATAATTTTATGTTATGTATGGCCCCCAAAACCATCTGCCCCTGCTTTCAATTGCTACGCAGTGGCAGGGGAGTAATGGGGGAGCTATAAATAACATGGCCGTTGTTATGTATTCATGTTCCAAAGGTTAAATAAAAATACCGACCATCCTTGAAGAACCCCCACCACCTTCCCTGCCTTCCTTCGCCCTCCTGCAGCTGTGCTTACTGCTTTCAGTCATAGCAGACACGCAGCACGGCGCTGGCAGGCTTACGGGGAGGCCTATCAACCTGGGCTGGAAGGCCTTTATGACATCACAACAGTGGGTAACCAGTTTTGTTATCAACTCTTGCTATGTTATAGCAGTGGGTTATGAGATTCAGAAACTGAAAGAAATATTAGATGCTCTCTGCGAGAGCCATGCATAACAAAAGTTGTTCCGCACTGTCGGTACTTCATAAAGAAATTCCCGGCTGTTCTGACAGGCGAGAGCCTGTCAGAGCAACGCTGGCACTCTGCTCTGATGCGAAGCGGGGGGCAGCGGCTGAGATGGCACAAGGGGTGGTGGTTTGGGTGGCTGGAGACCAGTTATTTTACTTTACATTTGGGACGAGGAGGAGAAGCCATGTTATGCATGGCGCCCCATTACTCCTCTGTCCCTGCGAGGCACTCGAAAGCAGGGGAGGATGATTTTGGGGGCCATACATAGCATACAATTATACATGGGTTAAAAGTGAATAACAGGGATGTTTTTCACTTCCAGGGTCCTGAGTGACATTGTAAACAACTCTAGCTTTGCTCCTCGCTGTGTATCTGACATACTCAAAACCCCTCAGTGGAAGCCATCCCTGTTATTACACGTTACTCCGAGGTGACCTGCAATATGCTTGTTTTGCTTTAGGTATGAGGTACTTTATTCTTCGCAATACATGACAACCCCTTGGCAGAGACTCTGCAGAATACAAAGCCCTGTAAGCACTGTCGGTTTATCTACCCATCCGCATCAATCGCTGTATACTTGAATGTCGATCTGTAACCGCCTGCCCTCGTATACATCTTCAGTACCATTTCCGGCTAGAGCAGCATGCCGTAGTCTGTATGTTCTAAAATCTATAAATAAAGTTAAAAAAAAAAATACATGACAACCCCCCATTCAATATTTGTGGCAACGCTCCATTTGATGCAAGGTATTTATTTAGGGTAGGTATGTAAAATAAGTGTGGCATTACTACTGTGTAAATTGAGGTCACTTTCACCGACGGCTGCCGGCTGGAAAGCATGTGGGAACATGCAGATTCCTCCCTTGGGATTTGAATTCCAGCAGTACAGAGCTGTTGGCCCTCACAAAAGTCCCGAATAGCAGATGACTAAACTGCCTGAAAAGGTTTACATGAAAGGAATCTGGAAAGAAGGCCCTTTGGTCAGAAAACCTTTAAGTAGGAGCAAAGGTGAAATTATTTTCAGGTCAGTTACTCTGAGTTGCAATAATCTCGGGGTAATAAACTCAATAAAACAATAACATTGGAAAGAAAACCAGGATAAATATAGACAAGTATTAACAGATAGGGTAAGGTAAATATGAATTCATAATTAATAAGGGGGTAATGACCCGAGGGTTATGTCAAGAAAATGACAAGCATAGCATTGCAAAATTATTCTCTCAGAATTTAAACCCAACTATACCTGTTCTCACTCTGTGCTGATTTACCAAGAAAGCTGGCGCTGATGTCACAAGTTGCCTGATTTGTAAAAATCGCGACAAGGAAAATGTTAGGATATAGCAGTACTCCATGTTTATCATAGTATTCTGTCCAAAGTTCGAGTTTAATAGACATACCAAAATTCAAAATTAAAGTTAAATAAAACAAAAGGTTGGAAACAACAAGCAGAAAGTGCAAAAAAGTATGAAAATGATAAAAGCCATTTAAATAGAGTGTTTTTTAAGGTAAGGTCTAGGATTCACTGGAAGGCGATGGTAAGAGTGAGGAATAAGTGTCAGCGTATTCCTTTGCGTTAGGATAAAGATAGGGGTTAGTAAAAGGCTTAGTATTGGGTCAAGAAAGGGTTAGTGTCAGAGATAGGGCTAGCGATGCGTTTAGGGTTAAAGACAGGTTAAAGATGTAATAGTTTATTGTACAGTTAAAACCTTTACAAATATATATCTTATTAGTGGAAATTCAAAACAGTCTAAAACAGGGCTTAAAATACTTTTTTTGTGACATAAAGATGTGCCACCGAACTCCCAGAGTAGTTCAATCGATCAATCAACTAAAACTTTATTTAGTTTAAAAAAAACATCAAAGTGTACTAAAGTCAAAAACACAACAATAAAAATAATCTCATAGTAGGTTATTACATTTGGCATTAATGCACAGCAGCTGTACAAATATAATTTGCTGTCTATAAATAATTTCTAGCAGAGAAAATAATTTCAGATAAAATACACACATCTGATAAAAACATTTTAGGAAAAACTTCCACGAAGATCATGCATTAAAAAAACTGTATTTAAAATACAAAAATAAAAGATAATAATAAGTTCATATTGCTTACCATAAAAAAACAGACAAATACAATCTATATGAGAATGAGACCAAATCATTAATCTGGCATAAGAGTAACAAAAGCATACATGTCACTGTGCTATTAAGACATAATCTTCAAGCATTTGAACCAGACATTCAGCAGAAAACGGCTTACTGTGAAGACAATCGGGCCCAAAGTATCTGTTTTTAGGATTTTATGTCCAGTCAAATAACGTATAACTTTTAAATTCAAACACATTGGACGTGTCCAATGCCTGTGAGGGTAATAGTACTCAGTACAAAAAAACAGAACGTGTTCATCTGTTTCTGGTACTAAGCCACAGGCAGGACACTTATCTGAGGCTTTGTCCCTGACCCAGTCGCCAAAGTACCTTAGTAGCAAGCAGCCCAAGCGGAATCCCACATACAGATTCTATGCTAATGGCGGTGAGATCATATCTAAAAAGAATTCAAATTTGGGGCTAGACTTGAAACTCAAAATTGATTAGTCAAATGTCCTGCCTTTGTACTCAGCGTATATTGATCATGCACATATTCCCAACATTTCGTTTTTACATTAGGTATCTCTGCCTTACATATTCCCTCGGGGTGATCCCATAATCTGGACAGGCCAAATAACTTAAACCAGGTTGCCACATGCTTCAACCCAGGGAATCTTTTTGCCGCTATTCGTCCTCAACAACTCCTTCAGAGCCTCCCAATAATCGAGTAGCTCGGGCATAGACCAGAGTCGTTGCCAAAACATCAATGGCATCAGTGAGGCCACATCAGCAATTCTTTTAATGCCTAAATCGAAAAACAAGGGAACAAGTGGTGTACTGGTAAGGACCAAGACAAGGGACCTGACAAAGTTGTTCTCTCCTACTGCCAATTTATTGTCAACATAGCCCCAAATCTCAGCTCCAAAGAGCGCAGCACTTTATGCTTTCACACGATAAACCTCCAAAGCTGGCATTATTGGATGTGACAGACTCCGATTGTGGAAATGGAGGACAGCTTTTGATCTCTGTACTATAAGAAAGTGGCTTTTGCTGAGTTGTGACTCCCAGCATAGCTTGTCGACATCCTTATACCAAAGTAGTCGACACCGTGGACCTGCTCAAGGGGCTTTCCATCAACTTTGACTGTATAGTGTCTAGATATACCTTTCTAAAACACCATGGGGCATATGTACAAGCCCCTATCGCCACCACGTCACCTATAGTGACGTTGTGGTGGCGATAGGGGTTGCACCTTACGTACAAGGCAGCGTTAAGCCACTTAACGTGGCTTAACTCTGCCTTGTACATAAAGCCCCCTTTCACGCTATGGTTAGCGAGAAAGGGGTGGGCAGTGGATGTTGCGGTGGGCGTTCCACCACAAAACCCATTCATTTTGACGCTGCGCCCTATGTACAAGGGTGGCGTACATAGGAGGCAGCTTCAAAATTAAGACTAGGTAAAAACTGGTCTTAAGATGGCAAAACGAGGAGAAAAAGCAAAATGCCATTGTTTGTTTATGTGTAGGAAGGTGTCCCTTCCTGCACATAAACAAACTTTTTTTTAAAATGCCATTTTGTGACTCATGTGTGCTGCATGAAGCAGCACGCATGAAAGTGACAGAATGGCATTTCTAGGATTGGTTATGTGCAGGAAGGGACACCTTCCTACACATAAACAATCCTCCCCTGCACGCAGACACCCTTGCACTCTGGTGCAAGGGTGCCTGCGTTGGCGCTAAGTTGCTAAACTTAGCGCCATCGCAGGGGGAAATGCAAGGCTGCACCACATTCTTGTAAATATGGTACAGCCTTGCGTTTCAGAAGTGGAGGAGAGAGGGGTTAAGCCAGGAAGGCTAATGCCTCTCTCCTCCACTTCCTTGTACGTATCCCCTCATATATTTTGTCTTAGCTGTGCTAAGATCCAGTCCCCTATGGGCACACAAAAAAACAAGAATTTATCTAGCAGCATCGGCCTACAGGGTACTTGAAGATTAATAAAGAGTCGCCAGCAAACAACAAGATTGGTATTTTCCTCCCATTCAAAACTGGCGAATTATTCCTACAATCAGCAAGATCATTTACCACCCATTTATATACAGGGTGACAGGCACTGGTGCCAGGACACACCCCTGGTGCACCCCGCGCTGTATGGGTATTCTTTGGGTTAACTCTCCAAGTTTACCCCATCGGACCTGAGCATTGGTGGCTTAATGCATCCTAGATATCAAGGTTACCAAATCTGTAGGGGATCCCATGTTTGATAAAACATTCCATTGGCTTTCTCGAGGCACAAGATCAGAAGCTGATTTTAAATCAACAAAAGCAACCTACAATTTCTGATTATTCAACAACACATGTTTCCAGTTTAATAATGTAAACCTGAAAACTTGATCACATGTGCTAGTTTTCGCACGGAAGCCTGCTTGAAGAGGTGAGAGTATGCAATTTGCATCCATCTTGGCCTGCAATTTATCCAGTACTTGTCTATCGAATTTGTTTTGCAAGTTGTCTATTAAACTGATGGGCCTGTAATTCAATGGGCTAGAAGCATCACCTTTCTTATATACTGCAACAATCTCCGCCCCCCTCCAGGATTCAGGGATTTCACCCCGCTGCTACTGCATTGGCTAAAAGATTAATGTATGGGGCCCAAATTTGGGGCTCCGAGTTATACAGATCACCAGGTTTATAATCTGGCCAAGAGGCCTTTGCTAATTAAAAAAAATTTAATCGACATGCATGTATCTTCAAGACTGAAAACTAATTCAACATCAGTTGGTATGTCATAGGAAAGAGTGCTTGGTACCGGACTGTGGTATGACAATAGTAGTATCACTTTTGGCATAGAATACAGTAAAATGATCAATCCACTTCTCCGACTGAATGTAATAACACGGAGGACTAACACTATCTAAACTTCCATGCGAGACAATATGTCAAAAGGATCTGTTATCCTTGGACCTAGCAGCTGGCAGCAGATCCTGCCAGCTATTGTCAGCCCATTCATTTTTAGTTTTGACAAGTGCAGCTTTTTATCTGAGACTAGCTGCTGAAATTTCTAAGTGGCTGCACTCTCTAATAGCCCTCTTAAGCTTGCTTCTTGCCATCTTACACTCAGCATTATACCATTTGTGCCCCTTCCTAAGAATAGAGGGGCATATTAGCAAGAACATGCGATAAATATCGCAAACCTTGCTTAGCGCGCCTTTTTTTATCGCCGGCTATCGCTGGATATTACCGCGGAAATAACATGCTATTAGCAAGGTTTATCTCCATTGCGATAAAATATCCAGCGATAGCGGCGAAACCCAGCTTTAATGCGAGAAATCCAGCGATAAAATCCTATCGCTAAATCTGGGGACTTAACCTTACAATCCACCTCCCATTGACTTTCATTGCTAAGTCATGTTTTTATCAGTTCTAAAAAACAAGCGCTAATCGGGGTTAGCGCGCGTTTTTTTATCGCTTCGCGGGTATTGCTAATAGGCGATAGGTATGTAAGCGACTGTTTTCTGTCGCTCTTAGTTGGGAACGCCTACCTTGCATGTCATTAGCGATAATTATCGCTGACATGCAAGGCGATGTAAAACCCGGCCGCTATCGCCTGAAAGCTGTCGCTAACGCCTGCTAGCGACAGCTTGCTAATAGGGCGTTAAAAATATCGCCACTTTAGCGGCAAAAAGTCCCGCTAAAGCGGCGATAGAGCCCTTGATAATATGCCCCAGAATTCTTGTGAGCTGTCTTCTTTTGAAATACTTGGTGCAAAATTTTGAAAAATTCATCATGGATAGCCAGTATTAGTGCAGAGTGTAAAGAGGCAATTTTCGTACCTAGTAAAAACTGCAAAAACAAATGATAAATCCTGGAGTGCAGTTCATGGCCAGCTAAAACCCGAGGCCATGTGATTCTTCTGTAATTATTTGTCAAGTTAGGCTCCTGGGCTAAAGTATATAAGACACACAAGCCTCTTTTAAGAGAAACACCAGCCAAGGATAAAAGCATTGGATTATGGTCACTATCTGATGGGAAAACAATTTCCATATTGCTAAGTAGTGGCCAAAGTCTTACATTTAAAAGGGTGTAATCTATATCACTTCTTCTAAGTCCCCTCTTAAAGGTACGCTGCCTATCTGGATAGGACCAAGTCCGGCCATTACAGGCCCTTAGGATCCTCCCAACCACTAAAGATGCAAGCTGGAGGGCAGCATTGGAAAACACCTATTGAGCTTTCCAAGACAAATAAGGGATGCCCCAGAGCTCATCTTCCTCCTCTGTCAAAGCATTAATTGAAGGAGATGGATCAAATGAAACATTGAAGTCCCCAGCAACCACGATTTGAGCCTGCTGCTGATAACCACCAACGAAATCATCTATCATAGCCAATTCTCGTGAATCAATACCCGAAGAAACAGATCTTACATCAACATTAAGTACAATCAGATTTAAACACGTACGTCAATTTTTCCAATAAATATGGTCCAATCGAGGTCGGAAAGCTTGGAGTTGATCCCTGCCAGGTTCAATGATATCATAGTCAAATCATCTTGCACATAAGTATCTATCTCGTTTTCAAGTTCATCAACTCCTGGCAAGGGCTAATGAATAGGATCCAGAATAGGTGAGGGCACTCTTGGTTCTGTTTGTAGGATCTGGGTTTCCAGCAGAGCATCAGAATTCCTGTGAATACTCAATGGTTCACCGCGCATGTGCCTTTGAACAGGGGCTATATCTATCAATAAGTAAAGTGATGTCAGACTCTCATCCCCATAGAAATGGTGGCACCTTCTATATCAAGTCCTTTAACCTCCCCCTCAAGGCTCAGACTGGCTGGGAAATTTCTTCAGCACTCAGTCAATCTACCGTCTCCAATACATCAAAGTGGTTTGCAACGGGTATGGTAAAGATCCTATTGTATCATTGATGACCATTGGAAAGTGGTATGTTAATTGAGGAACACTTGAGCAGAGATTGTAATGATCCCTGTTAGCATTGAACCTGGGTTTATAAAAATAACCTAGGGGCAAGAGAATAATGTTTGAATGCCCTTCTTTTCGATGCACGTCATCAAACAACAATTTTCACACCATATTGGTGTTCCTGAAATTAATAATGATGCAGTCCCCTGGTCAATCCGGCCTTCCCCTCCAGATCCACCCATCTCTGCTTGCAAAAAGAATGTTATAGGCCAGCAAGAGAATGGAAAATTCCTGTTTTTTACAAGGCAATCCAAACATTTGTTGACTAAATCATCAAGTGTTTCGGTCTGGCCTTCTCGCAATTTAGGAACTCCAGACATGATTATCACATATGGGCAGGACTCAGGTGGTAAATCGATGACCGGAGATTTTTGACAAGTATCTTGTACTACAATTCCAGGGCGCTCATTACTACTTTCCTTCTGGCGCAATTGAGAGACCCTCGCTTGTTCTCAGCAATAAGCTGGCCAGAAGATATTGAATTCGTTTGGTTGGTGGTGGAGGGGCGGTATAGGAGGGGCCCCTGCAAATGCACCTCCTGGCAGAACTTGTAGCAGGCTTATTTGAGTTGCATTGGGTGTCATCTTCACTTTCTCTATCCCCCTGTGAGTATGGTAATGGTTTTTAAAATAACCTTTTGGGCTTGTTCTATGATTGTGAGGCGTGCCAAGATTGGCGTCAATTCTGTGTTCAGTATAGCCTTGACCTTATCAGCTATCTCTGTTACCAGTTGGGCCACCCAGCTTGGTTGTAAATTAGGTCCAATAAGACCAGTGTTAACAGTTAACACCTGGGCAGGAACAGAGATGTCAGGCGGGGGAGCTGTCTGCATCTGTGGCTTTAGTTGTTATTACGGACGACCCTCCTCCTTTTTTCGCTGACTGTTGGGAGTCAGTACAGCAGGCCTCTGGGTTAGACTGTCCATTAATAGCACCAGTTGGGTGGCTGTAGCGCTAGCTGCCATGCTTAGTCTCACTTGAACAGTGTAAGTATCATCTACTGGTTCAAATGAACATGATCGAGATAGTAACGGCTCCCCTGTGGGCCCCCCTGAGCCCAGTGATAGCCTCCGTTCTACCAGATCAATTTCTGTGGCCACAACCCCAATTGCCCTTTGCAACATTAAGTCAATCGATGTAGGTTTAGGGGGAGGGGTGACCAACTGGGACCCAGCAGTACATTTCCTCTTCCCCATGATTCCTCACCTGTTAGCAGAACATCAAGGTTAGCGGGGTGGCCCAGCTCAGCCTCGTCCGATGGGTGCAGACGGGCCCGCCCTTGGCCTGGGCTTCTCCTGGGCATGGCCTGGGCATGTCCTGCACTGCGGGAGAGATAGAAGTGCTTTGTAGAACAATTCCTCCGCACACAGGTGGCAGCAGTCACAGCTCCTCCTTAGCCATGGCAGTCCTGGGACACGTAGTCCCGAGCGGTAAGCTTAATGATCGCAGAATAGTTAATTAGGGCCTAAAGAGAATACAATGGATCTCCTTGGTGTAAGTCAAAACAAACAGATTGAAAGTTGGCGTAAGGAATGGTTGTTAGTCACAATGAAGTTGGCCTCTAGGATCCTGCAGAGGGTATTTAAAAGCCTTAAGGAAATCGAGTACAAGGCAAGCTGTCAATATTAGTCGAGAGAATAGCAGCACAGGAAAAGTGTTGATTGTTGTCAGGTACTTTATAGCAGGCAGCCACTTTTGATCATTAAGACTTTAAATCAAAGCATCAGAAGCAATCCATGTTGGTCAGATGCTTAACAGCAAAGCAAGAGGTGGAGACAAATGCAGGCATGTAATAAGACTCCGCCTACTCGGGAACCCTCTAACTGAGTAGTATTCTTGTTGAATAAGGCATCAAATTGAG
This sequence comes from Calotriton arnoldi, assembly GCA_963921515.1. Lineage (NCBI taxonomy): Eukaryota > Metazoa > Chordata > Amphibia > Caudata > Salamandridae > Calotriton > Calotriton arnoldi. Next base: position 497,506 of record CAWUFW010006086.1, on the reverse strand, counting down.
GTGTGCTACCAAAAATATAGCGGTCAGAAACATCGTCAAGCTGTGTCAGAGTTATTATAGGTAGCCTTGGCATGGCATTACATTTTTTTAGAAACCTGAACAGATTAAAGAAGTGCAAAGTGCAAGTCAGCCAAATATTGACCCAAGAATACACCATAAAGCTGGTCATAGCATTTCGCAAAGCACTAGTTTTGGCCGCCAGAGCGAATAAGAAAGAACGAAGGTGCTGGAGCGGCAGCATGATGACCCACAGTGGCTTCTAATGATGAGTGGTGGCTAGATGTTCCGCATAGGGTTTATTTTTGAGCCAGGGCGAATGGAAAATGCAAAGTGCTAGGGCAACCATGGAATATCCCAAAAGTACTTCAGATGTTTGGTGGTTTAGAGTTAGGCCTAATGTCAGAGATAAGGGAAGGGAAAATGATGGAGTTAGTGTTGGTGTTAGTGTTAGAAATTGTAGATTAGGGTAAGGGTATATAACAGTATTTGGTAAGAGTGGGGGTTAGCATTATAGTTAAGGTTTAGCCTTTATGGGTGGGTACCATACAGCATGGGTCACTACGTGTAAAAACAAACATTTTTTTATCATAGAAATGGGAAAAATGTTTAAACTTGTTCAAACTAATTTCCAAGTATATAAACTGCATTTACTTTTGAACTTTAAGTTTCTGTCTTTTGCATTCAAACGTCTGGCTTGTCTCACTGAAAATGTTGAACTATAGTTTTAGATTCACATATCACCATTTTTAATGTTCAGCAGTAAAAACAGCATTACTGTGGTAGCAAAGCCTACATATGAACATAATATGGGAACAAAATGTGGGAAGAATAACCAAAGAATGACCAAAGCAAGATGGCCGCATAGATAAAATGCTCTGATCGGTTCGGATCCTTCTAGATAAACAGCTTGCTACTACAACACTTTCAGAACCCCCGGCAGCTTGCTACTACAACACTTTCAGAACCCCCGGCAGCTTGCTACTACAACACTTTCAGAACCCCCGGCAGCTTGCTACTACAACACTTTCAGAACCCCCGTAAGTTTGCCTGGGGAATAATCCCATCATTATGAGCCTGAGCATTATGAGCGTGATGCAGCGGAGGCGGGGACACAGAGGTCTGGCATGCCAGATTAACCACAGACATATGATTAGGTTGTGTTACTGTGGGTTTGGGAGTTAAGACAGCTGGCCTTGTGGCACTTACCTTTTTAATGTTGGGGATCCTTTGTTCTACTTGGCTAGGGAGAGAGGTGGGGATAAAGGCATCCTGAGAAAGTCACAAAATGGAGTCCGCATATTAGGGAATGCAAGCAGGACTCATTCAACTAAGCTCAGCTCAGCCAGCCTTCCAAGGGAATGGGAATTCAGCTTTCTCCAACCTTTACTCCTCCTGGATATATAATGATAGAAGCCTGGATTTATGATTTAAAAAGAACATCCAGAGGCTGTTCACTTTTCTTATAATGTTTCGAGAATGTAGGTGAATAGCCTACTCAGACTAGACTACAATTGAAAGCTCTAACTGCCGGTTGTCTTAATCAGTACTTTGAGAGTCAGTGGGACTTGTGCTATGTGAAATTCCCAAATAAATCTGTGGAAATACATTTTCTCATCCAAAACAGTCAGATATGTGTTTTACGGCTTGCACTATTTGAACAAACCTCTGCTGCTTTCCAGACACAGCCTTTGTGTACAGTGATACTGCACAGAAGGTAACACTGGGGTGGCTCCGAACAGGAGTACCCAAAACATGGGCACAATGGTGAGATTTCCGTACCTGGCTTTTATCAGCCTTGCTGAAGCAGCAATCAGAGACAGACAAAAGGGCAGATCTGGCCCAGAAACTTCCTCACCTTGAACAACAGATACGGAAATCCCACCCCTCACATCTACCATACACCAAATGCAACTGCCAAGGAGGAAAAGTTCAGCAGCCATTGCTAGCGAAGTCTTCATGGAATTTCTAAAGATATCCCTCTCTCCTCTCTCCTCTCTCCTCATTTTAGTGTCTGGTTCTTCACTCTCCAGCCACTGGAATGCAGGCAATACACTTCCACTATCTGGTGAACAACCCCCAACTTCTGTCTTGTGCCATGCTAATCAAGGTGCATCCAAAATGGACCCCACTGTGTTCAACACTAAGGCTCACACAGCATGCACATGAGATGTCAGTGCTAGGTTCTGGGTTTCACGTAATGGCTGTACTTTAAACTACAAGAGTCAGTAGACTGCACTCTCTCTGACACTGAGAAATAGGTTTGACACTGAGAAAAAGGTTTGGTTACGCTGTAGATCAGTGGTTCTTAACTTTTTGACTTCCGTGGACCCTCACTTAATCATTACTGGAACCCAGCCCCGCCCCCCCTTTGAATCATTATTGAAATCTGAGCACCCCCCCCCCCCGCCACTGAGTCATTACTGAAAGCCGGGGACCACGCATAAGCATTTTCAATGATTTGAAATGCAAAACAATACACAAAAAATACAGTATCAAGCATTTATCAAACAAATACATAAATGATTAAATATTTTATTCAATTCACAAACAAATATAAAAAACGACTGCTTAGTAAATTAAGTACCAGAGATTAAGAACCACTGCCATAGATTCTTAAAACATCGTATGTAGCCACCTTCACTTTACGTGATATGCCTAGGATATGAACTTTAGCCCTCTGTCTCCTAAGAGGACACATGTGAGCTAAAGCTCTTGAGATTTCCCTGTATATGCATCCAACTATTAGTTTACACTTCCAACTCTGAGCTGTTCAGCTGTCCTTACGGAATCAGTGGTCAAGAAGTATGCTTGCAATGGACAGACCTCTGACCAGTTTTAGCGCTTATCAAAAACACCTAATATAGTAATATCTCACATGCAGTACATGTTGTTTCTTTAAACAGTTTTGCATCCTCAAATTACATGCTGTGTCAACACCCCCCCCTATATTCCTAAAAAGATGCATGAGAAAATGACCATGATTTAAAATGACTGACTGGTGCTGCTCCTTGTTTTTTTCTAATGACCCTGTCCTTACTCTTCATCTTCTGTATGTCTCAACTCTCAGAGTACAGCCTACTCTAAGGCATGTGCATGTTTGCCTTAATCTCTGTTATTGTTTTTCTACCTGACTTCAACATTTTTTCCGAATGATCCTCTCTTCACTCTCCATCCTTTGCATGCCTTCTCTCTAAGAGTGCATTCTACCCTAAGCCACTTAAGTGTTTGCTTTAATCTCTTTTATTGTATATCTCCAAAATGCCTCATTTCATAGACCTCAGTCTCTCCTTCTTTGAAATCATATTGCTACAATCTAACAAGACCTAATCTCTAGCCTATCTGTTAATCCCGCCAATCATTTGCAACAACTCACATAGCACCCATTAATGATCACATCGAATCCCTAGCAATTTAATCTACCACACAGAAACTGGAGCAAATGCCCTAACAGGAGCCCACTGTGCAATGTTGGGCAGAACGTGTTTTCAGCTTACTATCAGTCCCTCCAGATGAGTGCAGGGACAGAGTGGCAATCCAAACACCTTTCCTTTATGAATAACACATTCAAAGATAGCACTAGTAGTAGTTTATTGTACGGTTAATAAAAACCTTAACAAACAGATATACAGATTAAAAGCATTCAGCATGAAAGTTAAAACGTCCCATAAGAACAAGCAGGTCTGAGTTCGGCACAAAAGATTAGGATGAACCATTGTTAAAACAGGAAAACAGGATTTGCAGGGTGTTTTATTGCTAAGAGACAGTGTGCAAAAAAGCAGTAGCAGCATAGACAATACCAGGCCCGTTTAAGGCACAGAAAGAAATTAATTTAAGCCATAGAAGCACAGTATTTACAGCATATTCGTTTGCTAAAAAACAGTGAATAAGAGCGCAATTGCAAAATAGACAGTACCAGGCCCATTTCAGACATGCGGTGCTGCCATGTGCAATGGAATTTTGAAGTGTAGCATTTGTATCAAAACATTTTTGCAAGCACAGGCCAGCAGTATCAGGTTGCACAGGTGTTGAGATTTTAAAGAAAAAGTGCAATATGCCAGATAGAAAAGATGGGGTGCTGAAACTGCGACACTGGGCAACAGGTTGTTAGCAGCACAGCTAGGATTAGCATCGTCCTGTTCGCCACAGCTATCTGCAGAAACTTAACGGTTTTGACATTTGATGAGGCGTTCACAGTGTTGAGACTAGCTATTACTGCCTATCTGCAGGTGCGAATTCCTAAGCGAATGAAGTCTGTGCGGAGAAGGAATTTTCTTTGCTGAAGCAAAAAAGGGCAAGTGCATAGAATATGAATTAAAGTTTCTTTTTCCTGACCACAAAGATGATATCTTACATCATAGGGATCTGAGCGACGCCATGCCAGAAAGTGAGCTTGAAAGTTCCACTCACCCAGTCTTAGGGGCATATTCTCAAGGACTTATCGCCGAGTTAGCGGCACTTTATCGCAGCCAAAGTGGCGATAGATTTATCGCACCATTCACAAGCTGGTGCTAACAGCCGATATCGCCAGTTTTCCTGCGATAGCAGCCGCAAAAAACATCGCCACGGATGACACCGGCAACTAACGCTAATGAGATGCAGAGTAGGCGTTCCTGTGCAAAAAGCCGCGAAAACAACACTTCACAATATTCCCTACGTCCAGCCAGATCGGCGATAAGATCCCAAAACAGGCGATAAGGCGCGTTAGCAGCAGGGATTTAACACCTGCTCTTACCTGGTGTTAAGTCGGATGACAGCCTGCACCACAAAAGGGAGCCCAGACCAGAGCCACACCTGAAGAACAACAGATGCCATGGAGCTACTGATCATGCAGCTCGGAGCCCCAAGAGGGCCACAACACCCACCGCCACCCCCCCCCCTCCCCCCCAGGACCCCCTCCCCCGGGGCCCTACCCCGGACAAAGATATTTTACATCAACCTTACGAAATCATGAACAAAACAATTCGCCTGATGTCGCACAAGTACAACAATTAACATTCATGTGTGGTCAGAAAAAGGAGAATCATTCATTCATCTTTGAATTTCCAAACAAATTATTTTATTCAAATTTAACTCAAAACAACTATTCGGAAGAGTCATGGCGGGTCTTCACTGGACAATCTGTAAGACACAGCCTGCAACACAAAATTCAAGATAAGAAGGTGTGTCATGCGCTCATCAAAGGACAGAGAGAGAAAGAGAGAGAGAAAGAAATGGAGAGAGAGAGAGTGAAAGAGAGGGAGAGAGAGATAAAGCGGGAGAGAGGGAGAAGGAGAGAGAGAAACAGAGGAAGAGAGAGAGAGACAGTGAAAGGAAGAGAGGGAGAAGGAGAGAGAGAGTAACAGAGGAAGAGAGAGAGACAGTGAAAGGAAGAGAGGGAGTGGGAGAGAGAGTGCCGACACTGCGGACACAGGCCTCACTGCTCACCTGCTGCCACCGGTGTGTGTCCAACCACGTGCCGGTATACACTGCAGTCCACCAGGTCCCGTATCTGAAACAGAGTCCAGATTTATGAATGGCAGAGTCCATATCATTGCACACGCCATCATCGCTTGGCCGCCCCTGCGCACACAGGCTGCTGCACCCCAGCCCCTCCCGCCGCCCAGCGGTGTTTGCCCGCCCCTGCGCACCCAGGCCTCACTACTCACCTTCCGCCACCAGTGTGTCTCCAAGAGGGCCCACCATGTGCCGGTGCAAGCTCCAAGCCCGGGGCCCGCGACCTTGGCAGCCTCCACATCATGCAGCCCCGCCCCGTGGGCCACCTGGTCACACACGTGATTCTGGGTCTTGATTTCGCAATGGCAGAGATCATATCAGTGCCCACGGCAACATCGCAGGCTGCACACCCGCTCAGCCCTATAGGTGCCACTAACCCTGTGAACCGCGAGGCAACGCCACGTGGCGGTAGGCCCGCGCTGCCCGCTGGCTCAGGCCTACACTGCGGTCCAGCAGGGCTCACGCAAACCCTTACCAGTCCGGACCGCCAGGACGGCACATCATCGCAGGCTGCACACCCGCTCAGCACCTAAGGTGCCCCTACCTCAGTGCACCGAAAGTCACCGTCCCGTGGCGGTAGGCCCGTGCCGGCCGCAGTGTTTCCGGTGCCACCAACTCTGTGCAACGCAAGTCATGGACCCTTTCTGATTGAGTCTCGTGATATGCCAGGCGTACGCAGCCATGTCACCTCCGGCAGTGGGGAAGAACTGGGACAGGTAGCGTCGTCGTCCCCCCCTTTATACGTACGCCGAGTGGGCTGGGTCGGCGTTCACCAGGCCAGCGTAGAGGTGTGAATAATTATCCCTGGGCTCTGGGCGTGGTTCATTTCTGGGCTGGACAGAAAACCAACTGATGCGTGTGTCTCTGTTGCAGTGTCTGCGCCACACGGCCCGCAATCGACAATGTTGCATGCACCGGGAGGGCGGCCGCGCACGAAGGGATTGTACAAGGAGTGCAAGGCCGCTCGGGCTCTTGGCTCATGCATGCCAACTGTTGTGTGTGTATCGCTATTGGTGCACCATAAGCCTAAGGCCTAGCCTCAATTGCAGCGCGAAAGCCACATCACATTTCCAGAATGCAAGCAGTAGTCAGACTAACATTAGGGATGAAAGCTCCTTTGTCTCAATACATAAGGCGGAAGGACATCTGCACCTCCGACCTTGGTTTTGCATGCGGCAGGCACCCCCTGAGAGAGATACCATAGCAGATGATGACGACTCCCACACTACGCACAGCACTAATGATAGACCAACGTATCCACACCCCACACACAGAAGTCCTTGCTCGTGGTACTCTTGCATGGAATGCCCTAGACACTTACGTACACAACAACCCATACGTCCAAACGTTGCACACACATACGACTCATTGCTCCGAGCTGTGGCATATCATCCACATAACTGCCGCAGGTCAGAAGAGTGCCAGTTCTACGAGAGCCACCAACGCAATGGCAGAACATCCCGGGCACATGCACAACCCCTGTCACGTGGAACTGTACCGTGCACGTATGCTGCATTTGTTGGGGGCACTGCCACTGGCAGTGTTGCGCATCAGTTACCGTCTGAGCTTCCGTCTTGCGTACGTCACCTGCGTCCAGCCCTGGTTCCACTGTCGATCATGCATATTCGAGTGGCCCATGGATGTCTGCCTATCCAACACAACGGTAGCTGAAATGGATTATGACTTGTGTGTGCGCCCCCTGTTGGCCCACGACCAGGAGTGTAACCGTGATACCCGTTCATGAGATGCCTTGATATTTGGCGTATGTGCTGGCAGTTGGGCATGGGAGATTGCACAAGTCCTCGTGTGCAGTGACCACATCGAAGCGCTCCCCTATTGGTCTGTTTTGCCGATTGGTGAAACGGCGTGGACGGAGCACATCTGTCCGGACCAGTTAATGGATTGGCTCGCCCTCGTGTTCGTTGAAGTCGACAACGACGTACTCTTGGAACTGATTGCCCAGGAAGCTGCGCTCGCATTCATGGACGAGTAACTACGTTCCTGCAGCCACAACTGCTTGTAACCCAGAGCACAGGTCCCAACACCTTGTTGCATCTTGGAGAAATGGTCACATATCCCACCACAACAGTGGACATGGATGCATTCGCCTGGACTCAGAATGCATGTGCGTGCACCTACACGTGTTGACACACACCTGTGCAAGGTTAGGCAGTCCCATGGGCGGAGCTGCACAGCGTCGCTTGGCAAGGTTCCTAAATCTGACATACTGCTGGAGGGAGAGTACACCCATGGCAATGTAGTACTACATGTAACCTTGTTGGACCCTTTCACCTGCTCACTGTCAGCAGAGCAGACAGTCTGTGCAGTCTGGTGGTACAGCACTATGCAGATCCCATGGGCTGTGAGTCGTGTCCCCTGACACGGGGCAATGAGCATACGCCAAACATCACATGACTCGTCCAGCAAGGCAAGGTGGGCTGAGACCGTTGCCATCCGTAATGATTGGTGTTCATTTTTGCCTCCCCATTTCTTGCACCTCTACATGTTCCCATGCTGCCTGTTAGTGTCTGAAGCATTGGTCTGCATGTTGTGGCCCTTGTCTTGCCTGTACTGACATGCACATGCTAAAGTCTACGCCACTTCACTAGTGTTCAACTGTGATGAGTGTTGATTAGAATGACAAATCGTGTGCCTCAATGAGCATTGTCCATACACAGGGAGGGACTGACTGACGCATTTCACTTAGGGGTGAGTCCCTATTGCCAGCTCCACCTCTGTGAGCCAGACATTGTGGTTGGGATAGTTGCTGGTAGACCTGTGCTCTTACGTGTCTTCAGCAATGTGAGTATGGTGTCCAACTTCTTGCCATGTGGATCAATGTGATCCATCAAAACAGGCTGTGTCCACACAGTTGAGTGTGAGTAGGTATGCGAAGAGATGTTCTGTTGTCACATGTGATGGGGGACACTACTTTAGGCCTGCTACCGAATTAGACATTTATACACACAGCCCCATTTAATACATGGACGTGGGGCTACGTTGGGGGTTGCGAGATTGTTGTTCATGAGCAATGAGGCCACAGCTAGTTCACACCTTCCCAGTCATCTAATTGGCCATGTGGGTCAGGGCCAAACATGCGCATTGATGTCATTTCCCAGGGTGTACCTTTTTGTGCAATCAATGTCCCTACATTCATCCATACTTATATACTTGATTGAACATAGACATGACACATCTGTGTGATTTGGAATGTTTTATTCACATTCTGTGGAGTGTCGGAGCTGGAGCAGTACATGGCCATGCAAACCTCACATTACGTGGTTGCCCAGTGGAGGGCCAACCAGAGTCCTTTGGGGAATGACAATTTAATCGGAAGAGGAAGAGTTCAGTCCGCAGCCTGATTGCTGTGTCATTGGTAACCAGAGCAGATATGGCAGTCCATGTCGGGGTCCAGGTGAATGTCGCAGAGTGTTTCGGGGGACAGTGGAAGGTGTTGTTCCCGGGCATGATGCAGAGGGCTGAACCAAGCAGGAACAGGCCATATGGCGGGGATGAATGCTACAACCTCCTCTCTCACACAGAGTCATTGCCATCCACATCTTAGTCCTCTGATATGTCTTCTGTGTCAGGTGTGTCAGGTGTGTGTGGTGGTGTTATGGCTGCATCACTGTGTGCCACTGACACATCAGGTGGCGGAGGTGGTATGGCTGCATCACTGTGTGCCACTGACACATCAGGTGGCGGAGGTGTTATGGCTGCATCACTGTGTGCCACTGACACATCAGGTGGCGGAGGTGATATGGCTGCATCACTGTGTGCCACTGACACATCAGGTGGCGGAGGTGGTATGGCTGCATCACTGTGTGCCACTGACACATCAGGGGGCGGAGATGTGTGTGTCGAAGTTCCTGCAGCAGTCATCTGGGACAGTCTCTCTGGCAGCAATGGCAAGATGAGGTTCTGCAGGGCATAGAAGATCCCAGCTACATCTCGCTGGTGTACAGCCGTGGCAGCCATCCTTCCAGCCTGCATCTGCTCCATGTTCTCCATTGTCCTCCGCATCTGTGCCAACTCTGTGCTGTCATCGCTGGAGCCTGTCTGACTAGACAGTTCTTGTATCCGAGTAATGACTCCAGCGATGTCAGCCAAGCATTGTTGTAGAGCATGGAACAGACTGTGGGTGTCCGTTAGGGACTGTAAGTGGTCCATGATGGGACTCATACACCCACGTATGGCATCAAGTTTGGCTGCCATGAGGTCGAAGCCCACCCGCACCTGTTCAGCCAGCCCCCTCTGGCAGTCTGACACACGGCGTTGGAATGCCATGTGTCTTTCCGTGAGGTGCTGGGAGCCTGCCGTGGTGGTGGGTGCTTCCTGCTGTGTGGGCTGTGCAGGGGCTGGGGTCACCTCGATGCAGTTGGGCTGCCCTGCTCCTGGTGGTTTGGTGCGGAGGCTGTCCACGAGCCGTTGGAGGGTGTCGGAGCTGATGGCCAGGGGGTCCTCCTCATCATCACTGCAGAGATGTCTGGTCTGCTCTGCAGGAGGTGTTGATTGTCCCTCTGCAATGTAAAGGGGAGTTGCAGGTTAACAGTGTGTTCCATGTATGTTGACGCATTGTACATGTTTACATACAGACTGCATGACAATGTACATTGTGACTGTTTTGGATGAGCTGGCTATTTGATGGGAGACAGTGGACATTTCGACTACATGACGGATGTGAGGTTGTACTCGTACATGATCATCTCACAGTTTCCTGCTATGCCAGATGTGATTGGCCAGTTTCTACGCACAAGCGGCACCAGTTGAGTCCTCTGTTCTGTAGTGAAAGTGTTGCACTTTGTACCACATTGTCGTCAATGTTGATGTGCTGTGATTGCTATGTGTGTGTGCTGCATTGTGGGAGAGTCGCCCCTGCAGCTCTGATTTAGCGGCCCCTTATCCCTTTGAGGCGGTGTGCCTTTGACTTGTGTGCTTTTAAGGTGCTGAGATGTTGGCGACTTTGGTCATTTGTGCTCTTGGACGGTTTTTGTACTCTTGTGCATTGTTTGTCTGCAGATGTGTTGTTGACGTCAGGGGTTGTATGTGCACGTGGATGTGTCAGAGTGTGACCTGCTCCTTTGAGGATGTGATCCACACTGGGCCACCTCAGTGTCGTGTCGTGCAACATGTCATGTATTTTGACTGCAGCCATGCTATTGGTCATGCAGTGTCACTTGCATTGTCAGTGTGGCTCACAGAGCCGCTGCTTTGCTAGATTCGCGATACAAAAGGGGATGATGGACGGAACGTTTGAGCCAATCAAACACTCACCCCCAGTCAACTGATCTGGGTTTAATCCATCATCATTCTTTAGCTCACTCCACCACCCCAGTTCAGACATGGCCATATGCAAATCAGTCTGACCCGTGCCTCATGGGAACAGTCCCCTTTTGTATCGCTTTGCTGGATTCAGCACATGTGCATGGGTAGGTTGTGAGATTGGTGATAGGGAGGGGGGCCCCTTTGTGCACATAGTGGACGGGGGCCTACTTGGTGTTTCTATGTGTGCTGCAGTGTGCCAAGGGTATCAGAGACATGTTCCACAATCATTGTGGGTGTGCAGTGTGCTACACATAATTGTGCATCTGTGCCATTGTGCCCATCTCCCCCGTCCCCCCAGTCCCTGGTCGTTACTCACCCTGTTGCTGTTGGGTCAGGTCATATCGAGCTGTGTCCGGACCCCCAACTCCTTGCACCGTCTCCACACTGATGACTGTGGCCACCATTTCCTCCAGCTCATCCAGCTCCTCCTGTGGCGCAGGACTCCCACCTCCAGTCGCCGTTGCTGCCTTCCGGTTGGCAGCGAGTTTCTGCTTGGTTTGGCTATTCACATCATGCCAGCGCCTCTTGACCTCCTCCTTTGACCTCCTCAACACTTCGACTGCATTCACGTTGTTCACGATCGACTGCCATATTTCCGTTTGTGTTGCCAATGACACAGTGGAGGTGACGAACAGTTGTTGGTAGTGTTCTATCACCTCCGTGACGATGGTCCTGTTTTCCTGCGGACTGAACCCCGTCTTCCTCTTCCTCTTCTCCTTGCCCTTCCCCGACCCCGAGGTTCCTTGCTGGTCGTCTGTGGGGCTTGTGGGGTTCGCGTTGTCCTCTGCACTCGGTCCGGGTGCATCCATGGGGCTACGCAGTTTATTTTTTTTTGTCTTTTTTATTTTTCTGCTTTTATAGTGCATTTTCCCGCATGACGCGTGGGAATTACAGGCATGTCGCTGGTTATCGCTGATTTTTGTATCGCGATTTGGGGCATCGCAACTTTTTTCACGTTCGTGTTTCGCATTTTTCCGGCGTCGCCTTAATTTTAACGCGGTCATTTGGCGCGTTATCGTGAGACTATCGCATGGTGCCGCCGTGTTGAGAATACAACGTTAACACGGTGTTATTTTCCCGCGATGGACTGCGATGTGCAAAGTTGCGTTAAGCTAATTTTGCGATAATTATCACACGTTCTTGAGAATATCCCCCTTAGTTTCACTAACCTGGCCTTAATCCACAGCCGATATGTGCAGGAAATATAGTTCTGCTGCTTACTGGAGGAGCAGGAATTTATTACTGACCATGCATGGGAGTGCTTACTCAGTGCTGAAATATTCTCCAGTTTGGAGAGTTTTTTTGCTGTGTTTGCTGTTAGTTTTTTTTAAGAGCTGGGGGGAGAGATGCTTGCCCCAGACCTCGGTGAGTTAAAATTCTTTTAGTTTGTCTTCAGGAAGATAGCCCTAAGAAACCAGGGACATGTAGTTTCAAATATTTATTTTTAAAATCCTCAGTCTAGTGCATAAAATATGTATGGTAACAACACAGAATGTAAAAATAAGAGTAGTTAGGCATGTAATGGTCAGCAAAAACAAGATAAATGTTTCTAACATTGTAAGCAAGTTTCTGATATCCTAACCCCCTAATAGGCTAAAGCTATTTCTAAATGCTATGCTAAACATTAGTATAAGCATTAAATAGCAAACCTGCCTTTTAAATTTTAGATTTCCCTAGGATGGATTTCACAGCATGGATGGATTGCACAGCATACCTTTCAATAGCTGGCTTCAGCTATTCCTAATCAGAGCTCTGCCGAGGAAGAACATGTGCTCTCAGTGAAGAGCACCTTCTGTACGGCTCCTGGAATCCACTCTCCGATTGAGAGTGGTCGGTTCAGTAATCTGGCATGACCTATGGCGATAATTCTGGCGCGTGACCTTTTCTAATCAATGGTCTAATCATGTGGTTTATATACCACTGATTTTGTCTCAAATTTACAAAACAAAGTGGGCTGGAGAAACTAAGCCTAATGCAAGACTAAACCAACATGGCACAAAATACGTCAGCTCTATCCACATGTTGACATTAAGCCTTAGTCTTTGTAAACAATAAATGTACACTTTAAGTGGCCATCTTGTAAAGGCTGTGCCCATTAATAAACAACAAACATGTAAGCCTAGAGTGGTCGGCCATGATGATATCAGCATTTTTACTTGTGCTCCAGGATCGTCACACTTTCTAATAGAGATAAAGGAAAGGTGACAGCAGGCATGGAACGAAAGCAGACTAAATGAGAACTGTCACAGTTTTTACAAACATTATGTAGCAGGGAAAGAAGCATGATTCCAAAAACCATATCCTGAAAATGCTTTTGAAAGGAAGTGATCAGACGATAGACAATGAGATAAATACAAACAGTGTCCATCCTGATGCAGGGTATATGGTGAGCACTAGACTAACCCGGCACACTCAGAATCCTGTTTTTGATGCAAACATTTGATAACTAAACAGTATCAATAACACAAGAGCACCTGATTAGCTTCCCTGGCACCTTCAAAGCTGGCTAAGAGCAAAACATTACATGAGAGGTGCAAAGATCAATAATGGGAATACAGAGATCAAAAAATAAGGTCAGGACTGAAGTGTTACCTCTAGGAAGAACATTGAGGGACTACTATATTCAAGAATCTAACCTCACAAATCACATATGAAGAGGCAATCTGAGAGTGAAGGGGCTAGTTGAGCGAACAGAAATCATGGATAAGTAGGACTTCATCCTCCTGCTTTTTCTTCAGCAAATACCAAACCTGCAAAACCAGGGAAGAACCAGGAAATTACAATGGAACGAGTGCCTAAGTTTGTCCATCTGTTGAGAGAAGAGGTCAGTCAAAAACACACAGTGAAATAAAAAAAGATCCAAATTACCAGAAAACCAAATACTATGTTGTTCCAGAGACAATCTTACTCTTTGGTCCAAGATGTACCAGCAACCTCTCTCTAAAAGGGTTTTCAAATCCATCCTATTTGTCCAAAGCTGAGACAGAATACATCGAAATACAAATGGATATTCCTCTTCAGCCATTAGTTCATCTAGGAGAATACAACATATGGTGTCCTTTAAGTGGAAGAGTGTACCCAGATTGTGGTCTTATTACAGGATAATGAGCAAAGAGAAACGCTGAAAACACAGAGAGGGTCAAAACAAAGCTGGTAGTCATAGCCAAAGTGCATGGGGAAAAGAAGATTAAATCAGAAAACAGAGGCAAGGAAGATATGAGGGAGAAGGAAATCACTGAGCCAGGAATACCATAAAATATAAGGTCAGTCACAAATGAATACGCTTTGATCAAATCCATCTGTGGGTGGGAGCACTTGATGATTTAAGGCAGGGTCTTCCAACATTGGTCCAGATTTTCAAATCATTCGCAGGAAATAAATAGACTTATAATCAGTTTGAATGAGATTCAATAGCATATTCTGTGGTTATCTTGGAGAAATGTCATGGATCCAGCACTACTGAATTTATGTTGTTCATCTGTTAAATTTCAATTTGTTGTTTAACTCCAGGCTACTGGGGCTGCTTTATGTGCCTCAACATGGTGGTAAGCTGACTTTCCTAGACCTGCAGTGTCTTTTGGGAAGCTTGCGCAAGTATCAGATTGGAACAATTGGATGGAGTGTATCAGCATTTGAAAAGCTATATATATGTTCATGAAAAAATACATTTGAGATATGCTGCACATTTGTAGACTATTTTCAGAAGAAGATTAAGCCCAACATGTGTTCTGCAAGATTTAGTTTGGTGGGGCTACTAAGACATATTTAATTGTCTATGCCCCTACTTGGATATTTTTTACCGTCTACGTTGGACAATGCGGAAGAAGACTCAAGGCTACACAAACAAAAGGAATCTAACTGGGGTGGACCTGTGTTCTGAGCCTCTTGTGTTATGTTATAGATACCTTGAGGCAGCAGGGGTCAGAGCGACTATTCTCAAATGTATTTAACTGAATGCATTGTTCTGAAATAACATTGTGAAAAATAGATATGAACTTGTATATATATTATTTTAGGAACATGTATTGTCAAAATAACATTAGAAAAGTATTAACTAACAAAGGAGAACTAGTTCAGTGCAGAGATATTTGTATTTAGCTATCATACATGTATCTGAAATATCTCACATTCGTTTAGAACGGGAAAAAACGTTATCTGGCAAAGATCCTGGGGGTTTGAGAGCAGTACTATGTGGCAATAGGTGCTCACCACTGGTGATTTGGGAAATTCCACAGTGCCTGTGGATTTCATGCTATGCACAGAGAAAACAGATATTGGTAGGAGAAAATTTCAATCTGCCGTCTCTTGATGGGTCCCTGTAACGCAGTCACGGTTATATGTGGATGCGTATGAAGGAGAGTACTTGGGGTTTTAGCGCGAGTGGGAGGACAGTGTTACTATCTGTCATTGATTTTCATTCCAGAATGTTGCTGCATATTAACAGGGATGTAAAATAGTCAATGCTGCTATAAATGTCAATGAAAAAACATCAAAAATGTAAATAACAATAATATAAAGGCCATGACGTTTGTGCAATCTTTACAAGGCCTATGACTCCTTGCAAAATATTTATAACTGAGGAATTTAAAATATGTTTCATCATAAATTTCTTGAAAGTATATTTTTACTGATAAAGAATGATTTCCAAGAGATGTAACTGCCTTCTTCTGTTCATCCATTCTCATTTCCATCAGACGTCATCTGTAGGATCCAAAGGGGACTTCATCCTCGTCAGTGACCACGTGATCGAGGTTCTCACCAGACTGCACCAGACAGTGCTGGAAGTCACCAAGCAGAAGCTAAACATTCAAATATCCGACGAGTAAGGCGGCATGCTCTTTGAATCCCAAGTATGGTAGCGGCAGTGACAGAGCTAGAGTTCAAAATGGCGGACTCAGTATCAGAGTGAGACTGTTTATTTGGCGGAAAGAAGGATGTGTGGGCAGGGGGGTATGATGGAGGAGTGGTACTAGGATACTGATTGGACATGCCTCTGAGGGTGTCTTAAGAACATCGGTTGTTTAGTGAATAACCTAATTTTAGGGCATTATTCAGAAAAATATACGTCTTTAGCGATCTCCGAAAGGGCCGAAGGACCAGTGAACTGTTGTGGACAGACATACCAGGTCACAAAGACCAGACTTCATAGGGTGGATATTTTCCAAGGTTTTTTACCTCTACCAGAGTTTTCACCCACTGTCCTCGAGCGTCTGGAAGAATTCCAGAGTGCAAAGAGATACTACTTAAGGACTCTATGGTTTCAGCCCTGGGCCTTATTTTAACAACCCAATGTAAAATGGTACCATAGTCTGAAGGGTTCAATTGGAATGATTTCAGCCTAAGGCTCTCAGGATGTATAAGCTTGGTAAATAAAAGCCCTACACTGAGACATGAGTTACTTGTGGCAGGCTGTCGTAAGTGCTTAATTTGTATTAAAAAAAAAAATACCAAAGAAATAAATGCTGGTACCCACCACCTGCATCCACGCCACAAATTAAGCACTAGGAAAGCTTTCCTCACTCCCATCATGTGACATGCCACAACCAGTGTCATCCAAAATTGGTTTGCTTTTGTAATTAATACTCTGCACCAAACTTTAAGGGTGAACATCAGATGACATCCACTCCAGCATTTACAGAATCTCCTTTTCGATGTTTTCATTATTTACCCTGTATACATTCTCACCTACTTATGATCATGAGGTTACTGCTGCCTTTGAGCGCTGCCTAAACTTCTCACAATTTACCTCCATATGCCGCCAGGCATTACTTTATGCTTCCAGCCATTGAGCTGGTCCGCTGTTCTTGCCGAAGCAGTGGTCTAGCGTTAGCCTTTCGGGAACAGATTGTTGGCCTGATTCTAATGCTCACCAAAAGTACCTATTATAGCACTGTCTCGCATGCTAATAAGCTAGTTTAATTTTACAGTTGTTCCTTTCTCACACTGTAAGCAACCTAAAAAAAAAGCCTCCTCTGTATTAACTGGAACATTTACCTTGCCTTAAAACCTCAAGTTCTTGCCTGTCCTTTTCTTTCGAATGGCCCTCTACTTCCTTTCCATCCTCTGCATGCCCTCTCACTTGCCCACACAACTCTAATACCGTAACTCTCAGTGGTCGGGCGCTCGATTGTAGTTCATACAGACTGCATATTAATTCCCTTATGCTGTGTGACAGTCAAACACTTACATAAGACAAAATTGCTGTGGGTCCTGGCCATTGCTCAGTAGTGTACTAGTACACAGCAGTAAACCACCCATCACCAACTGAACTGGGATGGAATAACTGAAAAGACCTTCCACATGCCGCTGCTCATCAGAGGACTGTCATTTAGTCCATCACTGCCGATCCCAACAAGTTATATACTATGTCTGCTTTTTCACTCACAATGACAATTAGATGCAGGATAATATTATCAAAGTCCATCCCAGCAGATCCCTCCACCATTTCTCCCTCCAGCCTATGCCTGCTCAGGATCATAAAACTTTAAACCAGATACCTCAGAATGGGCAACCTAGTGAAGTAACCAGTTAAGTGGGCTATGATCATAAGAAATACCATAAAGGAATGAGCAGACTGCTAAAAGCTCCCAACTTACTGAAAACCATAAACTGCACACCATTATCTCACACCTCTTAGTTCATCACACTGCTAAGAGACGAGTCCTATAACACGATAATCACACCTCTGGGGTGTGCATGACATGGAAACACTTCCCACAGAGAATTAAAACAAAGGCAACATTCTTCCAACCACACACCCTACAAGGTGTAGAGTGCTACCCATGCAGGCAAGCGCTTTAGTGCCCCACACTAAGGGTAATAAGTGATATATAAATGCTGTAATATGATACAATAAAATACAATACATGTCACATGGTCACCCTATAGTTAAACATGCCAGTATTTGCTATAATTGGTTCTGTTGAAATCTGTTGGTCTGGGTGTTAGGAGTTTTAAACACAGGAATCTGTTCCAGAGCATATATAAGCTTTTAAAGTAGAAGAACGTGTATGACTTACAACCACAGAGCTTGGAAAGAAAGAGACTGCCCTTGTGTCTTAATTCTTAAGCAGTTTCTGTTTTTGAAAAACATCTATTTACGCGCACTTAAGCATGTACTGTTAGAAAAATTGCTGAGAGGGCTGCAGTATCCCCGAAAGTGTCCAGGTTTGCCAAACTATATCTCTCAAAGAAGCACTTCATAGGTGGAAAAACTGAAAATGGTGAAACAGGCCCATTCCACTGAATGCTTGACTGCATGTAAAACTATTATCCTGACTTTTATTTTGACCCTCGCCTCATGCTAACCTAGCTTGTGCACACAGACCTAGGCCTGTACCTGACATTGCAAGGTCCAGGGCCTGTCTTGTGAACTGGATCGGTGCACCAAGCATGCCTTCGTACTATCCAGTGCACTGCAGTCCCTGCCCTGTTTACATCACTTAAAGCGGGGTGGCATGGTACCATGTTTTGTGAATTTGTTGTGTGACCAGACCTTTTCTCTTTGTTGGGGAGAGCAGGGTCTACTGACCGCTCTCTTGTAAAGTTTTGCTGCTTTGTGAAACCCAGAACCTAGCGCTGACATCACATTTAAATGACGAGTGAGTGTGATTGTGCTGTGCATGTATAGCACATGTATGATGGTAGGACTCTTTATGTTGTTTGAGTCTGAGTATCGGGCCAGTAGGATCCATTTCAGATGCTCCTGGTTTGGCATGGCACTAAATGGAGGATGATGATATGTACCCCAGACAATGGGAGTGGGTTGCCTGCATTCCAGTGGTGGTGGGTGGAGAGACCCAGACACTGCAATGAGGAGGATGGAGGCAGGGCTCCTTGGGGTCCGTGTTATCAAAAAACTGCTGATTAGTTCTTCCTGAGCTCTGACATTTTGTAGATGGGGTGGAGGTGGTCCTGCAGTTTCTGTTGGTCAAGGCCAGGACGTTTCAAGGCAGGTCCAACCCTCTTGTCTGTCTCTGATTACGGCTTCAGAAAAAATGATTATAGCTCGATGCAAATATCTTACATTTCATTGTGTTCTTGTTTAAGATATTCCTGCTTGAAGTCAGGATCTTTCCCACCTGCTGTCAGAGGCATCACTTTTTTTTTTTTTAAATATTGTTATTTTTATTTACTTTTAAACATTGACATATAAGAACAATAAAATCATGAGTGCACAAGACCAAGCAATCGACAGATATTGACAGTTGGTGTAAGACAGAGAATAGTACAACACTTCTTCTGAAAGAGAGAACGATCAGATTTCGCAGAGAGGCATCACTGTTTACAAAATGCTGTAGGGGCAGCAAGAATATGTTTGAAAGGATACCAACCCAAACCAGTAATGGAAGCTTAAAAAAGGGCCCACATCCCATGTCTGGAAAATCTTTTTAAAAGCCATTATTGACAAAGGACTGCTGATTAGTTCTTCCTGAGCACTGTCGTTTGGTGGATGGTAGAGGTGAAAGGTGGGAGTGTAGTCTGTTGTGTAGTATGAGGAAGTTCGTAGACAGAGCTTTCTTTTTTCTGTCTCTGCTGCTTTTGGAAGGATGGCAGCCAGATGCAAAGAACTGGCACTTCATTGTGCTCAAGATTTGGGTACTCAATTAAATTCAATTGTCTTTATTTGATCTTCCAAAGGAGGAGGATAAAAAATACACACAATAAAAATAAACAAACTACATAGTGTACACACATGTTAAAAAGTAACAACCACATATTTAAAAATGATATAATTAATTGTGCAGATTTACAGTTATTAGAGTAACAGTCCATAAAATTAAGTTCCAGGTGGGTCAAGTCTGGTATGATAATAAAACATGTAGATTACAAGCGACAGAATAAACAAATGGGAGAGCTAGGACCGTGAATGGACCGTCCTTGTCCCCCGGTAGGTATTAATAAACAACTTGGACGGACCAGTCTAGCAGGTTGTCCGACACTGTGATGCCTGGCACCGCAAGGGTTTGTTAAAAGAACCCTCACACACCAACCTAGTTAGTGTCATGCTTCATCATCGGGTTCCCAGCTGAGTAGCCGAATGCTACTCAGCTGTGCTGCGACACCTGATTACAGTGGAGCTGGATTATTCGAGAGTGAGTGTGATGAAGTGGTGTTTTAAAAAAAAATCCTCTGGGACTCTAACCGATAATTACTTTATTCCCAGTGGTCCAGGGTATGTTTAAAAATAATGAGTGGATAACCTATAAGACTATTAATTGTGACTCTATTATCTGTGACCAGCAGATAACTAAGACACAATTAATAGTCTTATAGGTTATCCACTCATGAAGCATGACACCAACTAGGTTGGTGTGTGAGGGTTCTTTTAACAAACCCTTGCGGTGCCAGGCATCACAGTGATTACAAGCGACCACATTTTTGCAAGGAAAAATCGTTATGTTAATTTGCATTGAATAAAGTGACAGTGCAGAAGTTCTGATTCCAGGGGCATCATAGCTAGTATAACAAAGTGCCTAATGAATAATATTTGAAAGCAGCAATATACACTTAAAAATGAAAGATCAATGATTATTTTTAAAAGAGAATATAGAGGCTAGTTTATCAAAACAGCAAACTCCTTCTTTTAGCTAAAGTGCACTTCAAAAAACTAGCAACTGCATACCAAACATTACAATCGTTAAGTTGCAATAAATAGAAGAGGGCTGTTTTGCACTTGGAAAATTTATGTCTGCGCAGTAACGGTAATAAAAACTTCCTAGTGTAGAACAGATAAAATTAACCAAAAAAAACAAAATGTAAAATGGTTTGGCTAGATTGCTCATCACATGGACAAATGGCAATAGTGCCAGAGGAATACTGGCCCAAGGGAAAACATATTAACCAGCGAAAGGAGCCTAGCCTAAATCTTGCCAACAGTGTTCTTTCATAAACGTTAGTCAGGTATAATAAATACGGGGCAATTGTCGGGATCACTTGAATAATACAGTAATCTGTGACTGAAGGTTTAGCCACATCCATTAGTTCCCTAGCGGCTTGTTTGTGCTTGAGAAAACTGACCCGGACCCAATTTTTGTCCTTTTTTTAGATGGACTCGGGATGCTGGAACAAAGGGGCACAGCCAAGAGCCGAGAAGCAATTTTTAATATATTGTAACCATGGAATGGCCAGACCATGAGCACAGTTTAAACAGTCTCTAATGACTGCCCGATTGAATTTGGCTTCTGTGTTTGACCAGATTGAGCACCCGAGAGCCAGGGGGGCAGCATTGATGGTGTCTTGGACGTACTCCATACCTAGCTCCAGGTGTAGGGAGTAATGCGGGGATGAGGGAGGAACGCCTAGTAGCCGGCGACAGAATCTATTCTCCTCTGTCTGCATCGCATGTGCATCCCTACAACCCCAGATACCCATTCCATACGTTAAAATCTGCAAGCGTTTCCGGTTGTATATCTCTAGCATAGGAGCAATAGGCTTTTTACCATTAGCCATAGCAAGCAAGGAAGTAATACCTACAGCTTGAGTATATCGGGATATTCTATTTTTGATACAAGTAAGCCAAGTACATCCTTCCTCAAACTTCAAGCCTAAGTATGGAAAGGAACTAACCCTATCTAGGGTTTTGCCATCAATATTTAGGGTACGGGTTTTGGTATTTCTTGGGCCACATATCATAGTAAATGTTTTCTTAAAACTTGGCTCCAGGCCCAGGTCTCTCATGAAGCTGATCTAACTAATGATAAGTTTTTTAAGGCCATTGGCTGTCCTTGCCAGGAGGACCACATCATCAGCATATAAGAGTGCAGGCGCGGCCCTTTTTTCCACATACAGAATGCCCACCCCAACAGATACCAATGTTTTCTCTAGGTCATTCGTATAGAGGAGAAAAAGGAGTGGGGCAAAGACGCAACCTTGGCGCACCCCATGCTTGATGCTGAAGGGCTCTGTGCAGTCGCATGCGCTCCCGAACCTAACTGAAGCTATGAGGTCATGGTGGAGAAGCCTTAGAAATGCAACCAGCCCCACATCAACGCCCATTCTCTCTAGGATGGCCCACAGCTTTGATCTGGAGACATAGTCAAAGGCGCTTGACAGGTCCATAAACGCCAAGTGGGTGGAAATTCCCTGGGCGTATTTGTATTTAGCCACAATAAGATGGAGATTGAGGCACTGTTCAATGGTCCCGAGCCCCTTTCTAAACCCATACTGACTTGGGGCAAGAATACTATTAATATTAATCCAGTCAAGTAGACGGTCCAGAACTACTCTCCCAATGATTTTTGCTGAGGAGTCTAAGAGGGATATCAGGCGATAACACTTAACATCATGCATGTTTCCTTATTTAAAAACGGGGACAATTATTGATGAACGCCACGACCTGGGCACGCCCTGGCTACAGGCAGAATTGAATACTGAAGTGAGGACCCGGGTCCAAAACACTGGGTCCTCCCTAAATAAATCAAGCGGAATACCATCCGGTCCCGGAGCCTTCTTACATCTACTATCTACAATTGCTTTAAAAACCTCATCTTCTTTAAAAACGAGGTTTGGACACAGTGGAATCATCAGCACGGAAGCATCGTCAGCCTTGCTGTCAGTAGAATACAACCCAGAGAAATGCGCCAACCAAATCTCGGCCGAGATATGAACTGTTACTTTATCTTGGGGTGATGTGGGAGCTAAAACAGACCGCACAGCTTTCCAGAAAGCTTGTTGGTCTTTAGATTGGCAGGCACCAACAATGGACTCCCATTTCTCCTCCTTCATGGCCGATTTCCTTCTCTTGATTGCTTGCTGATATATCTTTCTGCTGGCTATAATGGCACTCTGATCTCTGGGAGTTTGCTTTAAAGCCCTGCGTAAAGAATCATTAGCTGCTCTACATACTTTGTCAAACCATGAATTGGCATGACGGCGTGGTTGGGCAACGGGTCTAGAGAGCATCTCTTTTATCCTCAATTAAAGATTTGAAAAATTAGTTACAATGAGAGCCGGATTGCAAGGTATGAGGTTGCAGCTATTCACCAGTGCTGTACTATTGCAAACTACCTGAGGAATAATACTCTTCAGGTTCACAGTTCGCCATACCACTCTGCGCCCTGCATCCTTACTAGATAGAACCTGTGGAGGCATTGACTTAAAATTATGTTGCGCATGTGGCGACAGTATCTGCACAGTAATCGGGTTGTAGTCGCTATAAATCTGTGTAAGAACCTCACAGTTATTAATAATTGGAGACATACTCCAGGAGGTAAAAATATAGTCTATAGTACTCCCATCACCCCACCCTATAAATGTTGGGATATGACGGTCAGTAAAGTTAGGGACCTTATTGGCCAGACCCCGTTCGGCCAGGAGGGAAAATAGGACCCGCCTCGTAGTATCCATCACATTACCATCAGTTTCTCGAGCAAATACATCAAAAGTTGTTGGAGATAGAGACGGCGAGCCCCAGTTTGGCATTTAAATCTCCTGCCACCATCAAATTAAGGGGGCATTCAACCCGGGCCTCGTTTTCCACAAGCATATCAATCACTGTAAAGAATCCTTGAAAATTGCAGTCGCCCTTACAAGAAAAATTATTATTGTAAAAGTTTACCAAGTAGATCTTATAATTTTCATTCCAGCTAAGGCAGAATGCCTGCGCCTCCTCCTCTTCTAGAAAAAGCAGTAACATAGAACAGCCAATATTGACTTTGAACCAGGCAGTCAGTCCCTCTTTTGCTCTACCTGCTAGGGATGGAATCGCAGGCAAACTGAAGCACGTAAATTCATCAAATACTATTTCATTCACCTCCCAGGTTTCCTGCATAAAAACTATATCAAAATTTATAATAAAAGATTGTCATCCTTCAATCGAGATTTTGGAGGCTAAACCAGCAATGTTCCAACTTAAAAAGTTTATACATGCATTATCTGTTGCACTTTCAACCATGTATACGCTCTCACCAAACCCTTTGGGAGGATGGTTCTGTACAGGATTGGTGGTCAATTGGACAACAGAAGTTGGGCTATCAAGTACCCCACCCTTTTCCAGAGCACCGGAGCAATCATGCTCCTCACTACACCATCAATCAGTGTCCTCCAACCCAGCCAAGACTGTGAATCTATTATTCAGGGGGACTATCGATTGAGGAGGAGGTCTAGGCAAAACACTCTTTTGTGCGATATATCCGTAAAGATTGCAGGGTGGGTTAGCAAGATGCTGATAAAAGAAACCAAGTGGCAATATCTTGACAGGGCTAGTTTTAACCATTCCTACACTTGCTTTGCGTAGTATTTCCTGAACAGCCATAGGATTACGGAGGTTAACCACAATAACATCGCCATTATACCCGTTTCCTCCCCCGCCAATCCCCCCACACGTCTTGCCAACAATATCTCTTTAGATATATCCCAATAACCAGGGACATTGCTGTTCAACCAATGCATAGATTTGTTCATTAGGCCCCTGGTGGATTCCGT
Organism: Calotriton arnoldi; assembly: GCA_963921515.1. Taxonomy (NCBI): domain Eukaryota; kingdom Metazoa; phylum Chordata; class Amphibia; order Caudata; family Salamandridae; genus Calotriton; species Calotriton arnoldi. The sequence continues at coordinate 473,263 of CAWUFW010006086.1, read as the reverse complement.
ACAGCCTGCTGAGAGCCTGGGGGCATTAGCCAGGACAACAACGTAGGGAGCAGACGCAGGGGGAAGATTGATCACCAGTAGGGGAACCTGGCTTGAATCACATGTTACCGGTTGCTTGACAGATAGATTATCCATTGTATGACGCACTTCGATGCTCTGGGTGGCTTTGTTAGAGAGAGAGTCAGTGACCGAGTACTGAGTACATGTAGAAACTCTAGGGGCCGATGGCTTCACTAGTTTGGCTTCAATTTGTACTAGTCGATCAAAAATGGGACGCAATTTAGAGTCCAGTAGGTCACCTATGCACCTACTCAATTGGTTCCAGGTATATTCATCAGCAGCAGTCTTAGCCCTGGCATTTCATCGTTGCAGGACCTATTACGGGGTGCCATTTTGCCCTTTGCGGCAGGATTTCTCATTTTCGTGGATTTAGCGGCTTTCCTCCTGCGCTTGGCTTTTGGGCCGCACTCTGAATCAGATTCACGATGTTGGTCACCACCCACCATATCAATAGCGCTATGCTCTATTCCCCTTTCTGGCACTGGTGACCCAACCCCCGAACAGGCCGCAATGACATTGGGAATTTGACCTCTCTTCCCGGGGCAAACACAACCAGTTGTGCCAGCAGGTGTACTTGTTGAAATAGATACATTCTACGTGGCAACTCAAAGGGCTTTGATTGATGGACTGGAACGAGGGTACAGCTGGAACATGTTCCTCTGTAGTGAATGAAAGGCGTCGTTCCGCCAGACGTATTTCATTAGAAACCATTTCCACTGCCCGGGTTAGGAAGTTGTCAATAGTGGAACGGGTACCTGGTGGAGGTAGCACACTGGGCACACTGGAAGTTCCCTTCCTTTTTCCCGTACTCGGGGAGCTACGGTGAAACAAATCAGTATAAGACTGAATAGACAAAAAGACAGCAAAGAGCCACAGTCCTCAGAGCAAGAAAGCACGCCAAAGGGGAATAAGCACTATACCTCTGATCGTAGTAGCATCTTGAAATCGTAGCCAAATCCAAGTCCCGGCGGATCCTAAAGCAGATCTCAGGGGGGTACTCATGCTTGGAACTAGCCCTTTTCCTACCTGTTTTGAGAAATATAATTTTGCACACAGTCAGTTTCTCGGGAGCAGCATAGAAATGACATTTGAAAGAGAACCAACCCAAACCACTTCTGATATCTTAAACAATGGATCCACATCCCCTGTCTGGGAAATGTATATAAAAGTGGGATCCAAACCACCCCACTTTGTTCCACTCCCAAATCCTCAAAGAGCTTCTGTGTAACCAGGCCTGGTGTCTGTCTGGCTGGCAGGCTCCCAGAGGTGAGGATACATCACCTGAGGATCTGTCTAAAGAGCCTAGAATCCTGTCTACCTGCCTGTTGAGTGAGATAAGAAATGTGCCTAGCCCTGCAGGAGGAGAGATTGATCATGAGGAAACCTGATGAACAAAGAGAGCAAGCCATGAGTGACCCGTGTTGCAAAGGGGTTTCCCCAGTCACTCTGCACAGTTTACTAGTGAACTGTATCACAACTGCGGCAGAGCAAAGATTTATTTTTCATCTGGCTGCCCAACGCAGACTTGCGATACGAGTATTCCTGCTGCTGATAGGGAAAACAAAAGCTGCATCGCTGCCAAAGCTGGAAGCCAGATTCACCTGAAGGCTGCAACAGTCAGAGAAACATTTTAGCAAAGAAACCCGCCTGGGAGACCCCAGCTGCTAAGTTCGACCACAGGTATTCAGCCAGCCTCTGATTGGAAGATTGGTGTGACAGTGCCCGACCTGCCTAGCGAGTACTGACCATGAACGATGATCCAAACAAAGCTGCAACTGTGGCCCCAGTGAAGATAGGACCAGTGCTGTAAGAGTGGGAGTGCGTCCTATGCCTGACGTAAACCCCGAATGCAATGCGATCAAGTGCAGAATAATGTGGGGCTTAGCCTGCATTTAGGAACAGAGACTGACACATGCAGGGAAGATTGCCGTTCCACTTAAAACTTTTTTAACTAACTCTTGAAAAAGACATTGAACCGAGTTGCTCTGCTAACGAGTGAGAGTGGTTTGAATTATCTGGAGCTGTGCCTAAACCTTGCCAACTCCACGTAGCATTGGGAATTGTAGAGACAGAACCTCAACCATAGTCTGAAGGAGAGGGGCGCTATTGTGTCTGTTGGTTGGCTGCTAAATTCTGAGCTGTTGCGACATACTACCTCCCTGAACAAATTGGACTGCTCGCCCTCTCTACCCAGAGAGTCGTGAGAATAGGTTTGTACTTGGCTCAGTTTCCAGAGCTATAGTATGACAAAAGCTGTAGGACACCAGTGACAAACAATCTCAACCACCACGGTTGGGGCCCAGTAGCCCATGTCTGCCCTTTGGCCCCCCACTGGGTCTGAAAAGGACAATAGTGGATCAAGAACACGCTGGTGATTTCCACACATTGAGGAAAAAGGTGACTTCTCAAATGGTCAAATTAGAGTGGGGGATGAAGTAAAAGGACTGTCCCGTCGGGAGAGGGTGATCCCAAGACAAGGTGGAGGATGTGTGTGACTTGTAGTGAAAGAGTTAGCAGGATCAGTTCTAGGACGAAGCCATACAAAGTGGCTTCCTGGGCCCCCGCAAGCAGAGGTGTGCTACACTGTTCCACTTATGCCCAGTAGCATAGCGGCACGATGCCACTATGCCAAATTAATCAAAAATCCTTTGGGGTTCCTGTGGGTGCTGATGAGGGGAGAGGCGTTAAGTCTGTGGAGAACTGTCTCACTGCAGAAAAGCCAGAGCTGATGCCATCTAATTTGTGTGGAAGATTTGGCCGCCATCCAGTTCCATCTGCAGACGCCTCAGGGGTTGGCCAAGCGCTGGATGCTTACAGGGCAAGGCGAGGAACTTTCGTATTGAGTTAGAAACAGAGGGAGTGAAAATGAAATTCCAGGAGAAAGAGGGAGAGCGATAGAGGAGAGTGAGACAGAGAGAAAGACGAGTGTGAGTAGACTTTTAGAGACGTGTGTTGCAGAGTGAGCTGCAAAACATGAGTGGTTTTGCTTTCAGAACTTAATAAGCAAATAACTTAAAATGCATTAATTTCATGAATATTGCATGCATATACAAGTAACAGAGTATCACTGCACAGACTGTAAAATATAAAGTTTGCTGTTCCTCCTCAAGTTTTGTTGTTTTTCTCTCTCTCCACGGCCTACTGTCTCCAGGTTCTCAGTGAAGTTCAAGCAGGACCAGGTAGCGGTGAAGATCACAGCCTCCGGCCAGCAAAATGGCAGCCTCCCTGTCTGCAAGCGCAAGGGTAGCGGCAAGATGGATGTCCTCGTACAGTGAATGCCACGTGGGGATCACAGGATGCGCGTGTCAAGGGGGAAGCCCCTTTCCAAGCACCGCCTCAACGCCTGCCTCACAAAACCTCAACATGGCCATGTGCCTTGCGGCTGGCGCTGGACCTCCTGGATGTTCTACAGCCCCATCTGGCCCAGGACAGGTTGTGCGTCTCAAAAACCACGCTCCATCACAGCTACCACTCTATCACTCAAAACTGAGAACACGCCAAAAATTCTGGTATTGACCGGTGGTCCAGGACGTGATTGCTGGTCCACCCTCCCTGTTCCCCCTGATTCTCTCCTAAAAACGAACACCTTTTTTTTAAAATAAATCATAAGTTGTATTCGAAACAGAGCTCTTTGTGAGTTATGCCAGCACAGGAAAAAACCTTAGCATGCCAATGGTTCTAAACACAAGAACAGTATTTCCATCCACGTGGATATTAAAATCTTTTTTAAGTGAGCGTCCATGTTCGTTAACAACTCTATGCACAATTGCACTCTTGGCCTATGTCACACAATGTCTCTGAGTTATCAGACTCCTTCTTCTGTCATGTTCACTTGCTCAAATATGTCACTCATTTTTCTATCCCCTCTCAAGCTCACCCTGTGTGACACATAAACTCAACTGCTCTCTTTCTGTCCCTCCCTCTGTTCTCTGGATGACTGAATACTATGTTCCACTCACTGACTTCCTTAAGACTCACTAGGCACTCTTGCTTACTCTGTCAGTCATACTCATGTTGAATCACTGTCCATATCCTTCAGTCACCCTGCTCTGGTGTGTCCCTAATCCTGGCTCACAGTCTATGCTTTATCCCCACCTCTTCCTCCCCTGAATGACATCCCGTTATATCACCACTGCTACTGGAAAGGCTTCCTGGTATAGGCCTCCCCCCGCTCAGGAAAGTCTAACTGGTTTATCTCCTTACTGAGGAGGGGAAGTCCCTGGTAAGTAACTCATCTCTTGAGTAGGTCTACTTGGTATTTCCATCTCCGTCTACAAGAGATACCAGGAGGTGCCTGGTTTCTTGACTACACCCTCTGAACCGTGGACAGTCTCCCGGGCGTTTCTCCCATCCCTCATCTGGAGAACCTCATCCGGTACTCCCTCATCACTGCTTGGGAGAATCTTTCTGGTACATGCCCCAGCTCTGCTTAAGAGGGCTGCATTGTCATACCCTCCACTACTGCTCAGGAAGGGGCAGTGGTTAATTTGTAAACAAATAAGTGCCTGGGCTCTCGTCAGTAGGCAGCTTGCACCAGCCCATTTCTCCTGTTAGCACCGCCTATAACAGAACCGATTACTGACCATGAAAGTGGGGAGAGGATGTGGCGTAATGGTCAGACCTGCCGACTTTGGAGCTGGAGAACCAGGTTTGAGTCTCATCGTCGCCTCAACATCCCCAATCACTCAATCTCCTGTGCCTACCAAAAATGAGTGTGTTCTTAATTGGTGCTCATGAAACTATAGCGCCAGAGTTTACGATTAAGTGCCGGTGCCGAGCACCGGAAACCACTGGCTCAAATTAAGCACTGGGAAGCGGTCTCTGGTGTATGCCACCCCTGCTCAGGACAGTGTCCACTACATATCCTCTACGACTGCCCAGAATGTCCACCCTGGTAAATTATTCCATTGTCTCAGGAAGCGTTAAGTCACTCTTTATCTATTGACCTTGCTAAGGATGATATCCCTTGGTATATCCCTCACAATGCTTTGGAGGGGTGTGTCCTTCTGTATGCCACGCCTGTTCAGGATGATCATATTGTATACCGCACGCTCCATTCCAGGGGCGTGTCCCCTTTGTATTCATTCCTCTTCTTTGCTTAGAAGAAGGTGTGTCTGGCACATATCCTTGCCCTCTTCCTGATGGCCTCCCTTGTTTATCCCCCCCAAGCTGGGAGAGAATCGTTGTAAACCTATATCCAGATTACTGCTGAATGATAGCCCTTCGCGCCTCTTCCTGCCAACACATAAGGCTGAAGATTTCATGATGGGGTTGGGAAGAATTTTTCTACATCCTGCCAAAAAATGCCTGCTGTGGCTCCAGTATGTACTAATGATGTTCGTAACATCGTTGAGACTGTGTCATCGCCCAGGAACGTCTCCAGTGCCCAGTCTGGTGCTCTAAGCGGAACCAGAACAAGATATGCTTCTAAGTGTGTTCGTTTTGCTTAAAAACGTTTATATTTTTTACTGGATGTGGGCTCATGAGGACAATTAAAAAAAATAAAATGCATATGATCAACGCTACCTTTTTCATTATGAATTGCTTTTGATTCTTATCTGAATTTTGCCTTTGCCTGTGATCTGTTGCAAAAACACACAGAGTTAAAAACACACATCTGATGAGAATCGATATTTGCAAAGTTACTTTGAAGGATATTAATTGTTGTGATCAGAATAATAGGCCAAATTTCTTTCTCAAGATTTGTAAATGTGGAAGCTGTATTACTATTGATTTACTTCAATCAATCAGTCTATCAGTATTTGTAAAGTGCAGCTTATCACCAGTGAGGGTATCCAGGTGCTGGGTTGCTGGGCTCAGTCTGAAAGCCAGGTCTTGAGTCTCTTCCTGAAGTCTGCCAGTGAGGGTGATGTTCGGAGGTGGAGGGGAAGGCCTTTCTAGGACTTGGCGGCGAGATGGGAGAAGGAACGGCCTCCGCTGTGGCTACAGCGGATGTGTGGCGTCTGCGTGGGCGAAGGATGCGAAGCGAAGGTTTCTGGATGGTTGGTGAAAGTTCAGGCTTGGTTCATGTATGCTGGTCCTCGGTCATGGAGGGCTTTGTAGGTGTGTGTCAATATCTTGAATTGCCATCTTTTCTGGACGGGAAGCCAGTGGAGGTTCCTAAGGTGTGGGGTGATCTGGGTCTGTTTGGGTAGGCGGAGGATCAGTATAGCCGCTGAGTTCTTTATCATACGGCATCTTCTCATGAGTTTGTTGGTGGTTCCTGTGTACAGTGCGTTGCCGTAGTCCAGCCAGATGGTGATTAAGGCTTGTGTGACTGCGTTGATCTGTCATTTCATGGTGAGTTTGCTGTTCAGGATGATGTCGAGGTTGCAGGCATGGTCTGTCAGTGTGGGAGTGGGTCTGAGTTTGGTGGTCCACCAGGTGTCGTTCCAGGGGGAGAGATAGTTGCCAAAGATCAGCAGTTCGGTCTTGTCAGTGTTGAGCTTCAAACAGTTGGCCTTCATCCAGTCTGCGACATTCTTCATGTAGTGTTGGAAATTAGTCTTAGTGGTGGTGGGGTCTGCTGAGAGCGAGAGGATGAACTGGGTATCATCGGCGTAGGATATGATGTTGAGATCGTGGGTTCTGACAATGTCGGCTAGAGTTGTCATGTAGGTGGTGAAGAGGGTGGGACTAAGAGATGAACCTTGAGGGACGCTGCAGATGGTGCTCTTGGGTTCCGAGGTGAAGGGAGGTAGGTGGATTCTCTGCGTTTGTCCCATGAGGAATGATGCAGTCCATCTTAGTGCGTCTTCCTTGACCCCAATCTGGTGCAGTCTCTTGATGAGTGTGTGGTGGGATACGGTGTTGAATGCTGCAGAGAGGTCGAGCAGGATCAGGGCAGCCGATTCTCCCGTCGAGTAGGGTGTGGTTGTCGTCAGTGGTGGTGATCAGGGCAGTCTCTGTGCTGTGGTTGGCGCGGAAACTGGATTGGGAGGCGTCTAGCAGGTTGTTTCTCTCCAGGTGTTCGGTGAGCTGCCGGTTGATGGCCTTCTCCAGGACTTAGGCGGGGAAAGGGAGCAGCGAGATGGGGCAGTAGTTCTGGAGTTAGCTTGGGTCGGCAGAGGGTATCTTGAGGAGAGGTTTGACTTCTGCGTGCTTCCATGCATCAGGAAAGGTAGTTGTGGTGATGGATGTGTTTAGGATTGTGGTGAGTTGGCGGCTGATCTCCTTACTTCCTAGGTTGAAGAGGCGGTGGGTTCATGGGTCCGTGGGTGCTCCCGAGTGGATGGAGTTCATGATGGCTGTGGTGTTCTGTGTGGTGAGCTGTTCTCATGTGGTGAGATGCTGGTCTGGGGAGGCTTTCGTTGGAGTGAGGAGGCTGTGGAGGTCGGGGGGTTGGGGCTCGAAGTTCCAGTAGATGGTGGATATCTTGTTGTGGAAATGATTCTCTAGAGCGTAGCAGAGTTCCTGTGAAGGAGGGGTTGTGTTCTCGGTGGCTGTTGGGCTAGAAAACTCTCTGACGTTGCTGTAGAGTTCCATGGTGTGGTTGGCACTTGCCTCGATGTGGTCTGCAAGGATGTCCTTTTTCGCGTCTTTGAGTTGGTGGTATTCGTTGAGGGCTGCCTTGAAGGTGGCTCGGTCTGTAGCGTCTCTGCTGGTGCGCCATCTTTTCTACAGTTGTTTGCAGCTGCGTTTCATTGTCCTGAGTTCTGGTGTGTACCAGCTGGCTTGTTTGGTGCATCTGTGGGTCTTGGCTGGTTTGATGGGGGCGACTAAGTCGGAGCGTTGGTGTCCAGGTGGTGAAGTTCTGGACTACTTGTTCCAGGTTGGTTGCGGAGTCAGGCTGGGTGGTGTTGAGGATGTCCATCCACTGGGTCTGTGTCACTTTGTTCCAGCTGCGGAAGGAGGTGCTGGGGGGGTTGGTGGTGGTGGGCGGTGATCCTGCGATGGTGAAGTGGGCGATGGAGTGGTTCATCCAGGTGAGTTCTGTGTCACGGCTGTATTTGACTCTGTCGTTGGACATGAAGATTGTGTCCAGTATGTGTCCTGCTCTGTGTGTGGGGTCTATAGCCAGCTGGGTGAGGCCGATGTTGTCCATGGGTTCCAGGAGGTTGGCAAAGTTAGTGTCAGTGGGGCCGTCCAGGTGGAAGTTGAGGTTCCCGAGGAAGATGTAGTGCTTGGACTCAATGGCAAGTGGGGCGATGAAGTTTGTGATGGTGCGCAGAGGACAGTGTGTGATCCTGGGGGTCTGTAGGCGAGGGTGCACATGATGGTTGTTTTGTCCCCGGTATGGATTTGGAAATTGAGGTGTTCCATGATCGGTGTGGTGTCGTCTTCAGTGGTGGTGCAGCGGATTGTTTCTTTGTGGATAATGGCGATGCCCCTCCATGTTTGTTGGTGCGGTTCCAGTGTGTCACCTTGTAGCTGTTGAGTGTTGCGGTGGCGATGTCGGGGCAGAGGAGGGGTTGAGCCAGGACTCTGTGATGAAGATCACATCAGGTGCGAGGGTGGAGATGGTGTCCCGGACTTTGGTGTTGTGTTTGCAGAGAGATCTGGCGCTGAGCAGGAGGCATCGGAGTGGCTCTGGGGTGGCCTCTGTCAGCGAAGTGGGAGTGGCGCAGATTTCTCTGAGGGTGGGAGGTCCTAAGTTGCAGGTGAAGAAACAGAGGTGGCAGGTGAACGGTCCTGTTGTAGAACGAGGAGATGCGAGGCAGCAGTTGTTGCGGCGTCCAGGGCTCGGAGATCTGCAGTGGAGTACCTGTGGGTGACCGGAGGACCAGGGTTCCTGCACTGGGCGTGGTCCAGACACGGATGGGTGCATCTTTGGTGCACTTTTGGCACGGCCATGCTGCAGTCTCCATTGAAAAGGTCCTGGAAGGGGGAGGAGCCCTAGGTGGCGGAAAGCACGTGAGTGGTAATCTGCGGGACACAGGCTGGCTTCGAACAGTAAAGCAAAATGGCGTGCAATTAAATTAAATTAGCACAAACCAGGACAAAAAACTAGCGGCAATACCAGCCAATACAATGTTAATCCTCAGTGCCAATATTAAAGAGCAGCCATGCAATGCTACCAGGTGGGCAGGAGAGGCTGGCAATAGGTTAAAGGCAGCAGTGTCAGGGAGGCCTGTGGTGCCTAGCAACAATCGGAGCGTGTCTGGGACCTGCTCAATGGGGTCCTGCTGGGGCCTCTGTTAAGTAGGTCCTGGGATGGGGAGGAGCGCTGGGTGGCGGGAAGCACAGCAGCAGTAATCGGCGGGAACAGGAAGCGAGCGTCGAGGCGGGCCGGCTCCAAACAGTAAAGCAAAACAGCACACAATTAAATTAAATTAAGTTAGCAGAAACCAGGACAAAAACTAGCAGCAATACAAGCCAATACAATGTTAATCCACTCTGCCAATATTAAAGAGCAACCATGCAATGCTACAAGGCGAGCAGCAGAGGGTGGCAGGGGGTTAAAGGCAGCAGAGTCAGGGAGATCTGTGGTGCCTAGCAACACGGGGAGTGTGTCTGAGACCTATTTGGTTTCCAAGTGCTTCGTATTTTAACATATGCATATGTAGGACCTGAGAGAAACGTGTCCCTAAATATAAAATTTTATTACGTGATGTAGCTGGGATTAGAATTTAGCTCCTGGCTTCTAAGCCAACGAATTAGTCAGATGTACTCCTCCTTCTCCTTGATCAATTTCAGGACATTCTGTGGTAATTTGAATAGGAAAATCCTAGCTACTCTCCCAAAAATGTAGACATATTTACATTATACGCATTTTGAGAAATTTCAATCCAACCCCAGGTGGGCATTTTTTAATCCAGCAGACAAGTCTCACCCTGGATCTAGTAGGGAATTGCTATTACACATGTAACTCAGTATCCTGATGTCAAGCTGAAGAAACAGTCAAGAAGGAAGCGAAATGTAGTGTGGAATATCCACATCAAACTCCTCTCTCAAACGCTACCATTACTCAAGAGATTGAATCCCAGTTGGTCATTTCTATGTCCAAGTCAGGCAAAGATCAAAAAAATAGCCAAGACAGATTTCTACAAATTTGTATCAATAATGTTTTGGACATGGTGGACCAATGGCCCAGAATATAGTATGTGTTTCCACTGCACAACGAAATACATCGTCCTGAAGCCAAACCATCTCTATGTGGCCTTTATGGACCTAAGGGGTGCATTTGACCTGGTCCCTAGGGACAGCCTGTGGAGGGTCCTGGAGGAATATGACATCCCAAGAGATCTCCTGAGAATTATGAGAGCCCTACATCAATACATATGCACAAGTTAGGTCGAACACGGAAGGTGACCTCACCAAAATGAGACCAGTAAATCGCGGGGTAAGACAAGGTTGCGTCTTAGCTCTCACACTGGTTAGTCTGTATATTAATGGTGTGGTTGAATGACTGAGTGATTGTAGGCACGACGCACCTAAATCTGCTAACAAAAGCACTTCCATTCTGATGATCGCAGATGATAAACTGCTACTTTCCAGAACCCCAATGGGCCTCCAGGCATTACTAGACTGCTTTCTCTCTTTCTGCATGATGCAGGGGTTGAAAATCAACCACACCAAATTTATGGCTTTGAACCCTCACCACTTGTTAAGAGGTAGGATGAAGGTGGAGAGGACCCCACTGGAGCAAGTGAATCACTTTGATTATTTGGGTGTCAGATTAGCTGACAATTTGTTATGGGCATCCTAAATTGCAAAAAAGTAGAGCTGTTTTACATCAAAGGGAATCCGCGGCAGTGAGGAAACACAAGGCCACCCATAGTGGTGTGATCACTCTGGCCTTAGAAGTCTATAGGGCAACTGTGGTGGCGGGGAATTTATACGGAGCGGAGGTTTGGGGCTACGCTGACTTGACCCCCTTAGTTCAAACTGAAAATAAGTTCTTTTGGTCACTACTCCGTCTACCGTCAAGTACTCCCTTGCTACCCCTCCGCATTGATCTAGCAATGAGCAAGATGGACCTGTTAGCTCTTCTGAAGCCACTCCTATATTGGGTACAGCTTTGGACCACACCAGAGGTGACACCCTACAAGGATGTATTAGCCAAACAAATTGCCGCAGATAAAAACGTACGCTCCCCATGGCTTAGGAAGATCAAGCACCTATGCATTGCCATTGAAATGGAGAATATATTGCACTATCCATCTGAAATGAGTAAAGCCACTGCTACCAAAATAAAGGATCTCTTCTGGGAGAAAACATTGGTTAGTCTCTGGAAAGATGCAAAAGAGAGGATCTTCTCGGAAACCTTCCTCCATCCCATATGTTTACCTTTCTTTGAGCCATATTTGGACAGAATCGAACCTTCTCAAGCCAAGAGCCTATACATTAAATTCAGGATAGGCACTCTGCCGCTAAGGTCATTGAAGGTCAGATGGGGCAAAAGTACATTGCCAACTCATAACTGCCCCTTCTGCCCATCGATTCCTGAGTCGGCAGAACACTTTCTTTTCTTCTGTCCAGATTACGTCCACCCATGTAGAAAGTGGATTAAGCCGGTGTGGAAGAACATGGGTACAATACATTATTGGGAGGCACATAGTGTCTTAAGGTGTGTCACGAAGGAGAAGATTGTGTTCACGACCTCTACGTTACTTCTCTGGGCCTGGAGACTTAGAGCTAACAGGATATCAGGAGAGTCTTGACTGCCAGGCTGATAGCTTAGGGTATCATTGGCTAACCTAATTGGGCGGGTAACTTATAATTTACATGTTCATGTCTCAGCCTAGCACATAGTGATCGATTCATCCCCCTGCATGACTTTACCAATAGAAATTATTGTAAAGCACATGCATATGTTTTTAAATTGCATGTGTAGTCTTATACTGTGAACTTTTAGAACAGTTACTGGTTTTACACTCTAACCTCTACCACTGGAACTGTGGTCTGAAGATATTGCTTAGATTCTAACCTAGGACATGGCAGACCGGAGTTGGTTTTTGACTATAGTTTTTGTCTTGCTTCTCATTCAACACTGTACACTGCTCCCTGAACAATTCGGAATTGTTCCTTTGTTTTAAATATGATGTATGACAATGTAGTATATTTTGTCTATGTTTTACTTGTAACTTTTACGGCCTATGGCTGAAATAAAGTTTTGTACTACTACTATAAGATCTGTTTGAAGAAGTAAAAGGGAGTTGGGGGCGAAGTTCTTTCTCATTGGGGTAATAGGTATGAACAGCAATCTGGTTCTTGGAAAATCCATGGCGGCTTTTGCAGTGAACACTGTAAGTTGTTTATCTTCATCAGGAGGGCCAATATAACAGCAGCCCTTTAATAAACAAGTCGAGAGGTCCCTCAAGGAACTTGGTGAGCACAACGGCCTCGTTTTGGTCTTTCTGTCAGGCATAGTATCTTTGCTGACTCATGAGATCGCCGAGCAAGTGAGCAGGGGCGGCTCCTCTGCTAAGGCGGAGGAAAGTCGCCCCACTGCCTTTAAGCACGGCAAAAAAGGAAGAAAACAAATGATAATAATGAGATGTTATCAATTTATTTCTCTGTGCTGGGGCAGTTTTGTGGGGCAGGGCTAGGCTGCACAGGGGGAAGGAGTAGTGGCACCCTTGTAAGTGCTCATGAATGTTTGGCCAGCCTTCTGGGGCTGGCCAAACATTCATGCGCACTTCGCATGTTCTCCACCCAGGCTGCATTACAGCCTGGGTGGAGAACATGCCCAGGCTTCCATTCCCCATCTGAGCGCTGAACCACGGCGCTCAGACCAATGGCTCAGGGGAGCCTGGATGCTTACCAATCACATCGCTGCATTGCAGTGTTGTGATTGGCTTAGGTGAGCCTATCCTGCTTCCTGCTCCTAAATAAGCCAGGAAGAGGACGGAAGAGAGGCGGCGGCTGGCTAGTTTTTGTATTTTCTTCCCCCTTTCCCCACACCCTGCCCCCCTCCCCGCCCCACTACTGATTCGCAGGAGCAGCCGTGACTGAAAGTGAGGTATGCCAGAAAGAAATCCTCAGCCTCCTCACCGCCGCTGATATAGCTCAGTTCATCACACTGCCAACCTATGCCAAGGAGAACATAAAGTACCTTGAATTTACCTGTAATACCAATTTCACATGCCACTTACTGCAACATGTATACCGGATGGCCCACGCTGTCATTGCTGTTCAACAGCCAAATCTCTCAAAGACGATGACCAGATTTCCAAGCACGTCTTGACTGATGCCCTACATGACTGCCTGGTATCCTTGGCAGCCACCCCTGAGACCCAAACACCAAACTCTAGACTCTACTAAACTTCAGTTAGAGCCACTCAAGTCCTCTTTTGTGAAAACCAAGCCCTCACCACAGTGTAGCCAAGATCTAATTGACATCAAATGAGCCATGAAATGTCAGGAAAGGATGGGGTGATGAGCACAGACTCAAGAAAACCTGAAAACAATAAAAACGGCTCAGTGTTAGTGAAAGGTAACGCACCATATATACAAAGGGCCTGATTTATAATAAGGTGGACGGCTGTCCTATGCCAGGGTGCCGGTGTAAATTACTCCATCACCCTGACAGAAGTGTCGCCCACCAAATTATGAAATGTTCGCTGGCCTAGTGGCCATTTTAAGCATTGACAGGAACTGCCATCATGGCGGTTCCTGCCAATACATTGTAAGTTTGCCGTACGGCTCCGCCAACTCCCATGGCGAGAGAGGCATTGAGCACTTTTCAATGTCCCTTACTGCTAGGTTTTTCCTGGTGGTGACGGGCATTGAAAAGCAGCTGTATGTCCGTCTATCTAAATTACGCGGATGGACATATAGCAAAACCTCCGACAGCCCGTGCTCCATGGGAGAAGTCAAATTGGCCTGCCAAATTGGGTGGGCAAACCATAGTCTAAGCAGGGAGAAAACTCTGTCACCCCTGCTACGGAGTTCCCTCTCCACCAAGATATAAATCAGGCCCGAGGACTGTCTCCTACATTGGTGTGCTGACTGGTGGTGTCTTCCCGCTGCAACTAACTTTCATTGCTGAACAAATCCTGTTCCCTGCTTTATTCCACTGGCCGAGAGCATGGTGACCGCATGAGAGCTTCTGCTGCCCAGATCATTTTGCTTGGCAACTTTTTCTGTGATCAAGCGAGGGAGTGGCGGCCTTCAGTGTCTCCCCCTATCTCCATCTCTATTTCCATGAAGAGGGTTTTGGGGTGCCTCCAGGGCACAAAACTGGACCCAGATGATCGGGATGCGGCCTGGCTAACCAGAGTTATGCTTGGTTATTAATCAAGCCAAGGTGTCAGATGAAGTGGAAAGCCTGGCAAGGATGAGACTGGCTGAGTAACAACTGATCTGCCTGTGCTGTGTGAACCATGGCATATAGGCAGTGGCCAGCTGTCCAAGCCGCTACTGGAGTTGTACTCCAAGAGTGGGGATTCGTCTGGGACCACGCGATGGCCTCTACGAGGGTGACTGTGTGAGACCCATAGGAGAGAAGACTGGCCTGCAAAGGGAGAGGCACTACGATACTTCTCTCATCACAGATAATAGATTTTGTGCTCTCCCTAAAGGACCCATAGTCTGAATATCACTAGGAAGTATGAGAGGGTGCGCTCAAGCAGATGGTGACACCCGGGGGGAGATATTGCTAGGACTAAATGGTGTAATACTAAAAGGCCGCGAAATTGACGATTTGGCTTAGTGACCCATGGCCCAGATAACACTCTCTGGGGTACTCTACCACTCTCCATCACCAGATGAGAATGGCAATCCCCTCGACTGACTCTATGATACAGTTACGGGTCAAGAAACCCCAGGATGGTGAATGTGTTGGTGACCCATTCATTGAAACTACCATCTGTAACCAGTGTACTAGCTCCTGTACAAAAGGAGACACCACTATTGAATGACAGTCATGAAAAGGGACACAAATATAAAATCCCAGCAATGAAGTAGAGTGGATATGCGTTAGCCAGTAAAGGACCTCAACCTTCGCTCCAGGCGCTAAGGGTGCCAAGAAAGCATAAGAGAACATAACATGGACTGCTGGCTGTAGCTATAATCTTGCTGTTGGCTAGCTTTAAGAAATTATCTGAGGAGATGGGAACAGTGGACAAAAGGACAAAACAAGCATTAAATGAAATAAAAGACTGTGTATCCTCGTTCCCCCGCACCCTCTTTCTGCACAACCCACTGGAAACCACCATCATGTACAGAGCTATGTTACTTTCCAGCTAGGTTTAGTCTATATAATTCACAAACGTACACACACCTGTGTCTTTAGGAGAATTACAATTTTCATTCATGACAAGCCACGAAAAACGGTATTTTAATCGCTTTCATAGGCATGAGCATGCTTATAGCAGTGACTAATAACAGGGGCATACAAACTGCTACTAAATCTAGAAAACGTAAAAGAGTGATACTTGTAGGAGGTTAGTTTGTAGAGTTCTGGAGTTACTTCATCTCATGCTTGAGTACCAATTCTAATTGTTGCTGTGTTCTTTGTATACTGGTATTGGTAGCATTAGCTGGTCCCATTGTAAAGTCTGAGTCCCTAAAACGCAAACAGCAAAAACGGGACTGGATGAGGCAACTGGATATCTTCGAGTTAGTCTGATTGTTCAAATCCACAAAGGTTCCAAGCCTGTCCAGAGGAGTCAAAAGTAGCCACATTGCGTTACCAATGGCTAACCATAAATGACATGCTTGCCTTTTTGTCATAAGGGATAAAACCTGCCAACTCGCTCTAACCCCTCTTTCACATTGGCCGAGTATTCTTCTCAAGTGCGCAAACTTGGTGAGGACTTGTCTTGGAGGAGTTTCTCAGCATTTTGCAGAGCCAGATATTTAAACACAGCACAAAGATTTCTTGAAAATAGGCTTTCTCTTTATAATGGAACAATAAGGAAAAGTGCATTCCTTAATTATATAGCTGTCAAGGGGCCACCTGTCAATTGTAACACCTTCTTCGGGCTTGGCTTTTATCCAAGAACACTTTGCTTAGAACGACTTGAAGACGTTTGGGTTTTCCCATTGGATGAAGGGGTCTAAATGTCCCAGCATGCAATTTTCCGTTGGCTAAAAACACCAGCCAAGACTGGATGTAGGTGTCACTCATACCATGGGGCCAGTCTGCGCTGTTACCGCTATCATTTGGCCAATCAATGCCATGAAAGTAACTTTCAGTCAGTTGTGTTTTTTCCACCAACGTCCCTACACATGCTGAGACATGTATACCAACATCGGAGAAAAGTGAAGCTACAAATCAAAGCATGCTACGGTTATCAGCATAATAAAGAAAGGATTGTATATCACTACCATGACATGGATGTAGTAGAATACTTTGTAAAATGGCGGCCACTAAGATTACAGTTCACAGATTCATCTGAATCAACCTTCTGCTTTTGGGGAAGCTACAGTTTCACAGTAAACGACTGAACTGGAAGTGAATTAATAACCCGGAAAGCCTTGCAGGTCCTGCACGAGTTACTAAATGACAACACTACACTGCAATGATGTTTGATAATGAAACAATATGTTACTGAGGTCTACGCTGCCAAAAATTGGTGAGAGCTCACTTATTTATTTCATGATAAAATCCGGTAGGAACCCAGAAAACCATTGCCTCTGATACGTACCACGTCACGTGATGTAATTCCTGGTAATGTCATCATTGGTCCTGTAAGATAGCACAGTAGAATAATGCATCCACTGCAAAGATCTGTGAGTTACCTGAAGGTCACAGTGTAGAATCCCAGTGTAATTGCTCAGCCTTTCACCTTCTGAGGTTGATAATCTGAATATCATTGACTTGAGTAATAATTAACCTGTTACCAGTGCCTGAAATAAGGAGTACTGGTATGGTGCGCTAGTTAGGTGCAGTTATTAAATAGTGTCATGTCTTTTCTGGTGAAGTCAATCTTAAGCTAATTATTGGTTTAGAAGTTAAAAAAAATTCGACCTATTTTTGGTTCCAGAATATGGTCTAGTACGAAGTGGGATAAAACGCCCCATATCCTAGGCACCCCTGGACACAAACCACTAAAAGGTTGCGCACAGGAAGAGAATCTTCAATTCTAGGCAGAAGGGCATACGTGAAGAGTGATTGGCTAAAGGATCAAACAGGACGCCCTAAGGGAACTGGAAGATTTTCAAAGTCAGGAGCTTATGAAAAGCTGAATGGCTGAAGTTGAGTCAGTCACATAACAAGCAAGGTCTCTAGGGCTATCATAATGAGCACCGGACACCATAGCTGCCACTTGTCCTTCTATTAGACACCATGAGCCAGGCCTGGATTTTCAGCCAGTTTATTTAGTATTCCAGTGGTAGCTTTGCTCTGTGGCTGGGAGTCACACTGTATTGGGTTATGGGATTCAGAATGCCGAACTATCCTGCCTGGAATGCCTGTTTTTGTGTTCAGTAGTTGGGAATATTGCTCTCTGTTGAGTTGTGTGGCTGGGACTGCCAGAGTGCCTTCGTTCTGAGATAGAGGCACAGATGAGTGTGGAGTTCTCTGTGGGAATGCTAGTGTGTGTTCTAGGAATACCATTGTGTAGGGGGTCTGTATCTGTTTGCTTCTTGAAGCTTTGGCTTGTAACAGGCAGCAACCTTGCAGATCTGAGGGTGCGCATGTTCTGGATAATGCACCTCTGAATGCCGGCGTGCGTTGGGCTCTATCGCTTAGAATAATGGTGGGTTGGATTCTAAAACTAGGGATGCTGGGGTATGTCAAGCTCACTCCTAAACCTTGAATGCATTTCATGTATGGAATTATGCCTGGTGCAGGGAAGTAGAGACATGTTCTACAGGGTCTATTTTAATCTAACCTTATCAATGCCTCAATCTACTTTCCCAGCAGTCACTACGGATAAAATAGGTTCACAGTTTCGCATGGCTAATGTCACATGACAGAAGAAAATGAAAAAATGGAAACAGTGTCACCTAAATTCAGTGCAATATGTGTGCCATCCATGCAGTCTCTTCCATTGAGATGCCACTCTCTGTGGTTCAATCATTAATGCGTCACTTTCTGCGCTCCACCTGCCACGTGATACTTTGTGCTTACAACTCATTCACACATCACTTCCTTTGCTGTATTATTCTGCTCCCGCCACCTAAGCTTCACCCAATGAGATGTCGGAGCTTGGCGTTCAGCTCCCTCTCTTTGGCCAGCAGGTCAGCACT
This sequence comes from Calotriton arnoldi, assembly GCA_963921515.1. Classification (NCBI taxonomy): domain Eukaryota; kingdom Metazoa; phylum Chordata; class Amphibia; order Caudata; family Salamandridae; genus Calotriton; species Calotriton arnoldi. The sequence goes on along the minus strand of CAWUFW010006086.1, from coordinate 455,122 downwards.
GTGTCTTTTGAATGCCTCAAACTCTTTCTGAAGGCTCTGCTGATGCTCTTCAGATACCTCCAGCTGTCTTCTCAGCGTCTGCACTTTCAGATTGATGTCCAACTCCGCCAACCCTCGATGGTAGCGCTCTTCGGCACTACGTCGGCCCTGCTCTGCTGCCTGAAGTTGCTCTTCCAGCTGCGCTAGCTCCCGCTGTTTGTCCTGGATTACCTTGCCCCTCTGCATGGAAAGCTGGAGCAGCTCCTGTTTCTCAGTGTTCAAGGCCTCCAGTTGGCCTTCTGCAGCTCTGAACGCTTTCTCCACACTCACCAGCTTTGTCTTAGTCTGCTGGCTTTCCTGTAGTGCTTGCTGCAATTCGCCATTCACGGCTTGCAGTTCCAGAGAGTGAGAGAGCTCTTTTTGCCTCTGTTTTTCTAGAAGCTCTTCTTCTCGGGTCTGCAGGGCAGCCATTTTGTCTGACGACTCCCGCTTGAGTGAAGCCAGCTCCTCGACCAAGCGGTCCACTTCTTTTGCCAACTCTTGTATCTTCTCATCCTTCTCTTTTAGAGCATCATTAAAGAGGGCCTCGTTCTCCTGTCGCAACTTTGCATTTTCCTGACGCAGCTCCTCGTTTTGGGCCTTGTACTCATCTTTGAACCGGATCATCTGCTGGTGATTAGAGGCCAGATCTGTAAAGCGGCGCTCAAGTAGCTCCGCCCTGCGGCCTTCCCGCTTTAGCTGCCCAGCAGCATCCTCCTGCGCTGCCTCTAGCTCCGTGTTGATGGTCTCTAGTGCCTGGCAGCGCAGTAGCGTCTCATCAGCCCTCCGTTTCAAGGCGCATATGAGCTGCGACTGCTCATCAATGCGGGATCGAAGCATTGCATTCTGGGTCTTGTCGTCCAGTGTGAAGCTGTGGAGTTTCTGCAAGGTGTCCTTTAGGTCGCCCATGTCCCCCATGACTGAAGATTGCTTCTGGGCCTTTACAGTGCTTGAAGGAGAAAAACTAGAAGTGGAGGCACTGACAGCTTCACCGGGCCTGCCTTCCTATGATGAGTCCCACAGGGATTCTGTAAAAGTTATAAAGATACAATTTCTTGGGAAATAGATGAAGTGCTGCTATAGTTCTTTTAGGAGTACCGCCAACCTGCTGAGAAGGGCCATTACTCTTCTCGAAATGTACAACAGACTGGGGAGTATACTACTATAAAAATAAAAATGTTGCTGCTAAGAAGCATTGGCAAAAATACTTCAATACTGAAGAATACAGGGCGAGTCCTGTCAAAAATATCACCTTGGTGCTGAGTAGCAAAAAATACCACAATCCTCAGAAGTGCCAATGTTGTGCCACCGAACGTGTCACTCTTCGTCGAAGTTCCATAGATAGTACCACCGTGTCAAAGAGGCAATATTGTCTCATCGAAAACACCACAATCCTCGGAATAGCCAAGATCGGTAATCAAAAGAGCCACAGTCCTGAAATGTTCCAAAATTCCCCTATCGATCGCTACTGCTGTTCCATCAAAGGCACCGGCAAGCCCGGCTCGGATCCGGTTTTAATGATCCACTGGAAAAAATATAAAGTTCTAGTTCTCCAATCCAGTGACTTCCTGCCCACCTGAAGCTTTGGTTCGTTGATGTCCGTCCGGGAGATGTCAAGAAGTCGCTCTGGTGTGCCCCACGTCTGTTGTCCATTGAGTTAAATCGTTCCCTGGGATCGGCTGTCAAAGAGCCCATGAAACCAGCTGTGCCACGCTGACGTACTAGGCTAAACTTGCAGCACTGACACTACGTCTTGAGCCCTGGCGGGCTCGGGGTCATGTAGTTTGGGACTGCAAGCTCTGCCGTGCGTGCCCTCGGCCATGAGGACCCAGACACCCCAAGGCCTGCCGTGCCCTCGCGCCCTTGGCCTCCAGCTGCAATCTCTGCCGTCCTCTCGGCCCTGCGCTCAGTGCGATGCTGTGGTTTCACCGCCGTGTGTACACTTGGTTCTGGTTGCTAGGGGCGGAAGGCACTGACGCCTTCGGCCACGGCAACGGCACTTTCCTCTGGTGCCCTCTGATTGGGCGGATTGCCGTTGTTACGGGACACCAATGGCGAGCGGGCTCTTTCACAAACTCTTCTGCAAACTCGGTCCTTCTTCACCCCGGATGAGTACAGTATCAGTCCAGTTGTTCCATATGAATGCAGGCTTGAGAAGCTCGTTCACACCTCAGCAGTCAAGACTCTTATATCTGTGCTGGTCTCAGGACTGAAAAAATCAAATCTGGCAGGAGACAAAACCTGCACATTAAAGACGGGACTGCCATCCGCGGGCTTCTACATAATACATGGGATCCTGCAATCCCTGTACAATGTCCCTAATTCCAGACGATTTGTGATCAGGATCGTTGCTTAGTCAGTGAGATTGGATGGGGGTGTGTGCTTCAAATTTCCCAACAATCACTCTGACATATCCTTGAAAAATACATTATTTGAGAAGGAGAGCAGGAGGGGGCTTAAGGGGCAGTGGAAAGGGAGAACAGTGCGAATTGTTAGAGCTGCTTAAAAGACAATGGGCCATATGTATCAAAGTTTGTGTTTGCGATTCTCAAATAGCGAATTATTGAGAATCGCTATTTGAGAATCGCAAACGAGATGTATGTAGGATTCGCAAGAAAATTTGCGAATCCTACATATTCCTTAATTGCGATTCGCAAATTGCGAATCGCAGTTAAGGAAACCCTCCCCATTCATTCCTATGGGCCTAGAGGCCCATAGGAATGAATGGGAGGACATTCTCAATTTGTGATTAGCAATTAGAGAATCGCAAATTGAGAATGCAATTTCAAGGTTGCAAGGGTGTCCAAAGGACACCCTGTTGCACCCCTGAAATGAGCATGGGTGCACATGTGGCACACATACATGCCCTAAGGGCATGTATGTGCGCCACATGCCACTTTGAAAAATGCAAAAATGCATTTCTCAAAGAAATCGCAAGTTACCACCAACCTGTAGTTGGTGGTAATTTGCGATTCCTTAAGCCATAATCGCACAACTTAGGTGCTTCATACATTTCATTTAAGGAATCGCAATTTGCGATTCCTTAAATGCATTCGCAAAATAGAGAATTGCAATTTTTGCGATTCTCTATTTTGCGAATGCCTTTTGGGATGATACATCCCAAAAGGCTTGTTCCCGTTCGCAAACGGGCCGATTCTGAGAATCGTCCCGTTTGCGAACGGGAAATGGGCTTGATACATATGGCCCTATATGATGTAAAATAAGCAACAGTTTTAAGAACTTCAAAACAGAGGAGAGAAGAGAGTATGTGTGTGTGTGTGTGTGTGTTTTCTGTGTGCATTTAAAAATCTTAGGTGAAATCTGACAGCCACCTCACCATACTCGACTGACAGCACCTGTACCCAACTATTTACAAGAGAATTCATTTATTAGGGGGGTGTAACACCCCAAATGACCCCCTGCCTGAAGATACTCCCTTGCTTGTGATGTTTCAAGTCGCCTGTAATCAACTGTCAAGTCCAATAAAAAAAGTACGGGAACTGCGCTCGTGAGTGAAAAGGGGGCAGCGTCAGTGAGTCTGGGGGCTGGGTCAAAGGTGTGACTAAAAAGGACAAATTATTCTGTAACTAGTTTGTTGGTCTTTAACCTTCAGGTAATTGCATTGTAAAGCATGCACTTTAAATTAAAATAGAAATGCAATTTAAACTAATCAGTGGAAAATTAACTATTTTACACGATGCTATGGTGGTTAATTCAATCACTGCAGATGTCTGTATGTGTGACCAGAGAGCCACAGAATTTAATCCTGGTTGGTGCAGTGGGGAATAGTGACGTATATTTTTAGTGCCACAAATTCCCAGCCTCTCACAGAAAGCACTGTGTAAGCCATTATTTCAAGGTTGCATTGCACACACTATAAGACAGGCTGCCACAAAATGCACAAAAACATTTAATATAAAAAGTGCTTCCAAATGAAAGATTTTAGTAATACGCAGACTGTACTTAGTGTAAACATTTTTTATTGCAGTCAATTAAAAGCACATAGTCCACATCTTCGCTAGCAACACCCTTACAATACCTCTCAAAAAGAGTTAATCTTTGTCATCAGGAAGCTTCGAGTGAATTCAATCAATTAAAGCCAATGCCATCTTCCAAGCAGCATTTACATTAATAGATTAGTTAACTGCACACATTTACATTTCTTTCAGGGAGCAGGCACCCTGGCAAGAAGGTTTGCCTCTTGTTTAGCTGTCTCCCTGCCTTCCAAGCACAGTAGACTCCTTCCTTTCCACTTCAGATGAGGAATCTGACCTGTTGGAATTAACTGTCCTGCAACTGTTGTCTTTTGATAAAAAAAGTAGGGAAACTGTTTTTGTTAAATCAAAAAAGTATGGGCACACCGGGCCCGCAAATGCCACCCACTATGACCTCTGTCTGTAATAAAGAAACAATATACCTGCTCAACTTTAAGAAATTATTAATGTTGAGTTCTGACATCACAATGGCTTTTGCTACAGCCAGCAGCCAGGGTGAAAGGCGGGATATGGAGCATTACAGCTCATTTTTCCTTTTTCTGAAATGTTTCTATTAAAAGAAATAGTGGTCAGCAGAAAGGAGATATTTATGGCAACATGTTTGGTTTTTCCATGCTATGGGTCACTGAAGGAAGATTGAATATCTGCATGTTTCTATGCAATCTAAGCTACAGTATTTTTTAACCTGACGACTGATTCTAATATCCTTTTAAAACATTCCTAACTGCTTTTTGGAGTGTTTAATGTCTCAATAAAGATTCTGTTTTTACTCTTCTTATCTGCAATGAACACAAAAGAGCAATACACTAAGGATTTAAGAGGTTTATGGGAAGCGTGATGGTGTGATCATGCATGATAAGCAGTGCTTTAAATGGGAAAAAATAAGTGCAGGTACTCATCAAATTGAGCTAGGGGCGTGGCTAGTGGGCGGGGTTAGAGGCGGAGCGAGACATGATGATACAAAAACACTTCTATTGAGGTATTCATTTTGCCCTTGCATTTCCTGGATAGTGATCTCAAACTTTCCATATGTGCAGATTAATAGCTAAAACCCTGAATGTGCCAAGCCATCAACAGTACTTTTAGCACTTTCAGGCTAATAATCAATGTGCTCTAGGGCGAGAGAGACTCTGCCACTAACATCGGTTGCGGGACAGAACGAAACATGTGAGAAATGTATCAATCTAAACAAAATGTGTTAACTCGTTACACAAAATGAAGGCCAAACGCCAAATGTTCATGTTTCCTTGTTTTGTAATATTTACAGCTTCTTAATATAATAATTCTAATGTTCCTACTTGCTTGCATTTGGCGCAATCCTTATATATTCAAGAGAGCACACACACAAACAAGCATTCCTCACATTTCTTTTCAAATATGTCCTGATTCTGTTCCTCTCAAACATACACTATCTGTCTTCACATCTCAAACCTCGTGATCCCTCCCACACTCACCTCTCTCCCGTTTGTAGCTAATTCTGTCCCCTATTGTATCCTATCACTGTCTCTACCATCACTCTTTCTATTTCTAATCTGCCCTCTCCGCTCCTCTCTACCTCTTTCTGTAACCTGTCTGGATCTCTTACATATCTATATCTGCGTTTACCCCTTCAGCCTCTCTATATTTCCATACTTTAAACTGTCTACTCCTTCCCCCTCACTCTTCACCTTCACTCACCCCCATTTTCCCTCCTCTCCCCTCGGCAGAAAGCCCCACAGCCGTAGAGCTTGCAGTGGCAGACAGTGAGCACTGCAGGGTCCCGAGCATATGCAGAGGCCAGCAGGGTAGAGGTCAGGGGAAGAACAATACTGGCCTCCAAAGGAAAGGTCAGTTGACCTCCTCCCACCTCACCTGGGCACCAGGGAGCCCACCACCTCATCCCCGCCCATCATGGACTCAATGTCTCAGCAGGCTGGCGGGTGGGGGGTGGATTTGCAGGGGCAAGTGAGAGAGGAGAAAGACAATCAGACCCCACTGGGAGGCCAATGGGTGAAAATGGTCCTTTGTACCTGCGTCCTCCACGGCAAACACTAACAACACGACCCAGCGGCAGGCCTCCAATTGGCCGTTCAGGCCCCATCAGGCAGCTTGCCAGTTGCCACAACTGAATAATACAGACAGACGGCAACGGGCAACATGCCAAAAAACCGTCACTCAGCTGGCCCTCGGGCACCAGTCCAGTGCCCACCTTATCAGTCAGAACCTGAGTACGGGTACTCTCCTTGACAGTGGAGAAGTGCCGGTACTCGGCTTGGTAAAAATAAAAAGTGCCGGTACTCAGTACCGGCGAGTACCGGCCCATTTAAAGCACTGATAATAAGTAATAACATGCCCTCAGCCATAAATTTAAAGAATATTGCAAGCCACCTCAAAGTTCCATGATATTATAAAGGAACTCATCCTTCTGCCTCATTCCTCTATATCATGGGTACTCGCAAACATTTTACCAGGGGCCAAAAAGTTTGGTCTGTGGCGTGATGGAGGGCCGCATTGATGCCAGCAAAGTGGGAGTATGGAAGGGGGAGGGGGTATAAGGTAGGAGTAGGGGAAACAAAGCATGTACATAGAGTGGATAGTGAATCGTGGAATTATTTTGAGGATATAATTCCATAGCAACCTCTGAATTAAACCCTCAGTGTCTAGAAGAGGCATAGATCTGACAATGCTATCTTATGCTGTTTCTGAGTCGCTCTCCATCCACTGCACACTGGTCTAAGCCTTCTCTGCTTGCTATTTCTACCTTTGATGAGTCAAGTGTACCATGGAAATAACTTGATTATTGAGTTGCATTCAGATAGAATCTTAAGCCTCCCAGTCTTACTCTGTCTTTAGTCTCTTACCTGTAAACATTGGGAGTGCTTAGAAACAGGCTCAGTTGAGGTAGAGAGTTCTATAAAACAAGATCCTTGACAAAGAACCCCTGACAGAGTGTACAACACACTGAGGTGGGCTATCACAAACACTCAACCTCCACTGCCTGGCATGGGACAGTGGAAAGGTTTTAGCCACCATGAAACTAGGAGACTTGACATTTAATCCTGGCTTTATCATTTCACCGAAATTTGCGGGTTGCAAACTCTGGGCCTTATTTACAAGAACTGACGCATCGCTGCGTTGCGTTATCGATGCGTCAAAATGAGTTACAAAACGCTTTCACTTTTAAACGCCATGGATGCGCCATATTTATGGTATGGCGCACCATAGCGTAAGGATCAGGCAGCGTCCCCGAAAAATTTACGCTGCCACTGGTGTGTTTTCACAGCGGAAACTGATGCATCGGGAGGAAAACTGACATAAGGCTGGTTAGCGGCACCTAAAGCAACGCTAACCACTCTAGCATCACTTTTCATTGTGTCAAGTGTTAAAAAACTGTAAAAAATTGCACTTCACGAAAAATAACATTGGCACACTTCACAGAAGGCAGCCATGGAGCGGGGAGAACAGGGCAGCAGCCAGGACTACAACCCCAAACAACCCCAGCACCAGCCTGGATGTCCAGACAGACTCCCAGGGGAAGAAGAAGTGCAACTTCGGTGAGAAGGAGAATGAAATCTTGATCACTGAGGTGACAGAGCACCAACATCAGCTCTTTATCACCTAAAAATTGCCATTTGGAACGAAAGAGGCCATTTGGCAGTCCATCGTGGCCAAGATCAACAGCGTGGTACAAGCCAAAAGGACAGACACCGACTGCAAGAAATGTTGGCACAACTGTAAGCGCAGGACGAAGGAGAAACTGGCCAACAACCTGAAGGCAGCTATGCAGACCGGAGGTAGAACCCCAGTGCCACAGGAGGAGCTGGATGCCTAGGAGGAGTGGGTGGCAGCTGTTATTCCAGAGGAGTTGGTGGTAGGAGTTCCGGGACAAGACAGTGCAGCCCATGAGGGACAACAAAACCTACAGGGTAAGTCGCAACAAGGGGCAATGTGGGAATAAAGGTCATGTTGTGCAGTGCAGCTAGCTAGTTCTCAGCGCTCCACTGCTCTGTGTGCAGGGCAAAGGGCAGGAATCTGAGTCATGTACTGTTAACCCCTTTGGTGCTTGCGTCGGCCAATGGCCGACGCAAGCACTACCTCCCTGGTGCGGCGCACGTCCATTGGCCGTCACCAGGGAGGGCCCCCTTTAAACCTCCGGTGCATCGCACCGGAGATTGTTTTTTTATTCCCCCTGGGGGAGACGTGGAAGGCTTTCCGCGTCTCCCCCGCCCCCTCCCGCCCATCTGTGACGTCAGCGCGCCGCGGGCGCCTGCAGCGTCACTGATTTCCCCACCGGAGCCGAGGACAGCAGCAGGTAAGGCCGCGCTCGACTCCGATGGGGAAATCCGGCCAGACGGCCTCCCCAGCTTTCAGGGAGGCCTCGTTTGAAAGGGAGGGTCTCCCCTTTCAAACGAGGCCTTCCTGAAGGGTTTCCTGGCCGTGGATCGCGGCAGCGCTGCGATCCACGGCCAGGAAACCCCACTAGACACCAGGGATGTCTTTGGGGGGTCGGCCCTCGTGGTAATGGGTCGGCCCCCCCGGGGGCATATTTATTTTATTTTTTAAAGTTGGCTTTGTTTGGGGTGCGCGATCGCACCCCAAAAATGAAAAAAAAAACGAAAAAAAAAAAAAAATGGCGGCGATATTGGCAGGGGGTCGGTCCTCCTGCTCAGTGGCCGACCCCCTGTGGGGGCATATTTTTTATTTACACATGTTGGCTTTCCTTGGGGGGCATGATCGCCCCCCAAAAATGCAAAAAATAATAAAAAAAAAGTACAATGGTGGCAATTTTGGCAGGGGTTCGGTCCTCCTGCTCAGTGGCCGACCCCCTGTGGGGGCAATTTTTTTTTATACCTATGTGCTTTCCGTGGGGGCCACAATCGGCCCCCAGGGAAGCCATAGCTATAAAAAAAAAATTGAGAAAGAGAGAGATCTTTCTATATATATATATATATATATATATATATATATATATATAGAGAGAGAGAGAGTCTCTTTCTCTCTGTAGATGATATATGTATATATATGTATCTATATACATATGTATGTGTATATAGATACATATATATACATAAGTCTAAAGAGTGAATGATATATATATGTATCTATATACATATACATATATATGTATAGATATATGTATATAGATGTATATAAATATATGTAGAGATAAAATCTATGTATATATATATATATATGTGTCCGTGTCCGTGTGTGTGTGTATATATATATATATTATAGCAAAGGTATCGAATAAACGTCAAGACTGAATGGCAATGCTACCCTTGTGTCGGTGACCGATTCTTATGAAGATTTCGGAAATGGTTTATATATATATGTGATCAAGGACACAGTCGGTGTCCGAAACGCGTCTGAGGCTGCACCTTTCTTTTGTAATAAAGCACGCATTTTGGCTACAGCTTAATCTTGAGTCCGTGGTCCCATGTGTGCGCGCTCGCACGGGGATACTGTCAGTTGCTATATATATATATATATATATATATATATATATATATATATATATGCTCCTTGATGCACAGTGAACGGCGCACTTGCGGACGGGTGCTTCACAAACGCGGGGGTGCGCCCGCGATATTTATCCAGGCTCTGTTTCCTTGTTTCCCAAAAAGAAAAACAGCACTCGCGGGGCAGTTGCTAGAGTTTATTGGCCCACGCGAGTGCTGTTTTTCGTTTTGGGAAACAAGGAAACGGAGCTTGGATATATATATATATATATATATAGATATATATATATATATATTCAGAAACACAAAGGATGCCGCACTCCAGAGATTGGTTTCAGAGTTGCTTTATTTTCACCACGACTGGTGGTAGTGGTGGTGAAAATAAAGCAACTCTGAAACCGGTCTTGGAGTGCGGCATCCTTTGTGTTTCTGAATTTAAATATCGGGTAAGGATTCTACCCGTTGCTGCCTGCACCAGGTATTGAGCGCTCTGACATTGGGAATTAATTGATATATATATATATATATATATATATATATATATATATATATATATATATATATATATATATATATATATATATATATTTATTTATTTACAGAGATATTTCTCAGTGCTGAAATTATGAGACTGTGAAAGAACTATAATGAGTCTCTTTGAAGTTACCTGAAAGGCAGTAAAGTGTGGTACTGCTGCAGAGTACAAAAAAAATTCTGCTAGATAGAGATATCTGACTTTTGTGTAGTGGCAGTTTTGACGCCATAAAGGGTATGCTGAAACGAACAGATCGGTATTATGTAGACAGCTAAGTGGATTAGTAAAGCCACAAAGTAGAAACACTTTGTAACAGACTAAATGTATGTGAGAGAGGGGCTATGGAGAGATGAGGGGCACGTTTGCAAGGATGGTAGTGGGCGCATCAAAGGAGGTCATAGTGTGCAATTGTAAAGCACACGTTCACCCGTAGGCATCTTGGCACCAAAATGATGGTTGCAATGGCTCCCACCAGCGCTAAAAGGCTGCGATGATGGGTATGTGGCAAGGTAAAGTAATACTGTGTCTTTTTTCTCTCTTTCTTAGTCTTTTTGGAGAGCGTACAGAGTTCGCAAAGGTAAGGTGACTTCGTCATTATTGACTTAAACACTTCACTCACGCGCACACACCCACCTACACTTTAAAACCAACAACCTATCTGCCTTCTACGTAGGATTGTGTTTTAAAAGGATAGTTTAGGCACTAGCAGAGATGGCATATCGTTGGATGGATGCTGCCCAGGCCCTAAATCTGGTTCTGGAGTCCAGCTCTGAGGCAGGATCAGAGACTGAGACAGCAGATACTGAGACAGCATCTGAGGGAGAGGACAATGGAGCCGAATCTGGGAGTGACTTTTCAGTCGGCGCAGTTCCATCCGATGACTCATCGTCCAGCGATTCTGAAGGAGACGATGTCAGTCGTGCTGTCCCTTTGCCAGCACAGTCTGTGCAGCAGGACACCCGTAACAGGTTAGAGCAACCCAGAGTGCAGGCACGTGCGGCCGCAAGCACAGACGGAGTGCTGTCTTGGCAGCCTCCCAATTTAGTTCAGCCCCAAATTCCGCCTTTCACTGGTGACGCTGGATGTAAAGTAGATACGGCAAATTTTTTGCCAATTGACTACTTCCATCTCTTTTTTGGTGTTGACTTCCTAGACGAAATTGTGCAGCAAACAAATTTGCGTGCCGAACAATTTCTGAGGGAGCAAGGAGGCACTCTTGGGCCTCATTCTAGGGCGCGCAAGTGGACTCCCACTTCACTAGGGGAGTTGAAGATATTTTTGGGCCTCACACTTAAAATGGGGGTAGTGCATAAACCAACCTTGCTATCCTACTGGTCTACTCGCACGGTTTGGTTAACCCCCATCTTTGCACCATACATGAGCAGAGATCGTTTTTGCTATTGCAGCGCATGCTGCATTTCAATGACAATTCTGCTGCATTGCCCCGGGACCATCCAGACTATGACAGGTTGTTCAAAATTCGGCCTGTCGTGGAACATTTGTCTGCCAGGTTTCCAGAGGTTTATACTCCTGGAAAGAATGAAGCCATTGATGAGTCCTTGATCTTGTATAAAGGGCGGCTGCTGTTTAGGCAGTACATTCCGAGCAAACGCGCTCGCTATGGCATCAAGCTGTACATGCTGTGTGAGAGCTCGACTGGCTATGTGTACAGCTTGAGAGTGTATACAGGGAAGGACACAACTCTTAACCCTGTAGGTTGCCCTCCCATGCTAGGGATCACAGGAAAGATTGTATGGGAGCTTGTCCAGCCACTTCTTCACAAAGGTTATAACCTTTATGTGGACAATTTCTATACAGGAGTAGAGCTATTCAGTGAGCTCTACAAAGCTGGCACCGTGGCTTGTGGTACAATTCGTTGTCGCCGCAAAGGATTCCCGCAGGAGCTTGTTTGCAAGAAGCTCCAGAAATCCCAGAGCACTGCGTTGCGTTCCAACGAACTGCTCGCAGTTAAGTTCTCAGATAGGCGTGATGTGTACATGCTCACTACAATTCATGCTGAGAGCACTTCCCCTGTCACGGTTTGGGGTCAGATGGCCGAAGTCCACAAGCCCACCTGTATACTTGATTACAACAAGTACATGGGCGGAGTGGACAAGAACGACCAGGTTCTTCAGCCATACAATGCGAGTCGTAAAACTCGCACTTGGTATAAGAAACTGTTTACGCACCTGATCCAGATGGCAACATACAATGCGTATGTTGTTTATTGTGAGACCACCACAGGAAGACTCATGTCTTTCCTTGACTTTCAGTTGTCTGTAATTGAAAGTCTTACTGCTACAGAAGCAGAAGCCTCCACTTCATGTGTTCTGGAGGACGTGGCAAGGCTGCAGGAGCGACACTTTGCAGATAAAATTCCTGCAACACCCAAAAAGGAGCGACCATGTCGTTGTTGTAAAGTGTGCTCGATGCAGGGAAAGAGGCAGGAGACTCGTGTTTACTGTCCCCAGTGCCCAAGTAAGCCTGCCTTCTGTTTTCCTACTTACTTTATGTTGTATCACACTAAAGCAAAATACTGGGAAATTGACTGAGGTGGAGCTGCCAATAGGATAACCTTTCAATTGGTGTGAATGGATACCTACTGTCTGTGGGCCACTCCTTCACTACGCAAGCAGCTGCAGGATATTTCTTCCTCTACTTCATGAAATCATGGACTTCTCAACACCTTTATCTGCTTTCAGAACGTGGTAGTTGTTCTGTTCGCCAATTGACAAGTGCATTATAGTCCCCACGCTGCACATACTGGTGGGCAGAACATATGCCACGTTGTCATGGAGTACCCGTGTTTCACATTCAACTGTTCTTCGTAGTTTATGATGTTCTCTTTAGGAAGTTTTTGAAAATTTCCAGCATGTTTGCCTTAGTTTCAAAGGTAGATATGCTTGCTCAGCTCGAGAAATGTTTAAGCGGCATACTCGGGCACCCCCCAACTTGCATCCACAAACTGGAAGGAGTTGGATAGAGCATTGTGAGAGCATTGATAGCTCGTGACAGAAATGTTCACTCAAGCTTCAAGTAGCTAGAGATGAAAGGCATTAGTATAGGGTCTCTTAACAATTGGACAGGGTTAGTCAGGACTCTGAGGACAGACACACGAACGGGTTAGAACAGCTTACGGTAGGTACGCTTTCCGAGGAATATTGCAAAGGTAGAAGGCAGATAGTAAAGGTAGTATAGATACACGTCCTGACTTCTTCTTCACCCATGGATTCAAATCCATTGCTGCCACACTCACACTGAATTTACTGTGGTACTTATGGGTCAATGCTGCTTGCCATGTTCATCCCCCGTTAGAACTTAGTAGATGGTCAGTTTGCTGTATGATAAGTGCATTACAGTCACTGCACATAACGGTGGATTGGACATATGCTACGCTGTCACGGACTACCCTTGTTTCACATTCATCCGTTCATAGTTTATGATGTTACCTTTTGAAAATTTCCAGCATTTTGCCTTAGTTTCAAAGGTAGATATGCTTGCTCAGCTCGAGGAATGGGCTTCACGGCATACTCGAGCACCCCCCAACTTGCATCCACAAACTGGAAGGAGTTGGATTTAGCATAGTGAGTGCACTAAAGGTGCATGAAAGACATGTCTTCCTGAGCCTCATGTGGCTGTCATGGAAGTCATTAGTATAGGTTCACTGGGCATGAGTTCGGTAACGTTCTGGAAGAAGGAGGTGGAGACTTGACAGGTGGTAGAATATAGTCAAAGTCATTATGTCTTGTGGCATATGAATGTGATGGGCCCTTGCATGGCGGCAGTATGTTTGTGTGAGTGCAAGTGATATGGTTGTTTGGGCCCGTGGTTGGCGGTACGGAAGTCTTGTGTGTGGTGTGTGAATGGCGTGTGAATGGACCATAAAGTGGTTGGTGCCGTGATGTGGCTTTATGGCTCCCCTTCAGAAGGCTTGGCTTCAATATTTATATACTTTGATAAGTATTTGTGCTTTGAAGCCAGCGTTTCTGGAGGTGCTAAAACCAACCTGTGTAAGTGGTGGATTAGCTTTATCAAATGAGTGTTAGATTTATATTTGTGTCTGTTTAATGGCCTTTTGTAAGATATTTTTTTTTCCACAATGGGTAGCAGGGGACTTTCTGCCCTAGCTCAGTCGTCACCTAGGCAAACCATTACATTTTTGAGTAGTAGACAAAGGGGGAAGTACAAGGGTGAATGACTTGCGTGGTTCTCACTGTTTTTTACCCAACATGCCCTGCTAGCCTCATATTTTGTTGAAAAAAATCACTATTTCCACACATTTTTGTGTGGGAAAGTTGTGGCATCGCCGGGCAGACATGCATTTCCTACCACCCAGTGTTCCCCAAGGTCTCCCGATAAAAATGGTACCTCACTCGTGTGGGAGGCCCAAGTACCCACGGCAGGCTAGGGCCCAAAAGGTATTGAGGCGACATTAAAATTGCCTATCACAAAACAACCTGGTTTTGCAAGGGGGGTCACCTCGGTTTTTGGCCCCGTGCTCGGTGGGCAGCTAGGGAAACCTATCAAACCCACACATTTCTGAAAACTAGACACCCGGGGGTTCCAGGGAGGTATGGCTTGCGTGGATCCCCCAACGTTTTCTTACCCAGAATCCCCTGCAAACCTCGAATTTAGGTGGAAAAATCACTTTTCCACACATTTTTGTGTGGGAAAGTTGTGGCATCGCCGGGCAGACATGCATTTCCTACCACCCAGTGTTCCCCAAGGTCTCCCGATAAAAATGGTACCTCACTCGTGTGGGAGGCCCAAGTACCCACGACAGGCTAGGGCCCAAAAGGTATTGAGGCGACATTAAAATTGCCTATCACAAAACAACCTGGTTTTGCAAGGGGGTCACCTCGGTTTTTGGCCCCGTGCTCGGTGGCCAGCTAGGGAAACCTATCAAACCCACACATTTCTGAAAACTAGACACCCGGGGGTTCCAGGGAGGTATGGCTTGCGTGGATCCCCCAACGTTTTCTTACCCAGAATCCCCTGCAAACCTCGAATTTAGGTGGAAAAATCACTTTTTCCACACATTTTTGTGTGGGAAAGTTGTGGCATCGCCGGGCAGACATGCATTTCCTACCACCCAGTGTTCCCCAAGGTCTCCCGATAAAAATGGTACCTCACTCGTGTGGGAGGCCCAAGTACCCACGACAGGCTAGGGCCCAAAAGGTATTGAGGCGACATTAAAATTGCCTATCACAAAACAACCTGGTTTTGCAAGGGGGTCACCTCGGTTTTTGGCCCCGTGCTCGGTGGCCAGCTAGGGAAACCTATCAAACCCACACATTTCTGAAAACTAGACACCCGGGGGTTCCAGGGAGGTATGGCTTGCGTGGATCCCCCAACATTTTCTTACCCAGAATCCCCTGCAAACCTCGAATTTAGGTGGAAAAATCACTTTTTCCACACATTTTTGTGTGGGAAAGTTGTGGCATCGCCGGGCAGACATGCATTTCCTACCACCCAGTGTTCCCCAAGATCTCCCGATAAAAATGGTACCTCACTCGTGTAGGAGGCCCAAGTACCCACGACAGGCTAGGGCCCAAAAGGTATTGAGGCGACATTAAAATTGCCTATCACAAAACAACCTGGTTTTGCAAGGGGGTCACCTCGGTTTTTGGCCCCGTGCTCGGTGGGCAGCTAGGGAAACCTATCAAACCCACACATTTCTGAAAACTAGACACCCGGGGGTTCCAGGGAGGTATGGCTTGCGTGGATCCCCCAACGTTTTCTTACCCAGAATCCCCTGCAAACCTCGAATTTAGGTGGAAAAATCACTTTTTCCACACATTTTTGTGTGGGAAAGTTGTGGCATCGCCGGGCAGACATGCATTTCCTACCACCCAGTGTTCCCCAAGGTCTCCCGATAAAAATGGTACCTCACTCGTGTGGGAGGCCCAAGTACCCACGACAGGCTAGGGCCCAAAAGGTATTGAGGCGACATTAAAATTGCCTATCACAAAACAACCTGGTTTTGCAAGGGGGTCACCTCGGTTTTTGGCCCCGTGCTCGGTGGGCAGCTAGGGAAACCTATCAAACCCACACATTCCTGAAAACTAGACACCCGGGGGTTCCAGGGAGGTATGGCTTGCGTGGATCCCCCAACATTTTCTTACCCAGAATCCCCTGCAAACCTCGAATTTAGGTGGAAAAATCACTTTTTCCACACATTTTTGTGTGGGAAAGTTGTGGCATCACCGGGCAGACATGCATTTCCTACCACCCAGTGTTCCCCAAGGTCTCCCGATAAAAATGGTACCTCACTCGTGTGGGAGGCCCAAGTACCCACGACAGGCTAGGGCCCAAAAGGTATTGAGGCGACATTAAAATTGCCTATCACAAAACAACCTGGTTTTGCAAGGGGGTCACCTCGGTTTTTGGCCCCGTGCTCGGTGGCCAGCTAGGGAAACCTATCAAACCCACACATTTCTGAAAACTAGACACCCGGGGGTTCCAGGGAGGTATGGCTTGCGTGGATCCCCCAACATTTTCTTACCCAGAATCCCCTGCAAACCTCGAATTTAGGTGGAAAAATCACTTTTTCCACACATTTTTGTGTGGGAAAGTTGTGGCATCGCCGGGCAGACATGCATTTCCTACCACCCAGTGTTCCCCAAGGTCTCCCGATAAAAATGGTACCTCACTCGTGTGGGAGGCCCAAGTACCCACGACAGGCTAGGGCCCAAAAGGTATTGAGGCGACATTAAAATTGCCTATCACAAAACAACCTGGTTTTGCAAGGGGGTCACCTCGGTTTTTGGCCCCGTGCTCGGTGGGCAGCTAGGGAAACCGATCAAACCCACACATTTCTGAAAACTAGACACCCGGGGGTTCCAGGGAGGTATGGCTTGCGTGGATCCCCCAACGTTTTCTTACCCAGAATCCCCTGCAAACCTCGAATTTAGGTGGAAAAATCACTTTTTCCACACATTTTTGTGTGGGAAAGTTGTGGCATCGCCGGGCAGACATGCATTTTCTACCACCCAGTGTTCCCCAAGGTCTCCCGATAAAAATGGTACCTCACTCGTGTGGGAGGCCCAAGTACCCACGACAGGCTAGGGCCCAAAAGGTATTGAGGCGACATTAAAATTGCCTATCACAAAACAACCTGGTTTTGCAAGGGGGTCACCTCGGTTTTGGCCCCGTGCTCGGTGGGCAGCTAGGGAAACCTATCAAACCCACACATTTCTGAAAACTAGACACCCGGGGGTTCCAGGGAGGTATGGCTTGCATGGATCCCCCAACGTTTTCTTACCCAGAATCCCCTGCAAACCTCGAATTTAGGTGGAAAAATCACTTTTTCCACACATTTTTGTGTGGGAAAGTTGTGGCATCGCCGGGCAGACATGCATTTCCTACCACCCAGTGTTCCCCAAGGTCTCCCGATAAAAATGGTACCTCACTCGTGTGGGAGGCCCAAGTACCCACGACAGGCTAGGGCCCAAAAGGTATTGAGGCGACATTAAAATTGCCTATCACAAAACAACCTGGTTTTGCAAGGGGGTCACCTCGGTTTTTGGCCCCGTGCTCGGTGGGCAGCTAGGGAAACCTATCAAACCCACACATTTCTGAAAACTAGACACCCGGGGGGTTCCAGGGAGGTATGGCTTGCGTGGATCCCCTAACGTTTTCTTACCCAGAATCCCCTGCAAACCTCGAATTTAGGTGGAAAAATCACTTTTTCCACACATTTTTCTGTGGGAAAGTTGTGGCATCGCCGGGCAGACATGCATTTCCTACCACCCAGTGTTCCCCAAGGTCTCCCGATAAAAATGGTACCTCACTCGTGTGGGAGGCCCAAGTACCCACGACAGGCTAGGGCCCAAAGTTATTGAGGCGACATTAAAATTGCCTATCACAAAACAACCTGGTTTTGCAAGGGGGTCACCTCGGTTTTTGGCCCCGTGCTCGGTGGGCAGCTAGGAAACCTATCAAACCCACACATTTCTGAAAACTAGACACCCGGGGGTTCCAGGGAGGTATGGCTTGCGTGGATCCCCCAACGTTTTCTTACCCAGAATCCCTGCAAACCTCGAATTTAGGTGGAAAAATCACTTTTTCCACACATTTTTGTGTGGGAAAGTTGTGGCATCGCCGGGCAGACATGCATTTCCTACCACCCAGTGTTCCCCAAGGTCTCCCGATAAAAATGGTACCTCACTCGTGTGGGAGGCCCAAGTACCCGCGACAGGCAAGGGCCAAAAACGTATTGAGGCAACATCAAAATTGCCTATCACAAAATGTTTTGGGCCCTAGCCTGTCGCGGGTACTTGGGCCTCCCACACGAGTGAGGCACCATTTTTATCGGGAGACCTTGGGGAACACTGGGTGGTAGGAAATGCGTGTCTGCCCGGCGATGCCACAACTTTCCCACACAAAAATGTGTGGAAAAAGTGATTTTTCAGCTAAATTTGAGGTTTGCAGGGATTCTGGGTAAGAAAACGTTGGAGGATCCACGCAAGCCATACCTCCCTGGAACCACCCGAGTGTCTAGTTTTCAGAAATGTGTGGGTTTGCTAGGTTTCCCTAGCTGGCCGCCGAGCACGGGGCCAAAACCGAGGTGACCCCTGCAAAACCAGGTTGTTTTGTGATAGGCAATTTTAATGTCACCTCAATACGTTTTGGGCCCTAGCCTGTCGCTGGTACTTGGGCCTCCCACACGAGTGAGGCACCATTTTTATCGGGAGACCTTGAGGAACACTGGGTGGTAGGAAATGCGTGTCTGCCCGGCGATGCCACAACTTTCCCACACAAAAATGTGTGGAAAAGTGATTTTTCAGCTAAATTTGAGGTTTGCAGGGGATTCTGGGTAAGAAAACGTTGGGAGATCCACGCAAGCCATACCTCCTGGAACCACCCGAGTGTCTAGTTTTCATAAATGTGTGGGTTTGCTAGGTTTCCTAGCTGGCCGCCGAGCAGGGGGCCAAAACCGAGGTGACCCCCTTGCAAAACCAGGTTGTTTTGTGATAGGCAATTTTAATGTCACCTCAATACGTTTTGGGCCCTAGCCTGTCGCTGGTACTTGGGCCTCCCACACGAGTGAGGCACCATTTTTATCGGGAGACCTTGGGGAACACTGGGTGGTAGGAAATGCATGTCTGCCCGGCGATGCCACAACTTTCCCACACAAAATGTGTGGAAAAGTGATTTTTTCAGCTAAATTTGAGGTTTGCAGGGGATTCTGGGTAAGAAAACGTTGGGGATCCACGCAAGCCATACCTCCCTGGAACCACCCGGGTGTCTAGTTTTCAGAAATGTGTGGGTTTGCTAGGTTTCCTAGCTGGCCGCTGAGCACGGGGCCAAAACCGAGGTGACTCCCTTGCAAAACCAGGTTGTTTTGTGATAGGCAATTTTAATGTCACCTCAATACGTTTTGGGCCCTAGCCTGTCGCGGGTACTTGGGCCTCCCACACGAGTGAGGCACCATTTTTATCGGGAGACCTTGGGGAACACTGGGTGGTAGGAAATGCGTGTCTGCCCAGCGATGCCACAACTTTCCCACACAAAAATGTGTGGAAAAGTGATTTTTTCAGCTAAATTTGAGGTTTGCAGGGATTCTGGTAAGAAAACGTTGGGGATCCACGCAAGCCATACCTCCCTGGAACCACCCGGGTGTCTAGTTTTCAGAAATGTGTGGGTTTGCTAGGTTTCCTAGCTGGCCGCCGAGCACGGGGCCAAAACCGAGGTGACCCCTTGCAAAACCAGGTTGTTTTGTGATAGGCAATTTTAATGTCACCTCAATACGTTTTGGGCCCTAGCCTGTCGCGGGTACTTGGGCCTCCCACACGAGTGAGGCACCATTTTTATCGGGAGACCTTGGGGAACACTGGGTGGTAGGAAATGCGTGTCTGCCCGGCGATGCCACAACTTTCCCACACAAAATGTGTGGAAAAAGTGATTTTTTCAGCTAAAATTGAGGTTTGCAGGGGATTCTGGAAGGAAACGTTGGGGGATCCACGCAAGCCATACCTCCCTGGAAGCCCCCGGGTGTCTAGTTTTCAAAAATGTATAGGTTTGCTAGGTTTCCATAGGTGCCGGCAGAGCTAGGGTTCAAAAACTACAGCTAGGCACTTTGCCAAAAAAGGGTCATTTTTCACTGCGAAATTGAGGTGTGACCACGTTGCGTTTTGCGCCGTTTCCTGTCGCAGGCACTAGGCCGACCCACACAAGTGAGGTACCATTTTTCTCGTAAGACTTTGGGGAACGCGGGGTGGGTGGAAATTTGTGGATCCACGCAGATTCCAGAACTTTCCACCACAGAAATGTGGGGAACATGTGTTTTATTTGACAATTTTTTATGTTTGCAAGGGATTCTGGGTAACAGAACCTGGTGGGAGGCAGTCAAGTCAACCCATCCTGGATTCCCCTGGGTGTCTAGTTTTCAAAAATGTATAGGTTTGCTAGGTTTCCCTAGGTGCCGGCAGAGCTAGGGTTCAAAAACTACAGCTAGGCACTTTGCCAAAAAGGGTCATTTTTCACTGCGAAATTGAGGTGTGACCACGTTGCGTTTTGCGCCGTTTCCTGTCGCGGGCACTAGGCCGACCCACACAAGTGAGGTACCATTTTTCTCAGAAGACTTTGGGGAACGCGGGGTGGGTGGAAATTTGTGGATCCACGCAGATTCCAGAACTTTCCACCACAGAAATGTGGGGAAAATGTGGTTTTTTGACAATTTTTAGGTTTGCAAGGGATTCTGGGTAACAGAACCTGGTGGGAGGCAGTCCAGTCACCCCATCCTGGATTCCCCTGGGTGTCTAGTTTTCAAAAATGTATAGGTTTGCTAGGTTTCCCTAGGTGCCGGCAGAGCTAGGGTTCAAAAACTACAGCTAGGCACTTTGCCAAAAAAGGGTCATTTTTCACTGCGAAATTGAGGTGTGACCACGTTGCGTTTTGCGCCGTTTCCTGTCGCAGGCACTAGGCCGACCCACACAAGTGAGGTACCATTTTTCTCGTAAGACTTTGGGGAACGCGGGGTGGGTGGAAATTTGTGGATCCACGCAGATTCCAGAACTTTCCACCACAGAAATGTGGGGAAAATGTGGTTTTTTTGACAATTTTTTATGTTTGCAAGGGATTCTGGGTAACAGAACCTGGTGGGAGGCAGTCAAGTCACCCCATCCTGGATTCCCCTGGGTGTCTAGTTTTCAAAAATGTATAGGTTTGCTAGGTTTCCCTAGGTGCCGGCAGAGCTAGGGTTCAAAAACAACAGCTAGGCACTTTGCCAAAAAAGGGTCATTTTTCACTGCGAAATTGAGGTGTGACCACGTTGAGTTTTGCGCCGTTTCCTGTCGCAGGCACTAGGCCGACCCACACAAGTGAGGTACCATTTTTCTCGTAAGACTTTGGGGAACACGGGGTGGGTGGGAATTTGTGGATCCACGCAGATTCCAGGACTTTCCACCACAGATATGTGGGGAAAATGTGTTTTTTTGACAATTTTTTATGTTTGCAAGGGATTCTGGGTAACAGAACCTGGTGGGAGGCAGTCAAGTCACCCCATCCTGGATTCCCCTGGGTGTCTAGTTTTCAAAAATGTATAGGTTTGCTAGGTTTCCCTAGGTGCCGGCAGAGGTAGGGTTCAAAAACTACAGCTAGGCACTTTGCCAAAAAAGGGTCATTTTTCACTGTGAAATTGAGGTGTGACCACGTTGCGTTTTGCGCCGTTTCCTGTCGCAGGCACTAGGCCGACCCACACAAGTGAGGTACCATTTTTCTCAGAAGACTTTGGGGAACACGGGGTGGGTGGGAATTTGTGGATCCACGCAGATTCCAGGACTTTCCACCACAGATATGTGGGGAAAATGTGTTTTTTTGACAATTTTTTATGTTTGCAAGGGATTCTGGGTAACAGAACCTGGTGGGAGGCAGTCAAGTCACCCCATCCTGGATTCCCCTGGGTGTCTAGTTTTCAAAAATGTATAGGTTTGCTAGGTTTCCCTAGGTGCCGGCAGAGCTAGGGTTCAAAAACTACACCTAGGCACTTTGCAAAAAAAGGGTAATTTTTCATTGTGAAAATGTGGTACGTCCACGTTGCATTTTGAGCCATTTCCTGTTGTGGGCACAAGGGCTACCCACACAAGTGAGGTACCATTTTTATCGGGAGACTTAGGGTAACACATAATTGTAGAGCAACTGTTATTACCTATTGACTTTCGATGCATTTCTGCCTTCCAAATGAAAGACAATGTCTAAAAAATAAGTCATTTTGAAAAATGACCTATAATTCTCATGCTAGTATGGGTACTCCCAATTTCGGAAATGTGCAAATAGCTACTGTTTCTAAAATCTACATTTTGTTCCCATTTCAGAAATACATAGGTGTCTTTCATAACAATTTTTCCATGTATACATTTTCCCAAAATAATTGCTATATACCCGGTACATAATAAAAAACCATTGCAAGATGCTGCTCAGTTATTGGCTCTGGGTTCGTCGGGTTCTTGGTGAACCTACAAGTCCTATATATCCCCACAACCAGAAAGGTCCAGCGGATATAACGGTATATTGCTTTCAAATAGCTGTCATAATTAGAAGAAGTTACACTGCGTTGGAGATATATAGGAAAATGTTAATATGTACCCAACTTACTGAATCAGGAGTTAGTTATGATTAGGACCGATCATAAAGCTAAAATTGTGTAATAGAAACATTGTGAGCGATGGCACACTGAAATTCAAGTGTGCATATCTAGCAGAGATGCAAGTCATGTTCTTAGCAAATGTAAAGACATCACCAACGATATTTTGTTGAAATATAAGACATATTTTGTTCCTTTATATACTGTATAAATGTTATTGACATTTGGATATATTGTGAATGTATGTGTGGAATACTCTGTTTGGGATTGCAGAATTCTGAAAATGCCAATAAAGAAATTTAAACAAAAAAATAATTAGAAGAAGTTACAGGTGAAAACGTTGACACAAATGGCTGTTTTTTTCAACTAATTTTCAATTTTTCCTTCATTTAACTGTTAGTTTCTATAAGGAAAACTTTAAGGATCTACACAAATGACCCCCTGCTGAATTCAGAATTTTGTCTACTTTTCAGAAATGTATGGCTTTTCAGGATCCATTATTGGTTTCATACCCATTTCTACCATTAACTGGAAGGAGGTTGAAAGCACAAAAAATAGCAAAAATAGGCTATGTCCCAGAAAAATGCCAAAACTGTGTAAAAAAAGTTGGTTTTCTGACAAAAGTCTGCTTGTCCCTGAAAGCTGGGAAGATGGTGATTTCAGCACCACAACCCCTTTTTTGATGCCATTTGCAGGGAAAAAACAAGTCGCTTTCATCTGTAGCCCTTTTTTTGCATTTTTCCCAAAAAAAACAAACTTTTGCTGTATTTTGGCTAATTTCTGGGTCCCCTCCAGGGGAATCCACAAACCCTGGGTACCTTTACAATCCCCATGATGTTAGAAAAAAAGGACGCAAATTTGGCGTGGATACCTCATGTGGTCAAAAAGTTACAGGGGCCTAAGCGCGCACTACCCCAAATAGCCCAAAAAAGGCTTAGCACAGGGGGGGAAAAGGCCTAGCAGCGAAGGGGTTAAAGCCTAAATGGCTCCCACGCAGCCTTTCCATTTCATCATTAGACATTTGCCACATTTACATTTTCTACAGGTGTCAGGCGCCCTGACGAGGGTTGTCGGTTAGATTGCTGTCCTCCGGCTTCACGGCACCCATCCCGTTTCCTTTCAGACCAGGCATCTCAGGGCTGTGTTTCTTTTCTTTCGCAAACAGCACCGCAACTGTTTCTGTTTAAATTTAAAAAAAATATGGGCACGTAGCTCCCACCCGTGTCCCGTGTTTTATGGCAGCTCTCACAGGGGGTCCTGTAGACACTGCCCGCAGTCTGGTAAGAAGGGGTGAAATAAACAACAAAGCCTCGTTAACAAGTGAATGGTCTTTTTAAAGACCTGTGAAGTACTCGGGTGCGGCTTGTCAGCTTTGTTATCTCGCGCAGCAAGAAACTCCATCTGATTTGAAGCACAATCTTTTGGAGATGTCGCGTCGCCTTTAGGAGTAAGGGATACATAGTCAAGCAGGAAGGAGAGAGAGAACGGCAAAGCAGCACAGCCCACTAATTAGCCATCCAAGATCTATCATTTTTTGTCCTAAACTGTACAAAATAGATCATCTACTATGCTGTATTGTAGGCGAGCACATGACATCACGGAAGCCTACGTTAGCACGAATAAAATTGTCAATTTAAATAAATGTGGAAAAATACTAGCTGTAGCGTCGTCTTTTGCTTGTGGCAAAAATAAATGTGGATAAATACAGACGGAAATGGCAAAAAAATAAATACCATAAAACCGGGAGCCCTATTTATAATTAGGCATAATCAATTCATTAAGCCCGATCTGTAAGCCAATTTCATGTAAACAAGTTGTAATATAGGATCTCCAGGTACCAGTATAAACAGATTTAGTTATTTCAAGCCAACAGTTGTTCGCTAAAGGCCGGGTCAGACAAAAACATAGAGTACAAAGAGGACAAATAACTTTTAAATCTCCTCTTTGCATTCTGCAGCACACATAGAAAGAGGAAAATGCCTCCATGGATTGCTTTTGTGCAGGGAGGTGTACCTTCCTGAACAAAAACAATCCTGCTACAACGCAGACACCCTTGTACCATGGTGCAAGGGTGCCAGCATTGGCACTAAGCACCAGTTTGTGTGCCGCCGCTTGCATAAAGGACAGGAATGCGCCATATATTATCAATACTCCGCATTCATGCCCTTTCCTTTTGACTCAGGGCAGCACAGCAAAGTGACTTGCTGCTCTGCACTGCCCTGCATCCAAAATGTTTAAATGAAGCCTGTAATGGAACAGCACATCAGGCATGGACACATTAATCCTGTCCAACCTGAGACTGCTACAATGCAGGCTACCTTGCACCATGATGCCACTGTGGCTAACTTGGGCCCATGCACACTAATCTGGACTGTAAACCTATGGAAAGTAATGGGATTGTCAGAGGAGAAAGTGCACACCTGGGAGGGGGATAGGTGTGGAGCAAGTGGAGGATTAACAGATACAAACATGCCAAGAGTCATGTGTATAGTAAAAAACTTGAAACTACTTAGCAAGCAGTAGTCCCAACGTGGGGGTTGAGAGCACACAGGTGTCAGCTCCCAGTGTAGAGAGCTGCTAAACTCCTGTCATAACCAAAATCAGACTGGGTGTGGGGGTGAATGCAAGCGGTGCACACCAGAGGACCATGTGTGTTGAAATAAAGATGGTGTGTGGCCCTGAGGGGCCCCTGGTAGTGCAGTGCATTGTAGGCGCTGGCTGAGCATGTCGCACTGGCACTTTGTCTGAATGGTGAGACATTGCATAGCAAGGAGGTGAGAAGGGATATGTTTCCTGCATGGTAGCCTGACCAAGACACATGCACTGCTGTGTCTGACAGTCTCACACTTGTATTGCAGCTGGGAAGGGATGACAAAGAAGAGGCCATTGTGGAAGCACATCCTACATGTGATGTGGACCTGGGCGAAGATGTAGCACGTGACAGGAGGGAGTCAGAAGGTTAAATGTCTCACCATGCCACATATGTCAAAGTCAGGGGATGTGAAACAGGGATCTGCCAAGGTATAAAATGAACTCGTTTTGCCACCACAAAGAGCAGTAGTCAGGGGTGGTTGAAAGCTGCAGTGGATGGGCTCAGTTGTGTTGCAAACCTGGGTAGGTACATGTCACCAATTCCAGCACGAGCACCATGTGGGCTTCGGCTCATCCCATAGCCCTCAAAAGCAACCATCCATTTCAGTCCTTTAGATATGGTCATGCAAATTGTTGGTGTTGTAGGCACATGAGAGTCACTTTATCATCTGGGTACTATCAGTGTGTGGCAGTAAGTTGAGTGCATGGCTGTAGGAGGCTAGCTTAGTATATGGTGCATACGTATGTAAGTGAAGCACCCTGCACTAAACCAGACAACCTTTATGGTGATGTTAGTGGTCTTAGACAACCATAGAAAGCTCTCTAAGTATTAGCTGTGGAGAGCAGCCTTCAGGCTTAGTCCAGAAGGACTGTAAAGCAGCTTGTTTTACTACTACTAATCATATAGTGTAGATTAAGCGAAAAAGAACCACACAGTGTAGTTAAAAATATGTATTTATTATAAACACTCACTAACACTTTGCAATATCTCCTCCCTGAGATATAATCACAATGCACACAATACTTCTGTAATAGAACACGTACGTAGCACAAATACACAGTGGTCTCCAGAGGGAGACCAAACCTTATAATAATAAAGTGGAATGCGAACTACGACCTAAGTCGAGACTGGTTCTAAGCAAAGCAGGGGTTGGGCGTGCGCCAAGTAATGAAGTCCAGAAATTCGATAGTAATGTTTCAAAGAAAGTCTTTATTTTCAAACGGTTAACTCTCACGAGATAGGAGTTTTATAGTCAGCCAACGTGTTTCGTTCTCACGAAGAGAACTTCATCAGGGCTCATAAGCTGAGTAACTGAAATTGATGTAAGGTTGCTACACAAAGTTGCGCTCCCCACGAGTCTAGCGGGCGCAGTGTAGGGTGTACAGAGGCCAATTAAGGCCTGTTACCAAATAGGTCTAGATTAGAGCAAATAATTGCAAACGATGGGTAATGTGGGTGTTCCAGGCATTGACACTGGAAACAAACGGGATGTCCCAAGGCTTTAGTAGGCCTGGAGTAATTCTCAAATTGGACGGTGTCCGGTTGGTCCGAGTCGGTTGAGTGATCGTTCGCACCTTGAGACTGGGCCCAGAAGACGTAGAAGAGCTGGGGACCCAAGGAACCACCCAAGGTAAGTACCCAGGAACCCCACAGCGGCCGTGTGCAGAGTAGAAATACGACCGCGTGCTCAATACATGTCAACGGGGAAGTCGTGGTTGCAGTTTTCAAGAAGAAGGACCCTTCCCAGAGGACCCTGAAGAAACCCCGTAGAGAATGGAAAGTTGGAGAGTCACCCCACTCGTGGTTACCCGGAGAACCAGGATACCTACACCTGGCAAGCTTGGTGCATAGGTGCGAAGTGATGTCAGAGAGCACAATGGAGGACTTCAGTAAAGATGCCGCTGGCGAAGAAGGTGTAAGAGTTTGGTGGAACCCAAGGGTGGATTCATGAAAAGAGTTACCTGCAAGCAGAGGGGACAGAGTATATGCCACTCAGGAGTGACCAGGAGGCATGGAAGACGAATGCCTACCGATGTCAGAAGATGCAGAAGAGTTGACTATGACCTTGGCGATGTAGCTGTGCAGACCAGGCGATGCTGTGGAAGACCAGGAGCTGTTCACGAGCCATTCCACGTTGCATGTCAAGAGCCAGGGGTTCGGTGTCCAGAGGGAGCACCAACAAGCCCTGGCAGCGGCAACAAATGTGGCAGACGAAAAAGGACCAGCAAGGTCCAAGGGACTCACCACAATCAGGTAAGTCAGAGTAGGCCCCAAGCAAACGGGAGCCCACTGGAGCCAAAGAAGACCCTCAAGAGGACCCACAGGCCGGAGGCACAGGAGTCGCAAAGAGGACCGTGAGCAGCTCACCAATGATGCAGGCCCACGGTGCAGAGGATGTGGTAAGGACAAATATCTTGGTAGCAAGAGATGCTGGAGGCTGGAGCTTCTTGGAGCCCGAAGATCTCTGGTGAAGAGAATCAACAAGCCTTGGCAACGTCGAGTTGATGCGGTGCACAGGGGTACTGTTCCAGCAGTTCCAACGAGGGATACTGGCTTCAAACTTGCTGTGAAGACAGTGCAGGTCTCAAGGGAGTTGTAAAACCACCACCTGTGTTGCTGAACCTTTCGGAGTCTGTGGGAGCTCAGGAACAGCAGACCGGTCAGCTTCATTGCCGTGCCTGCAGATGCAGTGGAGTGACTCCTTCACTCTAAGGGAGATTCCTTTGGGTGTCTTGGATGCCCACAGACCTGGAGAAGAACCTATATGGAGCACAGGCACAGACAACGCAGAAGACTGGCCGGACGACGAGACCAGGAGCAGCAGGAGGCTTCGAGATGCAGTCTCGTTTCCCAAAGCGAAGTTCAATGAAGTCCAAAGTGCCCAAACGGTTAAAGATGAAATGGTTTTGGATCTGAATCTTGTCCCACGATGAATCTAAAGAGCCACCCACAGGTAAGCCCTTAAGTCCCCTAAGGAAAGGGTTGGGACGATTCAGGGGTCGCTCCCAGAGGAGGGTCTGGACAGTGGGGAGGATACTCCCATGTCCTTTGTCCAGTTTCGCGCAGTGCACAATAGTGGTGTCAATACGTCAAAACACTATCAGTCTAGGCATCATGAAAAAGAAAGCCAATCACCAAAGCAGAGGTGGACCGTACCTCATATCACAAATGCAGGAATGGCAGGGCCAGTGAGCTCTGTAACTGTGTTGCAATATGTGTCATGACACAGCAGGTCAGCCCTGTCACACAGTGATTGTGTGAACAGTGCAGAGATACTGCCATCTGGAAGGCAACTACACTGCAAATTGGCCTCTAAATCTATAAGGAACAGATGTCCTAAGCATCAATGTTGACTTGACAGGGAATGAGTATGAAGTCAGAATGCAAACCAGAATACTCATGTCACCATCTAGCATAGACCAACAACAACATATCTCTATTTCATTGCAGAGGATGTACCAACTACTCCTGACCCGCTGCATGTCCTGGATGAGGATCCTGCTCAGGATGTCAGCCTTCCAACCCTCAACCAAGATACCCTCCAGGAAACCCTGTACTCATTAGGACACCATCTCTGGTTGCGAGAAGGGCCGACAGGGTCTCCAGAGGATCCGCCCATCACCCAACAAACACAACCAGCCAGCCCACGCTCGGTCCTGGACTCCGAGGACCCCCAAGTCAAATTCCAATGTCTTGTGGTAGGAGTCCAGTGGGAGCTGCTAGATGCGGTGCTGGCGGGGATGGAGACCGTGGCGGGCACCCTAGAGAGAATCGTAGGTGGCTCAGTCCCAATAAGGACACCTTAGAGGCCATAAGAGGCACCTACTCTCCGCTCCATGGCTTGGACCAGTCCCTGGCTGACAAAGCTGGTGTCATGAAGCAGAGGCACGAACAACTGCCCTGCCGAATTGGCTACAGTGAGGTTGCCAACCAGCTGGGGGTCATTCACAATATCCTGGAGTCCACGGTACAGAAGCAGGATTCTTACATTGCGGCAATGGGTGTCTTACATCGTGACATTGTCACTGTGCTGGCAAACCAGAAGGCCCTTCTTTGTGCTATGCCGCCTTCATTGTTGGCTCTGAGAAATGCTGCTGGAGACAGGGGATCCACATCTTCAGCCCCTGATGTGTGTGTGCCTCCGTCGCCACTGGCACCTACAACACTCCACCCAAGGGAGGCACCACACACATCAGAGGACGAAGAAGTGGATGTTTCCTCTTTACAATGAAAAACTGGCCTGTGGTATTTCTCTGTGTCACATGGCCAGTTTCCCAATTTACCTGTGCTTATGGCCATGCCTGTGTACTTCTCAACTGGTACTGTCCTCCCTTTGCTTTCCCACCTGTTGATCTCACCCATTTGGGGACTGTCTATGTGGCCTATCTTCCCTAATGGCAATTTGGTCCTCCTCCTCACTGGAACATTCCCATACTCCCCATGTCTCATGACATGTATTTCCCATGGACTCTGTCTGGACACCCAATGGCTCACAAACTATGTTGGGGTTGTTGCCCCAAAGTCTGCGACTTGCGACTTGGTTCGCGTGCCAATACATTTTTCTAACCAGAACCAGCGTGTTGTACATCTGTTCATGATTTGACTGAGTATACCATGGTGGAAGTGCTGACCATAAAGACACTACCTACTATCTAAAGTAAAATGTGTATCACCAACCCAGGGGTAAAATCGCATAGGCCATGCAAAATATTTAATGTGATTCCCATGTGCATCTAAACTAGCAAGTAGTTACCCAAGGTCACATGCACGAAGTGCTACAATAAGCAATCAGTCAATGGTTTTACTGAACGATGTTTCTGCTCAGGTGGGGGATACCTTCATGCATACTGGCCAGCAGACAACAGTGATGTGACAACAAAATGGTGCTAGGGAAAGTGTGTACGTGGCTGCCATCAGTGTGGCACACAACACATCCAAGCTTAGTCACAATGGTTTGACTCAATCATCCATAAAAAACACATAGCATCACGTACACACAGTGCAACATTAGGTTAATACCTGTTTTGGGTGCTGTGTCCATTCACAGCAAGAATGCCACCTACAGTGCACAATAATGTTTGAAGATCCCTTAACCCGTTGCGTGCGTCCGTCGGCCAACGGCCGTCGCGAGCACTACCTCTGTAGTGCTGCGAACGTCCGTTGGCCGACGCGGCCCCGCCCACTCCGCTAAACCGCCGCACCGCGGCGGAATTGCCGCCGCGGTTAAGCGGTTAAGGGACTCAGTTGCAAACTTAACAGGATCCACTGCTTAAGGGCCTCACGTAGTTATACATGTATACAAACACTGCCAGGAAAGCCTACAGCATGTGTTCTACCCAACCAAAGCATATATGACGACTGCCATGCAGTCCATGAGCAGGCACTTATGAAAGTGCAAAACATACTTTATTTAAAACACCATTACAAAACTAATATCCAAAACGAACTAAACTACACTAACTATTCCTACACAACCTATGCTAAATCAATTACACAATCCTAACTTAATACTAACCTAACCTACCTAACCGTAACTTATACTACTCTACACATTTACCACAACAGACAGGTTAAAAATCAACCATGCACCCCCGTAATACACATTTGCACATGAGACAAACATAAACTACACCTATACACAAACTACTTAAACATTAAAACCTAAACAAATATATATATATATTTGTATTTTTTAAAACAAATGTATACACATACTAAACATTAACCCCCCACCTACTTAACCTATCCACTCATATCCCCACCTAACAACACATAAATATTAAACTCTATAAACACTAAAATTAACCTACCTTATCACTCATTTAAAACCTATCCTACCCTATGGTAAAACTATCTACGCTATGAAAAATAGAAAAAATGACTTGGAATGGGCAGAACGTTGGCGGATGGTCCTACATCTGCGCACCAATTTTGTCCTCTGATTGCTGTAGTGTTCGTACCATCCGCATCAGTGTTGCCACCTGAAGTTCCAGCCCTGCCAGCCTTAATTTTATGTCTGCATTGTCCTTCAGGGCTTGCCTCTCAAAGTCCGTAGGCTGAGCAGGAGTAGGAGTTCACCATCTGTGGTGCCACTGCTGGCGGTGCTGTGGAGGGTCTTGCTACTGCACTGGGATCAGACGCATGGGGGAGGGCACTTCAGGCCTGGTGCTTGCCCTATCCTGTGCTTTCTGGTCCCGAGGTGATGACTTCCAGGCTTCTGCTGGCCTTGCCTTCTCGTACTGGCTCCCCATTCTCTGGAAGGCCTTGGCCACGGGCCTGATGTGGCGGTACCTCTCCTTTCTGATGCAGTACTGGCGTTCCTGCTCAGGGGTCATGCTGTCTGTTGGGGAGGAAGGACATACGTATCAGACCAAGCTGAAATTGTCCAGGTTTTCATCAATTACTTACATGTCCAGCTAAATATGAGACATCTATAGAATAAATCATGACCAAATGTCACAAGTAGCATGTACTTCTCCTAAAGTTAGACTACAAAAGTACTCAGGTCTTGGCCTTGTAGGTACATGAAATGGCAGTGTCTGGCCTTATAAACGTTGACCCATGTGCATATTAAGACAGATTCTGCACAATGTACTCATGGTCCATCTAGGTACTCTCTGGGGATAGTAATGTAGCATGCAAGAGGGTAAAATCAATGGCCTATCACTTATGTGAAATTAGTAATGTGTAGCATGTACACGTATTGCGCCTCAGCAGTGCTTCACTGTTATGGCAGATACACAAGGCCACACACATTACAGTATAGATTGACACTGTGCCAGATAGTTGAGACATAGAGAGAGTGTGGCTAGCTACCTCCAAATC
Organism: Calotriton arnoldi; assembly: GCA_963921515.1. Lineage (NCBI taxonomy): Eukaryota > Metazoa > Chordata > Amphibia > Caudata > Salamandridae > Calotriton > Calotriton arnoldi. Next base: position 423,129 of record CAWUFW010006086.1, on the reverse strand, counting down.
AACAGACCTGTTGGACACTTCTCTGAGGATGACACATCCTCATACCTGGATCACTTTATCCTAGACCACGTAATGGAAACGTACCAAAGGCATGTGGCCCTTCACATATCCAAGAATGTGTCCATACATTTCTGTACTGATTGTTACCTAGATGCACATCAACTCATACTTAATCCATGTGATAGGTATGTGCATGCATGCTCTAGATCTCATATGAATGAGTGTATTGTGCTGTATCTTGCAGGTAATTGGCGAAAATGGTTCATTGGTGACATTCCATGGGGAGACAGTATAGGTAACGGCAGCAGTAAGTGGACTGTGAAATGGCCTATATGCTGACAACACAGTGCATACATGCCTGTTGTACTTAACACATTGGCCTAATTTCTCACAAAACACTGCAAAGGTATGGACACGTGTCTATTACAGGGCATTTGTGGACTGGTGACATGTCTCACATCCACTCATACCTATTTAGTCTGCACTGGTGTAGGATTCATCACAGCCTGTGTGGATCTGCCACACAAAAAGTACCATAAATTCCCATGTGTACGCCTACAGTAGCATTGTGCAGATAGAAGGTCATCCCTCCAATCCCATGTTCACATTGAATTTCATCACAGCTTCCATTGTACCACAATGCCATTTTGGCAATATCACCTCTGGCATCCCATCTCACTTGCCACCGATAAGCAACACTCTGAGAGATGCGCTGGTACCCATGATGCCGGATGACAGTTGACACATATCATGATCAATGTGGGCTAAGGGGCAAACCCAAGTACGTCATTGGCATGGACAATGGACCTGTGCACTCACTGCAACAAATGGGGATATGTAACTTGCCCATTGCTTCTGTATCATGAATGTATCACAAATACATTTGCAGCCTCTATACTAGGATGGAATCATGTTTCGACATGCCAAACCTGCTCACATGGTGACCCAAGTCCATTGGAGTCCAAACTTTGCCTACAAGTACATGTATGGTTCACAAAACAATTTGCTGTTTGAGTGGCATGAATGTCTGACATGCCTTCAATCATTTAGACTGTACCAATGTTGGCAGGATGGAGGATGGTAATTTGCAGGCATGAACACGGTATGATGTGAACAAACAATAGGAGAACACATATTTTGATAAAATGTCCACTGTGCACGTCAACATTCGATGTGCTGTTTACAATTCGAAGTATGGTTTGGGACTTGTGTTACACCCCAACCACACCTGTGTCATTTGGTCTTGGGCAAACATACTGTGTCAGGGAAATCACAGCCTATCCCATGCCACATTTGTGTCACATATTTTGGGTAACATGTTGGCACTTTCTGTCCATAGTATGGATGAGAAACATTATAACTAATGGCCATCAGTTGGTTTTGGGGCAGGTGATGGTACATGTGCCATAAGCATCCACACCATAGCAGCCACAATGGTAGCACAGCATATTAAGAGAAATCCATCATGTGGGTCTGCATACATTGGAAATGATTCCACATAGCAATTTGGCCCTGTCAATTGCACATGCAACTTTGTCCTACTTCTGTTGTGAATCCACATGTAAGGTACAGCTTGTTTCTGCAGAGTGATGATACCCTTTGCACATCTCACTGCAACCCATTTAAGCAAACACATACAATCCTCACAGAGCACAGAAACAATCAGGTAACACTGGTTGCATTGGGATCTCGGAAGGTCGCCACCTCACCACAGGTGTATAGGCCTGGTCCAGCTACAAGACAAAAACATGGTACATTGCTCTGTGAATGCTGAACATGTGCACTGTGTACATATGAAGCACAGTACATTGACATCACAAATGCCTGGTATTGTCTGAACGTTGGACTTGCAGCATGAGGCCCAGTTGGAATGCCCTCATGATGGACATATGTATGCTATGCTGCAGTGTATTCAGATGATAGCAAGCACATCACATGAGGTGCACAGAGTGCAGACAAAGATACATGACCAGCCTAGCTTGCAACATGGTGCAAGGGGGCCAGGCTTTGATGGATATGTGAACAGTCCAGTTTGATTGACCACACTCAGCATAGTATGACAATGCTGGGGACTTCTCAAGTCAATACATGTTCTTTACAATGCTGCACACATTAGACCAGCCGCAGCCCGTGCAGGTAAGAGCGGTGGGGCCAGGTTGGGGTGGGATTCGACAGATGACCATGAGGGAAAATTAAATAAATAATAATTTTTCCCTCGTTGTCTGTCGAAATCCCCCCCCACCCGGCCCCACCGCTCTTACCTGTATGGGCCGAGACTGCATTAGACAGTACCCACGCTTGTTTGTCTTCTTCACTTAGCTCCTTACATGTGACCAGTGCACTGTAAAGGAACAATGATTAATCAAGGCCCACACAGGTTCATAAATGAATGATGGACATAGACGTATGTGTGACCATTTTGGTGGGGGGGGACCAAACACCCTGTCCAACTTGTGGCCTGATGACAAGTGAGTGCGCTCCCCTGCAACATACATGGCGGGTGGCTCCCACAGTTCTAACTCAGTAATGACCTACCAGGCCGGGTGACGATGCTCCCTGCACAGTGTCGGATGGGTCACACATCACCTATGGGCCTCCCCTGCACTGCATGGTATGTAGTGGCTGTTGCAATGCCCCTGTGAACAGGCTCCAGTGGCATGTTCAGTGTATGTGACGGAGTTAGCCCATATCATGTAATAGTAAACTATATGCATATCTGGGCCTTCGGGAGTAAAAACCGTTCAAAGTATTTTGTCAAAGCCACACAGCTACAAGCTTTTGGTATATAGTGAGTTACCGGTAGTCCCACCAACTTCTATCCCCAGGTGGTCCAGGAGATCGTGCACCTGGCTGATGACATCTGCCTACCGGTGCTTGAGTTGGTGGATGCTCCGCTGGACATTGAAGATGCGAGACAGGTGAAACTGCACCTTCTTCCAATGCTGACACCTCTCATGGGTTGGGTAACCCTGGCTGACCCGGCCTCCGCTCCTGATCAAGATAGGCAGGTACCTGACAATCAGCCCCAGCAGGCCCTCATACTCCTCCTCCGTCAGGTTCTTGGCCCTGCCCTTGCCCGACATATCCCTAACCCCAAAAGCCAACCCAACAACAAAAACACTATCCCTTCCCCCTAACCCTATTATTATAAATCCCTATTTGGACAAACACACAACAATACACTACACAAAACAACACAAATTACAATGACAAAACAAAAATGACAGTTTGGGGACACAACTGGGACAGCACAGACCAAGAAACAGCACAAAACTCTCAAGCAAACAACAAACACTTCCACCAGGAAGCACAGACAAAAAGACTGTAGGTGAAAGTGACAGGAACTTCACACTTCCAGGTTTGCAGCATGGCTGAGCCATTGCATAATTTCCTGGGTGGATGCGTCATGTTTCCGACCTATGCGTCACGTTTCTTACTAAAGCGTCATTTTTTTCAGGCGCATTCGCTAAGGAAATAGCCAAGGCGCGAGTTACACACAACACATGACAATGCCCAAAGTAGTGTTTGAATGCTTTTGCATTGATGCATGACTTTCGTCCCGACACTCTTTCCACAGAAGGGTCACGTTTGGAGGTAAAGTGGGACTTTTCGTACAAAATCGTCACGCTTACTACAAAGGTGTCACTTTTCCTACTAGAGTGTCGTACTCAAGCGTCACATTTTCAGGTAAAGCGGGACATTTTCTGCAAAAGCGTCATGTTTACTACAAATGCATCACCTTTCCTACTAGAGTGTCACCTTTCCTACTCAAGCATCACATTTTCAGGCAAAGCAGGACTTTTCATACAAAAGCGTCACGTTTACCACAAATGTGTCACCTTTCCCCACTAGAGCAGTGGTTCCCAATCTGTGCGCCGCGGCATCCCGGTGCGCCATCAAAACTAGCCAGGGGCGCCGCAAACAGATGTACACCAAGCTCACAGTTTGGGAACCTCTGACTGATACACAATAAGGGTAATACCAGCGGTGGAGGGCAGGATGCTTCAGACACAGATTTGTAATCGGTGGCAGGTTTGTTTATTCTTGCAGTAATGCAGGTCAAAAGGCGCGGGGTAACTGGAGTTCAGGAGAAAGTTAAGAAATCCCACACGCCTACCGAGTGCACAATTCCCCTGCTCCCAGGGACCACTCAGCAAGGAGGGAGGAAGCCTTGCATAACACTCCTACAAAAGGACGGAAAAGTGCAAGCACTGCAGCACCTTGATTAGGAGTTCAGGCAGAGCCTTGCTGGCGAAGAGGACGGGGCCTAAGTGGGACACACAAGGTCTGCAAGTTGGTTGACAGGATTCAGGTCGAAGGTGTTACTTAAGAAGGAAATAAAACGTCCTGCGGCGCTGAAAGCAAAACTAAACATTTGCAGACAACCTGCTTTTACACACAACGGCCCCTTGATAAATAATGATTCACAGTGCCGGGGAGCCATCTCTGGTGCAGCCTTGCAGGCACAAGCGGGCAGGCGAAAACTCATGGCCACTAGCCGTGTTCTCAAATTTACACATATAATGGAAAAGATCTCAGTCGGTTAATGTACCTGCAGCTAAGAGCTGTGCAAAACCTGTGGGTCATAGAGTTTGGAAAGACTAATCCTGGATTAGAATGCAAAAGATGTGCAGTTGCTTCCCTAATTTATGGCTTGAGAACAATACTTGTCTATGTCTGCTGCTATTCGTCATTAACGTGACATTTGCTATTTGTTTTATCCATGTCCTCAATGCAAGGATCAAGTAGTATGTGCTGCCCTCAGGGTGTAGCCCCACCACTCCCTCACTGATCTCCACTTCCTGACATGCCACTGACTATTGTACTTTGTCTTTGCCTTCATAATTTTCTATTTTGTAAAGTTTAAACACAATGGGGTTGTGCAAGGACAGTGATTGCCTTTCAATCTTCAGTTGAGTCCTGTGCACTCAGACACATCCAGCATTTCGCTCCCCATGTGTGCCACCGATTGTTTTGAAACAACCCTCTTGTTAGATTTTGCACAATGTCACCGTAATTGTCCAAGGACATTTTTTGTCTTGTATATGTCACTGCTTTGAATGTCCTGTTCGAACAAGCCATGCTTTTTATGCCTCCCGGACTAGACTGATGCAAAACAAATGGGCTGCAAAAGCCTCGTAAATTGAAATGTACATTATTACAGTGTAGTTTAACTATTGAATCATAATATAGTTTCCAGCGTTATAATCAACCTCTCCAATCATGCATCTGTTGGTCCTGGGTTGGCCTTGATGCAGGCAGCACTGTGCTCACATGAATATAGAAGTCTATCTTTGACTCTCCGCAACTGCTTGCTCTGTAGACTCAGTGGAAATGATATAGCAACGCTTATTGTGCAGTGTAGTAAACAAGGCATGGTGGGACACTGATAGCAGGACAGGAGCACAACAATAATCAGAACAGCAAAACTTTAAGTACTAAGGCAGCAGGGGGAAGCTTGCTCCAGATTCCATGGCTGGCCATGCACACCATAATGCTGACAATGCACATTTCAGATCTGCCAGCACATATGAGAGGGTTTCCAATGCACATTTCTGGGCCGGCACTGCCAATGATAGCCCTATCCAGTGCATGTAACAGAGCCCCCAGTGCACACTCCAGGTCTTCCAGTGCGTCCAAGGAATATAAGGGCTGCCTTGCGCTCTGCATGATCTGAGTGCCCCTGGTTTGGGAAAGTGCAGCCATGCACCACTCTATTATACACATATCCATGGTGCTTTACCGGCACAAATTATGAAACACACAATAGCTGCACTCTTACACCTAGCGATCATGCGAAAGGTGCCAATGAGAATAATTTTTTTAATACCCCGCCCATCTCCCCCCCCCCCCCCCATTTGGTTCCCAAGAGTGAGCCCCACATCAATCATTATAATACCTTCGTTGGCTTCATCCCAATTATTTTCAGGGAGAAAAATGAAAGTACTCCTGAGGGGGTTTACATCCCCCCCACCCGCCAAAAGAAAGTAACATATTGGGAAGCCGCAGCCAACGGCCAATAGGGCAAGGGAGCCGTGGGTTGAAAAAGTTTGGGAACCACTGCACTAGAGTGTCACCTTTCCTACTCAAGTGTCACGTTTTCAGGTAGAGCAGGACTTTTCCTACGAAAGTGTCACGTTTACCACAAATGTGTCACCTTTCCCACTAGAGTGTCACCTTTCCTACTCAAGTGTCACGTTTTCAGGTAGAGCAGGACTTTTCCTACGAAAGTGTCACGTTTACCACAAATGTGTCACCTTTCCCACTAGAGTGTCACCTTTCCTACTCAAGTGTCACGTTTTCAGGTAGAGCAGGACTTTTCCTACATAAGTGTCACGTTTCCTACTAAAGTGTCACGTTTCCTACTAAAGTCTCACGTTTTCTACTATATTGGCACCTTTCCTACTAAAGATTAATTTATTTCTGACACATTGGTAGGGAACTAGTGAAAGTGCAAGTTACACACAACACATGGCAATGCACAATGCATTGTTTCTGAGGCTTTGGCATTGATGGCTGGCTTCCGAATGATGGTGTGGGTGCAATGCATCATGCTATGGACTAATGTGTACTTTTTTATTGATGCAACTATCCCTTTGAGTGTGGCGCCCTGTATTGATTAGTGCAATGCAGGTAAACACTCCCAGGGGACATTTTTCTTGCTCATAATTTATTGGCAGACATGCTTTGTAGACTTGAGATGTGTGGCATGTGTATGTCAACAGTGCACATATGTGTGACTCCTTGCATTTATGGTGCGGACACTAGGACAGGCAATATATTGCTGTGACATACACAGACATATTGTCAATTGTGCATATCTTGACATGATCCAATTTAATTACAGTTTGTATGATGCTTGCCATGATGTAGGTATCTGTGTTGTTGGCATTTTTTGTTTTGTGGGGATGTGACATGAACACAAAGACAAGTAATGGGTTCAAACATTTAAAGTCACGTTGGACCTTCAGTACATATAATATTGATTCATGGTTCACCCAAGAACATGTTGTTCAGGCAAAGAAATGTTGCACTATGTGTGTGCATCTACAATTTCCAGCCACGGTATTGTGGATGTCTCCACCATCCACCTCCTCCTCCATCGGGTCTTGCTGTTGTTGGTCCCCGCCCCAGGGGACCTTGGTCCGCACACATATGTTATGCAGTATAGCACAAACCAGGACCACTACTAATCCATGTGCCATGAGTAGTCAATTAAAGCCATCTAATGCTGGCATTAATTGAAGGCCAATAGAGGCAGCTGCCTTATAGCACCACCACAACAGGACATTAACAAATGGCCTAAAAAAGTATATTGTTGCTCTGGGAAAGGGAGCACATGAACAGCAAGATTTAATTTGGCCAGCAGCTTTGAAAATCCTTGCACTGAATTTGAGTAGGTATGTCCGTTTATAGACACTCTCTGTACTGGTTGTGCTGAGAAAATCAAGTTACACCTCAAGATGTGGCTAAAACCTGTCTAAGGTCTTGCCTCAACCCTAGGGTGGAATGGCCAGTTTGCACAGGAGCTGTTCTAATTTGCATAGGATCGGTCCCCTTATGTAATGGCAAAGGCAAGTTAAAATGTTATGGGAAATGATACTCTGAGGTCTTCCCATTAGTGTGGAATTGTTAGTTCATATTCTTCCATCACAAAAAGCCACAAGAGGGTACCAGATTGCAACAAATGGCCTCAATACTGATCTTGTTCCTGGGGCCAGAGATCACCCAAACGTCAAACTGTCCTTTTGTCCACACCTTCGAAAACTCTTGTACTGGAGCTGACACCATCAGAAAAAGAGACAGGTTTCAATGTCACAGAATTCCCATTAATTCAAAGTTGCTGAGAACATACTACAGGGCAAAGCCCATATAGTGGTGTGCACTCACTGCACAGTGACGCGAGTACGCATAAATGAACCTCACTACGAAGCAACACTTGTGGCCTATTATGATCCCGTTTTTATCACTGCACACATGCAGAAGGGATCCAGACTGGATCTGTGTGTTTCCTTTTCATGTCATCAGTTCATCCATTAACTCAAAGGGGTATATTTACTAAGATTTAGCACCATGTTTGAGGCATAAACGTGACACAAATCAACATAAAATCTTTTTTTCCAGTTTACTTTCCAACCAGCGGCACTGGAAATTATCTCGAAAGTAGCACAAAGCCGGACTTAGCACTGCTTTGCATTTCTTAGATCCAAGGTCGATTCCATGGATGGTGCATGGACGTTCCCATGCAACCACCCATGGTTTTTGACGCTTAACCCTATTTACTAAAAAAAAGCAACCAGTGTTTTGCATAAAAAAGCACCCTTCTGAAATAGGCTTTTATTTCTCCTTTCTTTTCCGACTTTGTATGTGTGCCGCACTGGACAACGCACACACACAAAGTAGGAAAAGTGTTAAAGTTATTGCAAGCATAGTATTTGTACTGGAAGTGTACCCCTTCAGTTCCAAACGTATATAGACATCTTTGCCTTATGGCGCAAAGGTGTATGCTGGCACTCGGCAGCTTGATTCTGTACCAGCGCTAGGAAGAGAAATGGAGAGCGCCTCATCTCTATAGATATGGCGCTTACCTGCTGTCTCCTTCCCATGCAACGCAGCGCAGTGCAGCATTTTTGGCTGCAGCGCTACGTTGCATGAGAATTTAGTAAATAGACCCCTAAATATCTTCAAGTTGGTGTATGTTCTGCTGACAGAGCTTGGAAACACAAAGAGGCAATTACTGCCATGCGTTTCTGGGTTATACAGGTTTGCAGTCCATGGGTTAACTGGGAGATTCTTCCGAGTTAATGTATGTGCTGAGGACACAAAAAGAAATGCACAGACTCGGTCTGTACAGGTGCAGGACACAGGATCCTGAATAATGGACACAAGACATGGTCCAGGCAGCAGGGGCGTAACTCAGGCCTCAATGGCCAACGAGGCGCAGAAGTACCCTCATCCCTACAAGGAGGGCCCCATTATTCAAAAGATCAATGAATATCTGTGAGATATTCGGGGCCCCTCATCACCTTCTGCACAGGGTCCCCATCATTTTGCATTACCTCACTGGCAGACAGTAGCGGCCGTTTAGCTTTTAAAACGGTGGGCGAAATGTTTTTCCCACTTACAGGCACTGTGGGAAATCAGCACAGCTATCAATTGTGGTCCGTTATAAACAGTGTTTATAATGAGCCATGAATACGAGCCCTGGAGACTGAACTAAGGCAGTGCGAGTTTCTCACACTGCCTGCAAGTGGGTATGAAAGCAATTTTATTAAAAAATAAAATAACGACCTAACCACTACCTCGTCTTCGTGTTCCTCTTCGGTCCTACTGCAGTCCGAAGCACCAAGGCAGCAAAGAGTCTCTGAGCCACTCCCCTAACTTATCCTGATGCTGCTCTCATGCTGCTGATAATATTCAGCAGCATGAGAGCAGCGCCAGGATTGGCTGGAGCGGGCTGCCTCGACACTCCTGAAGGCTCTGGGGACCTGTGCTTGCTCTCCACCAAGCCGTCTAAGACAGCTGATTGTAGAGGTTTAAAATGTGCATGTCAGGCCGGCCATCACAAGACAGCCGGCCAAAGTGACATGCGCAGTTTAAACTGGAGCAGCCAGCAACACTGCTCTCTGCTGCCAATCAGCAGCTATCGCCCCGCCCAGCGCTGCCACTCGGCTCGGCTAAACTGGAAAATAAAATGGTAATGAAACCTTTCCATTACCATTTTTTTCCCATGCTTTCTCCACTGTAAATGGGGGGGGCGCGACGCTCCACTGCTCCAATGGAGGAACCACCGCAGCGACAGACATGGACGTAGCGTGAGTAATGGAGGGGGGTAATCCAGAAGTCCTAGCTTAAGCATGGCCTTTGTATAGTTGTGAGGTGATGTGAGCGTTCACTGCTGGCAGACGGATAATTACACCCGAGGTCGCCAGAATGTTTGAGTATGCCATTTAATCCTAGTGCACTGAATACAGGTGACCTTCCAGAATGACCTCAAACGCCGACTACTTAAGAAACTGTCATAAAGGCGGGGTGTACCTGACACGTTAGACAGCAATGTTTTAAGGCATGGGCAAAGTGGGCAATTGCCCAGGGCTCCCGCCTTCCAAGGGACCCCTTGGGGAAGAGAGCATTTTCTCTATTTTTCACAACAAATTTTCTCGACAGCCGCAGCTGGTCTAAGACGACCAGATTTCCAGATAGTAGAATATATATATATAAGTGATGCCGATTTTTTAATTCAAATACAAGCATTTTCTCTATTTGATTTGTCTATTCTATTTCTCTAGCTAAACTGCTCTCCCTCTTTACAGACTGCTATCACTGACTCTTTCTTTCTACCCTTTGTCATCTTAAGGATTTTTGGGGTCCGGGACATTTTTCAACTATTTTTTTGTGATCCTGTTAAAGTTTAACATATAATTTCGTATTGTTTGACATCATGCACACTTTCCTTAGCAGGAAATGGGTAATGCAATTAAAATATGTTTTCTACAGGGGCCGCCAAAATATATCTTACCTGGGGCCCCCAAAGTCCATAAAATGACACTGACGTTAGACTGATATTGTGAAGGCAGTTTCTGTGGCTGGTATACAGCCAGGGACAGGGGCATGTAAGGCTCATCTCTGAAAGGGCAGTAGTACTGGGGCACACTAAGTTCCATTTTAGCGTCATCTCTGGAAGGCCCGCAGGACTGGCAGGGGGGGGATGATGGGGGTCAAGTAAAAAAAATTCAGACATACCTCTCACATACCAGTAAGAATGTGGCGAAGGAAATTTCATGTGTTGCTCTCCACTAAAATACCAGTGATCTTGTGACAGTCAGTCAGTAACGTCCGTTTCACTCCTGACAGGCCAGTAGGAGGCATATTTACAAGGGGATTGTGCCACCGAAACGTTACTGTTTTTGACATTCCGGTGGTGCAATGCCTTGCACCATATTTACAAAGTAGTGTTAAGCCACTTTTTGTGGCTTAATGCCGCTGTGTAAATATGGTACCCTTTCATGCAGGTATCTGCGTGAAAGGGGCGTGCAATAGTTGTTGCTGTGGGCATTCCACCGCAAAACCCATTGCTTTGTGACGCTGCCTCAGATTTACAAGGAGGTGTAAATCTGAGGCAGCGCCAAAAACTAACGCCGTGCAATAGCAGGTGTTACATGGCGCAACGAGGAGAAATACTTTTATTTCTCCTCGTTTTTGCATTCTGCAGCACACATAGAAAGAGTAAAAAGCCAATAATGAGTGTTTATGTGCAGGAAGGTTTCCCTTCCTGCACAAAAACAATCATTAAATGATGCCAATTTGCTACTTCTATGTGTGCCGCAGAAGCAGCACACATAGAAGTTACAAACCACCTTTACTGATTGTTTACGTGGAGGAAGGGACACCTTCCTGCACATGAACAATCATCTCTGCAACGCAGGCACCATTGCACTATGGCACAAGGGTGTCTGTGTTGGCGCTAGGCAGCTATTTTTAGAGCCAGCGCTAGGGAAAATACAGGGGTGCGAGGTATTGATGCAAATATGGTGCATCCGTGTGTTTGGGAAATGGCGGAGCGTGGTGCTGCAAAATTTCCCACAGCTCCCAGCTCCGTCATTTCCTTGTAAATATGCACCCTAGGTGTGGGGCAGTATGAGTCGGAGGTTATGTCACCTATGGGAGGCCAGTGGTGCTGGGGCCACGTCGGTCATATGTAGCGCCACTGGAATTATGTGGCAATAGCGGGCAAAAATATGACGCATGAAAGATTATGTAAATTATACATGGAGAAAGGTCAAGTTATACAGTATACAGGGCAAGTTATACAGCATAATGAGTTACAATCTATGGCAGTATGATGAAACAATTTAGTCATTTTAACACACATTAATACTTTCTGGACAAATGGTTCGCCACATCAGTTTAACAAATGAATGCTATAATCAGCATCTAGGAGGCGACCAGCTAATGTTTGCAAAGAGTCGGCCTGTGGGAGCCACTATGTAGCGCTTGTTTAGTAACTTTTGATCTGTTCGAATTAGAAACATTTTTTTGTTGAAACTTGCAAATGATACAGCAGATGGTGGATTATGTATATGGTGGTAAATCGGTAAATATGCACCCAGCACTGCAGAATTAATTCATTCCAGTGGTCCTGTTCGCATGTGGAGCTCGTCTGAGTGGCCGGTAGGCCTGAAGCCACATAAGTTACTGGTTCTGCACTCTTTCTCCCTTTCAGGCTGTGTGTGTTCCTGTGAGATGCGATGACTCATTATTTCACACCAAATGTCATGACGTGTGGTCGGTCATAATATGCGCTCCCTGAGACTGCCTCACAATATGTCTTCAGGGGTTCATAGAAGCTCATCAGCCAATTAGCAAAACCAGTGATTACACTTGTACCGGATCCGCGCGCCAGAGCCTAACTCCACCTGACGCCATGTTACTCCGAGCTCCATATCCAACACGCCTTCTCTCAGGCCCTCTGTGGGGGTCGCTCAAGGGAGGGGACTCACTGGCATTTAATCCCCCAAAGTTAAAGATATGCTGGAATCAGAGCAGCTGCTCCTTGGTGTCCACCAGACACTAATTAATTGAATAATTTCTTCGCTGTGGCATATTCTTCGGGGGGTTTCACAATGTTTAATTCCCCGCAATACTAGCACGCGATTTTCCACCCCCCGAGGGGCTCCCTGTCAGTGCACTGTGCACGTCAGTATGAGGGGCAGGCGGTCACAGCAGCAACCGAACTGGCATGACCCCCCCTCCCCCCTCATTGTCTGCGGCCCCATACACGTGCCCACACACAGCTCTACCAAGGCACCTCACTCGAGAGCTGAAGGGCCCCCAGCTGTCCCGGCACGGAGACCCACACACAGCTCCACCAAGTGACCTCACTCGAGATCTGAAGAGCCCCAGCAATCCTGGCACGGAGACCCACACACACTCAGCTCTACTAAGACACTTCACTGGAGATCCGAAGCCCCCCAGCTATTCCCGCACACAGCTCTACCAAGGCACCTCACTCGAAATCTGAAGCACCCCCCCTATTCCTGCCCCGGGACCCACACACAGCTCTACCAAGGCACCTCACTCGAGATCTGAAGCACCCCCCCTATTCCTTCCCCGGGACCCACACACAGCTCTACCAAGGCACCTCAGTCGAGAGCTGAAGCACCCCCCCTATCCTGCACCGGGACCCACACACAGCTCTATCAAGGCACCTCACTTGAGATCATCTGAAGCGCCCCCAGCTATTCCCACCCCCAGCTCTATCAAGGCACCTCACTCGAGATCTGAAGCCCTCCAGCTATTCCTGCACCGAGACCCACGCACCGCTCTACCAAGACACCTCACTCGAGATCTGAAGCACCCCCAGCTATTCCTGCACCAGGACCCACACACAGCTCTAACAAGACACCTCACTCGAGAGCTGAAGCACCCCCAGCTATTCCCACCCCCAGCTCTATCAAGGCACCTCAGTCGAGAGCTGAAGCACCCCAGCTATTCCAGCACCGAGACCCACACACAGCTCTACTAAGACACCTCACTCGAGATCCGAAGCACCCCCAGCTACTCCAGCACCGAGACCCACACACAGCTCTACAGAGGCACCTCACTCGAGATCTGAAGCGCCCCCCCTATTCCTGCACCGGGACCCACACACAGCTCTACCAAGGCACCTCACTCGATATCTGAAGCGCCCCCAGCTATTCCGGCACCGAGACCCACACACAGCTCTACCGAGGCACCTCACTCGAGATCTGAAGCACCCCCAGCTATTCCCACGCACAGCTCTACCAAGGCACCTCACTCGAGATCTGAAGCGCCCCCAGCTATTCCGGCACCGAGACCCACACACAGCTCTACCGAGGCACCTCACTCGAGATCTGAAGCACCCCCAGCTATTCCTGCACCGGGACCCACACACAGCTCTACCAAGGCACCTCACTCGAGATCTGAAGCACCACCAGCTATTCCTGCACCGGGACCCACACACAGCTCTAACAAGACACCTCACTCGAGAGCTGAAGCACCCACAGCTATTCCGGCACTGAGACCCACACACAGCTCTACAAAGGCACCTCACTCGAGATCTGAAGCACCCCTAGCTATTCCGGCACTGAGACCCACACACAGCTCTATCAAGGCACCTCACTCGAGAGCTGAAGCGCCCCCAGCTATTCCCACACACAGCTCTACTAAGGCACCTCACTCGAGAGCTGAAGCGCCCCCAGCTATTCCCACACACAGCTCTACCAAGGCACCTCACTCGAGATCTCAAAGAAACACCCCCAGCTATTCCGGCACTGAGACCCACACACAGCTCTATCAAGGCACCTCACTCGAGATCTGAAGCCCCCCCAGCTATTCCAGCACCGAGACCCACGCACAGCTCTATCAAGGCACCTCACTCAAGATCTGAAGCCCCCCCAGCTATTCCTGCACCGGGACCCACACACAGCTCTACCAAGGCACCTCACTCGAGAGCTGAAGCACCCCTAGCTATTCCGGCACTGAGACACACACACAGCTCTATCAAGGCACCTCACTCGAGATCTGAAGCACCCCCAGCTATTCCCACACACAGCTCTACCAAGGCACCTCACTCAAGATCTGAAGCACCCCCAGCTATCCCGGCACTGAGACCCACACACAGCTCTACCAAGGCACCTCACTCGAGAGCTGAAGCACCCCTAGCTATTCCGGCACTGAGACCCACACACAGCTCTACCGAGACACCTCACTCGAGAGCTGAAGCACCCACAGCTATTCCCACACACAGCTCTACCGAGACACCTCAGTCGAGAGCTGAAGCACCCCCTATTCCTGCACCGGGACCCACACACAGCTCTACCAAGGCACCTTCTCAAGAGCTGAAGCGCCCCCAGCTATTCCCACACACAGCTCTATCAAGGCACCCCACTCGAGATCTGAAGCCCCCCCAGCTATTCTGGCTCCGAGACCGACACACAGCTCTATCAAGGCACCTCACTCGAGTTCTGAAGCGCCCCAGCTATTCCCACCCCCAGCTCTACCAAGGCACCTCACTTGAGATCATCTGAAGCACCCCCAGCTATTCCCACCCCCAGCTCTATCAAGGCACCTCACTCGAGATCTGAAGCCCCCCAGCTGTTCCTGCACTGAGACCCACGCACCGCTCTACCAAGACACCTCACTCGAGATCTGAAGCACCCCCAGCTATTCCCACACACAGCTCTACCAAGGCACCTCACTCAAGATCTGAAACACCCCCAGCTATTCCTGCACCAGGACCCACACACAGCTCTAACAAGACACCTCACTCGAGAGCTGAAGCACCCCCAGCTATTCCCACCCCCAGCTCTATCAAGGCACCTCAGTCGAGAGCTGAAGCACCCCAGCTATTCCAGCACCGAGACCCACACACAGCACTACTAAGACACCTCACTCGAGATCGGAAGCACCCCCAGCTACTCCAGCACCGAGACCCACACACAGCTCTACAGAGGCACCTCACTCGAGATCTGAAGCGCCCCCCCTATTCCTGCACCGGGACCCACACACAGCTCTACCAAGGCACCTCACTCGATATCTGAAGCGCCCCCAGCTATTCCGGCACCGAGACCCACACACAGCTCTACCGAGGCACCTCACTCGAGATCTGAAGCACCCCCAGCTATTCCCACGCACAGCTCTACCAAGGCACCTCACTCCCGAGATCTGAAGCGCCCCCAGCTATTCCGGCACCGAGACCCACACACAGCTCTACCGAGGCACCTCACTCGAGATCTGAAGCACCCCAGCTATTCCTGCACCGGGACCCACACACAGCTCTACCAAGGCACCTCACTCGAGATCTGAAGCACCACCAGCTATTCCTGCACCGGGACCCACACACAGCTCTAACAAGACACCTCACTCGAGAGCTGAAGCACCCACAGCTATTCCGGCACTGAGACCCACACACAGCTCTACAAAAGCACCTCACTCGAGATCTGAAGCACCCCTAGCTATTCCGGCACTGAGACCCACACACAGCTCTATCAAGGCACCTCACTCGAGAGCTGAAGCGCCCCCAGCTATTCCCACACACAGCTCTACTAAGGCACCTCACTCGAGAGCTGAAGCGCCCCCAGCTATTCCCACACACAGCTCTACCAAGGCACCTCACTCGAGATCTCAAAGAAACACCCCCAGCTATTCCGGCACTGAGACCCACACACAGCTCTATCAAGGCACCTCACTCGAGATCTGAAGCCCCCCCAGCTATTCCAGCACCGAGACCCACGCACAGCTCTATCAAGGCACCTCACTCAAGATCTGAAGCCCCCAGCTATTCCTGCACCGGGACCCACACACAGCTCTGCCAAGGCACCTCACTCGAGAGCTGAAGCACCCCTAGCTATTCCGGCACTGAGACACACACACAGCTCTATCAAGGCACCTCACTCGAGATCTGAAGCACCCCCAGCTATTCCCACACACAGCTCTACCAAGGCACCTCACTCAAGATCTGAAGCACCCCCAGCTATCCCGGCACTGAGACCCACACACAGCTCTACCAAGGCACCTCACTCGAGAGCTGAAGCACCCCTAGCTATTCCGGCACTGAGACCCACACACAGCTCTACCGAGACACCTCACTCGAGAGCTGAAGCACCCACAGCTATTCCCACACACAGCTCTACCGAGACACCTCAGTCGAGAGCTGAAGCACCCCCTATTCCTGCACCGGGACCCACACACAGCTCTACCAAGGCACCTTCTCAAGAGCTGAAGCGCCCCCAGCTATTCCCACACACAGCTCTATCAAGGCACCCCACTCGAGATCTGAAGCCCCCCCAGCTATTCTGGCTCCGAGACCGACACACAGCTCTATCAAGGCACCTCACTCGAGTTCTGAAGCGCCCCAGCTATTCCCACCCCCAGCTCTATCAAGGCACCTCACTTGAGATCATCTGAAGCACCCCCAGCTATTCCCACCCCCAGCTCTATCAAGGCACCTCACTCGAGATCTGAAGCCCCCCAGCTGTTCCTGCACTGAGACCCACGCACCGCTCTACCAAGACACCTCACTCGAGATCTGAAGCACCCCCAGCTATTCCCACACACAGCTCTACCAAGGCACCTCACTCAAGATCTGAAACACCCCCAGCTATTCCTGCACCGGGACCCACACACAGCTCTAACAAGACACCTCACTCGAGAGCTGAAACACCCCCAGCTATTCCCACACACAGCTCTACGGAGACACCTCACTCGAGAGCTGAAGCACCCACAGCTATTCCAGCACCGAGACCCACGCACAGCTCTACCAAGACACCTCACTCGAGATCTGAAGCTCCTCAGCTATCCCGGCACTGAGACCCACACACAGCTCTACCAAGGCACCTCAATCGAGAGCTGAAGCACCCCTAGCTATTCCGGCACTGAGACCCACACACAGCTCTACTAAGACACCTCACTCAAGAGCTGAAGCACCCCCAGCTATTCCAGCACCGAGACCCACGCACAGCTCTACCAAGGCACCTCACTCGAGATCTGAAGCTCCTCAGCTATCCCGGCACTGAGACCCACACACAGCTCTACTAAGACACCTCACTCGAGAGCTGAAGCACCCCTAGCTATTCCTGCACCGGGACCCAACACACAGCTCTACCGAGGCACCTCACTCGAGAGCTGAAGCCCCCCTAGCTATTCCGGCACTGAGACCCAAACAGAGCTCTATCAAGGCACCGCACTCGAGAGCTGAAGCACCCCCAGCTATTCCCACACACAGCTCTACCAAGGCACCTCACTCGAGATCTGAAGAGCCCCAGCTATCCCGGCACTGAGACTCACACACAACTCTATCGAGGCACCTCACTCGAGAGCTGAAGCACCACCAGCTATTCCCACACACAGCTCTACCAACGCACCTCACTCGAGATCTGGAAAAAACACCCCCAGCTATTCCTGCACCGGGACCCACTCACAGCTCTACCAAGGCACCTCACTCGAGATCTGAAAAAAACACCCCCAGCTTTTCCTGCACCGAGACCCACACACCGCTCTACCAAGGCACCTCACTCGAGAGCTGAAGCACCCCTAGCTATTCCGGCACTGAGAACCACACACCGCTCTCTCAAGGCACCCCCCTCAAGATCTGAAGCCCCTCCAGCTATTCCGGCTCCGAGACCGACACACAGCTCTATCAAGGCACCTGACTCGAGTTCTGAAGCGCCCCAGCTATTCCCACCCCCAGCTCTATCAAGGCACCTCACTTGAGATCATCTGAAGCACCCGCAGCTATTCCCACCCCCAGCTCTATCAAGGCACCTCACTCGAGAGCTGAAGCCCCCCAGCTATTCCAGCACCGAGACCCACGCACCGCTCTACCAAGACACCTCACTCGAGATCTGAAGCACCCCCAGCTATTCCCACACACAGCTCTACCAAGGCACCTCACTCAAGATCTGAAACCCCCCCAGCTATTCCTGCACCGGGACCCACACACAGCTCTACCGAGACACCTCACTCGAGAGCTGAAGCACCCACAGCTATTCCCACACACAGCTCTACCGAGACACCTCACTCGAGAGCTGAAGCACCCCCCCCTATTCCTGCACCGGGACCCACACACAGCTCTACCAAGGCACCTCTCTCAAGAGCTGAAGCGCCCCCAGCTATTCCCACACACAGCTCTATCAAGGCACCCCACTCGAGATCTGAAGCCCCCCCAGCTATTCCGGCTCCGAGACCGACACACAGCTCTATCAAGGCACCTCACTCGAGTTCTGAAGCGCCCCAGCTATTCCCACCCCCAGCTCTATCAAGGCACCTCTCTCGAGATCTGAAACACCCCCAGCTATTCCCACCCCCAGCTCTATCAAGGCACCTCACTTGAAATCATCTGAAGCACCCCCAGCTATTCCCACCCCCAGCTCTATCAAGGCACCTCACTCGAGAGCTGAAGCCCCCCAGCTATTCCAGCACCGAGACCCACGCACCGCTCTACCAAGACACCTCACTCGAGATCTGAAGCACCCCCAGCTATTCCTGCACTGGGACCCACACACAGCTCTAACAACACACCTCACTCGAGAGCTGAAACACCCCCAGCTATTCCTACACACAGCTCTACCAAGACACCTCACTCGAGAGCTGAAACACCCCCAGCTATTCCCACACACAGCTCTACCAAGGCACCTCACTCGAGATCTGAAGCTCCCCAGCTATTATGGCACCGAGACCCACACACAGCTCTACTAAGACACCTCACTCGAGAGCTGAAACACCCCCACATATTCCCAAACACAGCTCTACCAAGGCACCTCACTTGAGATCTGAAGCACCCCCAGCTATTCCCACACACAGCTCTATCAAGGCACCTCACTCGAGAGCTGAAGCACCCCCAGCTATTCCCACACACAGCTCTATCAAGGCACCTCACTCGAGAGCTGAAGCACCCCAGCTATCCCGGCACTGAGATCCACACACAGCTCTACCAAGGCACCTCACTCGAGAGCTGAAGCACCCCCAGCTATTCCCACACACAGCTCTATCAAGGCACCTCACTCGAGAGCTGAAGCACCCCAGCTATCCCGGCACTGAGACCCACACACAGCTCTACCAAGGCACCTCACTTGAGAGCTGAAGCACCCCCAGCTATTCCCACACACAGCTCTACCAAGGCACCTCACTCGAGATCTGAAGCCCCCCCAGCTATTCCAGCACCGAGACCCACGCACAGCTCTATCAAGGCACCTCACTCAAGATCTGAAGCCCCCCCAGCTATTCCAGCACCGAGACCCACGCACAGCTCTATCAAGGCACCTCACTCAAGATCTGAAGCCCCCCCAGCTATTCCAGCACCGAGACCCACGCACAGCTCTACCAAGGCACCTCATTCAAGATCTGAAGCACCCCCAGCTATTCCGGCACCGAGACCCACGCACAGCTCTACCAAGGCACCTCATTCAAGATCTGAAGCGCCCCAGCTATTCCTGCACCGGGACCCACACACAGCTGTACCAAGGCACCTCACTCGAGAGCTGAAGCACCCCCAGCTATTCCCACCCCCAGCTCTATCAAGGCACCTCACTCGAGAGCTGAAACACCCCCAGCTATTCCCACACACAGCTCTACCAAGGCACCTCACTGGAGATCTGAAGCACCCCCAGCTATTCTGGCACTGAGACCCACACACAGCTGTAATAAATCTCTTTCGCTATAACCTGTCGCAGTCACTGATATTTCAGAACTGGGACTCTGCTCCACCGATGAACTTCAATCCAAGCCTGCAGCGCCCCTACTATCCAGCATCAGGAAACACACACAGCTCTACAAAGGCACTACAGTCCTGGTCTGCTGCAAGGAAGGCATCATTGCAAAGCTAGGAAGCAGAGACACTTTCTGCTGTTCTGTGTGTTTTCACCGACAAGCTGTGAGCCACTGGAGATGCTGCATGCTTTTTATGGTCTGTCTTGACAGCGCAGCTGTTGCCAAACAATTATGTGAGCATCACTATAAAGGGGCTTTGACTCCCCCAACATGTTGAGAGCCAGGGGTACTTGTTGCTAATGTTTATGGACACAGCCTTTTCACAGGAGGCAGCTGTCTTGCCACTCCTGTAACATCAGTGCAGCCCTCCATGAATCGGGTCTTTACTCTCCCAAAGATGTGTGTAGCATGCTGTATTACTTTTGTGTGTCTGATAAACCACTTGCATAGAGCAATGGGGCCCTGTTAAGGCTACAGTCAGTGCTTAATTTGTAAAAAAAATAGTGCCAGTGCTCTCGTCAGAAGGCCACTGCAGCTTCCACCACATATTGCCCTGCTATGCTGCCAAAGATAGTAACAACACAACTACATGCCATCACACTCCTACAAGTGTGACAATTTAGACTATTTCAGGCCCCCAAAGCTATAAGAATGGCTTCGGCGGCAGGTAACAGTCATTTTTGATGAATATAGCATTAATAATTAACTGTTGTTGCAGTCATCTCTAAATTACCTAGACAGCGCCACCTTGTGGCAGGCTGTCCCAAGCGCCAGTGCTGACAATTAAGTGCCGGTACCGAGCACCAGAAACCACCAACTCAAATTAAGCACGGGACACAGTGAGAGCCTATACACTATTGTGCTTCCATTTCAGGTTTAAATTGTCTTTCCCTGGGAATGTGGAAATCTGCGTGTTGCAGTCCCTAAAGACCTGCAACAATAGATACCTGGGCCCATGTTACAGGTGGGGTGCAATGCCTTGGTCTGCAGCGTATGTTTAACTGGGTGTGCCAGGCGGAGGCCAGTGTGCGCAATCATAGTGAATGCACTGGCCTCAGCATAGTTGTGAGTCACACCTGCCCTGGGGGAAGCGTCTTAGTGAAAGATGGTGGCAATAGGCCTGCATTTGAAAGTGCAGGGAGAGATCCCTCTGCAGTCATGTGCACCATTGACTGCACACTGGTGAGTGACCAATGGATAAAGACAGCTTACCCAAAAGCCCTTCGTTTTCATTCATGTTATTTTTTTCACTATTTCAATACAAGAGGGTGGCAGACCAGTTAAAGCTATCTCTAGTTCACACATAGGCCTAGATTCTGGAAACTGTCACGGAACGCTGCGCAGCCCCCAAAGGGGCTGTGCTGCGTGTCAGGAAGAGAGCAGGAGAGCACCATATTCACAGAGAAATGGCACTCTCCTCCCCTCTCCCTAGTGCCGGTGCTAATGTCAGCTGCCGTGCTCCAGGCACACACCTTAGCGCCATAGTGCTAGGGTGCGTGCCTGAGTCTCGCATAGGTTTCATACAGGGAGGGAGTCTTCCTGTACAAAATACTGTGCCTAAACACACTTCAAAGCATTTCCTACTTTGTATGTGTGCTGCACAGTGCAGCAAGCATGCAAAGTCAGAAAATAAAGGAGAAATGAAAAAAATGTCTCCTTTTAACGCCTGCTTTACAGCCCCCCCACTCTCTGCCCATATTTGTCATTGGCTTGTGCCATTGTCCTTCGTAAATGCTGGCTTCTGATTCGTTAATAGGTTTGTTAGTCCCTCCTTAGTACGGCCTTGTCTTCATTTGTAACCTCCCATGAGGACTGGCCCTTTTACTTCTGTTGTTACACTGTACGTCTTATTTACTCTGTAAGCACTATTTTCTTTAATGGTTTCTCCCACTGCAGGCACTACATGCTTTCCTGCAACATTCAGCGCGCCTTGCACGCTTTCACAGGGCGCTTTCACAAAAAAAGCATTGGTTGTCAACTTGACAAACACATGCTTTTTCTGGTAAAAGCACCCCATACCGCTTTTTTACTTTAATAGAGGCCACGGACCTTTCTTTAGACACGGCTCGTCTAAAGAAAGGGGCGTGGCCTCTATTAACGTAAAAGCACAGCATGGGGCACTTGTAAACAATAAGCATTTGCAATCCAATAGTTCTCACATTTTAGAAACTTTGACCTATTGGTATTGTAAATGACAAGGCCTTTCATTATTGCAGGTTTTTTAAACACAAATATAAGGCCTTGTCATTTTCAATGCCAATAGCTCAAAATCTTGCAATTGCGTTGCAAAAGCTTGTTGTTTCTGACACTGAGTTTACCTAGGGTGACCAGACGTCCCGGTTTTCCCCGGACGGTCCCGGTCTTTCGCGAAGTGTCCCGGTGTCCCGACACTTTCCTCCAAACTGAATAAATGTCCCGGTTTTTAATAGTGGCTGGGATGAGCACAGAAATGTCCCGGTTTTTGAGTAGGGGCTGAGTACGCACTGGTGTTAAAAAGATGTGCGCATGCTCACTTCTCGAAATATTACAACGTGACGTCACTCCAGATGAGGTTGTTTTGAGAAGGGAAACCCTTTAAAGAGAGACATTTTCTCTCGGGATTTCCTTTCTCTTTCTACAGCGCAGCAAGAATGTCATTATGCCAGCCATGGGGGCAACAGCATGTCCAAACCGCCAGCATGACCCCGCTCACTGGAGTCAGAGGTCACTGCCTCCACCAAGATCCAGCCAGCCACCAGTGTAAACTGTAGTCCTACTTCTATGTTTATGACCTGTCCCGGTTTTTTCTTTTGGGAATCTGGTCACCCTAAGTTTACCCAATAATAGGGTTAAGATCTTCGAAACAACACTCCTTGTCTGCAGCATATTCATCTCCCGTCCAACTTCCGTTAGTCTTTCATATAGCGCACATTTCTACCAAACTATTCAAAGTAACCTGAGCAGAATAGACGGGGTGCCTTAACCCACCTGCTTTCACACCCAAAAACCCCCAAAAAGCTAAATTTCCAACTCACAGGCGCTGTGACTCATGGCTGCCTCGCAGGTCTCCCTTTTGACATCTTAATGGCTTCAGTGAGCTGTGAGGAAGATTGGCTCTCAGAGGAATAAGACGTGTCTAGCGCTTTCCTCCTCCGGCGTGATATCTTCATGTCTGCCTGACAGCTTCCCCTCAGGAACACGGCTCACTGCATGCCAGGCATGGGGGGAGCAAAAAATGGGAGGGGCGTGTTGGCGCGGAATACGACAGAGGATCTGCTCTGGATGGATAGGTCCCGGGGTCAGGGTCTGATGTTTCTCAGTGGCAGCGCTCGCTCCATACTGACGTGTGATGTAAGGGCCACTCATTTCAGAAGCGGGATTCTGCCTTGTCGCACGTGCAGTTTAGACATTGTGGATATACGCAGTTGCACTGCGGAGAAGTGAGCCTAAGGAAAATAATATGATTTACCGAGTACTACACAGGGGCAATTTTTTTTCCATCCGGATGTACGTAACTCTCACCTATTTTTCGCAGCAGCAGCAGCAGTCTCTTTCACCCCCTCAATTTCTCCCCGTCTTCATCTTCCTTATTGGGGAATATGGGGAGCAGCACAGACTACTGACACCGGAATAGTGTGAAAAAGGCCGCTTTTATTGAAACAGGTGCACATCACAATTAAAAGCCCTTGGCCTGATGCCTTACAAAACTACAACCTCACTATACAAGATGTTACCTATGTTAAACTACCCCCACCCCTAAAGTTTCCCCACACAACATTTTTAAACCTACAATTCATTACCCCCTACTGTGACCCTTAACTGTTCACATTTGAACTTTACCCTTTCACCTTTGACCTTTAACCTTTATGACTATTAACCTGTAAGTAACCTAACTTCCTAATGCACCTTAAAGATCCTACCTCGGCCAGGCGTGAACTTGTCTACCTGTTCCCTTTCAGCCTGGATTGCCTCTGTCAACAACAAATAAACTTGCCTAAAACATGCCAACTTGACTGTCAACCGCCACCCAGAAAAGGGGTAACTACCCCTTTTTCTGCCCCCCCAAAACCTAAGGCACCTTCAGAGCCTTTGCAAGGTCATCCTGAATCTGAAACAAGTACAACTCCATGCGAAACATAAAAGAGAAAAAAGTCACCCCCTTAAAGATTCCACTGTGTCATATTTAAAACTAGCCACATAGACTCTTCAAAACGATGTCCTGTCTCCACTGACCCTTCCTTGCTTCCCTAATACTTCCATCTGCACAGCACCACGCCACTCCCTGCCGGAATAAACACATTCCACCTAGCAAGCCACTTGACCGATGGCGAAAATCGCCTGCAAGTCCCCCTACATTGCTTTGATCAAAATACCCCATTTACCCCTGGTATATCATTGGCGTTCTGTCATCATGGTGAAATCCTGACATCCACCCCCCCCCACTAATAACCTATTTCAAGAAAATAGCTGTTGCTGCCACCCTAGGCCCCCTTCTACCATACGATCGGATGTGAAAGCGATAATGGGCGAATCCCAAAGTGACCCAGAGTCTGCTCCTCTTTGCCTGCTGTTCACCCCATTGTACTAAAGAATGCTCATTATCCCAAGGAACACAGAAGTGACCTCCAAACTTAGAGCCAAACCTGAAAAACAACAATAAAAATTGAGAAAACGAAATATCTTACCGAACCTCCTCCCTGACCTGTGCATATCGCTAACAGCAGTTTGACGCCCCTCTCCCCAAGTCCATCATGTCTGCCATGTTCCATCCCCATTAGCCTGTCTCCAGGTCCTGCCCATACAATTGGCAAGCGATCCAAGACCTTGTGTGTCAGAAACTCCCCAGAAGTACAGTCAACAGTGGAAAAGCCATCCCTTGTGTCCCGCCACTGTGACATAACAACAAACCCCCGCACTGTGCGACTCTTCTCGCAAGGAAGTGGCTCACATCCCGAGCGAAATTTGAAACTGGGTACCTACGCAACACAGCATTGCCAAGACCCCTCTGATCTGTCTTAGACTTGCACTACCAAATCCGTATGTCTGCTGCCCCCAGACGAACTTCCTCCCAAACTACTCCTCTACACCCAATAAGGTATATACCCCAGAAATTTCCCCCAGAACATCCCAGTCGTGAGGGTCAAGGCCAACACCTTTCCATGTTCTCTAGAGCATATCCCTGATAAAGATCAAATAACCTCTGACACTAGCCCACCTGTCCTCAGCGTCAAAGTAGGGGTCCTGCTCCTAAATTCCCTAACTCAATCCACCCAAAACTTGGACCCCACTTTTCTGTAATGGGGGCATATCTCCACCAAAACCCACCCCTGAATGCAGTACCTTTCTGCTGTCCAGTCCTAGGTACTCTAGACTGTTCCTGTTCAATCAGCTGCAATCTAAACTGTACAACATCTTCAGTCCTCCGTCTGGCCCTTTGTCTCCTTTTCACTCTGCCAACCAGGACCTCCCCTTAAGCCTCTGTAACCGTGGCCATCCTATATAACCTCGCCCCCTGTGAACAAGAGAAAGCATCTACGATGTCCTCATTCTCCTAAGGCATATGTCACGCTCTTAACATGCACTCAAATTCCAAAATGTTCACACCAAGACCGCAACAATTTCAGACCCTGCACATACGTTATATACTGTTGATTCATGACTACCCACCGCTATGTTATTAATGTGAAATATAAATTTTCTTGCAACATTTAGCTGACCCAGTTCTTTGCCTCTTTTTGACAATACCTCGTGTATCAACCGCATGGCGACCCGCCCCACCGCTATTTCATCCATGCGAAATAGAACTTTCTTGTGAAATGTAGAATGTCTCAAAAAGTTCGTCCCTCATTGCCAGAGCCTTGTGTTTAGCCAGCATTGTGTCTCATATCCCTGCCTTGTTAGCTTTACTTTCAATGGTAACTGAGCCTCCCTGCCACATATTCAAACTCCATGCCCGGGAATGACAGCACAGTTCAGGGATCAACTGTCTTCCCTTTTGGCAAAGGGGCATACAGGACAACCCCGAGCTGCCCAAAAACTGCCCAGCACCCTCTGGCAGTCCATGAAAACGGGCTTGTTAGATTTATCCCCTCGGTAACAAGGCCTCCATAGCTACATAACCAATCACAGTGCCCAGGAATGGCAGCACCGAACTGGGTCCAGCTGCCTTCTTTGTTGCCAAAGGTACCCTCCATTCACCCTTGAGCTTTCAGAACTGTCCAGCCTCCTCTGGCAGTCCGCGGAACCGGGCTTGCCCGCTCTAATCATTATCCGTAAACCGGACCTCCAGGGTCACAGAATCAATGTCAACCCCCAGGAATGACAGTAGCCGCCAATGCTTTCTTCACTCCGGGGGCCAGCACTGCTCCGCAACCTCTGGGGACTCGGAGTCCTGACAACACCCTCGCCATAGACGCCCACAAAAGGCGCCAGGAGTCCAAGGGCGGGCCCGTCCATGCCCATCGGAGCCTGGAGGAGGCTGGGCTGGGCCCCCCCTCTAACAACGCTGATTCTATTAAGGTATTGTGCATAGACGGTTTAACACCTTTTTATTCTATTACTTCCTTGTAAAATGGCTAAGCGTAAAGCGTAAAGGTCAGAGTGAGCAGGTGGGTGGAGGAATGGCAGGAACCCTTGACGTGTTTTTAACAAGGGCTGTGTCTGTTTTAACCCACGAGATTGAATTGACTGAACGACGCTTATCCTGGGAGCCCATTCTCCAGAAGAGATCTTCCTTAGGGGGCCAAACTATGGCTAATGTTCCTACACAACCCCTCTTACTCAAACCAGGAGCACTTACGGAGCCTAACCCCCATCTTCAATGACATCTAGTATTGCAAAAACATCCACCAGGGGTTCGGGGTCGCAAATACAGCTGGACACTAACCCTGAACCACCAGTTAAGAGAAGAAGGGGTGGCGGGCCACAGAGGCAAAAACCAGCAAAAGTCACCCGATCAGCCAAATCAAGGGGGGCTGATGAAAAGGAAACTGGATCAAGTGGATCAAGTGTTCTTATACCCCCAACCTTGCTCCCATTGACGAATGACGACGATACGTGGCAAAAACTAGAAAATATGGTCTCTGCCATGTTGAATCCCATTTTACTGAAGCTAACCCAGATTGAAGAGAACTTAGTCCAAATGGAGTCCCAGGCCGCAAATAATTTCCGCTCTCTCGAGTCGTTGTACCCTGGTAACGGTTCCGGCTCTGGCACAGAGTTATATTCGCAGGTGGGGTTCCGCAGATTAGAAACTAAAGTCGACCCTCCCAACTCAGATCGTGCACAAGACAACTTGGATGTTCCCACATACTCCAAACCTGACACCTATACTACTGCAACTCCCCATGCTCGAACCTCCCTACAACAACCCAACGAACACTTGGAGAACCTAGCGGGAGAGGAAGCGCAAAACCTACATTCTAACACCGCCCGACAAGCCGGGTGCCAATCTCGCCAGGGGCGAGGATGAGGGAAGACCATTCGAGGGGTAAAAGACTCAAAGCCGGAACCATCGCTACTGGATATCAGACTCTATATCTCCCTCCGGCAGCATCCCCACTTGTACTGGTGTTGGCGAACGTACCACTTCTGAGGGAGGGCCAACAAGAAACGACTGATCAAATGGCCAAAGCCCTTCACTGGTTGATGTGTCATCTAACCCAAGTGGGGGGAAGGGGCATTCGTCTGTCTAACCAAATCCTCATGGCCAGAAGGATAGGATAGTTGGGCGCATCGAGGAAAGTAATACCGGGTGATTGTGTGGTGATAAACTTCAATAATGAATCTGTTGTTAGATCCCTTTTAGAGCATCTACATAAAGTCCCACCCAAGGGCACCCAGATTACCGCTTTACCACTGGAATACTTTTACAGACCCCCTTTCCCGATGGCCATAGAAAGTAGAGCCCAACTGAGGGATGCCCAGTCATGGCTAAATCCATTAGGAAACCCTGGGGCCCGGGACTGAGGCTGGAGGATAGATTTGCCCCTTTCTATGATTTAGAAGTATGTGACTGACTACGCCCAGATGATACAAAACTTTTAGAAGGCTGTGACAGTCAGGATATCCCAGTCTTTGACATCCAAGGAAGCCCAAAGATAGTTAATACACAAGTGGGGGCAAATACAAACACTTTCAAAATAGCATCATGTAATGTGGCGGGTATTGCCCAAAAACGAGGTGACGATAACTGGCAAAAATTTTGGCAAGATCACGACATTTCATGTTTTCAGGAGACATGGTCAACGGAGCACACTTTTATAAACGGATATCGCTCCTTCCAAACACTGGCTACACCATCACTGGCAGGGAGGGCCAAGGGGGGTCTTTTAACCTTAATTCCAAACACTCTACCAGTAACAGTAAAAAAGTTTGAATCGCTGAACCCACATTTTCATTTGCTAATATTAGAGGTAACAAATGAAGGCACTTGGGGGCATATTAACAAGCCGGCGATAATAAATTATCGCCGCTTTAGCGTCTGTTTTCAGACGAAAAGCAGCGATAATTTTATGGCTGTATTAGCAAGGTCACGCTATCGCGTGAATCCTTGCCCTATCGCCCTTTCCCATAACGCCCATCCTGCATCTCTAATGAGATGCAAGGTGGGCGTTACTGGCGTACCCCAGATGGGCTACGTTGTAAATATCGCCGATGTGCACATCGCAATATTTACAAGGCAGCCCACAGGATGATAGCAGACGTTAGATTTTGGCGAAAACGGCCGTTTTCGCCAAAATCTAACGTCTGCTATTATCCCGACTTAGCCATCCCTAACATAGGGGTGGATTGTGCTGATACGACCACAGGGTCGTATCAGCAAGGTTATCGCCGTTTTGCAGGGAACATCGCTGGAAAACCAGCGATGTTCCTGCAAAACGGCGATAACCTCGCTATCTCTGGAATTTTTATCGCCCTGGAGAAGCGTGTTGTTAATAACGCGCTACCAGGGCGATAAGTTCCGGAGATAGCCAGCGATAGGATATCTATCGCTAAGCACGGCCAGCGATAATTATCGCTGGCCGTCGATAATATGCCCCTTGGTTTCTAATAAATTTCTATAACAATGAGTTTGGGGGAAATATGCACTTAGTGGCAGTTGAGGTAAATAAGGTAATAGATAACTACATAAGTAGTTTCAAGAATAAGCCCCCCACTATTATTTGGGTGAGCGATTTTAACATACATCCCTGCAAATACAACAAAGATCCTGTTTGTGGTCTAGAAGATTTGGGGGGAAATCCAACATATAATTTCACCCACACTGAATATGAAAACTGCCTAAATAGGATCCTATCCTCTTGCAATATGGTAATAATTAATAACCTAAATCCATCAATAGGTAACCCAGGGCAAACCTTTCAGCGAAACGGCTATGAATCAACGATTGATTTAATTTTAGTTACTAACCCCCTCAGCAACAGGGCCACCCTGGTAGAAAATCAATTTACCATCTTTAGTGATCATGCCATTCTAAGTATGACCACAAGGGATTCGATCCACCACCAGAAAGTAGGAACCCCAATCGTGGCAAGGAAAAATGGCTTTCAACTTAAGTGGGCTCAAATTGATAAAATTAAGTTAGTCCCTGAAATTGTTTCGACTATCCAGGACATCTCCACTTGCCTGGAAGTCGACTCTCATCTAGTGGCAGTGGTGTCCTCTTTCAGTGCTCTTCTAGAGAAAGTAAAATTGGCTCTTACACGTTTTAAATCCCCAAATACCGGACGATGTAAGGGTTGGTTCGACTCCCCCTGTACAAAATCAAGGAAAGCATTCATGACAGCCCTGAAAGTTAAACCCAGAAATTCGGACCAAATAAGATAATTGCGTAATGATTATAATTCAGTAAGAAGAAATAGGGAAAGAGTTATGAAGGAGGAGGTCTGGACGGAACTCGAAGCAGCAGCTAATATGGGTAACAGCCGAGATTTCTGGAAGATAATCAATGCACCCAGTTTTAAAAATCCTAAGGACCCCACATTAGATAACAATGTAGATGAAGAAGCGTGGGTGGCCCATTTTGAAAACATCTTTGCCTCGAGCACTCCTTTTGCCACACCCCCCTTCAATATAGAGCCCAACTCACAGGACTTACTGTTTTTCTCACTCACTGAAGTGAGAAGAGGTCTGACGCTGTGCAGCCCTGGAAAGGCCCCAGGCCCCGATGGTGTACCGATTGACTTCTTCCAGGAAACCCTGGACCTGTGGGTGCCCCTACTAACGAATGTTTTTAACAACATAGCTTTGGTAGGCCCTCCCCCCTCATGGACAACACGTCTAATCGTCCCAATATACAAAAAAGGGGATAGGGCAAACTCAAAGAATTACAGAACAATTTCCCTGTTGGACACTACAGCAGAGCTCATCGGTCGACTCCTTCTGCTTAGGCTGGAGGGGTGGGCCCAGGAGAAAAACATCTTAATTAAGGCACAGTATTGGTTCCATTCAGTGTCTGAATCTAGCATTAATAATAGATAAATACACTAGAGTGAAGGAAGGGAAAATCTACATGGCATTCATGGATCTTTCAGCAGTGTTTGACTGCGTGGTCCATGCCAAGCTCTGGAACATAATGGAGGAGATGGGGGTTGAGCCAGCCATACTTAATTTTATCCGACAGCTATACTCAAACTGCATGGCATCCGTCGCTACGCCAAAAATGGGGATTGTACCCTCCCATTCAAGATCGCTAGGGGGGTAAGGCAGGGATGCGCCCTTGCCCCATTCCTCATTTCTATCTACACAAATGGTGTCGAGGCTGCCCTCTTGGGGGCCACTCGGGATGTCCCCGTGTTTGACTCACATCTACTACCTATATTGGCTTATGCGGACGACGCAGTGTTGATCGCAAGAACGGGGCTAGCCCTTCAACGCCTCATAACCGCATACGTGACCTATATGGATTCAATAGACTTGAAAGTTAACCAAACCAAATCCTTTGCCATTATAGCAGGGGCTGGTAAAAGAGACAAATCTCCGTGCCTCCACGCGGACTCTGGAAGAATCGAAGTGGTAGATACCTTCTCCTACCTGGGGATTCTCTTTGATAAAAATCTAACATGGTCATAGCTGTTGGAGGGAAGGACGCTAGGAATGGAGAGAAGTCATAAAATCATTTTCTAAAAAGCTGGGCGCCAGACCATTACTCCCTATAAAGAATATTTATCAGGCCAAGACAAAGGCTGCAGCAACATATGGGGCAGGTGTTTGGGATATGGCGCCGATAGACTCACTCCAAACCATTGAAAACCGCTTTTTTAAGTCTCTAGTGTCCCTCCCTCCTTCCTCCCCTAACTACATCTTACGTATTGAACTGGGCTTGCCTTACATCTCAGACTCAATTCGGTTAGCCCCGATCCTACTGTGGCACTCAATCTGGCGGAGGGACACGGTGACCCTGACGCAAATTATAATGAGAAACTGCTTAAAACTGGAACACTACAGAAGGATTAGGTGGCTTAGCTATGTTGAATCAGAGTTGAATGATATTGGATTACCTGAATTATTCAGAGAACCAATAGCATGCAGAATGGTCTCGAAACAAAAGTTAATTAATACGTTCTTATTGAGGGCGTAATACAAACGATTGGAAAAGAATCAGGATAAACAGGCAGTCCTTACTTATCGTTTGAGCCCGCCGATAGAGGAAGGGTATTTTTACCTCGCAAATGTCACCAGAGCACAACATAAATTCATATTATTAAGATTTCACATGAATAAGATACCTCTGATGCTAGGTTATCCAGAAAAACATGCAAGCACTCAGACCTGGGCCCTTGTCCTTGTGACAATCTTTCTTCACAATCTGAGCTACATTAAGTCTTGTTCTGCAGGCTCTATAAGAAAGAACAGAATGACTACATTGTCCCGATTTTAAAGCGCCACAATTTTAAACAATGTCGGGTTGCACTTTATTTTTTAAAATCCTTGCCTGACCCTCTAGTCTGCTTCTCGGTAGCAACGTTTTTATGGGCCTGTATAAAAAAGAGGAAGCAGGGGGGGTTGAAAAACGTAGTGGCTTTATCATGAGTTAAACTTGCATAACAAATTTTGTTTTTTTCTTTTAGACTATGCCCCCTTGAAGGATTATATAAAAACAATCTCTTAACATGTGAAAGGAATTAGCAGTCATTGAATTTTATGTAAAATGAATTGGAATTTTATGCTGGTTTATGTTGTTTTTATCTGTGCATTTATGATCTTACTTATTGGATCGAATAAAGAATTATTGGATTTTATTGGATAGTGCCGTGCTGGCCAAGCTGTCTTCTATGCTGTCAACTGTACCCCAGGTTCGCCCATGATCTCCCAGAACTGTCCAGCATCCTCTGGCAGTCCGCATAACGGGCTTGTCAGTAAACCTTGCCTCCATGGCCACAGGATCAATGTCGATGCTCAAGGGTGACAGTGCCGTACTGGGGCAAATGTCTTCTAGGCTGAAGGTACCCCAAGGTCAACCCCAAGTTCCTCGAAAATGCCCAGCATCCTCTGGCAGCCCTCGTAAATATGCGTGTTTGCTCTATCACTATGGTAACTAGGCCTCAATGGCCCCAGCATCAATCTCAATGTCCTAGAATGACAGCCCCCTTACTGGGTCCAGCTGTCTGCTTAGATACCAAAGGTTTACCCAAAACCCCCTTGAGTGCCCTAAACTATGCAATCTCCTCTTACATTCCGCGGAAACTGGCTGCCTCACAACAAAAAATTCCCCAAGTTAGTGTGTCACCTCCAAATATCCTGTCCTTTGTGACACACTAAAGAATAAGCAAAGAAGGCCGCTTCCTCCGGCACGACACCGTTAAGTGAGCTACCCCCTGCTCAATACCATTGAAGGGGAAACCTGTGCTAACCTTTTCCTATCTTGTGAAACCCCATGCCTATCTTTGAGCAGTTTCTCTTAACCAAATGGTCTGCTGCACTAACTGCTTAGATATCAGCCGCCCATCTCCTTACTCTCGCACCTCTGTACCCTTGCCGGAAACCATGTGTAACTCAGCCCTCAGCCGTTGGCGTCATCTCTGTTAATAAACATCAACACTCCAAATTATTTAAAGGCCGAGGTTAATGGGCGTATTAACTTTGGCACCAAATCCTCGCCCTTTCCCCTCCCCCCCAGCACATACGTCTGCTTGTGCTGCTGTGTCCCTATGGACACCTGCTGCTTTGCTGCTACCCGGCTGAAAAACTAGGCTGGCGGCTTCTGCCGTAAGAGTTGGTGAGGGGGTGTGCTTCCAGGGCCTTTAAACCTGCATGCCTACCTACGAAAGTCCCTGGTGAAACCTCCAGTATTGAAGCTCCCGCAGGCACCAGCGGGATCAACCTCAACCCCTTCCTGCTTTTCTCTTTAGTTGCCAGCCTACGAAGGGCACCTAACAGCTTCGAACCCTCCCTGTAGTGTAGGTCCTCTGTCGTGAGCTCAGCACTCTCCTTCCCTTGTATCTTAACCCCATCTTGTTCTCTGGCACCAAGGCTCCTTCCTCAACTATGCCCGAGTTGTCCTTGCCAACTATTATGTCTGATACCTGCCAACCCCTACGCAGCTGCATCACAACCCCCAGCGTGCTACTCCCTCGCATCCCTACCCATTGACAACATTGCTGCCACCTTTATTCTGCCGCTGAGCTTTTACCTGGTGCTAGAACCGGTGCACGTTCTGGAGCCCGCCGTTTGGCCCTCCTTGTTCTCCTCTTCTCGGGCCCTACACAGCTGTCCTGATGCCACTGCCCTTCCTATCACCAATTGCCTGCTGTAGTACCCTGTAGAATACCATGAACAAATTGGTGAGATTTCCCCCCCACACGCCCGCTCCACCCATTCTGTACCTCCTGCTGATCATCGTCATCTGAGCACTCCCTCGTAGTCCGGATTGTGACATCCCCTGTGTTACCCCACCTCATGGGTGGCAGCCTTTGCCACCTGCCCCCGCGGTTATATTGACCGCCCTAAAACACTTTGACAGCATTGACAGGATCCGCACCCTTGTCCTGTGAGCCTTTGCCAACCGAGGCACAATACTTACCATTGAGCCCTAGCTCCTTCCTAATCGCTTCACCCTTATCCGTGAACCCTCATGCCTACGTTGGAGGGGCGTACCATACCCTCCCAACTCTTTCCCTGATGCAGAAAGCCGCGTTCCGAGTCCACTTCCTCCAGGGGCAGTACTGTACCCCTTGGCCTGGTCTACCACCGAGGCTGTTCGGGGCCTTCGTGGGGCAGTGATCTCGTCGTCCCGCGCCGCAGTTCAGCCCGGCCGTACTGGGCCCAGCCTTCTCTTCCCCACGGGGTAATGAAGCCGCACGGTGCTCTCCCGCGTCTGGAACGCTGCTGACCTGAACCCACCGCGAAATTATATGTGTGCTGGTCACTAACTGCCTCCCAGCCTGGCCTTCCCCTCGCCTACTGTGCCATTAAACTTATCTCACGCCCAAACTACCTTGACCCCCCCCCCTCCCTTGGACGCTCGTACTAATAGCCCACCTTGTTCCCTTCCTATAGACCTTCCTGGGTTTGTGCTGCTCCCTCACATAGCCTATATTGAACGAATCTAATACTAGAATGCTCAACAATCAAAAAGGAGCATCTAGATAAGGCCCCCGGGAGTGAGAGCTAAGAAACTGCCCTCAAAAATTGTAAGGAATAATGCCCCCGAAAAAGTGTGATGCGCCAAGTGGAGGTTTATTAATATGGCCGCAAACCTTTTTTGACCATGATAAATAACATATATATTCTGGTCTGAGCACCAACCAAAGCTGATGAATCAAAACTGGTTGGCTGCAAATTTTTTACAGGACAGAGATCATGATTCCCACATTCCCCCGCCTTCATCTTCATCTGGCAGGTGGACCACATCAACAAGGAGCCCACAAAGGCCTGGATATTCTTTCTCTCTCTGTCTATCTAACGTACGCTCTCTCCTCTCTCTGTCTCCGTCGCTCTCTTTTCTCTTTAGATTTACGAGGTCTTACACTATCTCCTCACCCCCCCCCCCAACCGCCATGTATACATACACACAGAGAGACTCGGTCTCCCAGTTCATTTATATTTTTGTCTGATCGGCTCTCTGCCGACCTGCCACCCTACCCCTCCGAAATCCATCCATCCTACTTCGCTCAAAAACACTGGATTAATGTGTCTCACACTGACCGAAACCAATTCAGCTAGCACTGAGGGCCAATTTATACACTGTGACTTAAAAATGACTATGATATGTGTACATTGTCCTGGAACATTCATCCAAATTCTCAATATGAAAGTGCTAGTGCTTACATGACATTTTCCTCTCCGTGTTGCTTGCTCTGCTATTCGAATCAAAACATTACTCTTTTTTCCCAAATTAAAGCATGATTTCATAGCCACGTGTTAGTCAGAAAAGCGGTGAAAAAGCACCGCTATACCTCTGACCAGCCACTGTCTATCACAAAATGGTGGCTGCCTCTGGTCGGTCAAAATGGGGGCATAAATATCATTTGGGCTCTAAAATAGCCCAAATAGCCCAAAGTGGGAGGAGCAGTTGCCCGGGCCGCTCCCATTCCCCAAACACCCCGGGGGGCAGACCTCTCTACTTTCAGCTGCCCCCCAAGACCCCCTACTGAGTTGTTCTTCGAAGTGTGGTGGCTGAGCTGCCGTGCGCTCAGATTGTAATGCGTGGTGTCGTTGGACTCCTGACCACTCTACGGCCCTGGTTTTGCAAAAAATTCTCCAAAATCACATAATCTGTGCTTTATTGACAATATTTAAGAACCATTGGGAAAACATTATACTTGTTGAATGGCTTTGTGAAATGCATATCTAATGAGCGGGAAACTAACGACTTGGTAGCACCATGAAGTTACAGGCAGCCCTTCTTTATATATATATATATATATATATATATATATATATATATATATATATATATATATATATATATATATATATATATATATATATATATATATATATATATATATATATGTAAAAAAAGAAACAATGGTGAATGGAAAAAAATGTCAAACTAATTGATTGGTCCACCTGACTGGGCACACCAGTCATGGTACTGCGGAGCACTACTTTTCAAGTAGATGTGCACACAAGATTAGGGCAGTAGCTGAAGTGGGCCGACCCATGTGCATGCTGTGGTGTGCGAAATCGAAATGTGAGTGAAATGTAATCAGACCAGTTGTTGAAGAGGGCAGGCCATAGCCCCTCTGTGTTTTTATACATGCCTGTAGGTTTATAAGGATTTTTTTGATTACATGTGGTTGGCGAGATAGCTAAGGCTATCTCTTGACCGAATAAAAAGATTCACATTTGCATAGAAGTCAGACCTTTAAAAAGCATTGACAAAGCCAATAGATCTCACCTATGTGAGATCTATTGGCTTTGTTGATGTCTTTTAGCCATGTTATACTGCAGCATGGCTGTAGTTAAGCTGCCTAAAGGTTAATGGTATGGCATAGATTAGAGTGGCATAGAGGAGAGTTGAGTAGAGTGGTGTGGAGTGGCATAGAGTAGTGTAGAGTGGAGTGGCGTAGAGGAGAGTGGAATAGAGTTGGCTAGGGTAGAGTGGTGTAGAGTAGAGTGGAGTGGTGTAGAGTGGAGTGGTGTAGAGCAGAGTGGCGTACAGTAAAGTCATACATCACAGTGGCATAGACTACAGTGACATAGAGTAGAGTGGTGTATAGTGACGTAGAGTAGAGTGGTCTAGACCAGAGTGGCATACACTGGAGTAGAGTGGCGTAGTAGTAGAGTGGTGTAATAGTGTGGTGTAGAGTGGAGTTTTGTAGAGTGGTGTAAAGTAGAGTGGCGTAGAGGGACATTGTGTGGAGTGGCATAGAGTAGAGGGGCATACTTTAGAGTGGAGTGGCATAGAGTAGCGTGGAGTGGCATTGAGTAGCATGGAGTGTTATAGAGGGGAGTGGACTGCCATAGAGTGGACTGGCATAGAGTGGCACAGAGTAGAGTGGCGCAGAATACTGTGATGTAGAGTAGAGTGGCATAGAGTGGGGTGGAGTGGAGTAGAGTGGCTTGAAGTAGATTGACTTAGAGTGGAGTGGTGTAGAGTGGCGTAGAGTGGACTGGCATCGAGTGCAGTGGAGTGATTTAGAGAAGAGTGATGTAGAGTAGAGTGGCATAGAGTAAAATGGCAAACAGTGGCATAAAATAGAGTGGCATAGAGTGCTTTAGAGTGGAGTGGCATAGAGTGGCATTGAGTGGAGTGGCATAGAGTGGTATTGAGTGGAGTGGTGTACATTAGAGGGGAGTGGCATAAAGTAGAGTTGCATAGAGTGGAGTGGTGTAGAGTAGAGTGGCATAAAGGGGAGTGGCACGTAGTGGCCTAGAATAGAGTGACGTAGAGTAGAGTGGCATAGAGTGGAGTGGCGTAGAGTGCTGTAGAGTGGCATTGTGTGGAGTGGAGTGGCTTAGAGTGGAGTGACGTACAGTAGAGTGGCACAGTAGAGTGGCATAAAGTAGAGTGCCATAGAGTGGGGTGAAGTGGAGTACAGTGGCATGTAGCAGAGTGGCATGGGGTAGAGGGGCCTAGAGTGGAGTGTCGTAGAGTGGAGTGGAGCGGTGCAGAGTGGCATGGAGTAGAGTGGTGTAGAGCAGAGTGGTGTAGAGTGGCATCAAGCAGAGTGGCATAGATTGCCATAGAGTGGCATTGTGTGGAATGGAGTGGCATAGAGTAGAGTAGACTAGAGTGGCATAGAGTAAAGTGGCTTGGAATAGAGTGGTGTAAAGTGGTGTAGAGTTTAATGGCCTAGATTGGAGTAGTGTGGAGTGGCGTGGAGTAGAGTAGAGTGGTGTAGAGTAGAATGGAGTGGTAGTAGAGAAGAGCAGAGTGGTGTAGAGTAGAGTGGCATAGAGTGGGGTGGAGCAGAGTGGTGAGGTTTAGAGTGGTGAGGAGTAGAGTGGAGTGGCGAAGAGTGGGCTAGAATGGCGTGGAGTGGCATAGAGTAGATGGAAGTGGCATAGAGTAAAGTGGAGTGTGTAAAGGAGAGTGGCGTACAGTGAAGTGGCATGGTGTATTGTGGTGTAGAGTAGAGTGGTAGAGAGTAGTGTGGAATAGGGTGGTGCAGAGTAGAGTGGTGTACAGGGGAGTGGCATAGACTGTCCTTGTGTGGAGGGGAGTGACGCAGAGTAGAGTGACATAGAGTAGAGTGGCATAGAATAAAGTGGCATAGAGTGGAGTAGACTGCCGTGGAGAAGAGTGGCGTAGAGTAGAATGGCACAGAGTGGAGTGGCATGGAGTGGAGTCAAGTAGAGTGGGGTAGAGTAGAGTGGCATAGAGTTGGGTGGAGTGGAGTAGAGTGGCATTGAGTAGAATGGCATGGAGTAGAGTGGCATAGAGTAGAGTGGGGTAAAGTAGAGTAGCACAGAGTGGTGTAAAGTAAAGTGGCATAGAGAGGCATAAAGTAGAGTGGTGTAGAGTGCCGTAGAATGGCACTGTCTGGGGTAGAGTGACTTAGAGTAGAGTAGAGTGCCATACAGTGGAGTGGCATAGAGTAGAGTGGTGTTGAGTGGTGTAGAGAGGAGTGGCATAGAGTAGAGTGTAGTGGCATAGAGTAGAGCTGCATTGAGTGGCATAGAGTAGAGTGGAATAGAGTGGCGTAGAGTGTAGTGGCGTAGAGTGGAGTAGAGTAGAGTGACAGGAATACAGTGTGAAAGTAACATAAATGCAAAGCCATATGCCGGCATTAAAAGTAGGAATGCACATTGCACTTACAGGAATAATACTAAAATGCTTACAAAATAAAAATAGTGCGTGGCAAAAAAGGCTAGGAAAAACAAACATGAGGAATAACACATACTTGGTCCATGCTCCAAGCAAGAGCTAGCACAAGAAAGGAAGGGAAGCCTACAGAACTACAGGAACTAAGCAATCAAAAGATTGCAAATGTGAATGACAACGAAAACAACTCATGGTATGCTGTGAGCAGGTTGTAAGTCAATTGAATTGCAAACAATACGTCGTGCAGCACAGCAAATGTGCTGTGTAGGTGAGACCTAAACATCTGCATTAGTAGATGTCTTTAGAATAGTCTTGATGAGAATTCAATAACAGAATCCCACGGAAATACAATCTCACTCTACAAAGCTACAAAGACGCCTGCTCTGGTTAATTAATTATCTAATATATAGAGGGCATTTTTACTAATCTTTCACATAATGCAGGCCAGTAAGCAAAGTTATTGAGCTGCGTTGCGTGAAAGGGAGAAAACATTTCTGTTCTCTCCTTGCGCTAAAGCACTGTGTGGTGCCTAATGCCAACACAGACACCCTTGCAAAATAGTGCAGGATGCCTACAGTACAGGCAGGATTGTTTATGTGCAGGAAGTTCTAACATCCTGCACAAAAACAATCCTTACAGGCATTTTCCTCTTTCTATTTGTGCTGCAGAAGGTGGAAAGAGGAAGTAACAAGGGGAAATAAAGATATTTCTCTTTGTTATGCCTCACAGGGAAGGCATAGTATTTTGATGCATTCCCCCATTTACTAGCTTTAGTAAATATGGTGATTCAGAAAAATCCATGGGTGGATGCATGGGAACGCCTATGATCCACCCATGGAACGCCTCCCAAGTTGAAATGTAACTGCTGCGTTGCATTACATTTCTTTACAAAACCACACAAAACAATGCAAATCATACCTTGCGTGGCTTTGTAAATTCCAAATATCCCTTTGCGTTGCCTTGCGTCGTCTTGCGTGACACACCGAGGTCGATGCAAAGGCTTAGTACATCTAGGACAGGGTTTGTTCCACAAAAGGGGTGGTATTAGGGGGAAACAGCATTTACAACGCTGTTTCCACAACGCATGGCCTTACAACGCGATCGTTAAAACGACGGCGTTGTTACCACGCGTGCCATTACATCGCAAGTCATAACAACGAGCATGTAAAGCCATGCTTGGTGAATGTATGCGTAGTAACGTCATACATTCGGTATTAGGGGAGGCTGGTTTTAATACTTTTAAGCCTGACTGGGAAATGTTTGCTAGTGGATGAATCAAGCTGTCATTAAAAGGGACAGATATCATCCAGGATTTCTCTATTAACTTATACCAAACATTGTATACCTGACTTGTCAAGTCTGTGGTTTTGTGAGAGATTTCCACCCACAATTCCATTGGCGGCCAACATAATGAAGAGGTGGTGGGGTAGGTGGAGGGGTTGCGGGGGAGTGCGGTTAGGGGGTTAATTAAAAAAAAACCTTACCTGGAGCTGCCGGCCAGCTCCAGTGTCGTGCCTCGGTCTTCCTGGACCCAGCAGGCACTGGGGCAGCATTAGGCTCCCTGTGCAAACCCCGCGCTGCTCTCATGCTATGAGAGCACCGCGGGGATTGGCCTGAGCGGGCTGAAAAGACACTCTGCTCAGACCAGGGAGTCTGTGCTGTTTCTCCAGCCCAGCTGTTCAATACAGCCGGGCTGGAGAAACCTAAGTGCGCATGTGTGTTGGGCACTTAAAAGTGCACATAGCATTCCTCCTTCCCCCTCCCATGCCCCGGCCCCAACCCTCTCTGCACATGCTGGCTCAGAGCTGGCAAATGAAAAATAAAACAACTAGAGGTCATCTTTCATTTTTCACCTGCTGGCTCTGAGCCAGAGGGGCGACGCTCCTCTGCCATTGCGGAGGAGCCGCCCCTGAATTTATTGAGCACACAATTCACATACCGCTAAGGGGAATCCCAGAACTGGCAGACAAGTGAGCCTTGTAACGGCTAGCTTGATTCTCTGGACCAAGAATGGAGCGCAGACATATCTCTTCCAAAATAATACCTCGCTGCAAAAACAGCGTAATGCTATCCATGTTTGCTTAAGAAGCAACTTAACAGACTGCGTGGTGGTTCTCATTAAGGGAACAGGCCATTCATCTCCTTTGGTCTATACTGTTATATTGTAAGAATGACTGCCCTAAAGAATGCATTGGCTGATTTTGGCACACAGAATCGCAAAAGCAGGTTGGCAATGTCAAGGAGTGCCAGGCCCTCTAAGAAAAAGTGTTTTTTGCAATGTGTGCAGGGAAACCGATAAAGATATATCAGCATACTTCTACAAAATGTTAGAGTCAATTTGATGCAGTTAAATGTTGGGACTGGAGTGCCACGTGCATGGTAAACTGGCACGCACCCTTAACCGGAGTGCACGGCTGCCTGTGAAACTCATATCGAGTCTTTTATTTTAGCCAATGGCACCACACAAATTTAGTGTGCGTGCAGAGGCCTAGTCTGCCACTGTTAATGTGAAGTCCAGAACCTGTGTGGTGACCTGGATGGAGCAGTTGTCTTGGCCTCCTTGCGGGCACAAGCCTACTGCCCATGCCTTGAGTTAAAAACATAAAGCGGTACTCACAGCATGCCGAGTTTTTTTTGATAATTAGGGTGACGAGAACCTTTTCCATGTGTCAGGGAGAGTGTAGTGTTCTGACCCTGGCCTCTGTAGGCTTCCCTTCCTTTCTTGTGTTAGCTCCTTCTCTAATGTTCAGCTGTTAAGTGAACCACAGATCCTTGCACTGACATTCCGTGTGCATGCACATGCTGTGAGTGTGTAGCACATCTATTGTAGTAGGACTCTGTGTATGGTAATTGTCTGAGGAATGAGACTAGGGGAATCCATTTTGGATGGGATGGTCCCTTGTTACGCAAAGCACAAGATGGAGGCTGGCTACCACTGCCCCTGACAGTGGAAGTGTATTGACTGCATTCCTGTAGCAGAACGGTGGAGACCCAAACAATGAAGTGACGGGGGATGGAGACTTTACCATCTTAGAAATTCATGCAGGACCTTATTAGTGATAGGCTTCTGATTAGTTCTTTCTGAATGCTATCATTTGGTAGATGGTAAGTGTGAGGAGTGGGGGTTTCTGTTGTTCAAGGTGATGAAGTTTCCAGGCAGGGCCAGCCCTTTTCTCTGTCTCTGATTACTGCTTCAGAAAAGCTGATAACAGCTCAACACAGAGGCTCACACTTCATTGTGTTCTTGTTTTAGATATTCCTGCTTGAAGCCAAGATCATTCCCACCTTCTCTTAGAGCCATCACTTTGCACAACAGTTGTGCCTAAGGAGCAGAAGAAAATGGTATTTGAAAGAACCAACCCACACCAATTCTGACAGCTAAGACAGTGGATCCACATCCCATGTCTTGAAAATGTGTATAATAGTAGGATCTGAACCACGCCACTTTGTTCCAGTTCCTAGTTCTTCATGATTAAGGAAAGGAGTCCTCTGCAGAGTATTAAAAGTGCTGCTGTGTGACCAGTGCTGGTGTCTTCACAACAGCAAGTGTCTTAAAAGTGAGAGGACATCATCTGAAATCTGTACTTCCTTTTGGATGAGCTGAGTGTTTGTCTGGAGCCTGGAAGCCTACCTGCCTGCTCAGAGGGCAAGAAATGTGTCTCGTCTTGCATGAGCAGAGCCTGTGCCGGAGGCGATGCCCAGAATGTTCCCGGCATGGGAAATAAGCCAAAGAGAGTACAAGACTGCAAGGAAATGAAGCAAGGAGCAACCTGTGTGTGGAAGTTGTCTCCCCGCACAGTTCTGGCGTGTGAACTGCAAAGATCAAGCATCAAGTGGGATCTGCATGCCACCGCGACGGAGAGACTGGTGCTGCCACGGCAGGCACCAATCGAATGCTCTGTCAATGCTGAGGCCAGAATCCTGATCATCTCAGAGGCTCCAACTGCTGAAGAACTTCACAAGATACATATTGGTCTTGAGACTGCATCTGCCATACTAGCTTCCCATATACACCTAACATAGAGTGGCCAAAACTGTAGATGACAAGATCTACCACAGGCAGCGCAGTGCAAATAATGGCAAGTTGTCAAGTTTAGAAAGTTGTCGCAGCTGTGGCCCCAACAGATCAAGAGTCATCACCAAAGTGGGGGTAACCATGAAAGCAGATTCTACTTTCCTACAATCAGTCAATCAAGTTGATTTATATAGCGTGGCTTATCACCCAAGAGAGTATCCAGGTGCTTCAGGGTCATGATGTTTCAGGTGACTCGGTCGAACAGCCAGCTCTCCGAAATTCCAGTAGAGAGGTGGAGGTCCATAGCTGCAGAGGGAGGTTGTTCCAGGTTTTCGCTGCTAGGTAGCAGAAGGAGCGCCCTCCGTTGTTGCTTCGTGAGATCGAGTGAGAGGGATGCGGATTATAGCTGTCTGGTAGGGTGGTGGAAGTTCAGGCGTTGGTTGTTGTAGGCTGGCCCTTGGTTGTGCAGTGCTTTGTAGGCATGGATCAAAAGCTTGAATTCACATCTCTTCTGTACGGGGAGCCAGTGGGGTTTTCTGCAGTAGGGGGTGATGTGGGCCCATCTGGGGAGGCTGAGGATGAGTTTGGCAGCGGAGTTCTGTATGGTTTTGAGTCTCTGCAGAAGGTGTGTGGTGATCCCAGCATAGAGTGCATTGTCGTAGTTTAATCAGCAGGTGATTAGGGCCTGAGTGGCGATATGCCTGGTGTTCAGGAGGAGCCATTTGAAGACTTTTTGTAGCATGTGAAGTGTGAGAAAGTAGACAGAGGCGACTATGTTGATCTGGGACTTTATGGTCAGTTTGCTGTCCAGGATTATGCTGAGGTTTCTGGCGTGGTCAGTCAGTTTGGGTGATGGCCCTAGTTCCAAGGGCCACTAGGAGTCATTCCAAGGGGTGGTGTTGTAGCCGATGATCAGCACTTCTGTTTTGTTGGTGTTGAGCTTCAGGCAGTTGTCCTTCATCCAGTTGGCAACACCCGTCATGCACCTGTGGAAGTTGGTTCTTGTGTTGGCGGGATCTTCTGAGAGCGAGAGGATGAGATGTGTATCTTCTGCATAGGCTATGATATTTAGTCTGTGGGATCTGACGATGTTGGCGTAGATTGTCATGTAGGTGTTGTAGAGGGTGGGGCTGATGGAGGTTCCTTGAGGGACACTGCAGAGGATGTCCTTGGTTTCGGAGATGAATGGAAGTAGGCTGACCTTCTGCGTTCTTCTGGTGAGGAAAGAGGCAATCCACTTGAGGGCTTTTCCTTGGATATTGATGTGATGCTGTCTACTGATCAGGGTGTGATGAGATATGGTGTTAAAGGCTGCTGAGAGGTCGAGGAGGATCAGAGCCGCTGTTTCTCCCTGGTTGAGGAGTGCTCTGATGTCATCAGTCGCTCCGATCAAGGCTGGCTTGGTGCTGTGGTTGGCGTGGGATCCAGATTGGGAGGTGTCTAGGAGAAGGTTCTGCTCCAGATATTTCATGAGTTGTCGGTTGATGGCTTTTTCCTGGAGTTTGACGGGGAAAGGGAGATTGGAAATGTGGCAGCAGTTTTTGAGTTCGCTCAGGTTGGCGGATGGTTTCTTGAGGAGGGGTTTGATTTCTGCGTGTCTCCAGCCTTCGGGAAAGGTGGCCACAGCAAGAGAGAAGTTTAAGATGGTGGTGAGCTTGCTTCTGATCCTGCAGCTTCTGAGGTTGAAAATGTGGTATGGGCAGGAGTCCGTGGAGGCTCTTGAGTGAATGGACTTCATGATGGTGGTGGTGTCCTGAGGGTTAGATTATCCCATGAGGTAACTCGGTG
Organism: Calotriton arnoldi; assembly: GCA_963921515.1. NCBI lineage: Eukaryota > Metazoa > Chordata > Amphibia > Caudata > Salamandridae > Calotriton > Calotriton arnoldi. Next base: position 378,403 of record CAWUFW010006086.1, on the reverse strand, counting down.
ATCTTTGTTGAGTTCAGTGAGTGCGTGAAGGTGAAGGAAGTCTGAGGGCTTGGGCTGAGGTTCGAAGTTCTTATAGATGGTGGTGATCTTGTCGTGGAAAAAGTCAGCGAATCTTTTACATATTTCTTGGGAGGGTGATGCTGTTTTCTGTGGCTGCAGGGTCGGTGAACTCTCTGACGATGTTGAAGAGCTCTTTGCTGTGGTTAGAACTGGACTAGATGCGATAGACTAAGGCTTTCTTCTTTGTCTCTCTCAGAAGCCGGTGGTAGAGGTTGATGGAGGTCTTGAAGGTGGTCCTGTCTGAAGTGTCCTTGCTTGTGCGCCATCTACTTTCCAGTTGCTTGCAGTGGCGTTTTGCTGTTCTCAATTCCTTGGTGTGCCATCTTGCCTGCTTGGTGGGTTCCCTGTGTCTGGTGATCTTGATGGGAGTAATGATGTCGGCGCAGTTGGTGATTCAGGAGTTGAAGTTTATGACAGCTTGGTCCTGGTTTGATGAAATGTTAGGGCATGATGTGTTGAGGGCGTCGGCCCATAGTTTCTTCGATACTTTGCCCCAGCTGCGGTAGGGAGGGTGCTGGGTGGCTCAGCAGTGGAGGTGCAGGGACTGGAGATGTTGAAGTGTATTATGGAGTAGTCAGCCCAGGTGTGTTCGTGATATGGGTGTACTTGACCCTGTTGCTGGAGGTAAAGATGGGTTCCAGCGTGTGTCCAGCGTGTTGGGTGGGGTCGGTAAGGAGTTGGGTGAGTCTGATGTTTTTCATGCTGTCAAGTAGGTTGGTGGTATTAGTGTTGCGGAGGTTATTGAGGTAGAAATTTAGATCTCCGCAGAGGATGATGTAGTTTTTGGAGTCAATGGTGAGAGGGATGATGAAGTCGGGGATGACGGTGCAGAAGCTGGGGCGTGGTCCAGGTGGTCTGTAGGCGAGGGTGCCTCTGATGGTGGTTTTCCTGTCTGTTTGGAGTTTGCAGTTGAGGTGTTCCATAGTCTGGATGATGTCTTCTGTCTCAGTGGTGCCATGGATGTTTTCTTTGTGGATGTTGGCGATCCCTCCTCTGGGTTTGTTGGTGCGCTCCTGATGTGTGATCTTGTATTCATCGGGTGTCGCTGTGGCGATGTCAGGAGCCCACGTGGGTGTGAGCTAAATCTTGGTGAGGAAGACAATGTCAGGGGTGAGGGTGGTGATGAGGTCCAGGATCTTAGTGGCATGTTTGCAAACTGAAAGTGTGTTGAGGAGGAGGCAGGCAAATTGTTGTGAAGTAGGTGCATTGTGTTGGCTGGTTCGCATGGTGGTGGATGGTGTGTTGGTGGGTAATCTGATGATACAGGAGAAGGAGTATTGGATGCAGGAGAAAGGTCCTACCGTATATTGTGGGGAGGTGCGGCAGCAGCAGTTGTGACATCTGTGGTCCATGGCTTGGAGTTTGGTGGCAGTGTAGCTGTGGGGTGTAGGAGAACCAAGGTTCCTAGCACTGGGAGCAGACGGGCTTGCCTTTGAGGTGCCTGCTGCATGCACCCTCTGCGTCCGGTCTCCGGCCTCCATTAAGTATGACCGGGGAGGAGGGAGTGCGTTGGGTGGCGCTGGGCAGGGATGGCTGGAGGCGGCGGCAAAACAAGAGGGAAAAAACAAGGCACAGGTAGGGTCAAAAGGGGAATGCACAAAGGCAAAGGAAAAAGGCATAAAAGGCAAAGACCAGCAGAAGGAAAAATGAGGCACAACTAGGACAAGATCCGGCTGTTCGGGCCGACAGCGAGAGTGAGAGCTGGGCCTGGAACCTGCTCAATGGGTTTACGCTGCGGCCCCCATTATGTAGGTCCTGGAAGAAGGAAGGGGTGCTGGGTGGCGGTGGGCAGGGCTGGCGGGATACAGGAAACGGGCAGCTGCAAAACAAGCGGGAGAAAAAGGAGGGAACAAAACAAGCGGGAGAAAAAGGAGGGAAAACCTAGACACAGGGAGGTACAAAAGGGAAAGGTGCAAAGGAAAAAGGCACAAAAGGCAAAAACCAGAAGAAGGAAAAATGAGGCACAAGGAGGGCAAGAATCTGGCTGTTCAGGGACTGACAGCGAGAGTGAGAGTTGGGCCTGGGACCTATATAATATAATATAATATAATATAATATAATATGTGTCAGGATGTCATCATATTAATATAATCAGCAGCATGTCATGCTTCAACCTTAAAACACCATACAAAGCAATGAAAATAATAATCATATTAAAAAGCAATCATTATGAGTATAGGCATTGCAGTGTTTGTCAATAAAACTGCAATAAAGTATTTTTATATAAAAACAACCATACCATTTGTGTGAGAGATATTCTCCTAGACACTGGGGCATATTCACAAGGAGCTATCGCCGAATTAACGACACTTTATCGCAGCCAAAGTCGTGATAAATTTACCTCCCCATTCACAAGCCAGTGTTAACAGCCCACAGCACCAGTTTACCCGCGATAGCAGCTGCAAAAAACATCGCCACAGAGGACCCCCGCAAATATCGCTAATGAGATGCAGAGTAGGCATTCCCGTGCCAAAAGCCGAGACAACATCACACCTCAACTTTCACAACGAGCAGCCACATCGGCGATAAAAACACAAAACAGGCGATAAGGCGCGTTAGCACCAGGAAATCTACACCTGCTCTGACCTGGTGTAAAGTCGGACGGCAGCCTGCAAACCAAAAGGGAGCACAGCCCAGGGCTACATCGGTAGGGCAACAGATGCCATGGAGCCACCCATCATGCGGCCCGGACACCCAAGAGGGCCACAACACCCACCGCCACCCCCCAGGACCACCCTCCCTGGCACACCCCCCGACCAAAGACATGCCACATCAGCCACACCTAAACATGTACAAAATATTCCGCTTGATGTCGCACAATCACAACTGGGGACATGCATGTGTCATCACAGAAATGAGCAGCACACATTCACTTTCGAAGCAACAAATGAAACTTTATTAAAATGAACACCGAAATGAAATGAAGACACATGGCCGCTCCCCTTGGGACAATACGTAGGTCACAGCCTGTAAGACAAAAAACATGATGAGAAGGTGTGTCCTGCGCACATCAGAGGACAGAGAGAGAGCGAAGGAGAGAGTGTGGAAGATAGGGAGGGAGAGAGAGAGGAAGAGAGGGAGAGAGAGAGAGAGAGAAGAGGACAGAGAGAGGGAGAGAGGGTGGGAGAGAGAGAGGAAGAGAGGGAGAGAGAGAGAGAGAGAGAGAGAAGAGGAGAGAGAGAGGAAGAGAGGGAGAGAGGAAGAGAGGGAGAGAGAGAGAGAGAGAGAGAAAGTGCCGCCCCTGCGCACCCAGGCCACACTGCTCACCTGCTGCCACCGGTGTGTCTCCAACCACGTGCCTGTATGTATAGCAGGACACCAGGTCACACATCTGAGTCAGAGCCGTCAGCTGAAACAGAGTCCAGATACATGACTGGCACAGTACACACACTTGCACAAGACAACATCGCCTGCCCGCCCATGCACACCCAGGCAGAGGCACCCCAACCCCTACCGCCGCCCATCGGAGCATGCCTGCCCATGCACAACCAGGCCTCAATGCTCACCTTCCGCCACCGGCGCGTAGACAGGAGGTCCCACCACGTGCCGCGGCAAGCCACAAGCCCGGGGCCCGCGGACATGGCACCCTCCACATCATGCAGCCCCGCTCCGCAGGCCACCAGGTCTCACGTTTGGTGCTGGGTCTTGATTACTCCATGGCATAGGACATACCAGTGCACCCGGCACCATCGCAGGCTGCACACCCGCTCAGCCCAATGGGTGCCACCAACTCTGGGATCCCGGAAGCGACGCCACGTGGCGGTAGGCCCGCGCTGCCCGCTGGCTCTGGCCTACACTGCGGCAGTGGCGTCACTATGGGGGTGCGGGGGGTGCGGACCGCACCGAGTGACACCATCACATGGGGTGACACCAACAGGGCCGGACTGGTATTTTCGGGCAACGGGCAATCCCCCGGTAGGCTGGATGGGGTGGCCACAAATGAAAGCTGCAGTGTCAGCGCGCGACCGCAATGTGCGCAGCTTCCGGCAGGCTTGATGGTATGTTGTTCATGTCATGTGCGCGCTATTGCGTTACAATGTAACAACACCCGAAACAGCGGCCGGCATAAAAGTGACGTCACTTTCAGTGCCCAATGGCTATGGAGCTACTTTAATAGGGCGGTGCTTCAAAAAGGGCGGCATTTCAAGATTAGCTGCAGTGAGCACCTGCTTGCAATACCGCAATGGATGATCCCGCAAGCGAGCCGTCCCCTCTCAGGCTCACCCGGCTCTCATCAGCACCGTGACCAGCTAACTTAGACGCGCCATGGAGAGCCTGCTGCCTGACAGCCTGTGGCAGAGGGAGCTGCTCGCTGCTGGCTTTCGGCTGGTGCTTAACTGACTTCTCCCGCAGCGCGGATCTACTGTGAGTGAATCAATGGTGTTACATAGATTTGAGCCGGGCCCAGCTGGGAGAAGTGAGCGCTGGCATGTTTTTCACGAAATTCACGTAATTATTTCAGCATACCAATAAGCCCAGGTCAAAACTTGTAATTAATGAAGTTCACTGTCAGGCCTTCCCACGGGCTTTCGTTTCCTTCTGTGTTCTAAGAGGTTTCCCGGGTTGCCTCAGGTCCCACGTGGGGACACGTTGAAGTTAAAGAGGAGCTGTGTCCAGTGGGCCCAGGCTGTAGCAGGATGTTCAAGTTCCTGCCCGCCAGCAAGCCGGGCCCCAAGGCACCCAGGAATTACTTGCTGTTCAGCTGCGCGCCCTGCTGCATAGCTGAGAAAAGGAGGAAGCCGGTGTTCGAGAACCGATCACCTGCTCACCTCCTCCTGACCTCGCCATGTGCTGTTGCTGTGCCCTGCCCAGGCAGAGCCTAACTTGTGCCCCGGACTCACCACTAACAGGATGAGTCTCATAATGGGAGCAGGTGGCACAGGCTGAGGCAGTGCAGCACGGCTCGCTCTGACTCTGAAGAAGAGACAGGCAAGCAATCTCCACGGTGCCACAGCAGCTCCTCTCGGTGGATCATTCTATCAAGAGACTTAGTAAGTCACATTTTAATATAATTTACTCCTGCCATTTAAAATGATTGTGACGAGAATGGGGAGGGGGCTCCAGCACAGCATAGCGCCGTGAAAATGGCACACTAAAGTTGTCTGTGCTCTAAATACAGGGCCATCTAAGGCGGGAGTTTTCAGTCTAATTAAACTAGCAGTTGTTTTCATGATTTATTAGTTCAAATGGTTTAATATCCTTGCTTGACAGTAGGAAGCAGCAGGTTTTATTTTCGCAACAGTAAGATACTTGCTAAGTGAAAGTCACAGATAAGTCAGGGTGATTAATGTTCCCGCTGGAGAGAGGTCACAGTGTTCTCTACTGGCAGTTTTCACTCACCATAAAGTAGTGCAGAGGGTTAATATGTCTGCTATAAAGAAAGTCTACCAGCATATTAAAGAACAGTCTTGTATGTGGATAGCTCAGTGGGTTGCTGCTTTTGTCACAGAGTTCCCTTTGTTACTTGTGGTTCAGCCGCACCTGGAGCTGAGGTTGGGGTGGAGGGTGCTGATTATTCAGAAATGAAAACATTGCTTTAAAAGCACCTGCTGCAGAGTTTGACTTTCATGTTGCACAAATGAGTGTGTTTTCTGATATTTGTCTCTTTCCATGGACTTCATTGCGTGGTTTTGGTTGCAAGAAAGTGTCACTTTGTGTCACACATTTAGTCACTGAATGTCTCTCATAAATCCACTGAATCTAGGAAAATGTCACACATAAGCAATCTGAAACATTAGCAGCTGTGCTTTAATGGGTGTCATTTCTGATATTTATATGTTTCCCTTGTCTTCATTGCTTGATTTGCTTGCGAGAAAGTGTCACTCATATTTGTGAAAATGGCACTCATAATTACACTGAAATTATGAAAATGTCACACATAGCAATCTGAAACCTTGGCAGCTATGTGGGGGCTGCCGATTTTCCGACAGGGGGCCGGTTTTGTGGCTGCCGGGGCCGATTTTCAGTCCGAGTCGTGGTGAGTGACGTGAGTCACTTCAAGTCACTGTCTGCTGTCTGAGTCTGACAGTCTGTGACACTGTGAGTCAGACTCAGACTGTCGCGGACTCGCGGGCGGTGCAGCAGTATGGTCCCGTTATTTGCCAACTGTGTCCACTGGCGGACTCGGAGCGGAGGAGGTCCATGCAGTAAGTCGTGAGGGTGTGACACCATGAGTTACCCGCACCGGGTGACACCAACCCTAGTGACGCCACTGCACTGCGGTCCAGCAGGGCACACAAAACCTGAGCTGTCCGGACCGCTGGGACGGGGCATCATCGCAGGCTGCACACCCGCTCAGCAGCTTAAGGTGCCACTGACTCAGTGCACCCAAAGTCACCGTCCTGTGGCGGGGTGCCTGTGCTGTCCGCAAGGCCCCGTGTGCCACTAACCCTGTGCAACCCCAGTCTGCGCCACGTGGTGGTAGGCCCGTGCCGTCCACAAGGCCCCGTGTGCCACTAACCTTGTGCAACCCCAGTCTGCGCCACGTGGTGGTAGGCCCGTGCCGTCCACAAGGCCTCGTATGCCACTAACCCTGTGCAACCCCAGTCTGCACCACATTTTGGTAGGCCCGTGCCGTACTCAAGGCCTCGTGTGCCACTAACCCTGTGCGCAACAACTCATGGGCCCTATATGAGTGAGAACCGTGGAGCGTCCGTCATCCAGTCACCACCGGAAGAGGGGAATGTGGCGCCGTCGGCCCCTTATGTTGGCGGAGTCACATGGCCTGTGACGCCTGTGCCGGATGGGTGTGGTGTGTGTGAAAACCTGCCCTCAGGGAGTGACTGTGACATGCTGACAACTAGACCAGTGACCTGCACACCACCAGCGAGTACGGCTGCGACGGGTAGCAAGAGGACCCCCCCTCAGGGCGTTAGCGGAGTGGCCTGGCCTGCCGTACGCCGGACCAGTGCAGGGCTTGCAACAATGACTCATGGGCTCTGGGCGTGGTCCAGTCCATGTCCGGACAAGGAAGTGACTGATGCGTGTGTCCCTGTTGTAGTGTTCACGGGACCCGGTACACAAAATGCAATGTTGCACCCTCTAACTGGCATCCCACAGGATGAACATCATTGACGCAAGGGAAGGCACTGTCCCCACATTCATCCACACATCCATACATGAATGATGTAAGACATTACACAGCAGTGCGTCACTGGATGTTTATTTGCACATCCAGTGTAGTCATGCAGCTGGAGCGGTACAGGGCAATGCCGAGCACACTACACAATATGGGCCCGTGGAGGGCCAGCCAGTGTCCATCCGGGGATGACCTGTACTGCGGAAGAGGAAGGGTACAGTCCGCAGTCTATCCGCCGTGTCATTGGTCGTCAAACAGGATGTGGCAGTCCATGTCGCTGTCCAAGGTGAGTGCATCGGAGTGTATCGGGGGTCAGTGGTAGGTCTTGAGGCCATGTGCGGCACCAAGCAGAAACAGGCAAGGTGGCGGAAATGAATGCTAGTGCCTCCTTCTGATCTCAATCCCATCCACGTCCTCGTCCCCGGATGTGTGCTCTGCCCCACCTGTGGGTGTTGCAGTACCGGCTGCGGCACTGTGTGCCACTGACACATCAGGGGCCGGAGGAGGATTGTCGTCCGCACTGTGTGGCAGTGACACATCAGGTGCCGGAGTGGATACGCCTGCCGCACTGGGAGGCACTGACACACCAGGGGGCGGAGATGTGGATGGTGTGGGGGCAGCAGCATTCATCATCGCCACGCCTTGTGGCAGCAATGCCATGATGAGGACATGCAGGGCCTGGTAGATGCCAGCTACATTTCGCTGATGTGCAGAGGTGGCTGCCATCCTTTCCGCCTCCATCCGCACCATGTCCTCCATGAGCCTCCGCATGTGTGCCAGCTCACGGCTGGGATCGCTGGAGCCACTCTGAGCGGACAGGTATTCTTCCCTCCGTGTCATGACTCCAGCGATGTCAGTCAGGGCTCGTTGGAGACCATGGGGCGGACATAGACACCCAAGGATGGCGTCCAGTTTGGTAGCCATGAGTTCGAACCCCACCCGCACCTGCTCGGCAGTCTCCCTCTGGCCCTACAGCACACAGCGTTGGAAGGCCATTTGTTGTTCCTGGGGGACTTGGGAGGGTGCCAGGGCTGTGGGTGCCTCCTGCTGGGTGGTTTGGGTGGTGAGTGGGGTCTCATCGATGTAGCTGGGCTGCCCTGCTCCTGGAGGTGAGTGGCGGATGAGGTCAATGATGTCTTGGATGGTTTGGGTGTCGATGCTGGTGTTGTACTCCTCGTCATCAGTGAAGAGTGGCTGGGACTGCTCTGCAGGAGGTGTTGACGATGCCCCTGTGATGTTAAGGGGAGATGGTGTATTACAATGTGTCCACATGTATGTAGCCGCATGGTACAGGTTGACATTCAGACAGCATGGCATTGTACATTGTGACAGTCTGTGGGTCTCGGGGCGAGGACCCGGGTCATTATGGGTGTGCACTGTGCCCTGCTTGCTTGTGCATGTGTGCCATTGTGGCCATCTCCACCCGTCCCCCCAGTACCTGGTGGTCACTCACCCTGTTGCGGTTGTGTTGTGTCCTGTCGAGCAGTGTCCGGTCCCCCGACTCCAGCCACAGTCTCCACACTGATGACTGTCGACACCAGCTCCTCCATGTCATCCAGCTCCAGCTGTGGCGCTGGGCCCCCACCTCCGGTCTGCGTTGCTGCCTTCTGGTTGGCGGTGAGTTTCTCCTTGGTCTTCCGCTTGATGTCATTCCATCGCCTCTTGACCTCGTCCATTGTCCGCTTGTGCTCTCCGACGGCATTCACCTTGTCGACGATGTCCCGCCATATTCCATTTTTGGTGCCCAATGACACGTTGGAGGTGACGAAGAGTTGTTGATGGTGTTCCATCACCTCCGTGACTATGATCCTGTTCGCCTGCGGACTGAACTTGGTCTTCCTCGTCTTCTTGTCCTTGCCCTTCCCTGTCCCCGAGGTCCCAGGCTGGTCGTCCGGGGTGCTTGTGGGGTTGCGCTCGTCCTCTGCGCCTGCTCCGGCTGCCTCCATGGTGCTTGTGTGTTGGTCAGTTTGTGTGTGGGTGTTTTTTCTACTTTTATGGTGTTTTTTGATGCCTGCCAGGTGTGTGTTGCAGGCCTGGCGCTGCTTGTCGCTGGTTTCCTCATCGCGCTTTGGCCCATCGCGTGTTTTTTGGTGTTGTGGTTTGTGTTTTTATCTCCATCGTGGTGGTTGTATCGCGGACATTGTCCGCGGTTTCGGCAGACTATCGCTTGCTACCGCCTTGTTGTGAATTCCACGTTGACACAGGGTTATTTTCCCGCGATAGGCTGCGATATTGAAAGTTGCGTTACGCTACTCTTGCGGTAGTTATCGCACGTTCTTGTGAATATACCCCACTGTTTTTTAAATATTTGATTTGCGGCTTCCCTCTTCCTTCTGCGGCCTTACACTACATGCATTTATGTCTTTTTCTTTTTTTTTTAAACAGCTGCCCAAATCATTGGGGAGGCAGGAAAACCCCAAGGCCCCTTCAAAACTGCCGGCTCCCCGCACTCAACTACTGTACTGTACTGGAGCCAACATTGTTTTTTCTGCTCCACTATGGCCGGAGAAGCTCTTCTTGTGCTCCAGTGATGGGAGAAGCTTGATCTACTGCTCCCGCAAAAATGGGAGCAGCAGTTGGATGCTGGGAGCACCCGCCCCCTCCCAGATACGGACATGGGGAGCAGCAGTGTGCCCAGTGACTATGTCCGTGCCTCAGGGAATGGGGTCCCAGAGACAGAAAAAGTATTTGCACTTGGGGACCCCGAGAACCAGAATTCAGAATACAGAGTAAGCCTCAGGCACACCCACGCCCAAGTAGGGGTATATAAAAATAAAATGCACTGACACCCAGGACCTGGCCCACCCTAGGTGTAATTAAAAGGAAATACGACAGAGCACTATGTGCACATTTTCATGTTTGTTTGTTTCAAACAGGCAGATCATTGAAATGGTATATCTCTGGCCCAGGTGGCCTGACTTTCTTCATCTTGGACTTGTTTTGCTCCTAGTGGTCAAGCCTAGTCACCAGGAGTATTCAGGCCTTCTGGCCTCTAAAGGGGTGCATTTTGCAAGAAGCTGGATGTTCTGGCTCCCAGCACCAGCCTTCGCCTCTGCCTGGCTCCTGGTGATCTGCGCCTGCTGGTGGGGGTATCTTGCACAGCCACTGCACTGCCAACCATTCCCTAGGCTCCATAGCCTTCTAGCTGTCTTGCAGGGCACCTGTGGCAGCCAGTCGAGTCCAGGTATTTTCTCCCAACTGGTCCTCAAAAAGGCATAACGAGGTCAACACCACTGGCCCTGAAGAGACACATCCTAATCCCAGGGCTCAGCTGGAGTCAAAGTCCTTAGTCCATCTTTTCAGGGTATCAGGTGACTTCTCTTTCCAGCTGGACATCCTGCTGTCATCTTCTCCCAGGTCCAGGATCTTCTCAACTGTCTCTCCCTTGTGCAGTGGTTTGCAAGTGATGGTGGAAAGTTGTAGGGGCCAAGCACCCCAGGCCAATCCTGTGATGTCACATCATCCCTCTACCCTGTACCAATCCTCCTGCATAGCATAAAGCTTTGAATATGCTGCTGTGGTGGTGGCAATAAAGGAATATTGCATAATATTAGCCTCCGGTCTTGCCATAAAATCTAAAATGGTGACTTCAGGTTTTCTATGGAAAGAGCTCCTCTGAGAGCTCCACCCTTAGCTGACATCACTGCCTGATCCCTTCTCACCAAAGCTTCAATGGTTAACCCTTCCTGTGCTGGCTCCAAAGGTCTGGTCCTCTTCCTTTATTCTAGTGGGTTTGAGCTGTCCCATCCCATGTACTGATTGACAAACTAATTATCAGATGCAGATTTTCCTACCCGCCCCTTCCTTTCCCAGGAAGTGAGTCTATTACTGATAATTGTTCATTTTGTGTGGGGAGGCATTTGTTCCCTCTGCTGGTGAGCAGAGCAGTTAACATGCCCTAGGAGGGGGGTGGGGGGGACAAAGCCCTGGAATCTGATTATAAGCGCAGCCAGCGAAACTCCCAAAGTCCAATAGAGTGTGGATGTGTGTTATTGGAAACTGTGAATTCAAACTCGGGTTCATGTTTTACCCCAGTTTGATACCTTGCTGGATCCTATAGGCCTAAATGGAGCAAAACTGTCCTTTCAGGCAGATTTCGCCTGTATGTATAACACAGTGAAAACACCACCATTTTTCCAGTAAGCACTACAGAATTACTCTATTAATCTCCACTCATATTATAAGGCCAATCCCAGGACAGCACCAATCCTTGCAGAATCCCTTCTGCGACAGGCTACTTGTGCACAGATACAATGTCTGCGCACAATGGTAGTCCCACACGAGCAGCCGGCACACATACACACATGTGTGTGCACATGTGTTCATGTGTAACCAACCCAGTGCCTCTTATGCTAGCTGCACAGCAGCATACATATCGTAAAAGGCGGACACTGGTGGTTAATTACTGTGAATTTACAGTGAGTGAGACTCAGGTAATGCAATATTTAAATATTAGAATTATGTTTACATTATTAATAAGAGTTTTTTTGTTTTTGTGAGTTTTTTTAATGTTATATGAATGGCATGTTGGGTTTATGGGGAAAAAGGTGGGGAGATTTGGAACATTTTTTTGTATTTTTTTTTAACAGCTGCATGAGTGATAATTTGATATATTCCTATCTTGATTGGCAATTTTCATTTTATTTTAATGATAAAATATTTCTTTTAATATTTGGAATACTTTTACAATAAAATTTAGTTTTTTTGTTTAGTAATAATCTCTTCTTATATTTCATTAGTTTAAAAAAATATGTTCATACATTTGTGTAGATAGATTCACTGAGTAGGTCCTGAAGAATTGCCACGGATCAACCTGACCATTAGGCAAGAAACATGTTGACCTGTAGAGTTGGACATAGCCTGAACTAAACCTTTGAGTTAGATAGGCTGCCACTCTGTTTATTCATTTTTAACGAAGTGGATAGCCAGCCAGAATAAAAGTATTATTTGGACTGTCCTACTTCTTTTAAATTATCCCTGCACGATATCTACACCCCTTGGCCCACACACTCGCACTGCATCACACACACCCGCACTTCATCATACGGCAAGGAACAAAAGATCTCCGCGAAAGAGCCCCTTTTAAGGGTGCCCGTTGGGTATTGCAGCGCCGACCCGACGAGGAGCAGGTCCATATGATGAAGCATGACATCTAGCTTGCTAGGTGTGTGAGGACCCTAGTTCCGAAATAAGGAATTTCCCCTATTCTCCTCCCCACACCTTACTCCACCGAGGTTGTAATTACAAACGATGGTGGTTTGGCTCACACCTTTTCTCCTAGGCACCACTATAAGAGGAACTACATACCTTTAGATTACAGTATCTGACTGGGCATTTATGTTGGACCTCTATAAAAAGCCCCTCATTCCCCCGTTTGTTGATTGCATACATTTGTTATATAATTTATTATAAAATATGTATATTTTTTTCACAATTTATGCTGACAATATTTCAATATTTTCATATTCCAGTAACACCAAACACCTAGCAGACAGATAATGCTTTTAATCAACTAGATAGCCTATTACATATCAAATATTACATTCCAACCTAGAACACTTAAGCCAGTGTGTAGGGGGAGAAATACATTTTGAGTATTCCCAGTAACATTCTCATATCCTTTTATGTTTTTGGAGGGCTCCATGTACCTTGTAGACCAATCCCTCTACCTTTGCGCAGCAGTCCATACCCTTCATCGGATCAATGACATAATATTGATGATAGCATTATCGATTCACAAATATTTCAGAAAATAAATATTGTTCTCAAAAATATCGCCTTCTTATACTTAACTAATAATAACACAAATATCGATACCCAAAATATCACAATTAAAAATATCTATTTTTACTTATATTGATAACACAAATATTGTAAACAAATATATTGTTACCTTTAAATACACATATAAATTGTCAAAAATATAGCAACACACAATATCGTCTACATTAATATCATAAAAAATATAAAGCCATTTGATTACAAAATAATAAAATAACAGTATTTTACGTTACACAAAAGAAATCCTCTAAAATAATATAAATAATCCAACATTATAAACATTTTATATAACTAAAATAAACTTAAAAAACAAAACATTATACATATCAATACATCAAATTATAATTAAACTATAAATACTTACAATTAATAGGATATAAACATTCAACAAAAATAAATTAATATTTATACATGAACAATACCCCCAAAATAACACTAAAAGCAGTAATATGAATGTAACATTATAAAATGAACTCTAATTAGCATCCACCATAAAAGACAATAACTGAAAAAACTGTTCAAGCTAAACACACACTAATCAGTAAAAACAACCAAAACGCAAATTAACCAATAAACTATAGAGTCAATTAAACTAACAATATAAAGGAACACAAAATGTGATCACTTATTACAACAAAAATGAATAAAGCAGCAATCGACGTTACTCTGCTGGATTTGCGATGGAAAATCAGAAAACAGAAGCGGAAGAATACATATAACTACCTTTTAAAGTAAGTAAAATATTGAATTAAACAAACTTAACAATAACTGATTTAAAAAATGTTAAATTATAAATAGCTAACAATACAGTGTGGCCCTCATTACGATGTCGACACCGTTTTGGGGAAGGAACTGCCCGATCATAAGTCGGCTGTTCTGACAACCCCATTAGGATGCGACCGCACATGGTGTGGTCACAAACTTTCATTTCATTTTTCAATGGGAGCTTGTGCAGCGGGCTGAAAACGCCCGCAGCACAAGCTCTCATTGAAAAATGGAAGTTTGTAAACATCCCTGCACCTTGTGGCAGGCACCATGAAGTACCTGCCACACGGTGCAGGGATGTTTAGTGGGGCACCATAGGTGCCCACCAAGCCCAAATGCGGATGGCCAGGGAGGAAGGTGGCCCTGTTGGAGGCCCCAAAGTCAGTTTCCGACAGCCAATCCATGTCAGAAAGGCTGACATGTATTGGCTGTCGGAAACCGACATCATAATCCTTGCGGCGGAAACGCCGTCCTTAAGGGATTATGGTGCAGTTCCGACTGACTGATGGGCTCCTTGTGCCCATTGGAACAGAGTAGGAAGCCCCCGCTGGTTTAAGCCCCGACCACCGTCATCCTAATGCGGCAGTCGGAGTTTAAACCTACCATGTCGGTCAGAGGCTTTCCGTCCGACATTGTAATTAGGCGCTTTATTTTTGTTTATGTAATAAACTTTAGAAACAGCAGAAAAATGACTACACTGTCAACAAACTAGAAACCCACCAAGAAACTCCAGCAATCAACTACCTGGAAAAAGGCACATAAAAAGTAGGTAAATTAAAAACTTTTCTAAATAGCAAGTCAATCTTAAACACCAAAAATAAAACTAAAAACCCTCAGCCTCTACTAACTACCAACAAACAAACTTTTAAACTAAACCTAAAACAACTCCCCCCCCAACAGAAAAGAAGCCATCTGATCCACATTATTCCAACCCCCAATGGAAAACAGAAAAAAAGAACTGCAATTACCTTCAAGAACACAAATGTTAGTATAAAATAGAACACTATTGCCATAATTGTGTATGTGCATTAGAAATGTAAATTAAAATTATTACAATTTAATTAATTATATTATTAAACTATTTTCAGACATAATGACAGAAAGAGCAAGAAACATAAAATCACAGAAAGGGAAACAATTATCCTCAAACATGGGCTACACTTGCAATCAAGAAAGTACAAGCACCGAAAATATTACCTGGAAATGTACAAAATATTACTCTATTTCTATAATGCTTATTATGGGAGGGCAACTACAAAAGATAGTATTGTTATTAATGGTAGAGAACACAACCACCCCTCAAATGTGACCGAAATTGAAGTAAGGCATGTACTACAAGATTTAAGAGAGACAAGCACTAGTTCCCAAGAACCCACTACTAAAATACTAAAAGATCTTGGACCACATATACGAAGCATTTTTGCGGTCAAAATGCTTTTACATATGTACAAACCAAAAATTGCAATTCGGTAACATTACCGAATCGCAATTTGCGTTTGCAATTTGATATTTAGAAGGAGCGCTTTTAGGGCGTCCCTTCCAAATACAGAATCTAAATGGGATGTATGAATATTTTGCGACTGAATTATGGTTGAAAAACATTCAAATTTTTCCGACTCCTTGAAGGAGGTGGTAACCCAATTGGAAATAGGAAGGGGTCCCCAGAGGACCCCTTCCCCTTTGAGAATGGAAAACAAATATTTTTTAAGAGCAGGCAGTGGTCCCATGACCCACTGCCTACTCTTAAAAAATGAAACTACAAAGTTTAATTTTTTCCAATTAACCACATCCCATTTTTCTTCAAGGAAAATGGGCTGCACTTAAAACAAAAAAAGATTGCTTTATTTAAAATCAATCACAGACCTCAGCAGACCATCATCCCTGTGATGGCTGTGATTCCTACTAGGTCACAAATTGTGACCTACCTCATCAGTGTGCATGAGGTAGGTCTATTTGTGACCCACTTGGAATCGCTAATGAAACTCAAAATAATTTCATACATGTGGAATACCTGATTTCTTAATTGTGAGAGAATCGCAATTAGGAAATCGGTATTCCTAATATTGATACATCTGGCCCATGCTGCCTAGACTACCTGAACTCATCACAGGCCAGCTTCTAGCTATACCCACCTTAAAACGCTTAATAGCACAAACTAAAAAAGCTACCAGTGATACTCCTCCTGTCTCTAGAAGATACCAAGATATCCCAATTTTCCAAGACTTAACCACCACACATAATGGAAAACCCTTCCTCCTACATGACAACCTTAATAGTGAGAAACACATTATTATATATGGACAGCAGATAACTTATTAAAACTAAGCCAATGTCAAACATGGATGATGGATTTCACGTTCAAACTGTGCCCTAAACCATTCAGTCACATATACACCCTACATGGTGAATATCAGTACACTAATATTCCATTCATATAAGCCTTGCTACCCAATTAACAAAGTAGCACTTACTAGGAACTACTAAACCATATTAAATGAAAACTACTTCCCACATAAAATAATAATCAACTTTGAGCAAGCCACGATCCAATCAATACTTAAACTATACCCTTACACGGCCCAAAAAAAGACTGTTACAACCATTTTGAGCATACCATTTGGGGACACCTCCGACAATCTGAACTAGGTGGCTTATTACGATGTCCCATTGCGGAAAAAGAACCGCCCGACCTTAGGTCGGCGGTTCCGACCACAATATTACGATGCAACCACACATAGGGCAGTCGCAATCCTCCATTTGTCAATGGAAGCTTGTGCGGCGGGCGGAAAAGGCCTGCAGCACAAGCTTCAATTGACAAATGGAGGCTTTGAAACATCCCTGCACCGTGTGGCAGGCACCATGCGGTGCAGGGATGTTGTGCTCCAAGGCCCCAGAGCGGAGGCCGCGGAGGAATGGGGGCCCTGCTAGGGGCCCCCAAAGACACTTTCCGACAGCAGTTCCATGTTGGAAAGGCCGTCATGGAACTGCTGTCGGAAAGTGCCATCCTAATCCCGACGGCGGAGCTAAGCCTGGCTCTGTCGTCATTGTAGATTATGGGTGGTTACCGACGCACTGACGACCTCCTTGAGCCCGTCGGAAGTGCCGCAGACGGTCCATCCGGTCAAAGCCTCCCCCTGCCGCGGGCAGACTGCTGTGTGAGTTGTCGGTGGGTCCGACGCCGACGTGGCAGCGGTGTAGGACCCACCGACATCATAATTATGTCCATAGTGTAGAATATGCAACAAACAGCCAATTTGCCTTTGAAATAAAAAACATGATTGCACAGGCCTGTGTCCCTGTGCCAGAGGTAACTAACCACTACAACTTACTTATAGAAAGTCCATTCTACCAATAAAACGAACACAAGCTAAGACCCCTAATGGACTACTTTGAAGACACTTGGGTTAGC
The DNA here is from genome assembly GCA_963921515.1 of Calotriton arnoldi. Lineage (NCBI taxonomy): Eukaryota > Metazoa > Chordata > Amphibia > Caudata > Salamandridae > Calotriton > Calotriton arnoldi. The sequence goes on along the minus strand of CAWUFW010006086.1, from coordinate 361,310 downwards.
AGACTGCACCACTCTAGACACAGATGCCAACCCGAATTCGAAATACCATGGTGGAATGTCTATGTTAGCATCATGGCTCAAGAAGCAATAACCAACAACGCAGTAGAAGGATGACACAATGCCTTCCAATCTACACTAGGGAGAACCCATACTTACAATCTACAAATTTATAGAAGCCCTACAAAAATAATAAAGCTACCAACAACTCAGAATAGAGCAATCAGTAACTCAAATTAAACCTAAAACCTGCAAACAAACAAATAGAATGTACAACATGCTACAACGTAAAGTAATACTACTTACAATCCATAGTAAAAACCCTATTATAAAAAATTGAAGCTATCTACACACTAAGGGCCTAATTACAAGTGTGGTGGTCCCACGGTGCAACGTGCAGTCCGCTGTGGGATTGCCAAACCCGTGGTGCGACCGCCTGCCAGATTAAGTGTCAAATCCTGGTCTGGTGGGCAGTCCTGTGGCGGCCTGACAGTGGCGGTCTGCCAGGCTCATCGAAGAGCCTGACATGCAGACCGCTTCTCTCAGTGCGCCGACTGCGCTGTCCTGCATGGTGTGGCATACATGCCACACCGCGCAGGAACTGTTGGTGCAAATATGGGGGGCACTACATGTGCCCCCCCTGCATCCACCCCCTGGGCCCAGAGGTGGCAGGGGGCCCTGTTATGGTCCCCTTAGTTGCCTCACCGCCACCTTTTTCATGGCGGGCTCACAGCCATGAAAAGGCTGTTGGTGAGGCAACTCGTAATATGCAGGCGGTGCGCAGCGGCACCGCCTGCATATTGCTGCCTCAACCCGCACCGTCTCTGCCGCAGGGGGTCCTTGATCCCAGCTGTCTCGTGGCGGTCTGACCACCACAGTCGAAATACTGCAGGAGGTCACACAGTGCAGCGTTGGTTGGGCCGCCACCATGGGTTCGGCGGTCCTCTGGACTGCCGAACTCATAATCCTGCACTAAGCAATAAACCTTAACAAACGTGCATACTAGAATAACTAAAATATTTGAACAAAATATTAAACAAACTATTTTTATACATCAGTCAAAACAACATACAATTAAAATATCAAACAAGACTGATATATAAAAATATTATATTTATTAATTAGTTAAAAATGAACAAATCACCAAGCACAAAGCAAACATTATAACCAAGGAAATACAACACATAAAATATAACAATTGCATCAAATACATATACATAATAAAATGTAACATATCCTACCCACAAATAAATACAGAAATAATATTCACTATTCCGTAGCTGTAGATCTTCGTCCATATTCATGTTATCAAAAATGTAATCCACCAAAAAGAGAAAATAAAATCCAAAGAAGCTAAAAAAAATGCAAAAATAAAACGGGTCCAATTGAAATCCAACAAAGCAATCCAACGTCATAAAGACCCATAAAAACCAACAGTATTATAAAACAAAAGAATCGCTCAAGGAAACCCAAGAACTCAAAGGAAATCAAAATTAAAAAATTATGGTTTGCTAGTAACCAAAATACTTTCCTTTGGCAAAAAAACACAAAAACCACAAATCCATAGGATAACTTCAGATCTGCTTATTGAAAAAACATACAATACCCACCCACAAACGCCACTATCTTCAAACATAATGTAAACATTAAAATAAAAATATGAAAACACATAACATAACATTATATAAAATAACGATACAGTCCTACCAAAATCAAATTAGGCCTATCACAGAACACTATTAAACAAAATAACAAAAAGTACAAATAAAAAAGCCAAAAAGTAAAAACCAACATTATGACTACCATTAACTAGTTCTACCTACATTGCTCCCACCCGCAAAACCCTATAGAAAACCGTATAAAAGGTCTTATTTTATCTGAAGATCAGCAATGCCTTACAGCGACTCACGCCTTCCCCTAAATGGATTAGTTGGAAGTGGGAATAATATATGTGATAACTTTAGTGTCCAACAGCTTCCCCTAAATGGTTAATTTGGAGTGGGAATAGTAATTGTGATTCCTTTAGTGTACAACATAATCCCCCAAATGGATTAAATAGAAATGGAAGCAGTAAACGTAACCATGTTATTGTGCAACATTTTTATTCTAATATGTTACATTACAGGGTAAGTATTATGTGTAAAACAACAGTAAATGATACATTTTATGATTTTTATATTCTTTTTTAGTTGTTTATATTTTATTTCATGCACATGTTTAAATTTTTTGAAAAATAAAAATATTTTTATAACAGAAAATAAAAAGGTTTTATTCTTTTTTAGATTTCTTATATTTTTTGTCAAATACACAATATGTTATATATTTTTTAACATCTGTTCACATATTTTCCAACATTTCTGTAAATACAGTACTTTAAAAAAAACATATACATTTGTTATATATACATTTTTTGTTACAACAGGTTTTATATGCTTTTTAAAGTATATTATAAATAGTACTATACTATATTATTTATTGTATTTACAGTACTATTTACATTATACTTTACATTATCATTTATATTTTCTTAATACATTTATTGAATTTTTACACATATTTTTGTACATTGTTACATATTTTATTTTATTTTTTTACAATTTACGGTTAAAGTCCCATTGTTTTAACTAGGGAGATAATCCTATTTTATTTTAATTCAGCACCCAATTTTCATACCTGCTAAGTGGACTTTTGTAGTCTGTTGCTGTAATTTTTCATCAGATTTCCTGGGAGCGAGTCCTGGTTAATTGCTGCTGACTGTTGGATAAGGTAAGTAATTTTTTAAGTTTTTCTATAAGGTTTTGCAGGTAGGGAAGAAATGGGTAGGTCTAGTTTATGTACGTTATAGTGCTAGTTTTTATTTTGAGGGTTATTAAGGGCCCGATTACAACGCTGTCGGAAAAGGCTTCGACTGTCGGTCGTAACCTTTCCAACAGTATCGCAATGTGCCAGTTGGATTCCTTTCCGTCCACCTATTTACAATAAAGGCGGTCGGAAAGGAATCCGACCGGTCATTCCGACTGGCTTCCGACGGGCTCAGAGAGCCCGTCCGCCAGTCGGAATGCTGTCAGTAATCCCAAGGGTGGCTCTTTCCGCCCGAGGGATTACGATGTCGGATTTCGACATCCTTTCTGTGCCGGCCTTTCGGACATAGAAAGGCTGTCAGAACTCGACTTTGGGGGACCTCAGCAGGGCCCCCATGGGTGCACGGCCTCCAGTTGGAGGCCGAGGAGGTACCTATGGTGCCCCCCTGTTGATCCCTGCACCCCGTGGCAGGCACCTCAAGTCAAGGTGCCTGCCACAGGGTGCAGGGGTGAACTGCACCTCCTATTTTACAATGGGAGCATGTATTCCGGCCGGAATACATGCTCCCATTGTAAAGTATAGGCATGCCACCGAACAGTGTTCGGTCGTATCCTAATTAGTCGGTCGGGACCACCGACCGGGTGTCGGTCGGTCCCTTGACCGAGACGATGTCTGGCGGAGGAAACTCCGCCCGACATCGTAATGAGGCCCTTAGTTGTAGTTTGGGTTCTGTTGTTTAGTTATGTTGTGTTAGGCTTACTTAGAGTTTGGTAGTAGTCTTCTGTTTTTTGCATATAGTTAAGTTATATTTTGTGTTTATTATAGTGTTAACGTAATGTTCATGTTGTTTTTGAAAAAAGTGTTATGTAAGGGTGAGTACTGTATGCTTTCTTTACAGGCGTACAGATCAGAAGTCATGCCATTGACCAGTGGTTTTTGTGTTTTTTTAAAGGAAATTAATTTAGTGTATGGTAAACCAATGTTATTATTTTTAATTTTCTTTGCTTTATCAGGTTGCCTGGATCGGTTCTTATGTTTTGATTTTTTGAATTTTTTATGGTTTCTTATGACTTTGAATCACTTTAATGGATTTACCTTGGACTATTTTATTTTCATATTATTTTAATATTTGTTCTGGGGAGCTTTTCTGGACTTTATTCTATCTTTTTGATGGGCTGTATTTTGACTACATGGACATCGAGTAAAATCTACAGCTACAGAACTGTAAGTATAATGCATTTATTTATTGGTGGGTGGGGAATGTTATATTTTATTATTTATGTGTATTTTTATGTGTTGGATTTATTTTGTTCAATTTTGTCTTTATTTCTAATGTTGTGCTGACGTTTAATTAATCATTAAACATTTTATTTGTATTTATCAGCCTTCTCTTCTATGCTATTATATATATGTTTTTTCGTCTGATGTGTAAAAATAAGTTCTTTAATATTTAGTTAAAATCGCTAAGTTATGGTGATGTTTGCCTTTGTTCAGGTTTCTTGGTTAGTTTGTAGGTAGCTGGGTGTTTTATAATAGGGATTTTGCTATTGATTCTAAGTAGTGTACTCCTTTGTTGTTCATAAAGATTCTAACATTACAGTGTAGCATGTCATTCTACTTTTTAAATTTTTGATTTTAGGTTTAAAATGGGTTGCTGATTGCTCAATTCTCAATTGCTCAATTCTTAGGTGTTGGTAACTTTGTTCTTTTTGCAGGGCTCCTATGAATGTGTAGGTTGGCTTCTCCTTAGGGTGACTTGGAAGACATTGTGCTTCTACTGCATTGTTGGTTTTGGCTTCTTAGGCCATGGTGCTGTCGTAGACATTCCAACATGGTATTTAGAATTTGGGTTGGTGCATGTGTCCAGAGTGGTGCAGTCTGCCAACCTATGTGCCTTCAGAGTAGCCCATAAGGGAACTTAGCTACCTTTGTTACAGGGATATAAGCTAGTGCAATTAATTTTAATTTCAAAGGCAAACTGGATGTTTGTAGCATATCCTACACTTAGGGCCTGATTAAAACCTTGGCGGTGCAGTGCCGGGTCTGCCCCGCCACCACACCACCAAAGCATTGGTCAGGCCGCCAGACAGATTAGGAGTTTCCTCCTGTCTGGCAGGCTTTGTTTTTGATGTTCCCAATGGCGGTGCCCTAAAAATGGGCACCGCAATGAGAACGCCAAAAACAGTTCCTGCATGGCATGGACGGTTAAGTCCATGCCGTGCAGGAACTGGGGTACATTCATACAGGGGGATACATGCTGTGCCCCACTGCATTCATCCCCATGTGGAGGAGGCACGGGGGCCCTGCAGGGCCGCCTTTGTTTCCTCTCCGCCATGGTGTTCATGGAGTAGGAACCTCCATGACACCGCTAGCAGAGAGGAAACTCATAACATGCTTGGCGGGACTGCGGTGGTTCTGCCAAGCATAGTACTGCCTCCTGACTGCTGCAACACCGCCAGGGAATGGCGGTTCCCTGGTGGCAGTGACAGGGCAATGGCGGTCCAACTGCCCTTATTGTAATAGTGCGGCCGGGAGACCACTGCTGCCGTGCCTCTATGAGTCTGGCGGCCCGTGGACCACCAGACTTGTAACAGAGCCCTTAATGCAGATTGTTAGAGATGTCACCAAGTGCTTTGATTAAAATGGTCGTAACTGCCTTGAATGGCTGTGTGTGTTTAGTGCTGTTTGTATCATAGCTTGTTCAAAGTCGAGTATTATTTTATGTGAGGAGTAGCTTTTTAAAATTTTTTAATGTGATTTAGTAGTTTGTAGTAAGTGCTTCTTTGTTTATTAAGTAGCAAGGCATATATGAGGGGTATAATGGTGTTTTGATATTCACCATGTACAGTGCATATCTGAGTGGATGGTTTAGGGCACATTTTGAATGTTCCATCCATCATCCATGTCTGATGTTGGTTTAGTTTTAATAAATTGTCTGCTGTAGCAAATATATTCATGTGTTTGTCATGATTAAGGTTGTCTTATAGGAGGAAGGGATCATCATTATGGGCATTGTTATGAGTATGGCGGTCCATAAGACTGCCGCACTCGCTGTGGCGGTCTGACCACCGTCACACTGCGGGCCCCCTGCAGTATTATGAGTGTGGCGGTCGGACCACCACATGACCGCTGCGCCCACCCGGGATCCAGGATCCGCCGGCGTTCTTGCAGCGGTCAGGGAGCTGCAATATGCTGGCGGTGCCGCTGTAGCAACGCTGAGCATGTTACGAGTTATCTGTTCGCCAACTCCTTCATGCCGGTGAGCCTGCCATGAAAAGGGTGGCAGAGAGGCATGCTGCTCCTGGGCCTGGGGCTGCATGTTGGGGGCACAACATGTGCCCCCCTGGATTTGCACCCCCAGTTCCTGCACGGTGCCGGAACGTGCAGTCGGCGTTCTCGCGGCTTCGGTCTGCATGTTAGGCTCTCCCATGAGCTTAACTGGCCACCGCTGTCAGACCGCTTCAACACCCGCCTGCCTTGGATTACATGCATAATCCGGGAGGTGCACTACAGCCTTAGCGATCCTCCAGCGGATGGCGGTTGCAGCGCCGCTAGAGGACTGCCAAAACCGGAATAAAGCCCTATGTATGGTAGTTACTTTTTCACCAACTCGGATGTCTTGGTATCTATTAGGGGCAGGATGAGTATCACTGGTAGTGATCCTGTAATGTGTTCAGGTACCTTAGGGAGATTATATATTTTAGAATTTCAGTAGTAGGCTCTTGATAACTAGTTTTTGCCTCTTCTAAATCTTGAAGTACATGTCTAACTTCTGTTTCAGTGACATTTGGTTGTGGTTGATTTCTCTGACATTAATAACAACATACTTTTCAATAGTAACCCTCCCATACCAAGCATTGGTGTAGTATTTTGTACATTTTCAATTAACATTTTTGATTTGTGTGCTTTCTTGGCTGTAAGTGTCGCCCATCTGTGAGAGTAATTGTTTGCCTTTCTGTGATGCGATACTTCTTGCTCTTTCTGTCATTCTGCCTGAAAATAATTTAATAATACAGTTAAATAAGGTGTAAGAATTTACTTTTGCTTTGCAAATTTAAATAAAATATTACGACAATCATTTTGCATTTTATACTTACATATGTGCTGTGGATTTTAATTTCAGTTCTCTTTTTTAGCTTTCCGTTGAAGCTGTTTCAATGTGGATCAGGTGGTTTGTTTTCTGTTGGGGAAAAAGGGTGAATAAGTTACATTTTTAATGTTTATGTTTCGATAGTTTGTAGGGGGTTAGGGATTTTAGTTTTATCTTTTAGGTTTAAGGGTTAACTGATGTTTAGAAGTGATTTGATTTTACCTACTTTTTGCGTGCCTTTTTCCAGGTGTTTGATCTTTGAGGTTTATTGGTGGTTCTGTAGGTTGTAGATTGTGTTGTACTTTTTCTGTAGTATCTAAAGTTTGGTAACTATATAAAAATAGAGAGTTTAGTTAGTTATTTGTACGTTAACATTTTTAAAGTAAGTTGATTTTGGCTATGTTAATTTAAATTTTGTGCTTACTTTTGAAGGTAGGTGCATATTTTATTCTAGTTTTCTTTTTTGGTTTTCTGTGGGAAATCTGGCAGAGTATTGTTGTCTTGCATCATAAGTGTTTTTGGTCTGTTAAGTGTTGACATTTTCTGCTCCTTGTATATTGCATTTTTAACTTGCTTTATGGTTGTTTTTATTGGTTAGCTTTCATTTTCTTTGTATTTTTCCCCGTTATTACCTTTTATGGTGGATGCTTATTAGTGTTTCAGTTTTAATATTTGCTATAAATTTTTGTTTTTTGTGTTATTTTTAATATATTTTTACGTTTAATTTTATTTATTAATGTTTATTTATTGCTTTATAAGAATTGTATTAGGTATTTAATATTTTTTATTTTTTTTATGTATTGTTATTTTTTGTATGTGTTTAGAGTTTATTTTAATGGTATAATATCTAAATAATGTATTGAGTTGATTCATTAATTGAGGTTGAGTTTATTATTTTTTTAAAGTAACATATAGTTCATATATAGTATTTTGTGATATTTTGTTTCTTTTTTATGATATTAATGTAGTTTGATATTTTTTGCATTTTATATAATTATTTAAAGGTAACAATATTTTTGTTTCCGATAGTTGTGGATTCGATATTGGGAGAAATATATATTTTTATTAGTGACATTTTGGTCATCTATATCAGTGTCTGTGTTAATTAACTACAGGATGACGATATGTTTGTGAACAACATTTTATGCACTATTTTTGTGAATTTATATTGTTTTCAACAATATTATGTCACTGATCAGGATTGCATTAAGAACTATTATACATCTGAAAAGTGCACTCTGTCATCACACATTTTAATTATCACACCAATTATTTGTAAGCACAGAGCAATCCTTTTTATTAAATTGTTTTGCACTGCAGCTGGTATTTTTATTTCTTCTGTTAGTGCATCAAGAGCTTGTACAGGAACTGTGTATTTCCAGGGAGTCAGTGTAGATTATTTGAGAACATTCTCTGTGATCTCCTCAGAATGAACAAAGGAAAGAAGTCTCATTTGACCACAGGTAAAACATCTCAGACACCAAAAACTCTTAAACAACCAGAGCTGGGGTAAGTTGCCTCTAGGCAGGCAATGCAGGTTTTTCATGCTTATCTACTCTGGGGGTCCAACCCTGTTTAAGTCAGCATTTTGTGCAGAAATGGCTCCTCAAGGAATTAACATTGAAACCAGATACCAGACAATGATGACAGCACAACGTGGTCTCTTAAGGACAGCCAAAGGCATGGAAGATGTGGTGGCCTTACCATAGGGACAAAAGGATTCCCAAGGCCCTTTAAGTACTGAAAATTTTCTGAACTACCTTGTATTTTATCTCCAGTGGTACCAGGAATTTAAGTCCAGTGGAGGTGCTCTACATTTTTCTGAGAAGTTCTGTAGGTACAGTGGAAGTATACCTCCATAAATACTTTATTATTGCTACTCTGCCCCCAACATTAGCAGCTATGGGAGTGACTCATAATTGGTGGCACCTGATTATGGTAATAGTGGCACAGATCTTTTTGGACAGAGGGCCTGCCAACCTTTCTCCACGCATTCAACTATAACTGAAGTTGCCTCTCCCATGCTGTGGTTTGTGTTGTATGTTACAAGTGTGTGGGATGAGTAGACAGTGTACTGAATAAATGGTGTCAAAGGAATGCATGATAAGTGCCTGTACAAAATTGTGCTTCTTCTCCAGGTTGCCTTCATTCTTCTTTGGGCGTAACAACCTTTATGTATATTGTTCTTGGGGATGCTTCCCTGAAATGTTGTAGATGTTTGAAGAGCTGGAAGAAGCAACATCTACTGTCCTGACAAAACAGTCGTTCCAGTCACAGTACATGAGCTCTTCTTACGACTTTCCTGTGTTGGTCACTGCTGAGCAATCTGAGTACCTTGGCTGAGCCAGTCTGCTATGAATTCAGGGTAATACACAAAAGTCTGAGCAGTTGATATTGGCTGCCCATCCATGCAAAAGCCCAGGACCATGGACTCTACCTTATTTGGGGATTTTTTAAAATTTAAAATAAGTCTTCATTTGGATGCCCAGTCTTCCTCACATGTACCTCAAAGCAGGAAAACACCATTACCTCCACGTCCTTATGTCCCCATCCCATTCATTACTAATGAGGTGAATCCACTTCCTGAGACAAAAAAAGAGAACAGGAAATGCTTGAAATGTGTCCCTTCTCCACAGACATTAACCTATAAGGGTACACTTTACCCAACATTCCTCCTGTTCTTTTTACTGTCTCTCTCGAGACGGGACGGAGGACGTTCAGATTCTGCTGGGCGGGAGCCAGCATTAGGACTTACCCGGTGGTTACCTCTTCTGGGATTGGGCACCGGGGGTTCGTGCTGGTTTGTTTTTGCCGTATACACTCAGCCTCGCTGGGTGGTTGCAGTGTGTATAGTTCATTGAGCTTTCAGTGACATAGTAGGAGCAGGGCTTCTCCCGGGTCTTGTCTTCGACGCCTCTGCGGGACGCAGGGTGAGCGTGCATGCACATATTGCTGCAGCTACTCTCCGGAAGCATGAGAGTATTTACCCTGCTGATCAGGTAAGTCCGCATAGCAGTGGCTGCTGTCTGCTGTGTTGGGGATATTTTAGCAAGCATTGTGTTTTTGGGACCACTATCCTGTCTTATTGCCATGGGGAAATATTTGTGTAAGAAGAGGCATGTGGAGGGCTCCTCCTCCTGCTGTGATTCTTCGGCCTCTCCTCCAAAACGGGCTGCTAAAGAGGAGGAGGATGAGCGTCTCAGGAGACTGATCAAGGAGACCTTGTTTGAGCTTAATTTGGTGAAAGCTTCTGCAAAGCCAGTTATGGGAGAGTTTTCTGCTGATGTGTCATCCTTCTCTGAAGAAGAGCAGACCACAGTGGGGTATCAACAAAAGGGGAAATATATTGAGAAAGACTTGCTCCCCGAGCTCCTGGTGCACATGAAGCCGAACATGGGTTTTCAGAGAGAGGAGACCCCTGTTCCTTCCTCTTCAAGTGGTGACCTTTTGCGGCAGTTTCAGCAGTCAGCCTAGTTGGATTTCCCTGTGCATCCGGAATTTATGGGGACTTTGCACAGAGAATGGAAGGACCCTGATAGGATTCTCTTGACAAGGTTTACGGCCAAGTTATATCCTATTTCAGATATGCAGCAAGACTTGCAGGATTTCATTCCTATTGACTCTTTTGTGGCCAGTTTGGTGGAGCGCAAGTCGCTAACTAAGGATTCTGTTATTTGTGACCAGGTGGATAAGAAGATTGATTCCACCCGGAAGAAGGTGGACTCATGTGCCCATCTGGCCTTGAGGGCTGCCGTTAAGGGCACTTATGTGTTGTAACTCCTGATCCCAGATTTCAGGCAGCTCTTTAAAGCAGTGGATGAGGGGGCAGAAGGCTTCTCCTTGCTAGAGGGCATCGAGCGACAGATTGAATATATGTCCGACATTTCTTTTGATGTAGTACGGACTACTGCCCTGTCGGCTGGGGTTTCAATTGCAGCTCGACCCAACTTGGTTTTCAAGAACTGGTGCACGGCTTTGGGCCAGAAGTCCTTTGCATTGCAGCTGCAATTTGAGGGTACTCAACTGTTTTGGGTATAGCTGGAAGTTAAGTTGCATAAAGTCTTTAAGGAGAAAAAGCATTCTTGTTCTCTCAAGCAGTTATTGTTCTCTCCACCTGCAAAAGCTTTTCCTGTTCTGCAGCCTTCTTGTCACCAGCATTAGGGCCAGCAGGGGAGATTTTGTCCTATGAGGGAGCCAGAGAAAAAGTGAAAGTCCCCGAAGAAACAGCGTTCCTGACTATCTAGGGGATGGCCAGTGCTGTGTGGTCAGAAGCAGACTGAGGGGCATATTAGCAACAACTTGCGATAATTATCGCAAACCGCGCCTAGCGCGTTTTTTTAAATCACCGCCTATCGCTGGATTTCATCGCGGAGATAACACGTTATTAGCAACGTTTATCTCCAATGCGATAAAATATCCAGCGATAGCGGTGAATCCCAGCAATAACGCGAGAATTCCAGCGATAAATTCCCATCGCTAAGGAAAATCTCGCTAATAGGCAGGTGGGGACTTAACCGTAGAATCCACCTCCCATAGACTATAATGGGTAAGTCAGGTTTCTACCAGGTGTAAAAATCCAGCGCTAATCGTGGTTAGCGCGCGTTTTTCTATCGCTTCGCGGGCCTTGCTAATAGGCGATAGGTATGTTAGCGACTGCTTTCAGTCGCTGTTAGGTTGGGAACGCCTCCTTTGCATGTCATTAGCGATAAATATCGTTGACATGCAAAGCGGCACCCAAACCAGTCGCTATCGCCTGGAAGCTGTCGCTAACACCTGTTAGCGACAGCTTGCTGATAGGGCGATAAAAAAATCACCGCTTTAGCGGCAAAAAGTGCCGCTAAAGCGGCGATAAAGCCCTTGCTAATATGCCCCACAGTTTTTTCCTGGAGACCTGGCTCAAATCCACTTCAGACTCTTGAGTTCCACCGGGTTCGGGAGCGAGACCGACTCAATGGCAATCACACACGAAGAAGAGGCTTGCTATTCAGCAGGGGATAGAGGCTCTGTTGCATAAGGAGTTGATTTGAACAGAAAGAATTGGCTTTACTGTAAAAGGGAGGTAGGAGATATTCACTCAGTTGCTGAATTGCACAGGGTGTGACCAGGAAACCTCAATTAAAACGCCAGCCTCCCAACTTGACAAAGGGGTCGATTCCGATTCGGGCCGGAAAAAGCACCGACCGACTCGGATCCGGAAAAAATACCGACCGACACGTACCAGTGGCGCCCGACACGCCAAGTACGATGCAAGCCGCGATAAATCCGACCGACACGTCAGGAAACCAAGCCGACCGACCGAGCCGCTCGGAAAATAGCAATCCGGCCGGAAAAACACGCGAATCCAACCGACCGACACGCACCCGGAACAAATCCGACCGAATCGTACCCGCCAACTCCAACCCGCAAAGTACGATGCAAGGCGCGAAAAACACGACCGAGTCGGACGGAGGACAAGCCGTACGACCGACACGCACACAAAACCGAGCCGAAGCAACACAATACACCGCGACCGACGCGTACGCAGCATACAAAACTGCACAAACACAGCGTGAACGAAACGGAAAACACCGTACGAGACCAATGCAGGGTCCGACTCGGTCACAAGAACGTTTCCAACATACACAAACAGCACAAAGGAAAAATCAACCAAAAAAGGCCAAACAAGCAATTACCAAGCCAATAAACACTGGGGGGGTGGGGACAGAGAACAAAGACACACCCACAACTCCACCTATATAAAGGACACAAATCACTACCATGAGCCTTTGCAAATGCCATTTCACTGCCAGCACCCAAGAGAAAGCAACCACACACCCACAGCTCATCCCTCACACAAGCCACACACCATCAGCACACCAACAAATACCTACCTCACATACACCCAGCAAAACACACACTCACACACCCTCACCTGCACACCAACACACACATCACTCACCATCACCACCCATCACCATGCCCCCAAGAAGAATCACAAGTTCCTAGATTGTGAATTGGAAGTCCTGGTAGACGAGATCCTCAGGGTGGAGCCACAGCTGTTTGGCACTCTGGTCCAACAGACCCCCATGTCGCAGAAAACCAAGATGTGGGAGAGGATCATCAACAGGGTGAACGCCCAATCATCATGTCGGCGCACAAAGACGGACATCCAGAACAGGTGGTATGACGTGCGCAGGAGGGTACGGGACCTGCTGAAGATAGACTACAGCAACAGCCAACAGACCGGCAGTGGCCCTCCTGCCAAGCCAATATACCTCAGGCCCTGGGAGGAGAAGGTGCGGGCCATCCTTCCGCCAGTGAGCGTATATGGACTAGAGAACATCCCAGAGCCTGGTGAGTACACAACAAATGTACACAATAAACTGCCACAAAACACACACATCACTGTCAAGGGAGAGTCAAACCATGCACACATAGCAATTACACAGCAACTAGAACAGAATCATCCCAAAATGTGTATGTCAGTCAGATAAACACAACACATGCCATCAAAAAAGTCACATCCAACTGTGCCAACACATGTACAAACACAACCACAACTACAGCTAGGCAGTGGCACAAATAGAACTAACACACACATCCACACATGTAGCCACCACAACAACACCAACACACAGTGAAGACCACTCAAAGGAAGGAATTCTGTGTATGCTGGCCAAGTCAGTGTAGCCAATAGCATCATGGGAGTCGCAGTCACACATATTGCCCCCCCACAACTGTCCCATCAACACCACCCTGAACCATGCTCACATCACAGGGAGTGGAGAAGGACTCACAAGATGGCTGACACTGGCTACTGCTGTGGGGAGCACAAGGCCCTGCTGCCAACTGTGCACCAACAAACAGCAGGACACCACTGACTGACATCCTGAGAGACAACTTCCACTCCCTGCAATGCAAGCACGTTCCATGGTGGGCTATCTGGCTGGCTGGGTGGGAAGGGGGACTTGCAGCACTGACTATAGTCACCAGCACCTCCCCTCACACCCCCCCAACACAAACTCCACAGTACCCACCTGGTAGAATGCAATGCCCTCCATCCTAACACAAGATCCCACAAAGCACCACCACCCTGGGTTATGTTGTGTGAAGCACAGGGACACTCTTGGGACTCTTAGCCAAACAACTGCCAGGACAACACTCCCAGCCATCCTGTCAGCACAGCCAGCCCACCCCACAGGGAAGCAGAGTCAAAAGGAAGGAAGCATGGGCATGCTGGGAAGGGGGTGGAGGCAATAGCATGATGGGAGACGTAGTCACAAACATAGCTCACCCCCACAACTGTCCCATCAACACCACCCTGAACCATGCTCACATCACAGGGAGTGGAGAAGGACTCACAAGATGGCTGACACTGGCTACTGCTGTGGGGAGCACAAGGCCCTGCTGCCAACTGTGCACCAACAAACAGCAGGACACCACTGACTGACATCCTGAGAGACAACTTACACTCCCTGCAATGCAAGCACGTTCCATGGTGGGATAACTGACTGGGTGGGTGGGTGGGTGGGAAGGAGGTCTGGCTGTCAACCAAACACAATCAATGCAGACCATGTTCACACCCCAGAGAATACATAGAAATGCCCAAATAATGCAGGACAATGTGCCACACCAATATCAACCCCTGACTGTGACGACTTAGGACAATACAATGTACAGGCCCGCACCCCGAGGCACAGTCACAACTGTCAGGTGTGTCAACCACTGATGCCTGCAGAAACATGACATACATTGTTTGTGTCTCCCAAAAACAGGTGATGATAGGGACACAGCAGCAGACGCTGAGGAGTCCCAGTCCCAGGCTCAAGAGGATGCCGAGCTCACTGGCGTCGTACAGCCTCTGTCCTCCTCGGACGATGAAGAACAACCTGGCACATCCGGTGCAAGTCAACATGCTGCACCAGCAGGACCACCAGCTGCAGCACCAGCAGGTCCACCAGCTGCACCCCCTGCACCCACCCCTCCAACGACTGTCACCACGAATACCATCCCTGCCGACATGGACAGAATAAGGAACAACACCAGCGCAGTGACCCTGGACCAACCTGGGGCCATGGACACCACCACCACCACCAACCCCCAAGGTGGACCAGGGTTATCTGTGCGTGCAACTGCACACACTGCACATGTCAGCAGGGGTGGTGGGAGGGGTGGGAGACAGAGGTCGCTGCTTGCAGACGTTGCTGGTGTGCATGAAGACCCACAACTGGTACGCATAGCTGATGCGTACCAGTCCAGCACCGGAGAGCTCAGCCAGGTAGTGGGGCTCCTCAGAGACATTAAACAGCAGCAGGCTGCCCATCATGCCCGCTTGGACTCCCACATGTCCCAAGTGGAGTCACACATGTCACGTGTGGACTCCCACATGTCACGTGTGGACTCCCACATGACCCGCGTGGAGTCCAAGTGGGATGTACTACATGAGATGACGGCGGTGCACAGGGACATTTTACAATGCCTCCGCCAGATGAACAGCAACCAGTCCACACCTCCCTGTGTGCCAACAACATCTGGTACCGAACAAACTGCAACTGCCACAGGGAGGGAGGAGGACTCTGGCGGAGAGTCCCCTGCACCGCAGCAGCCTGCACTTGAGGGCCCCCCCAAGAAGAGGGGTCGTCCGAGGAGGGGAAAGTGAGAGGCTGATGGCCAAGCGCAACTCCCAGGAAGCCTGAACCTGTTCTGGATTTTCGCCTTTGTGCACAGACTGTTCACCCTGTTGATGGCAACACTACTCCCACACATTGCATGGGGAGTATAAGTTGGAACAATGTGTCAGACAACAGTGGCCCCGATACTGGGGATCCTGTCTACCTGGACTTTCTATTCATCTAGGAACTTGGGATTGCAAGATTCATGTACAGCACAATCCATCCTATGCACTATTATCACAATAAACACACTAATACACCATACTTGCCTCTGTCGTGATTCCAACGTGGGTGCTGTTATGGGGATGATGAACTGCAAAATTACACAGTGTATGCGAACTGCAACAGCAAGGACAACACAGGCATGTGAGTACAGGCAACGTGACACATATGAGGGAGACACACCACCAGGGCTACACAACACATACACACCTAGGCCATCTGACTCATTGCCTACACTGATGTTGCCAGGGAAGACGGTGCAATGCACAGACACCACACCCATTCCCAGTTGTAGTCAAGTAGCCCACAGGTGCAGTAAGCAAATGGCACTCAAATGTGTGACCACAGACAACGCACATCACTAAGTGAAGCACAGGTTTATTACACAGTTGCAACATGCTGTAACCACTACAGATGCAAGGTAATCCCACCTGGCAGCGGGCACACAGTCAACAACTGTAGACTGAAGGAAGTCCATGGGTGTGGCGCACATCACCTGTAGGGACACAACAGCTACCAGCCTGGATGTGCAATCACGTCGTCGGTGGACACAGTTCACCAAACGAATCTGAAAGTACCCTGTGAAGGACAGAAATGACACACAGTCAAAAGCAATGCAGTACAGGACAGAACAGCAAAACTCATGCACAATACATGTTACAAGATACCCACCCAGAACCAAGTTAGCATGTCAACACTGTTGGGGAGTACAGCCCACCTGTCACCACACATCGCAACACACATCCTGTCAAGTAGCCCATGGACACACTCCAACAGCACCAGAGCACCACCCACACATCATGCCAACTCACATCATTCACATGACACCTCAGGATACTCACATTCAGCTAAAGAAGTTGGTGATGAGCTGTGTGCGGACATCACCATCACCATCATCATCATCATCGTCACTGGCATCGTGGTCCAGGCCAGGATCCTCCACAGGTGGCGGATGTTGGTCATCGTCATCCTGGATGAGAGGCAACTCCTTCCGCACTGCCAGGTTGTGGAGCATGCAGCAGACGATGATAATCTTGCACACTTTCGCAGGGGCATATGGGAGGGACCCTCCGGTCTTGTCCAGGCAGCGGAAGCGGCTCTTCAGGAGACCAAAGGTCCGCTCAATCACTCTCCTGGTCCGACCATGTGCCTCATTGTAGCGCATCTGGGCAGGTGTCACAGGGTTCCTGAGGGGTGTCAGCAACCACGGCATGTTGGGGTATCCCGAGTCACCTACGGACAGACAAGTGCACATCAGCTGACTTGGAAAAGTGGGCGGAATACTACAGATCAGATCACACACAATGGCACAAAGTCAGTACACACCGACAAGCCAGGCACGCTGGTTCTGCATCTGTGCCATCAACCTGGGGATGCGACTACTCCTCATCACAAAGGCATCGTGTGCTGAACCAGGGAAACGGGCACACACGTGTGTGATGAGTCATGTCTGCAAGACACACCACCAGTGCATTGACCGAGTGGTAGTGCTTGCGGTTCCTGTAGGCCTGCTCCTGGGCCTGTGGTGGTACCAAAGCCACATGTGTCCCATCAATGGAGCCAATGACATGCGGCATCCTCCCCAGGGCATAAAAGTCACTCTTCACGTCAGTGAGTCGTCGCAGTCTAGGGAAATAGATGTACCGGTTCAGGAAGAGCAACATTGCCGCCAAAACATCGCGGAGCACACGGCTGAACATGGTCTGTGACATCCCACCAGCAGACGCCACAGTATGTTGGAAGGTACCGGTGGCAAAGAAGTGTAGGGCTGCCATCACCTTCACCTTGGGGGTCAGCGCTGTAGGATACGGCCGGCCAGGCTGCAAATGTGGGGACAACTGCACTGCCAAATCCTCAATCAGCTGCCTGGTGAAG
Source organism: Calotriton arnoldi (assembly GCA_963921515.1). Lineage (NCBI taxonomy): Eukaryota > Metazoa > Chordata > Amphibia > Caudata > Salamandridae > Calotriton > Calotriton arnoldi. The sequence goes on along the minus strand of CAWUFW010006086.1, from coordinate 343,673 downwards.
CGGTACCGTCGGATGCTGTCCCGTTCCACCATCGTTGCCAGGTCTGGGAATGGCCGATGGACAGCAGGAGCCCTGCAGTGCAGAGGAGAAGTAAGCAAGATCGTCAGTCACCCCACATATGCGGCATTGAACACACTCAAGATCCCAACATACATCATCATGAGGCACAACTACATGAAGTGTGCAGTACCGGAACGACATTTATGGTACATACATGGCCAACATCTGTCAACACGGTCCTACAGGTGGCATCAATTTGTCCCAGGTTGGCCCATTGGATATCATGATGCTGTGTCACAGTCACCCCCAGTGACATGTGAGGACAGATGTGCCCCAGGCACCACAGCTCAACGACAGGCACATTCCCAGGGACCCTGTAATGCCACATGGACACTGGCATCACCTGGAGTATCATGTGTACACCACAACAAAACAAACATGACCCCCACAGGTAGTGGCCACACTTGCCATGGCAGGAGAGCCATGGACGTCTGTGACACACACGCACAACATCAGAGTCCATGCACACACAACGTGGATGTGGAGACTGTCTCCCATTGTGCACATGAAATCAGAGACATTGTAAACACTACATGCACAAAGACTGTGGAGGGCCATCACTATTGTGCCACTGGGACACCCTGGCTCAAACATACCGTCCCACATGGGACTCACGGGGTATGTGACATGACATACACAAACACCACTGTGAAATGTGACCATGGCACATGCACAGATATGAACAGTTGCACATCACAGTGGTCACGTACACGTAACACCCATGATCCTGTCCCCATGAACACGTGCACAGCCTGGGGGTGGCTGCCCACAGGTGACACCCACAGGACAACATGTACACCAACATACACACAATAGGAAATGCAGCCTTACATGCCTTATGATAAGGTTTGGACAGGCTGTCGTGATGTAGGTGTGCCCCTCACTCCCTGGGAGCTATCTGTGGCTGGCATATGTCCATCTGAGACAGGCATGCTGACATATGCCAGTCACATGTACAGTGATGCGTTGTACTGCAATGGACCGATCGGTGCCTCCGGCCGGCCCATTGCTTTCAATGTGTGCGGGTACGCGTTGTACCCCTGTGCGCGTTGAACAGCAATGGACCGATCGGTGCGCACCCATTGACAATGGGCTTGCCTGGCAACGGACGCGTTTTGAATATTCGAACGAGTCGGTTGCTGGAAAATCAGTTGGTCACCCACAACAATGTTGCAAAATCATGTATGTCATGAAGTTGAAGATTTGAAGGATGCTGTGGGCGTGTTTTGGTGCTGCTATTCCATGGATTGGCCAGATTCAGAAGATGCAAACGACTTGGACCTATCACTTTGGACACAAGGGACAGTATCTGCCTCTCCAGCACATATATATTGCTGCATGTTCCCCTGAGAGCCCACTTGCCTGCACTACATGCTCCAGGACGACATCTGCCACTGCACTGCTGCTGTCTCTGCCCCTCTGGACCCTGCAATGGCACGTACTGTGGAGAGAGCCCCAGCCTTCAGCCTTGAAGAGAACCAGGCCCTGCTGGACAGCCTACTTCCACAGTACAGCAAGCTGTATGGGACACCAGGGGAGCAGGTGAGTGTTCTGTGCACTGCCTTTCTGAATGTGCATTTTGTCTGACTAGCAAGGCTGAGAGTCAGCACACCACTGGCTAGCAGGCTCACTGAGTAGTTGTCACCCCCATAGTGTGTAGTGACTTGCACTGGACAGGTATGGTGCAGTGACAGTGCTTCTGAACAGGGTTTTACTCCCCATGCTATGATACCATGTAGTGACTTCTGGAAAACTGTCCATGGGCAGCCGTGCACTGCCTGGGTACACCAAGTGCCCCTGTGATTGCGACATGTATATGCAACTGTGTCATGCACGGATATGTTGCATGTGTAGTAATGTCCTTATCACTTTGTCATCCTGACAGGCTTCTGCCCATCGGAAGCATGAGATCTGGAAGGACATCGTCCGGGCTGTCCGGTCCGTGGGGGTCTACAAGCGCCGGATCCGCAACTGCCAAAAGAGGTGGCAGGACCTTCGGGGCTGGACCCGGAGGATTGCACGGGTCCAGCTGAAGCTGTCGCCTCCTCGCAGGAGGGGCGGAACACGGACCCTGACCCCCACATGCTCAGGATCCTGGCGGTGGTCTTTCCAGACCTGGATGGGCAGCTGAAGGCCAGAGAGCAGCAAGGAGGGGGTGAGTCAAAGACTGCACTGTGTACTCTGTCTAACATGTTATGTGCCCTCCTCGGGCCAGGTTGAACTGCCACAGTACAGCAGTCATGTTGTCCAGGAGCCATGTCCCTCTATTGTGCACTGCCCACTCCTCATCTGATACCCAGGTGTGGCCCTTACATGCAGGGAATTCTGTCACTTAGGACTGTGTCCTTGCAGTTTGCTTGACTCAAGGTGGGAGACAGCATCTGTTTCCCTGACTCTGTGGTGGGCATCATGGGTGGGTCCATTGCTTACACAATGCCTGTATTCTGACATGTAGGGTAGTGTCACAGGTCTCCCATATGTCCAATAGGTATGACCTGGACAGATGAGGGTTAAGAGGATGTGTTGTGGGGGGATGTACATGTGCACTTGTGCAGCTCCATGACTTGCATTCCCCATGACCTACTATTGTGACACAGTGCAGAGTGTTGTTAGTCTGGCTGCAAAGTCATACATCACTGAGACAGTGATGTATGACTTTGCAGTCATGCCTCCGCCATGGCATGTGTCTACTGATTGGTGATCCTGCAGGGGAGTGACATGTGCTACATGCACACCATAGTGGCGCTGGCTATCAGGACATGGGTGCATCATGGTGTCTGTCGCTGGTATGCATCACATGCATTTCCTATTTGACTCTGGGCATCCCTTACATCCGTAAACCTGTACTGACTCAGTGGCAAGAGCTGTGATGTGTCCACACCGTGTCCTCTGCACTGTCCAACTACTGTGTACTTGGTGCATGTGTCAACACTGGGGTGTTGCAATCCAACAGACACCAGACAGATGGGTGCAAGGCCATGTGGGATGTGAGTGCCATGCTTGGCATCAGACTGACAATTGACTTCTCCTGTTCAATTAGTGCACTTTTAGCAATGTACAACTAATGATGCCAGGGCTTGCTCTGGGATGTGCTGTGCTCACAGTGGTGTGTGCGTTATGTGCAGGTGACTGATGTCTGTCTGTTTCCCCATTGTTTGCAGATACATCCACGGCCACGGAAGGGGACAGCTCCACGGACCAGGAGGAGCCGGAGAGCCAGACTGGGTCAGCAGCCGAGGAGTGGTCGGAGGGACCCAGTGGCACGGAGGGCGAGGGGAGCCACACCGAGGAGTCCTCAGCAGCATCCACCTCAGCTGAGGACCAGAGCAACTCGGAGGATGACTCCCTTGTGGAGGCGGGTGTCAGCAGCCACCACACCCCAGCTAGTGTTGCTGTCCCCGCCACCACCAGCACCACCACCGCCCTCCCATTGGCTCCCATTCCCCAGGTCCGTGGAGGCTCCCATGTCCGGGAGCGTGTCTCCTTTGGGCCAGGCACCGCACCCCCTGCCCCTGTGTCCCCTGCTGCCCTGAGTGAGGAGTCTGTGTACCTCCTTCGCCAGCTCCATGTAGGGCAGACAGCCATGCTGAGTGTCCTCCATGCGCACACCGCGCTGTTGACTCAGCTGGTGTCGTTCATGGAGGGCATCTCATCGGGCATGTCTGACCTACAGAGGGGCAATAGGTCCATGGACTCCTCCCTGACGGCAGCAGTGTCCCTCCTCAAACGGTCCCTCACCCCTCCTGCCTTTGCTCCATCCACACTCCCCAGCACCTTACCCATCCCAGGCACACACACACTGGCACACACCAGCACACACACATCCAGCACACTGACACACACGCCAATGACAAAACGCACACGCAAGCACATTCAGGGGACTGAAGCCAGACTCACAGGGGATGGGGCCCTGGAACACACACACGCATCCACATGCACTGCGCAGTCCTCAGTTCCCTCTCCCTCCAAAGCACCCTCCCTTGCCTCACCTGCAACCCCAAAGTCACAGCAGCTCTTCCTCTGTGACCTCGGCCTCTTCCCCACCGATGAAGCTGCTCCAGCATCCCGGGGGAAGAGGAAGCCCACCCACACGGAGCAGAGTGCCCCTCGCCCCCGGACACCCTCCCCCAGGCGCAGACGGACTGAGGCCCCCACCCGCAAGTCCCCCGGAGTGCTAAGAGCAAGACCCCGCCACCGCCCTGCAGCTCAGGCACAAGGTCTCCGTCCTCCATCCCTCAGGCCCCCACTGCACAGGTGCCCCCACCACACCCTGCCCCAGGTTCCCCCACCCACAGATATACCATCCCCAAGATGCTCCGGCCTTCTCCCCCTGCCACTTGCTCTCCCAGCACCACACCCCCCGCTGCGCTTGTCTGTGCCACTGATGTGGTGAGGGTGTCCTCCCCCTCTGTCCAACCCACCTTGCCTGTTCCCCATTCTCCTCCCCTGGAGGTAGGCACTGCAGTGGAGTCCACTACCGCCCTGTCTGACTTGGGCACTGCAGTGGCGGACCTGTCCACCCCATCTGCAGGGTCCACTGCAGTTGTGCCGGCACCCACGACATCTGTGTCATGCCCCCCAGTTGTGCCGGCACACACCATGTCAGACACCTCCACTGCAGTTGTCAGTGGCTCTCCAGCACCCACCACCCCTTCCCTGACTCCCCTGGTGAGCCCTGATCCTGTCCCTGCGGTGCCTGGCCTGCCCCCCGGTTGCCCCTCCTAGTGGATTGTCCCTGGTATTGTGCAGGCATGCGTAGGGTGACATCTGCCAGTGTCACCCTGTTTGAACTTTGACAATGGACTGGCCATTGGCCTTTGCTCTTTTTCAGGACTTCGTTTGGCCTCAACACATATGCTGAATAAAGCAACTTTCTTTTCTCTAGTGCTCATGCTTCAGATGTACATGTTGTTGGTGCAGCTAACCATGCCCTTGCTGCAGTGATGGTGATATCTGGTCTCATGATTATGAAGTGTTACTGTGCAGGAACCCATGTGGTCCAGGGGGAATGTGTCCTATCATGTGGTGTATCCATGTCATCAATAGCAGCATCTGAGGGTGTCATGTGTTCAGTATTTGGCAATGGGTTTCCTACTTACATTGGCAATTTCACATCTGTGGCTTCAACCCCTGCACATCTGTTGTGCCTGCCATCGTTGCATTTGTCTACTTCCCTGACCGTGTTGCCATCTCCAGTGGACATGCAGGTTTGGGCATCAATGGGGAGGGACTCATCCGTGTAGTCAGTGCAACATTGCTATACAAGTGTGTTGGATCTGTGCTGATGATTCCGTTGGCACATCCATGACCAGGCTGATGTGATGGGAGCCCTCATTTGGTGCTAATTGTTGATTGTGTGACCAAGTGCTCAGCTGACATGATGGGGCCCTACTGAGGCAACATATGGCACAGCTTTCCTCACACAGGAGTGGAGTCCCCTCATGGCAGTGTGTACACGTGTGACATTGCCTGCGCCCAAGGTGTGTGTTGTATGTGCATGTCTGTGTGTTCACTTCCATTCATCTGCGCATGCTGTGATCCCTAGTGTTGTACCTGTTTGTGATGCTTGCTGACTTGAGCTATGTTCCCCCAAAGTCTTCTCCCTGTGTTCTCTGTGATGTGGGTGCATGGCACATTACTGGTCATCAGGGTGTCACCCATAGGTGTGTTTGCTGTCAGGGCAGAGTTTGTGTGCTGACGCAGATGGGTCACAGTCAGGTTTCCCTTTGGCACTTGTTGTTTGCCCCTGTCATGTGATTTCCAGTTTGTGTTATCTTTCAGGGATTGTGACACGTTGTGTGTGTGACTGCTGGCACTCCTTAGGGTCCGGGCTGCAATGTTGGTTGTTGTCTATGTGTGTTCTTTGTGGGTGACCTTGGTTTCTTCATTGGTGTGTGACTGTGGCTGGGATCCCATTGGTCGGTGTGGTATTGCCGTCATGTCCATGTACAGCGTAGTGTGCAGTGTGTCAGACATTCAGGAGTCTTGTTGAGTGTCCATGTGTGATGTGTTTCTACACCTTGGTTCCCACCCACCACCCTGGAATAGTAATGGGTGCATGTGCAATGTCACCAGTGCATGTGTACTTCACTGCTGCACATTGTTGGAGGTCGAGGGGTGTGGTGTTGAGTGTGTGCAGATGAGAGTTGTTGCCCGGCTAGTCCCCTGCCTCCATGTTGGCCTTGGCTTACTGGCCATGCTGATTGATTTGTGCTTGTGTAGGTGTGATGGTAGTTAGTTGCTCAGGACACCTGACTGTGGTTCACAGTGTGAACGACATTTAGCTTTGTCATCACAGTGGTATTTTTCTTCAGCCCAGGGTCACCACATTGTGGGGGCCCTGGGGGTGGTGCTGTGGTGTGTCTGTGACTTGCTGTGTCAGTTGTTGTTCCTACGTGCCTGTGTGACATGTGTGTTTTGTGCTCCCTCTCACCTGTCAATGCCTGCTTGCCCACATAGGGGATTTGGATCCATGAGTTACCTTAGTGTGGCAGTGTATGCACATCTGTATGATTGGTATTCAGCTCTCCTCATGTGTTGTGTTGTTGCCTGGGGACAATGGCACCCCCACCCCTCACCTGCTGTGTATGATGACAGTGTTGGTCTGCCTGTTTGTGTTTGTGCATCTGCACCACTGCATTGGCATATCTTGGGTGTGCCATTGGCTGTATGTTGTTTGGTGTGTTTCCCCTGCTGTCCCTGGGACTCCTAGGTCATCGGTCAGCACAGTGATCATGGTTTGTGTGTCCCATTGCTGCCATGGTATGGTATCTGTTCACCTCACATCTGCTGTCTCCACATGGTATCTGCATTTGTGTGCCCATTGGTGCAAATATGTGGTTCTGCATTCTGATGGTCACTTCTGTCATTGTGTCATTGATGACTGTTGACGGTCTCAGCCACCATGGGTGTTGTTTGTCTGCACATGGCCAAAGGAATGTTTCATTTGCACTGCAGTATTTGGCTCCCCCAATTTATGTTGCAATGGGACACATACACTACTTTGCCACAGATGAGTTTTTGGTTCTGTGACCAGGAATGATCCATGCAGTTTGGCAGTTGCAGCTCTTTCTTTGTCAACAATTACCTTTTGGTCACTGTGATGATGAGGGTGTAGACCCCATTGCCACAATGGTCAAAATGTGCTTCAGCTATGGACCCCACACTTGCCTTTTGGTCACTGTGATGATGGGGGTTTAGACCCCATTGCCACAATGGTCAAACTGTGCTTCAGCTATGGACCCCACACTTACCTTTTGGTCACTGTGATGATGGGGGTTTAGGCCCCATTGCCACAATGGTCAAAATGTGCTTCAGCTATGGACCCCACACTTGCCTTTTGGTCACTGTGATGATGGGGGTTTAGGCCCCATTGCCACAATGGTCATGGGCTGCTTGCATTGTGGGTGCCACACACATATATGTGTGGCACATGTGCTAGGGGGTCACATTGTATGTTCAATGTCATGTTCGGTGTTGTAGGCATTTGACACAGCCTGCTCACACGCTTGTCATGGTGGTGGGGGGATGTCTTAATCTTGCATTCCCTAGGTTGTGGTGTGCTTGTTGTGTCATGCATTGTCCATCCTATGAGTGGGGGTGGTAGTAGTGGTAGGCATCCAGCCCCCCTGGCTAAGGGTGGTGGTAGGCATCCAGCCCCCCTGGCTAAGGGTGGTAGTAGTGGTGGGCATCCTGCCCCCTGGCTAAGGGTGGTAGTGGTGGGCATCTGGCACCCCCTGGCTAAGGGTGGTAGTAGTGGTGGGCATCCTGCCCCCCCTGGGTGAGGGTGGTAGTAGTGGTAGGCATCCTGCCCCCCCTGGTTGTGGGTGGTAGTAGTGGTAGGCATCCAGCCCCCCCTGGCTAAGGGTGGTGGTAGGCATCCAGCCCCCCTGGCTAAGGGTGGTAGTAGTGGTGGGCATCCTGCCCCCTGGGTGAGGGTGGTAGTAGTGGTAGGCATCCTGCCCCCCTGGTTGAGGGTGGTAGTAGTGGTAGGCATCCAGCCCCCCTGGCTAAGGGTGGTAGTAGTGGTGGGCATCCTGCCCCCCTGGGTGAGGGTGGTAGTAGTGGTAGGCATCCTGCCCCCTGGGTGGGGGTGGTAGTAGTGGTAGGCATCCAGCCCCCCTGGCTAAGGGTGGTGGTAGGCATCCAGCCCCCCTGGCTAAGGGTGGTAGTAGTGGTGGGCATCCTGCCCCCCTGGCTAAGGGTGGTAGTAGTGGTAGGCATCCTGCCCCCCTGGTTGAGGGTGGTAGTAGTGGTAGGCATCCAGCCCCCTGGCTAAGGGTGGTAGTAGTGGTGGGCATCCAGCCCCCCTGGCTAAGGGTGGTAGTAGTGGTGGGCATCCTGCCCCCTGGCTAAGGGTGGTAGTAGTGGTGGGCATCCTGCCCCCCTGGGTGAGGGTGGTAGTAGTGGTAGGCATCCTGCCCCCTGGCTAAGGGTGGTAGTAGTGGTGGGCATCCTGCCCCCCTGGGTGAGGGTGGTAGTAGTGGTGGGCATCCTGCCCCCCTGGGTGAGGGTGGTAGTAGTGGTAGGCATCCTGCCCCCTGGGTGAGGGTGGTAGTAGTGGTAGGCATCCAGCCCCCTGGCTAAGGGTGGTGGTAGGGCATCCAGCCCCCCTGGCTAAGGGTGGTAGTAGTGGTGGGCATCCTGCCCCCCTGGGTGAGGGTGGTAGTAGTGGTAGGCATCCTGCCCCCTGGCTAAGGGTGGTAGTAGTGGTGGGCATCCTGCCCCCCTGGGTGAGGGTGGTAGTAGTGGTGGGCATCCTGCCCCCCTGGGTGAGGGTGGTAGTAGTGGTAGGCATCCTGCCCCCTGGGTGGGGGTGGTAGTAGTGGTAGGCATCCAGCCCCCCTGGCTAAGGGTGGTGGTAGGCATCCAGCCCCCCTGGCTAAGGGTGGTAGTAGTGGTGGGCATCCTGCCCCCCTGGGTGAGGGTGGTAGTAGTGGTAGGCATCCTGCCCCCCTGGTTGAGGGTGGTTGGCATCCAGCCCCCCTGGGTTGGGGTGGTGGCGCGCATTCAGGCCCCTGTGTGCATATGTGGCATTGGTGATGGGCATCCCGCCCCTATGGTGCTGCTGTTGCTGGTAAGTATATTCAGATTCCCAGTGTATGTGTGTGATGTGTCGTGTACGTGTTGTATGTGTTTTGTGGTTGGTGTCTGACTTACCTTCTGCGCCGTACGCGTCCGTGCCTGTTCCGGTAGTAGATGTAGAATATTGGTATGATCGGGACGAAGGGATTCATGGTTGGTTCGTGTCGTTCGTCCTTCTCGTTGCTTCGCGTCGTCCTCGTCGCTTGGCTTCGTCCTCGTCGCTTCGCGTCGTCCTCGTCGGTGCTGTGTTCGTCTCGTAGCCGTGGATCGTGTTGTGGCGCGATTCGGAGCTTATGTGCGCCTCTCCCGGATGCTTTGACGTGCCGTGCGTAGCGACGGGTTCGGCGCGTACGGAAAGCGCATCGTACTTGTCCGGCCGGACGGGGCTGCATTTTCCCTTCCGTGCGACTCGATTCGGCGTTTCCGGATTCGCCTCGGTCGGAGAACAGGACCTGGTTTGGGTGAGTACGGCTCGGCCGGGATTTTTGCTGTTGTGCGCATCGTACTTGCTCGTTCGGTGTACTGTACGGATCGGTCGGGAAACTGGCTTTCGCATGGCTTTTTTCCCGACCGAATAGTATTGGGTGCGCCTCCGACCGAGATCGGAATCGGCCCCAAAATTGTATGATGCTGTATAAATCACTTTTCACTGTCCATCATTTTGATTGCCAAATCTGAAACTACCTTAAAGAAAACCATTTCAGGGTGCATGCTACGTAAAGACCTCACTCTTATATTGTTTAATAGATAGTAAAGTGGCTCCACAAATAATAATATTAGTCACATATGCAGTGCACATGACAGACGGGCATCTTAGGTTCACTCATGGCAGTGGTGTCTGGGCACTGGAGGTGGGAAAAAGTTCATATTTAATGAGTATTACTTCCCCCCCCCCCACCCAAATACTTTATTGGTTTTCACAGGGTATACAGAAAGCATATATTCGGTTAAGCGAGGGTGTCCAAATTTACATGTGCGTATAAAGCGTGTGGGTAATGCGCCTTTTAACAGATGTAACCTAGAGATATAATCTGAAGTACTAAAGGGAAACACCAGCGTTCAAAAAATACGTGCGTTTTTTCATCTGAAAGACTCTATCTTATTTCTAGATGACGTCCTGCACCATTACCTGCAGAATCTTTGATGGCCCGACTAGAGCTTTGGCCCTGAGGGCTTTACAGAGCACTGGCGCGCTCTCCTTATGACTGCCCTGGCTTGCCCACTTTTATATAGAACTGCAAGGCCAAATAGAAAGGCAGGATGAGCAATGGACGACTAATCTTGCAAACACCCAAAAGGCTCAGCGAGCGGCTTGGGTACTTGGCTCCCTGGCCCCGTATGCAGTAGAGTTTACACATACAGCTGCATCATTGCAAAACATACACGTTTTAAGGCATTGCCAAAGCGGGCGCTGGCTCGGGGCCCCGGCCTTTCAGGGGGGGCCCGTCTTTCAGGGGGGCCCCTGATAGAGCCAGCTCTCTTCTGGAGAGAGTCTTGCCCCGATGACCTTAAATAGTTCTTAAACAGATTGCTTTAAATAGTGTTTTTCTTTAATTTATTTTTAATGTGGGTGATGTTTGAGAGTCTATTACAGACTTTTGGCAGACAAATGTTGTGTTAATGTTTCATGCAACATCCATAAAAAAGTTTCTTTTAGATCCAAACAGGACCTCTCCTATGAGAAACAGGAGGGTGTCAGAGATTATTTTCAGTAATATTAGTGAGCTGCTGCTGTGTTACAATATTGAAAACACACGTTACTATTCCAGAATAATAGATGTCAGGCGGGCAACTAGAGCCAAATTTCGGGGGGGGGCTGAAAAAGATTTCGAGGGGTGCTAATTCTTCCAGCCATAGGCAGAGTGGCTCTAAGAAGGGTTGAAAACACAACAAAAGCCTCATTAACAAGTTAATGGTCTTTAAAAGACCTGTGAAGTACTCGGGTGCGGCTGCAATTAGACGGTCGCCAGCCCGCGAAGCTGTCTCAGCCCGGGCTGACACACGACGGAGGGGGAGGGGTGGGATGGGGGGGGGGTGCTGAAGCCCGGTGAGCCCAATGGGTGTTGCGCGCCTGCTAGATGTAAACAAATTTAGAATTTGAACCAGTGTGCCTGTGCATTTTTAGTGACCTGGTCAAAAAGGGCATGAAACTGGATCATAAATTCAGAGCTGTTCTGAACAGGGGCCCCCAAAATACGTTTGGCCCTGAGACCCCAAAATCCTTAAGATGTCCCTGTAAAGTTGCTGGGCTCTAGGCCCACATACTTGCAAATAAGGCACACGCACACAGTGACTTTGGTACTGATAACTGACCCAGGGCTCATGCGCCCGGCCCCTTTTTTTTATCAGGGTCACCTGACCGGTGACGCCTGTGATGGGTGGGTGTTAAGAGAGGGTGCAGCACAAGGCTGAACACTAGAACGTGTCCAGCAGGACACTACAATTCCTGGTGCCAAAAGGGGGAGTTTGGTGTTTTAAAGAAGGCGTGTGGGCCTCTCTTCTGTGTGCGCGTGTGTGTGCGCTTTCACAGACTCAATAGTAGGTCGCGCTGCCCCCCTCGCGCGTTCTCTACCAGCCATTATCTGGATGGAATTCCAGCCCCTGAAATTAGAGGAAATCGATGGGCGCAGAGCCTCATTGCGTGCCGCCGTCAATCTAGCAGGAGAGAAGTGAATTCCAAGCAGAGTGGTTCTCGCGTACCTAACCTACCCCTGGCTAGTGGGGAGGGGTGCAGAGACTCCTGGATCATTCCTATGAAGATATATAAGTCTGTTTTCTCTCAAATTTCGCTTTTTGACCTATTGGCTTTGCCAAAGCTTTTTATCTTTGCTGTACTGTATTGGCAAAAGCAAAGTAAATGCTTTCTGCTAAATAAAAAAAAAAGGCGTGTTGACCTGTGACACCATGACAGTACTGGCGTCTGCTCAATTCAATATACACACGCATGAGGATGCTCACTTAATTATGAGGGGGGAGGCATTTAAAAAAAGATATATATTTACTGATCCAAGCTGATGGACACCACTTGGAGGAGGTAAATAAAAAAAATAATTTTCACTTGCACAAAATTAAATTTCTCAAAGCGTAGTGGGCCAGTAGCAAATGGTAGCTGACCCTCGGTCTAGGTCCACTCTCTCCCCGCAGCTCCGCTGTGCCGTCTCTTGCCTCCAGACCCCGACCTCCTCCTTGGGAGGTTCGAGGCTGCTGCCCGCTCCTGCGCCTGCTGCCCGCTCCAACTGGGACCAGACTGCCTGCAACCACCGTAACCTTTCTCAGCCGTTTTTTTTTTTCTTAATTTTTCCCTGTTGTGCCACTGTTATTGTGCCCATCTGTGTCTTGCTGTAATTCCACCACTGTTTTTATTTTCTCGTGCCTGCCTGTTCCTTTCGCCGCTGCTGCCCCTGCGTCCCCTGCTCCCGCCTCCCAGCCTCTCCTCTCTCCCACCTCCCCTACTTAATGGCGGCCGCTGCGCGGTCGCGCAGCGGGCATGCCGCTGACGTGCCGAAGGCGTGCCAAAGGCAAGCCCGTCTGCGCCCGTCCGCGACCCGACCGCGGCCAGAGCCAGGAACCCTGGACCTCCCACTACCCATTGCTACGACACTACCACCCTCCTCGCACTCAACCCTGGAAGACTTAGAGAATGCCAACAGGCCTCGCCGACCACGACCCACGGCCAGTTCTCCTGCCTCGACTGGCGCCAGACCCTCTCCGCCACCCCGGCCTCCAACACCGGCGATGCCAGCACCAGCGACACCCTAAAATGCATCCTCCTCAACGTACGCTCCGTACACAAACACGCCATGGAAATCTGGAACCTACTCGACTCTCTCTCGCCCGACATCGCCTTCTTCACAGAGACCTGGACCAACGCATCCTCCGCCCCGACATCAGCACCGCCATCCCAGACAGATACAAGATCCAGAGGAAAGACCGCCCCAACCACCCAGGAGGGGGCCTCGCCATCGCCCACAAGAGCACCCTCCGTCTCACCACCTCCAGCGAAACCTTCCCCTCCGCCGAACACCTGCACTTCCAGATCCAGACCACCCCCAAAGCCACACTCCGAGGAACCCTCATCTACAGACCCCCCGGCCCCCGAACACCCTTCGCCACCACCATCACCGACTTCATCGCACCCCACGCCATTGCCTCAGCAAACTACATACTCATTGGAGACCTGAACTTCCACCTCGACAACCCCAGCGGCCCCAACTCCACTATCCTTCATGACAACCTCGCCAGCATCGTACTTAAACAACTCGTCAACACACCGACCCACAGAGCAGGACACACCCTCGACCCCATCTTCGCAGCAGGAAACAGCGTCCAATTCAGCCACACAACGCAGCCGCCATGGACCGACCACCACTGCGTACACTTCGCCATCAACAAACCCAAGGCACCCAAACCAGCCCCACGCCCACCTCGAAGGAACTGGAGCAAGGTTACCGACGAGCAACTTAACTCCACCCTCACCCGAGACAACCACACCTGGGCACCCAACGCAAACGACGCAGCCAGAGAACTCCACACCTGGATCTTCAACTGCACAGACGAGCTCGCCCCGCTACACAACCCCAACAGACAACGCCCCAGGAAAGCCGTCTGGTTCACCACCGCTCTCCAAGAAGCCAGACGCACCTGCAGATGCCTGGAGAAGAACTGGAGAAACACCAAGACAACCGAAAACCACACCACCTACAAGGACGCCATGACAGACTACCACAACCAGATCAGAGCCACCAAAAGGAACTTCATCCACAACAAAATCCTGGCCAACTCCACCAACTCCAAGGAACTTTTCAGTGTCATTCAGGAATTCACCAACCCACGCAGCGAAGCCACAGACATCACCCCATCCCAAGACCTCTGCGACAAGCTTGGAACCTATTTCCATCTCAAGATCAAAAACCTCTACGACAACTTCATCGACCATCCACCAGGCGCCACAGACGGCCCCCCGCCCCCCAGATACACCAGCCAGCCCACCATCTCCAACTGGACACCAAACACGGCCGAAGACACTGCCTCAACCATGAAAAGCATCCACTCGGGGGGCCCCCACCGACCCCTGCCCCCCTCACATCTACCACAGAGCCGTGGCCGCCATCGCACCCGAACTACAATGCACCATCAACACCACCTTCAAAACAGGCACCTTCCCAGACGACTGGAAGCGCGCAGAAGTCAGACCCCTGCTCAAGAAGCCCACAGCTGACCCCACCGACCTCAAGAACTATCGGCCCATCTCGCTCCTCCCCTTCGCAACCAAAGTTGCAGAGAAAACAGTCAACAGGAAACTGACACGATTCATTGAAGAGAACGCCATCCTCGACCCGTCCCAATCTGGATTCCGAAGCAACCACAGCACAGAGACCGCCCTACTCGCCGCCACAGACGACATCCGCACCCTCCTGGACCAAGGCCACTCCGCAGCCCTCATCCTACTCGACCTATCAGCAGCCTTCGACACCGTCTCCCACCGCACACTAGTCGCCAGACTACACGACGCAGGCATAAAAGGAACAGCCCTGGACTGGATCCGATCATTCCTCACCGGAAGAAGCCAAAGGATCAGACTCCCACCCTTCCTCTCCGGCCCCACGAAAATCACCTGCAGAGTCCCACAGGGTTCATCACTGAGCCCCACCCTCTTCAACATCTACATGGCCCCCCTCGCAGCCATCGTCCGACAACACGGCCTCAACATCGTATCCTACGCTGACGACACCCAGCTCATCCTCTCCCTCACCAAAGACCCCACCACTGCCAAACTCAACTTCCAGAAAGGAATGCAAGACGTTGCAGTCTGGATGACCAACAGCTGCCTGAAGCTCAACGCCGAGAAGACAGAAGTCCTCGTCCTCGGTACCACCCCTTCTGCATGGAACAGCACCTGGTGGCCGACCGCCCTCGGAAGCCCACCTACCCCCTCAGACCACGCCAAGAACCTCGGCATCGTACTCGACTCATCACTCACCATGAACCGACAGGTCAACGCCGTCACCTCCAGCTGCTTCAACACCCTCCGCATCCTCCGCAAGACCTTCAAGTGGATCCCCCCTGAGTCAAGGAAGACAGTCACCCACGCACTCATCACCACCAGACTGGACTATGGAAACGCACTCTACGCCGGCATCAACAAGTCCCTACTCCGCAAACTCCAGACAATACAGAACACCGCTGCCAGACTCGTCCTCGGCATCCCCCGACACGAACACATCAGCCAACACCTACGAAGTCTCCACTGGCTCCCCGTGGAGAAAAGAGTCACTTTCAAAATCCTCACTCACGCCTACAAATGCCTACACAACAACGGACCCAAATACCTCAACGACAGAATCAACTTCCACGTACCCAAAAGAAACCTCCGATCTTCCAACCTCGCACTGGCCGAAACCCCGCGCATCCACAGAGCCAGAGCAGGTGGAAGATCCTTCTCTCACATTGCAGCCAAGACCTGGAACGAGCTACCGGCAGACATCAGACGCGCCCCCTCCCTGAACACCCTCAAGACCTGGCTCTTCGGCTAAACAGATCTGCGGAACCCCCCTCAGCGCCTTGAGACCCTCACAGGTGAGTAGCGTGCTTACAATTCCTTGATTGATTGATTGATTGACAGCCCCCCCCAAAAAAAAATACACCGTGATCTGAATCAGACGCCTGCCTCAGAGAAAGATGGCAGCACACTAAGGCAGGGAGGTGTGTGACAGGATTGTGAGTACTGAACATACAGAATGAATGAACAAGATCGCAACATTGTCAGCGTAATATATTTGCAAAATGGAAAGGTGTGAGAGTGCTAAAATTCCTGAATAGATATTACCTAACCTCCATATGGTCCTATGTCCCACCTCTGCCTTACCCGTTGATGCACGAGTGATACCAAGATAGCAGGAAGGATGAGGTCGACTCTGCAGCCTGGTGAGAGTAGCAGCCACCCCCACAACCTCCAAACCCCACAACCTTGTACTAAGAGACATTGTGGTGATGTGATGTTAAATGCTTGTGATGTTAAATGATGCTAAAGGACATTCATGCCTATTGTGTTCTACATTCTGGGTTGCAATGTACTGTTTGGTTTGGGTGGCAGTTCTTTCCTGGTGCTGTTAAGAGATGAAATGAAAAAAATATAGCTCACAACTTAATAAAGATATCCATGATTATTTGACCTCCACAATTTGGCAACAATCTTTCATAGAACCCATCACCTACCCTGCCTGGACAAGAGAATTCAAGGAGATACCGGGAAGACTTTTCCACAATAAAGTGAGGTCTGAACAGGGAGTGAGTCAGCTATCAGAGGTGGCATACATTGGTCGAGGTAAACTGTGGTAGACAGTTTTTTACCAAGGTATGTGACCACAGTTATTATCAGGTAGTTTATTAAAACCGTTGTATCGTGGAGCGATAATACAACGAGTCAGTGATATTCAGTTGGGGCCAATCAGAGGGGGGGTGACAGTGCAATAAGATGGAGGGTGATAGTTTTGGATGTGTAACATAGGCTTGCGTACACACTTGTGGCAGAGCTCGTACTTTTGTTGCACAGTTACCGTTGGTGGCACTTACCGTCTAGAGTCCACGTGCCACAGCAAGTTTGCCTGCATTCCCCGCGCCATAGTGAGTGTGTGCTCTTCCAGTTTCCGCATCACCATAAGCGCAGCAGTGAGTTCATCATTTCCATCTACTCCTGCATCAGCAATATTCTGCGAATTTCAGCACTGTAAGGTCACAGCGCACTACGTGGGATGACGCAACATGGCCGCCATCTTGTTTTAATAAACAGTGACACGCACACTTTGTAGCACATAGCGTGTTGCATAGAGGGACTCCTGTTGGGGCAACATGAATGTGCCTTGTGTATTCAAAACTGTTAAAGGAATACGGTGTGTCATACAAAAGGAACCATTGGGGACCTTCAGTGACACGCACACTTTAAAAAAAAATATTGCATGTTGTGTGGAAACATTCAGTGATAAGCACACTCTTCAATTTCACACATCATTTTGGTGGATGGTGTCAATAACTTTTTGAGCTGCAGTGACACACTTTAAAGAAAGTACATTACGGGCCAGATGTACGACCATTTCATTTAGCGCCTCGCAATTTGCGACACATTGCGAGTCGCAAATTGCGAGTCGCTAAATGAAATGTACAACAGTGTGTTTAACACTGTTTGCGATTCCCAATGGGGTCGCAAATTGCGAGGCTCATTAATATTAATGAGCCTCTCGCAGTTTGCGAGCCCATTGGGAATGCCAGCCCTCCCAGGGATGGCGGCCTGCTGGGCTCAGCAGACCACCATGTCTGGGACTGCTTTTAAATAAAGCAGTTTATTTTTTTTAAATGCAGCCCGTTTTCCTTAAAGGAAAACGGGATGCATTTTTTAAAAAAAATGAAACGTTTTCGTTTCATTTTTTAAGGGCAGGCTGTGGTCCCTGCCTGCCCTTGCGAATTTGCGAATGCATTACCACCTACTTGAAGTAGGTGGTAATTGCGAGTGTTTTGTGACCGCAATTGCGGTCGCAAAACATTTGTACATGGTTTTGAGACTCGCTATTTGGAATGGAACGCCCCTTTCAAATAGCGAGTAGCAAAACCTATTTAGCGAGTCACAAAAAAATTGCGACTCGCTAAATAGGCTATGTACATGGCCCAATAGGTTTTTGCATGCACAAACGGGTTCGCAAACCCGTTTGCGCATGCAAAAACGGGTCGTACATCTAGACCTACGTGTGAAATGGTAAATATCCAGTAATATGCACTCTGTTCATGTTGACACATCGCTTATTTGGGAGGTGTCAATCAAATTTTGTTACGGTAACACATGTGCATGTGTCTCAGGGTTATGCAATAAGAAAACCATTAGTCATAGTGTGTGTGGAATAAGAGCCAGTAGTTATGCAAAGTGTATATGCACCTCCACCATTTTTGCAAATGCCAGGCGATCCCCCGATTGACTGGAAACCTGGTTTAGAGCTTTAAGAAAGTATTTCAAAGTGTCATTGGGGGCAATAGGTATTGTCCAGAAAGGAAAAGGTTTCTACTAGAGCACAAATTAGGTTTTGAAGGGCAAGCAATTCACGAGCATCTGCCACCAGTACATGAGGTTTCCGCTGAAGAAAATGAACTCGCTGAGTATCAGGAAGCGGTAAAAAAATTGGAGAAACAATTTGATATTCAACCTAGTTTGATTGTCAACAGGCACAAGGTTTGCACTCGTGAACAGCACCAGGAAGAGTCAATAGACTCACATGTAGCAGCTCTGCTCATGTTGGCTGCTGACTGTGAATTTGAAGAATTCACCACTCAGTTGATCAGAGATCAAATTGTTGTCAGATGTTGGGACAAAAAAGTACAAGAAAAGTTACTTACCTTGAAGAATCCATCACTAGCAGAGACGATCGACATTGTTAAAAGTATTGAAATCTCACACAAGGTGTCAAAAGAATTGATTAAAAAAGAGAATGTAGGTGTACACACAATGTCAGAAAATATGGCTACAGGTCAGAGTACATTTAGAGGTGAGTCTCAGAGGAATAAGCAAGAGGTATTTCAGGGGGACAAAAAGCAATTTTTCAAACAAAAGAATGTTTGTTTTAGATGTGGTTTTCTAAGTCATGCACCTATCGGTCGACCTTGTCCAGTGAAAAATGCAACTTGTAAAAATTGTGGTAAAGTGGGACATTTTGCGATAGTGTGCCAGAGCAAAAGGAACAGAGTGAATGTTCTTGCTGAGAATGAAAATGATGACGATTTGTTTGAAGTTATGGAAAGGACAAAAGATGTAGCGTTGGTCATTAGTGGGGGAGATGAGTCGGAGTGTGTTGATTGCTACACTGAGATTTGTGTGGATGGCAAAATGTTTAATTTTTAGTCAACTCATGTGCCAAAATGAGCATCAGTACCGAGGAGCTGTTTACTAGCAAATGGGGGAAGAATGAACTTCTACCACCAGACAGGTGCCCTGTGTTATACGAAGGGAAGAAAATCAATTTAGTGGGGTATTTTGAAAGCTCATTACATTTTAAGGGTAAAAATATATTTGGGAAGGTCTATGTAGCCAAGAAAGGACTGAATATTTTGGGATGGTACCACCAAGGTCTGTTTGGCATGACAATGAGACCTGGGAAGAAAATATAGGTGTCATTGGTGAATGACAACAACCAAATGACTTCCCAAGACAGTTCACAAACTAGCTATATGTAGATAGAATGGTTTAAAGTAGTCTTTATAATGGCAGTCTAGGAAAAATGAAAGGGTTCAAGAATAAAGTTTGCGTAGAAAATGGAGTGGTGCCGGTGAAGCATAAGATGAGGAACGTGCTGTTCAGTATTATAGAGGGTTTGACTGAAATATTAAGGAAAATGTCCATGGAATGGGTGATTGAAACCTTGGAATCATCTTTATGGCTGTCTCCTTTGGTAATTGCCAGGAAAAGAATGGAGTTGAGAGTCTGTGTTGATTTGAGAAGTTTGAACAAGGTCATTTGGGTGAATTCTCATCCTCCGAAACATATTGATGACATTGTCACAAACTTTGCAGGAGCATGGGTGTTCAGTAAGATCGACTTGGCATTAGCATATCACCAAGTTAAATTAGGCCATCCGTGCAGACATCTCACAGCTTTTGTGTCTCCTTTTTGTACCTTTCAGTTCAAGAGAATGCCTTTCGGTCTGGCTTCAGCCGCATAGTTTTTTCAGCGCAAAATGAAGTCAGTGCTACATGGTATCAAATGTGTTGTCACATTTCAAGATGATATCCTATAGCGGCAAACAACATTCAAGTACATGATGAAGTGTTGCAGGTAGTTTTAGAGCAACTTGAACAGGCTATTATTGTAGTAAATATAAAGAAATGTGTGATGACCAGATCAACCATGGGATTTGTAGCCCATGTGATATCAGAAAATGAGGTGGAACCATGCCCAGGATTGGTAGATGCAATCAGAAATGTTCTCATTCCAGAAAATGAAGAACAGGTTTCTTCTTTTCTAGGGGTTTGTGAGTTTTATACGAAGTTCATCAATGGCTTTTCAAGCAAAACAGAAAATTTGCGAGCTTTACTCAAGAAAAACAAAGTTTTTGTTGGGAACGAAAATTGCAAAACAGAACTTGAAATGTTGAAAGAGGAGATCGGTCCGCTAATGATTTTAGCACCATTTGATCCTGACTGTCAGTGTTTGATCACCGTAGATTCTAACAACAGTGGGTTAGGGGCAACTCTGTCTCAGCACAGCAGCAAGGGTGAAAGAGCAGTGAGTTTCGCATCTAGGGCATTGCGTGACAATGAGAACATTTTCTCAGTGATTGAAAAAGAGTTGTTAGCTTGCTGTTGGGCAGTAGAATAGTTCAAAAGGTTTGTGTGTGGGGGAAGTTTACATTGTTGACAGACCACAAGCTATTGGTGAACACTCTGAATGGATGTGTTATTAAGGACCATACACCGAGGATTGCTAGATTAAGTTCTAAGTTATTACAGCATAATTTAAACATCCAACACATTCCAGGAGGCAGAAGTATTAGGGCAGATTATCTACTGAGGGCACCCCAGCACTTGGACACGTCGTGTTCACCTGAAGAGGAGAATGATGAAGAGTGTCTCATTGCTGCAACTGATATATGTAATGAGGGTGATTTTGATAAAAATGAGTGGTTAAAAGTTGATGAAGATTTGATGTTGGTGCAAAAGTATGTTATGGAAGGGTGGCCGAAGGAAAAGTCTTTGCATCCAAGGCTCCAACCTTATTTAAAGGTTGCTGATGAATTAAGTTTAGAGAAGGGAACATGGTGATGAGGGGTGACAAATTTGTACCTCCTAGTTTGTTACCTACCAAAATTATATGTGCTGGGCATGAGGGGCATTTGGATCAGACGATGACCAAGAGAAAAATACGCTGAATATACTGGTGACCCAGCATGGATACAAACATAAGTCAAGCGGTCAGGGAATGTGTAATCTGTTCAACTAGTGTAGTGATAAGTCTTTGAAGATGGCACAACCTCCTCTTCATCCAGTGGAGTTACCGGAGGGGCCATTGTCAAAGCTGGCTATAGATTTCATTGGTCCATTTAGGGTTCTGCCTCTCAACTTAAAATTTGCACTGGTGGTGGCTGATTACTAAAACAAATGGTGTGAGGTTGACTTTGTTCATGAACCATACACCAAGGCCGTCATCACATTTCTTCAAAAGATTTTTCTTAGAGAGGGGCTACTCAAAGAATGAGTCTCTGACAAGGGGGTTCAGCTTGATTCAAGGGAAATGAAAGAATTTCTGGCAAAATGTTGTGCTGCTCACAAAAGGGTGGCTTTTTATCACCCACAAGAAAAAACGGTTTGGCGGAGAAAATGAACTGGATACTAGTGGAATGTGTGCAGTGGGCAGTTAAAAACAAATTTGATGTACTCAAAGCTGTACACAGTATGTAATTGTCCCATCCTATGATGTCTAATAAGGTTTCTGACAAGACCCTGTTTGAAATCATGAGGGGTCGTTTGCCAGTATTTGTGATGTGCCCACAGTGGCTGAAGGGATGGAAATCTCGTTCAGAGCACAAACGCATCACAGATATGAAAATCAGTCCAAAAGTTGGAGTTTCTCAGATGAAAATGAAACAATATTTTGATGGCAAACATGGTGTCAGTATGGCTGAAGCTAGAATCCAATTGGAGGATTGGGTTTGTATAAAAGAGCCCATTCAAGTACCAAAGCTTTCATCTAAGTTTAAAGAGACTATTAAGGTGGATGCAGTCAAGGACTGTGTGGTCAGAGTAAAGGGGCATGAATGGTAGAGTCTGAGTAGGGTAGTGAAAGTGAGCAAGGAAAGTGATGTAGACAAATACCGCATGTCAGATATGATCAGCGACAATTTTCAAGATGAGTCTGACTAGAGTACTGCATCACCAAATCATTCTGGAATTTATCAAGGCAATACCAGAGAGAAAAGAGTAATAAAAAAACAGTGAGGTTTCACACGTAGATTCAAAGTTATTAGATAGTCTCAAACTGAAGTGTTTTGCAGTCATCTTACATGATTTGTTCTTTCTTAGTGTTTGTGGGTTTGGTGCATTTTATTTCGTTATTGGTATTTTTTACTTACTTTGTTTAATTAACTCTCTCTTAGGGCAAAGTAAGTTTTAAGTTTGATGTAAAGGAAGGAAGATGTTGTGGTGATGTGATGGTAAATGCTTGTGATGTTAAATGATGCTAAAGAATGTTCATGCCTAATATTTTCTACATTCTGGGTTGGAATGTACTGTTTGGTTTGGGTG
Organism: Calotriton arnoldi; assembly: GCA_963921515.1. Taxonomy (NCBI): domain Eukaryota; kingdom Metazoa; phylum Chordata; class Amphibia; order Caudata; family Salamandridae; genus Calotriton; species Calotriton arnoldi. The sequence goes on along the minus strand of CAWUFW010006086.1, from coordinate 321,254 downwards.
TCAGTTATTTCTTGGAGCTGTTAAGAGATGGCATGTATAGACTACCGCTGACAACATGATAAAGATATCCATGATTATTTGACCTCCACAGACATGTAATGATGGATGATTTTTTTCTGTGGAAGAAGCCATCCATTTCTGGCCAAAACAGCATTCAACAAGCTGGCCGGGGTTGCACGCAAGTGACGCTGCAAGAGAGTGACAGCACCAATCCTCTAGGCCTCTAGCACTGCACGACAGCAGTGCTCTTACAGAGAATACTGTAGCTGAGAGTGGAGGTGGAGGCAAGAGGAGACAACAAGCACAGGTCCCCACAATTTTCCACGGTGAAGAGGTATCTCTACATGCATGAGGAGCCCAAGCTGCTCCATTTCACACGTAACAGAGCAGAGCCTAGAGCAAAGCAAATTGCGTGGGTCTAAACAGTACTGCTAACATCATAAATATAAGTAATGGTGCTAAAAGGGTTAAGAGTGCTGACACAAGTCTAACTGCTGACATCACTAATTTCCATTCATAACTCTATTACTGCAGCAGGAGCTGAGAGTTACCCTCTTAGGCTTTTGGTCTCACAATCACCAACCCCCTATCACTTCTACCAGTACTACTGTCAGCACTACATACTCAGACAATATGGGATCAAGGATTGGGATGAACCTATAAATTTTAGTGGTGGGTGCGCGCAAGCTCTAGCTCAGGGACAGCACCTCACTGCACATGTAGATCCATTGTGCCTGTCTCCCCTCAATGTCAAGGCTACTTGAAATCCTGAGCCACTCAAGCAACCCCACTTTAATGTCATGTATCAATTACTGAATCACAGGGGGCATTTTTTTTAAAGTCAGATGTATCCAATGTGTCGCATGATTCGGAGCTGGTCTTCTGGCGGACTTTGACTCTCAGGATGAATCTGAATTAGACAAATTTAATATTCCTCTTGCACATAGGCTAACCTGGGGCAAAATGATGGAGACACAGAAACAGAATGAGAAAGCTGGTAGACAAGACCAGATTCCCGTACTACCCTCAGAGTAGACAGGTTGGAGAATGGGATGAGCATGATCGTAGCATAGCTTGTGCTTGGATCACACTGCACATCAGTTCACACCACAAGCAGTGGCAATCACCTAATATACAGATCCGGTCTCTGCAAAGCACAACAATACAAAATTCTGCCAACTGACCTTTCTACAAAACAGGGGAAGACTGATGAATTGTCTTTAAGAGCAATATATAATCTTTTAAGCACCCTTCGTGAAGAATACCGCAAAGACGCAGCCACGCTTCTGACAATCTCAAAGCACAAATGGCGTATGAAAAATTTCCAAGTAAATGTCACTCAAATATGCAAGATTCAAGAGTGCATTGGTAAAGAATCAGCCACACTCACACAGCAACAAATTTCGCACCAGGCAGAGCAGACAAATTAGATCCTGCTCAAAATAAAGGACATATAGAACAGATTGCAGCACAATAATTTAAGAGTTCTGGGCATTGAAAAGGGTGCTCAAGGAGACTTCATTTTTCAGCTATTCCAGAAAGCATTTCCCCTTGAATGGGACATAGACTGCCAGGTACAATTGTTACAGCAATGCCCATTTAAAAAATCAAAGGGCTGCCAAAAAACATGCACACCCAAGAGCAATCTTGATATATATATATATATAGGCAACTATATATTTTGTAAATTGCTCCACCAGATAGCCCACCCCTCTAATCCAGCAAATGAAGGATGCAAACCTTTTTTTTTTTTTTCGCTCCAATTTTCTCATCAGACTGTTGAATGCCTCTTAGGAAACTACGACAACTGATCTGTTGGTTTCTGGCAGTGAGAGCTCAAATCTGTCTTCAGGAGCCAGCTTGGCTGAAAGTCATAAGAGATTCATGCACTTCCACGTGCTCCTCAGAAGAGCACGCTCAGGCACACCCAGAATCGTGGTCCACGAGTGGTCTAGCAGACACTGAAGGAAGGAGCGCATATTTATGACTGTTTGAGCAAATAATCCTACTCAGTCCACACTTAGATTATGTTTGCATTGTATTTAACAGTACTTAACCACTCAAGTCCTTCGCTTTTCTTTTTTCTCCCAATCTTACTCTGTTTCTTATTTCTGAATGTTCCTTTCTGACCTCAGGTTCATATTATTGTTCTAGACCTAGTGCAGGACTATGCTTGGGATCCTTGAATCACTGACACATTATCTATGCCTCTCACTGGGAGAAAATGGGATTAGCTGAATGAGAGGTTTTCTCAGATGCTTTAAAGATCTCCTGGATGTTGGGGGCGACAGGCTGCCCTCAAGGGTTGGGTGGGATTCGGGAGGATAATGGCAGGGGTTTGGAAGGGTAGTTAGTGGGAGGCTTGGGCTGGGCTCGGGGTCACAGGGATGCGCATGAAAAAACTCAAGATGCAGTTCTGCAGAGGTAATTTGATGCTAAAATGCCTTATGACAAACTCTTTTATAAATCACAGTAGACACGTCACATCAAAAGACATTATGTTTCTTACTTGGAATGTAAATGGCCTTCATTCCACCTACAACTTTGCATTGAACAAGAAGAGCTCAAGTGCTTAGCACCTGAGGTTTTTGTGCTTTCAAGAGACACATTTATCAAGGCATGATAAGGGAATGCTTAATTAACTGGGATTTAGAATTATAGCAGTGGTATTGTCATCTCCATCTGGCCACGTGACGGACCATCCATTGCGGAGTAAATAAAATAAAGCAAGTGTCCCGACAAACAGGAACAGGACAAGCGGTAAACATCCAAAAATGCTTCCAAGAACAGAGTGTATGAAGGATGGAATAACTCCGAAGTCCACATGGAAGTTAATAACCAACCAAGAGCCAATTGTTTTTAAAAAGTGTGCCACCCCGCTGTATTTGAGATGTTTAAAATGTGGTGCACCAGCTCCCCGAAAGGCTGTGGGAGATTGGTGTGAAGTAATGACTGTATCTCATAAGAAGACCTTGCAACTTGAAGATCAAACATCTCTTGTGCAGATGTTATGGCCACTTCCTTCTGAAACAGTAAGGCTTTCAGTCTGCTCAAACCATCAAAGTTTGCATTCGAAATTTAAATTGAAGGCCAAATTTTCGCATTCCTAACTGTACGGGCAGGAGGAAAAAGCACTTGTGTACAACAGATCACGACCACAGAAACCGTCACCAGATATGGTATTCCTGGTTTCATCCCGCAGCAACCTTGATCATTCAACATTGAATAGCTCCCATTGGAAAGCAATCCGAATGCTGGACAAATAAAAGCAGCTGGGGAACCTTTCAGATAACATGACAAATTTACCTTGGACGCATCGCATGTGCCATTGAGGGTAACCTCCCTGCAAACCAGAGAATGACCTAAAGTATTCTCAAAGTCAGTACCGCTAAGAAAAACCTCAGTCACACCATTCCTACAACGATAAGTGAAAGGTAGGATCAATGCCTCATGTACAAACCCTTCTCCTAGCGCTTCGTATATGCCTACTTGATGGTGCTGCAAGCAGTATTTAAAGTGAATATTTGAAATCGACAGAGACATAAACCTGTGAATTATCTGCTAATGATACATCTGCAACAGTAAATGGAAATTTTTCAAACTTTTCTATGTGTCTGTTCTGGCCATAGTGGTCTGTTCTTTTGTTAAACTGTGTAATAAAAACAAACTAGTGGCATTTATGTGCTTCCATGGAATGCACCAGTGCGTAAAGTATGTCGAGTCCAGCTTAGTAGCATGATAGACCTAAGCTATGATTGCCTATGTTGCAAAAAGGACATCACTATGATGTCAATAACAGACCACACATTGTTACCCAGAGAATATATCGTATTAGAGAATGCAGTCATACTATTGTCAGCCACTGCTAGAGCCTTTTCTAAATTTGTTCTGTCATTTTTACGTATTCTCTCAGCAGCTTCCTGCTGTGAAACTTTCCACACTTCATTGTATATTGCATACAGAAAGCGCTTTTGAGATGACTTTCTAGGACCTAACAAAAAATCCTAAAGAACCATGGGGGATATTACCAAGGAATAGCGATAATTATCGCAAAGCGCGCTTAGCGCTGTTTATTTTTATCGCCGGCTATCGCTGGATTTCATCGCGGAGATAACGCGTTATTATCAACGCCTATCTCCAAGGCGATAGAAAATCCAGCGATAGCGGCGAAACCCAGCAATAGCGCGAGGAATCCAGCGATAAATTCTCTGCGCTAATGAAAAGCTTGCTAATAGGCAGGTGAGGACTTAACCTTACAATCCACCTCCCATTGACAAGAATGGTTAAGTCAAGTTTTTAGCAGGTGTTAAAATCCAGCGATAATCGCAGTTAGCGCAACTTTTTTTATCGCTTCGCGGGCATTGCTAATAGGGGGAAGTTGTGTTTGCGACTGCTTCCAGTCGCTTTTAGGTGGGAACGCCTACTTTGCATGTCATTAGCGATAATTATCGCTGACATGCAAAGCGGCACCAAAACGGTCGCTTTCGCCATAAAGCTGTCGCTAACAGCTGCCACACTAACCATCCCTCTGGACTGGATTGTGAAGAATTGTATGTCCCATTTCTAAGCATGCTGTCAAATGTGTCCTCTGTGTAATTTGTGAATTGCTGGCAATTAGCAAAACGTGCAAAAGTGGGAATTTCTTTTCTATTTAGATCCTTTATATTGCCCAGGCCAAGAAATAACGTCTGCTGCACAGTTTTAATCAGGAAAATTAGTTGTTTTGGTATGAGGCATGCACTGAATAAAACCTTGTTCCCCTACACCTGCCAATCTCTAGTTCCCCATATAGATTTCAAATCGATAATGTCTCTCCAAAAGTCATGCCCTTGTGTAGACAACTGGGAAATGAAAGATGCAGAATAAATCAACTTTCTGTCAGTTAGCCTATATTTCTTCACTGAAGAAGGTGTAAGTTTATAATAATAGGACTCTGGGTCTGCTGGATTGTGACCAGAAAAACAAGCATTGGCATAGCCAATAGGTCTCGCCTTTTGGCCTTATAAGTGTTTAGCTATGCAGCACATTGTCCTGGGACAAATACAGTACAACATAAGTGATGGTATAAAAAAAATATATAAATGCAACCACCTAAGTTCATTCACGTTACCTCTATGAAGTACAATCCATCTGATTCCCAGTTCCCTCTTTAGCACTAATATCAGCAATCCAAAATGCACATTACTAGTCCTGGGCATGTAAACAAACCATTAAAGTTAATCTTTGCCCGAAATTTTGTTTTCCCATAATAGTAAAATAGTGGCATTGTTGAGGGAAAAAAACCGATAATGAACTGCAACGTTTGTGGCTTATTATGAAAGAATGCAGGAACACATAAAGCATGAACATTTACTGCAAGTCATGCTCTATGGAGTTCATCAAGCGAACTTGGGCTGTCTTTGCGGGGTGCAACAAATGTAGTAGCTTGACTCTCCACCTACCTTTAAAGGAGTCCAGATAAATGCATTCAAGTGCTTCCAGCTTGTTGCACTGTTTCTCCCGGAAGTTGGTCGTGGTCTGTTGCCCGGCAGCTACGCACAGAGAGTGACTGGGATGCAAGCCGGCAGCATAGAAGAAGCAGGCACATCGCCACTCAGACATCGATTGTGGCATGATAAGTGGCCTCTGCCTGCCTCTCACACACAGCACGTTTCTGGGACATCGCCTGATGTTCCCGGCTGAGTAAAGGGTCTGCACTGAAGTCCCGCCACATGGTGACCCACCAGGCCCTGCGCAGGAGGCGGCGGAAAACATGCAACGCTCCCTTGGCAGCCTGGGCAATTAAGTGTGTGTGTGGGGGGAGGGGGGTCACGGTGGCCTGAAGCCGAGCAGTTCTTCAGAACTCCCCGCAAAGAGGACGCTATTCACGAGCCCCCACCCCTCCTATGAACTTTATACTAAGCCCACCCTGTAATAAAGTGCCTCTCGCACAGTATCAAAGCACCGTGCAAGCCTTTCATGCCAGTGCCATAAAACTGCTGGGACTGTCCCATTAACAGCACTACTGGCCGCCGTAAACAATAAACAGGGGCATGCTGTGGGAGATGATAGCAGGGGAAGGGCAGCGCACGGCCCACCATAGTTAAATATAAACAGTGGCTCACAGGGGGGATTTGGGGAGGTGGCTCACGGGCTGCTGCAAGGGAAAGGGTGAGAGCAGCAGACTCGGCAGTGCGAGTTTCACACGGTGCCTGCCAGTGGGTGGTAAAGTTTTCAGAATACTTGTTCATTCAGTTCTCTCTCTACAGAATGCAGGGAGCAATGGCCTTGTATAATGGTAATTGTGATTCTATGCGAAGGAGGCATCATCTCTCATTCTGATATCACATATCACAATGTAAGCACATCTGCGTGAATAGCCCATACAAGTATAAAAATAGTCACCATTTTACATTGTTTTTATACTGTTTAAGTTTTACTAGATACCCCAGAATGCCTCGTTATTGGCAGGACGGGTTGGTTGTATATAAGAAGTAACAGAGAAAGGACTCGCTTATTGTGACAAAGACCTTTTTTGAGGTCGAAAAGCGGCAGTGCGATGAGGCTTTAAAATAAACATTGGAGTTTGGAAAGGTTTACGGAGTGCAGCGGAATTTGTTAGTGTTTCAAGTAATTAAAACACCACCACGCCTGCACCAACTGCAGAGTGCGCCATTATTGCGGGACCGCATTAGTAGGGCCTGTTTTGACATAGCGCCTGAGTCTGTGTTTCACTTTACATACCTCTGCTGTGAAAAGCAGGAACGGAGCTTCAGTGTAACAAGTGTGGATTCATGGAGAGCCCGTTTCACAATCCCCTGCAGCTGATAACATCACCACTCGCCACATCCTTCCGGTTTTGAGATTTACGCAACAGGTAACGGGGCTGACAGGGGGTTGCAAAAGAAATATGGAGAATTCGCTCACTTTCTAACGAGTTAGTTTTCAATATGATTATTGTAGAAAGCAGGTAGAATAAAAGAAACATAAAAAGTATCAAAGAACATAACGAATTACATTTTTTACAAAGTATTTGAAATAAAGAAACAAATTAGAACCTAAAACAACAGGAAATTAGGAAACAAGCCCACACAAAACAACAACAAGCGCGGCCGCTAAAGTGAAAGCGACCGCGGTGTGCTTAATTAGTAACCTGATCCATGACGAGGGAGGAATGCAGCTGCCAGCCTGCGCACCGCTGCTCGCTCCCGAGAGCAAAACGCTGTGGGAGTGAACCTTTGGAGGAGAGGTGGGACATGCCCCCGCCTTTGGCCATTTGCGTGTTTTCATTATTGAAAGCCACATGCAAAGGCCAATCGAATGTGTGGGAGTTGTCAGACCCACACGGAGAAGTTTCGGGGAAGTTTGGAGTGCTCACAAGAAGCCTCCCATAGAGCAGTGCATGCGCGCTGCGCTAGGCTTGACCTAAAAAGTAAACTTCTGTGCTAATATCAGCGAGCTACCTGTGGTGATGTAGGGCAATATTCCCATTAAGTATAATTAAATACTGCACATGGAGTACTTGCTTTATGTAAATAATGGTGACCATAATGGTGAAAACAAAACATTTCATTATAATTAGATGTACAATCATACATTTCTACACTATTGAATACAGTGTAATGCTCTAAATCAGCAAGCATTTCATGTATTGTGTGAATGTCCCAATCATCAGAGATAGTGCCAGGAGTGATGACATCATGTAAGGAAATACAGAAAACATAGGGGACTTGTAAAGTCTCTGTCGGTCCAAATATAGCATAAGGTACCTTATTCCAAACAATTCCATCTGGAACCAGAACAGCTAAAATGTTCACCACGGAAAGGTCTCTTCACACTTTGTGTGATGGAGAATGTGGTTCTAAAACCTCATTTACCAATTCAACAGCAGAGCGTTCTGGGAGATAGTCACCATTCAGAGGCAAGAAAAAGACAGTCCATTCCAAATGAAGAGGAAAAGTAGCAAAATTCTAATCCAAATGTATATCTATAGAGGGATAAGGTATGTCTTTGTGAGCCAAATGAAAAGTTCCCTTCTGTGGAGGTGGGTCTGATGAATCCAAAGAGAAGTCATCAAAGTCAACAAAATAGCCGGAGGCTGTTTGTACAAATGTGGGAGGCTCGTGAAGCTATGGAGAACTGGTAGATGACTCAGATGATAGTACATTGTAAACACCATCATTGTCTGCTTGCAGAGTTGAAATCTGTGAAGTTGTACTTGGTAATTGTATGGTATTTACTGATTGTATGGTATTTACTGATGTAACTGGAATTAGTGACACTTCAGTGTTAGCTGTCCCCAACCTATAGTGCAAACTCAACCCGAAGGTTTCAGAGTGCTTTACATGAGCACCAGTTGCGTTACAGACGGACACATTCATTTTGTTAGGCACGGGGAGATTAAGTGATTTGCCCAGAATCACAGGATGTTGAGCATCCCTGCCGAGACTCCAATCCAGGTCCCCAGCTTCAAGGTCGACCACTCTAGCCATTAGGCCACATCCTCTCCACATTTTTGGTTAAAGCTTGCAACGGAATTTCCTGTAAGGTAGTGAGAGGAGGCAGGTAACTACCCAGGAGCCCTCAAGGCCTAATATGCCAAACCAGCCACAGGATGTGGTTTGATGAGATCAATATACACAAATCTCTTGTGCTTGCCACCAATAAGGGTCAGTAAAAGTGCAGTTCTGGTACCATCAACAGCCAGGACAGGCACAGGTGCTCTGTAAGATGGCCCAAACTCCTTCTTGTTGGCTATTTTCTCCCGGACTAGATCCCTGATCTTTGGAATCCCACCAGGAATTGCCAGTGCTTCCTTCACTTCACTAGTGGCGGAACGTTTCTGTTGGACGTTGCTCTGAGCTTCTCTGAAGTCATTCAGGTCCTGTAAACCTACGAACGTTCACTGACATCAAAAGCCGTTTCCGCCGCCACTGTACTGGGACTGTCAAAGTCCAGAACCCACATTTTAACCCCAAACAGGACTTCATAGGGAGTCCAAACACCCAAGGATCTTCTAGGCAGATTGTTTAAGGCTCTCTGTACCCCATACAGTTGGTGAACCTAACTGCAACCTGAAACGAATGCTCTAGCTGTTAAAGACTGCTTTAAGTCATGGTTTTTTCCTTTCCAGGACTGCATTTCCCTCAGGATGGTATGTGAGGAATAATGTACAGTCGCACCCAATGTTCCCATGGTGTCTTTGTAAGCCCTAGAGGCAAACATTGGACCTGGTACGAATGGAATGCGACTCCTGCATTTGTGCCGCTAAAAACCTGCAAGTCCTTTATAACAGCTTGAGCGTCAGTCAATCGCTGTGGCCATAACCATAGGAATTGAGAGCAGGAATCCACTGCTAACATGTTGTATTTGTAAGACCCATCTGAGTGTAAGAGTCCGCAAAGGTCCAGATAAGCACAAGCCAGAGACTTGTTTAAGATCAAGAGAGGTGTCTGTGGTAGACGAGCTGTGGTGGAAACGTTTATCTGCTGGCAAATGTCACATTTAAGGAAATATTCTTTAGCCTGTTTGTAAAGACCTGGCCACAAATAGCGTTGCTGCAATAGTGAAATTGTAGCCACCACCCCGTGAACAGACGCTAGACCCTCATGTGCCTCTAGGATCAGTACTAACCTGCTATCTGAATTAGGTATTACTCTTCCCCCACTCCGGGAATATAAGCAAATGGAATGTTTTGCGCACTTAACTGGTATGAGTATTTTAGTGGAAAACCTTTCGGTAAGAGGGTGCCTTTGCGCGCAGCATAGACAACCGTAATGATGTCTCCTTCTATTCTCGTACTGGAATGAGTTATTGCAGTGACTGCAGCAGTTTGCACTGTTGCTTTTGCAACTTCATCAGCTGTTGAATTCCGCGCAACATGTATTCCTACACGCTGATGGCTCAGTGTGTGTATGACATGAGCCCGTGGCAAACTTGCTTTAAGTTTAGCCACTTGTCGCCAAAGCATCTTATGCTTGATCGTGTACCCTTTAGAGTTTCTGAATCCATTCGGGCTCCAGTAGTGTAAGTACTCATTGTAAGACTGGACACAATAATACCAATCGCACACTATAAGAGTGGGGAACTCAGGATCTGTATTCTCAAGTCCCAGAATTAGAGCTTTTAGTTCAGCCAGCTATGCAGTGCAATCACCAAGTGACTGCATGCATGTTCTATGAGGTTGGAATTCCCCATTCCTCACTTTACCCTTTACTGCTGTGCAAGCGGAAGAGTACTACTGTTTTGTCCCTACTGCAGGCTGGGCAGAACCATCAGTGTAGATTATAACATCATACTGATCTAGTGGCATTATCCTTTATACAATTCAAAAGGCATCTCAAAGACCTCTTCCTCGAATGGTCTCTCCCGAATGGATAGCCGATTTGCTTAAGCTTGCACATTGCAGGACTCAGACACTTCGTCACTAAGACTTCTACCTCATCCCCTTCCTGACCCCTCCCTCTGTCCCCCCCTCCCTAAAGGAGGCTCGGCTCGAGTCAATGTGCTCAATATTGTGATTCTCTGTTTCTTCCTTTCCTGCAATTGTTGTTCAGTGCGCCGAGACTTCCAATTGTGCCATGAATCAATATGTTTTCGACTGCCAAACTGTGTGTTTTCACCCATGCTGTGAAGCGCTCCGATACCTTCGGGTCTGGCTAGCGCTATATAAGAGTCTTCAATAAACAATAAACACTTTAATTGGGCAGAGGATATTCGTATTGAAGGATGCTTGTGTTTGTAGTTTAGAGTCAGACAATCTACATCTGTTGCTGTGTGTTGGCGCATTGTATCCATCTTGAATGTAAAGCTTTTGCGTTGGGAATGATAGCCTTTGTAATAGGCCTGCGAGGAGTTCGCAGAGTTCCACTACGTGGAATTCTGCAAAGTGACAAAAAAACTCTGCTGCACTACATGGAATTACACAAGTGGCAGAGTGAGGTAAGTCACGCTGCCCGTGCTGATTTTTAGCGCCAGGCATTTGTCCTGTGACATAAAATCAGCGTGAACAGCACCACGTGCAATGCAAGAGGGAGCAGCTTCTTTCTGCAGCTCGAGTAGATGTTCTACTAGAGTGGCAGCTTCCTCAATGTGAGCGCAGGTTTCTCAATGTGAGCGGTAGCGACCTGGCATGACCGCCCGCATTGAGAAATCTCGCCGGGAGTTGGTGTAACATTGGATTTTCCTCGCTCACACTCGCCAACTGAACCCTGGCGAGCAACAAGAGAGGAAAAACTCCGCTTCGCGCCAATCCGTGTAGTTTTTTAGAACTCCCCGCTCTAAGCGGAGCGTAGAGTGGGAAAAACTCCACAAATTCTGCTAACGGAGTGGAGTTTCTTGCTTGTTTCTACTCACCCGTACGTCAACACTCTGCTCTCTCTGCTGCCGCCAGAGCCCGCTAGACAGTAAACAAGAAGTCGCAAACCGGAAACCGGAAGCCGGAGTACGAAGCGCAATCCGGACACCAGCACCGAGCCTGATGCTGCCCCAGAAGTGGCTCCTGAAGTGGGCCGAGTCGCCTTCACTACCTCCTGCTGCCCCCGCTGCAGCTGCGGTCACCATTCTCGCTCCTGCTGACAGTACTGCGGTAGCTTAACAGACGGACGCTGGCACCCTAGTGCCAGGCTTCGGCCCTGCCTGGGGAGTGTGGAAGCCACGAGGTCAGCAGAATTGCTGGGAGTGCTGGTGCTGGGGAGCGCCCAGCCCAGTGAACTGCTGGAGGATTAGAGGAACCTTGGAGGCAGGGAGAAGATGCAGAGGAGACACGGTGGAGACCTACTGGGAAGGTAAATTATTTTATTGTTGTCTTAATAGACCCCCCCACACCTGGACTACCCAATTGAGTGGTGGTAGGTAAGGAGGAGTGTTTGGAGCCCGTGTGCCCCTTTAAACAGGCAGAAGACTGTGGAATTGGAGTGTGCAACTGAGCCGACTCCCAGGGGGAGCCGAAGGAGTTTGGCGTGCGGCAGGGCCCACCCAGCTGCTGGCTCACTGCTGGAGGGTAAAAGACAATAAGAAGAAAACAGACTTGGAAATAGGGCTTAAAATTGGAAACTAATATAAACAACAAGGAACAGCCAAACCAGGAGAGCACAGGCAGTGATTAGATGAATGGTACAGAGATTAGTGGGTGAGAAGAGGTGAGTACCAGGATCGAATGTGGAATGGGGAACAAAAAACATGCAAGGAAAAGGAAGAAGCAACAGCACCAAAGACCGAGTGGAGCGGTTGCAAAAGGGAAAGATTGGAGTAAGAACAAAGGATGTAAGCTAATACTAGCAGTTGATATATATAAGCCAGCGTATAAGAGGGACGGACGAATCAAAAAAAATAAAAGGGAAAAAAGAGGACATGGTGCCCGGGAAAACCAAATCTCGGAAGGGACAGAATAGTCGTGGAAAGGGGAACAGCTCTGTAGAGAGGGGAGGAGAGATAAATGAACTACAGAATAAGAAGGAAGCAAATAAAAGCTGCATGGCAGAAGCAACCACAGGATCGAGTTGTAAAAATCTGAAAAAACTGCCCCAGACTAAATCCCCCCAGCGGAATGAGGTAGGTGGACAAAGAGGTAGAACATCACTTACAAAGTCGATTAAAGACTTTGTGGGCAAACATTTCAAAAAGAATCAACTAACTGACCTTAACCTATGCGAGGGGAAGCAATTGGTGTCTAATAGTTTGGTATCGCAGGATTTAGAAACACTGTACTTAAGACATCATGACATATCAAACTTTAGTGACTTAGTTCTAGAACCAAGACTGTCCTCATCTCCTCATCTTTTCTCCGCCTTTGAGATTCAAAACACAGAAGAAGGGGAGGAGGAGAGGAGTACAGACAGTGAACAAGATAATAGAGGGTCTGAAGATCCGAAAGGGGTGCAACAGAGAATGAATGAAAGAAGGAACCCAACCCCAGCTATGGTGAATGACCCTGTGGAAGGATCAATATCGAACCTCAAAATCACAGCAACACCAAGCGCATCAATGTTGGAAGTAATGCTGATCCTACAGAAAGCGCTGCTAGGCCTGTTGGAGGTCTCCGTATTGAACAATGATATTCTAAAAGGCCAAAAAGAACAGCTGCAAATAATTGTGGGGGTGCTGAAACAAATTAAGGATCATATGCCTTCTATAGTGAGACCTGTTATAGGAGAGAAAAATCTCTGGGAAGGTCTACCGCTGCAACTGGGGAAGGAGGAAGAGGCCCCACCACGGAATAGAAAACAGAGTGTACATATATCACGTTACCCAATGCTTATAAAAAAATGGGGAGAAACTATGCGATATAAACAATATATACCCAGAACGAGGAGACAAGGGAGTAGGGTTAAGAAGGGGCTGAATATAAAACAGAAGAAATGGAGCTTGTAACTACAGAGGGAGGACTTAAGGGTTTAGTTAAAGCCCATAATAAAGACCAGAAAATAAGTGCCCATATACGGAGAATAGTTACGAAAGACAAAAAGCATACAGGAAAGAAGGGCAGAGAGAAAAACAAAAAACCCCAGAGAAGGATATTTGACCCCAGATTACATCCCATGAGTAAGTACAAGTGTGCGGGAAGGCATGGGGAAAAAGGAGATCCTGAGGATCAAAGGGGGAAGGGGAAAGGGAAAGGGAGGGTATAGAAGTACCAGAAGGGAGATGGAGGGGTGAGGCTAGGGGGAGAACCCACGAAATAGAAAGTGAAAAGGGGAATGATCTACTGTTATACCTGGAACCAATATACCAAAGAAAAGGTGGAAAGAGAGGAAAGAAACTAACCCCACTAAACCGAACCCAATTGCTCTTCTCCTTCTCCAAATGTGTAGGCCTGAAAGACATAGGGACAAAGGACCTCATACAAGTGGGTTTTACAGCAAATAGAAAAGGACAAGAAGTAACAAAGATCTTGCTATATTCATGGTTGATTAAGGTAGCATTGATAAATGCAGAACAGGACTTACTCAAAGAAGGAATTAGATTGGTCCCGGATTGGGAACTAACAGAAAGGGATAAATATCAGAAACCCTTCCTGAGAAATCACGCGGGACTGGGAACGAGGCAGATTAGATTAATTGACCAGGCATACGAAGATAAGGAAGATCTCAAAATCACGCTGAGACCCTATGAAATAGATGAGGACAAAGAAGTACTAAATCTAGTAAATAGATATAGGGCCTTAGCATCACCAGGGAATGAAGAAAGGAGTTGGCTAAGAGAAATCAACTAGGAGGTAGAGTCGCCGCACAGCCTGGGAATACTTACTTGGAATATTAATGGCTATAATAGAATATATAAATTAGAAAGCTTTTAAAAATTAATTAATCTCTATGAGATTGTGTGCCTACAAGAAACTTGGTTGTGTGACAAAACCCCTTTGCATGAAAGGTATGTACAATTGAACACACCAGCTAGGAGAAGGTAATTTGGCCGGCCGGCAGGCGGACAAATGATGTTGATATCTACTAAAATAGCCAAGAAGGTGGTCCCTCTGAAAGTTCAATGCAAATGGTTAGTGGCCGGTAGAGTGCTCCCTCTGGATCCCCACCCTGAGTATGATGGTATAATCATCGTAAACATTTATATGCAGGGGGTGTGCATAAGGAGTATAAATCAGAACTGGATGAGTTCAAAGAGGATATACAGGATATAACAGCTGTTTTTCTTAGAGACCTGTTTATACTAGCAGGTGATTTCAACCACAAACTAGATCCATATAGAGTTGATTTGAGCTGTAAAGAGCTACTGTCAGCCTATAAGATAAATGCTGCCTGCTTTCCTAGGGGGGGACTCACTGAAAGAGATACGGCCCTAGGCAACTTTATGGGCTCAATGTGCCTAGTTTGTGTTAATGGAAGGATTAAGTCAGACCGGCCAGAAAGCCGTACATTTAAGATAGGCAAACAATTATGCCCCATAGACTGCATCTTTATCCACACATGGAATTTCGAATAAGAGATTTTGAGGTGATGAGAGCTGAGGGAAGTGATTACTACCCACTTAGAATCAAGATAGCAGGAGGAAATAAAAAATCAAGAGATACAATCATCCCAGTACAAAACGATTACCCCAGGTGGCTGACTACTCGTTTGACAGAAGAGTGTATGGGGAAACTTGGGTCATTCCAGCAGAGCCAACCTTTAGATGACATTCATAATACTAGTAATATAGGATGGTTCGAGAATGTAATCACCGACTGGTCCAATGTCTAAGGGTCAAAATAAAAAGGAAAACCCACAGGAAAGACAGGAAGAAGAGAGGCCAGAACTTAGAGAAAAACTGGTTCAATGGGGAATGCAGGAAATTAAAATCAGACATAAGAAAAGGGGAAAGAAGATTGAAGATAAAGTATGATACAGATATGATGATTAGCCTACAGAAATTAAAGAAAACATATAAAATGGTCATCAGGGAACAAAAAAGAATATATACAGAGAGATGCTGGGGAAGCCTACAGGAGGCAATAGAAACTAACGACGTAAAAAAGTTTTGGAAGATAGTCCAAGAGGGATCAGGGAAGACACAGGTGACTATGAATTGCGTGGTGACAGAAGATACTTGGGAACGATACTTGGGTGAAATATACGGGGAAGGGGTACAGCAAGTAAATAAGAAAGATCCTTTATGGACAGAGGTGGGGGAAGATATTGGGTTACTCGGAATGTAATGTTAAACGCATCATAGCAAATCTAACGTTGACTAGAGCAGCCGGCCCGATAATATCCCAGCAGTGATCATAAAGTCCAGATCAGACTGGTGGGCAAAATGTTTTGCCAAAATGTTTTCCAGCATCCTTGATTCAGGGCAGATGCCCCAAAACTGGAAATGAGCAATTATCAGACCCATCCATAAAGAGGGAGATGTAAAAATCCCTAAAAATTATAGGCTAATCAACCTCCTGGATGTGGGAGATAAGGTCTTTGGAACACTAATCCTGGGAAAACTTATGGAATGGGCTGAAGTAAATCAGATATTACCCCCGAAACAGGGGGGTTTTAAGAAAGGACACTCTACAATAGATCATTGCTTCTCCCTTTGGTCCATCCCGCGGAAGTCGGTGGAGCAGGGGGGGGGGGGCAGGTTGTTCAGCTGCTTCGTCGACGTCCGGGTGGCATTTGATCTAGTAGACTGAAATCGGTTGTGTGAGATGTTGATAAGTATTAATATCCCTAAGGGCTTTTTGGTTATGATACAAGAGCTCCACTGCCACAATTGGGCACAGGTCATCCTGGACACAGATGGGACATTGTTGAAGAAGATTCCAATTGAAAATGGGCTAAAACAAGGGTGCGTTTTAGCTCCCTTGCTCTTCTCCATGTTCACAGCTCACCTGCCATCCTGCATGGGGTGCCAGCCCCAAATTAGATGGGAAACACACTGCTTGCTTACTTTATGTAGACAATTTGGGAATCCTAGATCAAACGGAGATAGGTCTGCAGAGGAAGCTAGATGTGCTTAATGAATATTGCAACCAGAAAAAACTAGTGGTAAACCTGGAAAAAACCAAGGTCCTGAGCTTTGGCAACAAGAGGAGAAAATTTAGTTGATTGTTGGGCCCCACAAAGCTAGAAACAGTAAATGAGTATAAATACCTAGGAATGTGGTTTGAAAAATCCCTAAAATGGAACTCCCATTTGAATGCATTGAGAATACGAGCGCTGACCTCAGTTAGTGGGCTCAAAAAATTAAACATAATTTATGGAGAAAGGTCAGATAGACTGGTTTTGAAAGCATATATGGCCATGATACCGCCCCAGTTCCAATATGGAGCCGAACTACTGTACATGAGTGGCAAAAGAGGGTGGGATGTTGAAGAGGGAAAATGTATAAAAATCTAGTGTTCCTACCCAGGTCCTCAATGGTTCAGACAGTAAGAACAGAAACGGGCATGGTATCTTGGGAGGTAATGGCATGTATGGCACTAATAAGATTCTGGCAACGTCTGGTGTACGGCCAAGGGGCAGAAAATAGCACAATCGTGTAAATGTGAAGTTTTGCAGAGCAAACTGAAATGGGCAGAGGGCATTAGGGAAATGTTGGATACGGTATGTAGGGAACTGAAAGTTAAATTGTGCCCTCAGGACCTACAAATTGATGTCGCAAAGCAAGAACTTAAGAGATTAGAGAAAGAAATTTCCCGAGATGAGGATCGCCTGTACCTAGAGGTGAAAAAATCTGTGAATTTCATGATTAAGTCATGGCAATCCGACCAACAGTTCCCGTACATAGATATACTACCCAATCGCTGCCTTAGAAATGAAGTATTAAGATTACGAATAGGAATCAATCCTTGTTATACGAACAACAGGATAGAAGGGGCTATGATGGATTCTGAAGTGAAGTGTACTTGCAACCTAGGCACAAAATTGCGATATTTTGCACATAATATTAGATTGTTTTAAAGTCCTTGCTGCACGGAAATTGTTCTGACGACCAATGTTTTTAAAATATAGTATTAAAAATCGTGCACAGGCAGTAGACCTATTAACGGAGATGCACTTTCTGGACATAGCATGTGGATTTGGGAGGTTTATGCTTGAAGTTAAAAAAGTTTTTAAGAGGTTATAGAATCAGGAATTTTATGAACCATAATTTATGATGAAATGTACCATGTTAGGAAAATGGAATAACTACGAATCTTGTATTTATTATGGATTTTTATATTTAATATGTATTCATTTTTTAATGACATGGTATTTATGAAAAGATTGCAATGCTCTTCTTTATGTTAAAGGACCAAGGGTCTAAATAAACATTCCTTTTGACTGACTGAGTGGAGTTTACCACCGAGGCCTACTTTGTAACAGCCTTCAAGACTGGAATGGGAGTCACAACAATTATTCATTTTCCCTGAGCCAATGAACTTTCTTTCACTACAGCTGTCTGTATTGCCGTCAGGATATTTTCTGTCAGTGCAAAACGCATTTCTGCATTTGTATATAAATGTCATTTATATGCAATTGGTACAGAATCTCCTTCATTGAATGTACCATATGTGTATCCTGATGTACTCGCAATTATGCAGATCACCAAATTTGTGGTGTTGACACGTGTGTGTGTAAGTGTTTTGAAGCTAGCATGTAAGCTTGTACTGAACGTAAAATCTGTGTGTGTTCAGATGTCTAATGTATGCTTGAAAAGTAGGGACGAATCAAGTCATAGAACGGTTTCATCCATTGTGCATAATCTGGTAAGTAAGTTCTGCTGAAATTTAGAAAACCTAAGTATTGATTGGAATGTTTTCAGTATGTTTGGAAGTTGTAAAAGTGCACACTTCTCTAAGAAATGTGTCACAAGACTTTTGCCTTCACTTGATAGCTCGTATCCCAAGAACAGGACACTGAGATAGGCAACCTTGATTTTTTGAAGTTAAATTTGTAGCCCATGAGAGCAAATACTAAAATTATGTGATTTACTATGGTCAAGTGTGTTGTTAAGTCATCATCCATTAAGTATATGTCAACGACATAGGACAATGCTTAGTCATCAAATTCTTGTAAAAGTTCTGTTACACGGGCGGAAAACAGTCCGGGGTTATTCTTATACCCTTCGACAGAATTGCTTTTGAGAGCCTAGAGTGCTAAATGCGGTCAAGTACCTGCTTTCAGGTGCTATGTTTTGGCAGAAAAACCCATTTGAAATGTCTAATGTAGTTTTATATTTTTTGTGCACTATATTGTTCATTAGTGCTACGCTATGCCCATTTTGTACAGAAAATATGCGTTTAGCAGTGTTCAACTGTCTGTAATCTAAGACTAAACAATATGAATGGTATGGTTTCATTACTGGAAACAAGGGATTGTTCATTGGTGAGGTGCAACTCTCTATTACACCCTGATATTCAAGTTGTGTGAGTATCTCTCTAACTTGTTTTTTATCCCCATGTTTAATGGGATATTGTCTTTGTGGTTGTGGGCTTGACTTCACAAGTACGATGTGATAAGGGGATCCTTCATCCCCACCCACGTGGTTGCGGTATAACGCCAGAGCTTGTGCTAAGGCCCACTCCTTGGCATATGTGTGTTTTACTGATTCTTAAACAAGGTTGGAAAAGGCTGGCAAAATTGCTGTTTTTCCTAGTGGCAATCCCAAACATATTCAGGTGGATAATCTTTTTCAGCCAATGAAATGTCGCAGCCGAATGACAAGTTCTCCCAAAAGAGAACATTGATAGTACGTGGTATATCCCCCTCCATCTGGAGTTGCAATTAATATAATTGACTTGGGATACTCTGGTCCGGTGTTTCCACCTGGATGTAGTCACTCGTTGTTACTGCCACCAGATACTCCAGAAGATTCAGCAAAACTATTGTGACTTCTGCCGCGCTATCCAGCATTGTCAGAGCCCACTCCCTGTTCAGAAGCAGAGTCCTCAATATCTGTGGCATGTTTGGCCTTAATCCCAGCCACTGTATTCTTTTTAAATAGAGGCTTTGACTGGGTAGGTTTGTCTTCCTTTTTTATTTTGAAATCAGAAGGGCACCATCCTTCTCAGGAGGTAAACAGGATTCAGCTGGGCTGGTATTCCGGCATGGGGCGACCCCGATAGCGTCAGCGTAATGCTCCCCTAACTCAACATTGGAGTGATGTTGTTTATATAATAAACTTCACCCATGTTGCCATGCCAAAGTCCCAGTTAGGCCATCATTATTTATTCTACCCTTGCAGAGCTGTTGCTGAGTAGACAATAACAACATTTTGCGTAGTGAATTTAGCCCTTTGTACAGAATGTTCAAGGCTCTGATAATATGCCTACGAAGACATATAAATGTAAGCAAAGTCACTTGAGAGACTATTATCCCATACAGCCATGCAAGTAAATGTGTGTCAAATGTCAACGTTCAAGAAAGATGTCAACTTTAAACGTGAGCATGTAAAAGGGTGGTGCTCCTGCCTGGGCGTAATGTGACCATATAACAGCAGCCACATAACATGATACTCCAACTCGGGAATTGTTTTGCTGGTCAAAAGCCTTGCATGGCAAGCTTAGAGAAGCAAACTAGATATTAAAAGCAGTGGCTCATAACCAGACTGCTAAAAGACTCAATGGCAATCACAATTTGTAACCTATATGTCCCCAACACAAACCATCCCACTATGATCAAATAACTTCTACTTGAGCTAGCTGCCTGGGATGGCCCATTTAACATATGTGGGGATATAAACATTATTGCACCAAGAAAGGTCTCTTCAGCATCACTACTGTCTTCTGCATGCAACAGTCTAGGGCAGCCTTATTGCACATTAAAACCTCATTAGGACTTATAGATGTACGACGGCATTCATGTAACGACCTTGGATTTACATAACATTCAGTCCGACACAAAACATCCTCTAGGATAGATGTGTTCTTGGTCTCACAAAACCTCTCATCACATCTAAATATCCAACTTCATCCATGTGTGATACCGGATCACAATCTGTTAATGCTTTATTTATCAGGGAGAATGTTCTAGGCACTATTAGCTCCTCAGCATTGGAAATTTGATAGAAATGTCTTGATGGACCTTAGTTATCGAAGCACATGGCAAAAGCCATTTCAGATAATATCTCAACCAACAAACACACCACATGTCTTGACATTGTATGGGAACGGTCTCAAGATTGTAATAAGAGGAGCAACACCGTCCTTTACAATTTATAGGGATAAAAAGGATAAATCTACTGAAACTCAACTAAGGAGCGCATTAATGTCCATGCAGAATAAGTTGGTGCAGTCTCTACTTTAATCCTTCCGATGAATTAACCCACGAGTCCCTTATGGACAGACTTATCTCAATTAAATGCTCCTTATAGAAGAACTCTGGAACGGTCCACATGAAGGTTTTGTCAGACCGACTCAAATACTTTGAGAGTAATGAAAGCATGAGGAATGTTCTGGCTTTGAAATTAAAAGAGCAAGCTGCAAAGAATCACATCAAGACTATTAGAGATGTAAAGGGAACTATAATTTGGGATAAAGATCTTATCATTCCTGTATTTCGTTATTATTACATTACCCTGTACCAGCAAAATTTCAAATATGAGATTCTCCCAATTACTTCTTATATTGAAGAGTCAAAGCTACAAACACTCATAAACGCACATCGTAATTTGTTAGATACTCCAGTGACAAAGCAAGAATTAGAGAGAGCTATAAAGAGACTTCCATCAGGCAAAGCAACGGGTCCGGGCTTGATCCCTCTAGAATTTAATAAGACTTTTTTCTCAACCCTCGCACCTTTCCTATTCTCTCTCTTTAATTCATTTGACAATAATGGCTACAAGGTTCCCCCTTATTCATAATCAAAAAGAAACCACTGACATATTCTCAATATGTCTCTTCTCTTACATATCCTGGGGTTAAAATTCCCTCACATCTTGACGAGACATTCCAACTTAATTATGAGGCACTATGGAGATCCACTATCACATGCCTGGCAAAATAGAATAGACTTCCATTAAGAATTCAGGGCACGTGTAATGTTATAATAATGACCATATTACCCAAACAAATTTTTTTTCGTGCTCTGGCCTGTTAGTTCCAACATCATTCTTACGGAAAGTTGAATCCTCATGATCTGCCTTCATATGGCAACAGAAGAAATCTCAGAGGGCAATCACATAACTCCAGCTTCCACTTTTGAAGGGGGGTTGGGCACTCCCATCTCGCAAATTTTCTTACTGGGCATCCTTTTCGTCCAGGGTGGCGCCAGTAATAGGGATCAATAATGCCCTGTGGCCTCTCTGAGATTTACACTCAAATTTATCACCAGCCTGTGGGTTCTTTGACTCGTCATACTTTATAAAAATCTGATTTAAAACACTGTCAGTATATGGATACATTTTGTCACTCATTTCTAGGAAAATTGGGGTACCTAAATATTGAGGCTTGTCCTGTTTGTGGCATAATTCATCCTTACCCAGTTGTTCACATGACTCATTTGTAGCTCTGCGATCATGCGCTCAATTACAATGCCTGGGGCAGTTCTATGAAGAAGGCATATTGAAATCTTTTTACAGCCTTATCTCCCAATATTCTGTTTCTAATTCAGGTTTTTATAAATATCTGCAAAGGCATGACTTTTTTCTTTGCAATGTGCCCAATGATGACTTGCAGTTTACACAGATAAAGGTCATTGATTTATTGTCATCCACCAGTCATAAGGAATAATAGGCAAAATGTATCAGCTTCTTCTGGATGGACAGGCTGATAACCTTCAGCATATAGCAGGCAACTAGACTACAGAATCAGGCTTGCAGGTTACCAGGGTTGAACTAGCCATTAGTATTATCAATAGTCACAAGTACTTTCTAAATCTCTCTTGGCTGAAAATCCATTACTGCAAATTAATTCAGAACATATATTGTAAAAAGGCGTTTACAAATTGGCGTGTCAAAGACACTCATCTTACTTTCTCTGTTCCAATCTTGAAGTTAATGCTGCTCATATTTGTTTCAATTGTATAAGAATTTAGGGGCCCATTACGATGGCGGGCGGAAGCACAACCGCCGTGCTGGCGGATGCAAAAACCACCAGTTACCGCCGGCACGCAGCAGTCCACACGCCCGCCCAATTACGATGCGAAAAGTAGGCCAAACACCGCCGGCAAGCCAGCAACACCGTCCGCCATCAAAGTGCGCCCGCACACGTAGCGGCGCAGCACAACTGACACACACCGTCCGACGAAACACGTCCCGCCCGGCGCATAAATTACGATGCCGCAAACAAACGGCTCCCACGGCAAAGAGACACTGCACGTGAAAGAGAGGCAGAAACACGGACGCAGAGCACGGACAACGAAGAAGCGGCACCCCGGGCATGAATCCAGCACTGCAGGCCCTTCCCATGCTTCTGCTGATGCACCACCAAGGACGCAACGTACCGCGGAGACGCAGGTAGGCACACACACAACAAGTGCACGCAAACAGCGCACACAGTGGAAGGGCGGATAAAGCGGACAACCCCCCACCAGCGCGTGCACACTACACATCCACCATTGCATCCACATATGACACACAGGCCAAATCCTAACATCGCGGAACACATGTGTACACACCACCTGGGACTAGGAACCAACCACCCCGTCACGGCCCCAAAGCGCCGATGACGCCGCCACACATGCGCACAACGCAGAGGCCAACCGCAGCGCCATGCATGCGTCGCACACAGACACAGGGACACAACCAAGCAGCACACACATCAGCCCCACCCCGAACGCACATGACACGTGACAGGCCGGCCACAGACATGTCCCCAACGCCCAATTCACGGACAACACCCAACGCCACACAACCGACGCACACATGTCAGTGAAGTCACGCAACAGCAGGACACACCCCAGTGTAACAAACATGGCGAAGCACACAGCGGCGGCAACACCAACTAGGAGAAGCAGGGCCCCTTCGGGAAGAGGAACGCCAGTACCACACTGAAAAACCCATACCACCCTGCACATATGAACAAGACACATGAAACGGAACACCAAAGAGCCCGGGGACCGACAACAGGTGGCCCAAGAATTACATCCACACACAAGGCCCAACGCAGAGCGGAAAGGCAGCCTGCCGCCCACACAAGGGAGAGCAGACAGCACTGAATGACCTTCCATTCCAACACCGAAACCACAGCCCTACGACAGAAGCCGGTGAATACAGCCATTGTCCAAGAATAGACCAACACAGGCATGCCGAGGAGACCGACCACACGGCAGATAGCGCATATCACAGAAGCACACAACGGACGGGGAAGAAAGAAGAAAACACTCCCCCATGTCGGCCACATGCAAGTTAATTGGAAGGAGTCACACAGCACCGACCTTGAACTGTCTGAGAAGCATGTGGGAAGAGGGCCCGTGTCCTCCAAACAAGCCAACAGAACACAAGTCCTGTCTCCCCACGACTACACAGAGCTCACAGCAACCCCGGAGCGTGCACATTGCAGACTGCACACACAGCCGGAGCACGCCACCTCTACGAACCGCTGCGAAATGGCAACCGCAACACACCTACCCAACTACGCCGAAGAGCTCAAGCTGTACCAAACCAGCACGATACATACATTGGGATGCGATCTCCTGTCCCTGCTGAACGTAAGTTACCGACTGACTTACCGCATCACATTGTTCAGCTGCGTCATGCCCGTCTTCTACTGTCGGAGGTGTCCCTACCAGCATCCCGTCGAGATATGCCTCTCCAACCCGGCATGTCTGAAGGCGGACCTGCTACCACTACTCCTCCCTCTGGACGCACACGACAGGGCCTGCTCTGCCTATGGGGGCATGGCGTATGTGGCCAACATCGCACGCGCACTGAAATGGAACCACTGTGCCTCCACACGACGGATCATCGAGAACAGCTACATCGAATGTCACCCAGCATGCCCCATCATGGTCCTCCAAGGGACAACCTACGAACAACACCTTGACAGCCACCATCCGCTTCATTGGCTGGCAAACATGTACACCACCAATGACATGGAAGCCCTGCTGGACGGCATCGCATACCTGACAACCTGTAAATATGTCGGACCACAACGCAGGTTCCCCGAGTGACCTATGAAGTCCAACCCCGCACCCATGCTCAGCTTCCGCACGGACTGGCCAGTCACCACCACAACAGCCATACCAAACGACCGGCAACTGTAACCACACCATCAACGACATCGCCATGACATCGGATATGACCGGGACATGCACACTGTTCCCCATCACATCCAGGAACACTGCATGCATCGTGGGAGGCAGTGGCATGGGCTCTGTGTATCGCACCCACATGGACGGAACTGCACGAACAACCAGGACACGACATGGATCCAGCGCACATGGACACACACACCGCTCAGTGGACATGAATAGGTCGCCTGGAGTCTGTGGGTGCTGCACCCCTCCCACCCCCGCCCCGGGAATCCCATACCAGGACCTTTGCATGGACGACAAGTGCATACAACAACAACACGACCCCAGTGACTGTGACATGTCCAGTAACCACCACAGTGCAACAACAAGTGGCACGCCGCTGCATGCACGCAAGCACATGCCCTGATGTCATCTCACATGCACGCGTGCATGAGGAACAACCGCAGCAAACCTGTCACATGGAACTGAGATGGACTGTGCCCATGATGCCGAGCGGTCTGGTAGGCTACATGTATACCGTCTGTGTCAAAGTCCGCAGCTCCGCAGCCATACGTAAATGTACATTAGCACAGCCTTGGCCAAGCAGATGTAACCCCACACCCTATCCCATTTGTAATCATGCTCAGTATATCCTCAACATGTATCCCGCTGCCAGTAGTGTCCACTATACTGCATCACAGAGGACAGAAGACTCAATATAATGTTTGAAACCAGAACTGTCTCCGCTGACTCATTTCACAAGTACGAATGAGAGAGGATGAGAGTATGTGAAGTACACGGCAGTCGTGACATGACCATGTAGTCCACTGGTATTGGATGTCAACGCAAATGAGTAGCACTACTGTGGAAGACACACATGTGTCGTGTGAAGTCGTATGGACGCAGTGCTCAGGTGGGTGGGTGCGACGGGTAGATGCGCACATGCCAAGTTGGAGCACGCCGTGTTGGGAGGGGTCATGAACAGTACACCACCGCTTCCCTGGGCATTGTGAGAGGACACCTGTCGGGGGGAGTGAACACGTGTGTGCACAGCAGCCGGGCACACGTACAAAGCGGTACCAGGCGCACCGAATGCCCACCCTCTGTGGACAAGCTGGATCCTGTTGTGCGCCCGCCATGCCCCTTGACAAGGCACACACAGCCCCAGTCGACCAGGTGTAACCCCAACATAGTCAATCCACACAGGCGATACAGGGCACGGGATGGCAGTGGAGCATGGTGTGTGAGAGGTCTCCTCGCGCTCCTCCTGGTCATATCACGCAGGCAATAGAACCTCAACGTCCAGCATGGCAAAAAGTCAAATGGAAGTGTAGGGGGACGCACCACAGCACGAGCAGCACTGACGTCACGGGAGGTGGCTCGCACCATCCCATCCATTGCCCATCATACCAACCACGCCACATGCCATTGCGACTAAGTGCAAGCGCGTGCGCCACCACCCCTGAGCCCTCCCCAGAGAGGCCAAAGAGTGAATGTGTGGGCCATCAGCCACAGACGGACGCGGCATGGCCGCAAGGGCAGCCACAGCCACTGGGTGTCGCAGGTGGCGGATCCGGAAGGCGAAGACTGTGATGCATAGTCCATGCAGGCCGGGTCTCCATTTGGGGCACCACGCAGGTGGACGGCGTCCCGCCACACATCATACCCTGAGACAGCCCACTCGTGCAACTGGACCCACACATGCACTCCTTGCCCTCTCTGGTGCGAGCTTGGGGCTGCCTGTGCAAGCGCTAGCCTCGCAGGTGAGCATGCATATTGGGGGGCGAGGGGAGGACATGAGGGCTGGGGCGAAGATGACTGTATCACTGTCAGTTAGTACAAGGGATGACCCAGATGTGGAAAGGAAGAGACGTGTCCCGTGTGTACTGCAACTAGTCGCCAATCCAACTACCCCCCATGTCCGGAATGTAAGCCCGCACCTAGGCCCGCCCATCCGCCACATCGAACATACCACCAGCACGACAACCTTCCCATTCGAAACACTGACTGGGGGTGGCGACCAGTGAACAATCATGTGTAGCCTACCCACGCGTACATGTGGGCCCTCCATGATCCATGTCACCTGCGGCAAAGACATGACATGCGCAATGAGGGAAGTGAGGAGAGCTGTCCGCCCCACGCGCAGAAGGTGCATCAGCTCCACAGACCCAGCAGCGAGTCCAGCAGGGGTCACATGTGCAGGGGCAGCTGTGCCTGGTGTGAAGGCACATGCATATGGACAGCACATCGACCAATGTGTAGTCTGCCCACATCCACAGTCCATCATCATGCGGACATAGGAATTGAACACAGGGCAACACATCTTAGCTGGTGCACCCACCGTGACCAACAATGCGCAATCATCGACGTACCCGCCCTGTGCATGGCCCCCCACCCAACGGAGGCACATCCAGTGCCACCATCCCACACACACAAGCCTTCCACGGAACATGCTGTGTCCAATGGTCAGTACAGAGTCAGCGCCCATCTGGTGGATCCTGAACAGGAGACACATGCACACACATGC
Source organism: Calotriton arnoldi (assembly GCA_963921515.1). NCBI lineage: Eukaryota > Metazoa > Chordata > Amphibia > Caudata > Salamandridae > Calotriton > Calotriton arnoldi. The sequence goes on along the minus strand of CAWUFW010006086.1, from coordinate 294,170 downwards.
CAGCTCCCACTATGTACGACTGCCACCTGGCACGTGCAATGTAACCTCTCACCTGTGACGTGTGACTGCAAGCACACAGCCGTCTTGGCATGGGGCTGTCAATGTGGACACCAGTCAATGTTTCGGGAGCTGTGATCCGTACAGTGCTGTACATAGGGTGCAGTGCTGACACCTACTACTGTCTCATATCCCCTCGTGCCACAGGTCCCACTTGTATTGGCCGCTCAGCCCGTGCCCACATCGTCGTCGTCGTGTGCCATACTCATCCAGCCTCGGAAGCAGTACCATGCTCAGCAGACACTCATGTTGCCGTGGCGTTGCCGCTTGACGAATATGCAGTCAGTCCCCATCAGCACGCCCCGCAAGTCATTGGGGCCTAGATCCCCATGTGCATGCACATGGCAGTGGTATGTCTCACTTGCCATTGCCATTGTTGGGAGACCTGTGTAAGTGTATTGTGGCCGTGCCGTCCCAGCTTGACAGCTGGGCTGTGGCCCATGTGCTTGCTCAGTCATGTCAGTGATGTGTATGCGAAATTGCTATGTGCCGTGTTGCTTTGACATGTGTCCTCTGCCATTTAACCCAGGCGGAGACCGAACATTGACCGCCCATACCAATTGCTGGCGGACATGGACGATACAGAGGTAATCAGGAAGTTCCGGCTGGACAGGCCAACTCTGCATCGACTGTGTGCCATGTTAGAGCCCCATCTCCGTCCCCGCAGGGTGTATCCGACTGCTGTCACCCCCACGGCTAAGGTGATGGCCGCCATGCATTTCTTCGCCACTGGGTCATTCCAGCACACAGTGGGCAGTGGAGGAGGGATGTCCCAGCCCATGTTCAGCAAGGTGCTGAGGGATGTACTGGCAGCCATGATGCTGTACCGGAACAGGTACATCAGATTCCCCAGGGCTCGTGAATTGGCGGCAGTGAAGGGTGCATTCTATGCCCTTGGCAGAATCCCACACGTCGTGGGAGCCATTGACTGCACTCATGTTGGCCTTGTTCCACCACAGGCCACTGAGCACCTGTACCGCAACAGGAAGCACACGCACTCCCTGAATGTGCAAGTGGTGTGCCTTGCGGACATGGTGATCACCCACGTGTGTGCAAAGTTTCCAGGCTCGGCCCATGACGCACACATAATGCGCAACAGCATCTTGCCACGACTGATGGCCAATCTGCAACAGGATCGTGGCTGTATTGTCGGTGAGTATGTGGAGTGGTGTAGCGTGCTGGTTGTGCGATGCTGTCCCCTGTCCAGTTGGAATAGCAACGGTTCTCTGTGTCCCTCACACCCAGGTGACTCTGCGTATCCGAATGGGGCATGGCTGCTCAGTCCATTGAGGAATCCTCGCACCCCAGCAGACGATCGATACAATGAGGCACATGGGAGGACCAGACGTGTGGTCGAGCGTACCTTTGGCCTCCTCAAGTCCAGGTTCAGGTGCCTGGACCGCACCGGGGGTGCACTGGCGTACTCCCCACAGAAGGTGTGCCAGATAGTGGTGGCGTGCTGCATGCTGCACAATCTGGCCATTCGGAAGCAGATCCCCCTCATTGTGGATGACGGAGATCAACCAGGGCCCCAGCCCGCAGACCAGGACAGCTCGAGTGAGGTGGACAGCGGAGAGGAGGAAGCTGGGAATGTGCGCCAGCAGCTCATCGCCCGCTACTTCACTTGACGGTGAGTGTCCATGTACGACGGATGATGTGTCTGTATCTATGCAGGTGTGTGTGCTGTGTCAGGGTGGCCGTATGTTCACTGCGTGCAGTGTGTCAACGCTCCATGGCCAGGGTAGTATGCCACTGTTGGTGACTGTGGCATTGTGCCCTATTGCTCTGTGCGATGTGTGTACATTGCTTGTAGTTGTTGACATGTACTGTGTGATGGGTGTGTGACACACTCATTGAATGTGCTCCTGTTCTGTCTCCCACCCCTAGGTCCCTACAGGCCCTCCGGATTCCATTTCCATGCCACGCATCAGGTGCCTTTCCGCCCAAGGTGGCCGTTGTATTCCGTACAATAAAGACACAGGGCACAAACAGCAGTTAGTGAAAAAGGTGCATTTATTACAAACTGTGACATGTGAGTGTGTGTAAGGTGATGACAAAAGTGGTGCGTGCAGTGACAATGAGCTGTCGGTCATGGCTGCGTGATGATCAGGGTGTACCCACTGGTTCTATGTCCATAGTCCAACACACACATGCCATCCAGATGGCTGTGTGGAGTGGGATCGTAGAGCAAGTCAATGCAGTGGCTGGTCAAGGAAGGCTGGCGGAAGGCTGGCTGGCTGCCTCACTTGCGACTGGAGCGTGCGAAGTCCTCCCGGGAGATCTGTTTCCTCTTCGGACGGCCCCTTCCACGTTTGGGAGGGGGGTGTGTGGTGGCGACCTGCTGGTGGTGGGTGAGGTGTGCTCACTGGCTGTGGACGCAGGGGAAGTGGACACTGCTGCCCGAGCCTGCGCCCTAGCAGGTGGTGGCGGAGGTGGTGTTGCTGGCCTTGCCTGTGACCCCACCGCCACCACCAGCTGGCCCATGAGGTCCACGAGTTGGTCCATACGGGACACGAATTGGCCCATATGGGCGTCCATGGACCTCAGCACCCCCAGCACCTCCCGCGTGTCAGTGGCAGACCTGGCCCATTGTCCTTGGGCCTCTTCATAGGCCCCAAGGACTCTGGCCATTTGAGGCAGGGCATGGCTCCCAGGGGAGGCTGGCGTTTCCCTGACCCTGCTCCTCCTACCAGTCCTGCTGCCACCGGCCTGCCCACTAGCCACATTGCTCACCACGGTCCTCGCTGTGGCTCCCAGGGTGGATCCAGTCGGCCGGGCCACCACCTGCGCTGGGGCTGGTGCCAGCGAAGACGTGGTGGTGGTGGAGGCGGTGGTGGTCGGTGCGGTGATGGTGGCGGTTGCGGCAGTGGTAGTGGCCGCAATGACCGTGGGTGTGGCCGCAACGACAGTGGCAGCAGGGGACTGGGACTGTTCAGCATCCCTGGATGATGGGTTGGTGGGTAGGAGGGGTCCTGGGGAGCGGCTGGGCCCTGCCACGCCAGATGGGCCAGCTTGGTGGTCCGTGTCCGAAGAGGTGGACAGATCCTCCAGATCCGTGTGTCCTCGTTGGGGGCTTGTAGGCTGGCTGTGCTGGCTGCTGTCTCCATCCCCAGCGTCCAGCAGTTCGTCACCTGTGGAGAGAATGAGATTTGTTATTGTGTTGCACCTGGCGAAGTATGTATTAGTCGTCTGACATTGGCAGTTCGTGCAATCTCGTACATGGGTTTCCCGGAGGCGAGTGTGTGGCTGTGGCATCTGTAGGTGTGTGTGCTAGGCAATGGGACTGTGTGCTGTGCACATGTGGCATGGGACGGATTGGCCATGCCGATGGGTGTGTTGCTTTGCCCCTACTCATTGTGACTCTGGTGTATGCGGGCTCCTGGCCCATCCTGGGTCTGGTTTGTACTTTGCTTTTGGAGTTCAAATGGAACGCTTAGGAACGCATATGGCAACATGGGGGCCATGCCCCAGATTCGCATTTGGGAGGGAATATGCTTTTGGGGTTCAAATGGAACGCTTAGGAACGCATATGGCAACATGGGGGCCATGCCCCAGATTCGCATTTGGGAGGGAATATGCTTTTGGGGTTCAAATGGAACGCTTAGGAACGCATATGGCAACATGGGGGCCATGCCCCAGATTCGCATTTGGGAGGGAATATGCTTTTGGGGTTCAAATGGAACGCTTAGGAACGCATATGGCAACATGGGGGCCATGCCCCAGATTCGCATTTGGGAGGGAATATGCTTTTGGGGTTCAAATGGAACGCTTAGGAACGCATATGGCAACATGGGGGCCATGCCCCAGATTCGCATTTGGGAGGGAATATGCTTTTGGGGTTCAAATGGAACGCTTAGGAACGCATATGGCAACATGGGGGCCATGCCCCAGATTCGCATTTGGGAGGGAATATGCTTTTGGGGTTCAAATGGAACGCTTAGGAACGCATATGGCAACATGGGGGCCATGCCCTCGATTCGCATTTGGGAGGGTATATGCTTTTGGGGTACATGCTGTGAGCCATGGGTGCCGAACGTGACATGTGTTGTGGCAGCATGACAGTGCATGGTCTGAGGTGTGTGCATGCCTGACATGCCCTGCATATATGCTGTCTGTTGTGGTTACTGGACATGGCATTGGACGCATCGTTATGAGTGAGTGATAGTTGTGTGCCAGCCAACGTATTGCAGTTGTCCCATCTCCTTGGTGTGCGTGCTGCCCTGTGCCATGTGCATCACTGCAGTGCTCGGGGGGGTGTGGCCCATGTTGTGTGTTGTTGCTCACAGTGTGTCGTGCGCTTAATTGACTTCTGGCACATGGTTGGTCATGGGCATGTGTCTTAGCGTGACTGCTGTATGTGTGGCAGCTGTGCGGATGACATGCCTTTCATGAGACTGGGGCTGACGGATGGGATGGATGGTATGTTGTATGTGCATGGTGTGTCTGTGTGTTTGATGGGTTCAGTGGTGTTCGTGTGCATTTCTGTTGTTCCGCTCTGTTGCGTCTAGTGTTGTTTGTCTTACATAGGCGTAGTTGTGGGGTGTGTGGTTGACAGGCAGTAGGGGCTACATGGACAGGACTTCAATGGTGTTTCGGTTGTGTGTGATGAGTTGCACAGTGGCTGCCGTGTGGGACTATATTCAGTGTGGCTTGTGCATGCAGACGTGGCTCCTTGGGTGTTGCTATGTCTGTGATGGGTCATGTGGGGTGTGAGTCTGCTGTTCATGTCCGTGTGCACATTGTTCACTTGTTCGTGACGGTGGGCGGTGCTGCGTGTTCGTCTGCTACGTGACATGTCCCATGTGTTGGTGGTGTTATGGTCCTCATGCCTCCAGTAATCCAGCCCTGTCCAGTTTCCCACCTGCAAGTTGTTCGTGCGTGCACTGTACTGGATGCCACATGGCTCTTAGCGGGGGGTGCTCCATGTTGCAGGTCTGTGGGGGTGGGGGGTGTAGTGGGTCGTGGGGGTGGCTGTACACCCACTGACACCGATTGCTGTGGACCGTGATGTCTGCCTTTCGGCTGTCGTTGTGCACTGCGGTGGCTGACACGTGGGTGTGGGGTGTGGGGGATGCTCCTCCTTGCTGTGCTGTGGGACTGGGGACTGGTGTGTGTTGTACTTGGGCTGTCCACCGTCCCACCCACTGCACTTTGTGTTCCTGCCACTTACCTGTTACTTGTCGGTTGGTGCAGCTGTGCCTGACACATGGGTGTGGGGAGTGCTCCACCTTGCTGGTCTGTGGGAGTGGGGGCCTGGTGGGTGTTGTACTTCAGCTGTCCCCCTCCGACCCACTGCACTTTGTGTTCCTGCCACTTACCTGTTACTTGTCGGTTGGTGCAGCTGTGCCTGACACATGGGTGTGGGGGATGCTCCTCCTTGCTGTGCTGTGGGACTAGGGGCCTGGTGTGTGTTGTACTTGGGCTGTCCACCGTCCCACCCACTGCACTTTGTGTTCCTGCCACTTACCTGTTACTTGTCGGTTAGTGCAGCTGTGGCGGACACATGGGTGTGGTGGGTGCTCGTTGTGGCGCTTCTGGCATATTTGGGGACCTGTTGGTGGTTACGTGGCTGGCTTAGTGTACACATGTCCCCACGCATCTTACAGTTGTTCGGTTTGGCCTGTGTGTGGTAGTGTCTGTTGCATGTGCGTGTGATGTGTTGTGTATTGTGTGCTGGACATGGGGGTGTTTGTCCCTGGGAGCTGTGGCATGGTGGTTGCGCATGTGTGTACATAGCGGTGTGCTGGTATACATTAGTTTGTACTTACCAGCCTCCACTCCCCTGCTAATCCGGCGAGGATCTCCGGATGGATTACGACTCGCACCTTCTCCTCCCACGCTTTGAAGGTCTTAAAGAGCGCGGGATTCCCTCCGCCAGTGACGGCAGCCAGCTCTCTGTTTTTGCCCTCCTTCTTCTTGACCAGGCTCTTTACGTCATTCCAACGTTTGTTTATCTCGGTTCTGTTCCTGGGCAGGGTCCCGACTGCATTGACCTGGTCTACGATCCGGGTCCACATTCTGTTTCTGGTGGCTAGTGGTGTGTGCTGGACCATGTTCCCATAGATTTGTGGGTACACCTTGATGATCTCGTCGACCATGACCGTCAGCTCCATGGGCGTGAACTTGGGCATCCTTTGTGGTGCCATGGTGTTTGTGGTGCTGGTGCGGTGTGTGTTGTGTAATGTGCAGGGGGTTTGTGGTGCCGGTGTTTGGTGGTGGTGGTGGTGGTGGTTGTGATGTGTGCGTTTCTGTGGTGTGCTGCTGTCCTTGCTGTGTCACTGTGTCCTCTCCCTCCTCTCCTCTCCTCTCTGGTTTGCAATGTAGCAAGGGGTTGTGGTCTGTGGGAGTGCTGCTTTTGTACTCACCTATGTGGGTGTGTCCTCATGGTCTGTTGTTTTCAGGTGTGTTGTGTCTGGGGTTCTGGCCTTTGTATTTTTTGTTTGTCCGGGGGGTGTTTTCGGGATGTGTACTGTGCTTGTGTATTTGTGCGTGCCTTGCTGTGTGGACTTGTTGGCCATGTTGTGTGCTATTGGTTTTGTGTGCGGATGGTTTCTGTGCAGGTACGTGGGCGCCATGGCTTCTGCCGTGTCGATTCTCATCGGCGTTGTTTGCGCTGGCGGGCGGTATATTTGTTGTTTTTCCGCGCTCATGGCGGTGCGATCGTAATTTCACGTGCGGTGTGTCGGCCGTGAGGGCGGGCGGTTTTGTGTTGTCGTGCGTGTTTCCGTCCGTGGCGGGCGGTTTGACTCCGACTCGGACGATGGCGGGCGGTATTTTGTATGATTTTTCCGCCGATGGCGGTTTTCAGTTTGTGTACTCATAATGGCGTGGTCGGTGTTCAGGCGGTGTGTGCGGGCGGAATTTTGCCGCTTCCATGCCTGGCGGATTTTTTTACGCCGGGTATCGTAATGTGCCCCTTAGACTTATTGGACGCGAATATCGAAAGAAATTAGCAATCTGAGGGGCATATGTACAAGGAGTTAACGCCGCCGTAGCGTCAATTTTTTGTCGCTATGGCGGCTTTTTTTTATCGCCGTATTTACAAGTTGCCGCTAAGCGCAGTTAGCAGCAGTTTTCTTGCGTAAACGTGCGATTTTCGGATCGCCACTTCTGTTAGCAGGACTTAACAAAAATGATATGCAAGGTGGGCGTTCCCGTGAAAAAATTGCCGCTAACCCCACTTCGCAATATTTACAATGAATGTGCGGTCCGGCGATACTCCCAAAAAAAAATGACGCTAAGGCCAGTTAGCGGCTGGATTTTAAGACCAGAAAAAAGCTGGCCTAAAAAATGGAGCAAAAAAACAGAACATAAGAGAGACAAACCCAGAACCTCACTTGCTCACCAAAGGATGCCATGGAGGTACTACTCCTGCAGCTTGGAGCCCCAAGAAGACCACAACCACCACCACCACTGCCACCGCCACCAGGACCACCACAGAGGCAGCGCCAAAGAAGAGAGCGGGTCTACCGCCAACGCATCACCCTGATAGACCACCGGCCCAAGGACGTGATAGCACACTACAGGCTCAAGAGGACCTCCATCTTACGCATACTCACACAGACAGCACCAAGGCTGCAGGCACCATACCAGCGCTGCACAAACATCCCTCCGCAGACAAAGCTACTTGCAGTGCTGCACATGTTGGCCTCTAGTACCTTCTAACCAACCACTGCCAGAGTGGGTGGAGTCTCACAGTCATCCTTCTCAAGGTTCCTCCCCAAAGTCTTGGATGCCATCATCAGCCTGATGCCACAGCATCTACACTTCTCCAACACTGCACAAGACCAACTTGGGAACAAACAAGGCTTCTATGACATTGCTGGATTTCCGCATGTGTTGGGGGCAATTGACTGCACCCATTGTAGGAGAGTAGGATCTGCTTCACAGGGGTACCCCCACTTTTTGCTGATACTTCACTGGTTTTCGACATTAGTCTGGCTGGGGCCCTGCTATTCAGAACCCCAGCCTAGCTGTTTCCTCTTTAAAAGGGTCTCCATGTGCCTTAGGCACATCACTGATTGGGATCTGGAGTGCCCTTGTAAGTCCCTAGTATATGGTATACTATGTACCAAGGGCATAGGTACCTCAGAGGCCTGCCAGGGGCTGCAGCATGTATTATGCCACCCCTGGTAGGCCATCCAAACTGACACCACAGGTCTGCTACTGCAGCCTGGGTAAGGTGGTGCATGCACCCCTTGCTGTGGTATAGGTTACCTATATCACTAAAAGCATACACACATATAAACCTATAAGTCACTCCTAAGGCAGGCCTTATCAATCCTAAAGGCAGAGTGCATGGTTCCTATGTGGGAGGGTGCCCCTGCATGAGCAGGGCCCCTCTGCAGCGTTCGGAGACCATCTCTGATGCTGTTTGTAGTGCAGCCTGACCATATACTCTTAAACGCATTATATCCTCGCGGTAAAATGCTAACTATGGAATGGCTGCACCTAAACATGTCGTGTTTGGTGTCAAACATCTTGGAATACTACCCCCCGCCAATCCTGGCGGCGGGGGTAGCATTCCACCCTTCTAGAGGGAAAGGCATGTTAACTCTGACGAGTCCGGTAACTTCTTTCCAGAGCCCTGGCATCACAAAATGGATGCTGCTGCCACAGACACGAGTCTGGCCTCCTGCTGCTGGACGAAACTCCGGCAGGGGAGGCCTGGACAATAGGTTTCCTGTCCCAGGGAGGTGTGACCACCTCCCCAGACAGGACAATGTGTATTGGGGCTGGGCGGGAGCACTTTCGGGTGCTTTGAAGTCCTGCACTGGGGGCACATTTGGTGTCCCTGTGCATACCCCAGTTCAAACCGGATCAGGGGCTTGCAGCCCCTGCTTTGGCGCGAACTGGACAAAGGGAAAGGGTGTAGCCACCCCTCTGCCCTGACCCACCCATAGGTGGGGCCACAGAGTAGTCCATCCCCTATTTTTGGAATAAAGGTAGGAACCCAGTCCTTAGGACTTTAGATTATACCTGGACGAAACTCTGAAACAGAATCCTGGACCTTCGACGCTCTACTCACGATTAGAGGACTGAAGAATCTCCCTTGGGGTCAAGGAGTGACTCCCTGCTTGGCAGGCACCAAAGAAGCATCTGTCCGGTTCGCATTACTGAAGCTCCCGTCGGACGCCGAAGTCATCGCATCACCAGAGGTGGATTCTCAGACTTCCCCGAGGCTACCCTGAGTCCCCAGCAAAGCTGAGGCCCATGGCTATCGTGGGTGACTTGAGACCGTGACCCCTGGACACCGAGCACACTTGCAAGTGCACTATCTTCTGGGTCTCCCAAGAAGTCGTGCTTTGGGCTCCGAGTAGCCCTAGCCTCCAGCACCACCTGCACCGAAGATCACTGGCCCCCACTCCACGAGTGTCCTGTAAGCCAGCTCCACGTGTGGCGTCACGAGGCTCCTTCACGGTCGCTAGCCCGTTGGCTAGTAGCCCTTACCGAAGGCCAATCTTTTCTTTACTTGGCAGTCTGGTTGCTCCAGGCCTGCCCTCACTTACCCTTGCTGGGTGAGTTCCCCAGACCTTGCTGATCTGCATCATCGACGATCTACATCTTACTCGAGACTTGCCGTTGCCAAGGCCTGTTGGGTCCAATCTGGTCGCCGACACCTCTGCACTCGACAGACATTGAGCAACAGCCCGAATCCTGCTCCTGGTCGCCGACAACGCCTCCCGGACCTCGTGGCTGAAGAGTCAAGACGACCGTCAACGAACTTGAAGCACTCGACATCGGTGGGCATCTGTCCATTGCCCTCCTGGTCACTGGCTAGTGACCCAGACTCTGTCCCCTCTGCTTTCAGGTTCTTCAGAACTCCGATCCACTCTTGGATCCACCCGGACACTTTTCTCCTGGTCGCCAGCAGCACTTTGCAGCAGATCGCCATAAGAAACGACGACGAAACCCGACCCCGAAAGGCACCTATGCACCCGGCTTCCCTGGGTGAGGTAACACGAGTACTCCGGTGCTCCCGTGGGTAGAGACTCTTCAAAGTCCTAGATCTCAAAGGGTTTTGTCCTAGTCCTCTTCTAAGTGTCCCTTTCCGCTATTTTCCCGATCCCGACTTTCTCCATAGAAGTTAACGGCGTATCGCGGTTGTGTATTTACACTGCACGCGTCTCCCGTGGGTCCCCTGTGTCACTACCTTGGGTGGTTCCTTGTGGTCCAAGCACTTCTAGAGGCTCTAGGCCTAGTGTCTAGTTCAGTCGTGGTTCGCATACCACTTTATTGGTATATGGTTTGGTACGCCCTAGGGCCCAAACGTGTATTTGTGCTATTACTGTGATTTAAGATCTTATAACCTATGTACTTCGAACTCTAGCCTCATAAAGAGACTAGAGGGGTGTGTTTAGTAATAAATACATATATTTTGAATATATACCTGGTGTGGTGCTCTTTCATTTGGTCACTCAAGAGATTATAGACTGGTAAAACAAGCTGCTTTACATTCCTTCAAGACTTAGCCTGAAGGCTGCTCTCCACAGCTACCACTAGGATAGCTTTCAATAAGGTTGTCTTTAACCTACCTACCATAAGAGTCGATTTGGACTGGTGCAAGGTGCCCACTATAATTAGTGGACAGCATATGCCAGGCCAACTTCTCACATTGGTGTGCAGCGTGTGGGATTCCAGCTTGCTATTGTTTTACCAGATAATCTCAATTGAATTGATCAACTGAAAACCACTAAAGGTACCTAAGGTACATATAATTTAAGCTTAGAATATCAGTAAGTTCTACTGAACTTAGAGTTGTGTGTTAAGGGATAGCACAACCCTTTCTACAACTCAAGAGAGTTTAGTAGGCCACACTAGAGTAGGTAGTGCATACACCACACCACACTAGTAATGTCTTTAAAAGCAGGATCTAGAGATGCCCTGCAGGAAGCCATTGAGCTTCCCCCTCCAAGTATGACACACTCCCATTCTTGGAACTGAGAGCTTTGTGTAACGTGAGGAAATTAAGGACAGGCCAAAGTCCCACCACCCAACACCTCCAGGAGATGTTGGTGGCTTATGATCTTAGTAAGTCCTCAGAGACTGAAGGGGTAGGAGCAGAGGGTGGGCCAGCAGATGAGGAAGGGGCCAGGGGTACTACTACCCCCAGCCCCCTCTGAAACTGACCAGGAGGGTGACAATGACCCTGACCTGGAAAACCCAATCCCTTCTGGGGAAGATGAAGATGAGGATCTAGAGAACCACACCTTTGTCCCCCCAGGAAGGATTATGAGTGTGCTCAGAAAGTCTAGGTATCCTTCTCAGGAGTCTAACCACTCTGGCACCTCAATAGGGAGCTCTGTTTCTTCTCACAGGAGGGAATCCTCTCACGAGAGAAGAAAGAGACTGGTCCAGTATGAGGAAACTCAACTGGAGATCAGGAAGAAGCAATTGGCTTTAGATAGAGAATCCCTAGATCTCCTTAGAGAGAGAAGAAAGTTGGGACTAGAGTCCCATGGTGGCAGCCATATCCCTAGAGATAGGGAAAGGTCCTATGACCATAGGAACCTGAGCAAGATTGTCCCTCCCTACCAGAGTGGGGATGATATCCACAAATGGATAACTGCTTTAGAGAGGGCCTGTAAAGTACAGAAGGTCCCTCAGGAGCAGTGGGCAGCAATCTTGTGGCTCTCCTTTGCTGACAAAGGTAGAGACAAGCTCCTCACTGTTAGAGAGGAGGATGCTGACAATTACAAGGTCTTGAAGAGTGCTCTTATTGATGGGTTTGGCCTAACCACTGAACAGTACAGGTTGAAGTTCAGAGACACCCAAAAAGCACAGACTCAAGACTGGGTAGACTATGTGGATTGTTCTGCCAAGGCTCTGGAAGGCTGGTTGATGGGCAGTAAGGTGTGTGACTTCTCAGGATTGTATAATCTGATAATGAGGGAGCAGATTCTTAATAACTGTCAAAACCAGCTGTTGCATCAGTACCTGGTTGACTCTGATCTGACCTCTCCCCAAGAATTGGGAAAGAAGGCAGACAAATGGGTCAGAACCAGGGTGAAGCAGAAGGTACAGAACCAAGGTGGGGAAACCAAGAAGCAAGATGCTAAGAACTCTGACAAGGGTGGGGAGAAGGGTAAAGATCAAAAGTCTTCATCAGGCCCCCAAAAATCTTCTTCTGGTGGGGATTCCCAGTCTACCAAGGGTAAAGGCCAAAGAAAACCATGGTGCAAGGTCTGTAAGCAAAAGACCCACTGGACCAGTGATTGCACCAAGTCCAAAGACTCCAGTCCAGCACCCACCAATGCCCCTAAGGCACCTGTTCCCCCTAGTACAGTTGGTGGAGGTGCTCCAGCAAAGGGTTTAGTAGGGTTCACCCTGGGAACTGAGTTGGGCTCTGACTTAGTCAGGGAACTGACTCAGGCTGTGTTAGTCTGTGATGGAGGCATGGATGTGACCTCCACTGTGAGTCCCAGTAATCTGGGCAAGTACAGACAACAGCCTTTAATCAATGGACGAGAGGCTTTGGCATTTAGGGACACAGGGGCAAGTGTCACAATGGTGACACAAGACCTTGTGCTACCTGGGCAAGTTATACTTGGTGAGATGTACCAAGTGACCAATGCTAGCAATGTCAGAACAGACCATACTCTGGCAGTTGTTAACTTCTCCTGGGGAGGGGTAACTGGCCTTAAGAAGGTTGTGGTAAGTGCAAACCTACCAGTCGAATGCTTGCTTGGCAATGACTTAGAAACTTCTGCTTGGGCAGAAGTGGAGCTCAGGACCCATGCAGAAATGCTGGGGATCCCTGCAGATGTGTTTGCTGTGACCAGGTCACAAGCTAAACTGTCTAAAACTGAACAGGCCTTGGATTCTGGAAGAATGGACCAAGTGCCTTCCAAGAGGAGGAGTAGTAGGGTTAAGGCAGTGCCTTCCCCTTGGCTCAGGAGGAAGATCAGTCCCTTGAGGGGGATGATCTCAGCCCTGAAGAAGGAACTGTCCCAGAGGAACTTGAACCTGACCAGGTTGAGTTCTTGGGGACAGGGGGACCTTCTAGGGCAGATCTGAGCCAGGAGCAGCAGAGCTGCCCCTCCCTTGAACCCCTCAGACAGCAAGCTGCTGCTGAGGCTGCTGGGAAAGCTAGTGGTCCCCATACAGTGTATTGGGATGATGGACTCCTGTACTCAGAGAGTAGAGACCCCAAGCCTGGTGCTACCAGGAGGTTGGTAATACCTCTGAAGTTCAGGGGCTTCCTATTGACCCTAGCCCATGATATTCCCTTAGCAGGACACCTGGGCCAGAACAAGACTTGGGACAGAATTGTCCCTCACTTTCACTGGCCCCACATGTCTGAAGACAGTAAGGAGTTTTGTCGCTCCTGTGTAACCTGCCAAGCCAGTGGCAAAGCAGGTGGCACTACAAAGGCCCCCTGATACCACTACCTGTGGTGGGGGTGCCCTTTGAGAGGGTAGGGATTGACATTGTTGGTCCCATGGATCCCCAAACAGCATCTGGGCACAGATTTATACTGGTGGTAGTGGATCATGCCACCAGGTATCCAGAGGCTATACCCCTTAGGACCACTACAGCACCTGTGGTGGCAAGGGCCCTCCTGGGAATTTTCTCAAGAGTGGGCTTTCCTAAGGAGGTGGTATCAGACAGGGGTGCAAACTTCATGTCTGGGTACTTAAAAGCAATGTGGAAGGAGTGTGGAGTTACTTATAAGTTCACCACACCCTATCACCCACAATGCAATGGTTTAGTTGAGAGATTCAACAAAACCTTGAAGGGCATGATTAAAGGGCTCCCAGAAAAGCTTAGGCGTAGATGGGACATACTCTTGCCCTGCCTTTTATTCGCATATAGGGAGGTGCCTCAGAAGGGGTTGGTTACAGCCCTTTTGAACTTCTGTTTGGCCACCCTGTGAGGGGTCCACTGTGCTTGGTGAAGGAAGGATGGGAGTTACCTCTCAAGCCCCCAAAGCAAGATATAGTGGACTATGTACTTGGTCTCCGCTCCAGGATGGCTGAGTACATGAAAAAGGCAACCAAAAACCTTGAGGCTAGCCAGGAACTTCAAAAGGCCTGGCATGACCAAAAGGCTGTTCTGACTGTTTACCAGCCAGGACAGAAGGTGTGGGTGTTGGAGCCAGTGGCCCCAGCAGCTCTCCAAGACAAATGGAGTGGACCCCACACTATTGTTGAGCAGAAGGGTGAGGTCACTTACTTAGTAGACCTGGGAACACCCAGGAGTCCCCAAAGGGTTCTCCATGTCAACAGACTTAAGCCATATGTGGACAGGGCAGACATGGGCTTGCTCATGGCTACTGATGAAGGGCAGGAGGAAGAGAGTGACCCACTCCCTGACCTGCTCTCACAGAACCCTGACGATGGGTCAGTTGATGGTGTAGCCTTGGCAGGCAGCCTCACTACCCAGCAACAAACTGATTGCAGGCAAGTCCTCAATCAGTTTAGACATATGTTTTCACTGACACCCAGTCAGACCACCTGGTGCACTCATGAAGTGGACACTGGGGACAGTCTGCCTATTAAAAACAAGATTTATAGGCAACCTGACCATGTCAGGGACTGTATCAGGACTGAAGTCCAGAAGATGTTGGAATTGGGAGTGATTGAGCCCTCAGATAGCCCTTGGGCTAGTCCAGTAGTCCTAGTACCTAAACCTCACACCAGTGGTGGGAAAAGAGAGATGAGGTTTTGTGTAGACTACAGGGGCCTCAATGCAGTCACTAGGACTGATGCCCATCCAATACCCAGGGCAGATGAGCTGATAGATACTTTGGCCTCTGCCAAATATCTCAGCACATTTGACCTAACAGCTGGCTACTGGCAGATCAGACTAGCTGATGCTGCAAAGCCCAAAACAGCATTTTCAACCCCTAGTGGGCATTACCAATTTGTGGTGATGCCCTTTGGTCTGAAAATGCACCTGCCACTTTCCAGAGGTTGGTGAACACAGTTCTCACAGGACTGGAGGCCTATAGTGCAGCTTATCTAGATGATATTGCTGTCTTTAGCTCCACCTGGGAGGATCACCTGGTCCACCTCAGGAATGTTCTACAGGCCCTGCAAAAGGCAGGCCTGACTATCAAGGCCACTAAGTGCCAGATAGGGCAGAGTCAGGTTGTGTACCTGGGCCACCTTGTGGGTGGAGGCCAGGTTCAACCTTTGCAGAGCAAGATCCAGACCATCATGGACTGGACTGCTCCCACTACCCAGACTCAGGTGAGAGCCTTCTTAGGCCTGACTGGGTACTATAGGAGATTTGTCAAGGGGTATGGATCAATAGTGACACCCTTGAATGACTTAACTTCTAAGAAAATGCCCAAAAAGGTTCAGTGGACAGTTAGCTGTCAGAAGGCATTTGATGACCTCCAGCAGGCCATGTGCACTGCTCCAATTCTGCAGAGTCCTGATTACTCCAAGAAGTTCATTGTTCAAACTGATGCATCTGAGTTGGGGGTAGGGGCTGTACTGTCACAATTGAATGAAGAAGGTCAGGATCAGCCAGTAGCTTTTATTAGCAGAAGGCTGACCCCTAGAGAGAAACGTTGGTCAGCCATAGAGAGGGAGGCCTTTGCTGTGGTCTGGGCTCTGAAGAAGCTGAGGCCATACTTGTTTGGTACACACTTCCTGGTTCAGACAGACCATAAGCCCCTCTTATGGCTAAAACAAATGAAGGGTGAAAACCCCAAACTGCTTAGGTGGTCCATTTCCCTACAGGGGATGGACTTTACAGTGGAACATAGGCCTGGGAGTAACCATGCGAATGCAGATGGACTCTCTAGGTATTTCCACTTAGAACATGAAGACTTAACTGGGCAAGGTTAGTTTAATGTCCCTACATTTGGGGGGGTTGTGTAGGAGAGTAGGATCTGCTTCACAGGGGTACCCCCACTTTTTGCTGATACTTCACTGGTTTTCGACATTAGTCTGGCTGGGGCCCTGCTATTCAGAACCCCAGCCTAGCTGTTTCCTCTTTAAAAGGGTCTCCATGTGCCTTAGGCACATCACTGATTGGGATCTGGAGTGCCCTTGTAAGTCCCTAGTATATGGTATACTATGTACCAAGGGCATAGGTACCTCAGAGGCCTGCCAGGGGCTGCAGCATGTATTATGCCACCCCTGGTAGGCCATCCAAACTGACACCACAGGTCTGCTACTGCAGCCTGGGTAAGGTGGTGCATGCACCCCTTGCTGTGGTATAGGTTACCTATATCACTAAAAGCATACACACATATAAACCTATAAGTCACTCCTAAGGCAGGCCTTATCAATCCTAAAGGCAGAGTGCATGGTTCCTATGTGGGAGGGTGCCCCTGCATGAGCAGGGCCCCTCTGCAGCGTTCGGAGACCATCTCTGATGCTGTTTGTAGTGCAGCCTGACCATATACTCTTAAACGCATTATATCCTCGCGGTAAAATGCTAACTATGGAATGGCTGCACCTAAACATGTCGTGTTTGGTGTCAAACATCTTGGAATACTACCCCCCGCCAATCCTGGCGGCGGGGGTAGCATTCCACCCTTCTAGAGGGAAAGGCATGTTAACTCTGACGAGTCCGGTAACTTCTTTCCAGAGCCCTGGCATCACAAAATGGATGCTGCTGCCACAGACACGAGTCTGGCCTCCTGCTGCTGGACGAAACTCCGGCAGGGGAGGCCTGGACAATAGGTTTCCTGTCCCAGGGAGGTGTGACCACCTCCCCAGACAGGACAATGTGTATTGGGGCTGGGCGGGAGCACTTTCGGGTGCTTTGAAGTCCTGCACTGGGGGCACATTTGGTGTCCCTGTGCATACCCCAGTTCAAACCGGATCAGGGGCTTGCAGCCCCTGCTTTGGCGCGAACTGGACAAAGGGAAAGGGGTGTAGCCACCCCTCTGCCCTGACCCACCCATAGGTGGGGCCACAGAGTAGTCCATCCCCTATTTTTGGAATAAAGGTAGGAACCCAGTCCTTAGGACTTTAGATTATACCTGGACGAAACTCTGAAACAGAATCCTGGACCTTCGACGCTCTACTCACGATTAGAGGACTGAAGAATCTCCCTTGGGGTCAAGGAGTGACTCCCCTGCTTGGCAGGCACCAAAGAAGCATCTGTCCGGTTCGCATTACTGAAGCTCCCGTCAGACGCCGAAGTCATCGCATCACCAGAGGTGGATTCTCAGACTTCCCCGAGGCTACCCTGAGTCCCCAGCAAAGCTGAGGCCCGTGGCTATCGTGGATGACTTGAGACCGTGACCCCTGGACACCGAGCACACTTGCAAGTGCACCATCTTCTGGGTCTCCCAAGAAGTTGTGCTTTGGGCTCCGAGTAGCTCTAGCCTCCAGCACCACCTGCACCGAAGATCACTGGCCCCCACTCCACGAGTGTCCTGTAAGCCAGCTCCACGTGCGGTGTCACGAGGCTCCTTCACGGTCGCTAGCCCGTTGGCTAGTAGCCCTTACCGAAGGCCAATCTTTTCTTTACTTGGCAGTCTGGTTGCTCCAGGCCTGCCCTCACTTACCCTTGCTGGGTGAGTTCCCCAGACCTTGCTGGTCTGCATCATCGACGATCTACATCTTACTCGAGACTTGCCGTTGCCAAGGCCTGTTGGGTCCAATCTGGTCGCCGACACCTCTGCACTCGACAGACATCGAGCAGCAGCCCGAATCCTGCTCCTGGTCGCCGACAACGCCTCCCGGACCTCGTGGCTGAAGAGTCAAGACGACCGTCAACGAACTTGAAGCACTCGACATCGGTGGGCATCTGTCCATCGCCCTCCTGGTCACTGGCTAGTGACCCAGACTCTGTCCCCTCTGCTTTCAGGTTCTTCAGAACTCCGATCCACTCTTGGATCCACCCGGACACTTTTCTCCTGGTCGCCAGCAGCACTTTGCAGCAGATCGCCATAAGAAACGACGACGAAACCCGACCCCGAAAGGCACCTATGCACCCGGCTTCCCTGGGTGAGGTAACACGAGTACTCCGGTGCTCCCGTGGGTAGAGACTCTTCAAAGTCCTAGATCTCAAAGGGTTTTGTCCTAGTCCTCTTCTAAGTGTCCCTTTCCGCTATTTTCCCGATCCCGACTTTCTCCATAGAAGTTAACGGCGTATCGCGGTTGTGTATTTACACTGCACGCGTCTCCCGTGGGTCCCCTGTGTCACTACCTTGGGTGGTTCCTTGTGGTCCAAGCACTTCTAGAGGCTCTAGGCCTAGTGTCTAGTTCAGTCGTGGTTCGCATACCACTTTATTGGTATATGGTTTGGTACGCCCCTAGGGCCCAAACGTGTATTTGTGCTATTACTGTGATTTAAGATCTTATAATCTATGTACTTCGAACTCTAGCCTCATAAAGAGACTAGAGGGGTGTGTTTAGTAATAAATACATATATTTTGAATATATACCTGGTGTGGTGCTCTTTCATTTGGTCACTCAAGAGATTATAGACTGGTAAAACAAGCTGCTTTACATTCCTTCAAGACTTAGCCTGAAGGCTGCTCTCCACAGCTACCACTAGGATAGCTTTCAATAAGGTTGTCTTTAACCTACCTACCATAAGAGTCGATTTGGACTGGTGCAAGGTGCCCACTATAATTAGTGGACAGCATATGCCAGGCCAACTTCTCACACCCATGTCCTACTTGTGCCTCCTGCGGACACTGCACACATATACAGGAACAGGAAGCACACACACTCCATTAACATTCAGGCAATTGTGGACCACCTGGGCCTGTTCATCAATGTCGTTGCAAAGTTCCCTGGGAGTGTGCATGACTCATACATATTTCGCCAATCGGTCATCAACCAGCGGTTTGAGAATGGCACTTATGGAAATGGAACGCTCGTTGGTAAGTACAAACTGAACACACCACAAACCTCAAGTACACAAGCACGTAGCTCAAATATGAGACAATGCACAGGTAGCAAATGTAATATGACATACCTTGGAACAGGTCCAAACAATGCACAAAACCACACAATGCAAATCAATAAAGACATGTGGAAGACAGCCCAACAAGGGAAGAGCCATGAAAATCTCACACTACCCACTATGGCAGTCTTGTAATATAGATTTATCAGAACTCATCAGACACAAATTTTAATTAATCAATGCAGTACATTACACAGAACATATGATACTGCTGTGCCACATACATGTTGAATACATCACATGCACCATATGTTTAAATAATTGACAGATAACCCTGCTCTCACTTGTGAAAGTGCACAATTTGCTGACATGCAAAAACACAGTCAGCCATGCACCATGTAGTGGGTGTACCTGCATCATGGCTCTGCAAGTAGTGCTGAATGAAGGGAACACCAACTGACCACAACTAAAAACAAAAGTTGTTTAGAACATCAGTCTGTGTTGTTGCTGAATGGAGCATGCATAGGAAGAGCATACAAACTATCCAAATCACATCCTCAACACATGTCGTACATACACATGTCTCCCCTGGTGAGGTGTAGCAATCTAAGGTACAAATTCTGAAATCAGAATATGTGTTGTTTGGGAACAGACACACACATGGGTACATTGACATGTTGTACCACAACATGCTAAATGCAGAGTCTAAGTCAAACGATGCACAAGTACATCAATGCATATGTATGTGGTCCACAATTGTCCCAGTAAGTCAAGTGCTCTAGGTATCAGTGCCACTGTCACCTAGACTCTGTCCCACATTTGTGGCAAGGTGGATGTAAAGAGCACCCAATGAGTCCAATCTTTAGCAGACAAGATTTACACTCAGTCACCCTCAGCACAATGACTAACCATGAGGTACCCAGATGATGTCCCAACATAGTAGTCATCAAAAAGTCAAGGTTGATGCCTAACATGACACATGTGCCAACGGTGCACCCTCAACAGTATGTGCACAGGAAACGTCAGGTTTGTGCAACGTGCCTGTAAGGAAACTACCATGTTCTTTTTCATTGACCCATACATCCTGACAGTCACAACATGGAGTCAATACACAGGACACGGACGATGACAACATGGTGATGTGTAGTCTGTCAAGTATAGGCAAGTCAATTTCAATGATGCTGGTAAAGTGTAGGCAAATCAACATGTCAAACCAGAAAGTACAAAGTTGCACAATGCACACACACCTAAGAAGGCACTCTGCAAGCACAGCAGGCACTAATGACCACATATCTCTTCAATCTGTTTCAGGTGATCAAGGATATGCACTCAAGCCATGGCTGATGACGCCCATCAGAGTAACACACACACACAGGCCAAGAGAGGCTACAACGTTGCACTGGGACGCACAAGGGCCATAGTTGAACGGACATTTGGAGTCCTCAAATCCAGGTTCCGGTGCCTAGACGTATAGGGGGGCCGACTCCTGTACAGTCCTGAACTTGTGAGCAAGATCCTAATGGCCTGTTGCATTTTGCACAATATATGTGTACGCACAAACACGCCATTGGATGAAGAGCAGGAGGAGCAGGACAACCCATCTGATGGCCAGGATGAAGAGGCAGATGCTAGACACACACAAGCTTCTGCTGCTGGAAGTGCAAGAAGAGACCAAATAATCTCTAATTTTTTTACCTAATCACAGGACCAAATATCACATCACATTTATATTCCTCCAAACAATTTACAAATTGTAACTTTGTAAAATAAAATATCACCACACCAAAGTCCTGTATGCTTGTTTTATCACTTCACAAGTACACATATCTGTCAAGTGAAAGTTAAATCATAATATGTGCAACACGCCTATCACATATAGCAGTGGACCGAACATCAATCATCCATGTGAATATGATATACAACAAAGTGATCATCAACATGTGTTGATGATAGGATGCAACATATGTTTGCCTCTTGAATGGCAACATCTGCAAGCAGATCACATGGACCATATTGTCCATTTAAAAATGTTAGGCACAAGCAGGCTTTTTCATGGATAATCTGCTGATACAACCCCTGGTCCTCCTCTCCCTCACTCACAACCATTACTAACAACTCAATACTACAGCAGGCGTCAATATACAACACTCTCTCTGACTCACTGACTCAGCAAGCATAATCCTTTGTGAGGCCAGACAGTCAAATACAGGGTACAGCATGGAATGCAAACTATGCAATTCAAAATACTGATGCAGGGGATGGTAGTGGACACTCCAATTTGCATCATCTCATGTCCCCGGCATCACAAGTACAGTAGAGCAGATGGGCCTCCTCCTCGACAGTGACGGTCTGCGCAACATACTCTTGCTTAAATACGCTGAGAGCACCTTCAAAGAGATAGGATGTCTACCCTGCAACATCAGTGTACTCATGGTGTGTGTCCCGCAATGCACACTAACATTTGTACATAACCAGTACCATCCTTCAATTATGATCACAAGTTGCAACATGCATACTTCACATGTGAATGATGTTAAAACAAGAACATGACAAGACTTGCAATAAGTCAAAGGAAATTGGACCACTAGATCACGTACAACGCAGGCAATGTCATCCCTGTCACTCTGCTGTAACTCAGCAGCATCTGTGTCTAGACACCAGGGTCTCATACAAAGGCACAGTATGATCCGCAGGACATGTGGACTGCTCGTGCCAACAGGCATTGTCACTTTTGCAAGGACTGTGACATGCAAAGTGCAGCCTTGACATTACAAAGTACCAATGACATGTTCACATGTGAAGCTGGGTCTGCAACATGCTTCATCATGGCTCAGTGTGTCATGTAGAGCTATGCATAAATCTGAGGATGCAGCTCCCTCATGCTATCTGTTACACACACTTAAGTATGCATCATCTGATCTGTGTCTATAGGATATTGGAGTCCATGGGTACTAATGATATGTGTAGAGACATAACACCAAAACTAACTTACAATGTTAACTGTGCATCCAATACATATTGTAACATACAAGATAACATTAGCTCATTGCTGACATGCATGTCTTTTCATGTGACGTTGTGTGCACAAGAACAGACCCACACCATGTAATGTTTTGACTAGCATTCTATGTAATGTTGTCAATGGAGTTGGTCATTGCACACCGAGCAGGGACCATGTAATGGCTAGCAATGCAGGAAAAGCATAGACATATCTAGTTAAAATGAAGCCATGAGTGCCGTACCACAGACTGTCATCAATGTCCCCCTCTGTGTCCACAGGTATTCATACACTCCAATGTGAATGTGCAGCCATAGCTATGCATTGCATGCAGATTTGCAAATATCATAGACAAGTAATGACTGCCTGTTGATCAAGTACATATGTGTAGCAAGACCATCAGACTCGCATAAACATCATAGCAATGTGTGATGTTAGAGGCTCACATGTAGTGACATGTTATGTCAATCAGATCATGGCATGGATGCCCATTACATGACATGTGACATGTGTTGTGTGTAAGACCAGCTCAGCAGATTTCAACATGTATGTAATGTGGCAACACACCTGACTATTCCAATGACTGAATTTTTTCCATGTAACTATCAATGATGTATGTGATCTAGCCAAAAGTGATGTTAATGACATTAATTGCACCTTACACATTTTTCCAACAGCAGGAAGACCCTTGATCACACAAGGAGATGTGGATGTATTCATGGACCCACACGCCACAGATGAGTGTGTCGTCCCTAGCTCTGGATAATGTGTCGCCATATGCAAGCAATGCCACAGCCCCTGCATGTTATAGTACACAGTGTGGATGTGCATCACATGACAAATCACCTCTGGTGTGATGATGCTGCATCAAGTCAAGGGTATTGCACATCAGCATCATGTGATGCTGGAGGACAGAATTGCCATTTGTAACTTGGTGTTGCAACGCCTCATATGATTCACAACACCATATCTATGTCCAAGCACAGAATGCATGATATGGATGATGTCATAGCCATGTCATAGAGCCAATCACACAGCATCACAAACATCTATGTGCCCTGACATTATTGTGCAAGGGTTCCAGATCTGCATCCGCCAATTTCAATTGGAGACAGTTGTATATGATGATAAGTTTGTTGCACTGAACATGTCACATCTGTTGTTGATCATTATTATGCAAAGTGATGTGGCATTCAGACATGAACTATTGACAGATACACACATACAACCTTATTGAAAAATAACTAGAATGTAGTACCATCACCATATGGTATTTGCCCCCATGGCATCAACTGTGTCACAACAAGACAGTGGGGCATATGTACAAGCCCCTATGGCCACCCCAACGACACGTTTTTCTACTCAGTGTTGGCAATGGTGTGTGTGCATTATTTACAAGGCAGCATTAAGCCACTTAATGCATTGTATCTCCTTATATCAGTCTCTTCCCATGTGTGCTGCCGAGTGCAGCACACATGGAAAATGCAAATTGCCATTGTTTCTTTATGTACAGGAAGGTGTCCCTTCCTGTACATAAACAAACTTTAAAGAAAATGCCATTTTGTAACTTTCATGTGTGCTGCATGAAGCAGCACACATGAAAGTGACAGTATGGCATTTTAGGATTGTGTATGTGCATTTTGGTGCACCTTCCGACACATGAACAATACTCCAGTGCACGCAGACACCCTAGCACCGTGGTGCAAGGATGTCTGCGTTGGCGCTAACTTGCTAAACTTAGCGCCATCGCAAAGTGAAACGCAAGGCTGCACCACATTCTTGTAAATATGGTGCTGCCTTGCGTTTCAGAAGTGGCGGAGAGAGGCGTTAAGCCAGGAAGGATAACACATCTCTCCGCCACTTCCTTGTACATATCCCCCCATGAGTACGTGTCACAGAGGAATGAATGACATGATGAAACATCAACAAGTTTCTCAGGAACAGTCACACAATGTGGAATAGATTGTTGGTACATAAATCGGTCACATCAAATACTTGTGTATTTGATGAGGAATAAGGCAAATCAATTTAATGCTGAGGCAAATAAGCAAGCCTCTGTAGCCTTGTAGTCACAACATAGTCTTGGACAGACTAATGCAGTCAGTGTGGAAGCATGCATTAGAAAATCAGGGTAGGACAATCTCCAAACAGGCATCCTTTCAGACCGCATTTAGTTGATGAGTGTTGGACACTGTTACACTGCTAAGCCCACTCATCATAACACAGTACCATTCACACAGGGGCACCTTCAATTCCGTGTAGTGTCTGATTTTCATACTATGTGTGAATAATGTTGTTAACATGTTCTTTACGGTGACATGCTCAACAGTTCTGCCAATTCACATGTTACTAGTTGGTCATCTGGATGTGTCACACATGAAATACAGAATAGTTCACTGATGGATCAGGTGCATGATGGTGATCCTTACATAACATTGACTAACATATGCTCAAACCAGACAACAGAGCACTTTTTGGTGAGGGTGATTTCCTTAGCAATACCATACTTGTGTTCACACTGCCACTGTTTTAAAAGCAGTGCAGAAAAATGTGTGGTTCACATGCAGCATCTTTGCTGTCACATTGGTTCATGGCACATAAATGTGCAGAGATGGTTAATACTTGTACACACAGCTGCATGCAACACATTCCCTCTTTCCTTGCATGCATGTCAAATTTTTCGCATTGTTCCTCAAATTGACAATAACTTGTGTGCATGATCTAATCTGGTTGTGTAGCTGTGGTGACACCTCCAAGGGCTCACTCATACAATCATTTTACATTTGCTCAAATGTATTACATGACTAACACTGTTGTGATTAGTCATCAGACTTGATCGCAGACTGTGCAGCCTACTGTCTTTGGTTAGTTGGAATGGCAGGGTCTGCTATGGGCCTGTCATACTTCATACTTACTGTACTCCCCCTGTTACCTTGATTGCTGTTAATTTGCACGGCCAAATTGCAAACAGAAATCCACAATATGCTGTCACTGCACTCTGTGCCTGCCTTGTCCAAGCACATGAATAATCATGTTGTCATGACAAATTGGACACTTTACCCCGCATGCTTCACTCCGCAGTAACATTACCCCGCAGTTTTTACACAGCAAAATCTTTTACAATGCAGGGCTTTACACCGCAAACTATTACAATGCATTCCCCATTACAACGCAATTTATTATTCTAAATCCACTGTGGCGTTGTAATGGGGAATGCGTTGTAATAGTTTGAGGTGTATAGCCCTGCGTTGTAAA
Source organism: Calotriton arnoldi (assembly GCA_963921515.1). Lineage (NCBI taxonomy): Eukaryota > Metazoa > Chordata > Amphibia > Caudata > Salamandridae > Calotriton > Calotriton arnoldi. The sequence continues at coordinate 269,035 of CAWUFW010006086.1, read as the reverse complement.
AGATTTTGCGGTGTAAAAACTGCGGGGTAATGGCACTGCGGAGTAACGCATGCGGGTTAAAGGATGTTTCCCTGTCATGACCATCTAATTCGGAACACGGCTATGATGTGTTCATGATTTATCAGGTCATGTGTCTATTTGCATGTTCTTTTTGATGATGTTCACGTAAGCTATGGCTCATTATTCATAGGTGTGGAAAATCTGCATTATGCCATTATGTTCTTGGAGTCAGGAAACATGACAATTATCTTTTCATTTTTTCAGATAACATGTCTCCGGAGGAGCAGCGTCAGTTCCTCCTGCGAAAGGAACGTTATCAACACATCAGGCGTGTGGCTAAGGGGTACAAGGCAATGGCCAGGAGGTACCGGGAGGAAAGGGCTGCAGGCAGATGGAAGTCCATCACAGACAGTACAATGAATGTTGGTAAGAAACACACAACACTGCCTGCATCGTCAACACACCAGAGCCAGACCCAGCAAATCCCTGGCCCATCCGGAATTCATCTGCCCACTCAAAGGAGAAGGTCAGCTGTCCAAGGTACATCAGGAGCTGCTACATGTGTAGCAGCCACATCTTCACACATGACTCTTCCCCACTCACAGAGTGCACAACCAGGGACATCCTCCAGAGCTCCAGCACACTGGGAAAGGTCTGTCCTCACCAAGAGGGAGAGGAGGTTAATGTTCAGTTTGAACGTCAGAGTTGCCCGACTTGAACGGGACCAGGATGACATTAAGGGCCACCTCATGGGCATTAAGGGGGCCCTGGGGCTCCCTTATTGATGGACAATGGTTGTTATGTTTCCCACCCTGTCCAGTCCCACGTTTACCCTCTCCTATTTATCATCCTGTTAACATATTTAGTAGTTAGTGTTAAGTATAGATTTAGCGTAGGGATAATGTAGTGTTAGGTGTAGGTAGATTAATAATTATAGGATTTAATCTTTATAGTGCTTTTGTTTAAGTTTCCGTTTCCTTTGGGTGGGGGGTTGATGTGTTTTTTGACTTGTTAATAAAAAAAACAAAAAAAAGACAAAAAAATATATATTTGTTTAGTATGTACGTTTAGTTAGTTGATGTATAGGATAAGGTGTCTTTGTGCCGTCAATGATGTGCCATAAGGGGGGTGGTGGGTTGATGTTTAAGATATGTTGTTATGTGTATAGTCTTAGGTACGCTAGTTAGTTTAGTGTAGTTAGATGATAGTACAAGTTAGGTTAGTGTAGTGTAGGATTAGTTAGAATAATTAGTGGATTTTTTTACAAGTGTTTTGTTACTAATAAATTGCCAATGGTTGAGGCTTTGTGCTCCCATTATTCTTTGCTGTGTGGACCTGTCCTGTTGGATTGGTAGTGGATCACGACAGATGCATCCCCCCACAATCAATTTTGATGTCTACAATTGTGATTACAGCATCTTCAAGGGACAGGCTACCAACAAACCTCATTTGAAATTTGTTTTTAACAAACTTATTGATGTTTTGGGGAACAAAGTTCATTTGGTAAAAGAGTTTTTGATTGGTCTGACAAATATTTAACCATATGTGGTTATTTAGCTAGGACAGATTTACACAGGATGCACTGTGGGCATTGTGCTCTGCACAGCATTGTTTGAATGCTGTGGGTATGGAGTCCGGACACTTTTTGACATCTTTCATTACACCAGTCTCCACAACAGCTTCACTTTCCACGTGGGGCTGCAGGGGATGTATGCTTATCATTCTTCACAAGTCCTTCTGATGCCTCTTTACATGTTTCTGCACAGCCTTGTAGATTTTGAACAACACTGTGACCAAATTGGTAAGTTTTGTGCGAGGGATGTAGTGATGTGTGTGTTACAGCTAACCTGGGCACATCTTGGAACCATAATCAATTTCATGGCTATGCATTCCTACTCCATTCCTCCTCTTTCTGCTTGATTTAATTATTTGGAATATGTGACATGTTAAGTGAACTGACTTTACATGTGTCATGCCACGACACACATCTTTTGACACATTGTCCACCACATTGACTATGGGTAGCTCTTCAGTGTATATATTTATCATGTATTGTTAGTTGACACTTCGGGGCATATGTACGAGGAAGAGGCAGAGAGAGGCGTTAGCTGTCATGGATTAACACCTCACTCTGCCACTTCAGAAACACAATGCTGCACCATATACACAACATTATGGTGCAGCCTTGCGTTTCCCACCTGCGCTAGTGCTACACTTAGCAGTGTAGCACCAACGCAAGCACCCTTTGACCATAATACAAGGGTCTCTGCGTTTAGGGGATGATTGTTTATGTGTAGGAAGGTGTCCCTTCCTGCACATTAACAATCCTAAAATGTCTTTTTCTCTCTTTTATGTGTGCTGCTTCATGCATCACACATGAAATCACTAAATGGCATGGGTTTTACAGAACATTTATTACAGGAAGGGACACCTTCCTGTACATAAACAATCCATGGCAGTTAGCTTTTGCCATGTGTGATGCACAAGGCAGCACACATGTGAAAAGCAGATACGTGGAGGAAAGATGCATTTCTCATGTTTTTGCCAGGTTTAGAGCAGGTTTTCCATGGTCTAAATGTATGCGCTGCCTCCTATGTACGCTTCCTTTGTACGTAGGGGGCTGAGTCAAAAGGAATGGGTGTTGCGGTGGAACGCCCACCGCAACACCCACTGCTCACCCCTTTGACACTAACCATAGCGTGAAAGGGTGCCTTATTAACAAGGTAGCGTTAAGCCACGTTAAGTGGCTTAGCACTGCCTTGTAACTAAGGCTATGCCCCTATCGCCACCACAACGTTGGAAAAAGTGACCTTGTGTTGCCGATAGGGGCTTGTACATATGCCCTTTCATGTGGCTGTACACTGACGTGAGCATTGTTGCAAGTCACAATCAACATCATGGGCATGGAGTAAACTTCTTTCTTGGAGACAGTGTTGTCTAACAGATCAGGGCATTGTTTATGTCACATGTGTCAGGCCCTCACATTGCGTATCATGGACACAGAGTAAGCATATTCCCTTTGACAGATGTTGTTTGATTAGTAGTAATGGCTACCCTGAACATGCATTGTTGGCACATTTCAAACATGATTGGTCACAGGCAACACACATCTTCCTGACTCAATGAATTTTATTGACATGTGCAGTGACTGATGTGGTAGACTGGCCCAGTTCTTGGTGCAACAACAAACCATTGTGTGAATGCCCATGTGCGTGATGGAGGATTGGCTGGGGCACTGTGAGGCAGTGACAGATCGGGGGGTGAGATGTGGATGTTGAAGGTGCAGCAGCATTCATCTGTGCCAAAGGTTTAGGCAGCACTTCTGTGATGAGAAGCTGCAGGGCTTGGAGGACTCCAGCAACATCTCTGTGGTGTGCAGCCATGGCTGCCAAGTGTGAAGCTTGCGTCCGCTCCATGTTCTCCATGATCATTCTCATGTGACACAACTCCTTGGTGACATCGCTTGAGCCACTTTGACTGGAAGCTTGTGGTGTCTGCCGAATCCCTGCTGCTGCTACTGGGAAAGTCGGACTCGAAAGTCCAGGATACAGCGCGCGTCGCGGCAGGAGCCGCACGTGTCACGCCCACCGCGACAGTCGGCCATATAGCGGGGTCAGGGCTTCCGTGAAGCGGGAAGCTTGTGGTGTCTGCCGAATCCCTGCTGCTGCTACTGGGAAAGTCGGACTCGAAAGTCCAGGATACAGCGCGCGTCGCGGCAGGAGCCGCACGCGTCACGCCCACCGCGACAGTCGGCCATATAGCGGGGTCAGGGCTGCCGTGAAGCGGGAAGCTTGTGGTGTCTGCTGAATCCCTGCTGCTGCTACTGGGAAAGTCGGACTCGAAAGTCCAGGATACAGCGCGCGTTGCGGCAGGAGCCGCACGCGTCACGCCCACCGCGACAGTCGGCCATATAGCGGGGTCAGGGCTGCCGTGAAGCGGGAAGCTTGTGGTGTCTGCCGAATCCCTGCTGCTGCTACTGGGAAAGTCGGACTCGAAAGTCCAGGATACAGCACGCGTCGCGGCAGGAGCCGCACGCGTCACGCCCACCGCGACAGTCGGCCATATAGCGGGGTCAGGGCTGCCGTGAAGCGGGAAGCTTGTGGTGTCTGCCGAATCCCTGCTGCTGCTACTGGGAAAGTCAGACTCGAAAGTCCAGGATACAGCGCGCGTCGCGGCAGGAGCCGCACGCGTCACGCCCACCGCGACAGTCGGCCATATAGCGGGGTCAGGGCTGCCGTGAAGCGGGAAGCTTGTGGTGTCTGCCGAATCCCTGCTGCTGCTACTGGGAAAGTCGGACTCGAAAGTCCAGGATACAGCGCGCGTCGCGGCAGGAGCCGCACGCGTCACGCCCACCGCGACAGTCGGCCATATAGTGAGCTCACGGCACCCGCTACGCGGGACGCGAGCGGGCGCGCCGGGCTAAGCCCGGGCCAAGGGCGGGCCCGTTTGAGCCCGTTCGAGACCGACAGAGGCCGGGTCGGGCCCCCCCACGTTTCTGGCTACAGTAAATGCCGATTTATGTTAAGTGGGTAAGCAGATTATTGCTAATCATACACTGCCGTAAGAAAATTGTGGTGCAATTTGAAAATGGGGAAGAGGAAATTGGCCATATGTAAAAGGAATGCTGTGGAAAAGACTGCACCAATTACCAACTATTTGAAAAGTGCTATGGGCATAATAAATAATGAGATTGTGCAAGTGGAGGAACAGATGGCAGCCGTTAAAACTGCTTTAGATGCTGCTCAAAAGGGGGTTAAGTCTGTGGTGGAAGTGCATGGTGAAAGTAATACTCCTAGTACTGATATCATCCCTCAGGAGCAGTCAAATAGCAGTACTGTAAATGATATCCCTAAGAACACCAATTCTGATCAATCGATTAAACTAGGGCCTTGTGCGCCAACTATTCCTTTTGAAATTGCCAATGTTTCAGACACACCAGATTCAGACTCACCACCAGCAAAAAAAATGTAAACAAAGTCTAGCACTAAGGAGTCTTAGCCCATTGAGAGTTGTACCAAAAAGGGGAAACCTACAAAATTATCAGGCAATGGACAAGGAGTTAAGCCTGTAGAAACACTGAACGATAAACATGCCATAGACACTCTCTTTAAAAAATTGCATGGGAAAATTGATACCATTGAGAGGCGAGTCATGAGTGAAATAAAAACGGTGCAAAAGGACATTGCAAAGTTATTGGAACTGGTTACTGCTCTTCAGCTGTCAACTGTATCAAATACGCCACAGAATGTAAATTTAATAAATAGACGTGACACACACGTCGGTGCAAATAATATGAACAGTACGAATAATGCAGAAAGGGTTTGTGCTTTGCCACTTATTGATACACATGGGAAGGAAGTACATGTTTTACCGACACAAAATTCTGGGGGAACCATAGGGAATGGTAACGAGAAGAACGGAGGTCAAGTTCAACTTGGGAGGCAACGGGACGTCTCTTTAAATCTACCCCCACAAGCAACTCCATATGTGATTGTCCTAAAAAATGTACCTAAATTGACTGGAAATATTATTGAAACTTGGGACTCTTTGAAAAATAGGGTGATTCATTGGTTCTCTGTGAATACGACTTGTAGTATTGGGTGTTTATCACATGAAGTGATTATGGTAAGAAGAGTTAGTTGGGTGGGCAAATCCATAAAAACATGCGAGGGGATTGTGTAATTGTAAATTTTCGCCGACCATATGTGGTGGGTTCATTATTAGAAGAGGTTACAGGTAATCAGGATCGACAATTTAATAATATTGAAGGAAATATTGTTGCATTACCTCTGGGATATTTTTATAGATCAAGAATGGACTCACCCCTCGGCCGAGCACAAGCAAGTACCAGTACTAGTAATCAAACACATTACATGATACCGTCTATGGTAAATAGGTTTGAACCACTTAGGAGGTGTAGTGAAGTGGATTGACTGGAACGTAATATAGTATGGACAAAAGCTGTTGTACAAGATGGTCATGATGTAAGAGCCTATGTTAATACTTCAAAAGAAATAGCTCATACGGACCAGCATCAACTGTGTGAAGGTACTGTAAATATCATCAGTTATACCGATAGTGTATCCTTTGCAGAATCTGAGATACAAAACTTTAGAAATGAAATCACCTCGCCTATTATTGTGGCTGAATGTAATCCCCCTAGTTATACATTGCAGGAATCATTACATATCATGTCATGGAATGTTGCAGGGGTAAGGAGTAAATTGTGTGATATTTCTTGGCTTAAAACTATACAAAATTGTGACTTGGTATTAATACAAGAAACATGGCTTACAGAAAATGTTTTCATTAATGGGTTTAAGACAATTTGTACTAATGGGATTCCTTCAAAGGCAGGGAGAGCAAGTGGAGGTTTGGCAGTATTAATATCAGTATCTTCCCCCTTGATTTAAAAAAAAAACATATAATAAATCACAACATTTTCAGTTTTTACTTCTCTCAGTTAGAGGAAAACAGGATATGATAGTGATCAATTTTTATAATAATATTTTTAATGGTTCCAGACATGAGATTATCACATTATTAGATGACGAGTTAGCTAACTTTTTAAGGAGTGCAGGGACCGATTGCTTTTTAATTTGGGCAGGTGATTTTAACATTGAACTTTGTAAATTTATATCAGGGATCCAATGTGGATATGAGGATGAATTGGGCGATAATCCCTCACATTTCCCACATAATAACTATGGGGAAATTATAAATTATGTTATATCTAAGTATAATTTGGAAATTATGGAGATGGACGCCCAAGAGAATGCGCGAGAGGGAAGGTGTATTACCTATACATTTGAGGGAGCTAGGTCATCCTCATGTATTGATCATTTCATTATTTCAAGAAATTGTAGGCCTCTTGTTCATAAATGTAAGGTACACCCCAGCTTACTAAGTGACCATCACCCTTTGTCATTAATATTAAAATCTCCACTTTTTAAAATAGATGAACCATGTATTTATGCTGCTGAGGTAAAGACACAGGGTGAAAATGGGATTATTATCAAATGGGCAGGAGTCGATCCAAATGTTTTTTCAGAAAGGATAATCCCAAAAAATAACCAGCATATATCAACCGTTTTAGATAATTCTTCCAGTAGCACTGACATAGTTATGGCCTTTTTAAATATCTCGGCTGCAATTGCCGGAAATTTGAAACGTAAGCCTAGGACAAACAGGGTATATTGCCCAAGATGGTTTAACCAGCAGTGCTCCCGACTTTGGGGTCGATTCCGACCTCGGCCGGTAGGGCACCGAATCGGATTTGGCTTAACCGGATCCGATTCGGAGCCCTATTTCCCGACCGATTCGTACGTGCGTCCGGGCGAGCGAGTACGATGCGTGCGCCTGCGAAATCTCCGACCGACTCGTTCGCAGGACCCGACCGCTCCGACCGACTCGCACGGGGACGACTCGCACCGCGCAATGGAGACGTTCCCCGGCCGGGTAAGTACGATGCGCACCTCGACCGCACCGACCGACTCGCGCAGTCCGGCTCCAAGGAGCTGTCGGAGCCGTACTTTGGGGGTCCGTGTCGGACCCCCCTGTAAGCGTAGCCGTGTGAGTCGCACACAGGGGGGACCCATGGGTCCCCCCTACACGTGCATGTACGGCACGACCTGCATCGACGCGAACACGCTGTAGGGGGCGCCCTTGTTCGCGTCGTGCCCATTGAGTCAATGGGAGCCCATGTACGCGTCGTACGACTGGCTCCCATTGACTTCAATGGGAGTCCGACCGAATCGAGTCCGATAGCATACGTGCGCATCATACTCGTTCGGTCGGGCTGCTAGGGTCCGATTCGGTCGGAAATCTCTCCGGGTCCGGCTCGGTCGGGGAGATTTCCGGCCTGAATCGGAATCGGCCCCTAAATAGGGATTTAAAGGAAGCTTTAAAAACTATCTCTCGGAATAGGGAAGATATTAGTACCCTGCGGAAATTATATAAGCAAGCGTTAATTCAAAGAAAAACGGAGATTAGAGATACCGCGTGGGATAACTTAATTAAAGCCGCCGAAACCAAAGATTCGATACTTTTTTGAAAACTTTGGATCAGCCACTTTTTAAAGATGTTCAGTCCGTTAAAGTTGATGTAGTAGTGACTCCTGAAGAATGGCTATCCCACTTTGAAGCTATTTTTAATGTGACACGCCAGTTTACTACAATAGTTGAGAATAATAGTATCATCCAATTAAATAATATTAAACCGGAAAGTATAAGTCAAGAGGAGATTAGATCAGCTCTTTTGAATAGTGCTAGTGGGAAAGCGGCAGGCCCGGACGGGGTCCCAATTGATGTTTTTAAATATAATATGGATTTTTGGGTGCCCATCTTACATACATTTTTTAACGCAACAATTAATGGGGTGATACCTGCAACCTGGGCTGAGAGCGTGATAGTTCCTATATTTAAAAGGGCGATAGAAGTAGCGCGAGCTGCTATCGCCCAATATCTCTTCTCGATTCAACATCCAAGGTAATGGGCAGAATAATGCTGGCCAGACTGGAATACTGGGTAAAGGAAAAAAATATATTATCTGTAGTACAGTATGGTTTTAGAAGGGGCATCGGAACGATTGAGCAGTGCCTGAATCTTGAGTTGCTGATAGGAAAATATACCCTTGCAAGGGATGGCTCTCTCCACCTTTGCTTTGTTGATTTGTCAAGCGCCTTTGACTTGGTAAATCATTCAAAGTTATGGCAGACGCTCGAAGGGATGGGCGCCCCACTGGACATAATTAGTTTTTTATCACAAATTTATGTACATTTGTCCTCGAGGATACGCTTCGGGGAAAATGGAGAATGCACTAAGCACTTTAGCATCACACGTGGGATAAGACAGGGTTGTACTCTTGCGCCCCTTTTATTTTCGCTTTACATTAATGGGGTTGACTCGTTATTACAGAAATTGAGTATTGATGCCCCAAAGGTTGGTAAGCGGGTCACCCCATTATTATTGTATGCCGATGATGCTGTCCTAATTTCTAGGACAGCAAACGGCCTACAATTATTGATGGATAATTTTACTAATTTTATGACGGAAAAGCATTTAAAAATCAATTTGAGTAAAACCCTAGTCATGTCATGTGGGAAAAGGAATATTAAGAATAAATCACATTATATTGATGGTATACTGATAGAGAGGACTTTTTCTTTTTCGTATCTGGGGATTCTTTTAATAGCAAGGGTACGTGGAGCGCACACATAAATCTATGTAAACTGAAATTTGTGAAATCGGTTGAGGCCATTTTTAGATTTTCCCAAAAAATAGGTAAAAAACCAGTTCGGGAAATTCTAAAGTTATATGGGGCAAGGTGTATTACTGGGAGCTGTTACGGGGGAGCCCTGTGGGGCTTGGCAGATACTTCCCAGTTACAAATTCTGGAAAATAATTTTTTAAGAAGATTATTAGCCGTACCAGCTTCCACTGCCACTATTATAATACATAGGGAGACTGATACTCCTTACATTCATGATTTGATTAGCATAGCTGCCCTAACTTTGTGGCACCGCATTTGGACTAGGGAAGAGACACATGTTACGAGGGATATCATATTGGATTGTCTGACCCAAGACCATTGCAAGAAAATAACATGGTTAAGCTATATCTGTGGTCTTTTAAATGAATGTAATTTGGCTGTGAATTTGAAAAACCCTGAGGACATACAAAACCTGAGTAAAATGGAATTAAAAATGAGGCTCCTTAATGTTAGGACCTCATTAAGGGATGTTGCCGCGTGTACTAAATCATGTATATCTTTTTATCTTGAAGGGCCAATAGTAACGGGTATTCAGCCATATCTTATTTTTATAACTGATGTACAACATAGATTTTATTTAACTAGATTACGGATGAATACGCTCCACTATCTTTTTGCATTTCCCAAGAGGGCCAAGTGGTGTGTTAATTTACCAAAATGCCCGTGTGATGGAAGGTCTACACAGAGTACCCTCCATTTTTTACTTTTTTGTAATTTTTATAATGATATTAGAAAAGCTTTTTACGACCTATTTTTAAAGCAAATAGTGTGTACTCCTTTAAAGTTGCTTTTAATTATATTAGAAAATTGGAGAATGTATTAATTTGTAATGCGGTAATTTGTTTTATATTATTGGCTATTAAACAAAGGAAGGATCTTGCTTATTTGGAAAAATTGAATTATGAAATAGATTAGATTTTACTTGCTAGTTGATTTGTTGAATTATAAAATGGATTAGATTTTACCTGCTAGTAGATTTGTCCTAAAATTAAAAAAGTAATTTTTTTGAAACTATTGTATATCAATGTATTTTTTTATCTTAAATTGAAATAATTGTACATAAATATACTTTTTTAACTGATACTATAGTATGCTTTTATGGACATTTTGTATGTGCCGAATAAAGCTTGATTTGATTTGATTTGATTTGACTGGACAGTTGTTCTTGTCTATGAGTCAGTACTCCAGCGATGTCAGCCATGGAATGCTGGAGACTGGAATCCAAACAAGGGTTCAAGTATAACACTTAGAATAATGAGAAATACAAAATAACCAACCCAGAAGATATCTAAGTTAAGCAAAAAGGAAAAGAAAGAAAACTAGCATAGTGAATAATGCACAATGAAAGAAGAAAAAGGAAGAAAATGCCCAGATACTATTTGGACACACGATACCCATGTACAAATTATTTCATTTATGTAGAAAATGTATTAACAGAAATAAACAGTCAAAAACAATCATAGGACAATAATGGCGCTCATGGGATTACACACACAATGCTGGAAGTACAAATGATACAATGTGTAATCAAACAAAGTGGCTGAGGGAAAAGTTATACAAAGGCAGGGTTCAGGACAAAACAAAAACAACACACAGCAAAGAATGTGTCCTCTTCAATTAGGGCCACATATAGGCGTGAACGGCGTTTCAACCATAATCGATTTAGAAGGTCATCATCAGGACAGAACAACGAACATTGGAGCGTCCAAGAAAATTCAATAAAACATCTAAAAGGGAATATGTACACGGGGATCAGGGAGATTAAAATGTATAAAGAATCATATCATAGCATAAGATGAGCCAAAAACTTCTTAGATAAGTGAATAGAGTGCGAAAAAAGAAATTGGTTGATGAGCAAAGACCAGAGAGACCAACAGCCAACACGCAAAAATCCAGTGCTAAGGAGAAGTTAGTGTGCCAGTGTCTTAACCACGTGAAAAAGAAAAAGTTGAGTAAAAAAGTGCAATTACTCAAAAGAAGGGAAGAGATTCTCTACAGTAAAAATAAATAATCACCTGTATCAAGAAATGAATCCTCAGTAATATAATGAAATTTTAAGCGCAGGGGGTGCAAAGCTTCACTGCACAATGGAGATGTCGCACTCTTTTAGTGTGCAAGAGGACAAGATTAGTCAACCCTGTCCGACAACCTGCAACCACCAAATAGTCACCTAAAGATTACTTATATCCAACATACTTTGTGACTTATCAGGGAACTTATGTGAATGTATGACAAGCGGAGAGAATCGCAGAGAGTGTCCACCAGACAGCTAAACAATTGAATCAGCGGTTCCTTCGAATTAAACGAATCTGCAAAAAGTAAAGAAAATTGTAAATAAGGAACTGCACCATATGTTAGGCAGTTCTTATTCCGAATACACTAAATGACCAGAAGAGTACTATTTTCAAAAATTAACTAAGGACCACCTAAGATAAATACTTACAGCCCCAATAGTTTGTGACAGTTCAAGGAACTTGTAGATGTGTACCAGTCGAACAGGATCGGAAAAAATTGTTTCCAACGACTGGTCAGAATAAACTGTTTTCCAATGTGGACAAAGCTGCAGAGAAAATCAAAGAAGGAATCATGAAAAAAGGGCTATAGGGTGACTCGTACTTAATACCCCTAAAAGACCAAGCAATTCATACTGTACCTACTCATAAAAAGTCAGGCTGAGTAGTGCAACATGCGGACCATGCTGGTATTCAAGGTCCCAGTCGGTGGGCTCACCTAAACTGAGGGAATACAGAATATGCATGTCAAAAAAGTACACGCGCTTAGAGAAGCGTGCAAAGTGTACAAATAACACACCTTGCCAACAAACTCAATTCTTGTGAAAGCATAAAGAAATACAGTTTCTAGAGGTCGTTAGCACAAAAAGTACACACGCTTAGAGAAGCGTGCAAAGTGTACAAATAACACGCCTTGCCAACAAACTTAATTATGGTGAAAGCATAAAGCAATACAGTTTCTAGAGGTCGTTAGCGCTGAGTTGAAAGCGTGTCAAGAGAATACACGCGCTGAGAGACGCGTGCAAAGTGTACAATTGGCGGAATATCACGCCATGCCGACAAACTGAATTATGGTGAAACTATAAAGGAATTAGGCTCGCGCTAAAATAAGTGCGAGTGTGAGAGGCCATGACCCAGGGGTCGATGCAGGAGGTCGCTAGCGCTAAATTAAAAGCGATTGTGAGAGGGAACAACAAAGAGATAACTACTTACTGCCCCTCTCAAACCACCTGGTCCCACCAGCATGCCGAAGGAAGTAACACCCGGATGCTAAGCCGGAAAGCAGTGTTGCCAGATTTTGAGACCCGTCTGAAGCCCAAAGCTGTCCAAGTATAAGCCCAAATTCAGCCCAACACAGAGCAGAATCAGCCCAAAAACCAGCCCAAAGTTGCAACTCTCAAGTTATGCACAAATAGCGTTCAGAAAACATTTTAAGGATAAGTCTAAAGTATATTCAGTATACATCTAGTTAGAGAAGGTACAATAGACTCCAATGAATGTCTGCAATCATGCACAAAATCTATTAACAACACTAATTTTAAAGACCAATGCACACTGTCATCTTTTAATTGGCACTTCTGCAATCACAAATCCACACTCAACCTGGCATTAATGAATCTACAAGAGCAGATTATAATCAGTCTAAATGAATTCTAAGAACTGGAACATCAAAGCTATTTCAGCAGTGTGGCTCCAAATAAATAACACAGAATGGATCTTGCAGAAGTAACACCACACAATGCATAAATGCCAATAGACATGATTCAGACAGGAGACCCCCAATTTTTTAAGCCAAAATTTGGATTATTTTGGCTGTCTTCCGCCTGAAATTGCCTCCCGATCATTTTTTTTTAATCTTCCACTTTACTCTTCTAAAATGTTGGCATGCATGACAATGATATATGTTTTATGACACAACCGTTGTGTTAAAGTAAATCCTGTAGGATTTGTCTTGCAAGCTTACCATTATATCGATTTACATGAAGATATTTGAAAAAAAAGCTTCTTTTTTGAAGGCATTCATGACAGTATGGGACAACAATAAAAATAAACATTGTGGCAGACTACTAACTATTGTGCTTAAATATGAAGTGGCGGGGTAAAAACTTAAAGACTAGAGGAGAAAAGTCTTGTTTGACAGCTGCGAGGGTCACTACAGTAAGATGACGGGCTCACACCCTTCAGTTAAAATGTCAGGAAGAGGCCAGAAAAGAGACAGTCACTTGCTCTGATCAATTCCCTTCCCTGCTCTCCACTCTAGAGTCCTTCACCATGACCACATAATCAGGCACTGAAAGTGATACAGTACCAGTGTTGTTGGCTTCGTGCTGCAGCAAAAACTAGAGTAAAGCTCCCAGTCTTGGCATGAAACCAATGTGTTTACTTGGGGTCTAAAAGACCCAATTTCCCAGAACTTTCAGCAACATCCTCCCCTCAACATCTGAACACTCTCTCAACTCTGTTGGCACTGTCATCACCCCTCTTGTTCCACCCCAATCGATTCCACTTCATCATTTGGGCTGTCCCGCTGTCATACCACTGCTGACCTGGGCAATCTCATGAGCCTGTGCAGCTGCTTTATACCGATCACCCACAATGGACTTTACATGAGGGGGGCCCTGTAAGAATGCCCAATGTATGTCTGTATGAGTAATTACACCAATGATATAAATACCACTCACTAATTAATTTTTGTATTAAATTCTTTATAGCGCTGTTAATCCTAATGTAGGGTATCAAATTACTTTACTACAGACAAACATATTATACATAGACAATGAATCGTACAAGTGTGAAAAACAATGTACACGAGGTTTCTATATAAAGTAATCAGGTGTAGGAGTCACATATCATCCATACTGTTATGCATTATACGTTAAGAGTACGTGGTCAGGAGAAAAACAAAGTCTGGCTTTAAAACATAATGCAGTGGTTGCATGTGCTTATAAGACTTCATTATTACCCAAATGAACCCTTTTTAGCAACCTTGGAATAATGAAAGCTTGAGGGAAAAAGGACCAAAGCCATGTCTTACAGTTTGCATACAGCTCCTTGATGCCTGTTCATTGCTCACTGTGCTATATTAGAAGGATGTTAACTTATTAACTGCCAGTAACTAAAGGATCTTCTTAACAAATGCAGTAACCCACTGAGTGCTCTAAATACAATACAAATCTGTAATCTGCATGTTGCAAGTAAGGTTGTCGCCTGGTTGAATTTGTACCGGCATGAGCAGTGTTTTAGGGTCCCACAGTACTGCCTGGTGCCACACACAACGGGTTAATATAACTCATTATAGTGTCACCCTGTATTACCACAGGGTCACCAATTTGTCACGTTTATTAATAGATCTGAGATGATAGTGCATTCATTAACAGTCTGCCTTTCCTGCTTCTGGAGCTAAGAGGACTTTGTTCTGTCCTAGAACACAGATTGATTAGTTAAACATGAGTATTAACCACGCAGTTTTGATTCTATCTCTGCAACGAGGACTTGACGTGCCTCATCCATTCGGATGGAACCACACCTTTTGACTAGCACGTGTCATTTGCAGTCCCAACTCCGGTCGGACAGATAATAGTGCACTTTGCAGCTTATTTTACAAGGAAGAGTATAAGCTGCTGCATTACATGTTCAAGTCAGGCCAGGCACAGGTGAACAGACTTTGTCACAGCATGGGGTCTGCCCAGGAGCAAAGCTACGAATGATGCAGTAGGTGCAGGTGGCACCAGGGCTGCGGGGTGCCCACTTCACCCTAATTGTGTAGGGCTGATGCACTGTGTCTTGGGAGTCTGGGCAGACTGCACTGGACCCACAGATTAATCTCTGCCTTCAGCTAGATTAGCTCTCAGAAACGGCACAAGCTAGTGAACCTAGAAGAAGAGAGCCGAAATGGCCATCATAAGTTAGATACAACAACTTACAAATGTGTAATGCTACGAAGTACAGGCCTATGTCTGAGACTACGCAATAGCTTGGTACTAAGTGAAATAGGTGCCACTTAAACTCATCCTGTCATCATGTTCAGCTACAGTGTTGTTTAATTCACGGTGTTACTGAAGCGGCAAGAGCTACAAAGGCAACACACCACATTACAGGGGTGGCAGTGAAGTTCAGCAATAGCCTGGAGGGAAAAAGTGCACTCATTTAGGACACATGAGAGCCAGAAAGATGGGTGTGCTCAAAGAGCTCCCAACACAGCCGTTAGCGGACTAATAAGGGAGACTTTCAGCAAAGACCGTTTTAATTGATAACAGTAAGCATCCTGTGATTTGGAGTTTCACCACATAAGTCACAGTGTTACTGACTAAAACAGCCCTGGGTTAAATTCGCCATTACATTGGGTCGATTGACTGCTATAATGAAGTGAGTAATGCAGACCCAGAGAGGGGGGATTCTGTACCACAACTTGTGGAGGGAATACTAGAGGAAACCATCTGGGTGTGTTGCTGCATCCTGAGAAAAAAAGTGTGGCGTACACTGATAAGAGTGGGGGTACTGCAGAAGCACGGAGGAACATGGGGCAGTGAGTTCAGACTGTAGGATCCTGAAAGGAGGTACTGCTACAAGATCATGGAGGGGGGAGAGAACACTCCTGTAGTGGCACGTTTTGGAGGGAATACCCCTGCAGCGTCCTATTGTCACTAGAGAGAGTCCTTCTGCTGGAGCTGAAAGGGAGGGAGGTCTGCAGTACGACGAGTGAATACTGCATGAACCAGGATTAAAGCAGTCAGCGTTGTAGTCGTCTGGAGGGATAGTGGACATTGGGTGCCTGGGAAGACGGGGTGCTCCGGGGATCTGGAGGATGGGTGAGAGACTACTACACCAGCTGTTCAAAAGCAGTGTTGGCATCAGGTCAGTCATGATGGCACCAAATTTCTGGTGCCGAGACAGACTACATTGTACTCAATTAATGCGGGACAGAGTTCTGAAGTTTTCTGATTTCATGTGAGTACTAAGACCAGTCCAGGCTTTTAATTTTTATTTTGGTGGCAATAGTATTTTTTATTTTATGATGAATGCAAGACTCAAGGTACAAGAGAGCAAATGAAAGTTCTTTCCTGGATGAGGTTTTCACACGTGGAAACAGTAAAGGTCAGCTTTGGAGCAATCTACCATGTCCATGTTATTTACTCATGGGCATGCTGCTGGTACTGCATAGAGTAATTAAATGTGGAGGGCACTATGTTGCACTGCTTTGGCAGTTTACATGGTTCGAGTTCATAATTAAACTTTCAGTGAAGTGTCACTCCAGGTGTCACAGAGAAGACATACAAAAGTCACACATAGGCATTCTGCAAACATGTAAATTTCACACATAAGCAGGATGAAATCTAGGCAGCCCTGGTCCCAGTTGGTAGAGAAAAGTAGCAAAATCGCCAAACGGCAGTAATTTTCCCCATGCCAAAAATGAATGCATTGGATTTTATGCAGGGCTTGAAGTGGGATGAAAAAACAGGGGGGTCTCTCAAAATGGCGTGGCTGATGCAATTGGGGGCATGGCTTAAAACACGCAAGCTAAAAATCTGTGCTTAGCGTAGTGTGCTGCCTGACTGGTAATTTGCTGTTTCTATCATTGCCTCCAGATACATAATACAAGAAGTAACATTACACCTACAACAAGCCAGGACTATTGGCTTTGCCAATGGGTGTTATTTCCTTAAACTAAATAAAGAACAACTATGGCTTCATTGTTTATAATATTGAAAATGTTTCAGTTCTGAAATGGTGAGTGTTTAAGAACTATAATGAGTCTCTATAAGGTTACATCAAAGGCAGTGAAGGGTGGCACTGCAGCAGAGTTATGATTTTTTTTTCTAATCTTGTGAGGGTAAAAACAGAGAGCCCGATAGCGACCTGTCTCAGCTCCTGCTTTTAAAACTGCTGGACCACTTAAAGCCCTGATTTTATGTAATCACAAATTTTCTTACCTGGTTTTAATCCTGGCCTCCTTGCCTCAACACCACACACATACAAATTGGCTACACAGTGCTGCATCTCATTGACAACAATATGATAATGCCCCGTGAACGAGACTGATCTTGGGCAACAGTGAGCAGGCCACCACCGATGGCAGCACACATGCACCATTGTGCAGGGGTGTCTGAGTTGTGTGCAAGAATGGGTATGTGCAGTAAGCTCCCCCTTCATGCACATGTACAATCTTCAACTCAACTCAGACACCCCTGCAAAATGGTGCATGTGTGCTGCCTTCGGTGGTGGCCTGCTCACTTTTGCCCCAGATCAGTCTCGTTCACGGGGCATCATCATATTGTTGTCAATGAGATGCAGCCCTGTATAGCCAATTTGTATGTGCGTGGTGTTGAGGCAAGGAGGCCTATGTGACACTCTGCCGCCTCTCCAGTCAATATGCCCCTTTGCTTGTTCATGTTGCCCTTATTTTGTAGTCTGATGTATATGTTTTTTTGCTATATTTTGGATTAATTTTCTGTGCAGATTTCCAAGTCTGTGACACCACAAATATGTGTCTTTCAATATATTCAATGACTAAGGTGATATGTGGCTATACCACCAGGGACCATAGTATCTGGGACAAGATCTGCAGTCAGTTTGGGTGTGCAAAGAGGGATATTTATTGGGCATGAGTAACATTGGTCCCATCCACCCCTGTCCCCCCAGTCCCTGGTTGTTACTTACCCTGTTGCTGATGTAGCTGGTCATGTTCAGCACTATCCTGTCCCTGGACCCCAACCACCGACTCCTCGTAGATGACCGTGGACACCTGTTCCTCCAAGGCATCCAGCTCCTCCTATGGTGCTGGACTCACACCTCCGGTCTGCAGTGCTGCCTGGCGATTGTTGTACAGTTTCTGCTTGGTCTTGCGCTTAGCATCATGCCAGTGCTTCTTGCAGTCGGTCACTGTCCTCTTGACCTCTGCAACAGCATTCACCTTGGTTATGATGGACTGCCATATTGCATTTTTGGTCCCCAATGACACAGTGGAGCTGACAAACAGCTGGTGTTGTTTGTCTGTCACCTCCGCAATCAGGATCTCATTTTCCTGCTGGCTGAACCTGGTTTTCCTCTTTCTCTTCCCCTGGGTCTCTGGCTGGCCCTTCTGGCTGTTTGAGGTGTTAGGGGGGTTGTTCTCTTCTGCATTGCTGCGTCCAGCTTCCTCCATGATTCTTCTGCAATTTTTTTTTTGTGGTGTTTTGGGTACTTTACGGGCGTTTTGTAGTTGATTTTCCCGCGAAACGTGAAAAAAGTGGCGTCACGCTGATTAGCGTGCAGTTTCTGGCCGCTGACTGGCCGGCCGCCACTTTTTTCACATTTGCGGCAAGATTTTTATCGCCTTAACGCAGAGGTTAACGTCCACAAATACCACTGCAATGAGAAACTATCGCATGTAGCGACGTATTGTAAATACGTCGGTACCATGGCTATAGTTTTCAGCGGTACAAGGCGGTAGGAAAATTGCTGCTAACTAACGCTAACGTTAGTTAGCGGCAATTCTTGTACATATACCCCTGAGAGTAATCAGCCTACTCTCTGTAGGTAAATCCTCGCTACTGTGGTTTCCCCATTAATAGAGCCACAATATTCAGGCGTAGCCATAGTCTCAACAAAACTACCAACTGCTAAGTGATGACTAGATAGGAATCCACCGACAGCCGGGGAGTGGTTGTACGAATTTATAGACATTTTTGGAATGGAGATGGCCATTAGTGAAAAATTATAGGGAGCACAAAAATTTAAAATAAATTTGGAACCCTGTGAGTACATATGTGAGCACGTTTCTAACCAGCGACTGTAACACCGCTAATGAAGACCAATGAAAGGGGTGTAGGATGTTGAAAGACTGGAGGGAGGCTTTGAATAATCGCATGACTCAAAATGTCATTTGGTATATTGATGCATATATATAATTTTGGTGAACCTCTATTTTATTTTCTCTTTTTCCTTACGATTGTTTATTTTGTAGAATGCATCTGGGAGAAAAAGAAAAAAAAACACCGTGGGTGGGGGATAAGGTAGTAACAAGGAGCGCTAAGAAGAAAGCAAGTGGGGGGAGGAGGCAGCTGATATTACGGGGAAGGCAGTATATACTGGAGAGCAAGTGGAGGAGAGAGAGAGCAACACAGGGCACACAGGGTGGGCAATTGGAGGGGAGAGGCACGCAAGCGAGAGAGCTGAAAACACGCTCTAAAGGTGAGCAGGGGAAAGATGCAAGACAGCCTGTCAAAAGGATGGCAAAGAGGACATGCTACAGGGGAGGGACAAACATAAGAGGAAGGCAAGCGATTGAATAAGAAGCAAGCAAATAAGAGTGACATTAAAGTCAACCAATTGTAAGCAATGGAAACAGCTAAAAGCTGCTTGTTAGGTGAGATCTAAAAACTGTCACAATCGAATTGAGAATTTCGGAGGTTACTTTTCCCTTTCAGGAATTTGGTTGCAAAACATTAATACATACCACTGCAATTCAGTGTTTGGAAGGGACGCCCTAAACACTTCCATTCCAAATACCGAATCGCAAACTCAAAATGCGATTCGGTAACAACTTACGAAATCGTAATTTACCTTTTGTACATTTCAAAAAGCATTTTTTTGCGGTCCCAAATAGCTTTTGCGACCTCAAAAATGCATTTTACATCTGGCCCCAACTATTTTAGCCTAAAAACTCCACTGGACATGTCATTTCTTGTGCTCACATACATGTCTTCCGTGTGACTCAGAGTTATACATCTGCTGATGTAAATCTGCCTCTGAAACTAAAGTCTAGTGCTGTGTTAGGGAAAAAACAGCAGTAACAATCCAGATTTCATCAGAGCAGTCACAATTTAGCTCCATCAATGCATTAATCGACTGGTGTAAAAACAACATTTTGCACTTCTTTGTGAGTGCACACGTTTGTGTAAAAGTAAACAGAAACAGTGCAATGTATAATCTGTCCCTAATTCTCGCATTAGACAGTGTGTGATTCTGGGAAAAGGGACATGACCAGTTAGTGTGGTCTCAGGAATTTTATGAGCCATAGGGCCCGATTTAAATCTTGGTGGTAAGGATACTCTGTTGCGACAAAGTATCCTCACCGCCAAAAGTCAGGCCACCTGCTGAATTTTGATGCAGGTGGTCCTTTCGGGTTAATCACAGCGGAGACTACTCTGTCTTCGCCATGATTAACTGACTCTGACGGCCATGGGGAGCTAGGTCGGTCTGAGAAATGACTACATGTCCGCCCACCCAATTTCGATGGGCGAACATGTAGGGGCAGATTTACAAGCCCCTTGCGCCACTTTTGCATCAC
Source organism: Calotriton arnoldi (assembly GCA_963921515.1). Lineage (NCBI taxonomy): Eukaryota > Metazoa > Chordata > Amphibia > Caudata > Salamandridae > Calotriton > Calotriton arnoldi. Next base: position 248,485 of record CAWUFW010006086.1, on the reverse strand, counting down.
TTTTCCCATGTTAAAAGTTACGCAAAAGTGGCGCAAGGGGCTTGTAAATCTGCCCCGTAGTCTTTTTTTACTGTTTCTTACTGCCAGGAAAAACCTGGTGGTAAGGAACAGTATAAACATTTTAATGCGCCCCTGCCATGGAAGAAGCCTCTCATGGCGAGGGGAGCGTTACTTTTTTTGTTTACAAAAAAGAAATCCTGTTTAAAAAAAAAAAAAAAAGACTACTGTTTGTTACAGGGCTGCAGCTTTCTGACGCAGCCCTGTAACAGTAAAAGGCATTGACAGGAACCACAGCGCCGGAGATTCCTGCCAAGGCCTTTACAAATTGACTGTCTGCTAGGCAGTCAGTTATAAATTTGGCGGGTGGAGTAGTCTCGGCCTGGTGGACGTAAAGTCCTCAATGGTGACTACTCCGTCCGCCAATAATTCAATCGGGCCCGTAATACTTCTTTGGGTTGTTCAGCTCCAGCGGTTCTCTTTCTTCTTTAATGTTGACATGCTGTGGATTCTGTTTCTGCTGATGTAGGCCTGAACCCTTCAAAAGGAAAAAATAATGTGCTTATCAGCCAGCGGCGTAGCAAGGATGCCATGGACCCAGGCGCAAGCAAGGAAAAGGCTATTAGACAGCTATTGGGGTAAGTGAGTGAGTGAATGAATAATACGTTTATTATTTGTTTCTTTAAAACTGTATACAATTATAAATTCCACAGATAAAATCAGCACATAATACTTCATAAATATTACTATAAGAAGAAAAACAGACAATATATGTATAAAATTAATGACCTCAGTCCTCCAGATCCATACGAACAGTCTGTGACCTTTTCTTTCAAAGTCTGAGGGCCAAAATTAGAAATTTTACAGTATTGCCCACAGATTTTGGTGTAGTGCCTTTAAAACAAAATATAAGCCTCAGAGACTGTTCTAATCCCTTCAGCCTTAAAAATAGCTTTTAGGATTTTTTTTCAGTTCCTCAAGCAGGGGCGGACATAAGCATACGATATGTTCAATAGACTCATTAGCTGTTTTACACATCCTGCACAAACATTAAGCTTGTGCTTTTGATTTCCAATATCCATCTAAGTACTTAAAGGGGAGATACATAAACCTAACATGCAAGAAAACAGTCTTCTCCCAGGGCCGCATGTTGTAATCAACATATGATTCTTAGTGAAGGCAGGTTTCAATGGTGGACTGATGCTTGTACCTTTGCTGCAGCACCAGTATCCCTAATCCAACATGCTGCTTCAATTCCTTTTTCACCAGTAATTGTAAATTACAATTAAATTTACAATTTAATTGTAATTGTAAATGGTAATTATGTGGTGCTTACTCCCCCTGGTGAAGTGTTGAAATTCTATGCGGCGAGTAGCACGCTACTCCAGAGCCCAAGATAGAGGTTAATAGTAAATTAGCAACCATTTTTTTTTTTGCACTAGTTGTTTTAAGTTTGCACTCTTGCTTTCTTTGTTCGTTTAGTAGAGTTTAGAGTAGGGATAGGATGATGGTAATGGATTTGAAAGGGGAAGTAGTAAGTTCTTTTTGTAAGTAGTGGTTGTGGCTGCCTCCTAGTTGGGTGACATGGCAAAAACAGGAAGGGAAAGTTTAAGAATGAAGTTTGGGGGTTCATAGCAGTCAGAAAGATATGGGATGAGTCAGAGGGAGGAGGGATGGGACACAGGTTGGAAGGAGAATTTTTTTAATAGCAAAAAAACTGAAATGATCTTATACTTACATATCTGCACATGACACATGGTAGGGTTTACTGGCTATCCAAACAGCCATATGTGCATAGAAGCAGCAATATTTACATGACCTGATGTGCACATTTATCTTGTGGTCAAGTCAGTGCTTATTTTGAGCCAGTGGTTGCGGTTAAGGGCCACCTGCACTTATTTTTGGGACCCGGCACTTATAGTCCCCCATATTTATCAAAGAAAAAAAAGGGGGGGGACTGGGAGCTGATAAAGGTCCAGTACCCGTGCTCTGAAGCTTTAATCAAATCAAAAAAGGGGGTCACTGTTCCTGAGTCATAGAGATGCGAGAAATATATCTAGATTCTTTTTTTTGGGAACATATTTTATTGATTTTATGAAGATCAATACAAGATTAGTGTACAATAAAGGACATTTGAATAACGACATTTGTGAAAGGAGAGAAGTGACATTCCACAGCATATCCAATATCGAAGGATAACATACATTGAACAAAAACAACATCAACAACCGCATCATACCTGGCTGGGATCTGCGTATATCTAGATTCTTGACAGAGCATTAGGGACTGTCAACAAGACTGTTTCTTGTTGCCCTCACTCATTCCTAGGGATGTCATGCTTCATCATCGGGCGGGTGCTCCTCGTCGGGCCGGCACTTCAATGCCCTACGGGTACCCCGAAGGGTCACTTTAGTGGAGATCTTTTGGTTTCATTGCTGTTTGATGAGTGCGAGGGTGTCCAAGTGGGGTGGTTTGTAATGTGTGCAATGAAGTAAGTTAAAACTGACTAGGGGATGTCAGATTAACCTTTAATATATAGACTCCCCTGCCAAGTTAAAAAAACAAGGACGTTTGGTGTTACTTTTAGGGGTTATAATGTGCCCAAGTAGCTCTGTAACTTTTGTGAGATAAAATATGGGTCGAAAACAAAAGAGAGAGCAAGGACCAGATACTGGGAACGTCCTTATCCCCGAGTGCTTATCTTATGAACAACGTGGACGAACCCACTACAGACAACTCTGTAACCTATAGAGCCGTGCACAACTTAGGTTTGTAAGAAGAACCCTGACCCACCAACCTAGTTGGTGGCATGCTTCATCATCGGGTTCCCAACTGGGTAGCCGAATGTTACCCAGCTGTGCTACAACGCCTGATTACAGCGGAGCTGGATTTTTTTGGTGGTGTTTTGTGAAGTGGTGAGATTAAAAATATCTCTGAATTCCTAACTGACCAATTTTTTATTCCCAGCGGCCCTGGATATATTAAAAAAGACATGGATAAAAAAGAAGATTAATAATTGGTCTTCATTATCCTACTGGTCGACATGTTTCAGCCTCTGTAAAAATTGTGGAGGCTTTCTTCAGGACCAAAATAATGTGAAGTAGTGTTAAATAGTGAAAAAATAGTGAAAGTGGCAAAAATAAGCCACGTGTATCTTTTTGCAGCACACACGCTAAGGTGTGCTGTGCATGCAGTGGTTAGACCGTACTCACGGGCCCACTGCTAAGATAAAACCTGTAAGACAAAAGTAAAAGTAAAAAGGACAAACAACAAACAGTTAAAAACATGGATGGTGTCATTTGCTCTTATATCCACTAGTCCAGCTTTTGCCCAGAAGTGCGGTGGCCAAGGGCACTTATTGAGTCGATCAATCACGTGTGCCAACACTCATACAGCAGACATGCAACACACATCCGGTATGTACTAGATCATGCATTATGTTTTATATTGTGGGCATGCATGTCTATATTTGTTGGCAGATTGGTGACATGTTATTGCACATGTTACTCGTTGTATTTTTAAATTTACAAGTGGCTAGGCCATTGTGCATCATGCAACATGGCTTCTAGCGTGAACTATCTACCGTTTCAGCGATAGTTACAATATGTGCACATGTGTTGTTTTTGCGTGCATATATAATGCTGTTATGCTGTCATATAATTATAATTACACTTGCTACGTGATTCTCGTAGCTATTCAGATCCCGGGAGGAGCGTACACCTTTAGTCACACACTGTTAAGGAAGCAATTGAAACCGAAAAAAACATTTAGTATCTGCAGGTAGAATTTGGCATGTGAATGAGGCTCACAGCACCGATATCGTAGCTCGTTTTAAGTCTGGTAATTGCAGAGCTCTGTAATTGGAAAGAAAACCTTACTTCGTCAAGGTAGAGCGCCCGCTGCCACACCTACTCCGGTCTCCTCGGGATCGCGATGATACCCGTGTGGGAAAACCGGCGTTGTTTTGAAGGTGAGTCCCGCGGGAAACTTTAGGGGCAGGGATCACGTCCACACGTCAGTGCGTGTGCACGTGACGCGACACGTTGGTGTGCGCGTGACGTCGTACGTTGATTACCCGTATGAAAAAGGCTAGCATGTGTCCCCAATACGACGGGGGTTGCATCTACATAGGAACGAGTTTGAGTTTGACGTAACTCGGTAAATATTCAGTCATCAGTGAGGATAAACTGAACGTCTGTGTAAACGGCTTTTATATTAAATAAATATAGTTGTGATTAACATAGAATACCAGCGACTTGCAATAGGTTGTTATTATGAAATCGATTGTCCGTGAAAATAGTGTATAAATACGGCCTTGAGTAGTATACAGAAGTGCAGTGGTCTGACCATTGGAAAAGAAAAAAAGGGGGAACCAGGAGTTACTGGGTTTAAACGGGTCTGAGCCCACTGAAACTAGGTATAGAAGTCTTACATAGCCTAGTATAGTGGAAAGATGTTGACAGTCTCATTTCTATGATGAGTATTTATTAAGGCAATTCCATGGAATATTACCGTTGAGCCCATGTGTATGGGTGGATAAACGATAAATCCATCGCTGTTCTTTCTCGAGAAGACGGTTTTGGATGTTGGTGGTGTTTGGCTCAAGTTGTTCTATTACCAGCCAGTCCATGTCATTGGTGGTGTGTCCAACTTCGAGAAAGTGGTTGGTCATCTGCGTAGTATTGCGTTTGCATCGGACGTTACTCCGATGTTCGCAAATCCGTGTCTTTATTTTGCGGCTTGTCATGCCTATATACCTCAGCCCACACAGGCATGTGATCAGGAAATGGCGTTTATTGAGTTACAATTTGTATGTTTTCGTATGTGCCAGGTTTTGCCTGGTTCCAAATTCAAGCTCTTGATGGGTTTGGTCAGATGGCATACACTGCAATTTCCACACGGGAAATGACTTGTCACATTAGGAAGCCCCCACGCATTTAATACAGTTTTGGGTTGCCTGATATGTTGCTGTGGGTGTGTTTATACCAGGCTGTCTTTTAGACTTTTGCCTCTTTTGTAAGAAAAAAGAGGCTTGTCCCAATTCAATTTCCAAGTGTTCAATATCTTCCAATGTTTTTGTATAATCCGGGAGATTTGATTGGACACCGGATTATAGGTGGTGACACATGTCAGGGGGGTTGTGGATGATGTCCCCTGTTTCTGTTCCAGCAGGCCGTCTCTATTTTGGTTGCGTGCCCTTTTCTTTGCCGTGTTGATAATCTTATCAGGGTATCCACATTCCTTTAGTTTCGTGGTCAAGGACTGTGCTTGGTCTTTGAAATCTTGCAGATCACTGCAATTTCTACGTAATCGCAGATATTGACCATATGGCAGATTCTCTCTTAACGTTCTGGGGTGGAAACTTGTGTAATGAAGGAGAGAATTTTTTGCCATTGCCTTGAAATGGGTTTTTGTCTTGAGCTTCCCACTTGCAGTCATTATGTCCAGGTCAAGGAAAGTGATGCTTTTTCTGCTCACACTGTAAGTGAACTTAAGGTTGGGGTCACAACCATTGAGCCATGTAAGAAAAGTCTGTAGCAAGTCTTCTGGGCCTTCCCAAATAAGGAAAATGTCATCAATGTACCTTTTATAAAATCTCATATTTGAAGAGAATGGTGTGTTAGGGTTAAAAAGGTATGTTTTTTCAAAATTGAAGACATACAGCCTGGCTACACTGGGGGCAAAAGTGCTGCCCATAGACGTACCGTTCGTCTGTAAAAATAAGTCTCCTTCAAATTCAAAGAAGTTGTGTTTTAGCGCAAGTTCTGCGCATTTGAGGACAAAAGATTTCGGGGTCTTGTAGTCCCAATTTGAGGAGTTCAGTGATACTTCCAACACTTTCAGAGTCTCATCTTGAGGTAAACTGGTGTATAAACTCTCTATGTCCAAACTGACCAGGAAAGATGTTGCAGGGTTGAAGGAGAGAGTTTTGATTTGGCCCAGTAGGTCCTTAGTGTCCTTCAGATAGGTAGCTGTGGTCTGCACGATTGGTTGAAGGAAGAAATCACAAAACCGTGAGAGGGGTTCTAACAATGAACCGATGCCCAACACGATCGGGCGGCCAGGTGGTGGAATTTTGTTTTTATGAATCTTTGGAATTGTGTAGAAGTATGGGATCTTGCCTGTGGTAGTGGTTAGAAATTGGGCTGCCTGTTTGCTAATGTGGCCCAAGCTTTCTGCATCTTCCACCATGTTCAGGATTCTGGTTTGCAAACTGGCACTTGGATCTTGTTTCAACGGTTTGTAGTTTTTGGTATCGCTCAGTAGGCGTCGGCACTCTTCTTGGTAGGCATCCTTATCTTGTAGTACTAAGCCACCGCCTTTATTGGCTGGTTTTATAATGATATTTACATTAGCCTTCAGGGCCTGTAGGGCATCAAATTCTTTTCCACTGGTGTTCTTAAATCTTGGTTCCTCATGGGTGGCTTCTATGTCGTTGAACACCGCTTGCTCAAAAGCGGTGATTTCCACTGGTATGGTACTCGGGGGCAGGATAAATGTAGATTTGAGCTTAAATTTGGTGTCGCCGTGCTCATCATTACCAGATTCCATTGGTTGGTTTTGAAAAAACGCCTTGAGCTTTAATTTGCGAAAAAACTTTGCCATTTCGCAGTGTAATCGAAACTTGTCAAGGTGCGCTGTAGGGACAAAGCCTAAGCCTTTGTTAAGAAGATCTTCCTCTGTCTGTGTGAGGACATGGGAGGAGAAATTGGTCACTAGGTTCGGCTGGAGCTGGGTCCTGCTTGTTGCTCCTTGGTCTTGCTTCGTGTGTGTGCTCCTGGGTTCTGATCTTCTTCCCAGTTGACCTGGGACTGTCTTCTTCGTCTGCCTTGGCCCCGTCGGCCACCCCCTAAAAAAGGGAACCTTTGATTTGGATTCATGAATGGCGCCTGAGGTTGAACAAACGGTGGATTCCATCCATACATCATATGGGGGTTCATCTGTGGGTAAGGATTCGGGTAATGCAACTGGCCTCCGGGTGGTGCTTGTTGCCAGGGTTGTTGCCAGTTGTTGTTTCTTCCTCTCCCTCTTTGTCTGTTGCGGTAACTTCCTGTACTCGAACCGCTGCTACCGGACGAGTCTTCGTCGGAGAAGCCACCGGAGAAATCATTGCGTTTAGTGGGTTTATAGTCCGCATCAGCATATGGGTAGGTCTTCACATATGAGAATTTTTTCAGGTCTTTTTGGAATTTGTGGATCTTTGATTGTGTAAGATCTTCTTTATATTCATTCATTTCCTTATTGACTTCGTCCAGCTTCTTCTTAAAGGACGTCAGTGTGGTTTTCTGTTGCCTGTATTTCAATCAGAGTGGCATCAGACAACCTTTTGGCTGTCTGTATGATTAGGATGATCCAATCTCTTGTACAATGCCATGCAATTTTGGCCCAGTCTTTTCTGAAGGCGGCATCATCAAGAAAAATGCGGGGGGCATTCGTTACTATCAGGCCCTTTGGAGCAGTGTTGCTCCTTAAGTATTCTGTAAGGATGACGCCGTGTAAAATGGTTCTGATGAGATTTCTTTTTTTCTCGGTCAGGTTTTCCCAGTCTGCACTCTGGGCTATGGTTTTTGCAACGTTAAGATCTGCCATTAATGGGGGTGCTGAGAGGATTGTATTCACATCTTCCTCTGTAAAGGTGAGTCCAGATTTCTCTGCCACGTAGCAAGTGTAATTATAATTATATGACAGCATAACAGCATTATATATGCACGCAAAAACAACACATGTGCACATATTGTAACTATCGCTGAAATGGTAGATAGTTCACGCTAGAAGCCATGTTGCATGATGCACAATGGCCTAGCCACTTGTAAATTTAAAAATACAACGAGTAACATGTGCAATAACATGTCACCAATCTGCCAACAAATATAGACATGCATGCCCACAATATAAAACATAATGCATGATATAGTACATACCGGATGTGTGTTGCATGTCTGCTGTATGAGTGTTGGCACACGTGATTGATCGACTCAATAAGTGCCCTTGGCCACCGCACTTCTGGGCAAAAGCTGGACTAGTGGATTTAAGAGCAAATGACACCAACCATGTTTTTAACTGTTTGTTGTTTGTCCTTTTTACTTTTCCTTTTGTCTTACAGGTTTTATCTTAGCAGTGGGCCCTTAAGTACGGTCTAACCACTGCATGCACAGCACACCTTAGCGTGTGTGCTGCAAAAAGATACACGTGGCTTATTTTTGCCACTTTCAGTATTTTCTCACTATTTAACACTACTTCACATTATTTTGGTCCTGAAGAAAGCCTCTACAATTTTTACAGAGGCTGAAACATGTCGACCAGTAGGATAATGAAGACCAATTATTAATCTTCTTTTTTATCCCTGTCTTTTTTAATATATCCTGGGCCGCTGGGAATAAAAAATTGGTCAGTAAGGAATCCCAGAGATATTTTTAATCTCACCACTTCACAACACACCACCAAAAAATCCCGCTCCGCTGTAATCAGGCGTTGTAGCACAGCTGGGTAGCATTCGGCTACCCAGTTGGGAACCCGATGATGAAGCATGCCACCAACTAGGTTGGTGGGTGAGGGTTCTTTTTTCAAACCTAAGTGGTGCCTGGCACTATAGGTGTTACAGAGTTGTCTGTAGTGGGTTCGTCCACGTTGTTCATAAGATAAGCACTCAGGGATAAGGACGTTCCCAGTATCTGGTCCTTGCTCTCTCTTTTGTTTTCTACATATTAGGCAGCGTGCAGCTGCGAGAGCCACAATTTTAAAGAATAATTGTCATATACCAGTAGCTAACCATGGCAGAGAACCCTGGACTCACCTTTACAGAGGAAGATATGAATACAATCCTCTCAGCACCCCCATTAATGGCAGATCTTAACGTTGCAAAAACCATAGCCCAGACTCCAGACTGGGAAAACCTGACCGAGAAAAAAAGAAATCACATCAGAACCATTTTACACGGCATCATCCTTACAGAAAACTTAAGGAGCAACACTGCTCCAAAGGGCCTGATAGTAACGAATGCCCCCCGCATTTTTCTTGATGATGCCGCCTTCAGAAAGACTGGGCCCAAATTGCATGGCATTGTACCAGAGATTGGATTATCTTAATCATACAGACAGCCAAAAGGTTGTCTGATGCCATTCTGATTGAAATACAGGCAACAGAAAACCAGTTTAAAACTACACTGACATCCTTTAAGAAGAAGCTGGACGAAGTCAATAAGGAAATGAATGAATATAAAGAAGATCTTACACAATCAAAGATCCACAAATTCCAAAAAGACCTGAAAAAATTCTCATGTGTGAAGACCTACCCATATGCTGATGCGGACTATAAACCCACTAAATGCAATGATTTCTCAGGAGGATCCTCCGACGAAGACTCGTCCGTGAGCAGTGGTTTGAGTACAGGAAGTTATCGCAACAGACAAAGAGGGAGAGGAAGAACAACAACTAGCAACAACCCTGGCAACAAGCACCACCCGGAGGCCAGTTACATTACCCGAATCCTTACCCACAGATGAACCCCCATATGATGTATGGATGGAATCCACCGTTTGTTCAACCTCAGGCGCCATTCATGAATCCAAATCAAAGGTTCCCTTTTTTAGGGGTGTCCGACGGGGCCGAGGCAGACGAAGAAGACAGTCCCAGGTCAACTGGGAAGAAGATCAGAACCCAGGAGCACACACACGAAGCAAGACCAAGGAGCAACAAGCAGGACCCAGCTCCAGCCGAACCTAGTGACCAATTTCTCCTCCCAAGTCCTCACACAGACAGAGGAAGATCTTCTCAACAAAGGCTTAGGCTTTGTCCCTACAGCGCGCCTTGACAAGTTTGGATTACACTGCGAAATGGCAGAGTTTTTTCTCAAATTAAAGCTCAAGGCGTTTTTTCAAAACCAACCAATGGAATCTGGTAATGATGAGCACGGCGACACCAAATTTGAGCTCAAATCTACATTTATTCCACCCCCGAGTACCATACCAGTGGACATCACCGATTTTGAGCAAGCGGTGTTCAACGACATAGAAGCCACCCATGAGGAACCAAAATTTAAGAACACCAGTGGAAAAGAATTCGATGCCCTACAGGCCCTGAAGGCTAATGTAAATATCATTATAAAACCAGCCGATAAAGGCGGTGGCTTAGTACTACAAGATAAGGATGCCTACCAAGAAGAGTGCCGACGCCTACTGAGCGATACCAAAAACTACAAACCGTTGGAACAAGATCCAAGTGCCAGTTTGAAAACCAGAATCCTGAACATGGTGGAAGATGCGGAAAGCTTGGGCCACATTAGCAAACAGGAAGCCCAATTTCTAACCACTACCACAGGCAAGATCCCATACTTCTACACAATTCCAAAGATTCATAAAAACAAAATTCCACCACCTGGCCGCCCGATCGTGTCGGGCATCGGTTCATTGTTAGAACCCCTCTCGCGGTTTTGTGATTTCTTCCTTCAACCAATCGTGCAGACCACAGCTACCTATCTGAAGGACACTAAGGACCTACTGGGACAAATCAAAACTCTCTCCTTCAACCCTGCAACATCTTTCCTGGTCAGTTTGGACATAGAGAGTTTATACACCAGTTTACCTCAAGATGAGACTCTGAAAGTGTTGGAAGTATTACTGAACTCCTCAAATTGGGACTACAAGACCCCGAAATCTTTTGTCCTCAAATGCGCAGAACTTGCGCTAAAACACAACTTCTTTGAATTTGAAGGAGACTTATTTTTACAGACGTACGGAACGTCTATGGGCAGCACTTTTGCCCCCAGTGTAGCCGGGCTGTATGTCTTCAATTTTGAAAAAACATACCTTTTTAACCCTAACACACCATTCTCTTCAAATATGAGATTTTATAAAAGGTACATTGATGACATTTTCCTCATTTGGGAAGGCCCAGAAGACTTGCTACAGACTTTTCTTACATGGCTCAATGGTTGTGAACCCAACCTTAAGTTCACTTACAGTGTGAGCAGAAAAAGCATCACTTTCCTTGACCTGGACATAATGACTGCAAGTGGGAAGCTCTGAGATAAAAACCCATTTCAAGGCAACGGCAAAAATTCTCTCCTTCATTACACAAGTTTCCACCCCAGAACGTTAAGAGAGAATCTGCCATATGGTCAATATCTACGATTACGTAGAAATTGCAGTGATCTGCAAGATTTCAAAGACCAAGCACAGTCCTTGACCACGAAACTAAAGGAACGTGGATACCCTGATAAGATTATCAACACGGCAAACAAAAGGGCACGCAACCAAAATAGAGACGGCCTGCTGGAACAGAAACAGGGGACATCATCCACAACCCCCTGACATGTGTCACCACCTATAATCCGGTGTCCAATCAAATCTCCCGGATTATACAAAAACATTGGAAGATATTGAACACCGGGAAATTGAATTGGGACAAGCCTCTTTTTTCTTACAAAAAGGCAAAAGTCTAAAAGACAGCCTGGTATCAACACGCCCACAGCAACATATCAGGCAACCCAAAACTGTATTAAATGCGTGGGGGCTTCCTAATGTGACAGGTAATTTCCCGTATGGAAATTGCAGTGTATGCCATCTGACCAAACCCACCAAGAGCTTGAATTTGGAACCAGGCAAAACCTGGCACATACGAAAACATACAAATTGTAACTCAATAAACGCCATTTACCTGATCACATGGCCGTGTGGGCTGAGGTATATAGGCATGACAAGCCGCAAAATAAAGACACGGATTTGCGAACACCGGAGTAATGTCCGATGCAATCGCAATACTACGCAGATGACCAACCACTCTCTCGAAGTTGGACACACCACCAATGACATGGACTGGGTGGTAATAGAACAACTTGAGCCAAACACCACCAACATCCAAAACCGTCTTCTCGAGAAAGAACAGCGATGGATTTATCGTTTATCCACCCATACACATGGGCTCAATGATAATATTCCATGGAATTGCCTTAATAAATACTCATCATAGAAATGAGACTGTCAACATCTTTCCACTATACTAGGCTATGTAAGACATCTATACCTAGTTTCAGTGGGCTCAGACCCGTTTAAACCCAGTAACTCCTGGTTCCCCCTTTTTCTTTTCCAATGGTCAGACCACTGCACTTCTGTATACTACTCAAGGCCGTATTTATACACTATTTTCACGGACAATCGATTTCATAATAACAACCTATTGCAAGTCGCTGTTATTCCGTGTTAATCACACCTGTATTTATTTAATATAAAAGCCGTTTACACAGACGTTCAGTTTATCCTCACTGATGACTGAATATTTACCGATTTACGTCATACGCAAACTCATTCCTATGTAGATGCGACCCCCGCCGTATTGGGGTCACATGCTAGCCTTTTTCATACGGGTAATCAACGTACAACTTCACGCACACACCAACGTGTCGCGTCACGTGCACCCGCGCTGAAGTGTGGACGTGATCCCCGCCCCTAAAGTTTCCCGCGGGACTCACCTTCAAAATAACGCCGGTTTTCACACACGGGTATCATCGCGATCCCGAGGAGACCGGAGTAGGTGTGGCAGCGGGCGCTCTACCTTGACGAAGTAAGGTTTTCTTTCCAATTACAGAGCTCTGCAATTACCAGACTAAAAACGAGCTACGATATCGGTGCTGTGAGCCTCATTCACATGCCGAATTCTACCTGCAGATACTAAATGTTTTTTTCGGTTTCAATTGCTTCCTTAACAGTGTGTGACTAAAGGTGTACGCTCCTCCCGGGATCTGAATAGCTACGAGAATCACGTAGCAAGTGTAATTATAATTATATGACAGCATAACAGCATTATATATGCACGCAAAAACAACACATGTGCACATATTGTAACTATCGCTGAAATGGTAGATAGTTCATGCTAGAAGCCATGTTGCATGATGCACACTGCCCTAGCCACTTGTAAATTTAAAAATACGAGTAACATGTGCAATAACATGTCACCAATCTGCCAACAAATATAGACATGCATGCCCACAATATAAAACATAATGCATGATCTAGTACATACCGGATGTGTGTGTTGCATGTCTGCTGTATGAGTGTTGGCACACGTGATTGATCGACTCAATAAGTGCCCTTGGCCACCGCACTTCTGGGCAAAAGCTGGACTAGTAGATATAAGAGCAAATGACACCAACCATGTTTTTAACTGTTTGTAGTTTGTCCCTTTTACTTTTCCTTTTGTCTTACAGGTTTTATCTTAGCAGTGGGCCCGTAAGTACGGTCAAACCACTGCATGCACACCACACCTTAGCTTGTGTGCTGCAAAAGATACACGTGGCTTATTTTTGCCACTTTCACTATTTTTTCACTATTTAACACTACTTCACATTATTTTGGTCCTGAAGAAAGCCTCCACAATTTTTACAGAGGCTGAAACATGTCGACCAGTAGGATAATGAAGACCAATTATTAATCTTCTTTTTATCCCTGTCTTTTTTAATATATCCTGGGCTGCTGGGAATAAAAAATTGGTCAGGAAGGAATCCCAGAGATATTTTTAATCTCACCACTTCACAACACACCACCAAAAAATCCAGCTCCGCTGTAATCCGGCGTTGTAGCACACCTGGGTAGCATTCGGCTACCCAGTTGGGAACCCGATGATGAAGCATGCCACCAACTAGGTTGGTGGGTGAGGGTTCTTTTTTCAAACCTAAGTGGTGCCTGGCACTATAGGTGTTACAGAGTTGTCTGTAGTGGGTTCGTCCACGTTGTTCATAAGATAAGCACTCAGGGATAAGGACGTTCCCAGTATCTGGTCCTTGCTCTCTCTTTTGTTTTCTACATATTAGGCAGCGTGCAGCTGCGAGAGCCACAATTTTAAAGAATAATTGTCATATACCAGTAGCTAACCATGGCAGAGAACCCTGGACTCACCTTTACAGAGGAAGATATGAATACAATCCTCTCAGCACCCCCATTAATGGCAGATCTTAACGTTGCAAAAACCATAGCCCAGACTCCAGACTGGGAAAACCTGACCGAGAAAAAAAGAAATCACATCAGAACCATTTTACACGGCATCATCCTTACAGAAAACTTAAGGAGCAACACTGCTCCAAAGGGCCTGATAGTAACGAATGCCCCCGCATTTTTCTTGATGATGCCGCCTTCAGAAAGACTGGGCCCAAATTGCATGGCATTGTACCAGAGATTGGATTATCTTAATCATACAGACAGCCAAAAGGTTGTCTGATGCCATTCTGATTGAAATACAGGCAACAGAAAACCAGTTTAAAACTACACTGACATCCTTTAAGAAGAAGCTGGACGAAGTCAATAAGGAAATGAATGAATATAAAGAAGATCTTACACAATCAAAGATCCACAAATTCCAAAAAGACCTGAAAAAAATTCTCATGTGTGAAGACCTACCCATATGCTGATGCGGACTATAAACCCACTAAATGCAATGATTTCTCAGGAGGATCCTCCGACGAAGACTCGTCCGTGAGCAGTGGTTTGAGTACAGGAAGTTATCGCAACAGACAAAGAGGGAGAGGAAGAACAACAACTAGCAACAACCCTGGCAACAAGCACCACCCGGAGGCCAGTTACATTACCCGAATCCTTACCCACAGATGAACCCCCATATGATGTATGGATGGAATCCACCGTTTGTTCAACCTCAGGCGCCATTCATGAATCCAAATCAAAGGTTCCCTTTTTTAGGGGTGTCCGACGGGGCCGAGGCAGACGAAGAAGACAGTCCCAGGTCAACTGGGAAGAAGATCAGAACCCAGGAGCACACACACGAAGCAAGACCAAGGAGCAACAAGCAGGACCCAGCTCCAGCCGAACCTAGTGACCAATTTCTCCTCCCAAGTCCTCACACAGACAGAGGAAGATCTTCTCAACAAAGGCTTAGGCTTTGTCCCTACAGCGCGCCTTGACAAGTTTGGATTACACTGCGAAATGGCAGAGTTTTTCTCAAATTAAAGCTCAAGGCGTTTTTCAAAACCAACCAATGGAATCTGGTAATGATGAGCACGGCGACACCAAATTTGAGCTCAAATCTACATTTATTCCACCCCGAGTACCATACCAGTGGACATCACCGATTTTGAGCAAGCGGTGTTCAACGACATAGAAGCCACCCATGAGGAACCAAAATTTAAGAACACCAGTGGAAAAGAATTCGATGCCCTACAGGCCCTGAAGGCTAATGTAAATATCATTATAAAACCAGCCGATAAAGGCGGTGGCTTAGTACTACAAGATAAGGATGCCTACCAAGAAGAGTGCCGACGCCTACTGAGCGATACCAAAAACTACAAACCGTTGGAACAAGATCCAAGTGCCAGTTTGAAAACCAGAATCCTGAACATGGTGGAAGATGCGGAAAGCTTGGGCCACATTAGCAAACAGGAAGCCCAATTTCTAACCACTACCACAGGCAAGATCCCATACTTCTACACAATTCCAAAGATTCATAAAAACAAAATTCCACCACCTGGCCGCCCGATCGTGTCGGGCATCGGTTCATTGTTAGAACCCCTCTCGCGGTTTTGTGATTTCTTCTTTCAACCAATCGTGCAGACCACAGCTACCTATCTGAAGGACACTAAGGACCTACTGGGACAAATCAAAACTCTCTCCTTCAACCCTGCAACATCTTTCCTGGTCAGTTTGGACATAGAGAGTTTATACACCAGTTTACCTCAAGATGAGACTCTGAAAGTGTTGGAAGTATTACTGAACTCCTCAAATTGGGACTACAAGACCCCGAAATCTTTTGTCCTCAAATGCGCAGAACTTGCGCTAAAACACAACTTCTTTGAATTTGAAGGAGACTTATTTTTACAGACGTACGGAACGTCTATGGGCAGCACTTTTGCCCCCAGTGTAGCCGGGCTGTATGTCTTCAATTTTGAAAAAACATACCTTTTAACCCTAACACACCATTCTCTTCAAATATGAGATTTTATAAAAGGTACATTGATGACATTTTCCTCATTTGGGAAGGCCCAGAAGACTCGCTACAGACTTTTCTTACATGGCTCAATGGTTGTGAACCCAACCTTAAGTTCACTTACAGTGTGAGCAGAAAAAGCATCACTTTCCTTGACCTGGACATAATGACTGCAAGTGGGAAGCTCGAGATAAAAACCCATTTCAAGGCAACGGCAAAAAATTCTCTCCTTCATTACACAAGTTTCCACCCCAGAACGTTAAGAGAGAATCTGCCATATGGTCAATATCTACGATTACGTAGAAATTGCAGTGATCTGCAAGATTTCAAAGACCAAGCACAGTCCTTGACCACGAAACTAAAGGAACGTGGATACCCTGATAAGATTATCAACACGGCAAACAAAAGGGCACGCAACCAAAATAGAGACGGCCTGCTGGAACAGAAACAGGGGACATCATCCACAACCCCCCTGACATGTGTCACCACCTATAATCCGGTGTCCAATCAAATCTCCCGGATTATACAAAAACATTGGAAGATATTGAACACCGGGAAATTGAATTGGGACAAGCCTCTTTTTTCTTACAAAAAGGCAAAAGTCTAAAAGACAGCCTGGTATCAACACGCCCACAGCAACATATCAGGCAACCCAAAACTGTATTAAATGCGTGGGGGCTTCCTAATGTGACAGGTAATTTCCCGTATGGAAATTGCAGTGTATGCCATCTGACCAAACCCACCAAGAGCTTGAATTTGGAACCAGGCAAAACCTGGCACATACGAAAACATACAAATTGTAACTCAATAAACGCCATTTACCTGATCACATGGCCGTGTGGGCTGAGGTATATAGGCATGACAAGCCGCAAAATAAAGACACGGATTTGCGAACACCGGAGTAATGTCCGATGCAATCGCAATACTACGCAGATGACCAACCACTCTCTCGAAGTTGGACACACCACCAATGACATGGACTGGGTGGTAATAGAACAACTTGAGCCAAACACCACCAACATCCAAAACCGTCTTCTCGAGAAAGAACAGCGATGGATTTATCGTTTATCCACCCATACACATGGGCTCAATGATAATATTCCATGGAATTGCCTTAATAAATACTCATCATAGAAATGAGACTGTCAACATCTTTCCACTATACTAGGCTATGTAAGACATCTATACCTAGTTTCAGTGGGCTCAGACCCGTTTAAACCCAGTAACTCCTGGTTCCCCTTTTTTCTTTTCCAATGGTCAGACCACTGCACTTCTGTATACTACTCAAGGCCGTATTTATACACTATTTTCACGGACAATCGATTTCATAATAACAACCTATTGCAAGTCGCTGTTATTCCGTGTTAATCACACCTGTATTTATTTAATATAAAAGCCGTTTACACAGACGTTCAGTTTATCCTCACTGATGACTGAATATTTACCGATTTACGTCATACGCAAACTCATTCCTATGTAGATGCGACCCCGCCGTATTGGGGTCACATGCTAGCCTTTTTCATACGGGTAATCAACGTACAACTTCACGCACACACCAACGTGTCGCGTCACGTGCACCCGCGCTGAAGTGTGGACGTGATCCCCGCCCTAAAGTTTCCCGCGGGACTCACCTTCAAAATAACGCCGGTTTTCACACACGGGTATCATCGCGATCCCGAGGAGACCGGAGTAGGTGTGGCAGCGGGCACTCTACCTTGACGAAGTAAGGTTTTCTTTCCAATTACAGAGCTCTGCAATTACCAGACTAAAAACGAGCTACGATATCGGTGCTGTGAGCCTCATTCACATGCCGAATTCTACCTGCAGATACTAAATGTTTTTTTCGGTTTCAATTGCTTCCTTAACAGTGTGTGACTAAAGGTGTACGCTCCTCCCGGGATCTGAATAGCTACGAGAATCACGTAGCAAGTGTAATTATAATTATATGACAGCATAACAGCATTATATATGCACGCAAAAACAACACATGTGCACATATTGTAACTATCGCTGAAATGGTAGATAGTTCATGCTAGAAGCCATGTTGCATGATGCACACTGCCCTAGCCACTTGTAAATTTAAAAATACGAGTAACATGTGCAATAACATGTCACCAATCTGCCAACAAATATAGACATGCATGCCCACAATATAAAACATAATGCATGATCTAGTACATACCGGATGTGTGTTGCATGTCTGCTGTATGAGTGTTGGCACACGTGATTGATCGACTCAATAAGTGCCCTTGGCCACCGCACTTCTGGGCAAAAGCTGGACTAGTAGATATAAGAGCAAATGACACCAACCATGTTTTTAACTGTTTGTAGTTTGTCCCTTTTACTTTTCCTTTTGTCTTACAGGTTTTATCTTAGCAGTGGGCCCGTAAGTACGGTCAAACCACTGCATGCACACCACACCTTAGCTTGTGTGCTGCAAAAAGATACACGTGGCTTATTTTTGCCACTTTCACTATTTTTTCACTATTTAACACTACTTCACATTATTTTGGTCCTGAAGAAAGCCTCCACAATTTTTACAGAGGCTGAAACATGTCGACCAGTAGGATAATGAAGACCAATTATTAATCTTCTTTTTTATCCCTGTCTTTTTTAATATATCCTGGGCTGCTGGGAATAAAAAATTGGTCAGGAAGGAATCCCAGAGATATTTTTAATCTCACCACTTCACAACACACCACCAAAAAATCCAGCTCCGCTGTAATCCGGCGTTGTAGCACACCTGGGTAGCATTCGGCTACCCAGTTGGGAACCCGATGATGAAGCATGCCACCAACTAGGTTGGTGGGTGAGGGTTCTTCTTACAAACCTAAGTGGTGCCCGGCACTATAGGTGTGACAGATTCGTCTGTAGTGGGTTCGTCCACGTTGTTCATAAGATAAAATATGGGTCAACATGTTTTGCGCCTTTGTGGTCTCTAAATGAGCTTTGGTGCTTCTTCAGGACCAAAAAGGGGTAATCAGCCTACCCCACATTTAAACCATTATGAGTGGTCTCGCTCTAAAAGGGTGGTACCTACTTGTTCATGGTTAAACTGTTCGTCCAACCTAGTCAGATGGTCTGCTGTTCCTCATCGGTTGGGGCAGAGGATGCGTACGGCTGTGGGGGTTAAGTAGTGCGTCTTCATCAATTACCTACCCTATAAAGACTGAAGAGAAGACTAGCCAAAATACACCCTTGCTTCAGTTCATTATGGAAGTAGGTTTTCGGGGATATGCCGTTGCCATCATACAACTTCACTCTTGCCCAGGTATTACTATGCAATTCTATGATGAGCTGTCGAAGCCCAGGGGGATACCCCCAAGCAAGTAACTTCCCCAGAGACAAGTTTGATTTGAGCTGTTGGGGTAGTAAAACAGAGCACTATTGGGGGTTCAATGGGCCCCTCAGGGCTCTGGGCCCCAGTGCCACTGCACCTGTTGCACCAATGGTAATGACGCCCCTGATATCAGCTCTTCATAATGGACTACGGGCTTTGAACAAGTATAAAGGCTGTTAATAGGATTATTTGTCGATTTGGTAAAGAGTTAGTAAGGTTCACCTAGAGGTTATAAAACTGGAGGAGTGCCATTGAGAATCATCTTCTTTGTGAGGTTTTTCCTTTTATGATTAAAAACTGGAGGTCTTGAGAGTTTAATGGTGGTATGTAGATAATTACTCCCCTCACCTAAACAGTGGCAAATATTCGTCCCTGTGCTGAGAATGCTGTTTTCCGCCTTCCTTTTTAGGTCTAGCCTGAGGCATGCTTGCGACAATCTAATGTTAGGTCTCGCCTGAGACAGCACACATGCACTATTGCTGTGATGATCTATTGTTTTTAAAAAACATTTTAAAAGACTAAAAAGGGGCTTTTAGCCAACCCATTACTCACCATCGGCTGGCTTCACTGTGACTCTTATTTTCTTCCTTTTTTTAGTGAGGGTGTCTGCTCATGTCGGCTTCACCTCATCTCATGTTTTTGTGAGAGTTGATTTTCTATCAATAAAGAGCATTACGAGATGAGCTATGCTAACATTAGATTGTGTTTACACTGTCCTCAGAAAAGTTTTCTCATTGTACTAATTCAAGGACGCTTCCCACGGTCCCAGGCTCACACTAAAACAATGTATCTGTTTAACTGTTCAGATAAGACTGTGAGAATGACTGAATCTCAATTGTTTACTATCCTGAGAGAAATCTCAAATGTATTCCGTAGTAAAATGTTTCTTCTGCCGTGTTCCCTATTGGTGCCAAACCTGAGAACCATGTATTCCCACAGACTGTATGAAAGTCTTTGTATAAAACCCTATAAAAGTATGTGAATTTCTGTAACTAGAGAGACGCCCCTTTCCCTCACCTTAGAAGGCAAATCTACGCTGGATTTGACTTAGAACTGTACTGAGTTCTTTGTACTTTGATTTATATGCTTTGCTGCTAAACTTGCTTATGGCATCTTTATCATAATCTGCCTATTAATTCTTTATATTAAACTTTGAAACAACAAATCCTTGTCTGCCATTCTTATGAGAATGCTTCAGCCTTGTTATCTGGATTCCCCAAACTAGAAAGAGTGACGGTTCCAGTCGTGGGGCAACAATGTCCGTATCGGGGCTACACCACTCCTGGTCCTAACTGTTGGCAAGCTCCATGAGTTAGAATTTACGACTGATTTGCGAGTTGATAGCTCTGGTAGGAAAGGTAATGGTTCTGAATGGAGCTGACCCATAAATAAATTGGCCGTAGAACCAAGTATGATACCTTTTGTGGTTCAGATGGTTTACGCCAAGATTTAAATTGACTCAATCTCAATCCAAACCTGGTTCTGGAGAGACAAGGTGGCAGAAGAACAACCATGTGAGAATCAATAGGGATTGCATCTGACATGAGGGAATCAAGTAAATGCAGAGCAGTGCATGTTGGGAGTTGTGGCAAATGTAGAATGAGGGGAGGCAGTGGGCAATAATTGAGAACAAATATTATGTGGCTCTGATTGCCAGATTCGTTGGAGTGATAATTATTGTAATTCTGATGATGTTTTTAAACTTTTGAAGAGAAGCTGAATATTGAACTGGTGAACTTGGTTGCTAGGAGAGGTGTATTGTAAGGCGCTATCAGTTACACCAAAGTAGAAACGTAATCCGTTCTTGTGTCAATGTACTACCTGAGCTTGGTGGCGGTTTGCACCTAGTGCATGGGAGACGGACGTACTGAAAGTAGTTTCTGTTGCAGGTCAAGGGTTCACTATTGTACGAAAGTGGGTAGCATTCTTATCGTTGTAGAAAACATTTGAATAGTTAAAGCAGCCAAATGGAGAATAGATTGAAAAGGTACTTAGAAGCGATTGGAGTGTTGCGTCATTAAGGAGCCGCACAGTGATTGACTGGCAAACGGCGTAACCGCACTGTGATAGGGTGACCTTTGACAGAGACGCACTGGGATTGGTGTACAGAATAGAGTGATTGCTGGTGCGTGAGAAGTGAGAATTTTAACTGGGACTGATTAAGATTTTTGTTATAATGGAGAGTCCCTTGTCCAAAAGGGAGAAGGATGCAAATAAGGAAGTGACGTTTCCTCCCAAAGGTACACCAGCTAGGGAAATGTCAGCGAATAAAGGGCTACACATGTGCATGTGGCTTAACCAATGGCACAAATATACCTCTAAAGATGGGGAACTTCGATTCCCACTGAGTGGAACTTTCCACATCCCTCGAATAGAGAATTTGAGGAGAAGAATGTATGATTTAAAACCACAACCTAGACCCACACAATTCGAGGTGTTAAAACTTTGAGAACAGGTGGCGAGTGAAAAGATAAGAAAAGGTTTGAGTTTAAGATTCGTAGTAGGGCTCATTCATGGAGAAGAGCACAAGATGAGGAAAAGCAGAGAAAGTGGAGGGAGGAAGTCATTTAGATGGTTGGTGCCTATCCTCTGCTAAAAAAGGAGGAAAATAAAAGTAAAAAAAAAAAATCAGACACAGAGAGCGAGAAGGAAGATCCTCTCATAGAAGAGCTCCTTAGTGCATATAACGCAGCGGATGCACTAAGTGCTACTGCATCAGTGTCGCTCAAGACAGGATTAGCTGCAGGATCCTCAACAGAGTGTTGCGCAGCCCCAAGTTATAGAGAGACACCAGTACCATCCTCCACACAGACTCCAGCGTCGGTAGCAATAAGTACCCTACCTTTGCCAAGTATCATTCACCCGGTCGAGGCCTGTGTTAGCTCCGTCCAAGGGCAACCTGTTTTTGGTTTACCTCAGGATTCAGCACCATGCACAGGAAGCATGGCAATAGTTCCGTACCAAGGAGGGAGCGCCAACACTAGGGAGATAATGGGACAGACGACTAGAATGGACTTCTCAGTTAAATCACCAGGTGCAGGTCAAATCACCCCATGAATAAGTTCAGCACAGTTAAAGGCAGAATTGGAGGAAATTGTGAAGGGAAATGTGGGTATGGACTACTTAGGACACTACAGGAAGAACAAGTTGCTTTGCATGTGTAAGGAAGCTGCGAGGGCGGCAAAGGAGGCCCATGTCAGGATGGAGAAGGTAGCAGTTGAATGTGGCATTGATATAACCCAACAAAAGAAGCTGCAGAGGAATTCTAGGGTAGACACGAGTGAGAAGGAATTGCGGATACTGAAGTTGAGAGGGCTGAGAATGCATGTGAGGGATTTGATCGAAAACATTAGGGAAGGGAATGACACCGAAAAGCTCAGAGAGTTGTGGTCTAAGAAAGAGAGAGTTAAAGAGAAGCAAAAGGGACAGGAAGGTGAGGAAGCAGCAGTCGGAGGAGAGGTAAAGGAGTTCCCCTTGCATGAAGTACAAGGAGGAGTGTATGTATATCGCCTGTGGTCACAATCAGATCTTTTCCATTTTACCAATTCTCTTCCATAGCTTAGAGAGAATCCTGACAAGTGGTACACCCAGATGGAGCAAATTTTGACCAACTCCAAAGTACTGTGGGAGGACTTGGATGTGCTATTTGAGGTAGCAGTCCCAAAAGATCTGTGGGCAGAATGCAAGAGAGCTGTTGAATGGCCTACACAAGAAACCCCATGGGTTCCAGGGACGAATGCCCCTTCACCAATTATTACGTTGAAATATGAGGAAGTCATGAGAGATTTAAAGACTTTGGGGCACATGCATCAAGCCTAAAAAAAGTCGCAAAATTTGCGAATCGCTAAATGATGGCGTTTGCGATCGCAAAATACCGTTTCGCAATGCATCAACTGCATTATAGCGAAAACTCAACAATTCGCAAATTTAAAGATTCGCAAAACAATCTGCGAATAGTATTAGCGAATCGCTATTTGCGCCCCCAAATAGCGATTCGCAAATAAGGAATCGCAAAATAGATGCATGAAAATTCGCAAATTGCGAATTACCTGAAATTCGCAATTTTGCGAGTGCTAAATAAGAAGGATCACAACCAGGTGGTAATCATGAGTGCAAATCAAATACAGCTGAAAATCTACTTAAACCCATTGAAACACACCCAGAATGAGCTACCACATCTCACAATGGCAGGGATGTACCTGATGGCGAGGAGGATGAGGCTGCTGGCTGCTGGACACAGACGGAGGCGAATCAATGAGCGCATCTTCAGAGTCCGCATAACTTTGCTAGGACAGCAAGAGGATGAGATATACGATAAGTATAGGCTCAATGCAGCAATGATCCATGACCTGATCAATGAATTGGATCCCATACTGCAACGACAGACACGTAGGACCAATGCTATCCCAACGCATGTGCAGGTCCTATGTTGCCTACACCTACTGGCGTCAGGCAGCTTCCAGGGGTCATTGCAGTAGCTGGAGGTGTGTCGCAAAGCGCACTTTCAAGAATATTCAAAGCATTCCTTGATGCCATGATGGCCAGGATCGGCTCACACATCAATTTCCCCACCACTGCGCATGACCTTGCAAAAACAAAACAGGAGTTTTACCAGATAGCTCGCTTCCCACATGTTATAGGTTGCATTGATTGCACACATGTGGCAATATGTCCCCCTGCAGCACAGGAATACATATATAGAAATAGAAAATGCTATCACTCCTTAATATTCAGGTTGTTTGCAATGCCAAAAACATAATCACTGATATAGTGGCGCAATTTCCTGGGAGTACACATGATTCATACATATTCAGGCAAAGTGGCATTCACACCCGTCTTGTCAGGGAGAATTTGGAGAGGCACATCTGCTTGGTAAATATGTGTAAGTGATACTCACAGTCATTGTACGTATGCCAATGTCAAACTGCCACTGACCCTTTGCTTGCCTACATGCAGGTGACAGCGCATACGCCTTGCGTAATTACCTTCTGACGCCCTACCTCAATCCCACAACTGCCAACCAACAGAGGTACAATGCTGCACATATTTCGACAAGGAACATCATAGAGCGCACATTTGGGCTGCTGAAGAGCCGATTCCAGATGCCTCCATAAGACTGGTGGAGCACTCCAATACAACCCTGAACAATGCTGCAAGCTAGTAGCAGCATGTGCCATGCTGCACAATATAGCAACGAGGGGAGGAATGGAGATCGAGGTGTCTGACAGCGACTCCGAGGATGAGGACCAGCAAGTGCCACTGCGCCGTGCAACACAAGGGGCAAGCGCAGCAGAAGGGCGCAGGAGAAGATTGGACATCACACAAAACTATTTCTGAGGTGAGTAATAGAAGACACAAACAGTGTATATTACAATCACAGAACGTTTTATTCAAAGGAAATATGGCATGAGTGTCGGAGCACACTTTCAATGTGGCCAGTGGCACAGGATTCTTAAGTAATGGACATAAGTGTTTTTGAAATAAATAATGACTTGTCAATCAGTCAAAAGGTCCGATCACATCCATGGTTACGTCACCATATCGGTATGTAATTGTATAGAGCAGGCTAGCGCTTTCTCCCACGAACACCCAGACGCCTGTCAGAGACAGCATCCTCATCCCTCATGTTGGAAGCTGAGGGGGTACTGCTGCGTGTGTTGCGTCTTCCTGCAGTGGCAACTGGCATAGCTATGCTACTCAAGCTTGAGGCCCCTCACTACCCTCTTCCTGCGTGGACATGTTGGCCGCAATTGTGGTAGCATTCATCAGTTCCACTGCATTGGTTACCTGGTCCAGTGCCTTCGCCACATCCCCGCTCCAATGGCACATTTCTGTTTGCATGGTCACAGACCTACGTGCCAGCAGTGCAGTTGATGTGGCCAGCCTATTGTTGGATTTGGCATAGCTTTTGAGGTGCTGCATTAGTTGCCGATGGTTTCTTCTCTGTGATGCATGTCCCTCCTGCATGACCTTGGTCATTTGCTGCACACTATCGCACAGTACTGCAATGTTGTCTGCCATCTTCCCAATTTGTAACTGCACTAAACGTGTGTTCTTGGTCTGCAGGCGCTGCATGCGGAGCATCTGTCCCTCAAGACCACCCCAGACATCATTTGGTTGCTCCTCCTGCTGTGTTCTGCGTGATCTGGCTCTTCTACGCCGGACACTGACATTACTTCTGCGGCCCTGTGTTTGTGGATTTGGGATGGATGTGGCTGGGCCATGCCTGGACTCATGTGGTGCATTTGTCTCATCGTCAGACTCCATGGTGACCAGTGGTGGGACAGTTGCCCTGCGTGTGTTTGGGGCACTGGATGGATTTGTTGGCAACACCGGTGTGTCCATATCCTCAACTGCGCTGGTGTCCTGTATGTCCTGGTTGTCACTATCCTCAGCTTCTACACGTTCTGCATCTGTGAGGTTTAACAGTGCAAAACAGCATTAATTTAAGTCTGGGATGTCATGTCACAGTGATCATTTTTACTTTGACATTAAATTTGGAATATGTTCACTGTTCTGAGTTGTTCTTAGCCTATTTGTGTGTTTGACATTGTATATGCTTGACCTGCCTACATCTCCCATAATGCACTTCCCTTCATGGATACATTGTGTACTGGATGTTCTGAGTGTGCACTTGTGCTGTACTGGGGTGGTGTACTACCTTTATTATTTAGGTCAATGGTAACATGCAGTCATCTTACCTTCAGATGTGTTTGCTGCTCCTGACGTGTCTAGCTGTGTCACACCGACAACAGCTTCAGGCTGGATAGTGGATTCAACCATTTCCTCCATGGTAGTGTTCCCAGTGTCTATCGGTGTTCCCCCTGTCTTCCTTGCTTCCTTCAGACGGGCAGCTATGCGCTCCTTGGCCCGACTGCACATGTCGTACCATCTTTTCTTCAGGTCATCGATGGTGCGGTGTGTCACCCCACTGGCATTCACCCGGTTCTGGATCCGGATCCATATTTTCCTTTTCTCCTGCTCTGCCACTTTCAATGATTGTTTCCCAAACAGCTTATCATGGCTGTGGACAACTCCCTCAATGAGTGTGTCACTTTCTTTTTCTGAGAATTTCATTTTCCGCTTCCTGCCTGATTGGCTGTCCTCTGCTGTTTGTGAGCTTTCCATTTTCTTCCAGTTACCAGGTTTTTCCAATTGCTCAATGCCACTGCTAGTTAGCTCCCAGAGCCAGCTCCCTCCTCTCCCTCTGACTGTGCACTGGAAATGGGGCTTGTGCTGCTCACTTCCTGGTTCTGATGTCATCAAGATGCATCACAAATGCGACTTCGCTATTTGCGAATTCGCTATTTGCGAATTCGCAAATATCGGATTCGCAGTAGCGTTTGCGATTATTAGCGAATCTTTATTTTTTCGCAAAATTTTTGTTGCATCTGTTTTTGCGAATCGTTATTTGCGAATCGTTAAAATTCGCTAATAAGGATTCGCAAACTTTGACATTGATGCATGTGCCTGTAAATTTCCCCAAAGAGAGATTAATTGGCCTAAGATTTACCAAACCTCTCAAGAGCCCAAGGAATAAGTGAACGGTTACTTTGAAAAATTGATGCAGGTGTATAGGGAGCACAGTAGATGAATGACCCATTAGGAGAGAACATGGGAGGATTCCTATCCTCTTTCGTATATGGACCAAGGCCAGAAATCAGCAATCAAATCATACAAGGTGTCCTTTGGTGGCAGAGCAAGTCCATTGACAAGATCCTGCAGTACGCACAATATTGCAGGGAGCCACTGTAGGAAAGTAGGATCTGCTTTCATGGTTACCCCCACTTTTTTCTGGTGTTCAACTGTTTCTGACTAGTCTTACTGGGATCCTGCTAATCAGGACCCCAGTCACTGTGCTTCCTCCCTAAATTGGTTATGGTACATTCCTATTTGGCTACTGGGGCACCGTGGTAAGCCCCTAGTATATGGTACTAAGGTACCTAGGGCATGGGTTCCCCAGGGGTCCACTATGGGCTGCAGCATGTGTTATGCCACCCATGAGGGACCACCCAAACTACCACTACAGGCCTGCCATTGCAGCCTGTGTGCGTTGGTGCATTCACCACTCACAAAAGATACAAGTTTCCTTATATCTAAAACTCACTGCACTTGAGACCTATAAGTCACTCCTCTACCAGGCCTTTCAGTCCCAAAGGCAGGGTGCTCGGTTCCGAGTGTGAGGGTGGCTCAGCATGAGCAGACCACTCCTACAAACTCCGGAGTCCACTCTCCAGACTTTGTAAGTGAATCAGCCATTACGATATAGAGAGGCCATGTGTTATTATGCGAGGACCATCTCTAAACTGGCTGGAACGAACCTGGGCATGTTTGGTATCAAACATGTTGGAATCATACCCCAACACTGTAACCGGTGTTGGAGGTATGATTCCATCCACAGTAGGGCCC
The DNA here is from genome assembly GCA_963921515.1 of Calotriton arnoldi. NCBI lineage: Eukaryota > Metazoa > Chordata > Amphibia > Caudata > Salamandridae > Calotriton > Calotriton arnoldi. The sequence continues at coordinate 220,816 of CAWUFW010006086.1, read as the reverse complement.
CTCTGGGGGGCCCTCCATGCTCCCGAGACCGATCTTACAGAGCCTGACAGCAACCTAGGGCTGCTGCCGACCACAGACATGATTCTGCCCTGCTGCTGCTAGGCCAAGCCCGAGCAGGGGAAGGTAGGACAATAGGTTTCCTGTCACAGAGAGGTGTGACCACCTTCCAGACAGAACTTAGTATATTGGGCCGGGGTGGGGGCACTTGCCAGCGCCACATAGTCTGCTGGAAGGGCACATTTGGTGCCCTCCTTGCATACTCCAGTTCAAACCAGATCAGGGAGCTCGTTGGCTCCCCGCTCTGGTGCGAAACTGGACAAAGGACATGAGAGTATCCTCCCCACTGTCTGACCCCTCCTCTGGGAGTGACCCCTGAATCGTCCCAACCCTCACCTTAGGGAACTTAAGGGCTTACCTGTGGGTGGGTCTCTAGATTCATCATGGGATTCGATTCAGATCCAACTCCACTTCTTTTTGACCGTCTGGGCATCCTGGCCGAGTCGTGCTGACCGTGCCGAACTGATTGCATCGTCCTTTTTCTTTGGGACCAAGACTGCAACGGAGAAGACTCTGTCGACTTCTGACCTCGTCGTCTTGCAAACCCGCTGTACCATCAGTGTCTGTGCTCCATACAGGTTCTGTCCTGGGCCTGTGGATATCTAAAGACATCCAAAGGAATCTCCCTTATAGCGAAGGAGTCACTCCCTGGCATCCGCAGGAACCGCAACACGATCGACTGGCTCGCCGAACCTGGGCTCCCATGGACTCCACAAGGCTTTGCAACACAGGTGGAGGATCGGCATTCCCTCAAGGCCTGAGCTGTCCTCTCGTCGAGTTGAGGCCAGCATCCTTCGTAGAACGCCCTGTAACTAAACCCCTGTGCACCGTGTCGCTTCATCCTTCCAATCACCTGGTATCCGCAACGGTTACCTTGACCGACTCATGCCAACAGAGTCGGGCGCATCAAGAGGGTCTGTTGACGAGTCTGTCCCTGCTATAACTGACCCGTGCCGACACAGTTTGTTGGACGGACCGATTTTGTTGTTTTCAGCATCCCGGTGGCTCGGGCAGAGCTACCGATTCGGTGTACCCAAACTTGAAGCCTCTTCACTTCACCTGTTTTATTGAACTCGAGTGGCTTCGTCTTCCGTGCCTCCTGGACGTCCCGGTGTGGCATAGACTCGAACTCCCTTCTGGGTTCCAACAGACTCTTTCATCCTTCTGTGGTAAGACTGCAACTGCAACGTACCCGCTGATCAGTATTGAGTACATGGTTGGGTATCCTCTTCGCACCCAAACGTTGGTGGGTTCCTAGACTCTCACCCGGGGTGGTTCCTTGGGTCCCCGACTCTTCTACGTCTCCTGAGTCCAGTCTCAACTTTGGTCGTGGTTTGTTTCCCACTATTTTGATATATGGTCTGGACTCCCCACTGGGGACCACTGTGTATTGGTGCTACCTGCTGTTCTATGTCCAAAGTATTGTGTGCATTGTGAATATCTCCGGGTAGTAACGTGGTAGTGAGTGATTGCAATAAATATCTATTTTTTTATAAGTACACTGTGTGGTTCTTTTTCATTTAGCCTATGCTAAAGGATTAGATACTAGTAAACCGAGCTGCTTTGCACTCCTCCTAGATTAAGCCTGGAGGCTGCTCTCCACAGCTACCATTTAGAGTGCTTTCTATGGTTATCTAAACCCCTAAAATCACCATAAGGGTCACCCAGGTTAGTGCAGGGTGCTACACTTACATAAGTGAGCACCATATACTGACCCGGCTTCTCACAGACACTAGAGTCAAAGAAGAAGGGGCTGAAGGAGAAGTTTATGATAGCCCAGATAGAGTTGGCACAGAATGTAGGGTCAAAAGACTTAAGATCCCATTCCAAGGGTTCAAGTTGGGTCCCAGTTTTGGAATGGTAATACAAGGAGTTTCCCCAAATTACAGTGGGAATACCCCTGGAGCAGAAAGAGGTTAGGGAAACTCGGTAGGGACAAACATAAGTGCCCTAAAGAAGGTTATCCGGTGGCACATTTGTAACGGGTAGGGCATTGGAAGCGGGAATGCATGTACAATCCAGACCGAATAGCAGCAGTATCCCAAGGGATGATTTCAGCAGGACAGGGAGAGTTTCCCCCAATACCTAGACCTCATGCAGGGGCAGCTCACCCATTGGAGCAGAAGAGCAACACCACCCTGCTGTGAGACACTGCATTGATTCATGTAATCTCAAATATTCTTTAGAATATTTTTAAATGGTGTGTTCCACTAGTAGTGTTCTTTCTATTGTGTCTGCCTTTGGGGCGGGGACAATCCTATTGATTGGAAGCAGGGAATCGGGACAGCTGGGGCAAAGTTTGAAGTTAAGTGCACATGTCGGGTAGTACTGGTGTTTAGCTATGTCCTGCCTGACATGCGCACTTGAGGCATTTGCAACCCACCCTGTATTAACAGCCGGGAGGAACACAGACACAGCCCTCTCGGTCTCCTTCAGAGTGATGACAATGACTGCTCAACCCAATCCTGCCACTTCCCTCATGCTGTTTACTTTTATAAACAGCATGAAAGAGCAGCATCGAGATTGGTTAGATATTCCCTGCACCTGGCCCTACACTCAAGACAGCGCAGGGGTGGGAGATGACAGAGCAAGACCAATCACTCTGTGGCTTTATTTGGAAGCTATGCAGTGATTGGCCATGTTTTTGTCATTTGCGCTTTGACATAATGCTGATTCCTTTGCTCACAGCTCCAGTGAAGTCACAGCACTGTGGGCAAGGGTGTTCCTCCTGTCTCACCTCATCTTTCCAGAAGCCACTGCTTGAGGGGTGAGTCCCTCTCTACCTGCGCTAGGCAGTCCGGGGCTGGCCTGCTGTTGTTCGGACAGAGTTGGAATACTATTGAAACAAATTGACAACACTCATTAGTGACTGACTGACATAGGTGAAAAACAAAACTTGATTTAATAGGGTGGGTTCTTGGGCCTCATAAATTTAAATATAATGCAGAAACTTCACCTGTGTCAGAATGGGGCGTGCTCGTCTATCACAATTGTTTGTTACAAATGATATACATATTTATATATTTTGTTAAAAAAAATAAAAAATTATATATATATATATATATATATATGGAGAAACCAAAAGTCCTTAAAGCGCCCACTTAGCAGCAACTTGACAGGTACGGACCACACGGAGAGATTCCAATAAGTGCTTTATTTCGGTGATAGATTCATTCCATAACAATCTTTCTTATGGCAAGTGCCCAGCATTACGCGTTTCGCCTGCGTCTCCGCAAGCTTGATCACACGACGCGCTGGACCAAGTACACAGTATTTAAAGTGACACAGTGCAAAAACAACTCCTCCCTCCCAATAAAAACAGAAGACATACTATAAGTTATTTAAGACATAGTAGACCAATAGAAACAATGTAGCAGGAAACAATACCTTCTATCATAGGTAACTAAATGTTCAACCAGTGTTGAATGAACCTTAAAATGGTACACAATAATACATATAAAAAATAGGGTAAGATCCGCATACCTGAACACATATAAAAGTACGTAACAGATTAGGCTGGAGAAGAAAAATTGAATTCTAAAGTGCAAGTGCTAAAAGTTTAAAAGTTAAAAGTTAATAATTATTCTTACACAGTATATTACCGACTATTAAAAACCATAGTCAACTACATACTTGTGGGTCAAAGAGAACGAGCAATGACTGTTTCAATGTACCTAAAGTGCAAGTGCAAAATAAACAATCCAGAAATATAAACAATTTCCAACAATATAGTTCTTCATCAAATATGACCACTATTAAAGTAATCAGAATAAAGTGCCAGTGCACTTATAAGAACTAGATATTAAATATTAAAATGGGAATGATAGGGATAACAAATATTCTATATATCTCACCTTCATTAGATATATATATATATATAATCTCCTGCCGGTCGCCAGTAGATAGTTATAGTTAGGACCTATTTTCCATAGGAAATTCACAACATTCTATTTCCAATAAATTTGGCGCCGGTTGACGAATCTTCGTGAAATTTTCAAAACGCGTGGGGCGCTCCGGTCCGCTCCTATCCTGAAAGTTTCGGGGTGATTCGGCAAGCGGGGGCCGAGAAAAAATGGAGGTCCCAAAACGTGTTTTCCCCATGCAATTTTCCATAGGAAACTTTAGACACGGCTACAGCCCGAACTGCTGAACGGAATTACACCAAATTTGGCAAAGAGGTAGTTCTTGGTTCAGAAAGAACCCTTTTGTTAAATGGTGTAAATCCGTTCAGTAGTTGCTGAGAAAATCAAAAGTAAAAACACATATATATCTATGGCCGCGGAGGATCCGCGCACCCTCCCGACCACGAGCTGCATGCTAATTGGCTGTCAACACTCCAAACCTAATACCCCAACTTAAAACGCGCCACAGGGCGCGTTTGCACAGTGGTGAAGGGAGGGGGCGGGGCCTCAGGTGACATGTGTGCAAACACGCCCTGTGGCGCGTTTTAAGTTGGGGAATTAATTCCCCTTGAATCCTGAGGGACCCTGGGCGTTGCAGAGAGGTGGTCCAGGCCACGCCCCTTTTTACACCTCTGTGCAACGCAGCTCTGTGGCGCTTACTGGAGGTACCTAGTGGGCTAGTTGGACCCCAGGGACCCTCAGGATTCAAGGGGACTTAATCTCCCAACTTAAAACGGCCACAGGGGCTTGTTTACCACATGTCACCTCAGGCCCCCTCCCTTCACCACTGTGCAAACGTGCCCCGGGCGCGTTTTAAGAGAAAGTTTTAATCCCCCTGCCCTATTATGTACTAGGGCCTTACAGAGAGGAGGTCATGCTAATCACAGGGGTACCCCAACGCATAGTGTTCCCTAGTGTATGTAGGTGTTTTCACTGTATTCTAAGTGTCTTTTAGCATAGCACTGGCTCTAGGCCTGGTTAGTCCGAGTCAGTTACCACCAGTACCCGTCTGAAAAAGTTGTGGGCACAGGATGATTTTGCAACAAGGCCTCTTTCTGCTCCTCTGTTGGTTCTTTCTGCACATGTCTTGCTTCTTCCTGCTCTTTTCTTCGTCTTTGTGGACTTCTGTTGCTTCTTTCTGCATTTCTTTTGCTTCTTTCTGTGCGTTTTTTCTTCTTTCTTCACATGTCCTACCTCTGTAGGCATAGTTAGAAACTAGCATTTAAAAAACCTTTCAAATTCACTTAAAAAACCATAGGTTTCAGGCACGTTATAGTTAGAAATTAGCATTTAAAAAAGCTTTGAAATTCACTGAAAAAACCATAGGTTTCAGACACCTTATAGTTAGAAATTAGCATTTAAAAAACCTTTGAAATTCACTGAAAAACCATAGGTTTCAGGCACGTTATAGTTAGAAATTAGCATTTAAAAAACCTTAGAAATTCACTGAAAAAACCATAGGTTTTAGGGACAGTTATAGTTAGTTGGACATTTCACTCGTACAAAACCATAGAAATTCCCCGTTATAGTTAGTTCAGCTAACTATAACTCGCGCCCGCAATGCACTGCTGATGACGTCACATATTACATCACTCATGACATGGTCAGTGACATCACTGATGACATCACTGATGACATCTCAAATGACATCACTGATGACATCACTGATGACATCATCCATGTGATAATTTCATGCATCTTCTCACACCCTAATATAACTTTTGATACACCCACTCTAAATTACAGACTGCCATTCTCAAAACCATAGACACTCCAACACCAATAACTACATACACACTCACTGATTCTTAGGTCTACACACACATCCACTCACTCACCCGTACAGTCACTCATACTTACGGTCACTCAGTACAGGACTATCATATGCACTCATACACCTATATAGACACTCACACACCGCCACTCATCCATAGAGGTACTCACACACCTAGTCAGTCATGAAAATAATTAATCACACTGCCATTTACTCAGATATACAGTTATACACACACCAGCTCTATTACTCATACAAATACTAGCACATTCTTACGCTCTTATACAATCAATGATACAAGCACACACTCATCCATACAGCCACTCTCACAATAACACACTCATTTGTAGCCAATTATGTACTCCAACACATATATATACTACTTTTCACATATGTAGTTACTCACACATGTACCACTGAGATATACATTCACTCACTAACACACCCATACACACACTCACCCACCCATACAGTCCATCACAGATGCACTCTTGAAACCATGCACCCAGTGAATCACCCACTCACACATCTATGCTCAGAGTCACACACACCCACCCACACAAACACTCAGGCACCCATACAGATACTCAGACAACAAATCAATAAGCCATATAGACACTCATGTAGCTATTTGCAAACCCATGCAGTCGCTTACACACCAACAGACACACGGATACAGACATTCACACAGTTTACTCACTAACCCATGCATTCAGAAAGATATGTTTAATCACTCACTTATAGAGTCAGTCACGCACCTACTAAATCAACCATTCAGACACTTATACACCCACTCATTCATCAATACGCCTTTCACTATATATATTAAACATATTTAAACTTTACAGAAACACACAGTCACTGGATGATGTCATCAGTGATGTCATCAGTGATGTCATTTGAGATGTCATCAGTGATGTCATCAGTGATGTCACTGACCATGTCATGAGTGATGTAATATGTGACGTCATCAGCAGTGCATTGCGGGGCGCGAGTTATAGTTAGCTGAACTAACTATATCGGGGAATTTCTACGGTTTTGTACGAGTGAAATGTCCAACTAACTATAACTGTCCCTAAAACCTATGTTTTTTTCAGTGAATTTCTAAGGTGTTTTAAATGCTAATTTCTAACTATAACGTGCCTGAAACCTATGGTTTTTCAGTGAATATATATATATATATATATATATATATATATATATATATATATATATGTACAACAAAACGCCCGAAAGCTTAGACATGCACTCTCAGCAAATAGAACCATTTGGTTTATTTTCAAAACGTGAACTTGCAAGAGTATTCCATGGTGATCCTTTCTTAGACCTGACGCGTTTCAAGGCTGCTGCCTCTTCTTCAAAGGTCGCTTTAATTATGAAAGTCTCGCAGGAATTTCCAATCAGCATGCTTTTATCCTGCCCCCAGTGGGCCTGCATGCTGGGACTTGTGGTCCCATTGAAAACAAGTGTCCACCTCTAGTAGGCCCTGCGTGCACATTCGTTTTTAAAAAGCATTTTGATGAATTCAATTTACCCTCAGTGGGCCCCAGAAATATGTGCGAGTTCAATTTACCATATTTGCTGTGCCGCATATTGCGTCTGGATACAGTTCCTCGCGCGGCCTCCTGACATTATTAGGATGGTGCTACTCCTCACGGCAGGGCAGCCGTGCAATCCATGTACAACAAAAACGCCCGAAAGCTTAGGAATGCACTCTCAGCAAATAGAACCATTTGGTTTATTTTCAAAACGGGAACTTGCAACAGTATTCCATGGTCCTCCTTTCTTAGACCTGACGCGTTTCAAGGCTGCTGCCTCTTCTTCAAAGGTCGCTTTAATTATGAAAGTCTCACAGGAATTTCCAATCAGCATGCTTTTATCCTGCCCCCAGTGGGCCTGCATGCTGGGACTTGTGGTCCCATTGAAAACAAGTGTCCACCTCTAGTAGGCCCTGCGTGCACATTCGTTTTTTAAAAAGCATTTTGATGAATTCAATTTACCCTCAGTGGGCCCCAGAAAAATGTGCAAGTTCAATTTACCATATTTGCTGCGCCACATTTCTGTGAATGGTAGAAAGGAGACCACAAGTTCCGACATGCATCAGAACGTTACTCACTATGAAGGCACACCGGAGGCCAATAAAAGGAACAAGCATGTAGGGAACTGTGGGTTGCCAATATTCAATGTGTTTTCAAGTGCCTCTGACGAAGGAGCACGATTGCTCCGAAAAGCGTAAGGCAGCAGGACTTTTTAAAGATCGGACTGCGATGCCAGTTTCTTGAATAAATGATTGTGGTAATCAACCGACTGTGAGAGAGCGTCCTCATTGCAGAACAGTCTTTGGAGGATATATATATATATATATATATACTTCTTTAAAAATGTGAGCACGCTGGATGCCTGCTGAAAAACAATCATATTCCATATTCCTTTTTAATGATGTATTTGTTGCTACCGTCTTTCTCCGTAATATGTGATTCAGGACACCGCGGTTGATTAGTGGCCCAGAGAAGTGGAGGCCTATTCGGATTCGTTGGGCATGGGTGCGAAGCACTTGAGCAGACTGAGAAACAGAGGTGGGTGAGCCAGCACATTTACAGGCAGCGCGTTCCCAGGGTTTGGCTTGACTCTCAGGGACCTAACACGAACCAAGGACATATTTGGAATTCAAATCGTCCCACACACGCATTAAAAGTATAGAAAAGTCTTCATCATTCAAAAAGTGTATTTCTGTCACATGCAGAAAGATTTCACTTTAGTGAATTAGATTCTCACTGTACTGCGTGGGGTTCAGTAGACGTGGTCGTTTCAAGCATGAACTTACAACAGGTTTATGCCTCCTCCGCCGCTTTATTAACAAAACCTGACGGCATTAGGGCGCTATACAAGAGAACCCAACTAAGTTACACATTTGTTTTTTAGGCGCTGAAGCTGGATTCGAGCCTGGTTCCACAGATCCCAGGTCAGCAGCTCTAGCCGCTAGGTCATATCTCCAAGCAAAGTCAGTTGTCATGTGTACCCTGTTTGTGGCCAAGCTTATTATAGCTAGAGCAACATTGAACTCTACTCAACATACACCAGAGTATCTGTGACCTACAGCCCTGAAGGGATATATTTCAAGGCGCTCTAAAACGTGATGATGTAGAAAAATGAGGCACAGTGAAATAAAATTGTCTCAGATCACACAATTTGGTAAAACAGGGAAGTCGGGATTGACACCAGGTTTTCTGGTTGAGCAATTAAGCCACTAGAAGGGTATCTTTTTCAGATCAATGATTCATGCAGTCTTTGAATTTTTGAGGAGCTATATCAGAACCCTATGTTACATAGATACTTATATGACATTAGCCATTTCAATCTTTATTTCGATTTTAAAAAAACCCATAAAAGATTACATAAAAACATCATACAACAATACATCAAAGGCTAACCCGCCCGATAGTACGCAATTTAAGAAACAATTTAAAAAACAATTTAAAAAGCAGTTATAACAATGCTTTAAAACCCAAATACAAGGCTCCACGGTGACCAACTAAAATCAAACATCTGGTTATAAATTGATTAACACACACATGTTTATTAAAAATGCCTAAAATGTCAGTCCCATTCTCTTTCTTGTTAGGTCGACACTAAAAAGGTATCTGCTTACACTAAATACAATTGCTTGTGTTGTGTCTGTTCGCAATAATCTTCCTGCCTCATTACATGATCTAATACCCAAAAGTTGACAGATGGGTTTGATCCACTTCCTCCTAGCATAAGTGTAGGCTGGACAGAAGAATAGCACATGCAGTTCATTCTCTTTTGCACCTGTGTGGCAGATATCACAACAACCATTGTTTGCACCACCTACGCTACGTACCCATTTCATAGTATTTGCATTAATCTGCAAAATGCCGTAGCGAAATTTAAGGTAAAGAGATTTGGCAAGTTGTGGTTGAATTTCATCTAGAAAGGACTCGAATTTACCGTTTGGTTTTATTGTGAGAAACCTTGTGGATAAAGTACCTAGTTTTGAACAATGTGACAAAGTATCTTGAGTAAATGCCCAAAAAGTCTGTTTCAACAGCTTTTTTGATCCCAAAGACAAACCCTGAGGTTCCTCCCAAAACTGTTTTAGTCCTAGTTTGTAAAACCAATCCTGAATATGATTCAACCATGGTAACCTTGTAATATTTTTAATTCTAAAAATTTCCTCCAAACCTTCTCTATAATGAACAAGTTCATCTGTGGACCACAAACGTACTCCAAAATAATAGTGGCCGCAAAGCCGCATGCTGGTCAGTGCGGCGAATGTTTAAATCTATTACTACTGGTGTTAGAGGTGTGCGTGTTGGCAAACATAACAATTTCCTAAAAAATGTATTCTCGTACACCATAAAACTATTCTTTGTCACATGTCCCCACAATTCAGCCCCATATAGGCAAGCAGGTTGTACCCTATATTTATATAACTCCAACGCAGGAGAGACAGCTTTAGATAAGCTGCTCTCATGCTTCCTTACTATTGGGACTGAATTTTGAATTAATATTGTTTTGCTTTTATCCAACTGTGGTCTCCAGTTCATTTTAGAATCTAGAGTAATACCTAAATAATTAAAATTTCGCACATATTCTATCCTCTCATTTTTTACAGTTAAGTTTTTTTTAAAAGATTTGTGCGGATTAACTGCCATGTATTTTGTTTTAGTAGAGTTGATTTCCAAGCCCTTTATTTCACAGTAGGTTTCGAAAGTATTAAGTAAATTTTGCAGACCTTTGGGGGTTTGTGATATTAAGATTTTGTATCGTCGGCAAATAAAAGTGCCGGTACTGGCACCCCCCCCAACTTGGGAGAGTCATGCTCGCAGCCCAAGAGATATTCAGGGATATCATTAACGTACAACGAAAATAAGGTAGGGGCCAGCACACAACCTTGCCTTACCCCCTATTTACTTGTATACGATCAGTAAGTTCGCCATTTGGCCCCCATCTAACCCTTGCAAAGTTATCCTCGTGTAACCTAATAATCTGCACGAGGATTTCCCCTGGGACACCCTGATCTCTTAATGATTTCCACAGGAGATTTCTGGGTATGAGGTCAAAGGCTGCCTTAAGGTCTACAAAGGCTATATACAGATGGGCTTTCTTAACTGTAATATACTTCCAAATTATACAGAGAAATCTAAAAACCTGGTCAATTGTGCTAGTTTTGGCTCTAAAGCCTGCTTGGTACTTGGATAAAATATTATACTCCCCAATCCAATCGCTCAGTTTATTTAAAATTTGACGTGCATATATCTTTTGTAAAACATCAATTAGACTAATCGGCCGATAATGCGACGGGTCGTGGCGGTTACCCTTTTTAAAAATAGTTGCGATCTCTGCACCCCTCCACGTTTCAGGAATCGGTGCACCCGATGCAACTGTATTACACAAAAGATTAACGTAGGGAGCCCAAACCTCCTTCTCATGCCTCCATAGGTCACCTGGTATCTTATCTGGCCCAGGGCCTTCCCTTGTTTTATTGCATTTATTGCTACTATTGTTTCCGCTAAGCTAAAATGTAGAGGGGTCTCACTTGGGTGAATAGCAAGTTCTTCAAAATTAAAATTAATATCATTTTTAGTGGTTGAGTATAATTGTGAAAAATGAGTTACCCAGGTATTTGCATCAAGGAAAAGGTCCTTGTTACATTTCCCTTTTTTGTTACCATTAGATAATAAACGCCAAAAGGTAGCTTGGTCATTTGATTTACATGCTTTTATCAGCTCAGACCAAATATTATCCTCCCAACTTTTCTTTGCCTTGATTAATACCCCTTATAGTGAATCCTTTTTCCCTTAGGGTTACTATATCCTTATCCTTTGTTGCCTGAATCAGATCCTTTTTTGCATTGCGGCATTCTTTGTTATACCATGGGTTCTCTAGCAAGGCTGAATTAGATATTCCCTTTTTTAATTGTTTTGGGGCCTTACTTAATATTGGTTCAAGTCCTTCTACCAACCTATCATGCATTTCCATGATTGGTATCTCTGTTAATGGCAAATTTATATATGGAGAGACTATTTCTATGTAAGTTTCATAAATGTTTTTAATGATCTTGTCATTCCCCAGAACCAAGGGCCATCTGAGTGCTCTGCGATTATTCGATAGTAGAGGCTCAATTAAGCTGTGACGAGGGTCACATCTCCTTAAATAACTTGGCTGAAATAGGGAAACTGAGAGCGTCAAACATAAAGGACGATGATCACTCTCTATTCTATCTTCAACAACTAGATCTTGCATCATAGGCCATAGAGGGATAGAAACCAATATATAATCTATATAGCTTTTAGAATTACCCCGGATAAATGTTGGTAAATTTGGGCTGTCAGAAGATAATCGCCCATTACAGGCGCGTAAACCATGGGCTGAAACCAGCCTCAGTAACTGCGCTACAGCACATGTACACGAAACTACTGGGCTACTATTCAGTGCTGGAATATTATTGGCCAAGTCCTCATCTTCAAAAATATTTTCAAATCCAGCCACTGGTTCAAATTTACGATTAAAATCACCCCCAATGATTATCAGAGCACTCTTGTTTATTATAGTTAGCATTTGATCCAGCTGCTCAATGACTTGAACATCTCTACTTGCTACGCTTGGTCTACTATATATATTAAAAATGTAGACTTCCCTTTTATCTGGTGCTAAAAACTTTATTCCCAATATATCTTGGCAAGGGGAATCAATTTGCGTAAAGTCAGCACCCAAAGTGATTTTTAACCAAATGGCAAGGCCTCCCGAGGGCCTTCCTCTCACTGAGGGAATTGCAGCAGTACTAAAAGTTTTAAACCCTATCTTATGGGGGGTTTCTATTGCCCAGGTTTCTTGGAGGAGGACTATTTCACTCTGACCTATGTAATCCTGCCATATTGCATCCCTTTGGTTTTTCTTAATCCCTGCAATATTCCAAGAAGTCAACTTTATCTCTGTTTTACGTTCTTCACTAATTTGGTCACCATTTATCTTCTTGCGTCCATTTTCCAAACTTAATGCTTCCTCACTATTATTACCAAGATTATTATTAACAAAATTACCATTTAATGTAAGTTCCTCTCCCTGGTAAACTAATGGATCTTTCACGATGTTCACTATGTTTACATCTACTATGTCATTTAAAGGTCCTCCAAAGCTCCTACGTGCATTTACATTCTGGATGCTATTTAAGTTAACTATCTGGTTCCCTTCACGAGTACCAGTATGCGCCTCGGAGGCCACATTATCATTATCTATAGTTCCCGTCTCCATAGGGGTGATTAAAACATCAATAGATATCAGTACAGCAACACCATCATTAGGTTTAGATCTTAAATTTTTACAAGTAATTGTCCTTGTCTTATCCTGCCCTATTTTGAGTAGTTGTCAGTCCTGGAAATCCAAGTCTGACAGTGCTTGGAACCTATTAGATTGTGTAACCGATGGAAATCCAATAACTTTGTTCCCACCTTCCGGCTTATAAAAGTATCCTAAAGAGAGTGCACTAATATCAGTTTTAGGGGTAAAGGTTGCATCACAATACTGTAAAAGATGATGAACCATCTTTGGCCTGCGGAAGTTGACCACAATGCAATCACCTCTTATACTCTTAGTAGATTGCCCTATCCACCCTACTCTACGAACCATTATTATCTCATAAGCATCATATGGGTGGAGGTTCTTGTGTTTAGTCAGCCAATCAAAAGTTTTATTCCATAAGTCAATCCAGTTTTCTTTCTGCCCAACCCTCAGAGGTGGGACCCCTGTCAAAATCAAAACATAAGGACATGATTCCGGGGGAGACGCAATGTTTCAGTATTAGGGGCTAAGGAAGCATTAGATTCACTAATTCTCTGGCACCCAACGAGAGAACTCGCATCATCCATTTTACCCATAGTTGTTACATGTCCCTTCTGTGCACCCTGAGAGACTATCACATTCGGACCCACAGACGGTGGAACCAACCTATTTTTTCCCTTATTATTTGAAATAGAATTATTCTCGTTTGTTTTAACAATATTCTCGTCTTGGTCAGCTGATAAACAACTGTCCATCACTAACCTTAAGTCCTCCTTTCTACTCTGGTTGGTAACACACCCACAATGTTACTACTTAGGGTATTAATTGCAGACTCTAGGAGGCTGATTTTATAAAAACATTTCTCAACCAAGTCGCTAACACAAGTTAAGGCTGCTCCTAACCCAAAATCATTCACTCCTGTAGAGAACTCAGTCATAACTCCCTTAGTGTTAGCTACACTCTGCGCTGATGGCAATAAGGTCAGCTCTGTTTGTGTACCAACTGAAATATTTTTCAGTGAAGAGAAGGTACCAGTGCTGCCCTTGCCCTTAGATTTACTTATCTCTGTGTCCCGTTTTCTTTTGTTTAACCGTGGCTCAATCTTATCTTTGGTCACATTTTTGCGGCCCTGGCCCTAGTAGCTGTATTAGGAACCACTGAAGAGCTTGAAATTTCTTCAGAGGAAGATAAAAAGGAATAGAGTTCAATGGGACACTTGTAGCAATATTCGGTGGAATCTCCTTATCAATGTCCCCCAGTACAGGTGAAGAGATGCCAGTTGTTAAGTGTCTCTGTAAAATAGCAGGGTCTAAGGAAAGACGTCTCTCAGTCAAATGAATTTCGTGGGTTAAGAGTGACTCCGCTCTTACTAAAAAGGCATCTAAGGTGCCAGCAACCCCCTTGCGTTTTTCCATTTTCTTTTAGACGACTAATTGAATCAAACAACCCAGGTATTCTCTATGCTTTAAGCTCTTCCACGGTACCTTAGATATTCTTTTGAATTAGGAATTTTCACAATAGCAAAGTGCACAATCTGAGCTTCTCAGAGGGGTGGCCCAGCCCAGCCTCAATCTGTCTCTGACGGGCTCAGACGGGCCCGCCCTTGGCCCGGGCTTCGCCCGGCACGTCCCGCGCACGTCCCGCGCTGCGGGTGTAGAGGCTGCGCTTTATGCGCGAAGATGGTCCGGTGCCTCCCCCTCGTCAGCAGGACCCGAAACACCTGGGTAGGCTCGCGTTGCACCCTGGGTGATGTAGTCCTCCAAAGGGTGATAAAGCGGGATACGGCGTCCAAAACAGGCGTCCAAATAGGCGTTAGCAAGGATCAGCGCCCACAACAAGGATCGACAGTGTCACCAGGAAAGGACGTTAAAACAACAGCGGGACTTATATGACATGTTAAATCCAGTTGAAACAAGAAGAGGGAGGACGGGTGAAATCACCTGAAGATTCAACATGTTTTTGGCTCGAGGCTCCATGAGGACTTCGAGGTGAGGCAGAGCCACGCATCTGACTCAAGCTCTTAGTGGCTTTTATTTAAAACCGGAGTTTGCAATGGCGAAGGGCAGGCTGACTTCGCCAGGGCCTCCTGCAGTCCATAGTTGTATGAGAGGGTCTGCTGAGCTCTCTGCATAAGCCCTGCTGAGACCTCTCACTGTAGCTTGAATTGAGCCTGTAGTTTTGAGTACTGAGCAACCTGAGTGTGCCCAAGCTGTGGCTCTGCTTGAGGCAGGTGGTAGTGTCTTTTAGCCAGCCTGGGGGGGTCACAAGTGCTTTTTGACATTTAACCATTTTCTTCAAAAGTGTATCATTTGTTATGACTTTGCCTCACCACAACGGAGTTGAGGACGGTTAATGCCCTGCTGAGCTGCCTTGAACAATTTTATGCTCAGAATGTACATACAGAACAGTGCTTAATTTGAAAAAATTAAGTGCCAGGGCCCTCATCAGGAGGCCACTGCAGCCTACACCACCCTTTGCCCCTGCCAGCACTGCCAATGACAGTACCAAACCAGCTACTAACCCTCACACTCCTACCAGTGTGACAATTCTGACTATTCCAGGCCCCCAAAGTTATAAGAATGTCTTGGGCGGCAGGTATTAGTCATTTTTAACGTATATTGGATTAATGAACAACTGTTGTGCTTACTCTAAATCAGACACAGCCCACCATGTGGCAGACTGTCATAAGTGCCTGTGCTGCCAATTAATTGCCGGTGCTGAGCAACCGAAACCACTGACTCAAATTAAACACTGGACCATGCAGAGTTTAATTCACTGTTATTTATCAGTAGACCCCCGACAGCAAGGAGCAGGACAGGGAAGGCTCCAATATCCATGTACCTGAAACTGCAACTTCTGTGACGTGGTGTCTGAGAACTGATATGCAGGAGTAAGTGCATGTTAGGATGATAGCAGAGGGTATGGGATTTATGGGTGTGCATTGATTATGTGCATGTACATGCTTTGTGTGTGTACACATGTGATGTGTGTATGATATGTTCATGTGTGCACGCCCATGGGCATAAAGTCTGACCCAGTTCTTGAGAACTGATATGAAGTGCAAGTGCCATCAGAAGCCCACCTTCAGGCAGATGCAGCTCCAGAACTGGACCATTTGGCTCAAGTTCCTAGAGAGCCAGAATATCAAACTGGTCTCCCTAGGGGAGTCAACTGTAGAGTGGTTCTGCAGGGGGTGGTGAAACCACTGCTCATTGGTGATCTGTGTGAGTGTGTAGAGGGATGTGAGGAACACTTAAATAAGCCACCTCTGGTGCAGGAGGATAACAGGGGAAGCAGGCTTTTCCTCCTGGTGTCACCGATCAAGGGCTGATTCTACACCAGTCACTACAGAGGCTCTAAAAGTGAAACAAATGCAGAGGGGACACCTTACACTTTAGAGCTCGGTGCAGGAAAAGCACTAATGATCCTCTAGCTGTTTAACCTGGTTTTTTTTTTTTTAAACAATGTTTATTTGTCAAACAGCACATATGGAGCAGAGCTCTGTACCCCAGAGATATCTGCATAATAAACGTACATCAACATGAATTTGACTTTTACAATGACATAATCGAGGAGAAATGGAAAGCAATCCACGTGAAAGAAAACAACCAAGGAGAGAAAAAAAAACAAAAAAACAACAGAACAAAACAATCCCCCCCCGCCACACTCAAGTCTTCGCCAGAACAGCACACCATTAGAAAAGCACCCACCCCAAGGGATGTGGCACATTATTGCACCTAGAACTGTATGTACCTCGCACCAAGTAGGAACTTAAGCTAGATCAGGTAGCCCTGGCGGAGAAACGGGCTCCAAATATAGACCACGATAGTCCGCCCATCGCTTCCAAATTTTAAAATGCTTTTGGGGGCACCCCCTCGCTTTAAAAATTGGGATCTCCAAACCCATGCAAAAGTCCAGGCCATTCTTCCACGCAGTCAAGGAGGGTGCTGTCGGCGCCCTCCATGACTTTGCAATGTCTCTCTTGGCCAGGGTAAATCCCAGTAACAAAAGATGACGTTTATATATATTACCCCCCACATCGTCCATGATATGTAAGAGTACCAGCTCCGGCGAGCGGGGAAGATCCCAGCCCAATACCTCCGAGAGGCAGGCCATGACACCCCTCCAAAATAGAGCCAGAGCAGCGCAATGCCAGATCATATTTACCAGAGTTCCCTCCTCCCGTTCGCACCTAAGACACACAGGGGAGGCCACCAATCCCGCCCTCCACAATCTGACCCTAGTAAAATACACCCGGTGAAGGTACTTGAACTGGATAAGACGCAGGGCAACCTGCTATGGCAGCCCCCCGCGGAGAGGCCAGTGCCTCCGTCCAGTCCTACTCTTCCAGTGGGCCTAGATCCCCTTCCCAGGCCTCTCTAAGTTTCTGTAGTGTAGAAGAGCTATGTGTAACTAGGGATTGATACATTTTAGATATCTTATGGTCCAGGAGATCCACCATAAATACCTTCGCCTCAATTGGGCTAAACTCGGCAAGTGACTCTAACCCCTCCAAGCTAGGGGAGATGGCATGCCGGAACTGAAGATATCTATAAAATTGGGTTTTCGGCATCTGAAATTCCCACTGGAGATCCTGAAAGGACTTCAGTACCGGTCCCCGCATTACATCCCCCAGAGTAGAAATCCCAATACTGTCCCAGCCCCGAAACCCAGACAGAGTAGCCAATTGTGTGGAGTCGCCCATTATTCCAAAAGGGGGTCTCCCTCGTCAGCCTATTCCACCACCCCATCTTCCGAAGAGCCTGCCTCCATATCTGGAATATGAACCTCGTAGTGGACGGCAAGGAGTTGCGTAGCGGTGCCGAATACAGTATAGTATGCAATGTAGAATTCCCCATATACCGCCGCTCAACTGCATAGGCAGGGTCTGCCCTATCCCTGTACCACCACTCGTTTAACACAAGCAGGTGCGAGGCCATATAATAGGATTGAATATCAGATGTCGCCAGCCCCCCACAGTACGTAGACCGGAAACACGTCCGGAGCGCAACTCTAGCTGCCCCTCCTGCCCATAAAAACTGCCCCAGGGCCGCGTTGACCTGTCGGAACCACCTAGAAGGAATCGGATAAGGGTGATTTTGCAAGTGATACAGTAAACGGGGTAGCGAGACCATCTTAAAAATGGCCGATCTACCATAAATAGACAGGGGCATATGGGACCAGGTCTTAAAATCTTCCCGAACACGTTCCCATACTGGGGCAAGGTTTCTGTCCCAAGACACGTCAGGCGAGTCTGACAGGAATACCCCCAAATACTTCATGCCCCCGTTGGCCACCTGAATCGCTGAAGCCCAGGAGCCCAGGTCCGAAGTATCCCCCAGGACCCACAAAGTGGACTTTCGGGGGTTCATATATAATCTCGACGTCTCCCCGAAGCTACGCATGATACGGAGCAGCCGGGGCCCTGTCCTATTAATATTAGTAAGAAAGAATAGCACATCGTCGGCGTACAGCGCAATACGGTCCGATAAGCCATGCACCCATTCAAACCCCATCACCTGTGCATCCATTCGTACCCAGGCCGCCAGGGGCTCCATAGCCAAGGCGAATAAGTATGGTGACAGGGGGCAGCCCTGCCTAGTGCCCCGCCCAATGGAAAATGTGGAGGAAGTATAACCAGCAATGAGCACCGAAGCAGTTAGGTCAGTGTAGAGCAGGGTCAGATAGGACAGGAAACGTGGGCCAAGATTCAGACGGCGCAACAGCGTGAATAAATATACCAAGCTAAGGGAATCGAATGCCCTATCCATGTCTGCCAATAGCAATGCTGCTTGTTCACCCGACTCCTGAACAGCTGCGATAGCAACATGTGCTCTACGAACATTATGACGAGTCGCTCTTTGGGGCATAAATCCAGCCTGATCTGGATGTACCAGGGTGGCGATCTGGGACCGAAGGGGATTGGCCAAGGCCTTGGCCAAGATTTTTGCCTCCACATTCAGTAACAAGATAGGACGATATGAGGCGTGTAGGTCGGGAGGTTGGCCCGGTTTGTGGAACACCACCACCTCCACATGTCTCCAGTCGCGAGGGAGACGCCCCCGCTCCCTGGCCTCATCGACTACTCTAAGAAAGTGGGGCCCCAGCTGCGAGAAGTACTTCTTAAAATATTCACAAGGGAAGCCATTTGGACCCGGGCCTTAACAGAGTTTAGGTCCCCCAGGGCGGCACTCAGCTCCTCCTCCGTGAGCGGAAGATCCAGTTCCGCGCTGGCCTCACTGGTCAAGGCCTTAGGCGGGAGATCGTCAAGGAAGCGGCCTATCACATCTTCATGTAGACACTCTCTGGGGGCATATAGCTCTGTATAGTAAGAGGCAAAGCTCTCGGCAATCTCTAGGGGATCCCTGAGGGGTTCCCCATCCGGACCGGCTATTCCAGGAAGAGCCTGGGGGTACAAAGCGCCCTGACACAGCCTGTGGAACAATTTGCTGGACTTATCCCCCCACTGGTAAATCCTACTCCGGGTCGCCAGCCACGTCTGGCGGGCCTCGTCCAACAAGAGATCTGCATGCGTCTGTTGTGCTAGCAATAATTGTCGACAGACTAAACCACCGTCGTCACCCCTGCTGCGATTCTCAAGCTCTATCAGATTGGCCTCGGATTGGCCTCGGATTTTAGAAGGGACTCCCTGCGCGCTCTACGAGCTGCCGAACAAAAGGAGATATCGATCCCCCGTATGGTGGGCTTCAGTGCTTCCCACAGAGGTTCAGCCCCCTTCACCGACCCCACATTAAATTCCAAGTAGCGGTCAATCGCATTCTCGATATGTACCCTATATTCCTCGTTGTGTAGGTTCCAGACTGAAAGGCGCCATCGAAAGGGCTGTCGCGCCGGGCCCATCTGCAAGACGAGAGCCACTGGCGTGTGGTCCGATAAACCCCGCGGGAGGATGGCGGCCTCCACCACCTTGCCCACCTCCGCCCGGGGCACAAATATATAGTCCAGCTGGGAGTAAGAGTCATGTACCACCGAGAGATATGTATACACCCGCTCATTCCCATGCAATCGTTGCCAAGGGTCCACCCAGTCAAGGCCCGTCACTAGAGAATATAATTTAGTGGACTGATGAGTATCTGGACGTCCCCCGGGTCTCCACCTGTCTCTGGCTACTTCCATCACATCATTCCAGTCCCCCCCGACCACGGACAAGCCCTCGGGCATATCCGCCCACAAACTCAGGAGTCGCTCTACCAGGCCCCAGGAGAGTGGTGGAGGAGCATAGACGCAACCCAGCACCACCCGCTCCTCCCAGATAGTGCCCTAAAGAAACAAATATCTCCCCTGGGCTTCAGCCCATGTTTTAACATGCCTGTAGGGAACCCTGCAATGGATAAGGATCGCCACCCCACGGGACCCCCTTACAAATCCAGAGTGGAACACCTGAACATAACCATAGCGTTGTAGGCACAGTGCCTTCGTCCCCATAAGGTGCGTCTCTTGTAGCATGAGGACGTCAGCTTGGGACCGCTTTGCCTGTTGGAGTATAGCCCCTCGTTTAATTTTATCTAGTGCTCCCCTAACGTTCCAGGTTACTATCCGGAGGGTACCAGGGTAAGCCCGTTGTCTACCTGCCAGGGCTGCCATAGGTGGCCATAATAGTAATCACTGGTGCATAAATAAACATCTGGTGAGCATGTAGTGACTTTATACCAATGGGAATTAGTGCGATCAGGAAACAAAACCAACCCAACTGCCCCCCACCCTATACCTCAGAACAATTGGAGTATCTGTCGTGGCGGGTGCGGCCTGCGGACCCCAACGGGAGTACCCGGCCCACCCCCGTCAATTGATCCCCAACTTACAGCCCGTTGTCCACAGGCGTTCTCTCCATCAGATAAGTCCGGCAGAGGTACTGGCCAACATTCGTGCTTCTCCTGGTCTAAAGCCGTAGTGTCCAAGTCTTTCAGGACTGAAGTCCCACAGTGTCTAAGAGGCCGTGGCATGTTGCTGAGGAGTCGACCCGGTCCGGGAAGAGTCACTGCATGACTGAGATCGACGTCGAGACCTGGAGCGCCTGCTCCCCTCAGGACTTGGCTTGGGCGGCTTCTGGACCACCTCTCTAGATGAAGAGTCTGATTCCAGTCGGGGTGGCGTGTGGGGACGAACCTTCACCGTCTCGTCTGTCCACTGAAAGACCTCCTCCGGGGAGTCAAATAATGGGTGCGGGACTGATAGACAACCCGCAGTCTGGCCGGATATAGCAGGGCATATGGAAGCTTGAGGTCCCGAAGACGGGCCTTGGCTGCCAAAAACGACTGTCTCCGCTGTTGGACCAGCCTCGTATAGTCGGGAAACACCAGGATACGGGCATTATCATATAGCAGTGGTTCCTTTGCCCTGGCTTGTTTCAGGATGATGTCCCGGTCGTGGTAATTCAATAGTTTAGCTATGACCGGCCTCGGTCGGGCCCCCAGCGGAGGCTTCTGCATCAGAGCTCTGTGGGCGCGCTCCACTACGAAGCACCGAGACAGGGACCCCGAGGGGAGCCAGCTCTCTAGCCACTGAGTGAGGAACCGCTCCATATCTCCCCCCTCGCAGCCCTCCGGAAAACCCACAAAGCGGAGGTTATTACGCCTGGCCCTGCCCTCGGCATCCTCCACTTGCATCACCAGGCCACGGTGGGCGGTTTCCAGCGAAGCAACCTTCTTTTGCAATGTGGTGACCACATCTTCCACTCCAGAAATCCTGGTCTCAGCTTCTGTGATGCGCCCCACTGCATTGCGCAGATCTTGTCGAAGCAGCATGACGTCAGAGCCTACCGCTCCGATTTTAGCGTCTAGGGCATCTCTGGATTGTGTGATAGCCGCCATGGGTGCGGCATTATCCGGCATGCTTCCATGTGCACCCCCAGGCTCCATCGTGGCGGCCCCAGGGCCCGTGAACTTGTCCAGCATGCTCTGCTTGGCAGAGCCCCCCCCGTTTTATCCTTTGTCATTGTGGTCTCCGAGCCGCCCAATTCCCGGGACAGCCCCCCTTCAGTTCACGATATAGTGCAACTAGGACAGTACAGGTCCCCAAGTACAAGATAGTGAGAAGGCTCCTCCAAGCAGTAAAGGCGGTCCACCTCAATTCCACCAGCCAAGGAGTATTCGGGCCGGACGAGGACCGCCCGCCCACAAGCCGCACCAGGCACTAACCTGGCCGCCTCCGCAGGCAAGCGCGTCCCCCTCCCCCTAGTGGGCGCCCCGCAACACAGTCTTTTGTCTGACTACTTCTGTAGGCCAAGATAGGCAGGCCTCCCACTGACAGATAGCTCCAGGCCCTCCGACTCCAACCGCTGCGTTACTCCACGAGTATACTCCGCTATCCCCAGTGCAAATAGTTGTCAATGTCTATGGGGCTAGGTCCCGAAGTCCCGACCCTCCAGCACCTCTGCCATGGGGGGAAGTCTCTTTATAAAGCAGGGCGTAGCGTAGACAATGGCTACGGAGCACACCACAGCGCTCACAACATACGGGGCTCCAGCATTCAGGCCTGGGTCTCTTGAGCCCCACTCCAAGGCCACAAGAACAGATAATCGCGGTCCGTGCGACCCGTCCTGGCCGCCAAATGCAGGGCTGCCAACCAATGGGGAGGGAGCTAGAGGTCTCAATTCTGTTCATCCGGCATCCACGGGCACCTTACGCCACTACAGTGGCACCTTGCTCCGCCAGGGCCCACAGCCGTATCCCCGGGGGCTATGCACAGCAGCCAGTGTCACCACCCTTGACACACCTTTAAATCCAGGGGGGCCCCCCACACCATGCACTGCTCCCTCGGGGGCCCACCACCTGTCGCTTCAGCTCACCGCAGCAGCCCGGGCCAAGAAGGGCCACAACTAGCCCGCAGTCCAGCACTTCTCTCCCCGTGACTCGCGCGACCCGAAATGGCCGCCGATGCGAGATCGCAATGCAGGGGGGAGGGGAGAGACAGTGGAGCAGCCCACCGGACACTGGAGCCTGAAGATGAAGGTGGCCGCAATCACCCCGCCGGCCCGGGACCAGGAAGGCCCCCACGAGTCCCCAAGCAAGGCACCCTATCCACCGCTCCCCCGCGGCCCGATGCGGCCGCCAACAACCAGGCCGCAGCCCGAGGGGGGAGGGGGGCAACGGGAACGTCCGCTCACCGGGCAATGGAACTCGGCCCCGGCCAGCCCCCGCAGCACCAAGCCGTCCCTTCAACAGGGATCCAAAGCATAGACCCCGCCGCCGCCCTCTGTGTGTCACTGGATGTCCCGATCTCACCTCGTTTCGTCTCCGGGCTGCGATGAGCAACAGCGAGGCCCTGCCTCGGCTCCGTCGCTCGGAGGCCGCGATCTGGCCGCAGCCACTCCGGCACCGCACATGGCGATCCAGGCACCAGCCGGGGTCCAGGAAGCAGTCACCGTCCGCGGCACTCGCAGGATAACATCAAATCCCCAATTACGACCGGGGAAGCAGGATAAATATAGGATAATGGCTCAGGCTGAGCGGAGCTCGCCTAGCACACGTCTGCCATCACGGCTTGCTAGGCTACGCCCCCAGCTGTTTAACCAGTTTACAAGAAAAGTGGTCTAAAGTCTACAAGGTAAGCAAAGTGGGCTTCATGGGTAAGTGAGAAAAAGTATAGTCAGAAAAATTCACTAGACAGATGCATACAGCACTATATAAATGTATCCCTGAGGGGCATGGTGATCCTCATAGACGAATGTGTATCAGACGAATATATGACGTTACAACGCAAACAATTACAACACATGCTTTTACAACGCAGTTTTTACATCGCAACTACCATTACATCGCAGGTTTTTACAACGCATGCCATTACAACGCATTTTTAAGAGCTACCATTACAACGCATTCCATTACAACGCATATCATTACAACACATACCATTACAACGCATAATACTTTTAGTGCAACAGTAGGGTAAGTGTTGGATAGTGTAGGGGTAAAAATTACTATTCCCACTCCAGTGAGTGCAACAGTAGGGAAAGTGTTGGATAGCGTAGGGGTAAAAATTACTATTCCATCTCCAGTGAGTGTAACAGTAGGGAAAGTGTTGGATAGCGTAGGGGTAAAAATTACTATTGCCACTACAGTGAGTGCAACAGTAGGGAAAGTGTTGGATAGCATAGGGGTAAAAATTACTATTCCCACTCCAGTGAGTGCAACAGTAGGGAAAGTGTTGAATAGCATAGGGGTAAAACTTACTATTCCCACTCCAGTGAGTGACACAGTAGGGAAAGTGTTGGATAGCGTAGGGGTAAAAATTAATATTCCCACTCCAGTGAGTGCAACAGTAGGGAAAGTGTTGGATAGCATAGGGGTAAAATTACTATTCCCACTCCAGTGAGTGCAACAGTAGGGAAAGTGTTGGATAGTGTAGGGGGTAAAAATTACTATTCCCACTCCAGTGAGTGCAACAGTAGGGAAAGTGTTGGATAGCGTAGGGGTAAAAATTACTATTCCCAACTACCCCAAAACCTATTCCCACCCTAAAACTTAAAAATATCCATTACTTACCTTATAATGCGTTGTAATGGCATGCATTGTAATGGTATGCATTGTAATGGCATGCGTTGTGATGACATGTGTTGTAATGGCATGCGTTGTAATGGCATGCGATGTAAAGGCAGTTGCGTTGTACAAGTTGCGTTGTAAAAGCAGTGCGATGTAATGACTGCGTTGTAATGGATGTTTCCCGTATTAGACCTGCTACTTAGATGCTTGTGGGATTTATGTCACTGCTCAGCTGAAATACCTAATAGTGCAAAATGGTGTGTTTTAATTCTGTACGTAATAGAAGATTTATTCAATTCAATTCAATTCAATAAATCTTTATTCGGATATAAAAATATCCATAAAAGCGCAGACCAAAATACCAGCAAAAATACATACAATTAAAAACAATGCACAGTATAAAAGCAGTAGGCAAGTGGGGGCTTGTAGTCTGTATCAAAAGACATCAATAAAAATACATATATTATAAAAGATATGCAGAACAGCAACGTCATAGATAGCGTTGGAACACAGAGAATTTATGGCCCTTAACAGGTAGCAGCATAATATAATAAAGTGCGATCAAATGTTCAACAAATAACAGCATAATATAATAAAGTGCAGTCAGATGTAAACAATTAGCAGCATAGTATAATAAAGTGCAATCAAATATAAGCTATAAAAGGAGGAATATAATATACAAAGCAGCAGTTTCTTGCAGAACACCATCCCATAATAAGTATTTATGACTCATATCGAATAGCGACATGATAAAATTAAATACAATTAGCTATGTTACGGGGTGCTCATTGAGGCACGTGAGCGAGCTGCCACTCTCAAAAAGAACTTACACAAAAATCAAATCGTCCCGCTTAAGCTTAAGAATTTCCAAATAGGCCATTCTATAGTCAGTGATGGCAGTTGCCTTAAAGAAAGGGATCAAGAATTGTTCAGTATATTTTTGATAAAAATTGCAGAAAAATAAAAAGTGTAGCATTGATTGGTTGCTGCGGGTGCCACAAGGGCAAGGCGCTTGCTCAAGATTGATATTAAAGCCTATAGGGAAGCAAAGTGAATATTTTAAGGTGCCAGCCCTAAGGCGAAAGAGCAAACTTCTCTCCCAGCGACCTATATTCTTTAAAAGATAGCTGGATGGCAGATGTGATGGGGGGCTGTTAGCGTCCACCAAAGACATGTACCTTGCAACTGACGATTTCGAGAGCTCTATGGCGTCTCTTGTGTTGCTGTATTGTTCATATAGAGCCTCCTGGAGGGTCTTTTTATTTATTCCCTCCAAATCGCTTGGATTTAGAAAAATATGTTCAAGATTCACACTAATCAAACTTTTTCTGACAGCGGCAGGGTATATCCCCTCCCTTGTCATATTTAAGGCAGTCTGCTATTATGTCTCTCGTCAAAGTTGCTGCCGGGTTTTGCCAAACTTTTAGCCAAAATATGGCGGGACGAGCCCTAATATAGTCTTCAATATAAAACAATTTTAATTCCTTGTGGCAAACAAAATGTGAGGAGGAAATTGTGGCCCCTAAGAGTTTCCGGCAGAATCTATTTTCCTCTCCCTGTATACTACTACATTTTGTAAAGCCCCAGACTTCTGCGCCGTATGTTGCGGTGGGAATGCACTGTGTTTCATAAATTTTAGTTATGGATAGCACTACCTCAGCTCTTTTAGGTTGCGGGAGGCTCAAAATTGAATTAATGGCCTTTAGAAATTTACTTCTGCTATGGGCCACATGGGATGCCCAAGAACCATTGCCGGAAAATACTAGCCCCAGATATGGGAAAGTGCAAGTGCGTAACAAGCGTTCTGATCCTGAGGTAATTGAGTTGATAAGGTGTTTTTTAGGGCCACAGGTCATTATGAACGATTTTTTGAAATTAGTGCAAAGATCTAAATCAGCCATAAAATCTACAAAACCCCTAACTAAAGTGCGTAGTGTGTTCGGTGTGCGGCCCATTAGGACCGCATCATCTGCATACAGTAGGGCGGGGAGTGTATTACTATTGATTCTCGGGACGTCGTTAGTAAGTTCTGACAGTACATTGTGTACATCATTGATGTATAAAATAAATAGGAGAGGGGCCAGTACGCACCCCTGCCTGACCCCTCTACCAATATTGATGTCCCCTGAAACCTCCCCGTCCTTACCGATCCTCACCCGTGCCTTCAAATCCCTGTGCAAATAAGCTAAAAAATGAACTAAAACCTCATCCAACCCGTATTTTAAAAGGACCGACCACAAGCGTGACCTGTTGACAAAGTCGAAGGCTGAAGTGAGGTCCATAAAAGCCAAGTAAATGGGCGACTTCCGAGCTATAGTGTATTTGCCAACAATTAGATTAAGATTTAGGCACTGTTCCACAGTTCCAAATTTACTTCTAAAACCTAACTGGCACTTATTTAAAATGTGTTCCCCCTCAGCCCAAGACCTGATTTTGTTAAACAGGATCCTCCCAAGAATCTTCAATGTATTGTCAATCAGGGATATCGGTCTGTAACAGCTAGGGTTGGATCGGTCTCCTCTTTTAAAAATCGGAACGATAATGCTGGTAGACCATGTGCTAGGAATAAAAGTGTCTGTTAAATTATTAAAAACATTAAGTAAAAGAGGCGCCCAGAATTCTGGTTTATGCTTGATAAGGTCAATGGAAAGCCCGTCAGGGCCGGGGGCCTTATTACCCAAGCTTTGATGAATGGCGTCCTGGACTTCTGACATGGATATCGAAATCCGCAAAGCAGCATGAGAGTTTAGGGGGTCCTCACTCTGGGATGGGGCTGTATAAATTTTGCAAAAGTGGGCTTCGCAGGCTTCACTGGTTATATTACAGCTTAAGGGGGTGAGTGTAAGACCCATAGACCTCATACCTTTAACTTCTGCCCAAAAACCGTTTCCATTGTTAAGTCTACCGGCACAAGCAATATTGTCCCAGCGTTCTTTTAGGCTCTCGTCTTTTCGTTGCCTGGCCACTTGTTTGTAGTGTAGCCTCAAAGACTTGACAAGAATTGCATCCCTTGGTGTCGCTGCGAGTGCTGTGCGGAGCTCTCTGTTTGCTCGCGAGCAAGCATTGTTAAACCATCTTGGGCTCTGGTTAATATCTAATGCAGGCCTAGAAATCAATTGTTTAATGCCAACACATAGATGGCTGAAAGCGTTAATGGCCTCTGGATTGGGATCAATAGATGACAGACAAATATCAATGAGTGATGGATGTGCTGTTATCATTTTAGAAAACAAATTGTTGTTATCAATGCCTTTCCAATAGAAGATTTATACGTGAGAGCATGCAGAGGACAGGCATATCATTACTAGACCATATTTATGATCGAAAGTTGATATGAATATGGCAATCTTTTTCTGTTACTGAATTTATAGTAGAACCTGGTCTGCACTCCCACAGACTGCAGATGCACAGAAGAGACAGGTACAAGGGAGTCTGCTAGCGGGCGTGATCAGACTGGTGCTAAAATGAACAGTCTATGCTGGTGCTCATAAGATAGTGTGCGGGTACAGCAGAATGCTAAGCCTGCGTGTGCTATCACAGCATTGTCTTGTATTTGT
The DNA here is from genome assembly GCA_963921515.1 of Calotriton arnoldi. Classification (NCBI taxonomy): domain Eukaryota; kingdom Metazoa; phylum Chordata; class Amphibia; order Caudata; family Salamandridae; genus Calotriton; species Calotriton arnoldi. Next base: position 192,723 of record CAWUFW010006086.1, on the reverse strand, counting down.
GTGGGCGGCTGATGGGGGTCTCTGGATAGTAAGCGCTATATAAATACCAGTACCAATATAGGGATTATAGCCACGATCCCAGTGCAAGTTTCTGATAGGACGCCACTCTTTCACCATCTCCCACTGCCTGCAGCATCTGAAGATTCTGTACATATGTTCTCTTTATCTTGGTTATGTCCAAGAAATCGTCCTGATTTGAAAGCATCTTCACCTTCTCACTATAATGACTTAGCACTGCTGGGAAATATTTAATGCTACAAGATATGGGGCACTCTGGTAGATTTTTTAATATTTCAAGACCACACCTTCAGAATTTCTTTATAAACTTTATTTCTTTTTTACCAACTTCTGTATAAAAATTAGCTTTATAATGTGCCACTGGCCGCTCTTTTTTTCAAACTTTTGTTTTGGGGGGAGACACCCTGAATACCCCTTATATTAGTCAATAGGTCAAACTTGCCACAACGTTTACGCTCACCACTTTGAAAAGTCGCCAGCCGCCACTGCCCATATGGTCTCATTAGAAAGTCCCAAAATCTAGAGTTTCACCCAACACCTTTCACCCAATGCAGATGCAGGGAGGCATTTCACCCCCTCAGCCAAGCCACAGTGTCCCCCAAAATCCAATGCTGCTGCAAAGAAACCGAGTCCCAATGATGTTTGAAACTTCCACTGATCAGGTTCAATTACAGTGCCTGAGAGGGGTGGAGGAGTGCGTGCTTGGCGTAGTCCTAGAAGAGGATCAGAGTTGACAGTATGTGGACGGAGAGGATAACGGACATGTTGTATCTTTCCTAATAGACACAGAAGCCATTCTTTCAACGGTTAGAACTGTTGAGGTATCCCAGCCTACCCCTCTTAGGAAAAGAAGCCCAAGTTGTAGGCGTTACAAATCAACAGCATACTAACCAAGTTACTGCCTCAGTTCCAGTAAAAATAGGAGACATTAGAGAGCAACACTAATTCATAATCTGTGATATCAGTCCTGTAAACCTCCTAGGTCATGATTTACTTTTCAAACCCAACTGCATTATATATTGCATGCAGGATGGGGTTGGAACCGAAACCCAAGCAGCTGACACCACGTTCAAATTATAGTTACTGGAGCCTGTCTTAAGGGTATATCCGGTTATCACTACTCACGATTTGCCATTAGGCTTGAGCGAGACAGTCAAGGAACAGGTCTGGGATTTTACAGGGAAAGAAATTGGATTGATCAAAGGTCGCAAGACCTTAAAGATTACCCTCCAACCCAATGCTGTGAACCCTGAGACTCACCCACACAAGATGACCCCAGAGGCCATTGGAGGAATCACCCCTGTCATTGAGTGCATGTTAGAGCAAGGTATCCTGAAGGTAGTTATTGGAAGTCTATGTAACTCCCCGATTATGGCATTACAGAAGTCAAATAAAAAGTGGAGGGTTGTTCAAGACCTCCAAAAGATTAACCAAATTGTCATTCCATTCAATTCTGTGGTGCTGAACCTTGCCGTGATTTTATTCCAAAACCCTCAAGAAGTGGAGTGGTTCATGGCCATTGATCTTTGTCAGCTATTTTTCTCGGTCCCGTTACGCGAAAAGAGCCAGTTTCTTTTTGTGTTTCAGTTCCAAGAAAAGACCCTCATGTGGTGTTTCGCCCTATGAGGTATTAGGGGTGGGCAGGAAACTCTGCTCCACTGGCGGAGTTCACAGAGTTTTTCTAACTCTGCGCTCCGCTTGGAGCGCGGAGTTCAGCAAAAAACTCTGCCTCCGCCATGGAGCAGAGTTTTACTGCCACACTCACTGCTCACCCCTACAAAGAACACCAGGTGAGAAGGTGCACATTTGTCATGCTAGACTTACCGGGATCCACAACCCAATTCATGTTGCACTGACTTCTAACTCCGCTTTTATGTGCTACTACGAAGGGGAGTAAAATGGCAGCGAGTTTGGGAGGCTTTTAGTCATGAGGCAAACCCACCCGAGGTGCCTATAGTGGCTACTGCTGGGGAGGCAAAGGTCCTGACTGAGTCAGGGTGTGGTGACTGCGAGAACGAAAAGTTTAATGATGCATCGGTTCTGGTGGCGGCTGCGTCATACTGGCCTTGCAGGAGGTGTACAGGTAACTGCTAAGGGCGACTCTTCGCCTGAGAGTGAATACGAGCTGCAGCCCCTTGGCTGATGTAGCCCGGCTTACAAAACCATACAGAAAACCTTCTGCTCAAAGATGGCAACAACGTTTGTAGTCAAACAATCATTGGGCTCAAACATCCTTGTCTCTTTTTTATATCAGTGGGTTGGGCTTGTAGTGACAAAAATGTTGGTTGCGCTGCAAATAATACCATTTAAAGATTGGCGTCATGACAGTCATTGTCTGCGGTGTGCACATGCACTTTACTTGGCTGGATTCACTTCCCTTGAGAAGTACTGGCAGTGTTAGCGGCAGATCCACTTGACCTAGGGGAAGCTGGAACATGAGGGATTGTACCAGGGAGCTGAGGAAGGTGAGACTGTGGGAAAGTTGTGCAGTCGTAAAAACATAGCAGATCTGCAAAGAAGAGCAGTGTAAAGAAAGTACTGGGACGTCGGCAGCTCAGAGATATGGCCTTTGTATTGAGGGGCAGGGACAGCGGGCCGAAACTAAGCAGATGCTTTGGTGTACACACACACAAACAGTACGAGGTGTATTGTAGATGGCTGGATGAAGGTCTGCTAGATCTGCACCTGCGGCTCATTATCCGTGGTGTATTAACTGAGGAAAATGCTTCGAGAAACACAGAGGTTGCCTAACCATCGAGTCGACGTTTCACGTTAAAGAGCGTCCTTTCCCGCAGACCTATACTAGTGCGAGCTCCCTGTACGTGGTGCTGCTGATTGCTGAACCGCTTGCCTATGCTTCCGAATTGATGGACCCTTTCCCAGTCCCTGGTGCTGAAATGAGGGACAATGCTTCGAAAGGGCACGTGGGATCCCAGTCCATAGGGCTGAAAGACAGTAGGAAGCAGCTCCAGGGTAATATGTGGGTCGTATTCCAAAGCTCACTACGCTCCTCGGAAATGTCGAGCAATAGCTTCTTTTTTGCCATTTTTGTAAAGAAACTCTGAAGGATCATGTCCGGAGTTTCATCGATCAACACTTTGATCGTCTGACTGGTTGTTCCTTTGTGTAGGATTATAAAAAGTTATTGGTAATAATCTTGTTTATCAAATATTCAGGCAGTGGCTTGGATGTGACCCGTGGGTTCATTGAATACAGTCTGGGATCTCTTTTTGCCAGTTTGATCTTACGTGGCGTCAGCAACCTGCGGCAAGTAAATTCCAACTCATCGTCAAGGACGTTGCTGATGTCAGTGATGTCTGAGCCAATCAGGTAATTCAGCTGCCTCTGGAACTCCAGGATGCCGTCTCTGGTGTTCTGCCTCTGGACAACGTGGATCCTGCCTTTGTCTTTCTGCAGTATCTTCCAGTATAGCAATGTTGGAGGTGGCCGAACAATACTCTGTCCAGTCGCGGAACTCCGTCAAATTTGGCGGAGCTTTTCAGTAACTCCACAGAATTCCGCGGAGTGAAACTCCATGAGCTCCACCCAGGCCTAGAGGGTATACAGAATGCCCATCCTATTTCAACCAGATTCTTAAAAAGAACCTAGAGTCCCTGTAGTTGCCATGTAGCTCCACGCTAATTCAATACATAGACGATCTCTTGATTGCCTCAGTGACTAAAGAAGCTTGCAAACAGGACACTATTGCCTTACTCAGCCATTTGGCTGTGAATGGGTATATGGTCTCACCCGAGAAATTGCAATACTGTATCTGGGACATCAAATAGAAACGGGAATGAGGCGATTGTCTCATGAACACATAGAAACAGTTCTTATTCAATTCTCATGTTTCAACCAATTTTACGTTCACCCCTGTAGACAGACCTCCCTCGCCCAAGAGTAAGGTTTCACACCTCCCACAGCATGAGAACATGCACATTTATAATGTATATTACCAGATGTTGTCTGAATATGTAAAAGACATGGAGGTGGAGGACTGTTTTATTTGCTCTTATTTTCCCGCTTCTGCAACTGAAGGAGCGGCTTACTTTAATTTACCTCTGTTGCACTCATTTTCCTGCTCCGTTTTCCTAAACCTATTTTATTAGCAAAATTCTATTACACTGTTTTATTCTGATTTTGATGGTCTTTTAGAAAATATGCCAATTGTCAGTGGAGGGAATCTGTATTTGTGGGCAACTAAACACATTTCTCGCCTTTACAATATGTCAAAATTAAGGGATCAGTGCGAGTATATGATGAAATTCTTCACTACTGTGACCAACATGAGCATTAATAATCATAACTTGCATGATGTAGCCTGCAAAGTTAACCAAGATGAGAGGGTGTTTGTAGATGAATTGAACAAGTGATAAGAATAGATTAAGAAAAAGGAGACAGAAAGAGGAGTGCAGAGCACATTACTGGGAAAGGTAAGAAGATCTTAAAGGAACCACCACCTAGGTTAAACATTAAAGTCACCAAGAATGGCTAATTATGCATAATGCATCAGCCAGAGGGAAATGAGATAATTGAGAAATTGGGATGGAGTGAGTGTGAGCATAATTATTTAGTACAAGGGAAAACTTTCTTTAGTCTAGAGGTTAGCATAAGGGCATTTATTATGTGTGTGGTAAATCCGCCTATTTCCAGTTACCGCACAATTGGGTAGGCAGTTGTTACGCTGCTTTTGTTTTCCCCAGGATCTATCATACTAATGAGCTAGATTTTCCTCTTGACAATTACATTAGGCGAAGTAAGCGGAGCTTTAAGCAGATTCTTACTGATATCTTTAGAGCACTCATACCATCCATAGGGGTAGCATTGAACAATGTAAAGATTAGAAAACTGTCCACTTTAGTTCATCAACTTGCAACTAATATTATGTAAAATTGCCTTGCAGTGGATTTACTCCTCGTGAAGGAAGTCAGAGTTTGCAAGTCATTCATGCTCGGGAATGTTGTGCATACAATCCTTGCATACATAAGCAGCTTGACAGCCATATTACTAACATCACAAACATAATGCATGAATTAACTGAACTGGAAGAATCAGGTGCCTGGGAAGAAATAGAATCATTCTTTGGATCCATCTGTAAAGTGTTTGCTAAAATAGGAGAAAGGCTTGGTAGCGTAGGCGGAAGAATTTTGAAGTTGCTACTAACTCCTCTCTTGATCATACTAATTGGAATTGCATGTATGCTCTTTAACTTCAAGTTCTGCAACGGAATTTTATCACAAAAGGGGGTGAATTGTGAGTACAAAAAGCTGTCAGGAACGAGAGTAAGAGAGCAGAAAAGACTCGGGGATATTCTCAAGAACGTGCGATAATCATCGCCAAAATAGGTTAACGCAAGTCATCATATCGCCGTCTAGCGCGGGAAAATAACCCTGTGTTAACGTGGCATTCACAACACGGCGGTAACATGCGATAGTACCCCGATAACGCGGCAAATGTCCACGATAACACTACCGGGACGGCGATAAAAATCTCAACCCGAACGTGAAAAAATTCGCGATGTGCCCAACCGCGATAGAAAAATCGGCGACAAGCAGCGGCAGGCTTGCAATTCCCTCGTCAGGCGGGTAAAATCACCATAAGAGCAGCAAAAAACCAGAAAGAAATAAAAAAGACATAACAACTGCGAAGCACAATGGAGGGAGCTGGAGCAAGTACAGAGGACAACCCGAACCCCACGAGCCCCACGGAGGACCAGCCTGGGACCTCGGGGCCAGGGAAGGGCAAGGAGAAGAAGAAGAGGAAGACGCGGTTCAGTCCGCAGGAAAACAGGATCCTGATAACGGAGGTGACACCCCCACCATCCAATTGACATTGGTGAAATTGTCAGCACTAAATGTTGCACATACACTTGTCCGAGCGATGTGCCAATGCAGAGGAGTGACATGCACACAGGGAATGTGTCTAGGAATGAATTTATTTGCACATGCTGTGCCTGTGGTCACTCTGACCTGTCCCATGACTGCAAAGAACAGTCCCCATGTGACGTGCCTATGTGAAGAAATTGTGAATGATAGTGTCCCTTTGGGCTATTCCAGCTGCTGCTGCACTGGGGTGTGGTCCACCTGCCTCATCTTCATCATCATCGTCCGGTGCATCAGGCACTTGGATCCATGGGGCATTGGTGTGTACAGATATGTTGTGCAACACACAACATGCAATGATCATCTTGCACACTATTTGCGGCCTGTACAGGAGTCTTCCACCTGTGATGTCCAGGCACCTGAAACGTGACTTCAACACGCCAAATGAGCGCTCCACAATGCCCCTGGTGGTATGTGGGCCGCATTGTACTGCCTCTGGGCCTGGGTGTTCGGGGCTCGGAGGGGTGTCATCATCCACGGGCAGAGTGCATATCCTTGATCACCTGTGACAGGGGAGAGAGATGTGTCAATCGGTGGTTCGGCATTCTGTGTTGGCAGGCTTATTAGTATATTGATGTGTGACGTGTGGGACTTTGGGATACATGTCTGACATGTCTTGCATGTGGCAAATGAGCGGCATCCATGTGTAGTACGTTGCCTCACAGCTGCTCCTCACTCCCCCCGAGCCAATTACTTGTGTGCGCTGCGTGGTTGCAACACTTGCACTCCTAGGACACACCATTGTCATGACTGTCTGCGCATGTCTACAAGCCTGACAACGACACTGTGATATTGGCCGTTGAAGGTGGTCGGCCACGTGTGTGTAGGCATATGGTCAGGATATGGCGGGAACAGAGACACACGCAGTAGTTGCCTTGGTGGCCATCCCGGAAGTGAACCACGCCCTGAGCCCCGGGCTATTGATTGCCACTCCTACGCTGGCCCAGCCCACTCCGCTTACGCTTACAGGGGGGGACGACATGGCTACATGTCCAGGGTCTACCCCACTGCCTGAGGTAACATGGTAGCGCCCACTGTCTACGACACTACAAACACCAGCAGCATATGTCCACATGTACATGTCTGTGCTCTGCATACTTAAGTCTGTCCAGCACATCCCCGCCACACTTGGCATTTAGTACATTCTGATTCATGGGTCACTTGCCTCCCTCGCACATACTTGGTTCCCGCCTCTCATCACATCCCGCTATTGTGTGGCAGAGGTGCCATTACATGGATGGCTTGTCTGAATGTCTGGCTCCTGTTACCACATATCCATGTGTTGCCGTGTCTGGTAGGTGGGCATGTTGTTTGGCATGTCGTATGTGATGTTGTAACGTGTGCATTCCCACAGTTTTGAGTTGTCTGATTGTGGAGTTCAGGTGTGTGGTGTGTTCCGTTGGTACTTACCGACGAGCAGTGCATTTCCGTAGGTGCCATCCTGGAAGCGCTGGTTGATGATGGACTGTCGGAAGATGTAGGAATCATGCCCACTGCCTGGGTAGTTGGCGACGACGTTGGTGAAGAGTCCCCGGTGGTCCACTATTGCCTGCACATTGATGGAATGCGTGTGCTTCCTGTTGCGGTAATTGTGTGCAGTGTCGGCAGGGGGCACAAGTAGGACATGTGTGCAGTCAATTGCCCCAACACGTGTGGGAAGCCAGCTATGGCGTAGAAGCCTTGCTTGGTCTCCAGCTATTCCTGCGCAGTGTGGGGGAAGTGTAGGTACTGGGGTACCAAGCTGATGATGGCATCCAAGACAGGTGTGAGGAACTTTGATAGGGCTGGCTGTGAGACTCCTCCGACTATGGCAGTTGTTGGTTGGAAGGTACCGGAGGCCAACAGGTGCAGCACAGCCAGCAGCTTTGTCTGCAGAGGGATGTTGGTTCTCCGCTGTGTTGGTACCGTCAGCCTGTGGGCAATGTGGGTTAGGATGCGGAGGATGGTCGTCCCTTGAGCCTGTAGTGGGCAATGACTTCCTCTGGCGTTAAGTCTCCGAGGCTGGTGCGTTTTCGGAAGGACCGCTGTCTCATTATGCGCTGCCTCGGTGGTAGTCCGGGGGGTGGTCCTGGGGGAGGGGTCCTGGGGGGCTGGGGGTGGTGGCGGTGGGTGTTATGGGCCTTTTGGGTCTCCGAGCTGCATGATCAGTAGCTCCATGGCATCTGTTGGTCTTCAGATGTGGCTCTGGCTGGGCTCCCTTTTATACTGCAGTTTGTCGTCCTGCTTAACACCAGTAGAAGGCAGGTGTTAAATCCCTGCTGCTAACGCGCTTTATCGCCTGTTTTGGCTGGTTGTTGTGAATCTCGCGAAGTGGAGTTTTCGTGAGTTTTTGCACGGGAACGCCTACTCTGCATATCATTAGCGTTAGTTGTCTCTCTCATCCGTGGCGATGTTTTTTGCGGCATCTATCGCTGGTAAACTGGCGATATGGGCAGTTTGCACCAGCTTGTGAATAGGGCGATAAGTCTATCGCCACTTTTGTGGCGCTAATGTGCCGATAAATTGGCGATAAGTCCTTGAGAATATGCCCCTCAATGTCAAAGTTGAAGAGGTGCAAAGCGAACTTACAACGCTCTGAAGGATCTGGGAGAGACCAAGTATAAGAATCCAGAGTTGATGAATGATGTGTTGTAATAAAGAACTTAAGTGCTGATTAAAATCATCAGGTGGGGACTGTGAGAGCTGATTATCTGTCAATAAAGAGCATTAAAACCTGAGCTTATGCTAACATTAGATTGTGTTTACACTGTCCTCCATCTTGCCTCAACGTCACAATGTACCACGTGATGACTACTGCTGATATCTATTCTATATAAAGTATGGCTACTGTTCACATGAGTAAGCAGAGAGTGTTCTCAGAAAAGGTTTCTCATTGTACTTATTCAAGTACGCTTCCTATCAACCCAGGCTCATGCTTAAACAATGTATCTGTTTAACTATTCAGCTAAGGCTGTGAGAATGACTGAATCTCAATGTATTACTATCCTGAGAGAATACTAGAATGTATTCTGTAGTAAAATGTTTCTTCTAGCTTGTTTACTATTGCTGTCAAACCTGAGAACCATGTTTTTCCATAGAATGTGTCTTGTCTTTGTCTAAAGCCCTATGAAAGTATGTGGATTTCTGTAACCGGAGAGACCCCCTTTCCCTCACCTTAGAAGGGGAATCCATGACGGATTTCACTTAGAACTGTACTGAGTTCTTTGTATTATGATTTATATGCTTTGCTGCTAAACTTGCTTATGGCATCTTTATTGTAATCTGCCTATTAATTCTTTGTATAAAGCCTTGAATCGACAATCCTTGTCTGTCCTTCTTATGAGATTGTTTCAGCCTTGTTATATAGAATTCCCGAACTAGAAAGAATGACGGTTCCAGTCAGAGAGCACCAAAGTCCGTTTCAGGACTACACCGCCCCGGTCCTAGTCGTTGGCACGCCCCATGAGTTAGAATTTAAGACTGATTTGTGCGCCAACATTTTTTTCTTCCCTGGAGCATTGACAAAGCACTGATTGATTTTCTGATTAGTATTCTGCGTTGCTTGTGATCGGATTGTGGTACTTTTTTTTCTGACTGTGTGTTATTTGTTTGTATATTCTATTCATATGCTCTATCTTGCTTGTTAGTGCTTTTATGCTTCTTTATTCTTGCTTTTTCAACTTGGGCCCGTCGCTCCCCTTGCTCCCCTTATTTGGTTTCCATATTATTCAAAACTTCCCTTTCCAGTAAGTCTCTTTTCTCTGGCCAGTCTTGTCTGAGCCGCATAACAACACAATTTATTACATTTGAATAAAGTTACAGCATTCACTAAGGGTCCATTGGTTTATGACTCATCCTCATTTTGGTCGCATTCCATATAGTGCCGCTTTCCTAACCAATTTGAAAAAGCCATCGTAAGTTGCATGTTTTTAAATTGTACCAACTGGTGTTATTGACGCTTGCCTAAATGCATGTGTATGTGTGTTGTTAGCAGATCATAGGCCTCACAAATCAATAACACACCATTACATACTTATACCATAATACACTAGACAATATTAGGCCATAACATACCACACCATACCTTACTAGACAATAAGAAACAATAACATATCATATTAAACAAAAACAAACCATATCATACCATACCATACCATACAATAACAGGCCATACCATATTATACCATACTCTACTATAACTGGCCACACCATATCATACTATCCAATCAAGTCACCCTCACCCCCTTTACCTCAACCCACCCCTGAACCCTCAAGACACCCTCACCTCCCTTAACCTCTAATCACCCCTGAAACCTCAAGTCACCCTCACCTACCTTTACTTCTGCCAACGCCAACCTTCAAGTCACCCTCACCTCCCTTTACCTCTACCCACCACGAGCCTTCAAGTCACCCTCACCTCCCATTATCTCTACCCACCCCAAAACCTCAAGTCACCTTCACCTTCCTTTACCTCTACCCACCCCTGAACCCTTCTGGGAGCAGGGCGATTGTTTGGAAAAAATATGGGATTATAAATATTGAGAGACAGAAATATCAGAAAATTATGTTTTTAAATTATTTGAATGTGTTTTGGTTGATTTATTAATCTTATGTGCTACTATTGTTTATATGAAAGTTTTTTATATTTTAAAAATATAGGGGCTGATGAGGATGGCGGTCGGAAAACCTCCCCGACCGCCATGGTAGCGGGAAAAGACCACCCGCATGGACCGCGACATAACCGCCGGTCGAATTACGATGGCCGGCGGTCGAAATCCGACCGCGGCGGTACGATCGTGGGCTTTAACATTGCGGCGGTTGCTGCTGCCCGCAGCACCGCCACGATGTCGAAAGGAGCATGTCCTGCATTTCCCTGCACTGCGTGGCAGGCACTGTGGGCACTGCACAGCGCCTGCCACCTGGTACAGGGAAATGTAGGGGGGGACCATGGGTACCCCCCCAGTGCACCAACCCCCCCAACACATGGGGGGCCCGCAACGGGCCCCCGGAAGACAATCTCCGCCTGCCTTTCCATGGCGGTTTGACCGCTGCGGAAAGGCTGGCTACCACCGGCATCATAATCGTGCCGGCGGAGCCTGCTCGGCACCGCCACCATTTTACCGGTCCTGCTCCGTCCGCCAGGCAGGAGTGCGGATGGCAACCGGCGGAAAAGCGGCGGTCGGAATTTCCCACCGCCATCCTAATCTGACCGGCGGTTTTCTGGGTTGCGATCGCGGGCGGATGTCCACCGCCGGACCGGCGGTCGCCACCGCCGGCCCGGTGGTGGACATCCGCCCGCCATCCTAATCAGCCCCATAGTTTGTAATTTTAAGCGATTTATAATTTTTTGTTGAATTTTTATAGTAATTTATAGTGTCATAGCGAGTTGTTGGGTTTGTAGGGGATCGGGTGGGAAGTAAATTAAGTAATAATTATTAAGCAATTGATTATGAATTGTTAATTAATTTTTTAATTAATTTCAATTATGCACTTTATGGAATACTTATTTATTTTACTTATATTTTAGTTGTGGGCTGCTAGGTCTATAGGAGTCTAGGGTGGGAAGATAATGCATAATTAATAAATAATGTAATAACATTATTAATTAATTATTTAACAAATGTTTAATTGTGTAAAATATGGAATACCGATTTATTGTACTAATATTTTAGTTGCAGGATGCTAGATTTGCAGGGGTATAGGGTGGGAAGTTATGTAATAAATAGTGCATTTATTTTTAATTATTATTTGTAAATTAATTATTTAACTGAATTTTAAAATTTAAATGATAGAAAATATAATTATTTTAATTATATTATAGTTGTGGGCTGCTAGATTTGTAGAGATCTTGGCTGGGAAATTAATTAAGTTATAATTAATTAACTAATTATTAATTGTTAATTAATTATTTAATTGAATGTAAATATGTAAATAATGGAATACTTATTTTTTAAGTTATATTTTAAGTGAGAGCTGCTAGGTTCGTAGGGGTATAGGGTGGAAAGTTAATTATTCATTGAATAACAATTATTTATTAATTGATAATTAATTATTTTAATTAACTGTAATTATGTAAATTGATAAATACTTTTTTAAATTTATATAAATATATTTATGTTAAATCCTAATTGTTGCATTAAGAGTTTCATATATTTTATACATTCTGGCTGTTACTTATATATGAAAGTGTTTCAAGTGAAGAACTTTCCCTACTTTGTTTAGACTGCAGTAGGAATGGTAAAATTAACCTCTTTGCAATTTGACAATTTCCCTACTGTTGCACTGTTTGGAGTGGGAATAGTAAATTTCACCCCTTTGAAATCCAGCGCTTTCCCTACTGTTGCACAGACTGGAGTGGGAAAAGTACATTTCACCCCTCCGAAATCCAACACTTTCCTTACTGTTGTACAGACTGGAGTGGGAATAGTAAACTTCTCCCTTCCGAATTCCAACGTTTTCCCTACTGTTGAACAGACTTGAAAGGGAATAGTAAATGTTACACCTCCAAAGTACAACACTTTCTTTACTGTTGCGCTGACTGGAGTGGGAATATTAAATTCCACCCTCCAAAATCCATCGTTTCCCTACTGTTGCACAGACTGGAGTACCTTTTACCCCTCTAAAGTCCAATATTTTAATACCGTTGTGCAGTTTGGAGTGGGAATGGTAAATTTCACCCCTCTGAAATCCAAAGCTTTCCCTACTGTTGCATAGACTGGAGTGGGAATGGTACATTTTACCACTCCAAAGTCCAACACTTTCCTTACTGTTGTGCTGTTTGAAGTGGGAATAGTACATTTTACCACTCCAAAATCCAACGCTTTCCTTATTGTTGCAAAGACTGGCGTGGGAATAGTAAATTTGACTCCTCCAAAGTCTAACACTTTCCCTACCATGGCATAAACTAAAGTGCAAATAGTATATTTAATATTCTTAGACTACATTTGCTTTAATAATGTCGGTTAAATAGAGTTTATAGTATTGTTTTATATTTTTTCTATTTAACATTATTTGTTTTTATTTTAAAATGTATTTTAATGTTCATAGTATTTTTTGTAAATGTGTTTTTTTTTTCAATGTTTCATATTTTATTTATTGTCTACATTAATTAATATATTTTATTTTATTATATTGTTTATGGTTTATTGTGCATTCCAATATTTTTGTACTTGCCATCATTAGTATAGGATCACGATATTATGGTAAACAATATTTTTTTGACAATGATATTCCTTGCAACGATATTGTGTCAGTGATACGCAGGGCGGATTCAAGGAAGGTCATTCGACTATTGACCACTGCATCAGTCTCTGGGCACTGGTCCATAAATCCAGCAATACAAGTGGAAATTTGTTTTGCTACTTTGTGGACTTCTGTTTGACGTTTGAGCTTGTGGAGCGAGAGCCTCTCTTTTAGAAATGAATGTTATATGAAATTCCAAATGGATTATTGTCTCTCTTGCTACAATGGCATACATCGAATTGGGAGAGGGTAGAGCTAGAGTGTCATGGTCACCTGTCGGATAAAATAGCAATTGAAAATGTGTTAAGACAGGGATGTGTTCTTGCCCAGACACTATTCACCCTTTTTTGGCCAACCTCCCCCAATTCTCTTATAAATTCAGCCTCCTTTTCTCCAAAGATTAGGGGTGTTCAGATCACTTGCTTATAGTTTGCAGATAACACGCAAATAGGCCTCCATCGTCAATTACAGATTTTCCATGGGTACCCTCAGCAGTATAAACTGACAATAAACATGGGAAACAAAAGCTTTTTGGTATTTGGAAGCAGATCTAAGACATTTTCTTGGACTATTCGGGATGGTAGAGTGGAGGAGGCTACTTCATATACATTTTTAGGGCTTCTATTTCAAACTAATCTGACGTGGAACCAACATATAGACCAAGAAAAATGTCAGGTCTCAGTAGTAATTGCTGTGCTAAAAAGTTTAATTACACCTACAGAGACTCTTGCATGGCGCCCCTGTTAAAGCGTATAAAGCCATGGTTCGGCCTATGTTGTTGTATGGTAATGAGCTGTTTAGTCTTGGTGGGAACATTAATTGGTACCATTGTGAGAGCTTTTGCCTAAAGAGACTTTTAAATGTACCTAAAACTTCAATGGTTCAAGCAATTCGTGCTGAACTGAATTTAACCTCCTGGAATTACACCAATAAGTATCAAACCTGCGCTACCTAAACAAGTTAGTGACATCGGAGCAAGAGAAGACTCTTATCCTTAGTTTTAAGGAACTATTTAATAGATAATTAAATTGGGCTAAATCAGCATATAAAATAATAAAGTCTATACATATGTAAATGACTTTAGATTTACCCATTCCTGCCTATACGGTAGCAGCCCTTGTAGGGATGCTTCAACATATGTAGGTTATTGTAGGTGCCCAGTGGGAGGGAAATGTACGAATGAAATATTTAGCTTGCTTGTATAATTTTACTGAAACAAAGAAATACATTTTTTTAAAGTATTTTTAAAATATGGTATTAGTACATGCTTGGCAGCTAAATCCCTTTTAACTGAGAAGTGTTTTTTTAGATATGATATGTGTGGTAGTTAAGCATAAAAGGTTAAAAAGGAGAAAAGAAACCTGTATTGTTTTAATTATTTGGTTCGGGGTGTTTTCTTTCAGTGGATTTGTAATGTAGCTTTATTCTTGTTTTACAGTATTTTGTTTAATGGAAAATCCTCGCGAAAAATGTAATTTTATGATGATGAAGTCACAATGTACTGCAGAGGCACACACAGGTAGTGCTTCAAATGCAATGCATAAGTCAGACGTTTTCAATCTGTGGGGTGCGCTCTACTGGGGGTCTGTGGCTGTATTTCCAATGGGGCGCAAATGCGTCTGCAACTGCATGTGAATGAAGGTAGCCTGGATTTGCGAGGCGTTTCAAGGCTGTCTTCATTCACATAAAAAAAGTGTTTGAACTGTGATCCTGAGTGCCCTGGGGTAGGGTCAGTGACGTAGTGTGGAGAGGGAGTGTCAATGCAGCACACATGCAAAGGCAACGTTCTTCGTTATGCCTGTCTCAAGCAAGCATAACAATTTGGCGCAAATTCCTTTCTACAATATTTAGTAGACAGGGATTTGCAACAAAACCCATGGGTGGTGGCATAAGAATGCCCATGTACCCACCAAGGAACGCCCCCTTGATGCAAAGTAGAGCATAGTGCAACTTTGCATTACTTTGGGGTCCTTTCCAAAGCAAATTCCGGTTTGAGTTGGATGATGAGTCCCACCCAAACTCTTTGCGCTAAGTTTGTGCCACTTTTTGTGATGCAATCCCGGAGCAAAGTGTTAGTTAATCTGGGTCTATATCTATGTCACCATAAAGCCTTAAGCTTCAAGTCACTTCACCAATTAAAGCCTATACTGGCTCCCAAACAGCCTTCATAATTGGTGATTAACCAATTGGACACATCTACATTCTAGTCAGGCCAGACAAGCTTGCAAGACCCGTAGCACGTCCAGCTGCTTGGACATGCAGGCACTGCGAATAATGGCCTTGAAGGCCTTCCACAACAGGCCCGAAGATTTAACATATCCCGCATTGCTAGTCAAAAATTAAAGTATAGCTGCTCTAATTTCTGGTAGGAAAACAGGATCTTGAAGTGCTTTGGGCGGAAGCCGCCAAGTAAAGATATTTCCGCCTTCCTCTGCCAGATCAAGAACCAACCGCACTGGTGCATAGTCCGCGTGTGGGCGGACATATGGTCCACCTCTCTGACCCAAGCAGTGACGTCTCTCAAGACTAGCCAAAAGTCGATACACGATGAGGCCCCATGGGAAGTCATGGTGCATGTGACTTCCCACCATTTCTCTTGCCCCAGGTGTCAAGCAGCTTCTGGTCAGTCATTATAACATGTGACTGTGTGGCTGCATGCGGGTGCAGTCTGCGCCCGGTCTGTCTGAGTTTTGTGTAATGCAGGATTTAGTACCACATTAGAGTCTCCTCCCATATAATTGTAAAGCAACCCAGACCCAGGATCTTGTGCCATATCAAGAAAAAGAATCCAGGGCAATCAGTGTTGGGCAGAGAGTGTGCAGGTATATGACTCTCTTGCCCTCCAAAATACCATGTAGGATAAGATACTGTCCCTCACACTCACCAATTTTTTGGAGAGTATGCCAGCTCGTTCCTTTCCTTATGACAAATGTAACTCCCTTGGCATCAGTGGAGTACATTGTGATATGTGCCTCACCAATCCAGCCAGCTCATAGCCTGGCACAGGAATGCTCAGAGAGGTGGAGTTGCTGTGAGTAAGCCAATGTCTACCTTATGTCTTCTAAAATAGGCAAAGATCTGTCGGACCTTGCACAGATCTTCTATACCCCGAACATTCCATGACATTTGTACAACCCCAGTCACCCTTTCAGTAGCAGAACGGGGAGGCAGGTATCCCACCCAAAAGAACAGCCAACACCAGTCATGCAGTTGCCACCACATGCCCAGGGCGCTGTGCAATGCAGCAGAGGATCCCTCTAAATAGAGAGATGAACAGTAACATAACAACAGGAACAAAATCCCCCCACCCACCCGCTTCAACTCCCCCAACCCGTTGAAGAAGCTCTCCCCCCCATGAAACCTAAGAACGAAATCAAAATTGGCCCATGACAGAGCCTGTTGGACCGAAATCGGAACCATCTCAGAAGAGCTCAGAGAGATCCCTGCCTCACAGAGAGGCCAGGGGGCCAGGACAGTCAAGCAGTGCCACCTCAGAGTATACAGCATAGTAGTTTCCAAGGAGCAGGTGGGCAAATCGCCAGCAAATGTAAGCGCTCAGTCTACGTAGCCCAGCCGCTCTGCAGATGTATGGAGTAAAAGGGCGCCCCCTGTCGCCACCCTCAGTCCCAGGGTTATGAGCAGAGGAAGGCTGAGGCAAAATAAAGAATAAAATATGGTTGGTAGCCACAGTGAAAGGCATGCCTCCTGGGTCAATAATCACGTATAAATATTCAAGAGTACAGAAGGCGAGTAACCTACAGGGGGTTTGAAATCATGGAAGTAGTAGAAGGAGGTAAGTAGTTGGGGCGCCGTTCCGACAATACTAATCATTATCACTGAAGTGGTTGCCTTGATCATCTGCAATTGTCCCTCCGCCATGTGGAGTTTTGGATATGTTTGCACCCAATTTTCAGTGCTAACTTTGGAACTGTGAAGAAATAGGCTTTCCTTTGGGTGACTATCTACACCTTGGCTGGATACATGAGGGTGTAAGGCAAGCTCACCTTCATGAGTACTCTCTTTGCAAGGAGGAAGCCTCTGCGAGCACTCTGGACTGCCATTGTGAAATCTGAATAATAGAAACCTTGCTTCCCTAATGCTGGATGTCTTCCATCTCCCTTGAGAGCTGTAGTATGTGGCGTGGTCCCTGTAGTGAAGGAGGCAGGTGATAATTGGTTGCACGGGGGCCCTAGGTGGCCAAAAATAGGCTGGTGAGTTGTTCACAAAAATGGAAAGTAGTAGGTCCTCGACGTAGATTTAAATTTTCCCCATGGCGGTGGACTCTAGCAAGCCCAAGAACCCAATGTGTTCCTTCTGGAGCGGGCCTCCAGGTCTTAGATCTTGACCTTGATCACCTCCAGCACCTTTCCCATCTGCAGCAGTTGTTCATTTCAGGTTTCACAATTGTCCTCAATATCAAACACCCTCTGGTCGATCTGATCGAGGTGGTCCTCGTACTTCTCCAGCTTATCGCTCATTCTGTGCAGTATACTAATAAGGGTGTCAATTTTGGAGTAAATTGTAAGTAGTCTGTGTCGCACCTCTGTCAGTAGCATCTTGAAGTCCAGATAGGAGTCACCCCGGCATCTGCCGGGCGAGTCACTCCCGGTTTCCGCATCAACTGGCCTTACGAATTTCTTTCTCTCAAAGGACAATTTTCCTTGACTACAGTCGTGTTTCCCCATGTTGAGGCTCCAATCACTGCACAAGCTAGGCAAAGTGCAGGGGCACCACGGAGGAGTAAGGTAAGCTGAGAGTTCCAGGTATCTATTAATCAGAGTTGAGGGCTGACCACTTTGTCAGGACAGGCCCGGGTGCCAGGGCAGAAGAGGGTCAGGCTGGTCCAATTTGGTGTGTTTAAAGCAGGGGTGTGCAGTATTAGTGTCTTAAGAGAGGAGGGCCAGTCAAATGCCTGATGTTGTAGGTCCGCAATCGGTCTCACCCCTCCCCGGGGGCACGAGCAGACCAAGGATCCCCTCAGTAAGGGCCTTCTGCACTGCCACCGGGGCACACCAGTTTTTCCAGGGGGCAACTGGCCTAGCGGCATCCCCGAGGTTCCAGGGCCACCAGGGCAAGCCCTCACACTTACCCCCCTGTCTAATGATGTTGCAGCCATTAAGGCATATATCTTGCACACAAAATCCTGGGCTATTGTCCGGGGGGGTTAAGTAGACATAATATCGAAATTTTTATATCGACATACATAAATATCGACTTTAGTATATAGATAGTACTAAATATCGATGTTGTGTATATCGATGTTAAAAATATCGATTTTAAGTGTTGTTTAAAATATCGAAGTATGTAATATCGACTGTTAAAATATCGTTATGTTAAAATATCGTTTTTGTACTATTTTTTTATGTATTTATAGTTTGTTTGTAGTTTAATTATAGTTAGTTAATGTTATAAAAAATTAAATTTGTAAAATATTTTTAGGAGCGGGATGTTGGGTTTATAGGGGATAAGGGTAGGGAGTGTTTTAAAATAATTGATTTTAATTTTAATAAATTCGAAATTTAAATTTGTAATTTATAATTATAAATTTCGAATTTAGAAAAATATTTTTTAGGAGCGGGATGTTGGGTTTATAGGGGATAAGGGTGGGGAGTGTTTTAAAATAATTCATTTAAATTTATAATAAATTCGAAATTTTATTTTATAATTTAGAAAGTATAATTTCGAATTTACCAAAATATTTTTAGGTGCTGGATGTTGGGTTTATAGGGGATAAGGGTGGGGAGTGTTTTTAATAATTCATTTAAATTTATAATAAATTCGAAATTAAATTTTATAATTTAGAAAATATAATTTCCAATTTTGACAAACTTTTTTAGGAGTGGGATGTTGTGTTTATAGGGGATAAGGGTGGGGAGTGTTTTATAAATTATTAAATGGAATGTAAAAAATATTTGCAGTTTATATATTCAAATTTGGTTATATTTTATTTGTATATTGCATGTATTGTTTTATAATTTTGGAGTTGTGTTTATAGGATGTAATGTTGGTTACTGTTTTATACATTTATTTAAAATAATTAAAAAAATTAAAATAAATCATTATTATTTACAAAAATTTCGAAAAATAATGTGTTTACAGTGTACATTTTTAATCAAGTAATATTTATCTTTATTTAAATATTAATAATTTTTAAATTTTATGAAGTTAAAAAATGTAGTATTATAATTGAAAATTATTTAATATTTCATTTGTTAAGAATTAAACATTTTAAATTAAAAATAAAGTGAAAATGTTTGTAACATTCAATCAAAAATATAATTTTTGTTCAAAAATTACAATTTAAAATTGAATTATTTATCTTTAGGTATTTGATGTAGATATTATATTATTTATATATGAAATTAAAAATTTAATAAAATGTATTAATTTTTACAAATTACCTAAAAAATTAAGGTGTCCATTACGATGTCGGGTGGATAAAAATCCGCCATCAACCACAGTGGCGAAAATCCGCCCGCCTACACCGTCTGAATACCGACCGAGCAATTACGATGCCGCGAACCGAAAACCGCCGGAGGCGGAAAATAAACAGAAAATACCGCCCGCCCATGTCCGAGTCTAAGTCCATCCGCCCGCCACGGACGGAAAGACGCATGACAAGCCAAAACCGCCCGCCCTGACGACCGAGACACCGCCCGTTAAATTAGGATCGTACCGACATGAGCGCGGGAAATCCACAAATACACCGCCCGCCAGCGCAAACAACAGTGACGAAAATGGACACGGCGGAAGCCCTGGCGGCCACGTCCATGCACAGAAACCATCCGCTGACGAAAACAAACACACACAACATGGCTAACAAGTCCACAGAGCAACCCACGCACAAAAACCCAAACACAGTACACATCCCTGAAACACCCCCCCCCCGGACAAACAAATCAACTACAAATCCCAGAACACCAGCCACAACACACCTGAAAACAACAGACCATCATGACACACCCACATAGGTAAGTACAAAACCAGCCCCTTCACAGACCACAACCCCCTGCAACATTACAAACTGAGGACGAAAGCACACAACACAGCGAGACAGAAAGGACAGCAGCACACCACAGACACGCACCTATCACACCCATCACCACCACCACCACCACCAAACACCGGCAACACAAACCCCCTGCACATCACACACCACACACCGCACCAGCACCACAAACACCAAAACACACACCATGGCACCACACAGAATGCCCAAGTTCACTTCCACCGAGCTGACGGTCATGGTCGACGAGATCGTCAAGGTGCACCCACAAATCTATGGCAACCAGGTCCAACAGACACCACTATCCACCAGAAACCGGTTGTGGAGCAGGATCGTAGACCAGGTCAATGCAGTCGGGAACGTTCCACGCAACAGAGGAGAAATTAACAAAAGGTGGAACGACCTCAAAAGCGTGGTCAAGAAGAAGGAGACCAAAAATCGAGAGCTGGCTGCCAGGACTGGCGGAGGGAATCCCGCGCTATTCAAGACCTTCAAGGCGTGGGAGGAGAAGGTGCGAGTCATCATACATCCGGAGATCCTCACCGGATTACCAGGGGAGTGGAGGCTGGTAAGTACAAACAAACGTATACCAGCACACCGCTATGTAATCACATGCACTACCACCATGCCATAGCTCCTAGGGACAAACCCCCCATGTCCAGTACACAATACACAAGACATCACCCACACATGCAACAGACACTCATACACACTCAGCCCAAAGCTACCAACTAACAAAACCATGGGGGCATGTGTACAGTCAGCCAGCACCGCAACTCCCACCAGGACCCCTTGTACTCCAGATGCGCCAGAATGAGCAATCCCCACACCCACATCCATGTGTCCGCCATTGCTGCACTGACCGACAAGTAACAGGTAAGTAGCCGGAACACAAAGACAGTGGTTCGGAGGGGGGACAGCTGAAGTAAAACACCCACCAGGCCCCCACTACCACAGACCAGCAAGGTGGAGCACACCCCACATCCATGTGTCCGCCATAGGTGCACTGATCGACAAGTAACAGGTAAGTAGCCGGAACACAAAGACAGTGGGTCGGAGGGGGGACAGCTGAAGTAAAACACCCACCAGGCCCCCACTACCACAGACCAGCAAGGTGGAGCACACCCCACATCCATGTGTCCGCCATAGCTGCACTGACCGACAAGTAACAGGTAAGTAGCCGGAACACAAAGACAGTGGGTCGGAGGGGGACAGCTGAAGTAAAACACCCACCAGGCTCCCACTCCCACAGACCAGCAAGGTGGAGCACACCTCCCTCCCAGTACCATGTGGCATCCATTGCATTGCGCACTCAGAAACAACCTGTAGGTGGGAAAATGTACAGGGCGGGGCGTCTGTAGGCATGAGGACTGTACTACGACTGACACATGGGACATGTCACGTAGCAGAGGAACACGCAGCACTGCTCCCAGTCACAATCATGAGACCAATGTGCACACGGACATGTTCAACAGAGTCAAACCCCACATGACCCATCACAGATACAGCAACACCTAAGGAGCCACGTCTGCATGCACAAGTCCCACTGGAGCACAGACCCACACGGCAGGCACTGTGCCACCCATCACACACATCAGCAACACCATCGAAGTCCTGTCCATGTAGTCCTCACTGCCTGTCACCCACACATCGTACAACAACGCCCACGTAAGACAGACCGTACTAGAAGTAACAGCTTGGAACCACAATATTGCACACAAAGACAACTGGACCCATGAAACACACAGGCACACAATGCACATTCAACATATCATCCATCTCATCTCACAGCCACAGTGTCATGAAAGGTATGTCATCCGAACAGCTGGCCCTCATACAGTAGTCATGCTAAGATACCTGCCCATGACAAATCAAGTGCCTGCAGTGACTGAAGCGCACGTCACACTGCGAGTAACAACACACATAATATAGTCAACACCCCAAGAGCACAGCACTGATGCACATGTACCAGGGCAGCACGCACACAAAGGAATTGGCCCATCTGCAATACGTCGTGTGGCACACAACAAGCACGAACTCACAACATTGCTACCAATGTGATGTCCATGAATGATAACAGTCAGCAGATATTCCGGCCATGTGAGACAGACACACACCTTTGTCTATGCACTGTCACGTTGCCAGAACACATGTCACGTTCTGCACCCATTACCCACAGTATGTACCCCAAAAGCATATTTCAACCCAAGAGCGTTTAGGGGGCTGTACCCCCTTTTGGCATCAGCGTACCTAAGCGTTCCATCCTTCCCCCTAAACCATCGTTCAACCCAACATCGTCGATGGTCCTGGAGCACGCATACACACGAGCCACAAAATGTAGGAGCATAGCAACACACACCCATCGGCATTGCTAATCCATCCCATGCCACATGTCCACATCACACAGACCCATTGCCTAGCCCACGCATACACACATCGTACATCCACACACACGCCACTGGGAAACCTGTGCACGACAGTGCACGAACTGTGAATGTCAGACAACCAATACATACTTTGCTAGGTGCAACACAATGACCCATCTCATTCTCCCCACAGGTGCCGAACTGCTGGATGCTGGAGAGGGTGACAGCAGCCAGCACAGCCAGTCCGCAAGCCCCCGACCCGGACTCACGGATGTAGAGGAGCTGGACACCTCTCCGGACACGGACCACCCAGCAGGCCCATCTGGAGTGGCAGGGCACAACCGCTCCCCAGGGCCCCTCCTGCCCACCAACCCATCACCCAGGGCTGCTGACCAGTCACAGACCCCTGCTGCCACAGCCGTTGCGGCCACCACCACCGCCGCAACCACCACCACCGCCGCAACCACCACCACCACGCCATCCCTCGCCACAGCCCCTGCGCAAGGGTCGGCACGGCCGTCGGGCTCCACCCTGGGAGCCAGAGCGAGGACCGTGGTGAGCAATGTGGCTAGTGGGCAGGTCGGTGGCAGCAGTACTGGTAGGAGGAGCAGGGCCAGGCCAACGCCAACTGTGCCTGGGAGCCAAGCCCTGCCGCCAATCGACAGAGTCCTTGGGGCCTATCAAGAGGCCCAAGGAGAATGGGCCAGGTCGGCTAGCGACACGCGGGAGGTCCTTGCGGTGTTGAGGTCCATGGACGCCCATATGGCCCAAATCGCGGCCCTCATGGGCCAGCTGGTGGTGGGGGGAGGGCACAAGCAAGGCCAGCAACACCACCTCCGCCACCACCTGCTGTGGCGCAGGCTCGTGCAGCATCGCGTTCCCCTGCGTCCACAGCGAGTGAGCACTCCTCAACCACCACCAGCGGAACATCAACACCCCCCTACCAAACGTGGAAGGGGCCGTCCGAAGAGGAAACAGGTGTCCAGAGAGGACTTCGCACGCACCAAACGCCAGTGAGTCAGCCAGCCACCTTGACCACCTACTGCATTGACTTGTAATACGATCCTACCCCACACTGCCATGTGAATGGCATGTGTCTGTTGGACTGTGGACATAGAACTCCATGGGTACACCTTGACCATCACGCAGCCATGACCGTCAACTCATTGTCACAGCATGCACCACATTTGTCATCACCTTGCACACAATCACATGTCACCGCTGTTAATAAATACACCTTGATCACAATCGGCTTAATGTGTCCTGGGTTTATTCCACGATGTGCAATCGCCACCATGAGCAGAAATGCATCTGCTGTGTGGCATGTCGATGGGACAGGAGAGGCTGTAGGGACCTAGGGGTGAAAAACAGAACAAGAGTACATTCAATGAGTGTGTCACACACTCATCACACAGTACTTGTCACCAACTACAAGCAATGCACACACATCTCACAGAGCAACAGGGCACAATGCTACAGCCACTGTCAGTGGCATACCAACCTGGACATGGACCATTGACACATAGCACTCAGTGAACAAAAGGCCCCCGTGACAGAGCACACATACACCTGCACAACTACAGCTACATCAGCCGTCGTACATGGACACTCACCGTCAAGTGAAGTAGCGGGCGATGAGCTGCTGACGCACATTCACAGCTTCATCCTCTCCACTGTCCTCTTCACTAGAGCTGTCCTGGTCTGCAGGCTGGGGCCCTGGTTGATCTCCGTCATCCACAATTAGGGGGATCTGCTTGCGGATCGCCAGATTGTGCAGCATGCAGCAAGCCACAATTATCTGGCACACCTTCTGTGGGGAGTATGCCAGTGCGCCCCGGTGCGGTCCAGGCATCTGAACCTGGACTTGAGGAGGCCAAAGGTCCGCTCAACCACACGTCTGGTCCTCCCATGTGCCTCATTGTAGCGGACATCAGCTGGGCTCCCAGGACGTCGCAATGGGCTGAGCAGCCAGGGCCCATTCGGGTAAGCAGAGTCACCTGGGTGTGAGGGACACAGAGAACCGTTGCAATTCCAACTGTACACAAGACAGCATCGCACAGCCAGCACGCTACACTACTCCACATACTCACCAACAATCCAGCCACGGTCCGGTTGCAGATCGGTCATCAGACGTGGTAGGATGCTGTTGCGCATGATGTGCGCGTCATGGGCCGATCCTGGGAATTTCGCACACACGTGTGAAATCACCATGTCCGCAAGGCACACCACTTGCACATTCAGGGAGTGCGTGTGCTTCCGGTTGCGGTAGAGGTGCTCAGTGGCCTGTGGTGCAACAAGGCCAACATGGGTGCAGTCTATTGCACCAACGACGTGGGGGATTCGTCCAAGAGCATAGAATGCACCCTTCACTGCCGCCAATTCACGAGCCCTGGGGAAGCGGATGTATCTGTTCCTGTACAGCATCATGGCTGACAGTACATCCCTGAGCACCATGCTGAACATGGGTTGGGACATCCCACCTCCACTGCCCACTGTGTGCTGGAATGACCCAGTGGCGAAGAAATGCAGTGCAGCCATCACCTTAGCCGTGGGGGTGAATGCTGTTGGATACACCCTGCGAGGACGGAGGTGGGGTTCCAACAAGGCACATAGACGATGCAGGGTGGGTCGGTCCAGACGATATTTGCGGATGACCTCCACATCCACCATGTCTGACAGCAATTGGTAGGGGCGATGAATGTTTGGTCTCCGCCTAGGAAAGATGGAAGTGGACACATGTCAAAGCAACACGCCACATGGCATATTCACATACACAAAACATAAATGACTGAGCAGGCAATTGAATGACAGAACGGCTGACAAGTAGGGACAGCACAGCCACAATACACTTACACAGGTCCCCTACCAATAGCAATGGGCAGTGACACACCCCATTGCCATGAGCATGCACATGGGGATCTAGGCCTCAATAACTTGTAAGGCATGCTGATGTTAACAGACTGCATATTCGGCAAGCGGCAATACCACGGCAACATGACTAGCTGCTGTGCATCACACTGCTTCCGAGGCTGGGTGTGTAGGGCACACACCAATAACGCTATGGACACAGGCTGAGCGGCCAAAACAAGTGGGACCTGTGGCACGAGGGGATATGAGACAGTCATTGATGTCCCTACTGCACCCTATGTACAGCACTGTACGGATCACACCTCCAGAAACATTGACAGGTGTACACATTGACAGCCCCATGCCAACACGGCTGTGTGCTTGCAACTACACATCACAAGTGACACGTAACATTGCACGTGCCAAGTGGCAGATGTACATAGTGAAAGATGGCATGTGTGTGCATATGCATGTCCCATGCTCCCATGCCAATGTGTACATGATGATGTGCCAACAGACATGTGGAGGCTGAGCACTGGCCGTCCCTGCCTATGCACACAGCATGTTGTGGCCCTGTCCATTGTGGACCTGCACCCACACGCAAATCATGGCCACACCTGCAGATGCATTGCGCACATTATACTGTGTGGTGCACATGGCATCAGCGGACTGTACCCGCCATGGGCCAGGCCCTTACGGCCAACTCCAATGACCCTCGCGGTTGCACCCTGCGTGTTCCACTGTGGAGGTAGGCGTCCATGGCCAGCTGGGAGCAGGCCAACGTCTGCAATTGAAGCTGCCAGACATGGTACACGAATTGCAGCAGCTTGTACCCACTGAAACTGCCCCAGGGGGTTATATGTGTGTGTCAGTGGGACAGGCATAACCACAGCTACCTGGCACTGCAGCCTGGCACCCCTCGACAACACCTGCTGCTGCCACCACTCCACCTACACGTGGATGACGCTGAGGACATGTCCAGGTCCACTCACCAGCGAGGAGCTGGAGAACCTGGATTCCGTGCTCCACGCACACTGCACATGGCTATTCCTTGCGAAAGTTGTGTGTGTGAGACAACTGCAGTGTGTGTGGGTGTGCATGTGGGGGACACACATGTCGTTGCTCCGCAGCACTATGAGTCAGAGCCTGTGGTGTACAAACATGCACTGCTCACCATGCTGACTGCAGGTGGCATGGGTATGTGAGCTCTCGGGCGCTTTGACCTGTCTGTCCCTCCCGAGTGGTGGTACATGGCAACTTCATGTCAGACATCCAGTGACACAGACAATTGGCAATGCAGGTCTCAGTGCACTTGTTGGTCGTGTGGAAGTCAGGCTGGGGCCATGCTGCCCTTCTCAGTCCCAGCAGGCCTGGCCTGCACATTGACTGCACAATGCCAGTAGGTGCCGACACAGACTGCCTAGTGGGTTACATGTGTCTCCTGTTCAGGACCCCCGGATGAGCGCTTACTCTGCACTGTCGATTGGACACACCATGACTCGTGATAGGGATGTGTGTGAGAGATAGTGGCACTGAATGTGACCTTCGTTGCGGGGTGGGCCATGCACAGGGCGAGTACGCTGATGGTTGCGCAGTGTTGGTCACAGTGGGTACACCCACACAGATGTGTTGCCTTGTGATCTTTTTCTGGGTCCGCCTGACAATGGACAGTAGATGTGGGCAGGCTACACATTGCTCGATGTGCTGTCTATATGCATGTGCCTTCACACCAGGCACAACTGCCCCTGCACATGTGACCCCTGCTGCACTCAGTGCTGGGTCTGTTGAGCTGATGCACCATCTGTGCATGGGGCAGACAGCTCTGCTCACTTCCGTCATTGCCCATGACATCACTTTGCCGCAGGTGACATGGATCATGGAGGGCCCACATGTACGCGTGGGTGGACTACACAAGACTGTCCAATGGTTGTCACCCCCAGTCAGTGCTTCGAATGGGTAGTATGTGGTGCTGGTACTCATTTTAATGTGTCGAGTGGGCGGGGCTGGGTGCGGGGCTACATGCAAGACATGGGTAGTTCATCGGCTGATCTACTAGTTGCAATACACACGAGACACGTCTTTTTCCGACCACATCAGGGTCATTCCTTAAACTGGCTGAAAATCATACAGTCAACTTTTGCACTGTCCTCATGGCCTCCCCTCGCTCGCCCCAATATGCGTTTGCACCTGAGCAGCTAGCGCATGCACAAGCATCTCCAAGCTCGCCCCAGAGAGGCCAAGGAGTGTATGTGTGGGTCCAGTTGAACAAGTGGTCTGCCTCACGGTATGATAAGTGGCGGGACGCCGTCCACATGCGTGGTGCCACGACTCGAGACCCGGGCAACATTGACAATGCATGACAGGCTCCGCAGTCCGGATACACCACCTGCAACACACAGAGGCTGTAGCTGCCCTAGCGGGCCAGGCCGCGTCCAACTGGAGCTCATGGCCCCACACATTCACTCTTTGGCCTCTCTGGGGCGAGCTTGGAGATGCTTGTGCACGCGCTGGCTTCTCTGTTGCAATGGCATGTAACGTGTGTGGGTGTATTGTCAATGGGTGGGATGGTGCGAGCCACCTTCCGTGACGTCACTCCTGCTTGTGATGTGTGCGTCCCCCACTACTTCCATTTGACTTGTGCCATACTACACATTGTGGATGTGTTGCCTGCGTGATGTGACCAGGATGAGCGCGCCATGACCTCTCACCCACCATGCTCTACTGCCATCCCGTGCCCTGGATTGCCTGTGCAAGTGGACAATGTTGGGGATACACCAGGTCGACAGGGGATGTGAGTGCCTTGGCAAGGGCCTGGCGGACGCGCAGCAGTATCCGGCATGTCCACGGAGGGTGGGCTGACGTCTACACTTGATGCAGCATTGATCGTGTGCCCGCCTGTTGTGCACACACGAGTTCACATTCATCACCAGACAGGTGGTCTTTACAGATTCCCAGGGGAGCGCCAATGTACTGTTCCTGAGTCCTCCCAACACAGCGTGTTTCAACATTGCATGTGCGCACCTACCCGTCACACCCACCCACCTGAGCCATGCGTAACTCCCGCTTCACATGACACATGTGTGTCTCCCACAGTTGTGCTACTCATTTGCGTTGACATCCAATGACAGTGGACTACATGGTCATCTCACGACTGCCGTGTACTTCACACACTCTCATCCTCACTCATTCGTACTTGTGAAATGAATCAGCAGAGACACATTTTTGCTTCAAGCCATGTATTGGGACTTATGTCCTCTGTGATGCAGTATAGTGGACACTACTGGCAGCGAAATGCATGTGGAGGATATACTCAGCATGTTTACACATAGCATAGGGTGTAGGGGTACATGTGATTAGTTGTTGACTGTGGGATGTGGGCTTCAGAGTTACAACTGCTTAGCCGTTGGTGTGCTAATGTACATTTGCTAATTACTGTGGTGCTGCTGACTTTGACACAGACAGTATACATTTAGCCTACCAGGCCGCTTGTCATCATGGGCACAGTGCATCTCAGTTCCATGTTACAGGTTTGCTGCTATAGTTACTCATACACACGTGCGTGGAGGTGACATCAGGGCATGGGCTTACGTGCATGCAACGGCGTCCCACTTGTTGTTGCGATGTGGTGGGCACTGGCCATGTCACAGTCACTGGGCTCATGTTGTTGGTGGATGCACTCGGTGTCCATGCGAAGCTCCTGGCACGGACGTTCAGAGGGAGGTGAGGTGACAGCTCTCACATACTACAGCAGGACGATTACTGTCCACTGACCGGTGCATATGTTCATGGGCGCAGGATCCATATCATGGCATGGTTGTACGTGCAGTTCTGTCCATGGGGTTGCCATACACAAATCCCATACCTCTGCCTCCCCCTGTTCATGCAGAGTTACTGGATGTGATGACGAACAGGGTGCATGTCCCGAAAAGTATCAGATGTCATGGCAGTGTAGTTGTTGATGTGGTGTCAGTTGCAGGTTGCATGGTATAGTTGTTGTACTGGTAACTGCCTAGTCCGTGCGGAAGCCAAGCATGGGTACGGTGTGGGACATCATTGCTCAATTGGGGGTATGGCGGCGGGGCCCGACGAATTGACAGGTTGTCAGGAATGCAATACCTTCCAGCAGGGCTTCCATGGCATTGGTGGTGGACATGGTTGCCATCCAATGTAGCGGATGGTGGCTGTCAAGGTGTTGGTCGTGAGTTGTCCCTTGTAGGAGCATGATGGGACATGTTGGATGGCATTCGATGTAACTGTAATCCATTATCCGTCGTGTGGAGGCACAGTGGTCCCATTGCAGTGTGGGTCCGATAGTCGCCACATACGCCATGCCCCCATAGGCTGAACAGACCCTGTCGTGGGCGTCCAGGGGGTTGAATAGTTGTAGCAGGTCCGCCCTTGGACATGCCAGGTTGGAGAGACATAACTCCACAGGATAGTAGAAGGGACACCTCCGACAGTAGAAGACGGGGATGACGCAGCTGAACAATGCGAGGCGGTAAGTTAGTCGGTAACTAACGTTCAGCAAGGCCAGATTGTCACATCCCAATATCTGTGTCAGGTTATGTTTGTACAGCTTGATCTGTCCGGCGTAGTTGGGTAGGTGTGGTGCAAGTGCCATTTTGCTGCAGGGCGCTGTGGTGGCGTGCTCCGGCTGTCTGTGCAGTCTGCAGTGTGCAACCTCCGACGTTGCTGGGAATTCTGTAATGGTCGTGGGGAGGCAGGACTTGTGTTATGTTGGCTTGTGCGGAGGACACGGGCCCTCATCCCACATGCTTCTCTGAATGGTCAAGGTCAGTGGTGTCTGACTCCTTCCAGATAACTTGCATGTGAACCACATGGGGGAGTGTTATCATTTCTTCTTTCCGTTGTGAATGTTCTTTGGTGTTATGCGCTATCTGCCCTGTGGCCGCTTCCCTCTGCATGCCTGTGTTGGGCTTTTTTTGGTGCAATGACTGTTGTCTCCGGCTTGTTTAGTCGGGATGTGGTTTCACGGTGGGAATGGAAGGTCATTCAGTGCTGTCTCCTCTCCCGTGTGTGGGCAGCAGGCTGCGTTTCCGCTATACGTTGGGCCTTGTGTTATAATTGGTCCCACCTGTTGTCTGTCTCCGGTATCTTTGATGTTACGTATTGCATGTCTTGTTATTGGGTGCAGGGTGGCATCGGTGTTTCTGTGTGGTACTGGCGTACCTTTTCCCGACGGGGTCCATATTCTGCTGGGTGATGTTGCCTCCGCTGTGTGCTTCGCCGTGTTTTGCACACAGGGGTGTGTCCTAATGTGGCGTGACGTCACTGACATGTTCGGGTCACTTGTGTGACGTCAGGTTGGCAACAGTGAATTGCCGGTTGGGGACATGACTGTGGCAGGGCTGTCACGTGACATGTGCGTTCTGGGTGGTGCTGGTGTGTGTGGTGTTTGGTTGTGACCCTGTGTTGTTTGTGTGCGGCGCATGCATTGCGCTGCCATTGGCCTCTGCGTTGTGCGCATGTGTGGGTGCAGTGGTGGATGTGTCGTGTCCACGCAGGGATGTCGGGGGGCCATATACAGTTTTCCCGCCCTTGCACTGTGTGCGCTGTTTGCGTGCCCCTGTTGTGTGTCTGCCTACCTGCGTCGCCGCGGTGCGTTGACTCCTGGGTGCTGCATCAGGTATAGCATGGGGAGGGCCTGCAGTGCTGGATTCATGCTCGGGGGGTCCGCCTCTTTGCTATCCGTACTGTGCGTTCGGTTTTGCGCCTTGCTTTCACGTGCGGTGTCTCTTAGCCGGGGGAACTGTTTGGTTCTGGCATCGTAATTTGTACGCCGGGCGGTACGTGATTTCATCGGGCGGTGTATCTCCATTAGGCCGCGCCATTCCGTGGACGGGCGCACTTTGATGGCGGAGGGCGTAGCTGGCTTACGGGCGGTGTTTGGCTGACTTTTCGCATCCTAATTGGGCGGGCGTGTGGGCTGCGGCGGGCGGACGGTAACTGGTGGTTTTTCCATCCGCCAGCACGGCGGTGGTGCTTCCGCCCGCCATCCTAATGGGCCCCTAATATTTTACATTTATACCATATAAAAAATATAAAATTTATTCAATTATATAATGTAGTAATTTATTCTAGGTGTTGTCAAATATTTGTAATTTTTTGTATAGTGTAGTTAGTCATATTACATTAATTTTAATATGAAAACAAAAATATATATGTAAAAGGTCTGGCAACTCCTTTTCATTTACAGTAATTTCTGTGGGTATAGTTAATTAATTAATTTTAGTGTTCAGCATCTACCTGCAATTAATAATAAATGGAGGCAATGTCGCCCGGCCTTCTTATATCTGCAATTAATGGAAAATGTTTATTGTGTGACGATCATGAGTGGCCTTTTGAAAAGTATAATGAAAAAAAGAAAGAGTCTTATTAGGTAATGATCTCTATTTTATAAATTTATAATGTGTATTTATGATCCAAATCGCTAAGGATGCATCAGAAAATTTTGTGTAAATAATAGATGGGAGTTTTATTAAAATGCAGCCGTGTAGATAATATTGTATATTGTATAGACAGATTTGTAGTGTGTACTGATATATTTTAAGAACGTTTTTATTGTGGCTTTTATGATTTTATTATGAATTGAAATCGAATAAAGTATATTCATTCAATAAATGGAGTGGGAATAGTAAATTAATAAAATTAATAAAGTTTAGTGTGCAGCACCTACCCCTAATTAATACTAACTGGAGTGGGAATAGTAAATTAATTAAGTTTAGTGTCCAGCACCTACCCCTAATTAATACTAACTGGAGTGGGAATAGTAAATTAAATAATTTTATTGTCCAGCACTTACCCTGAATTAATATTAACTGGAGTTGGAATATTAAATTAATTAAGTTTAGTGTCCAGCACCTACCCCTAATTAATACTAACTGGAGTGGGAATAGTAAATTATTTAAGTTTAGTGTCCAGCACCTACCCCTAATTAATACTAACTGGAGTGTGAATAGTAAATTAATTAAGTTTAGTGTCCAGCACCTACCCCTAATTAATACTAACTGGAGTGTGAATAGTAAATTAATTAAGTTTAGTGTCCAGCACCTACCCCTAATTAATACTAACTGGAGTGGGAATGGTAAATTACTTAAGTTTAGTGTCCAGCACCTACCCATAATTAATACTAACTGGAGTGGGAATAGTAAATTAAATAATTTTAGTGTCCAGCACTTACTCTGAATTAATAGTAACTGGAGTGGGAACAGTAAATGATTTAAGTTTAGTGTCCAGCACCTACCCCTAATTAATACTAACTGGAGTGGGAATAGTCAATTAATTAAGTTTAGTGTCCAGCACCTACCCCTAATTAATACTAAATGGAGTGGGACTAGTAAATTAAATAAATTTAGTGTCCAGCACTTACCCTGAATTAATATTAACTGGAGTTGGAATATTAAATTAATTAAGTTTAGTGTCCAGCATCTACCCCAAAGAAATACTAACTGGAGTGGGAATAGTAAATTAAATAATTTTAGTGTTTAGCACTTACCCTGAATTAATATTAACTGGAGTTGGAATAGTAAATTAATTAAGTTTAGTGTCCAGCACCTACCCCTAATTAATAATAATGGAGTGGGAATAGTGAATTAAATAATTGAATTGTCCAGCACCTACCCTGAATTAATACTAACTGGAGTGGGAATAGTAAAATAATTAAGTTTAGTGTCCAGCACCTACCCCTAATTAATATTAACTGGAGTTGAAATAGTAAATTAATTAAGTTTAGTGTCCAGCACCTACCCTGAATTTATACTAACTAGAGTAGGAATAGTAAATTAATTAAGTTTAGTGTCCAGCACCTACCCCAAATTAATACTAACTGGAGTGGGAATAGTAAATTAATTAAGTTTAGTGTCCAGCACCTACCCCTAATTAATACTAACTGGAGTGGGAATAGTAAATTATTTAAGTTTAGTGTCCAGCATCTACCCCTAATTAATATTAACTGGAGTTGGAATAGTAAATTAATTAAGTTTAGTGTCCAGCACCTACCCCTAATTAATGCTAACTGGAGTGGGAATAGTAAATTAA
The DNA here is from genome assembly GCA_963921515.1 of Calotriton arnoldi. NCBI lineage: Eukaryota > Metazoa > Chordata > Amphibia > Caudata > Salamandridae > Calotriton > Calotriton arnoldi. Next base: position 159,325 of record CAWUFW010006086.1, on the reverse strand, counting down.
ATAATTTTAGTGTCCAGCACTTACTTTGAATTAATAGTAACTGGAGTGGGAATAGTAAATTATTTAAGTTTAGTGTCCAGCACCTACCCCTAATTAATAATAATGGAGTAGGAATAGTGAATTAAATAATTGAATTGTCCAGCACCTACCCTGAATTAATACTAACTGGAGTGGGAATAGTAAAATAATTAAGTTTAGTGTCCAGCACCTACCCCTAATTAATATTAACTGGAGTTGAAATAGTAAATTAATTAAGTTTAGTGTCCAGCACCTACCCTGAATTTATACTAACTAGAGTAGGAATAGTAAATTAATTAAGTTTAGTGTCCAGCACCTACCCCAAATTAATACTAACTGGAGTGGGAATAGTAAATTAATTAAGTTTAGTGTCCAGCACCTACCCCTAATTAATACTAACTGGAGTGGGAATAGTAAATTATTTAAGTTTAGTGTCCAGCACCTACCCCTAATTAATACTAACTGGAGTGGGAATAGTCAATTAATTACATTTAATGTCCAGCACCTACCCCTAATTAATACCAACTGGAGTGGGAATAGTAAATTAAATAATTTTAGTGTCCAGCGCTTACCCTTAATTAATATTAACTGGAGTTGGAATATTAAATTAATTAAGTTTAGTGTCCAGCATCTACCCCTAAGAAATACTAACTGGAGTGGGAATAGTAAATTAAATAATTTTGGTGTCCAGCACTTACCTTGAATTAATACTAACTGGAGTAGGAATAGTAAATTACTTAAGTTTAGTGTCCAGCACCTACCCCTAATTAGTATTAACTGGAGTTGGAGTAGTAAATTAATTAAGTTTAGTGTCCAGCACCTACCCTGAATTAATACTAACTGGAGTGGGAATAGTAAATTAATTAAGTTTAGTGTCCAGCACCTACCCTGAATTAATACTAACTGGAGTAGGAATAGTAAATTACTTAAGTTTAGTGTCCAGCACCTACCCCTAATTAATACTAACTGGAGTGGGAATAGTAAATTAAATAACTTTAGTGTCCAGCACTTACTCTGAATTAATAGTAAGTGGAGTGGGAACAGTAAATTATTTAAGTTTAGTGTCCAGTACCTACCCCTAATTAATACTAACTGGAGTGGGAATAGTCAATTAATTAAGTTTAGTGTCCAGCACCTACCCCTAATTAATACTAACTGGAGTGAGAATAGTAAATTCAATAATTTTAGTATCCAGCACTTACCCTGAATTAATATTAACTGGAGTTGGAATATTAAATTAATTAAGTTTAGTGTCCAGCATCTACCCCTAAGAAATACTAACTGGAGTGGGAATAGTAAATTAAATAATTTTAGTGTCCAGCACTTACCCTGAATTAATATTAACTGGAGTGTGAATAGTAAATTAATTAAGTTTAGTGTCCATCATCTACTCCCAATAAATACCAACTGGAGTGGGAATAGTAAATTAAATCATTTTAGTGTCCAGCACTTACCATGAATTAATACTAACTGGAGTGGGAATAGTAAATTAACTAAGTTTAGTGTCCAGCACCTACCCCTAATTAATATTAACTGGAGTTGGAATAGTAAATTAATTAAGTTTAGTGTCCACCACCTACCCCGAATTAATACTAACTGGAGTGGGAATAGTAAATTAAATAATTTTAGTGTCCAGCACTTACCCTGAATTAATATTAACTGGAGTTGGAATATTAAATTAATTAAGTTTAGTGTCCATCATCTACCCCCAATAAATACTAACTGGAGTGGGAATAGTAAATTAAATAATTTTAGTGTCCAGCACTTACCCTGAATTAATATTAACTGGAGTTGGAATATTAAATTAATTAAGTTTAGTGTCCATCATCTACCCCCAATAAATACTAACTGGAGGGGGAATAGTAAATTAAATAATTTTAGTGTCCAGCACTTACCATGAATTAATACTAACTGGAGTGGGAATAGTAAATTAACTAAGTTTAGTGTCCAGCACCTACCCCTAATTAATATTAACTGGAGTTGGAATAGTAAATTAATGAAGTCTAGTGTCCACCACCTACCCTGAATTTATACTAACTAGAGTAGGAATAGTAAATTATTTAAGTTTAATGTCCAGCACCTACCCCTAATTAATAATAACTGGAGTGGGAATAGTGAATTAAATAATGTAATTGTCCAGCACCTACCCTGAATTAATACTAACTGGAGTGGGAATAGTAAAATAATTAAGTTTAGTGTCCAGCATCTACCCCTAATTAATATTAACTGGAGTTGGAATAGTAAATTAATTAAGTTTAGTGTCCAGCACCTACCCCTAATTAATGCTAACTGGAGTGGGAATAGTAAATTATTTAAGTTTAGTGTCCAGTACCTACCCCTAATTAATACTAACTGGAGTGGGAATAGTAAATTATTTAAGTTTAGTGTCCAGCACCTACCCTTAATTAATACTAACTGGAGTGGGAATAGTAAATTAAATAATTTTAGTGTCCAGCACTTACTTTGAATTAATAGTAACTGGAGTGGGAATAGTAAATTATTTAAGTTTAGTGTCCAGCACCTACCCCTAATTAATATTAACTGGAGTTGAAATTGTAAATTAATTAAGTTTAGTGTCCAGCACCTACCCTGAATTAATACTAACTGGAGTGGGAATAGTAAATTAATTAAGTTTAGTGTCCAGCACCTACCCTGAATTTATACTAACTGGAGTGGGAACAGTAAATTAATTAAGTTTAGTGTCCAGCACCTACCCCTAATTAATACTAACTGGAGTGGGAATAGTAAATTAATAAAGTATAGTGTCCAGCACCTACCCTGAATTAATACTAACTGGAGTAGGAATAGTAAATTAATTAAGATTACTGTCCAGCACCTATCCTGTATTTATGGTAACTGAAGTGGGAATAATAATTTAGCTAAATGTGTTTTAATATGTAATTAAAACAAAATATAATAGTTTAAAGTAGTGTAATATTATTTTTATTAGAGTTGTGCATGAAAAAAATTAACATTGTATATATACTTAATGAAAAGATAATATTTTACACAGTATATTTATTAAAAATAAAATTAATATGTAACATTTAGGGGCCGATTCCGATTCGGGCCGGAAATCACTCCGACCGAGCCGGACCCGGAGAGATTTCCGACCGAATCGGACCTGTGCAGCCCGACCGAACGAGTACGATGCGTCCGTATGCTATCGGACTCGAGTCGGTCGGACTCCCATTGAAGTCAATGGGACCCGGTCGTACAACGCGTACGCGGGCTCCCATTGCCTCAATGGGTGCGAGGTGGAACAAGGGCGCCCCTACAGCGGGTACGCGGCGAAGCGACTCGCGCCGTACACGCACAGGTAGGGGGACCCATGGGTCCCCCCTGTGTGCGACTCGCGTGGCTACGCAGTACAGGGAGTCCGACACGGACCCCCGAGTACGTCTCCGACTTCTCTTTCGAGCCGGGCGGCGCGTGTCGGTCGGACTGCTCGCGGCGCGCATCGTACTTACCCGGCCGGGGAACGCCTCCATTGCGCGGTGCGAGTCGTGTCCGAGCGAGTCGGTCGGTGCGGTTCGACCCGGGAACGAGTTGGTCGGAGCGGTTGGGACGCCCGAACAAGTCGGTCGGCGATTACGCATCGTACTCGCTCGTCCGGACACGCGTACGAATCGGTCGGGAAATAGGGCTCCGAATCGGATCCAGTTATGCCGAATCCGATTCGGTGCCCTACCGGCCGAGATCGGAATCGGCCCCTAAATGTAACATTAATAAAATGGTAGACAATAAATTAGACATTTTAATTTCTTTATTGATGTATATTTATTGTAAAATATTTTGAAATGAATAAGAAATAAATTTTTTATTAACAATATGTAAGATAAACAAATACATAGAGATAGGAAATCCTATTTATTTTATAAAAATAACATAGGGGTCTATTATAATGGCGGGTGGATCCGCCCGCCATTATTCTCCGCCCGCCTCTCATTTCCCCCCGCCATATTAGGATGGCGGGGGGGACCCCGGCGGACGGAAAGACCGTCTGCCGGTTTTCCGCCGGTCAAACAGGAGACCGGGCGGAAAAGGGGATTGATATGGTGGCGGTGTCTGCAAGACACCGCCATCCATATCAAGATGCAGGCGGTGATGTGCCTTTCCATGGCGGCGTTGCCGCCATGGCAAAGGCATGCGGAGTCTGCATGTGGGGGCCCGTTGCGGGCCCCGAGGGTGTTGGGGGGGTGGGGGGTGTACAAATGCCTTTTTACACATTGCGGCGGGTGCTGCTGAGAGCACCGCCCGCCGCCAGTGTGGCGGGCGCATCCTAATTGGATTTGCGGGACCGCCGCATACATAGCGGGCGGTCCCATTTGCCGATACGATGGCGGGCGGACTTTGTCCGCCCGCCATCATAATGATGCCCATAGTTTGTACATATGTAAATTTTTACTTGTAATAATTACTGAAAAAACATTTTATAACATTTGTACTTTTTATTTAAACAGTTGTGTAAACTTTGTAATATCAGATAATGTAGTTTCACATTTTTTAATATACATTTGAAAAATAATATATTTATTTACAACAGTTGTTAATTTTAGTTTAGTATTGTTAATTTTTTTAATATATTACATATATTCGTAACATTTTACAAATATAACAGTTTTAATAATTTTATAATATCATTTTTATATATACATTTAATTACATTTTTTAAATAAATAATAATACTTTTTAATTAATAATATTAATATATGAAATATTAATATTAATAATTATTACATTGTTTAATTTGTATACATTTGTTTTATAAAGTAAACAGTTTTTAATATAAAAAAATATAACAATTTTTAAAAACATGCATGTCCCATTTAAATATATGGAATTATAATATTAAATATTATTTGTTTAATAATATTTATTATTATAATTTTACACTACCCAAAAAATTAATAATACATTTAAACAAATAATATAACAATCAATCAATCAATCAATCAATCAATCAATCAGGGGTTTATATAGCGCGCTACTCACCCGTGAGGGTCTCAAGGCGCTGGGGGAGGGGGGTGGGGCAGCGGCTCCGGATCAGTCGAAGAGCCAGGTCTTGAGGTCCTTCCTGAATGTGTGCAGGGTCGGGGAGCGTCTGATGTTCACAGGGAGCGTGTTCCAGGTTTTGGCTGCGATGTGGGAGAAGGCTCTCCCGCCGGTTCTGTTTCTGCAGATGCGGGGGACTTCTGCCAGGGCGAGGTCGGCGGAGCGGAGGTTCCTCTTGGGTACGTGGAAGGATACTCTCTCGTTGAGGTATTTGGGTCCGATGTTGTGGAGGGATTTGTAGACGTGGGTGAGGAGTTTGAAAGTGACCCTTTTCTCGACGGGGAGCCAGTGTAGGCCTCGTAGGTGTTGGGTCATGTGCTCCTGGCGCGGCGTTCCCAGGACGAGTCTGGCTGCGGCGTTCTGGACTGTCTGGAGTCTGTGTAGGAGCGTTTTGTTGATTCCGGCGTAGAGGGCGTTGCCGTAGTCCAGTCTGCTGGTGATGAGTGCGTGGGTGACGGTCCTCCTGCAGTCGGGGGGGATCCACTTGAAGGTCTTACGGAGGATGCGCAGGCAGTTGAAGCTGGCGGAGGCGACGGCGTTGATCTGGCAGTTCATGGAGAGGGAGGAGTCCAGGATGATGCCGAGGTTCCGGGTGTGGTCTGTGGGTGGGCTTCCGAGGGCGGAGGGCCACCAGGTGTTGTCCCAGGCGGAGGTGCAGGGGCCGAGGATGAGGACCTCGGTCTTCTCTGAGTTTAGCTTCAGGCAGCTGTCGTTCATCCAGGCTGCCACGTTCTTCATGCCCTCCTGGAAACAGAGTCTGGTGTCTTCGGGATCCTTTGTGAGCGAGAGGATGAGCTGGGTGTCGTCGGCGTAGGATACGATGTTGAGTCCATGATGTTTGACGATGGTGGCGAGGGGGGCCATGTAGATGTTGAAGAGCGTGGGGCTGAGTGAAGATCCCTGGGGGACTCCGCAGTTGATTTCCGTGGGTTCGGAGAGGAAGGGGGGGGAGTCGGATCCTCTGGGTTCTGCCGGAGAGGAAGGATTGGATCCATTCGAGGGCGGCTCCTTGTATTCCTTGTAGTATTTTAATTAAACATGTAATTAATTTTGACATAATGTTATAACCTTTTTTTAAATAAATTGCATTTATTTTCTATGTTTAAAGCTGCCATATTTGTTTTGGGCCTTGTATTTTGTAACCGGTCGCGCTTGTTTTGGATTATTTCAAAGGGGAGAAGGTCGCGGTCGGGAGCTGCTTTGCGTCGAGGAAGGTAAGATTAATTTTATTTATTTAAACTACATTTTTAATTACATTTAAAGGTAGTTAGGTTGTAGTTAGTGGGTCTAGAGTTAGGTTTGTGGAGTTTTGGCGTTTTTTTTATGTGTACGTTAGGTTTTGATGATTTATGTATCGTTAGGTTTTGAGGCCTAGTTTAGAAATGTTGAAGTATGGTACAATATGTGTTACTATCGTGTGTGTGTGTGTGTAATCTTTGCAATTCTGTTATATGGTGTAATATGTGTATATTTGTGTGGGTGGGAATGTTTGTGTTTTTTTACAGGTTTTGTTCGATAAAAGTTGCAGTTACCGGAAGATTACGTTTTTAAATTAAGGAAGTGTACATTAGTTTTAGTAACTAATGGTTATTTTACACTTTCTTAATTTTTCGGGTTTTCATGGAGCGTTTGTTTTTTTAAAACAGTTTTTCGGGTTTTTTATGGTTGACAGATTGTGGATTTATGGACCGAGGATTACTTTTTGAAACAGTTGTATTTTTTCATTTTTTTTTGGGACACTTTTTATTCTATTTGGATTATGATCTACCTGGATTGTTTTGCACGATGTGGAATTTTCTGTCTACAGCTACGGAAATGGTAAGTTATTTAAATTATTTATTGTGGGAGGGAAATGCAATGAAATTTACTATTGTTGTTGTTTATTTTTTCAAATATCTAATTAATGTGTCTATATCTATTTTTATTTATTAATAAAAATATATTAGACAAATTAAATAGTATTGTGAAAAACTAAAATTAGTATGTATTTTATTATTTGAAACAGAAATGTTTTATACATTTTACACTGTTTTGACAGTTTAGAGTAGGCTTTTTGCAATTATTGCTAAGTATTCTAGGCCTCTAGTTGTAGGGTATGGTCTGGCTTGTTGTTGTAGGTATTCAAACATTTGTTTAGTTTGTTTGGATAGTTTAGGCCTAATTTGTGTAACAGATTGCTCTATTCTTAGCTATTGGTAGCTCTGTTCTTTTTGTAGGGAGAGTAGGAGTTTGTGTAGAGTAGGTGTTCCTCGTCCTGTTGATGCTTGGAAGGCATTATGCCAACCTTCAACAGCATTGTTTGTTTTTGCCTCTTGGTTTAGTGTGCTAAGGTAGACATTCCACCATGGTATTTGGTATTTTGGTTGTCTTCTATGTCCTGATCTATGGAGTCTTCCCACCCAGGTATCTTCAAAATAGTCTAGGAGGGGACTTAATTTTTGTTCGTGTTGCTGGTAGTAAGGACTTTCTATTAAAAGGTTGTAATGTTCGGCCACGTCAGTAACTGGGGCGTAGGCCAGTGCAATAAGCTTTTTTATTTGGTATGCGAATGAACTGTTTGTCGCATATTCAACACTTAGGGGTCGATTACGATGGCGGCCGGAAAACCATTCCGACCGCCGTGGTAGCGGAAATTAACCGTCCGCAAGTAGCGCGGGAAAACCGGCGGTCAAATCATGATGAACCGCCAGAAAAATGCGACCGCAGTGGACCGATGCCACGAAAGACCGCCGGTAGCGTGCAGAGCCGTGAAAATCCGCCTGCGGCAGTCGGATTTGCTGCGGAAAGACCCAAAACCGCCGAATGGTCAGCGAATTGACCACACGTGAAATTAGGATACCATTGCGGTGACAGCGGAACGATCCGCTGTTTCCGACCGCCGCGATCACAAGCAATGATGAATGGGAGAGCCGGCGGAAGAGCGGGTGCATACCCACTGCTGCGCTCGCTCCGGAACAGCAATGGCGGACGACAAAAAAAACACACAACAAGGCTGCCAAGTGTGGCCATTAACCTGGCTCAGCCTCAAAAAACACTGAACACACCCCAATGACACATCCCCATGGCAACAAAAAAAAGCAAATCCCAGGTCAACCCACACAACACACCTGACAGGAATACAACATTTTGGCCCACCCACATAGCTGAGTATAAAACCAGCCCCTTCCCTGACCAGAATCCTTTGCACTACTCAACTACTGAAGGGCCCAAACCCACAGCACAAAGGAGAGGCAAATCTGCACACATCACACCATCACAACAACACACACACCACACACATCACCACCACCACCTTCACACCTGAACATCACACACCATGTCACAGAAGAAAATGCCCAAATTCACTGACAATGAGTTGTCAGTGATGGTAGATGAGGTAATCAGAGTAGAACCACATTTGTTTGGAAACCTGGTCCAACAGACACCATTAGCCACCAGAATGCAAATGTGGTCAAGGATAGTCAACAAGGTCAATGCAGTAGGGACCATCCCGCACTCCAAGAAGGAGATCGTGAAGCGGTGGCATGACCTCAAGAGCAAGGTGAAAGAGAAGAACAACAAGAACCGTGAGCTGGCTCAGAGGACTGGCGGTGGCCCTCCCATTCCACTACGAACATTCACGGTATGGGAGGAGAAGGTGCTTGGCATACTGCATCCAGAGAGTCTCACAGGAATACCCGGGGGAGTGGAGGCTGGTAAGTACCAACAAATGTCTACTATCACACTGCTATGTACTGTCTTGCACAACTACAAAGCTACACCTCCTAGGTCAAAATGCATGCATGTGCACCACACTCAACCCAAAACATGTCTCACAGTTGCAACATTCACTCCATCTGATTCACCCCAAAGGTAGCTAGCAATATTAACATGGTTGCAGGTGTACAGGCAGCCAGCACTACAACTCCCACCAGGCCCCCTTGTCCCACAACTCTACAGGACGGAGCACTCCCCACACCTACAACCATGTGGCAGCCATTGCATTGCCCACCGTCACCTAACAGGTAGGTAGCCATCTTAACAGGGAGGGGGGTGTGTGTCTGGGAAGCCTGCACTACAACTCCCACCAGGTCCCCTTGTCCCGAAGCACACCAGGATGGAGCACTCCCCCCACCCCACCCAGAAGCAAGTGGCAGACATTGCATTCCCCTCATCAAACTAACAGGTAGGTAGCCATCTTAACAGGGAGGGGGGGGTGTCTGGGAAGCCTGCACTACAACTCCCACCAGGCCCCCTTGTCCCAAAGCACACCAGGATGGAGCACTCCCCCACCCCACCCAGAAGCAAGTGGCAGACATTGCATTCCCCTCATCAAACTAACAGGTAGGTAGCAATCTTAACAGGGGGGGTGTCTGGGAAGTCTGCACTACAACTCCCACCAGGCCTTGATGGAGCACTCCCCCCACCACACCCAGAAGCAAGTGGCAGACATTGCATTCCCCTCATCAAACTAACAGGTAGGTAGCCATCTTAACAGGGAGGGGTGTGTGTGTCTGGGAAGCCTGCACTACAACTCCCACCAGGCCCCCTTGTCCCAAAGCACACCAGGATGGAGTACTCCCCCCACCCCACCCAGAAGCAAGTGGCAGACATTGCATTCCCCTCATCAAACTAACAGGTAGGTAGCCATCTTAACAGGGAGGGGGTGTGTGTCTGGGAAGCCTGCACTACAACTCCCACCAGGCCCCCTTGTCCCAAAGCACACCAGGATGGAGCACTCCCCCCACCCCACCCAGAAGCAAGTGGCAGACATTGCATTCCCCTCATCAAACCAACAGATAGGAAGCCATCTTAACAGGGAGGGGGGGTGTCTGGGAAGCCTGCACTACAACTCCCACCAGGCCCCCTTGTCCCAAAGCACACCAGGATGGAGCACTCCCCCACCCCACCCAGAAGCAAGTGGCAGACATTGCATTCCCCTCATCAAACTAACAGGTAGGTAGCCATCTTAACAGGGAGGGGGGGTGTCTGGGAAGCCTGCACTACAACTCCCACCAGGCCCCCTTGTCCCAAAGCACACCAGGATGGAGCACTCCCCCCACCCCACCCAGAAGCAAGTGGCAGACATTGCAATCCCCTTATAAAACTAACAGGTAGGTAGCCATCTTAACAGGGAGTGGGGGGTGTCTGGGAAGCCTGCACTACAACTCCCACCAGGCCCCCTTGTCCCAAAGCATACCAGGATGGAGCACTCCCCCCACCCCACCCAGAAGCAAGTGGCAGACATTGCATTCCCCTCATCAAACTAACAGGTAGGTAGCCATCTTAACAGGGAGGGGGGTGTCTGGGAAGCCTGCACTACAACTCCCACCAGGCCCCCTTGTCCCAAAGCACACCAGGATGGAGCACTCCCCCACCCCACCCAGAAGCAAGTGGCAGACATTGCATTCCCCTCATCAAACTAACAGGTAGGTAGCCATCTTAACAGGGAGGGGGGGGGGGGGGGTGTCTGGGAAGCCTGCACTACAACTCCCACCAGGCCCCCTTGTCCCAAAGCACACTAGGATGGAGCACTCCCCCACCACACCCAGAAGCAAGTGGCAGACATTGCAATGCTCCCTACAAATTTACAGGTAGGTAGCCATCTCATGCTCTCTTGTCCCACCCCTGAGCAGGATGGAGCACTCCTCACACCCACAACCATGTGGCAGCAAGTCCCCTCAATTGTGTCACAGGACAGGTAGGTAGACAGTGCATGCACCCTGCCATTCCTCACAAAAAGCATGGAGCCATATGACCACACCACCCCTCACATGTCACCCAACATGGCATACATTCAATAGTCACTTCCTGTGTGCAGACAGCCAAGCGTATGTAACTGTCACAGAAACGAAACGTTAAGCCATCAAGTCATATTCTGCAGATATTCATGGCACAATCATGTCCAGCACTGAATGCCATGTGTAAGTGCCATGGTGGCAGAGCATGAAGGCCCATATGAACACAAAACATGCATGGTCAGTTGTTTAAAGAAAGTAAAGTACATGATATTACAAAGGTATGCAGAAGATTACAATGGCTAGTTCTTGCTCAGATGTAACGTCCTCATCGCAGAGCAAACCAAAAAGACTAATCACATAAAGTTGATGGGCTGCAAGTCGGTAGATGATGACATGTCCTTGTAATCACACAATCTGTACGTGGAACATGGTATCTATTTACATGTCACACCATGGACAAGTAATGTATGTACCTACACATCATGGCATGATGTGCAGTACCCTGCAGCCATGCAAAGTGATATCAATGTAAACTGTGTGGTGTAACACATGTAACATCCAAACATCTAACACCATGCTTGTGGGGTGCACTGAAATGACCATTTCACCTCTGTCCAACAGGAGATCAACAACTGACTCCTGCAGAAGACAACACCAACCTGCAGAGCCAGTCTCCACACTCGGAACATGGACTCTCGGATGCAGACTCCATAGGTTTCTCGGATGAGGAGCACCAACCTGGCCCGTCCGGTCTGCCTGGGCGCACCATGTCCCAGGCCCCCACTGTCCCCACCACCACCACATCAGCAACAACAACCACGCTGACCCCTGCTGCAACGACCTGTGCAGCCTCAACCACCACCACCACCACCGCTACCTGCAACACTCGCCCTGCCTCAGTGGTTACCAACACCATCACACAATCAGAGGAGGGCAGGGAGAGTCTGCGGGTGCGTCGAGTGCCAACGCCACAGGTCCGGGACAGCAGGGCAGGTGGGAGGGCAACTGGGGGACAAAATCAAGAGGACACTGGGACCGAAGCCCTGGCCAACATCGCCAGAGTCCTTGAGGCATACGAATAATCCCAGGGACACACGGGCCAGGCTCTGGAAGAATCGCATGAGCTCCGCCTGCTGCTGAGGTCCATAGTCACGCTTATGGGCCAAATTGTGGACCTCTTGGGGCAGCTTGTGGGTGTTCTGAGGGACAGACCTGTGGCCCAAGCTACGGCTCAACCCCCCCCCCAGTGGCCCGCAGGATGATCCCCCCACCAGCCCAGCTGCGGCCACAGAGAGGGGTGAGCAGCAACAGGATGACTCCTCAGACACAGCTGATCCCGCAGCAGGAGCCCCCCCTGGAAAACGCAAGAGGGGCCATCCGAGAAACACCACGGGAGGATCACGTGGCAAAGCACCAGCCAAACGCAAGTCAAAGAGCCAGCCATGATAGCACCTCTGTTCACCTTGACATTGACTTTGTTGAGTATCCTTTCCCACACTGCCATGTTGATGGCAGGTGTCTGTTGGACTGTGTCACCTCATTAATGTGGTGACTACTCGATTGTCTTGTTTGCCATCACTGACAACTCACTGATTCACTAGCACCATTTCTTGAAACATCACTTGTCTGTCACAACCACTCAATGTAAATAAACACACTTTACACACCAATGTCTTAGTGTCAGCTCCATGTTTATCACAATATGTGCAATGTTGACTCAGAACACAATGTACCAGAAGCTCAGATCGTGGCGAGGCAGTGAGAGTCTGAAGGGACCTAGAAAGACACAAGAGAACGACATTTACTTGTCAGGTATTGGCATCACAGCCAGTACACAACACTAGTCATCAAGGTACACAAACCAGCACACATCACAAGGAGAAACAATCTCAACATAGACATCATGTAGCTGGTCAGGACTACACTGTGCCACAAACATCAGCCATCAGCACTGAGCCAACAACAGGCAGCAGTCAAAAAGCTCCCCTCGGCCTTATCACCACCATCAAAGACAGCAGACAATGGCACTGTTGTACAATGTTACTCACACTCAAAGGAAGTAGCGGTCGATGATCTGTTGGCGCAGGTCGACACCTTCCTCCTCTCCACTATCCTCATTACTGGACATGTGTGGGCTTGCAGGGGGGGGCATCTGCGGTGCATCATCGTCCAGGAGCAGGGGGATCTCCTTGCGCAAGGCCAGGTTGTGGAGCATGCAGCATGCAACAACTATCTGGCACACCTTTTGGGGAGAGTACATCAGTGCACCTCCGGTCCTGTCCAGGCACCGAAACCGAGACTTCAGAAGCCCAAAAGTACGCTCCACCACACAACGTGTCCTCCCATGGGCATTATTGTAGCGGACTTCACCCGGGGTCCTGGGATTCCGCAGTGGGCTCAGCAACCAAGGCCGGTTGGGATATGCAGAGTCACCTAGGTGTCAGATACACAGATCAATTTTGTCATATAACTGTAGCAGTGGACAGCATGTCACACATACAGCACAATACTTGACTCAGCTAACTCACCTACAAACCACGCACAGTCAGGATGCAGATTTGCCATCATTTGTGGTACGATGCTGTTACGCAGGATGTAGGAGTCGTGGGCTGAGCCAGGGAATCTGGCACAGACATGTGAGATGATCATATCTGCCTGGCACACAACCTGTACATTGATGGAATGGAAATGCTTCCTATTCCTGTAGATGTGCTCACGTGCCTGTGGCGGAACCAGGCCAACATGGGTGCAGTCAATGGCACCAACAACATTGGGGATGTGGGCAAGGGCATAAAAATCACCCTTCACAGCTGGCAAATCCTGTCTTCGTGGAAAATGGATGTAGGTGTCCTTGTATACCATCATAGCGGACAGGACATCACGTAGCACCATGCTGAACATTGGCTGCGACATCTCACCTGCGCTGGACACCGTGTACTGGAACGAACCAGTTGCAAAGAAATGCAGGGCCGCCATCACCTTACATGTTGTTGACACAGCAGTTGGATATGTTCTGCGAGGCCTCAGATGGGGCTCCAACTGAGCACATAGGTCTTGGAGGGTTTGCCGATCCAAACGGAATTTACGGATGATGTCCACATCCTCCATGTCCGCCAGCAATGTGAATGGACGATGCACATTTGGTCGCCTCCTACATAAGATAAAAGGGGACACTTGTCAATTCAATTTTCCTAGGAGATGTGTCCAACATCTTACGTCTTGACTGACACAGCGCCAACAATGACTGGCCTGAAACAACAGCTTACAGCACAAGTCACATGCAGAGACAACTTGATCCCAAGTAGTTGTACACGTGTTCAGTATGTACATACTGAGTACACCTGAGACAGACTCAGACCATGTGAATGTAATATGGAACATTCCAACATCTTGTGTCACCAGCCCTGAGAGTACTTGACACAGCACATGTCTGAAACAGCAACACTGCTGTCTCCTACGTAGCTGCTGTACCTGCCACACCTTCTTGCATGAGTCAGACAGGGCACACATTAACAACACAATGAGCACAGTGTGTGCATAAAGTTCAAGTATCAACATAAGTTCAGCAATCTACACAGTGACGTAGGCACATTATGTAGTCAGTCCATTATCACTGTGTGTTGCATAGCCATCTCACACATTGACATGTTTCCATATTTGAGAGTCCATCACACAACAGATCTGTGTACATGCACAACAACGTCATAAGTGACATGTGAGGGAGTACATGCCAATGCATGTAATCCAGGGCACTGACATGGCATGTGTAGACATCAGTGAGTTAAATGTCACACTGGCATTCAATTCAACTCTCTGGTGGCATGATTCATAGTAAGTGTGGAGTGTTCAATGATGAGAACTGGCCATTGCCATTGCTACAGCATGATGTGTCCATAGGTGCCGTAAGCGTGCACCGCCACCGCAATCACGGTCATTGGCACCAATAGAAATATGTAGAAATCGAGGTGGCGACCGCCTGGGCCCCGCGGTGTGACACCGCCAATGCCCCTGCCCATTCAGCCAATGGGTACCGCAATCGCGCTAGTGGAAGACACATTTGAAAATCGCGGTAGGCGTGCTCCGCCACCGTGGGGTCGGACATTGGTTACAATTGAAAGATGCACGATTGCGGTAGCGACCGCCTGGGCCCCGCGGTGTGACACCGCCAATGCCCCCGCCCATTCAGCCAATGGGTACCGCAATCGCGCTAGTGGAAGACACATTTGAAAATCGCGGTAGGCGTGCACCGCCACCGCGGGGCCGGACATTGGTTACAATTGAAAGATGCACGATCGCGGTAACGACCCCCTGGCCCCTGCGGTGTGTCACCGCCAATGCCCATGCCCTTACAGCCAATGGGAACCGCAATCGCGGTAGACAAATGCACTTTTGAAAATCGCGGTAGGCATGCTCCGCTACCGCGGGGCCGGTCATTGGATGCGTTTGAAAAAAGCTGACCTGGAACACCAATTGCAGCAGCTGAGTACCACAGAAACAACCCCAGGGGGCTATATATGTGTGGGAGAGAGCCACACATTTCCACTGCTTCCAGACACTGCTGACTGACACTCTTCACCACCAACTGCTGCTGTTCCTGTCTCCAATACCCAGTGATGGCGAGAACTGAGAACATCAGGGCCCGTCCCTTCACCACAGAGGAGCTGGATGACCTTGTTGACGAGGTGCTCTCACAGTATGGGAGGCTATATGGTGCTCCAGATGTCATGGTAAGTGTTTCAGAGTGGAAGTGAGAGTGCAGGGAGTGCACACAGGAAGTTGATCCGCTGCAGTATGTGCCTGAGAGTGTGGGTTTGTGTGATACACTGCCTAGCATGCTAACTTCAGGAAAATGGGGTTTGTAGCCTAATTTACACATTTCCCGGGCAGCATTTCAGGATGGGAGGGACATGCAGTGTCTTTGCAGCCATACAGTGACACTGCAAGTTTGGAAAGTGGAAGTCAGAACAGACATTGCCTGTGCTAATGGATGTTTGAGTCCATGAGGTTTTCACATGCTCATGTGTGACATTACAAAGACTTGCCGTCCAGAGGGTACTGATGGAAGTGTGTTTGACTTTGTATTGCCACCATGGATCTGTGAGCAGTATGTACAAGAGTGAAATGCCTGAGGGTGACACTCTTGGTGGAAATTCCCATATGACACAGCAGAATGTTGTACTTCAATAACATCCCCCTTCCATTATTTTCAATATGTGTACAGACTCGCATGTGTAGGCACTGTTTGCCCTCTCATATTGTACATGCATGTGACTGTTCTGATGGCCCACGTTTAACCTCAGTGTGAGCCCCCCTGGCCTGCACAGTTACTGCCCAATTTGGTAGGGAGCCATCACTGAATGGACAGAGTGAGACATATGTTTTGTCTGCCACCCTATTCCTCAATGAGCTATCTTAGGCCTGTGGATTGCACAAGACAGACCTTGTGAGAAGGGTGTGAGAATGTTAGTTCATGTCCCTAAATGTGACCTCCATGACACAGGTACCCATTCACAGCCCAAGGACCATGAGGGGTGTGCATTGTTGGACACAGTGATTCTGCCCCGAAACATCATTTACAATGTGATGTATGTCTTGCTCCCTCACAAACTGTATTGCAGATGTGTGCCTTCTTCACATTGCTTTCTGTGCTGGCATTCTGCAAGTGCATGAGATGGCCAGGTACTGTGTCCATCCTCATACCTGCATGCATTTGGGGACGATTGTCTTATGCTAATGTAGTACGTGTCATGCTGTATGGCCCCTGCTAACCATATCTGAATAGCTGTGCTAAGTTTGTGCATGCTCCTGTACTGAGACACAGTGGTACAAAACCCAGTGTTACTGATATTTCCTCCTCTTGTCTCCCATGCCTGCAGCTTAAAGTCCACCAGCGTAAGGCCTTATGGAGGGCCATTGCACGCAAGGTGCGGGCTCTGGGTGTCTCCAACCGACGGCACACACACTGTCACAAGAGGTGGGATGACATCTGCCGGCTGAGCAATAACGTGGCAGAGATGACGCTGGGGCTGCTCCCTCGGACTGGAAGGTTGGCGCGCAGGAGCATGACACCACTATTGGCCTGCATCTTGGCAGTGACACAGCCAGAGCTGGATGGACGTTTGAGGGCCCATCAGCAGCGAGTTGGGGGTGAGTATTCTGCAAAGTGAGAATTTGGGTGTGAGTGACTGCATTTATCCCAACCCTGAGCCAATGCGGAGCTCTGTGATGTTTCTAGTGTGATGCTATGGCTTGTAATGGGCCTCTGTGTTGAGTGCAGCTGTCATGCATTTACGCCACATGTACTTTCTCATGTGTTTAATGTACTGGCCCTTGACATTGCATGCTGAGATGTGGCCTTATGGCATCTGCTGCATCAGGGGAGTCATGGACATCACTGTGCAGTGAACAGCAGTGTGCCTCATCTTAGTGTGCTTTCGTCGATGTGTGCAGTGCCTGACCTCGAAATTGTCAGAACTACACATCTGACACTGATGTGCAACTGTAGATGTGCTTCGAGGCACAACATGGGGGATAGCAGAAGCATATGGCCATTGCAAAAGGACATTTTGGAGTCTGTATCTGTGTTGTCCCCTTAAAGTGACTCCATATGTGACTGTGACAACATGTTGAGATGTACATCTTTTTCACCTACGGGCACCTAGGTATGCTTACAGGAATCTGTATGTCAGGTTACATGGAGGCACGGGCAAGCTATTTGGATGTGTGAACATCACATGGGTCATTAATGCCAAGTATGCATGTTACCATGCATCTTTTGCTTTTTGCATTAAGGTTGCACATGCAGACTGCACAGGGGGGTGTGCAACAGGGGGGTATCATCATCTTGTTTTGTGCTTTGTTTGCATATGGTGTTTGTGAGTATGCCACTAAACTGAACCTACGTCTCTGTCTCTTGCAGCATCTACCGAGGGCACAGAAGGACAGGGGACGGACACCAGTGGTGAGGCATCTTGCACGACTGCTACACATGATCTCACTGACACTGATGTGACCAGCGCCTCGGAGGGGGACAAGAGTGCCCTTGAAGAATCACGCCCAGGAACACCAACCTCAACGTCATCTGACGCCAGCAGTGACTCCTCGATGTTGGCGGGCACAGGGAGTGGGAAATCTGACTCTTCTTCCACCACACATCGTCCATTGCCCACCCTCCCGGCTACTTCCACTAGTGCTGCACATGCCCGCAGCAGTAAGAAGGGAAGAGTGTCCTTCCCCCCGGCACCGCTGCCCCTGCCCCTGTCTCCCCTGCTGCCCTCAGTGTTGAGGATGTGGACCTTTTGCGCCAGCTGTGTGTGGGTCAGACAACTCTCCTGAATGCCTTCCAGGATCATGACAAGAAGTTGGCACAGGTAGTTGCCTTCATGGAGGGGATTCATTCTGACGTGGGTGGGCTACACAGAACTGTCCAGTCTTTGTCCTCCACAGTGACGGCAGCCATTCAGCTGTCACAGGCTCAGAGTCCAGCTCCAGTCCCTTTGGCAACCCCCCTGCCAGTGGCAACATCTGACGAGAGTGACCACACACCACAGCCCTCAGGCTCCAGGTACTCCACACGCAGCACACAACAGCAGCACCCCAAGCGGCCCAGAGCGCAGACACCATCACACAAACAAAAGAAACTCACACAGGAGTGCAAAGGAAAAAGCCCATCAGGTGACACTCCGGGGCATCAAGCCAAGAAGCAGGCCTCAGGCTCACATGCCTCAAAATCAGCCCCATCCAAGGACACTCCCGTCCCAAAAGCGGATCCCAAAGACAGGCAAACAGTTACCATGCCTGCTGTGAAGCTGGTGCCTGCCAAGAGTCCGCAGAAACAGCCCTCTAAGGCAGATTCACCCACAACCTCAACTCCCACCCACACCCCGGTGAAGCTGGGATAGGTGGGCACTGTGGGGGGTTCACCTGGTCAACAGGGGATGGAGGGGAACAGGCAAGGCCAGGCCAAGCGTACCGCCAGATCCAGCAAATCCCCACAGGGCGAGCCACCTGCAACAGATGCACCTTTGGTGGAGAGTGAGGCTGTTGTGCCCACCACACTTCCTACTCCTACCAAGACAATTCTTCACTATCGGATCCCCAAGAAGTGGAGAGGCAGCCCTCCACATTCACCCTCACACACTGTGTCTCACGGCAGCATGTCTCCGCCTCCCCGTGCCACCCGGTCCAAGCAGCCCTCCGCCTCCCAAAGCCACTGTTGCCTCTACCTCAGCTGGTCCTCTCTCTCTTAGGTCCAGTCCTCCAACTGGCCCCGACAATCAGCCACCTCCCAGTTCGACTGACAGCCAAGTCTGAGGCAAAGTCCCCCTCCCAAACCTATCTCTCCCACAGCGGTGCCTGGACTGCCCATTGTTATCCCCCTAGCTGTGTTGCTTACCATGGCAGTGTACGGTGTCACACATTCCCTGTGCAGGTTCTCATGCACACATGTCCCTCCTTTGAACTATGGACTGGCCACTGGCCTTGCTGTTTGTAACTTTGGATGCCCATTCCCTGTGCAGGTTCTCATGCACACATGTCCCTCCTTTGGACTATGGACTGGCCACTGGCCTTGCTGTTTGTAACTTTGGATGCCCATTCCCTGTGCAGGTTCTCATGCACATGGTAAACAGTCAAAATATCGAGTTTTTTATTTCGACCTACATTTATATCGAGTTGCAAATAAAGTAGGGACAGAATATCGACATCAAGAATATCGGTGACCAGAACTTCGACCTGAAGGTAAGAAATATCGTTTTTGTAAATATCGAAGTTAGTAATATCGATAGCAAAAATATTGATGTTAATAATATCGATATTTATGTTAGTGTTATGTATTTTAGTAAGTATTTTATATGTATGTGTTTTACATGTTTTGCTATGTTTTGTATTTTTTTTAAATATATGTATTAATTGTTTAGAAGTTAATAATTTTTTTTTAAGTGAATTTTGCGTTTTAGTACCGTAGCGGGTTGTGGGTTTATAGGGGAGTAGGGTGGGAAGTAATTTAATTATAGTAAATTAAATCATAATGTTTAGAAATTATTAATTATTTTTAATTAATTTTTGCATTTTAGTTCTGTAGCGGGTTGTGGGTTTATAGGGGAATAGGGTGGGAAGTAATTTAATTGTAATTAAGTAATTATTAATTTTTATTTATTGGTATTGATAATTAATTTATTGTTAAATAATTATTAATTGGTAATTAATTTTTATTAATTGATTAATTGCTAATTATATTAATTGTGTTAATTTTTATTGGAGCGGGTTTGTGGGTTTATAGGGGAATAGGGTGGGAAGTAAATTAATTATAATAAATTAATAATTTTTAATTTTTGATATTGATAATTAATTTATTGTTTATTAATTGGTAATTAATTTTTATTACTTTATTAATTGATAAATATATTAATTGTGTTAATTTAGTTTAGGAGCGGGTTGTGTGTTTATAGGGGAATAGGGTGGGAAGAAATTTATTATAATTAAGTAATTATTTATTAATATTTATTGGTATTGATAATTAATTTGTTAATTCATTATTAATTGGCAATTCATTTTTATTAATTATTAATTTTTTGGTATTGATAATTAATGTATTGTTTATTAATTATTATTTGGTAATTAATTTATATTAATTGATTAATTGATAATTATATTAATTGTATTAAATTTTATGCGGAGTGGGTTGTGTGTTTATTGGGGAATAGGGTGGGAAGTAATTTAATGTTATTAAAGTAATTTTTAATTTTAATTTATTGGTATATATAATTAATTTATTGTTAATTTATTAATAAATTATTATTTAATTTAAAAAAATTATTTAATTGATAAGTATGTTATTTTTAACCACTACGCTATCCAACACTTTCCCTACTGTTGCACTCTTTGGAGTGGGAATAGTAATTTTTACCCCTACGCTATCCAACACTTTCCCTACTGTTGCACTCTCTGGAGTGGGAATAGTAATTTTTACCCCTACGCTATCCAACACTTTCCCTACTGTTGCAATGTCTGGAGTTTGAATAGTAATTTTTACCCCTACTCTATCCAACACTTTCCCTACAGTTGCACTCTCTGGAGTGGGAATAGTAATTTTACCCCTACGCTATCCAACGCTTTCCCTACTGTTGCACTCTCTGGAGTTGGAATAGTAATTTTTACCCCTACGCTATCCAACACTTTCCCTACTGTTGCACTCTCTGGAGTTGGAATAGTAATTTTTACCCCTACTCTATCCAACACTTTCTCTACTGTTGCACTCTCTGGAGTTGGAATAGTACTTTTTACCCCTCCGCTATCCAACACTTTCTCTACTGTTGCACTCACTGGAGTGGGAATAGTAATTTTTACCTCTCTGCTATCCAACACTTTCCCTACTGTTGCACTCTCTGGAGTGGGAATAGTAATTTTTACCTCCACGCTATCCAACACTTTCCCTACTGTTGCACTCTCTGGAGTGGGAATAGTAATTTTTACCCCTACGCTATCCAACACTTTCCCTACTGTTGCAATGTCTGGAGTTGGAATAGTAATTTTTACCCCTACTCTATCCAACACTTTCCCTACTGTTGCACTCTCTGTAGTGGGAATAGTAATTTTTACCCCTACTCTATCCAACGCTTTCCCTACTGTTGCACTCTCTGGAGTTGGAATAGTAATTTTTACCTCTCTGCTATCCAACACTTTCCCTACTGTTGCACTCTCTGGAGTGGGAATAGTAATTTTTATCCCTACGCTATCCAACACTTTCCCTACTGTTGCACTCTCTGGATTTGGAATAGTAATTTTTACCCCTACTCTATCCAACACTTTCTCTACTGTTGCACTCACTGGAGTGGGAATAGTAATTTTTACCCCTCCGCTATCCAACACTTTCCCTACTGTTGCACTCTCTGGAGTGGGAATAGTAATTTTTACCTCTACGCTATCCAACGCTTTCCCTACTGTTGCACTCTCTGGAGTTGGAATAATAATTTTTACCCCTACTCTATCCAACACTTTCCCTACTGTTGCACTTTCGGGAGTTGGAATAGCAATTATAACCCCTACGCTATCCAGCGTTTTCCCTACTGTTGCACTCTCTGGAGTGGGAATAGTAATTTTTACCCCTACGCTATCCAACACTTTCCCTACTGTTGCACTCTCTGGAGTTGGAATAGTAATTTTTACCCCTCCGCTATCCAACACTTTCTCTACTGTTGCACTCTCTGGAGTGGAAATAGTAATTTTTACCTTTACGCTATCCAACACTTTCCCTACTGTTGCACTCTCTGGAGTGGAAATAGTAATTTTTACCCCTCCGCTATCCAACACTTTCCTTATTGTCGCACTCTCTGGAGTGGGAATAGTAATTTTTACCTCTACGCTATCCAACGCTTTCCCTACTGTTGCACTCTCTGGAGTTGGAATAGTAATTTTTCCCCTTACTCTATCCAACACTTTCCCTACTGTTGCACTTTCGGGAGTTGGAATAGCAATTATAACCCCTACGCTATCCAACGTTTTCCCTACTGTTGCACTCTCTGGAGTGGGAGTAGTAATTTTTACCCCTACGCTATCCAACACTTTCCCTACTGTTGCACTCTCTGGATTTGGAATAGTAATTTTTACCCCTACTCTATCCAACACTTTCTCTCCTGTTGCACTCACTGGAGTGAAAATAGTAATTTTTACCCCTCCGCTATCCAACACTTTCCCTACTGTTGCACTCTCTGGAGTGGAAATAGTAATTTTTACCTCTACGCTATCCAACACTTTCCTTACTGTTGCACTCTTTGGAGTGTGAATAGTAATTTTTACCCCTACGCTATCCAACACTTTCCCTACTGTTGCACTCTCTGGAGTTGGAATAGTAACATTTACCCCTACTCTATCCAGCACTTTCCCTACTGTTGCACCCACTGGAGTGGGAATAGTACTTTTAACCCTTTCGCTATCCAACACTTTCCCTACTGTTGCACTCTCTGGAGTGGGAATAGTAATTTTACCCCTACGCTATCCAACACTTTCCCTACTGTTGCAATGTCTGGAGTTTGAATAGTAATTTTTACCCCTACGCTATCCAACACTTTCCCTACTGTTGCACTCTGTGGAGTTGGAATAGTAATTTTTACCTCTCCGCTATCCAACACTTTCCCTACTGTTGCACTCTCTGGAGTGGGAATAGTAATTTTTATCCCTACGCTATCCAACACTTTCCCTACTGTTGCACTCTCTGGAGTTGGAATAGTAATTTTTACCCCTACTCTATCCAACACTTTCTCTACTGTTGCACTCACTGGAGTGGGAATAGTAATTTTTACCCCTCCGCTATACAACACTTTCCCTACTGTTGCACTCTCTGTAGTGGGAATAGTAATTTTTACCTCTACGCTATCCAACGCTTTCCCTACTGTTGCACTCTCTGGAATTGGAATAGTAATTTTTACCCCTACTCTATCCAACACTTTCCCTACTGTTGCACTTTCTGGAGTTGGAATAGCAATTATAACCCCTACGCTATCCAACGTTTTCCCTACTGTTGCACTCTCTGGAGTGGGAATAGTAATGTTTACCTCTACGCTATCCAACACTTTCCCTACTGTTGCACTCTTTGGAGTGGGAATAGTAATTTTTACCCCTACGCTATCCAACACTTTCCCTACTGTTGCATTCTCTGGAGTTGGAATAGTAATGTTTACCCCTACTCTATCCAACACTTTCCCTACTGTTGCACTCACTGGAGTGGGAATAGTACTTTTAACCCTTTCGCTATCCAACACTTTCCCTACTGTTGCACTCTCTGGAGTGGGAATAGTAATTTTTACCCCTACGCTATCCAACGCTTTCCCTACTGTTGCACTCTCTGGAGTTGGAATAGTAATTTTTACCTCTCCGCTATCCAACACTTTCCCTACTGTTGCACTCTCTGGAGTGGGAATAGTAATTTTTATCCCTACGCTATCCAACACTTTCCCTACTGTTGCACTCTCTGGAGTTGGAATAGTAATTTTTACCCCTACTCTATCCAACACTTTCTCTACTGTTGCACTCACTGGAGTGGGAATAGTAAATTTTACCCCTCCGCTATCCAACACTTTCCCTACTGTTGCACTGTCTGGAGTGGGAATAGTAATTTTTACCTTTACGCTATCCAAAGCTTTCCCTACTGTTGCACTCTCTTACGCTATCCAACGCTTTCCCTACTGTTGCACTCTCTGGAGTTGGAATAGTAATTTTTACCCCTACTCTATCCAACACTTTCCCTACTGTTGCACTTTCTGGAGTTGGAATAGCAATTATAACCCCTACGCTATCCAACGTTTTCCCTACTGTTGCACTCTCTGGAGTGGGAATATTAATTTTTACCCCTACGCTATCCAACACTTTCCCTACTGTTGCAGTCTTCGGAGTGAGAATAGTAATTTTTTTCCCTCTGCTATCCAATATTTTTGTATATTGTTCTAGTTAATGTTGTGTATAATTAATTTTAAAAATATTGTAGTTTTTAATTTGTTATATATATTTTGATAATTTTCTAATATTATTTTTGTATGTGTTTATAAGTATTTATAATTTATAAAATGTTTTTAATAATTTACAAGTTATTAAATTAATTATTTATGAATATTATTAAGTAAGTATATATATTATATTTTATATGTATATGTTCAATTTATTTTAACATTATATGTATTAGTTATTAATTTTTAAACATTTTTAAGTATTTTTAACTATGTTTATTTTAATTATATGTATTATTTACTTTATTTTACACTATTTTTTTAAGATTTAAAAAAATCGATATTTTTTACAACGATATTTTTGACATCGATATTTTTTTCGCGATATTTTTGTACTTACCATTATGTAGATAGGATGTCGATATTCTTGACTTCGATATTTTTGTCACGATATTTTTGTACCTCGATATTTTTGTACTTGATATTTTGTCAGTGATTCCATGCACACATGTCCCTCCTTTGAACTATGGACTGGCCACTGGCCTTGCTGTTTGTAACTTTGGATGCCCATTCTCTGTGCAGGTTCTCATGCACACATGTCCCTCCTTTGGACTATGGACTGGCCACTGGCCTTACTGTTTGTAACTTTGGATGCCCATTCCCTGTGCAGGTTCTCATGCACACATGTCCCTCCTTTGAACTATGGACTGGCCACTGGCCTTGCTGTTTGTAACTTTGGATGCCCATTCCCTGTGCAGGTTCTCATGCACACATGTCCCTCCTTTGGACTATGGACTGGCCACTGGCCTTGCTGTTTGTAACTTTGGATGCCCGTTCCCTGTGCAGGTTCTCATGCACACATGTCCCTCCTTTGGACTATGGACTGGCCACTGGCCTTGCTGTTTGTAACTTTGGATGCCCGTTCCCTGTGCAGGTTCTCATGCACACATGTCCCTCCTTTGCACTATGGACTGGCCAATGGCCTTGCTGTTGTCTACTTTTCATGCCTATCTTGGTGATATGTAATAAAGACAGTTACTCCTGTTGTCTGCTTTGTCAGTGTCCTTGCTAAATAAAAGTGTTTTCTGTATGGGTATGGTTGCATGTGACAAATGCTCTGTATGCCACTTTAACATTGCCAATTGCTTATTTTACTTATTTAGGGTTTGCCAGTGGTGAGGGGCACTTTAGTTCTTCTTCATTCTGAGGCTTGAGGGTGCAATGATGGGTGTTTGTGATGATCTACTGTTATCATACTCATCATATGGTCATGTTTGCTAAATTGTACACGTCATGTTATGATGCAATACCAGAACAGAGGTGAATTCTGTCCACAGGATTACTTGCGGGCTGGCCAGGGTCCATCATATCTGTGTGATCTTTCTTGATGTGTGAACAGCAGTGTTGATGTATGGTCATCTTGTGATGGCCTGTCTTCCTAGTCACATGGGTACATTTGGATGTGTGCACTTGTGTGGTCATAAAGTGTGAATGGGCTGTACTTGTCAGTAGTGTTGATGTGTGTGTGCCCCTGCAATGCCAACTGCACACATGTATGACCCAGAAGATGAGTGCCTGTTTGTTTCAATTGTCTGCCATGTGCTTCATATTGTGGGCACATGTAGGAGTTGTAGGTTGGGCACTGGGGAGTTTGTGGGTGTGTCCTTGTGTTGTATTCCTCTTAGGGTGTCCATACACGGGCTTGCCTGTATCATGTCCTTATATAGGCACAATTCGCCCTGCCCTTATATAGGCATAAAAATCCCAGTCCTTATTTAGGCATTAAACCGTGCACTCTAAATACAGGCATGGTCTCCGACATCCGTCTACCCTAACGTCACAACGAGTTCTTGAAGAACAGACCCTTAGGCTTCGGGAGTTTCCCTAGCACAGGACTATTGATTTCTTCAAGGACTCATCTATTATGCATGAACCATTATACCTTAGGGGTTCATTCATGACATCTTCCGCTGTCCGATTCACGTCAATGCTAACATTCTGAGGTACCTCTCAGGTATAAATATACCTTCCCTAGCCCTTGTCAACTAGAGGAGACCTCGACTTCAGAGGAGCCCGTTTCCCAGCCTGACGCACTGAGAAGACGCTGTCATCCCTGCACGCAGAGAGTCCAGCTTCCAGTGATCTGACTTCCCTTGGAGTTCGAATCTGGCAAGAGATTCCTACCTCTCTCATTCTTAAGGTATGGAGCTGACTAGAACCTAGAGGGACTCTTGGCATACTAGGCATACTAGGCATACTAGACTTAACATACTCTTAGTATACCATAGTAAGGAATACTTCACCTACTTCATACCTCTCCCTACACCTAGGTTAGGTTAGGTACATTGGGGTAGAACTAGCTTAGAAACGCATCGTATGAGTACTCGCATTTTTAGTCTGTGTAATTTATGCAAATGAATATCTACTAAAGATCATGCTAGCGCAGTATTATTTATTTCTACTGCTTACGCTGTACATTATTTATCTTGCATACTGTCTTGTGATCATAACAGCACATTTAACTTACACGAGAAACAAGACTGTTCAATAAATCTTTTATTGAAACGCCCGTCTATTCTTTCTGTGTAACTTTGAGGAAAACTAAGCATGCACGATTGAGCTGAGTGAAACGGTTATCAATTGTTTCCACGACTCTGGGACATGTTCTGATTCTAAAGGGAAACAAAGTTGTCATGTTTTGCGGCTGCCAGAAACTACTCCCTTCTTGTTATCCAAGGAGTTTCTAGTGGCCTCTGAGCTAGCTGGCACAAGTAATTAAGTTTAATATACTCGATAGGGACATACTGACCTTAGTCCTATGTCAAACCTATAGGGGATATTATTCCAATGCGCAGAGCCTATTAGGGAAATAGGAGCTACACTACATGGCGCCGAACGTTTGATAAGGCGGTAATTTAACGCTAGATACTGAGTAACTCAGCCGTGCTTTTCTCTCAGAGACCCCTACCCATATACTCCAAAAGACGTCTGGAGTGGGCAGGGTTAAGTATCCACCACGGCTACATAGGGAAACACCCTATATATTAGCTGTTTGGTTTGCTCAACGTTGAAGGATACAGTGTTCCAAAATATTGTGCACCTTATCTTTGTTTCCTTGAAACTTGTTCTACATTTTTTTTTTTAAAACCAAAATGCCTGGCTCCGACACTGAGACTGGAAACGGTGGAGCTGCGGATCAGCCAGCTGCAACAGCTTATAATATCACAGGTTTTATTGAAACCGAGGAGGGTGTTATAGACATCCCTCAAAACTTAAGAAGAGCCATCAATCTAAAACTTATAAAACACGGTCTGCCACCAAGAGGTGGTAGAGCAGTTTTCGTGATAGAGGCACACGAATCCTTTCAGACAGAGGTATTCTATTCATGGGTAATATTTCCTGAATCCAATCCAGTAACACACATGTTTCACTTCTACAAAGAAGATGATCCACCAGAGGAATACATTCCTTTCGAGGATATAGAAATTCCATTAACATACCAAGAGCATCAGCTCTGGTTTAAAGGCGCCCTAAAACATCACAGAAACATTACCAGGCTCGGTCCACTAGGTAGACCAGGAGCAACATGGCCGATTCTAGCCGGCTATACACCTCATCCCGACATTGAAGAAATGTCAGACGAGGAACTACTTGTTCAACTACAAGAAATAATAAAAATCTACAGACAACTGGTCCAATATGTCATGAGGACTTTCACAGTCCAGCAACCACTGACACTTCCAAATCCAACTCCCCAACAGGGGAATACACTAAAAATTACACCACAGACTCTCTACGCAGTCATGGGTAAAATGCCCACAAAACGTGAGCAAATTCCATTCTGGATAGCTCAAAAAATTACTGAAATCGAAGCAGTATTTCCAAATACTAGCCCGTATGAGAAACACAGAATCCTAACAATCAGTTTACCGATGGGGATCACACCACAACTGGAAGACTGCACCACTTGGGGCTCAGTCTTTGCTGCCATCTATACTAAAACACATGGTATTCCGTCAATTGCGGTAAGCCCAGATGTCCTGAAACAAATTCAAAACGAATACGGGGCAGAGCCTGCTCTAATTTTAGGTATGAAATTACTGAAAAATTTCGACCAGGTCTCAACAATAATATTATCTAATATTAAAGGGGATGCAGCAGCAATGGCGATCCGCCAAAAATTAAGGGAATTCGATGTTACAGAACATCAAACTGAACTACCCAGAATAATTGAACAATCTTATGCAGAATTAGGCAGAGATAGTTTGGGTGGAAGACCAGTGAAGCCGAAACTATCTGAAAGTCCTGAGAAGGACTCAATTAAACAAACTCCTACATCTTCTAAAAAGAAGTGGGAGACTAATAAACAAAATTCAAACGAGAAACGTTCTCAATCCCGAGGTAGGTCTCCTCAAAAGGAGCCCTCTGAAAGGAGGTATAACCTCAGGAATAGGGATAATTTGAGAAAACCTGACAGGTATCAAGATACTGATACACATTCCTCTCGTCCCTTTCAGATCTCATCACAGACTTCGGAAAGAAGAGGACGGTCAGAACATAGAGAAGAACGCGTAAAATCCAAAGAAGAAAAACACGCTACGAAAAACAAAACAAAACCTCAATTCTCCAAAAGAAAGTAGCAGGTCTGAAGATCAGACATGCCGAGAATACTGAGAACACAACTCAAGAACGGAGAATGGGCTCAGACAATGCTGGACAGTGCAGCAGAAGTCACAATAGCTTGCCAGAACCTGAAGGAACTTCTGGAGATAGTGGACTTGAATGAGTACATTACAGTTGAGACTGTAGACACCAGGGTTAGTACTCCACAAAAGTTATATGAAATAACACTCCGGATGGAGGGAGACATACCTAGACAGGTGAAAGCACTTTTTGGGAAAGACTATTGAGGTGCTATGACATACTTCTAGCAGAAAAGGACTGGCCACCACAATTTGTCAGGGAGTGCCCACACGGCGAGGACATTATTATGCCTGCCTTCTCCAACCATATTCCAATTCACCTAAAATATACATATGCCAGGAAATGGGCAGTAGCCCAGGCCTCAGCATTATATAAAAATCATGTAGGATGGGATGAGGACTCACCTCACCATAAAATACATCTGAAACATGAACCGACTGCACAAAGGCAGTACCCAATAAAGCAAGAAGCTAAAAAACAGGTCACGGAGATCTTAGATCAACTTGAATACCAAGGGGTGATTGAAACATGCACCTCCTCAATGAACAATCCTTTGTTTCCTGTCTCCAAACCAGACAATACATATTGTCTAGTTTTGGATTATAGACACCTAAACACTTGTTCTAAAACCTTTGCAGTGCAAAATGCACATAGCACAGCATTAATGAATAACATTGTGCGTAAAAAATACAAAACAACATTAGACATCTCAAATGGTTTCTTTTGTCAAAACATAGCACCTGAAAGCAGGTACTTAACAGCATTCTCCATAATGGGGACCCAGCGTCAATTTTGTCGACTCCCACAAGGGTTCAAGAACAGCCCAGGTTTATTCTCAGCGAGAGTAACGGAGTTACTACAAATTTATGACAATGAGGCATTGTCCTATGTCGATGACATCTATCTGACAGACGATGACCTGGACAAACACTTGAACAGGGTGAGAACCATTATACTGGGCTTCGCCTCTGAGGGCTACAAGTTCAACTTTAAAAAGTCCCGAATTGCCCATCACAATGTCCTATTTCTAGGATATGAGCTTTCAAGTGAAGGCAAGAGCTTGGCAGCTAACTTTCTAGAGAAATGTGCGCTGCTCCAACCTCCAAAAACGCTAAAAAACTTACAATCCATCCTGGGTTTCCTAAACTTTGGTAGAACTTACATTCTAAACTACGCAGAAAGGGTTAAACCTCTATATGCATTAATCAAACT
This sequence comes from Calotriton arnoldi, assembly GCA_963921515.1. Lineage (NCBI taxonomy): Eukaryota > Metazoa > Chordata > Amphibia > Caudata > Salamandridae > Calotriton > Calotriton arnoldi. Next base: position 129,177 of record CAWUFW010006086.1, on the reverse strand, counting down.
TGATTTTTCAATCAAGAATTGGACACAAGAACACACAGAAATCTTGCGTTCACTCCAGGCTAACATGTTAGCAACAAATCACTTACAAACATGCGTAAGTCAACGCAATTTGGGGATCCGAATAATTTCGGGTCAATGCGGATTCACCTACTTAACCTTCAATGAGGGTGAGAAAATACCAATTGCATACAAATCTCATTTGTACACACAAGCGGAAATGCGCTTCAGTTCAACTGAAAAATTGTAACAGCAGTTCAAACCGCTGTAGCAAAAGAAACAGCCTTAGCCCAAGGGAAACGCATTATTGTCGTAACCCCAGTACCAGCTTTAGAAGCGGTCACAAAAGCAAGCATTCCAAATGCTAAAGCATTACATCCAAGATGGATACAATGGGTTAATTCTCTTGCTGCAACAGATGTTGAATATGTTTTTGATCCAGATTTAAAAACACAAGCATTCCTGCAATATGAACAAGAATGTCCTCTGCCCACTGAGATTCTGCCTCTCGATCAGTACGAATTGATAATTTACACTGACGGATCCGCACAACCCGCAACAGGGAGTAAGCAAGCTTACAGTGCAGCGTGTGCAATCGTTAAAGGTCGCATGCGAGATGGCATCTTCAGACCTATGGTCACAAAAACCCAGTCTCTAGGAGATTGTACAGCTCAGCGAGCTGAACTACAAGCATTCAAACTGGCACTTGAAAGTACAGATCGAGAATTCCCCACACTGATAGTGTGCGATTCCTTTTACTGTGTTCAGTCGTATAATGAATATATACAAAACTGGCTTGAACATGGTTTCAAAGATGCGAAAGGTGGCACAATAAAGCACAAAATGCTTTGGGAACAAGTAGTTCAGTTAAAAAACGAACTACCAAAGGCTCACGTGATCCACACACTGAGTCATCAACGTGATGGCGTTCACGTTGCAGGGAATTCATTGGCTGACGAAGCCGCAAAGGGGGCTGTTCAGATGGCTGCCGTAGCTGCGATCACTCGTTCAAAAACAAAAATAGACGGTGAGATAATGTTGGCTGTCAATGCTTCAAGCAAGAGCAGCAGTGCAGCGTTACCAAAAACGTTTCCACTCAAGTACTCTTATGTAATTGATGCGAACAACGTTCCTTTTGCTCGAATCCCTGGAGTGGGGGATAGGGTAATTCCAAACAAGGAACGCAGATTAGGACTAATCCTAGCAGCACATGAAGGGATAGCTTCTGCCCATGCAGGTGTTTCTGCAACAGTATCTTTACTCAAGCAAAGATATTGGTGGCCTGGCATTAGGAAACAAACTAAAAACTATGTTTTAGAATGTGATATTTGCCAACAGATGAAAGTCTCAACAGTGAAACGTCCTGCGCAGACACCCCTGTTAATTTCAGACAAACCACTAGCTTGTGTTTCCTGGACCACTGCCGTCCCTTGCAAAGGGACGGTAACTATAAATATATCATGGTTGCAGTGGATTCAGGCTCTAGGTTCCTATGGATATGGCCTCAGCGCTCGGCTGACGCTCGAACTGTTATAAAAGATTTGCGAGTCTTTATCGGCACATACGCAATAGGCACGCTACATTCTGACCAGGGCCCTGCGTTCAGCTCTCGGGCTTACAAAGAAGCCATGGAAGGAATGGGCGTTGCATTGCGGTACTCCTCTCCATTCCATCCTGAGGGAAATTCGGTTGTGGAAAGGAAAAACCGGGACATAAAGCAGTCTATAACAGCTAGGGTATTAGGTTCGGGTGATGGGTGGGTCAAACATCTTTATGGGGTCCAGCGCTCATTAAACAATCTGCCAAGAAGTTCTCTAGGGGGGGTCACTCCATATGAGGTCCTATTTGGGACAAGAATGTGGGTACAAGATCTCGATCACGTAGGCACAGTGGTGAAAAATAAAACGTTTGATATCAAAGATCGTTTGGCTGTTTTACAGGAACTGAATGAGTTAAGAACGAAACAAAGCAACGTATTCCTACAGCCAACCACCACTGGGGAAAAACCGGCGGTCCCAGCAAGGCCTGTCTGGATTCCAAAAGTTGGGGATCTAGTCAGAGAAAATATTGCGGACAAGAAGGAATTTGGACCTTCTTACAGACAACCAGTACCTGTCCTAGCAGTTCAAGGAACCAGAACAGTACTTCTGCCACCCCTTGCTGGAAGAAAGGAGAAAAGATTTGTGTCCATCGACCTCATCAAACCACAGTATGTGGCCAATACTAAATAGTAGGCCTCGTGGACTCCGACCTAGTAGCAGACGCACTCCTCTCGCTACTATCCAAGAGGTTCAGACTGAAAGACTGATAACAATCGAGAATTCAGCTGTAACAGATGAAGGACTAAGCAACAATGCAATGGAACTCATCCCTCTTGAAAACCAAGTAACAGTTCATCCAAATACACCTCTCTACACCAATGTAGCGAGTGATCAATTGGTTCCAGCGATTTCTACAAATCCTGATGCAATTCCAACAATTGACAGAACTGCTTCTGGCTATTTCATTAACTTTGATACATTCTCAGAAGATCCGAGTGAACCTGAAACGACGCCAGCATCATTGAAATTCAAGCAGCAAGTACAAGACTTTCTTCACTTTCTGAAAAAGATTTATTTGGTTTCTCCATGGATTGAACTCTGGATTACATCTGGGCTTTTTGTTTTCCTGCTCTGGCTAGCTTTGGTTACAACTGTGAGCGTGCTTATAAGTGGCAGATACATCCATGTGAATACTGAAGGAAAAGACGTGAACGTACTTTTGAAACCTCATCAATCTTCCCATCGTGAAGCAAGAGACTTGTCATCAGTGAACATCACAGCCGTTCCTATACAGGATGGTATAGTGTGGGACAAAACAGATTTTGATATTTTTGGCCCGACGGAACAATTGAACATTCCACATTTGTTTAAAATTTCACTAAGTGATCTCATTTCGTCCAGTACCTATTCTGATGATTGGGACTTTGAGACTGTTAATGACATAATGTTTGACCTAGAAAAATCTGCTGCATTTTCTAAAAATGAATATTTAGAGGGTTCATCAGACTATGAAAAGCTGTATTGCTATAACCACTATGGTCATCATTATTTGCATAAATCTGCATACCCTAGAAATGTGTTTATGTTTAACCAATGGGAGCATTGTCCTACACCACCACACGGTAGTTCAAAAACATTTGCTAACAAGTTTCCATATTTTTCAGGGTACAATACATCTGATCCAGAAACGTTTTACTATAAAAATGTAAACAAAACAGGACTGAAAATTATGTTAACAAATACAAAACAGATTTACTCTGCAGCATTTATTGCCCAACTGTCTAGACAGGGTTTTGACTTATGGAAAGACACAATAGACACAAAAACTGTCTGGGGTACTAAAGATTGGCAAGTGCAGGGAATAGAAGCTTTATTTAGAGCCTGTATCATCCCTGAACAAATAATGTTTTTGAATGAAACTGTCCAACAAACATCTTGTCTTGGATTAGCCAAGATAAAAGAGATGAAAACACCTTCTGTACCAACACCTGCAAGTGATAATAATACACAGGCAGTGGTGACAGTTGACAATATACTACAACTCAACCGATCTAATCCTGATTGGAAAAAATGGTTGATCTGGCCCACAGACACGAACAACTGTCAGGAAAGATTCCTGAATAAAACTCAGGGCTTTACTATTCATAGGCCAGACCCAAGATACGTCCGGGGGTAGTAACAACATACAGTGTAGGAAAATTATGCCTCGATTGGCTTCAGAAATCTACACTACAGGATGTGAAACAGCACTTATCCTTACTTAAAGAAGACGCAGACATAAGGGAATTCTTGCTTGGACCAAGAAAACCGCGTCAAAAACGTTTCATATATGCCGGCATTTATGCTGCCTATAATGAAGCATGGATAGTGTCACAGATGGAGGCCGCAGAACGAATACGTGAACTTGATCGTATTAATTTAGAGAAAACCCTCTCTGTGGTCGACAATGGGTTAACAACTTTGTCCTCCAGAATATATTCATTGGATGGCATTGTATCCTCTGCTATCGACATACTAGAACAAGATTTGGCGATGTTACAGCAAGGCCAATCTCAATTACGTTCTATTGTGTTATTAAGCTGGACGCTGCAATCTTTGCGTGCGGGCTATGTGCCTTGGTGTTTCATCAACACATCGGCTCTGTTTGCAGAATACAATCTAACTGATAAACAGATCGAACTGGCACAAAGAGGAGCAAAGTATACAGTGCTGAGCATTGAAAAACTGGAACAGTTACCATTCACAGTGGCAGAAAACCAGCTACAGAATGGCTTATTCATGGCAAAATCACATTACCTGTGACTACTTTTCAGTTTCAGTATTGCCTCAAACAAATGCAAGCAGGCAAATATGAAAGGTTGGGTAAGGAATACATTAAGACATCTTGGGATTTACCGTATACATATAGATGTTGGAGTGGGGATCGTGAAGTGTTTTTGAGCGGTACACACTGTAAATGTGCACTGAGCGGTTCACTTATATGTCAGGACATTTCTTTACACGGGGCTTGTAATGGTTCTGTGGCAAATTTGTCTTGCCATCAGCAGGGTACACCAGCTGCTGTGATTAATCCAACGTTTGGACAACTTTCTAATGGGAGTTACCTCATGTTGAATGATCAGAGTTGCTGCGGCATGTTGCCAGGCATCCCATATCTAGTAACGGTCAACTCCAGGGTCACTTGCTGTATGCAAGTATTGTTTGCCCCAATAGACACAGTCAGGGAGTCGCCTCTATGGCCTTCGCTGAACGTCTCTTTTATAAGATTTGATACTTTGAGCAGAATGAAAGCCATGCTTTTACAGCAAACAGTGCCTTTGACCTCGGCCAAAGAAACCTATGATCTACAAGTAGCAAGGACTTCGGCTGAGATACAGACTTTAATACGTACAAACTGCCCTATACATTTCGTGGAAATGATAGGACGTATCTTTAACATGTCTGATACAACAGGAATTGTACATGTATTTAAGAGCATCTGTTCCAGTCTGTTAGCACCTTTCCAGGCAATACTCGGAATCATCCCGAACTTTGCACATTCGGTGTTTGGTGGCATACCGTTAATTCTAGCACTTGTTGCCGGAATTCTATTTCTCTTCCTGCTATTACGCTATGGCCAGCCTATTCGCAGACATCACTCCAAGCGAAATGGAGAAAGCTCTCCTTGAACGAAAGTGCTGTGGGTGAATAGTACAGCTTTTGGGCATGACTCGTCTACGGGACCTTAATACCACGTGGTTCCTGTCATTCAGACCAATCTGGCAAGATTGCATCTTACCTGTTCTACGATGCCTGCTATGCGGTGACGAATGCGTGTTGGACACCTGTCTAACATTTCCATCAGCAACGCCAACGGATGTCGATAATCTGCTGGTCCCGATAACGGCCCATGCTCTGTGTTGTCCCCAGAGGCTGCCAATCCTGATGTCAGCATTCATTGAGATCTCATAGGCGCTTCCGGCTGCTGCTGAGGTACGAGAAAAATCTACAGGCACACAGGTAACAACGGACGCGAACATTGCTGCGGCAACCTATACTGAAAGCGATGCTTCACATCTCTGTGCAATTAATCTACTACACGAGGTGTTCCAACTGACACCAACTTCAGTGGACGATGTTTTGTCTACGGAAATAGATGATCTCATGTTTACACCAGACCCGTAAACTGACTCTGATTCAGCCCACAGTGTTCCAGAGATGCAGTAACAATTTTGCCTTCATACTTCAAAAACTTGGAACTCTTCCCAAAATTGATCTTTTTTCCATTTTTCGAACTAAAATGGCACTTCGATCTGCTTAAAGTAGAACTAGCCTTATAGTACAGACTTTGCGGTACTTCCACAGACAGTCATCTTGTTTGTCTAAAAAGTTCATTCATTTTCATGACATAAAATGACTTTGATTTTTGAACAACTTATCGATCATTTTCTATCAAATGTAAATATTACTGCTAATTTCATTCATATTGTATTTTATTTTAAATATATGCCTGAAATGAAAAGCAATGCTTCAAATGTACAGTACCTTTTGCATTCTAATAGGTTTTTTAAATGCCTTTTAAATGGTTTTATGAAATATTTTAGCAATATGCGGTACTCCATTTAATGTTTAGCATTTTAAATGTTTAGCATTTTAGTATTATCGTACACACGAAAGTGGAGTGGGTGTTGTATTCCTCTTAGGGTGTCCATACACGGGCTTTCCTGTATCATGTCCTTATATAGGCACAATTCGCCCTGCCCTTATATAGGCATAAAAATCCCAGTCCTTATTTAGGCATTAAACCGTGCACTCCAAATACAGGCATGGTCTCCGACATCCGTCCACCCTAACGTCACAACGAGTTCTTGAAGAACAGACCCGTAGGCTTCGGGAGTTTCCCTAGCACAGGACTATTGATTTCTTCAAGGACTCATCTATTATGCATGAACCATTATACCTTAGGGGTTCATTCATGACATCTTCCGCTGTCCGATTCACGTCAATGCTAACATTCTGAGGTACCTCTCAGGTATAAATATACCTTCCCTAGCCCTTGTCAAATAGAGGAGACCTCGACTTCAGAGGAGCCCGTTTCCCGGCCTGACGCACTGAGAAGACGCTGTCATCCCTGCACGCAGAGAGTCCAGCTTCCAGTGATCTGACTTCCCTTGCGGGGTGTTGGAGTTCGAATCTGGCAAGAGATTCCTACCTCTCTCATTCTTAAGGTATGGAGCTGACTAGAACCTAGAGGGACTCTTGGCATACTAGGCATACTAGACTTAACATACTCTTAGTATACCATAGTAAGGAATACTTCACCTACTTCATACCTCTCCCTACACCTAGGTTAGGTTAGGTACATTGGGGTAGAACTAGCTTAGAAACGCATCGTATGAGTACTCGCATTTTTAGTCTGTGTTATTTATGCAAATGAATATCTACTAAAGATCATGCTAGCGCAGTATTATTTATTTCTACTGCTTACGCTGTACATTATTTATCTTGCATACTGTCTTGTGATCATAACAGCACATTTAACTTACACGAGAAACAAGACTGTTCAATAAATCTTTTATTGAAACGCCCGTCTATTCTTTCTGTGTAACTTTGAGGAAAACTAAGCATGCACGATTGAGCTGAGTGAAACGGTTATCTATTGTTTCCACGACTCTGGGACACGTTCTGATTCTAAAGGGAAACAAAGTTGTCATGTTTTGCGGCTGCCAGAAACTACTCCCTTCTTGTTATCCAAGGAGTTTCTAGTGGCCTCTGAGCTAGCTGGCACAAGTAATTAAGTTTAATATACTCGATAGGGACATACTGACCTTAGTCCTATGTCAAACCTATAGGGGATATTATTCCAATGCGCAGAGCCTATTAGGGAAATAGGAGCTACACTACACTTGCACTCCTGGGGGACACCTACTTGTTGTTGCTGCCAGTTGTGAGTATGCAGAGTGTGGGCCTGCCAAGTCTGTGTTGTGTTTTGTTGATCAGCCATGTGTCTTGTTACTGTTTGTGCACACTGTGCAGACCTGCTCAGCCACACTGACATTATTTGTGAGTTTTCTCATGCATTGCTGTCACTTGACCCATTTTTGGCTCCAGTATGGTATGTGGTATGTGGAGTCATGCCATCCCCTATATGTGCTTCTGATGCCTACACATTGTGAATCACTCCTCTATGTGTTTGTGTACTGTACACTGCTCACCTGTCCACTACTGAAGTACACACCACTTAAATATCATGTCTTCCACCCCATGGCTTGCCAGTGTGTGAGCCTCCCCACCACTTCATAGTGTGACACTATGCTGTGTGAGGCTGATCTGTGTACAGGACAAATGTGCTACTCAGGACAGTTTCCCAATTAGTTATGTGTTATTTTCTTGTACTGGTTTGCTGTCATGGTTGCTCATGTGCAGTGCAGATGATTGGGCAGCACAGTCCTCTGCTCATGTTGTTTGCACCTGGGTGTCCCTGAGTTGTGCATCTGTGGGTGATGGCTAAGCTGTATGTGTGTTTGCTGAGGTACTGCTACCCTTCCTGAGTGTGATGTTCTCTGTGTGCTGTGATGATTTGTGTTGTGGGAGTACATGGTGTTGCACTCAGATGTGTGTGCTACTGATTTGGTTGGTGTGCACACACTGCTTGGTGTACATGCAGTGTTGTCAGTGTATGTTGCCTTGTACTTGCTTGTTGTGCATCCCCCTGATGTGCAGCTGAGTTTGCATTGTGATGGATTGGTCTGTGCATCTGTTGTGTTTTTGTTGTGGATGTATGCAGTGTTTGGCCTGTGTTTGCTCTTTCTACTGACAAATGCTATGTGTGTGTGATGTTCTATTTGCATGACGTTGTGTGTGAGTGGTTGTTGCTGTGTGATACATTCAGATGTGTGTTTCAGGTGTGGTGTGCATTACTTGTGTGTCTGTCACATGCAGCAAGGTGGATTCTTGTTGCTGGGCTTGTTTTGAGTGCACATTGGTGGTTTGTCCTCCTATTTTTGACCTGTCACTTTTCAGGATTGTGCATGTGCATGCTTGTGGTACAATATGGCACCTTGTCCACTTGATGAGTGGTGTGGTGTCTCTGTCTGTGTTAGCTGATTGTCCCATTGATCCCAGTTAGTGTTCATGGTTGATTTTTGAGGATGCACCTCTTGTTTGTGTTGATGTATGGTGTCTGTGCATTGGTCCAGAGTGACAATGTTGTGTATTCCTGTTCTGTCTAGGGTCACATTGCCTTTCCACTGTTTGTCTGCCCATGTCTGGGCTTGTTGGACTTCTGTGTATGTTGTTTGTGAGCTTTGTGTTTGGCTATTGTTTTTGTGTCTGCATTGGTTCAGGCATCCCTGAGTGTGAGTGTGATGTTTGTGGATGCACCCCAGGGAGTGTGATTGGTTGTCAGTGAACTCACAGGACATCATTTGCACCATTCTGTGTGTTTCACACTGGTGTTGTGTGTTGCAGGTGTGAGGTGGGTAGATGAGTGGCATGTGTGAAGGTCCTACTTGTGTTCGTCCCCCACCGTCAAAGAAACCTAAAGCTTGTGGGAAGCCTAAGAAAGACGTACCTACCATGGTAACAAGGAAAAAGTCAGTGGTGCACCCTGCAAAGACAGCACTAGGGGCTCGGGGCACAGATATTGTTACGGACCGTAAGGCTATCGGGCCAGCAGAGGATGTTGTGTCTTCTACAAACTTTGTTAGCATCATAGAGACTGCCGTTAAATCGATCCTCGATCCCCTCGTGGTGGTACTAAATAGCATTGATGCTTCCCTAAAAACACTTATTGGACAAAGTTTTACAAGGACAACCCCTGGCATAGAGACCGCAACAATTACCAAGGCCAAACTGGTTTCAACTCCTGTAGGACCTCCCTCCTTGTTGCCAACAGCACTGGGTTGTGCTACAAACACCACTCAGGCAACCATTCAACCGGTAAAACCGCCAGATAGTGGACGATTGGGCATAACAATTGATCAAAGGACTACTGGCTGGGAGAATGGCAGGACTAACCACTTAGATAAACACCACATATACCATGTAAAAAATCGGAAAAATAATGAGAGAGTTCTTCATCTTCCCCCAGAAGCTACCCCCTATGTTATCATCCTCAAAAATATCCCCCCCTGCCACCTAATATGGAAGAAGACTGGAAGCAGCTTAAAAACAAAACGGTGCATTGGATGGTAAAAGCTGCAGACTGGACTGGAAGTGAAGACTTGTATGATAATATCATTAATGTTGAGCGTGTCTCTTGGTTGGGCTCGCAAGTAAAATCTGAAACAGGGGATTGCCTTGTTGCGAATTTTAAGAATAGTTCTTTGGTACACCGGCTTATGGATAGGCTCTCTTGGAATAATAATGCGGGGGACCCCATTGAAGTAGTACCATTAGGATATTTTTATAAGCCATCTCTAAATATGAGAATTGGATGTGCCCCCTTAAATGTTAATACGCAGTCATTGTTTCCAATCCCAGTTTCTAACCGTTTTTCTCCTTTAGACCATGTGGACTGACTGGATCCTCAGACTTTGGAGGTGTCTGGTGTTAAAAATCAGAATCAACCAGACACACAGCCTGGGCCTAACATCACTAGTCACCTGAGAGTGAATCCTTTATTATCTGCTAGCCTTCCACAAGGAGAACCATCTATAGACTGCTCATGGGGCATAGAGAATACATCCTCTTACGATATCCTTAAATTAGCCAACTTTATCTGCTCTGTATCAGCCCTAACAATGCCAGTATCACCAAATGCATTAGTGACAGTTGAGTTGGATGTTCATGCATCAATTGATCCGGTCCTCAAGGACGGCCACATTTCAGTTTCAGGAGATCCGGAGAGGGTGCATGTCAGTCAGAATAACATGATCACCCACGGAAGCCTTTTCTGGAACATTGCGGGCTTGCAGAGTAAACTAGAAATTGGAGAATTGATAGGTTTCATTGGAAAATATAGCATAGTATGCTTTCAGGAAACCTGGATGTGTGACATTGCATATTTAAATGGCTTTTATTCCATTCACACATCCGCCAGAGCTTCTTTAGGTGGTCATAATAAAGGAGGGCTTCTTACTTTGGTTTCGACAACTTTAAATAGAAGACTGGGAAAAACTTGTCTTGATTCCCCGCATTTTCAGATTATTAATATTCTGTATAGGAAAAATTTGACGCTGGTAGTTGTCAATTTTTATCATAACAATTTTAATGTTTTAAATACTAGTATTGCCCAAGAATTGGAAACTACACTAACAGAGCACATTGAGGAGATTAATATGGATTTTGTTGTGCTCTGGGGAGGCGATTTTAATTGCAAGGTGTGCCCCCTTTCTAAGTGTTCGGCTTGTCATTTACCGATGGGGGCAAGCGAAGGTGGCCAACATTTTGACCACAACCCTTGTGGGAATATATTTAACTCGCTGCTGATAAAATATTCTCTTTTTTTAACTATTGATCTCCTAGAAGAAACCAGTGCAGATTTAGTAACATATGTTGGGAGAGGCCGAGGCACCCTAATTGATTTTATTGTCTTATCTGATTATTTTAACCCGTATTCAGTGTTTTTTAGCATCCATAAAAATGGTTTTAGCGACCATTATCCTTTGTCATTAGAGCTGGTGACACCCTCTGAAGAATTAATTGTGTCCGCTAGAATATTGCCTTTGACTTATGACAGAAATAAGGGGCATTTACGAAAATGGTCTGCTGTAAATCCTGACTCTGTCCTCAAGCAGATCATAGAGTCAAACTTAAGCCAAATTCTAGATTGCCTGGAAGACAACATCATTCCAGAATCTATGTTGAAATCCTTCAAGGCAATTATTGAGACAATAAGGGTGATACTTACCAAGAAATCAAGCTCTAAACAACAGAGCATCAATAGGTGGTTTAATAGCGAATGCACCCTACAGCATAATAAATTGGTAAAGGCCTTAAAAGTAAAACCCAGAAACCCCATGGAGATAAAATATTTACGGTATGCCTATAAACATGCGCTGAAGAAACGCAACATGGAAATTAGGCAAGAAGCGTGGGGCCAACTCCATGTGGCATGTCAAAGTAAAGATTCTAGGCTCTTTTGGCGCACCGTAAACCAGGAGCACTTCAATAGCTCCAAAAATGGCAGTACTGACATGACAATTATGCCTGAATCCTGGGTAGACCATTTCTCTAGTCTTTACAAAAGTTGCATTAACTCATATGACAGCCCTAACTTTCAATATGGGGCTCCCACCCTGTTACCGCCGACGTTCGATGAAGTGGACAGACACCTATCCCAGACTGTGAAAAATAAGGCATCTGGTCCCGATGGTATACCTGCGGATCTGTTTTTAGCCAACCTTCCCCTGTGGTTACCGCTGTTAACGAATTTATTGAGATGTTATGCAGCCCAGGGTCCCCCTGACTCCTGGAGAACAGTAATAATAGTTCCTATTTTTAAAAAGGGAGACAGGTCAGACCCTAAGTGCTATCGACCCATATCTTTAATTGACAGTACCTGTAAAATTATGGGCAGAGTTATATTGGAGAGGTTGGAGACCTGGGTAGCCGAAAAGGGCAAGTTCTCTGATGTCCAATATGGGTTTAGGAGAGGTCTGGGCACAGTTGAACAGTGCCTCAACCTGCACCTGGTCATCGGCAAATACAACTTAGCCAGGCCTGGACCCCTTTATTTAGGGTTCATGGACCTGACGTCTGCCTTTGACTGGGTGCAGAGGGGGAGACTCTGGGAGAAGATGCTATCCATGGGCATTGAACCACCAATTGTCCACTTTTTAGCAGCAATGCATCAGGGTGTCACGGGTAGAGTGCGGTACGGTACAAATGGTGAATTAACTGCTCCAATAAAGATGGATCGCGGGGTCCGTCAGGGTTGCGTCCTTGCCCCTTTTTTATTTTGCCTATACATTAATGATTTACAGAGCAATCTTGATAATGGGAATATACACGCACAGTTAATAGGCCGCAGATCTCTCCCAGCACTTTTATATGCTGATGATTGTGTGCTAATGTCCAGAACTGGGGTGGGGTTGCAGAGGCTTTTAACTGGTTTTAATAATTTTATGAGTGACCTTGGCCTGAAAACAAATGTCGCAAAATCTCATGTTATGGTGGTGGGCAAACACCCCACAATTTTAATAGCTTGTTTTATAAATAATGAAAAATTACTTTACGTACCCACCTTTTCTTATTTGGGCATTCTTTTTAATCAAAAAAATTCTTGGTCTCACTTAATTGAGGCAAGAATTGGTTTTTTTTTATCAAAATATTGAGGCCATGTTCAGATTTACAAAAAAACTAGGCTCTCGGCCTATAAAAACCATTATAGACATCTATAAAGCCCGCACGTGTGCCATCACTATGTATGGTGCCGGTGTCTGGGGATTTTGTAATGTTACGGGATTGCAGAGGGCTGAAAACATGTTCTTGAAAAGATTATTGACAGTCCCGAAAAGTATTGCTGCTACGATTTGGCATAACGAACTAGGTGTGACCCCTTTATCTTTTCGTTTGCAACTAGCACCTCTTTTGCTTTGGCGTAACATCTGGGCAAAAGAAGAGACAGCCTTGAATCGTGCCATAATCACTGACTGTTTAAAGTTGGATTGTGTAAAGAAAATTCCTTGGATTATGTATATCTATGATTTACTGGGGAAGTTGGGTTTATCAGAATGTATCGACACCCCCGGAAACATAGTCAAAATCTCAAGAGCTAAATTGAAAAGAGTTTTCCTATTTCATTCCTACTCAGTCAGAGATCATAAAGAGTTGACAAAGAAAAGGGTTGTTGAACACTCATTGTTGGTTTGTTCCACAGGCACTGAGCCCTATCTTTCTTTTTATTTTAATCATGTTAAGATGTTTTATCTCATGAGATTTAGGATGGGCACTGCTTATTTACTGGTTTCGTACCCACGTGATGCTAAATTGGACCTGTGTCCTTGTGACTCAGAATCGGAACAGAGCACTTTACATTTTATGTTTTTTTGTAAACTTTATGCTATCCCAAGACGTTCTTTTTAAAACCATTATTAAGATTTTTAAATATAAGAAAGTGTAAAGCTGCGCTACATCATCTCCTTCTTTTAAAAGATGAATTTATCTGCTTAATGATTTATAAGTACATTTCTTCCGCTGTTCAGCTCCGGAACTTTGTTGGAAAAGGATTTTATTGTCGATTGATCAAATGGTTTTATGGTATATGTGTTACAAATTTGGTTTTGTTAAATGCACGAAATGTTTACTTGTTTTATGTAGTCTTTTATGGTTGAATCTGCAGCCGAATAAAGATTTGTTGTTGTTGTTGACAGTCAGAGAGTGTGACACTGAGCCATGTGTGTTGTGCTGATGACATACACATGTCATGTAAATTGACACAGATGTGTGGCTGGTCACTGTTTGACTTCAGACACTTCCTATCATTCCTATGCCTATGCATGGCTTGCCTTGATGTCTCCCTGAGTTGTTGCATGGAGGTCACTTTGGTTTAATTTCACTCACTGTGCCACCCATGTGTGATTTGGTGGCCTAAGGGTGGTGTGATATGTTCCTTCTCTTGCATGTGTTGTACACATGTTATGTGGCTTGCTCCATGGCTTTCCAGCACTGTCCACTTCACTTTTGGCTGACCCATTTATTGTCCTTCATTGCTGCTGAGCTATGGTATGGGTATGTGGCTGGGTGTCAGTGTGGGGTGTTTGTGAGTGACTTGACAGGCAGTGTGAACAGTTTAGTGGATGTTCATATGCAGTGTGAGTCTTCATTTTGGAATTATACTCAGTTTGCTTCACATGAGTGGGAGGTAGGTGTGAGGGGGAGGGTTGTCCAGCCCCTGAGCTTCTGTGCAGGGTGTTCCTCTTCACCCCCACCTTCCAAGCCGGGCTCCCTGGTCCTTTGGTGTGTGAGGTGCAAGGTCTGGCTACACCTGGCAGATGAATTGTGCAGGGGGGGCACAGGAGGCGCACACAGCATGTCCCCAAATGGGTGTGGGAAGCATAGTGTGGGAAGGGTGGAGGTGGAGCCCTGGGAATCTTTGTGGACTGCCCATGCCTGGCGCCGGCCCTGCCTACTACATTGTGCGCATGTTTTCCCGCGTCTTCATCGCTGCGGTGACGTTGCAGTGATTTCGCGGTTGATGGGTGATCCGGATGGGGAGGGGTGATTTTCTACCAGGTAGGACATCTGTGGGTACACTTGGGGATGTGTTCCTGTCCCCACCAGAGTGTCTGATGTGGACAGGAACCGTATATCGGCACAGGAGTTGTGTGTTGTGGTTGTGTGCGGAGTTGTGTAATTGCGTACCTGCGGCGTTGTCCGCGATGGTGCATTATTTGCTGGTAGTTGATGAGGTACAGCACCGGAAAGGCTTGGAGAGCTGGATCCATTGCGGTCAGGACTTGGTGGAGGGGACCGGGAGTCTGGTTTCGCACTCCGCTGTCGTGCTTCCACCGTCTCTGAGTGGGTGGATTCTCCGCTGCGGTGTGATGGGCTGTTTGAGGCATCGTAATTTGTACGGCGGACGGGACGTCATTCCGCACGGCGGTGTGTCTCTATTGGCTGCCTCCGCCGCGGTGGCGGGAGCAAATTTCTGGCGGTTCACGTCGCTCTGCGGCAGACAGTAAATGGGCTATGTTTGCCCATCGTAATATGGCGGGCGGGTGGACCGCCGCTGGAGTGCGGAAAAAGACACTTTCCGCCAACGCCAGCACCGCGGTTGTGCCTCCGCCCGCCATCGTAATGAGCCCCTTAGTGTTGATTTCTGTAGGTGTCTCCATATACACTGATTGAAATTATAGTAACATCCCTGAATTGATGTGTGTGGGTAGCATTTTAGAATTGCACTTATCATGGCTTGCTCAAAATCTATAATTATTTTCTGTGGAAAATAATTATTTGTTTCTTGTTTAATTTTAGTTAGTACTTCCATATATGTGGAGTTTTGTTTATTGGGTAGCAAGGCATAGATAAAGGGGATGTTGGTATTCTGGTATAGGGAATGGACAGTGTATAGTTGATAGAATGGCTTGGGACAGATTTTAAAAGTCCCGTCCATCATCCATGTTTCTGATTGTTGAAGTTTTATTAAATTGTTTGCAGTAGCAAACATTATTATTCTTTTGTCTTTGCATTTGTTGTCATAGAGAACAAAGGGTTCTTCATTATGAGTTATAGATAGTTCTGGGGGAATTACCACCTCTTCAAATGTTTTTGGAGTAGGTTTGGTAGTTGTTGTGGCTTTTTTTGTGTGAGCTATAGTTCTTTTTAATGAAGAAATAGAGGGCATTTGCCCAGTAGCATGTTTGGGTACTTTAGGGAGCATTTCTTTAAGTATTTGACTGGTAGGTTTTTGTGAGCTAGTGCTAGCTTCTCTAATGTCATCAAGGGCATTTCTAACATCTATTTCAGTAACATTTGGAGGGTGGTTATGCTCCCTTATATACAAAACAGTTGTTTCTTTAGTTGTTGCTCGACCATAACGCTTATTTGAATAGTACTTGCTGCATTTACAAAAAAAGCAAAACATTGATCCTTCGGTGCTTTCAAATCTCCGACCCATATCCTTACTCCCTTTATTGGGTAAAGTTACTGAAAAGCTGGTTCATAAAGAACTTACTAAATTCATTGAGACCGCTAACATTCTTCACCCCCAACAATCTGGTTTTCGCCCAAAGCATTCCACGGAATCGGCACTTTTGGAATTAACGGATACCTTAAAAATGTTAGCGGATAAAGGACAAAAGGCGGTCCTGATATTGCTCGATCTATCGGCCGCCTTTGACACCATCTCACACTCCATCCTCATGCAAAGGTTGGAATCCTGTGGTATTTCAGGTACTGTGATTCAGTGGATAAAGTCTTTTCTTACTAATCGTAGACAAGTAGTGACCTTGGGATCTTTTCATTCTGTTGAACGGTACATCACAACAGGAGTACCACAGGGCTCATCGCTGAGTCCGTTACTGTTCAACATTTATATGACCCCACTCATTTCTTTGATATCATCTTTTGGGATCAAAGTAACTTCCTACGCAGATGATACCCAAATGATTCTTTCGCTGGACAATAATTCCACAAATGCCGAACTTAATTTTAAACATTGTTTATCCAAGATTATTCAGTGGATGAAGGATAATCACCTTAGATCTAATACTGACAAAACGGAGATTTTGCCAGTAGGAAAAGATGTCCTATTCCAGCCACATGAGTGGTGGCCAGAGGGGACGACACCACCACCAGACATGGTGAAGGTAGCTAAAAATTTAGGAGTCCACTTTGACACTGCTCTATCCTTTCACCCACATGTAACGGCAGTAGCAGGGACCTGCTTTAGCCTTATTAAATCTTTGAAAAAATTCTTTGATTTAATACCACTCTCTGCTAGGAAATCAGTGACAGTGGCTTTAATCCTCTCGCGTTTGGATTATTGCAACAGCCTTTTAGCAGGAACAAAAAAATCAATTTTGAAAAGACTACAAATAGTACAAAATGCGGCAGCGCGTTTAGTGCTAAAGCTGCCTCGTAGGTCCTCGGCATCGGGAGCGTTGAAAGCCCTCCATTGGCTCCTTCTCCACAAAAGAATACTTTTTAAAATCCTTTTAATTACCTTTAGAGCCTCGCTTAGGTTAGGACCCAAGTATCTCTATGAGAGATTTACTCCTTATATTACATCCAGAACTCTCAGGTCCTCGTCAGCTAACTTCCTCAAACCACCTATATTTAGGTGTAAAACCAAAGGGGGAAAGACAGTAGCAGCTCTGGGAACAAAAGCATGGAATAAGCTGCCAACTCATCTGAGATTACAAAATAATGAAACTCAATTCAGGAGATTGCTGAAAACATGGATATTCAGCTCCACAGACGAACTATGCCTTTCCCTTATTTAATCTCTTTGGGACCCTCCCTCACCTCTAACTAGCGCCAGGATGCTCCTTTCGGAGTGGCAGATTGCGCTTTATAAATAACCCATTACATTACATTACATTACATTACATTTCCAATTGACTTTTAGTCCACTTTGCTTTTCCTGGGTATAGACATACCCCATGTAACAAAGCAACATTTTTCCTTTTTGGGATGTTATAAATTGGGCGCCTTCTGTCATTGTGATGTGTTAAGTTCTACAACAAATGTATATTAAAATGATTAAAATGATTATTATACATGTTTATTTGTTAATAAATACACATTAATATTAATATACTTACAATGTTGGTTTTCAGCTGCTTTTCAATGGAGATGTTCTTTCTTTGTTTGTTGAATCCTGTTAAGTTGTTTATTTTTCTGTTGGAAGAGTAAAACACATTTTTACTTATTTTGTTACATTTGTTTATGGACTGGGGTGGGTGTTTGGGATGGAGTTGGGGTTTGGTTGGGCGTTTTACATGATTTTTAAAAGGCATTTTGCAAAATACTTACATTATTTGTTAGATGGTTTTAGGAGCTGGTCTGTACTTTTCTTGATGCTTTGAGAAAAATCTGTAGAGGAGACAAAAATTAGAAAAATATATATATTAATTATTTGAGTAAGACAAATAGTTTTTTTTCAAGATTAGCATTATTGTTATTTTATAGATGGTAATTTACTTACTTTTTGAAGGATGCAATAGCTTTTTCTTTGATGAAGTCCTTGTTTCTGGTAGAAATCCGGCAGAGTTTCGGCTTCCTTATTGTTTTTGGTTTAAGGTGTAAAATAAGACTACGTTTTCCTTTATTATATAGTCTTTATTTAATTGTTTGCTTAACCTCATTGGTTTATTTTAACATTGTGTATTTTTATTGGTTGATCTTTATTGTTTTAATTGTTTTGGTAGTTGTTTTCCATAAATGGAAAACGCTAATTAAGAGTCAGTTACTTTTAAAAAAAAATTTCACATGTTGAATTTTTTAAATGTGTATTATATTATATGTGATGTTAAATAAACTTTGTAGTTAATGTATATATAAAATTTAAATGGTTATTAATAGTGTATTTATTATTTAATGTTTTAAGATATGTTTTACTGTGTTCTAAAAATATGTTTTTGATTTTATTTTATATGCAATGTATGTTTATTTATTTTACTATATTTATGGTGTTTAATTTTGTGTGTTTTATGTATTTTTTACTTGTCGATATTTTTACCAAAACAATAATAATGCTGTCTATATTATTGTGATCGATATTTTGGACATGATGTATATTTTTAAAGGATGTTCGATATTTTAAATAACGATATTTATGTGTTCGATATTACTGTGATCGATAATATTGTTTTACGATATTTTGGGTTCGATATTAGTGTATTTTTTAAATTAAATATAGGGTATCGATATTAGTGTTGTCGATATTTTTGTGTTGATAAAAATGTAGGTCGATATTATGTCTCTCGAGGTTATGTCAGTGATTCGTCTGGGGGGGGCAGAGACACAAGAGTCTTGGCTCCTTTGCTCTAGCAGTAATGTGCAGTTCAATTTGCTGACCAGTAGACTTCCTCTCAGTCTGCATGAATCAAGGGCTGAGTGCATGCAGCAGGGGCGATGGCAAGGATACCCAGTCACACCAGGACATGCACCCCGCGACCCACCTTCCCGGGTCATCCCTGAAAATGTGATCCGTCCCAACTTTTCACTCGTGGGATCCAGTCATTTCTGGTGACAACATCTCCAGCTGCACAGACAGCCCCCGCTGTCCCCTGGTCTGAGACCGCAGAGTCTGAGATTTAGGCCACACAGTTGGTAGAGGCCACAGCTGGAGCTCCCGTCACAGGTAGGGTATCCGGGGCAATCTGCTCACACAGACCGGTGTCAGGAACGGATCTGTAAAGTCCCTCATGGGCGCGATCAAGTCTGTGCTGCCACCCACATGCCCAGCAGCACAGTCTGCCGACGCACTGACCAGGGCCGCACCATGTGGTGTACCTCCTAGGCCGGGAGGATGGCTACAATCTCCCCTCAGTCCCCCTTAGGCAGTAACCTGGCAGATAGCAGCAATGTGATTCCCAGCTTCTCAGGTGCACATTGCGCCCAAACAATGAGTAGTTTGGTGGCGATTTAGGCAGATTAGTGACGGATAAGCGACCCGGCCACAGAGCTGCACTAGATGTCGGCCATCTTACGGCCCAACTCTCTAGTGACCCCAGGTAGAAGCTATCATTAGTGAAGCAGGTGCAGAGATATTGAGATCCTGTGCCAGAGGGGCCCAGTGCATCATAATTATGACTGTCTTACTTTAAAAGGGGGGCATGGCGGGCTCATTTTCCTTGCTAGCATTGGGACTGAGTTCACCCTTGCTGCAAAAAGGGGGGGGGCATGTGGTAACTCATTTTTTTCAGAAAGGGACAGACAGCCTGTTTCAATATTCGAGAGATAGCCAGGCATGGTGGGGAAGGAGTAAAAGAGGTGGAGGAGATATCCTGCTACTTATGTCCTCATCTATCATTAGTGCAGCAGGTGCAGTTGCATTGGGGCCCAGAAGTGCTAGGGGCTCACAACACCTCAATTATGGGGAGTGGTGCTTTTTTTTGTCATTTTAGAGTTTTTGTTTGATGCATATGCTCTTTTATAAGTCTCACATTTGGTGTGGCTTATGAGCTACAGAAAAAGCTCCTCTGAGATAATCTAATAAGCCCACCACCTGCGCTCAGTCCTGCCCCTCCTGTTCCTTCAATCTTTGCCATAAAGTTTTGGAGGGGGCCCGACTTCATAACATTTTGTGTAGGGGGCTCAGAGCAAAAAAATGTTAAGACCTCTGGCATAAGTGTAGAAGTCTCCTTTCACGACAATGGAGCACATTATGCAAAGGGCCTTCAGCATCTTGAGGTGATATTTTAGAAGCACCTAAACCTTGAAATCTGGCAATGCTGTGAGCAGAAGTGATGCTTCCAGCACAGCCACCATCACTTATGGACCTGGTATTAAGTGCAGATGTGACTTGAGCTTGCTGCTGCTCTTATCCCTATTTGTCTTTGCCTGTGCTCTGCTCCCGCCTCTTCTTCGCCCCTTGCATTTGATGCTTGTCTGCTGTTCCCTACCTGGACGAAGCTTTGGCCCAAAAATACCCAGGGGCATAGCTACATGGGGGTGTTTGAAGCGTTACACGCCCCTAAAAATGTATTCTGTAGTAAATAGTTGGGTACAGGTGCTCTCAGTCGGGTATGGTGAGGTCTCTATCAGATTTCCCCCTGGATTTTTACATGCACACCCAGACAAAAACACACACCTACACACACTCTCTCTTTTGTCTCTGTCTTAAAAACTTGCTTAGTTTGAAAACAATTGTGTTTTAAGTGCCACTAAGAATCCGCACTCCTCTCTCTTTCCACTGCCTCTTATGCACTCCTCATGTATTGCTTCTCAAAATGTATTTTAACAAGATATGCCAGTGTGATTATTGGGAAATCTGAAGTTTACACCTTGCCCAATCTTACTGACCAAGCTACGCCCCTGAAGATACCCCGGTACCCCACAGCTTCACCTCTTCATTAGCAAGGTGGACAGTAACTTTGATGCAGAATATCACCCGCCCCGTATTTGTCAGCAATCAAGAGCCATGTTGCTGCAGGCTGCTACGAAATTGTATTCCAAAGAAAAGCTCCCATTGGACGAGTCAGCTTTCTGATAAAAGCTGACTTCTCCACGAAGTCAAAACAAACCATCCTTCTGCAATGATTGCCAGCGCACGACCCAACTCGGGGGTATCTTTACAAGGGGATAAGGGAATAGCGCCACCAGAACATCACTTTTACCAATGTTCTGGTGGCGCTATGCCCTTCTCCATATTTACAAAGCAGCGCTAAGCCACTTTCAGTGGCTTAACACCCCCTTGTAAATACGGCCCCTTTACACACATCACTTTGTGTGAAAGGGGCGTTCAATGGATGTTGCTGTGGCTGGTCCACCACAACACCCATTGCATTTTGATACTGCCCCAGA
Organism: Calotriton arnoldi; assembly: GCA_963921515.1. Classification (NCBI taxonomy): domain Eukaryota; kingdom Metazoa; phylum Chordata; class Amphibia; order Caudata; family Salamandridae; genus Calotriton; species Calotriton arnoldi. Next base: position 107,743 of record CAWUFW010006086.1, on the reverse strand, counting down.
TTTACAAGGATGTGAAAATCTGAGGTAGCGCCAAAAACTAATGCCATGCAATAGCAGGTGTTAAAATGGTGCAACAAGGAGAAATACTTTTATTTCTCGTCGATTTTTCTTTTTCTATTTCTGCTGATTCTGCAGCACACATAGAAAGAGCAAAACTCCATTAATGAATGTTTATGTGCAGGAAGGTGTCCCTTCCTGCACATAAACAATCATTAAATAATGATGATTTGCTACTTCTATGTGTGCATGCAGCACACATAGAAGTAACAAATCGCCATTATTGATTGTTTATGTGCTGGACGGGACACCTTCCTGCACATAAATAATAATTCGCTGCAATTCAGGCACCCTTGCACTATGGTGTGAGGGTGCCTGCATTGGCACTAGGCAGCTAATTTTAGTGCCAGCACTAGGGAAAACACAGGGGTGCGCCGTATTGTTGTAAATACAGCGCATCCCTGTGTTTTGGAAATATCAGAGCGCTGCACTGCCATATTTGGCGCAGCTCGCGCTCCGACATTTCCTTGTAAATATGCCCCCCGATATGCACAGCATGTCTCTATCACATATAGTACTGCTCTTTGGCACAGCATCTCAGATGGCCAACATACAGTGCCTGCAGCAGTTAGTGGCTAGCAGTAACGGCCACCGGCACTCTAAGCCGTACATTGCTGAACAATTTAGTGACCAATGAGGATGGGTTCTGATGGGTTAACAAATGGCGATTACAGCGACCTGAGGTGGGTCAGTGCATACAACAAGGGAATGTGTAACTTAAGTAAAGCCACCCTTGCAACTTGATAAAGTGTTTCCTGAACAGCAGGGCCTTGAATGTGGGGAATTCAATTTCAAAATTAACATCATCCAATCATATTATACTATGGATTATTTGCAAGTTGCTCAACACTTGTTCTATAGAGAGGGCTACAAAGCTCCACAACTGTAAAAGTTTGTTGCTCTTGATCTTGCCATGGAGCTGGCATACCACTTCTTTTTTTTTTTTTAAACAATTTTTTTTTCTCTGATACTGTAAAGGGCCACTTGACGTGGCTAACAATTCAACAGAACTTAGAAATGCGTAACAGAGTAGGAGTGCCGCAACAGGAGAGTGACTCAGCTAAGCAGTACAGAAATAACATTTCCATCACCATCTTCTTTCTGTGTTTTTTTTGTGTGGGAGGCAGACTCTCCACCTTAAATGTATTATAATGGCCGCCTGGCATTGTACGCAGCCTGCATGATTCCTCTACGGGATAGCTGTTCTGTTTAGCCATTGTATGATCTCAAGTTCTAACCGGTGTTAATAATCTCATTCAAACTCTACTGACATTTTCAAATATTTTTTAACAAACCGCCTTTTCAGTGGCCACTCACCAGTCTACTACTGGGAATGAATTATGTCGTTGTTTGTTGAGTGCACCACTGCTGGGTCGGTATTCTGTCTCAGTTTTACTTTTTGTGCTTATTGTGTCTGTGGCCTGGGTTAATGCTACCTGGTTACCCACTGCTCAGGTTCATTGTGGAAGAGCGCAGTGGTCTTTCTTTGGCATTTTGAACCTCCTTGTCTCTGGGGTGAAGTTTGGATCAGGCTCCAATGTCTTGCAGCGCACTCCTTTTTAGGTCTCACCTAAGATAGCACATGCACAGTTTGTTGTGAGAGGTATTGTTAGCTTACAGTCTGCCTGGAGCCACCCAATTGCTTACCAATGGTTGGTCAATGGTTGGCTACTTTGTCACTCTCATCTGCTTGCTTCTTATTCATCAGCTTCTGTAAGCTTTCCTTCCTCTTCTTGTGTTTGTCCCTCCCCTTGAGCATGGATGCATTGCTTGTGGCCTTCCACTGCTCATTTTCCAGGCGCAATTTTTTTAAAACTTTACGAGGCGCTACTTTTTAAGCACTCTACGAGAGTGTGTGTTTTCCAGCTGTCTCCCTCATTTAACTTTTCCCCCTGTGTGTTCCTTTTTCTCACCCTCCCTCAGTTGCTGTTCTTGCTTCCTCCCCACCAACCTACCCTTGGCATTCTTGCTTCCCCACAACCATTTGTCCATTTCCTCCCCCAGCCCCGCCACCCCCCTCCATTGTCCATTTTGTTCCCAAGCCCTTACTCAGTGTCTGTTCTCAGCTTTCCCAGTGCCCCAGTCCCTTTCGTCTGTGTGCTCCCTGCAACCCCTCTCGCTATCCTTCATTGTGAGCTGGTTTCCCTGGAGACCCTTCCACCTGTTCCAACTGTCCAAGTAATCAATCACACAGAAGGGGGCCCCTAGTCAGATAAGTAGGCAGGGGAAGCAGGGGAATGCCAAGTAATACTAACAAACAAAAACCCCACTGCCTAACAACTTATTGTGGTAGTGCTAATCCTCACTGATAAAATTAAACAAACAACGGACACCTACCCCGCCCCACAGAAAACACACACTAATAAGAAAGATATGTAAGAATGGAGAAACAAAGTCAACAAGTGATATGAAAAACAATTACATCAAGTTTATTATAATAAAATCACATGAAAACATGATAATGGAAAATAAATAACAAAGTTGAATAACCCAGACGCAACCAGAAAAGGTATCACACAACCATTCATTCAAACCAACGCATACTCATTCATTCCCACAAGTCATGAAATGCACACAGATTCAGCGAACAAACTAAAATAATGACATCTGGTAAATAGTCCGCCCTCCAACAGCAGAGTTGACAATATTGAAAAGCCACAAGATCCTAATTCACTGAGTAGTGGCGTCAACACAATTTCTTTTCATCAATTACATCAGCCATTTTGATATCATTTGATTGTCACAGAAGTTAAATGTTGTATGTAAACAATCTTGGAGGGAGGCAGAGGAACACAAGAACTCCAGCGCCGACGCGCGTTTCGGTGTATGACCCCAATATTGGGTCTAACCTTCTTCAGGGCGCAGTATCAAGAGAAACAAACAAGGAAGCGCCTGGGGAATATAGAAACAACAGTTCATATATAAATTCTATGGGGATGAAGGGATGAACTAATAAACACTGAGGAGAGAGTGATACGGGGGGAAGGTACGTTCATGATACAGAAAAATCGAAGAAAGGTTCAAATTGGGAGACGTGCCACAAACGTAAAGTAATTGTCCAAGTGCTCTCCAACCCCAACAGCCTGCCCTCTTTGTCAGCTTGCTGTGCCAGCCCCTCCTGCCAGCCCTCCGTTATCAGCTGGCTCCTCCAGCCCTTCCTTCACACCCTCCATAGTGAGCTTGCTGCCCCAACCCCTCCTGCCTGCCTTCCATTGTCAGCTTGGTGCCCACAGCCCCTCCAGCCCCTCCCACCTTCTCTCCATTGTCATCTTGGTGCCCCAGCCCCTCCCGCCCTTTCTTTGTTGCCAACTTGCCCCTCCCACCTGCACTTCATTGTCATCTTGGTGCCCTCTCTCACCTGCCCTCTGGTGTCAGCTCGCTCTCCCTGTCCCTCCCTCCCACCCTCCCTTGACGGCTTGAAGTCCCAGTCCATCTGGCCCCCTTTCCATTGTCAACTTGCTTTCCCAGCCTCTCCTGCCCACCATCCATTGTCAGCTTGGTACCCCAGCCCCTCCCACCTGCCCTCTGCTGTCAGCTTGATTCCCCAGCCTCCCTGCTCACCCTCCATTGCCAGCTTGCTGCCATGGCCACTCCCACCCATCCTCTGTTGTCTGTTTGCTTCCCCAGCCCCTCTTCTCCACCCTCCATTGTCCATTTACCTCGCCAGCCCCTCCTGCCCACCCTCAGATGTACTTCCCCATTGTCTCTAGAGTTTCCTTTTCCACCCACACCCGTCCTTCTCAATCTGCCTGGTCCCCCAATCGAAGAAAAAAAATACGTTGGTTCTGGCCACGTAATAGTGCTTTTTAAAAAGAAAAATTGCCCATGCTGCCCAGCAGTTGTGCTGTTGTACAGCATGGTTATATAAATCATTGCCAAAGCCTGTCACTCTCAAAGGCAATTACAATGTTCTTTGCCAATGCCTGGCCATGATTACCATGGTCTTACAGTGCTTCCTCATCTCTCGAAGTAACTGAGACCGCTGCACCCCCATCTCAATAATTGTAGACCTATACCTGGCCTCTTATACTGTCTCCTTCACCACTGACAGTGTGTGCACAGCATGTAGGTGTTCCATGTTTTTCAGGCCTATCAGGGACTGTTTGTCTCCCCCAAACCATCTTGTTGACTCTTCCAACAGCAGCCCGCATCCTTGTCACCGCTTCCAATGTCAGAGTCTTCATCACTACTGATGCCCTATATTTCATGGACCTCCTGCTTAGGTTGAAGTGGGAATAGTAAATCTGAGCCCTTCAAATATCAGTACGTTCCCCAATTTTGCAACATCTGGAGAGGAAATAGTAAATCCGACCTCTTCAAAGTCCAACACATTCCCTACGTTTACTTAGGTTGGAGTGGGAATAGTAATTCTTGTGAGTAAACTTGTGAGACCGGAGCGGCGACTATCTCAGAGGTTGGTGAAATTTGCCGGTTATGGAGGGGGGCTATAGGCGGACACGGGAGGCACCCTGTAAGACACCCATGTGCGGTTGGTCATTGCAGCCCTCCCCCCCAGAGGGGGGTGGCTTCTAAATGGCGTCCAGGGGGTCAGAGTTGTCTGCTGCCCCCCACGAACAGGGTTTCATCATTGCCGAGACCAACTAACGCCTAAATAGGGATCTACAGAGACCTGGACATGACGTGCCTGACCTTAAAATGGTGGCTGCCTCTGCCTTCGTTTCCTCTGCAGCCTAAATGGCATCCTCCAGCTCCTTCTCTGGATTGTTTTAGATCCCCCCCCCTTCTTTTACCTCTATCCGCTAGTGGGGACAAGTTCTTCCGCTACTTCACCATGCAACTGTAGCCTATGTACCTATTCAAAACTGTTTTTCCTGAACGCTGAGACTGGAGCAACTTGGCTGATGCCCGGTGGAGCTGCTAGACAGCTATAGAGGAGATTGGCCCTGGTTTCCCCCTCGACCGTCACCTACCCAGCCGGACATTGGACACAGTTCTTCCTCGTCTTCCTGCTATGGCTCCTACCTCCCCTCCCTCCTACGAATTCTCACAACATTGTCTTTGTTTCCTGAACCTTACTATGCTCTTGTTACTGATGTAATTTCTAACGCAACGATCCTCTAGTAAAGCGCTCTGATACCTCCGGGTCTAGCCAGCGCTACCGTCGATGGAACTCTGATGATACCCCATGGGCGGAAACTGAAACTGTTTGCACTTACCTCGGAGACCGAGTACCCTTGGCCGCTGCCCGGTGGAGCTGTCCTATGCAGCTATTGAGGAGTCTGGACCCCTTGGCCGTCACCTACCCAGCCGGACATCGGTCATTGTTTCTCACGGTTCTTCTTGGTTTATCTGTCTTTCACACTGACTGCTTGGTTCCCCCTGATGGACTTTCCCCTCCTACCTGCCTTGACTCTATCAGCATTCCCCTCCCTGTTCTCCTTTCCCTCTCTCTGTTCCGCCACACACTAGTAATGCATACCACTGTGCTATTGTGGCTTCATCATGTGTCCTTATGTGCTATTCGCTAGTAACTCTTGTTGTTACTTTGTAATCACTGTGTAACGTATGTAAAATTTTTGTAACTTGCAACTCGCTGTTCCTTATGTAAAGCGCTCTGATACCTCCGGGTCTAGCCAGCGCTATATAAAACTCAAATAAATAAAAATAAATAAATTCTAATCCCTTCAAAGTCCAACACTTTCCCACTTTTGCTTTCAGTTAGGAGTTGGAATAATAAATCTGACCCCTCCAAAGTCCAACACATTCTCCACTGTGGCCTAGGTTGGAGTGGGGTTAGTAAATCTGTCCCTTCCAAAATACAACACTTTTGCATCTTTTGCCTCGATTGGAGTGGCAATAGTAAATCTTTTCTCTCCAAATTCCAACACATTCCCCATTTTGTTAAGTTGGAGTGGGAATAGTAAATCTGACCCTTCCAAAGTCTAATACTTTGCCTACTACTGCTTGGGTTGGAGTAGGAATAACAAATCTGACTCCTCCAAAGTTCAACACGTGCCCAACTTTTGCTCTGGTTGGAGTCTAATAGTAAATCTGAACCCCCAGATTCCAACACTCTTATCAATGTTGTGCAGTTTGAAATTGTAATAGTAAATTGTAGCCACCCAAAATTATATGCTTTGTCCAAATGTTAGCGGGATCTAAGTTGGAGTGCTACATGTTGATTTTATCATTTTATTGAATGGTTATGTATTACATTTAGTTTTATGATTAGTTTGGATTTTTTTTTTAGTTTGATATTTTTTTATTCTTATTTTGGTCATTACATTAACAAATATTTTGTTAGATTTTTTAAAAACATTATTTAAGTTTTGTTTCTTTAGGTCAGGGTTCTCCAACAGGTAACTCGAGAGCTACTGGTAGCTTGCCAGTGCGCTGGAAGTATCTCGGTGTAGAGTCCAGCACAGTATATAATTCAGGGTCTAGTCACATTATAGAAGGCAGCGCTACACATCTCCAGACCCTCAGAGTGGCAGCACCCAAACCAATGGCAGGGTGACATGTTTACACACAAATTCACACTACGACAACTTGCGAGCTTGCAAGACGAGCATCTGTCTCCACTCTCAATTTAGCAGTCACATGGAGAGTGGTCCCTTTGCAAGCCCCACTTTATCAGTCATAGACTGTGCTTGAAAAAGACAAACTGTTCTTTGTAGTGTTTTCACCCAAAATAAAAACAGCATATTTGATAGAAATATGTATATTTTCAGAAAATGATATGTTGGCGTTTGAAAACAAAATACTCAAAATCCTAAACGCATATATAAAGCTACTCCTTGAATAATAATTCATGCTGTGCTTGGGAGATTTATAGCTGTTAGTATTTCCTTTCTGCCAGTGGGTATTTTGCTGCTGAGGCTGTTATTTCACTAGTCATGAGGAGGCATTTTACAGTGATAAAGTTTTTCCCAGCATTACTGTTGGTAACCCCTGTTTTATATAATGGGGTTTTCAGCGTTCTATCACAATATCGAGCTTTAAACATTTCCCTGCCAACATATCGTAGCCTGAATAGAGACAACCAGTAGCGATCGGTGGTGGGAGTGCCGCCGGGCGCTGACGTGGGGCGGGGGAGGGGCAGGGTGGGAGGTAGTAAAGTACGGATTACGGCCGATTACAGGTAAGTACACATATAAATAAATAAAACGAATTTCGTTGCGCGCGCTGCACCCCGGGACACTGCAGGAGCCGGCCCTGGGGGGTGGTGGTCCCCAGGGCCATCACTGGCTCCAGGAGGGGGGCCGCACGGCCCCCCTCCCAACATCTTCAAAGCTCCGGGGAGGTGGTGGTCCCCGGGGCTCTGGGGGTCCGTAACGGACCCCCATCTTTAAATATTTAGTGCCCCGGGGAGGTGGCGGTCCCCGGGGCGTGTGGGGGGGCTCGAGCCCCCCCACACAGGTAATTCTAATTTTTAAAAAAGAAGCCCCGGGGGGTGGCGGTCCCCGGGGCTGCGGGAGGGCCGAGTGCCCTCCCGCACCATTTTCAATTGAAAGCCCCGGGGGGTGGCGGTCCCCAGGGCTTGGGGGGGCCTTAGAGGCCCCCCCACTAATTATTTTTATAAACACATGCATGCCCCCGGGACTTGGCCCACCCGGGGGCCAAATCACAAAGAAGCGCGGGAGCCCGTGCTTCGTTTTTTTTTTTCCACGGCGGGATCCGCGCACCCTGCACGCATCCCGCCGATTTAAAAAAAAGAATGCTTTTTTTGGCCCTGGGGGTCCTTGTGGGACCCCCTAAGCAGGCCTAGGGGGTCAGGGTGTTTCTACCCTGCCCCCTTTTTACGTTTTGCGCACTTCGGGTTTTTTTTTCCCACGGCGGGATCCGCGCACCCTGCACGCATCACGCTGATTTAAAAAACTAAATATGCTTTTTTTGGCCCTGGGGGTCCTTGTGGGACCCCCTAAGCAGGCCTAGGGGGTCATGGTGTTTCTACCCTGCCCCCTTTTTGCGTTTTGCGCACTTGTTTCTGTGCCTCGGTTCTACCGAGGAACAAGATGGCTGCCAACACTTCCTGGTTTGGAGTGTTGACAGCCAATTAGCATACAGCTCGTGATCGGGAGGGTGCGTGCAGGGTGCGCGGATCCTCCGCAGCCATAGATATATATGTGATTTTACTTTTGATTTTCTCAGGAACTACTGAACGGATTTACACCATTTAACCAAAAGGCACGACACTGAACCAAGGGCTACCTTTTTGCCAAATTTGGTGTAATTCCGTTCAGCAGTTCGGGCTGTAGCTGCGACTAAAGGTTCCTATGGAAAATTGCATGGGGAAAACACGTTTTGGGACCCCCCTTTTTTCTCGGCCCCCACTTGACGAATCACCCCGAAACTTTCAAGATAGGAGCGGAACGGAGCGGGCCATAAGTTTTGAAAATTTCGCGAAGATTCGTCAACCAGCGCCAAAGTTATTGGGAATAGAATGTTGCGGATTTCCTATGGAAAATAGGTCCTAACTATAACTATCTACTGGCGACCACCAGTAGATAATATACACATATATATATATACACTGCCTAAAACTATCTTTATCTCTATAGCTATCTAACTCTATATGTAACCTATGTGTATTCCTGTCTGCCTATTGCTCTGTCTGGCATTTCTCTAGCTCTCTTCCTAGCTGTCTCACACTTTCTGTCTCTGAGTCACTCTCTACGTCTCTGGCTCTGTCCTTTTCTATGACCCTCTATGTCTCCATTTTTCTCTCTCTGCCCCCACCCACTGCCCCATCCTTCTGTCTTTCGCAATCTCCTTCAAAACATCTTTTCACAGATACAGTTTCCAATACAACTTCACTAAACAGCACATTCACAATTCTCGCACTCAAATCACCTCTCATCATCCTACTAACTATCCACATACCGAGCCACAATCGCAATCTCTACCAAACACACCCATCAAACATCACATCTCATCATAAAGCTACCATTATCTATCATCAATCGCTGAATTGATAAATCTATAGTTAGAGTCTCATACTCCTCACCTCTGGCTCACACACTATCCACTTTCGATAAAAGTGAAAAAAGAACATGAACATTAACGCGGTTGCCGTATACACATCTCTTTACCGCCAACCAAACACAACAGGTTCCAACATTACCTCAATTCATCACCAAACAAACATTTTCTACCAACACCTTCTTCATAGAAAAACACTGCTCCTCAACCCTTCAAAATATTCCCTCTAAATCCTTATTAAGTATCTTTGAGCAGGAAAGTGACAGCCCATAGAGCTGTGGTGCAAGAACCAAATTTTTCATAAACATCTCATCCACCCACTCCGTTTCGTTACCCTCTAATTCATAAGAAGAAGGAGATCAACCAACCAATCACAACACATCAATCATAACCACAAAGGAATATACAAAAGCTAACCTGGCTGCAGCCCACTCTGCCTATAAACACCCCACAAGAGTTACACATAGTCAATGAGTAACAAGAAACACAACATCTGTGACCTACTAACTGACTCAAAACCAGAACTACTATTGGTCACAGAAACATGCATAGGAGAAGAAATGGCTCCAGTAAGTCACGAAGCAATTCCACCAACATATCGATGCTTTACTCCGAAAGAACAGTGAAAGAACGAGGAGGGCTGGCAGCTGCGTCCAAGGAAACCATAACAACCAAAAAAGGGACAATATTAAACAATAAAAAGGCTATGGAACTCTTAGATGCAAACCCAGTCCTCCATTCACCTGCAACTTCGTCCTGCAAAACAGACTTCCACCCAGAAATGAGATTTTACTGGCACCATTTTAGATGAAATATCAGACCTGCCAGTTATCCACTCCAACTTATGCGTCCTTAGCAACTTAAATATTTGGTTAGACAAACCTCAAATGCTTCAACAAAATGCAATCTTGGCCACACACAAACTAGTCCAGATTATCACTAGATCTACCCAGAGAGCAGGCATCCATTAGACGAAATATTCTGCAACCTAAACATTATAACAATCTAGGGAAACATTCCACTCAGCTGGATCAATCATTATCGCATCTCCTTCTCACTTGAGATCCCTTCAAGATATTTAACTACCCCATTCCCTTCAACAAAAACCTCCTGACTCTGGAATAAGCTAAATATGGATGAATTTTACAGTCTTCTCACCACAAACACAACTCAGACAATAAACTCAGTAAACAAGCTATAGGAATGTATGACCACAGCTTTTGACAAAACAATTCCCCATAAAAACATCAAAATGCACCAAAAATGAAAAGAAAAAGTCCCTTGAGTGAAACGAGAGGTCAAAAATATAAAGAACAAATCTTAACACTTCAACCCATTTGGGAGAAATCAAATGAAAAAGACTTTTGGCAAAGTTTGTCTACACAGACACAGTAAAATGTATAAATCATATATCAAACAGAAAAACCACTTTTCAAGCAAGAGCTGCAACACCAAATGCCCAATCAAGGACCTGCACAAAAATCTATCAGAATTCCAAATCCCTAAAGGCATTTAAACAGCTATCCCTCTCTCTCAAGACTTCTGTAAAAATCTGATGACTCACTGTACCACCAAAGCCAACACATTTGACTCCTATCTAGCAAACAAGGGAACCAGCAGTCACCTGGAGATGCCACCCAAGACATGAGCGCCAGAAAAATACATACATCTCTATCGATCTTCCAAGAAATAACAATGGCATAATTTCTGGCACTTGTGAAAGCCACCAGCTCAGCTGGCCTCTCTTTGAACCTAAGCCCACCACAAATATTCAAGAAAATTCAACTACCAATATCGGTAGCTATATCTATATTGAATACAATGAATAACTCTCTATCCACAGCAATCTTTGCACATGACTTAAAGCAAGCATACATACAACCATTAAACAAGAAGAACAACCTGCAACCAGAAGAACCAAATAACCAAAGATCAATTTCTAATGGCCGCTTCATTGGCAAAGTCTTTGAAAAGGACATCATTTCTACCCATATTTCTCAGTTCCTAGAAGATGACCACTTACTGTCAAACTACCAAACAGGATTCCACCAGGGAAGAGGCACAGAATCCGCTCCAATTGCCCTAAATGATAATAAAAACAGGAGTTCTCCAATAATCTATCTCCCCTCCTCTTTAACATATCCATTGAACCATACCAGAGCTAATCAACAGTTCTGTCCTCACACAAGTGTTATTCAAACTGGGAAACCCCAAGACATATGAAACTCTAAACTCAAAAACTGCCTCAAAGCCATAGATCAATGAATAACATGGAACTATCTGAAACTAAATGCATCAAAAACTGAAATACTCACTTGTGGCGATTGGAAAAATGTTGATCTATTAAAATTCTAGAATCACCAATAAATATATCAAAAGAAGTTTGACACCTTAGCATTGAGATGGACGATCGATCTCAATGAACCTCTAGGGGCCTGATTACGACTTTGGCGGTGCTGTGCCGGGTCCGCCCCGCTGCCGCACCACCAAAGCCGTGGTCAGACAGCGTGCCAGATTAGGAGTTTACTCCTGTCTGGTGGGCTATTTTTTGGCGTTCCCACGGCGGTGCCTCTAAAAATGGGAACACCAAAAGCTGTTCCTGCACGGCATGGACTGAAAAGTTCATGCCATGCAGGAACTGGTGTGCATGCCACAGGGGGGTACATGTTGTGCCTCCCTGTGTGCATCCACGGGGTGCAGAGGCACCAGGGGGCCCTGTAAGGACCCCTTTGGTTCCTCTCCGCCAGGGTTTTCATGTAGGAGGTGCTGCCATGAAAACCCTGGTGGAGAGGAAACTCCTAATATGCTTGGCAGGACTGTGGCTGTCCCGCCAAGCATATGGATGCCTCTACACTGCCGCAACACAGCGGTTCCCTGGCAGCTGCGGCAGGGCTGTGGCGATCCAACCGCCCGACTCATAATAGGGTGGTCAGGAGACCGCCACCACCGTGCCCCCACGAGTCTGGGGGTCCAGGGACCACCAGACTCCTAATCAGCCCCTTAGTGAATAAACTAACCAAGTTGGCCTCCAACACCATGAAGTCACTACATCAGCTTTTGCTCATCTTGGACTTCCAGCAACAACACTCATCCTCTCAAAGGTTGATTATGCCAATGGTCTGTATCATGGGATCCTCTTTCAGCCATGAGATGACGCCAAAGAATTCAGAACTCAGTCATACGATTAGTTTTACGTCCAGAAAAATGCACACACACATTCCCTGCCAAAATCAAATGTCATTTAAACTATTATGTACCACTCACATGGCAATACACAATAAAGGTCTTGAATTGCTACAGATGAAAATCCACAAATACTCCCACCCTAGGAATTCATTTTCCAGATTAGCACTTCATTCAGTCCCAAAAAAATAAAAGAGTTGATGGCACTACTGCCAAGTTATGGAATTCCCACAGAGCAAAAATAAGAGCCAGTGACAGCAAAAATAAGAGCCACTGACAACCATCAGAAATTTAGAAGAATTGCTAAGAGTTGGCTATTCCCAACCTGACCCTCATGGATTCCCTGATGCATAATTTTAGACAAAATAGGACACACAACAAGAGCAGAGCCTTCTAGATCCACAATCAGTATTAATGAAATCAGAAACCCAAGCACTCTGAGTGCTTGGGTTTACGATTTCATTAATATTGTATTATTGCTTTTTATAATACACCCACAGTATACAGCTGCTCCTTAAGAAGTGCGAAAATCAAACCACTATTAGCCCCTGTTATTTGTTAATATGTCCACAATCAGAAGCTCTGGCCAGCTTGTTAAGATCTTGTGGAAATAATCTGCTTTTGTGCCGACAACTCTTCCTCTCACCCAGTCCCAGTATAGTAAAATATAAAATAAAAGTACAATCAAACATACGCATACACTTTTTTTCTACTTTGACCTGCTCAAGATGTCATGAAATCCAACAAGCTTCCTCCCATTATAATGAATAATCCCTGCACATACCAAGCATTGGCAAAGCCAATAGGTCTCACCTATGCAAGAGCTAATGGCTTTGCCGATGCAGTTTAGCCACGTTGTACACCAGCCTGGCTGCTGTTCAGCATTGCTAAACATTAGTGGTGTAGGGGAGTGTGGCATAGAGTGTCGTGGAATGGCGTAGAGTGGCGCGGAGTGGCATAGAGTGTCATGGAGTGGCATAGTGTCGTGGAGTGGCATAGCGTGGAGTGGAGTGTCATCGAGTGGAGTGTCGTGGAGTGTCATAGAGTGTTGTGAAATGTCATAGAGTGGAGTGTCATAGAGTGCCGTAGAGTGTTATAGAGTGGAGTTTTGTGGAGTACAGTGGAGTGGAGTAGTAGTAGAGTGAAGATGAGTAGAATGGCGTAGAGTGGAGGGGCATAGAGTGGTGAGGCATAGAGTTGAGGGGCTTAAAGTGGAGTAGAGTGTCGTAGAGTGGAGTGGCATAGAATGAACTAGAGTGGAGGGGCACAGAGTGGAGCAGAGTGTTGTAGAGTGGAGTAGAGTGGAGCAGCCTAAAGTGGGGTAGAGTGGAGTGGCCTAGAATTGAGTAGAGTGTCATAGAGTGAAGTGGCGTGGAGTGGTGTGCATAGAGTGGAATGTTGTAGAGTAAAGTGGCGTGGAGTGGAGTTTTGTAGAGTGTCGTAGAATGTATAGTAATAGAGCAGATGGTCATAGTCTGGAGTGTCGTAGAGTGTTGTGGAGTGGTGTAGAGTGGAGCAGAGTGGCATAGAGTGGAGTAGGTGGCATGGAGTGGTATGGCATGGCATGGAGTGACGTGGAGTGTCATAGAGTGGAGTGTTGCAGAGTGGCGTGGCGTAGAGTGGAGTTCATAGAGTAAAGTGTCTTAGAGTGGAGTGGGGTGTCATAGAGCATCGTAGAGTGGAGGGTCTTATAGTGGAATGTCATGGAGCGGCATAGAGTGGAGTAGAGGGATGTAGAGTGGAGTGATGTAGAGTAGAGTGGATTAGAGTAGAGTGGAGGGCGTAGAGTGTTGTGGTGTATAGTGGAGAGAATGGAGTGTTGTAGAGTGGAGTGGCATAGAGTGGAGTACAGTGTTGAAGAGTGGAGTGACATAGAGTGGAGGGGTGTAGAGCGGAATGTCTTAAAGTGGCATTGCATAGAGTAGAGTAAAGTGTTGTATAGTGGAGGCAAGTGTTGTAGAGTGGAGTGCCGTACAGGGGGTTGACTGCCATAGAGTGGAGTAGAGTGGAGTGGCATATCATAGAGTGGAGTAACGAGTCAAAGAATGGAGTGGCATAGCATTGAGTGGCATAGAGTGGTGTGGCATAGAGTGGCCTAGCGTGAAGTGGTATAGAGTGGTGTAGCATGGAGTGGCATAGGGTAGAGTAGAGTGTCATAGAGTGAAGTGGTGTAGAGTGTCATAGAGTGGAGAGGAGTGTTGTAGAGTGGAGTGGTGTGTAGTGGTGTAAAGTGTCGTAGACTGGAGTAGAGTGGCATAGAGTGGAGTAAAGTGTCATAGAGTGGAATAGAGTGGCATGCCGTAGAGTGGAGAGGTGTAGGGTAGAGTGGGGTAAAGTGTCATAGAGTGGAGTGGCATAGAGTGTCGTAGAGTGGCATAGTGTTGTTGACTTGAGTGTCGTAGAGTGGAGTGTTGTAGAGTAGAGTATCATAGGATGCAGTGATGTAGAGTGAAGTAGAGTGGCCTAGAGTGAAGTGGCATAGAGCAGCATAGAGTGGAGTGGCGTAGAGTGCAGTAGAGTGTCATACAGTAGAGTGGTCTAGAGTTGAGTAGAGTAGAGTGTGACAGAGTGGAGTATTGTGGAGTGGAGTGGAGAGGAGTGGTGTGGAGTGGAGTGGACTGTTGTACAGTGGAGTTTCATATATTGGAGTGGCATAGAATGGAGTAGAGTGGCCTAGAGTGAAATGTCATACAGTGGCGTACAATGGCATAAAATGGAAAGGCATAGAGTGGAATAGAGTGTCGTAAAGTGGAGTGGTGTAGAGTGGAGTAGAATATCACAGAGTGGTGGCGTAGAGTGGAGTGATGTAGAATGGAGTAGAGTGGGATAGAGTAGAGTGGAATGGCATAGTGTCATGAGTGGAATGGCAAAGAGTGGCATGGAGTGGCGTAACATAGAGGGGAGTAGAGTGTCATGGAGTAGATGGTGTGGTAGCTCACTGCCATTACAGACAACACAATTTCAATTCAAATGACCATTACATTTGCACAGACTATACAGCACTCAAAATAAAATTATAAAACACTCAAACTATAATGCGTGGAAATGGTATCACCTAGTGTATTGATTTGTTTTGATCATATTAAAATATTTGTTTCCACCACACTTCAGAATTACAAAAAATGTGCTTCATTAGTGCTTTTGAGACATTTAAATTTTGTTGTGTGCTAAAAAAAAATCACACCGTACATCCTTCCTCCAGCACACTAGCAGTACCCAGCATGATTGTCACATAAACCCTCTCACTTTGAAGTCAGAGAAAGAAAAGTAAACACCAAGCTCCCTCGAAGACAGAGCCCGACATTTGACCTCTGTCTTTGAATGCATAGCAAATGTGCCAAGATAGGAAGAAAAGTTAAAGGCCTGGTGCAAAAAGTGAGTAGTCATGGACGAATACAGTAAACAGGTTATGTTCCACGGGAGGGACAAAGACATACTGGACCGCCTAAAATGAATAAAGCGAGCAAATAGGTAGCAAGCAACTGTGAGTTACAAAACAAAAAGCCAATGGTAAGCAATGGGGGAAATGCCTTCACAGGGAAGCTTGCAGAATGCCCCCAAGAAGTCTTTGTGGTAGGCTTAGACCCATCAAAAATGTCTTTGACTAATGGCCATTGAATATCTACAATCCTCTGCATGCCCGGCTCTCCATATTTGACTCCAGTTCCAAATTGCACGTCCTTATTCAACTTCTATACAAAGTTGTATGCCCTCTAGTTTAGTGAGCTGCATGTACTTGAGTGAATTAGCCCTGTTTTGAAGCCCATAACCCTTCCTTCTCACAAAGTGATATTCACTTGCCTACCACAGAAAGAGTTCCTGGAAAACAGCCATGAAGGCTAGAAAACTGAATTTTTCAAGAGCCATAGGAGCAGTTGTCAACTTTGCTAAGAAATTAGGTGGTAGACCTGTCCCAGAGTTGCTGGCAATTTACAAATCTAAATGTATTACAACAGGGACATATGGAGCAGGCATTTGGGGCATTGAGGAAGTAGAACAAATCCAATGTCTTGAAATCACTTTTGTCCGTTACTTGCTAGCTGTCCCCAGTACTACTGCCACTTTTAGCTGTCATAGGGAACTTGGTCTTCCTTATATTTCTGATACTATTAAAACTAATCCTTTACTGCTATGGCATAAGGTTTGGGTATCGGAGGAGACTGGTTTTAATAGAGATGTAATTTTAGATTGCCTTAAATTAGACAGGGTGGCTAAGATCCCATGGATTAATTATATAAAAAGACTTACATATGAAATTGGCCACCCAGAATACTTTGATTCCCCAAGCTCCATGGAAATGGTAACAAGAAAAGCATTAAAAGATATCTGCCTGAGTCATTTAGAGAATAAGCGTTGGCTAGTGGAGAGGGGGAAAAAATCAGTCATGGATAACCACCTGATGACAACATGCATAGGCCTACAACCTTACCTGGCATTGATACAGAGTAGCTATTGTCGCATGCTTTTGGCTCGTTTTCGCTGTGGGTCTTTTTTTAGACTGGTCACGTTTCCTGAAAAAAATGTTTGGTCGAGTAGGTCGCCCATTTGCCCATGTGACGATAAATCAATTCAAACAACTCTGCACTGTACTTTATTCTGCAAGTATTATGTTACACCAAGAAAAAAGTTTCTAATTCCTACTCTTAGAAGCTGGGGCCTAAGACAATGCAGAACAGCCTTTTTAAGGTTACAATTGCTGGAAAACGAACAAATCATTATGATTACTTCCTTGTTTTTAAAGGCTGTTATTAAGTATCGAAATACAATGTGAACTATCCATAAAGATGGTGTGTATATATATGAATTATCTATCTGGCCCCTGTAATGTTATATAATATGTAACATAATAAGATAATGATGTTTTTCTCGAATTATGTAATAACACCGCGAGAAGTTCTCCATGCCTGTTTTTAATAACTTGTGTTTTTATGACTTTTTAAACTAAACCTTAGAGATCCTTTGCAGTTTTTGAACATTAAGCATTACTACAATTTTTTTAACCTATCTTGCCTGCACTTTACAATGAAATTATGGAAAAACTTGGTCATGTTTTTAATAAGTGTATATAATATCGAAGTTACCTCCTTGGATTCTGTTTTATAATATTTCTTGTATAATTTGTTTTTATCTTATTATCTTTTTTAATGTGAATGTTGAATTTTTTTATGTTATAATATGCTTTTATGGTTGTAAACTACTACACCGAATAAAGCTTCTTTTTGATTTGATTTGATTTGATTTGATATTCACTTGCCTACCACATGTCAATCTTCTATTTTTTCTTTACCCTGTCTGTTCAACCCACCAATCATATGCACAAACAAGCTTACCCCCAAGCCTCTAATTCCTCTACAATATGTATACACCGCACCAATAGTTTACATGAACAAACATATCACTCACCCCCACTAGCTATGAAATCTAATTCACTCTAATATCACCGCAAACTGGTGTAGTGCATTAAGAGTTTCTTCTAAGAACACAAGAATGAGGTTAATAACCAAAGACCACTAAATTAACCACTTAGCTTGGCTTCCTTGAGTAGCGTGCTACTCTCCATAAAGCGCATTAACTCCTCATCGTGGTATTTGGAACTACATAAATGCAATTACAATAAAGTGAAATGCAACACAATCTAAGTATGTTCAAATCACATCGTTCCCAGCATCTGCGGGGACCAGAGTGCATTTTCTCATTGTACCATCTGCTGGGACCAGGGGCGCAACTAGACCCAAACTTCGGGGGTGGAGGGCTAAGACTCCAGGGCGGGCTCGAGAGCTGGTGGCAGTCATTACGACAGTCTTTTTAGGCGCTATCCTCCCCCATATTCTCCATCTCTATGAATTCCCTCACTACCACTCTCCAACAGTGCACCTCATCTCTCCGCAGCGTTTCTCTGACATACATTTCTTTTTTTATAGCACTACTCCTAGTTCACTCACACTCAGTTCTGTGATATGCATGGTACACGTTGTTTGCAGCAGGCGCATTAATCCTCTGAGCGACGAGCCGAAACTGCAAGTAGACAAAATTCTGAACTTTCACTAGGAAGAACATTAATCACCAGCTATCTTGATATTTTTATTGTTGCCTGAAAACTACCTGATGGACTAAGAAGTTCATGTGCTTTTAAACCAAAATGTATTTCCAAAGACAGCGCCCCCCCACCAAAGTCAATGCCAGGTGCGGCTGCACCAGTCACACTGCCCTAAAGCCAGTTCTCCTCCCAGCAATGAGGCAGGACAAGCATTTCCAGGAATGGGGTGAGAGCTAACCTCATACCCATTATATGAGGAAAAAGATCTATGTAAGTGGTGGGGTGTAATACTTCCCCCAAATTCCAGCAAGCAAAACAAATTAACAGATTTCTTGTAGATGATTTAAGGGAGAGTAAAATGCTAGACCAGCAACACACTCGCAAGCATAATACACATACAATGACAGACATACATTCTCTCTCACACACATTCTCACTATGGGCCTTATTATGACTTTTGGGGGTCTCGGAGCGGGGCCGCCTCGCCGCCTTCCCGCTCTGAGACCACCAAAGCCATAAAAAACTGCCGACCAGAGTATGACTTTTAAAGTCTCTGGCGGGCAGTTATTTGGCCGTCCCACAGCATTTGAAAAAGGCACCGCAATGGGAGCATCAAAGGAAGTTCCTGCAGGGCATGGACTGTTAAGTCCATGCCCTGCAGGAACTAGGAGTGCATGCACATAGGGGAGCACAACAGGTGTCCCCCTGCATGCACCCCAAGATGCAGAGGCACAAGGGGGCCCTGTAGGGCCCCCTTTGTTTCCTCATGGCCACACTTTACATGGCAGTCGCACCGCCATGAAAAGTGTGGCAGTGAGGAAACTTGTAATATGCTTGGTGGGGCTACAGTGGCCTCGCCAAGCATATTGCGGCCTCCAGACAACAGCGCCACCACCAGGGATCTCTGATCCCTGATGGTTGCAGCGGTCCCAGGGCGGCCCGACCGCCCTGGTCACAATAGGGCGGTCGGAAGATCGCCACCGCCTTTACCCCGTGAGTCTGGTGGTCCGCGGACTGCCTGACTCATAATGAGGCCCTATATCTCTCTTGCACTCTTTCGTACATTTGTACTTTGTCTCACTCACTTACAGACACACTGCCACTCACACTTCCATAAGTCAATCTGCTTTTATTGTGTTAGAGAAGCTTGCCCTGCTGCTTCTGCTATAGCTGCCTTGCCTTTTAGTGAAGCTTAATAAAAACTCATTCTCTAAATGCTATTCAAAAATAATAAAAAATTGCCTTGTCAATGTTTGTTACAAGTATGATGTGAATGAAAAGTACAGTCCTTAAAATAGCTGTACAGGGCTTCTATTTGGTTTCATGTGGGATCAAGCAATTACAGTATTGGAAATAAACTAATCCACATTCTAACATGTTATATCACAGCATCCAACTGATCCTATGAAATGCTTGACTTCTTTGGCAACCATGGATTTTATCCTGTAACACTTAGCATTTTTGGGTTTTTGAGACCCAACGTATAATGTAAAGAAAAAGTCCCAGATTGAAGCATTGTGGTGAATGGAAAGCCAGGAATGGATGAAGGTGTCACACAATCCTCAATCCACCACCCTACCCCAAAACCTCAGACTTAGGGGCATATTATCAAGAACGGCGTTAAAATTATCGCCGCTTTAGCGGCAGAAAACTGCTGCTAAAGCGGCGATAATGGGCTTGATAATATGCCCTTGAGAATTCCAATAGAAGCCCATGTTGACACCAGAACATGGGCTTCTATTGGAATTCTCAAGGGCATATTATCAAGCCCATTATCGCCGCTTTAGCGGCAGTTTTTTGCCGCTAAAGCGGCGATAATTTTAACGCCGTTTCTTGATAATATGCCCCTTAGTCTCCCTCCTCGCGCCATCCCACATTCTCAGTCCACTCTCCCCTCTTGCACCAGCCCTGTTGTTGCAGATGGAATCAAGTAGGCATCCAGAACTATGGAAAGAGCAGGCATTCTGTGGGTTCCTTTGTAGAAATATGTGTATATATTCATGAGAGTTGTGTAATTTTTATAAATGCAGAGTAAGAGGTGTGCTCATGTAAGTCGTGGATGATGGTGAATAGTGTGAGTGAGTGCACCATGATTGGTGCAAGTTTAGAGGGAAAAATGTGCCGATGTGAATGTTGGGTAAGCTGCATGAATGCAATGTGAGAGGAGGGCCCATGTGAGTGTCGGGTGAGAGGAGTGTGTGCAGAGTGAGAGGAGTGAGTGCAGGGTGGTGTGAGCTGTGTAAATGCAGGGTGAGTGGTGTGCCAGTATGTGGTGCAGGGTGAGCTGCAAGAGTGAAGGGTGATCTCTGAGATCTGGTGAGTGTATGGTGAGAGGAGTTAGTTCAGAGTGACCAGTGTATCCCTATGAGTTCCAGCAGACTATTGTTCCTTTGTGCAGGCAGGATGAACAAAGTGCTTGTATGAATGCAGACTGAGAGGTTTTTCTGTGTGAGTGCAGGGTGAGAGAAGGAACTGCAGGGTGAGTGGTGTGACTCCAGGGTGAATGCTGTGCTTGCTTGTGTGGTGTGAGTACAGGGTGAGTGCTGTGCCCATGTGAGTGAAGGGTGACCTGTGTGAGTGACAGGAGTGCCTATGTGAGTGCACAGTGAGCGATGTGACATTGTGAGAGTAGGGTGAGAGGAGTGACTACTGGGTATGTGATGTGACATGTGAGTTTGGATGCGGGTGAAAGTGCAAAGTAGGAGGAAAGAATGCATGGTGAGTGATGTGCTTGTTTGAGTGAGATTGCAGAGTAAGCAGTGAGAGTGACAGGTGAGTGAAGTGTCACATGAGTGCAGGGTGAGTAGTGGGCTCGTGAAAGTGCAGGGTGAAAAGAGTGAGCACATGGTGAGTGGTGTGATTGCAGTGTGATCACTGTGAGTGCATGGTGAGCAGTGTACTCATGTGACTGCAGGGTAAGAGGAGGATGAAATGTGTGAGTGCAGGGTAACAGCGTGAGTGCAGTGTGATCTCTATGAGTGTAGTGGGAGCAGTGAAAGTGACAAGTGAGTGGAGTGTCATGTGCGTGCAGGGTGAGCGGTGTGCTCGTGTGAGTGCAGGGTAGGAGGAGGGTGAATGGCATGAGTGCATGGTGAGCAGTGTGAGTGCAGTATGATCGCTGTGAGTGCAGGGTGAACATGAAAGTGAAGGGTGAGCGGTGAGAATAAGGAGGGAGTTGTCTGAAGCAAGGATGTATTCCCAGACACCTGGAGTAACTCAGCATTGTATTAACAGCTGGTGTAGGGTTTCAGATATAAGTTAAACGATTGCTATTGTGGCATCAATCAGGGATGGAGGGTGGAGGAAATAAATAATGTGCTGATCCTGCAACAAACCTTCAGTCTCCTGATTAGGGCTGCCAGTTGATTGGATTTATACCGGCACCACCGGTATTTTGATGTCCCAGCCAGTACAAAAATAAGCAAAATCACCTAAAGTCGGTATTTTTAGCACTTATATTTGCATACTTCAAACAGCAAATATAAATAGCAAGCACTTTTAAATCTGTTCTAGGGCTGATTAATGATCCATGACTAATAATTAAAGGAAACAAAGACAGAAAAAGTCATTTTACAACTGAATACATGCCATTTTATTTATAGCCCTATTTAGTGTCAAGGCCAGGCCTTTGCAGACTCCTTAAACAGCAACAAGTGGCTGGTACTTTTCTTTTGGAAAGGTGACATCCTACTCCTGAGATGCCTTTTCACAAAATGCATTCTCCCACTGTTGCAGTAAAATTAAAATACAAATGTAAGGAATAGGCAGAGTGCGGACCCAGAGGGTACTGGAACCAGTGAAAAAACACAAAGCCACGTTAACCAGTTCACAAAGGCACGTACATGGTCTTTTAAAGACCCGTGAAAAACTCGGTGTGGCTGAGATTAGACTCCAGACACTGCCCAGCTAAGCCCACAGCAGTGCAAGCTCCAGCAGCCCAGGTTAAGACGAGACACACGACTGGGGGGTGGGGGGAGTCTAAAGCCCTTTTAGCCCTATGGGCTTTGCAATCCTGGCTGGGACACAAGTGTGTTGTGGGCCTTTACAAGAAAGCAAAAAGCATATTCGATTACAGCATCTGCAAAGTCAGGTTGTGAACTAAAAGCCTGCTGCAGAAGATTAGCAGATGTCTGACCAGGTACAGTTTGTTTCTATTCCTGTGCTCCCTTTTGACCGTTTAACTGATGCTTCTGCTGACTGCTCTGAAGCATTCTATGCCACTGTCATGGGAAAAAGAAAACTGGTCTGAGCTTTACTTACTTTTGACAGATCACCATCTGGGGCCGTATTACAGTAAAGGTGCATTATCATTGTTTGCGCCAGGCAAACCTTTTATAATGTGCGCCTGGCGCAACACTGAAAATGGGCTGAATTACCATGAATGCGCTGCCCCCAGGGCAGTGCATTCAGGTGAAAAATGGAGCCGCTGCTTTGAAGCCGCAAAGTGTTTTCACAGTGCAGGCAGCAACCTGCCTACACTTTGAAAGGGGATTAGAGATTTCTTTGCAGGCGGGTGCAGTCAGTGACTGCACCCGCCTGCAAGGGGATGTCTAGGGGTCCATAGGACCCCCTTTCTCCCCTCCAGAGGGCTGCTCTCAGGGGGCACACTGTCAGTGCAGCTCCTGACAGCTTCTTTGCCTCTCCTCCCGCGTCTGTAATACGGCGCTGGCACAGAGGCAAAGGGATTCCCTCCTTCGCATGGGGTACGCCCCTGTGCAAATGAGGGAATGCCCCCTGAAGATAGTGCTGGCGCTTTATGTGCGCCAGTGCTATCGGTATTACAGAACGGGCAGCACAAGCCTCTACGGCCTCTTCTGTAATACCAAAGTGCCCTGGGGGCACGCAAAGTGGGCAGAAACGTCTGTTGCGCCCCGTGGTATTCTCTGTTATACGGCCCCTGATGTTCTCCAAGTTTTTGAAATTCTTGTAAATTTCAGATAATTTAACCTACCATTAGAAATACTTGCCAAAAATATTTTTTGTCAGATAAAATTTAACCAAAACGATTTGTGAGATAGTAATCTGTCAGGAATCGTGGCATCGTCAAGAGAGAAAACCATCAAGTGGTTAATGCGATTGTTCAGAGAAGCAAATTGAGAAGTTCCAAGGTCGATCGGCACAGGATTAAATCCTTGGATTTACCCTAAACTGCACTTTTGAGGAGGCGATCTTCCAAGATGGCGATCGTAATCAGGTTAACGCTCCAGACTTTTCCTTCTGATGCGCGAGAGCAGTGGAGCAGCGTGAAGTGCGCGTGCATCCTCTTCAAAGGTGTACTTCACTGAGGATTTTTGAAGAGAATAGTTTGGATCACAAATACTGAATTGTAGTGAGTAGCAATTCGACCTGCCACAATAATATGCATGAGGTAGGTCACAAATTGCGACCCGCTATGGCTGGCTAGAGTCACAGACATGGCGGTGTGCTGTGGTCAATAGACCGCCTTGTCTATGATTGCTTTTAAATATAACAATCATTTTCATTAAAATGCTGTCCATTTTGCTAGGAGGAAAACGAGATGTGATTTAAAAAAATGAAAATTTTGCAACCATTTTCAGAAGGTAGTGGGCCCAGGGACCACTGCCTTCTCCTAAAAATGCTTTTGTCCACATTCGCAAGTGGGAAGAGGGTACCTTTGACATGGCGGTAAAATATTAATGTTTTTCTACCAGATTTTGGTTTAAAAAAAGCATCAATACATAACTTAAGGAATCAATATTTGGAACCCAAGTTGCGATTTAGTTGCAAAATGCAATTGGAATTTGTACATTTAAAAATGCTATTTTACAGTTGCAAGGCTCCGATGTGGCCTTTACAACCGTAAAATTGCTTTGCACATGAGGGCCTTTATCCTGAACAACTTGTGACCCACTGCAGACCTTATTTGGCTGTCAGAAACTCTGGAGATGGCGGTGGTAGGTAAGCAGCAACGTTTTGTCGAAAGTGAAAGTCTGCTGGGCAGTCACACTAGTTTTGCTGCTGCTTTAAGTTTGACACTGAGGACCCATACTGATGTGAGTCAAGGATGATAAAGTAGCCTAGGCCCTAGGGGGAACTGGTGGAGTACCAGATGGATCCATGCTATTCTTTCACACTTTAATATTTGTCTTCAAGCACTATTGATCAGTCTGTGGTCAGACTCTTTATTACCACTCTTTGGGCCAGGTGTAGGACCGTTTTTTGTGGACGCAAATGGGAAATCGGCCCGTTTGCGACCGCAAAATTGGTCTGACCCATGTACAAACCCTATTTTGCGAGTCAGTAACCAATTACCGACTCGCAAAATAGGTTTTCTACTCGCTATTAGGAAGGGGTGTGCCAAGGGCGTCCCTTCCTAATAGCGAGTCCAAATGGTATGTACCATTGTTTTGAGACCGCATTTGTGCTTGCAAAACACTTGCTGTTTACCACCTACTTGAAGTAGGTGGTAAGCCACTCGCAAACGGGAAGGAGTCCCCAGGTACCCCTTCCCATTGGTGAATGGGTGCGAAAACATTTTTTAAGAGCAGGTAGTGGTCCCAGGGACCAGCCCTTAAAAAATGAAACTGAAAAGTTTCATTTTTCTTTTTTAAATGCATCCCGTTTTCCTTTAAGGAAAACGGGCTGCATTTTTAAAAAAAAACTGCTTTATTAAAAAAGCAGTCACAGTCATGGTGGTCTGCTGACCCCAGCAGGCCACCATCCCTGGGAGTGCTAGCCATTCCTAATGCGGTCGCAAATAGCACCTGCCTCATGAATATTAATGAGGCAGGCAATTTTCGACCCCATTAGGAATCACTAATAGTGTCTGAGACACTGTTGTAAATTGCATTTTGCGAGTCGCAAAGCGACGCAATTTGCGACTCGCAAAATGTAAGGGTCGTACATGTGGCCCTTAATGTAGAAGCCACATAGTCTTTTCTCTGGGTTTCTGCATAGTCCTGAAGAAAATCTTTTTACTGGCTGGCCCATAGTGGATTGAAACATAACGTCTCCAGTACAGAGGTTATGTTATTTTGCAAAGTATAGAGCACACTACTGCCCAGAGGCTTTCTTGTGCTTACAAACAAAGGTGCTAAAATGATATTTCTGCTAAAAAAAGGATAAGCAGATAAGAATAGCAGTTTAATATTTTTCTGAAAATAAACAATCTTCTTTAAGGCCAATATCTTCTACACCCAAAGGCAAAAAAAAACCTGGGCTTTGAGTAAGACTCCTGAGAGGAGTCTCAATTAGCAAATCAGGTCTGTCTTTATGGGGGTATAATTTAAACTTTATTAGTTATGCATGGGAATTACTTCTGCACCTAGATATCTGCTGTCTGTGGGGTGGCGGCCATGAGAACTGGCCTCCTCAACGTGGCCTTAAGCACGCATGCCGTTTCCCTATAAGCTGAACAATGCTTGCCTGAACCACGCATATGCCTTAATCACGCATGTGCGTGGTTAAGGCAATCGGTGTTCTAACTGTCTAATCGGGCGGGTAGAGTAACCGGAAGGATAGCTGCAGGAAGGACCGAGACGAGGCAAGGTAAATTGGGCTGGGGCTGATAGGGTAGATTTTAGGGTAGGGGCCAGTTTTAGGGCTCAGGACAGGGAGCTGGGGTCGGGGTAGGTTTTAGGGCAGGGGACCGCATTTTAGGGCTCAGGGCATGGGGGAAGGGGCAGTTTTCAGGACAGGGGACAGTTTTTAGGGCTCTGGGCAGGGGGGTCAGGGTAGTTTATTTAATGGGGGGCAGCGTTTTAGGCCTAAAGGCGGTGAAAAGGGTTGGGGTAGAATTAAGAACAGCGCAGGGTACATTTTAGGGCTTAGGTCGGGGGGGGCTGGAGTTGGGGTAATTTTGGTAGGGGGCAGGGTTTTAGGCCTCATGGTGGGGAGAGGAGATGGGGTCGTTTTAGAGGCAGGACGGGGTAGGTTTTAGGCCTCAGGGCTGGGGTCGAGGTAGGGGGATAGGATTTTAGGGCTTAGGGCGGGAAGGGGGGTTGGGGTAGTTGTAATCTTTACCATGCATATCTCTTTACCAGTCACGTCTTTACCATGAAATTGCATGGTAAAGGCATGCGTGGTAAAGGAATGTGTGGTTTAGTCACATTTGTGGTTAGGATGACGTTGTAGAGGCATGGTTGGTTCAGCCATGCGTGCCTCTGTCATACAACTGACGGCTGTTAGTCAGCTCAAAACTAGACTACAGCTATGGACTGCAGAACTGACTTCCTGCTCATGACATACAATGATTTCATACAGCATAAGATGCTTCTTTCTGCCTCGTCCATCTTAGCACTTAGAGTCTATTTGCTCTGACTTCTAGTTAAACAAAGAGGGCCTGATTCACAAACTGTACTTTGTAGTACATTTTGTAGTACTACACATGCGATTCACAAACTACAGGTGCAAATTACACCTCTGACTGCCTTATCATTTTTTGTGCAGAGAACGCCGCCCCGACTGAGAAATCTCTGCACATGTACTTATACATTTTGGTAGTAAATGTGGGAGGGACTGCAGTGCGGGGGTTGGAAAAAGGTACAGACTTACTACTAAAGGTTAAGAGAATAGGAATGGACTTAGGAGGGGTTTAGGGAGGACCTTGGAGGGGTTTATAGAGAAACGACTCCCACACACAAAAGAAAAAGACCATTGAGATTCACAAATTGCACTTCTAAAGTTACTACAGCCAAAACTACAAAACAGTAGTAAGTCAAGCACCACATATGGTCAAACACTGGTGCTGCAACAACCTCCCATAGAAAATAATGGACACATGGCCTTTAAAAAACAATCACACAGCAAATAAGGGGAAAATAAGTATCTGTTAAAATTTTATGGAAAATATACTGACTTGTAAATAAATGCATTTATTAGAATATTATATTTAATAATCTTTACTATCTTATGCATTAAATTAAATTGAAAACAAAATATATGTATATATCATTCCAGCGATTGAACACTTCAAGTAAATAAACGCAGAAGTCTCCGCGTTTGGCCTAGACTACACACCCCAGTGGAGGTGTAGTCCCATGATTCAACTTTTCACCTCCTTGAACGGTATGTTCATGACATTAAGGGGCCGATTCCGATTTCGGCCGGAAGGGCACCGAACGATGGTCGGAGCCCTTCCGACCGAATCGGAACGTGCCGCTCGGATTCCTTTCCGACCGAGCCATTCCGATGGGCTCGGTCGGAAAAGAATCCGACTCGGATTTCCGGATGGCTCACGACGGGTTCTGAGAGCCATCCGGAAATCCCTCTGTACTCCCCCGGCTGCCTCTTTGCGACCGAGGGAGTACGATGGCAGTTTTTCACTGCCTTTTCGTGCCGGTCTTTCCGGCACGAAAAGGCAGTCGGTCACTCTCTTTGGGGCCCCCCAGTTGGACCCCCATGGGTGCAAGGTCACCGAATGGCGGCCTGGAGGCACCTATGGTGCCCCTCTGTTGAACCCTGCACCCGGTGGCAGGCACCTTGGGGTGCCGGCCACAGGGTGCAGGGTTGAACTGCACCCCTGCTTTCTCCAATGCCAGCATGCATTCCGTCCGGAATGCATGCTCACATTGTGGGAGATACGAGTGCGACCGAACAGGGTTCGGTCGCATCGTACTGCTTGGGCCGTAACCGATGACAGCAGGTCGGTCGGTTACGGCTCCGGACCAATGTCGGACGGACCTGAGTCCGTCCGACATCGGAATCTGCCCCTAAGTCTTTCCTGAAACTCCTTTGATGTGGCTCTCCTTCGTGGAAGAGCTCATCTAGATGTTCTCCTGGGCAACCAGGAACAGGATATATCCCTGGAACAAACATTATTTTTTTTTTTAAACTCAAGAGAATGACATTGTCACCCACTCATTGTTTTCTTTTTCTACATAGCATCCTGTATAAGAATTCTATCAGCCCTGAAGAAGACATTCAGCAAAAAACATTCAGGCCCCTTAAGAAGGTCGAAGCGCATTGGTGTATAAATCTAAGTGGCCAGGAGTCATTCTACAACAAAGAAAGAAAGAATTATTTTACAAAACAGGCAAGGAGAGTATTGGTACCTCTAGGACCACATGAATGATCTCCGATCACTAAAAGGCCCCGTAGTACCGTTTTGACTGCATTACTGAGGGTTAAAACATGTTCCCACAGATTTAAAACATGTAACCGCCTTTGGGTTACACTTTAGGACACTCTTTTTACAACATGCACTAGTTGTGATCTGATATGGCACACATGGATACATGTAATGTGTCTATGTAACAATTTAATATTTTGTATGTATATGTTTTTTAGGGTGTATGCGTAGAATTTATGTAAATTGTATATAATTTGTCTTTGGCACGCCATTGAATGTATCACAGGTGATATTTGAAAGAAAAAATAATGACATCAATTGATAAACACACTTTATAAAACACATGTCTTCTCTTTACTATATGTAATGGAATGGCTGCACAAATTTACATTAATAACAGATATGAGGTAGCTGAGTGATCGAAAACTAAGCCAAACAATTTACAATGTTCATAAAACGACAACCATAGATAGGAACAAGTGACGTATCTTCTTTTAAGAAACATAAGATCAATGGTATAGGGGGTATTCTTACATTCCTCAAACGTTAATTGATCCCAGGCCCCTAGGTTCAGAAGAGGATCACTCCTCGTTGAGACAGACACATAAAAAAGGTATGTAAACACTAAAACCCTTTTCCTGCCTTTATTATGCTTTTGAACAGTTTTGTGGGTTTGCCTCTTCCTTTGAGGATTAATTATTTGAGGAAGTGGAGAGAGAGGAATTATAGGCAAATGGATAAACATCTTTGGTATGTTCAGGCAAGCTGTTATTTCCTGATACCACTTCCCACCAGATGTGTTCTTGGACATGGTTGCTGAGTGGGAGCAGGAGCTGGATTCACCAACTAGCAGCTCCCAGGCTATCTCAGCTTATGTGAAAATTAAAATACTAGCCGCATTCCATTTTATGGAGACTGCATCTTTCCAGAGAGTCTCCTCTGTCAATGTTTTTATTACTGCTCTCCATAGAAAATAAAGAGCACAAACAGGCAGATATAGTGTATATGTTAAATAACAGAGTGACATGACTGTGGCATGCCATCAACATGCTTATGTTTTCATACAGCAAAACTTTTAACCAGACATTTCATGACACTTTACAGCAGCACAGATAGTTAAATTAGCACAGCTAGAACAGACGTACAGTGACGACACTTGGCATCTTGGTATTACAATGGCATTAGATAGTATGCTGTTAACAAAGTCCGAGATGGGACTACACATGAGTTGGCCTCAATTTTCCTTCCACATTTTCTGATTAGGCTAGATCACCCCACCAAGGCATTTTTCTGGCGCCCTATAGGGAGGTAGACAGCAAGAAGTTCCTGAGCGGGTTCCAAATGTGTCTGGGTTGAGATGCGGGTGGCATGAAGTCAGGATGGAGCTCAATTTGCTCATCACAATATCCCAGGGAGTCAATCCACTGCTTATACTTGGGGGATCTCACTCTACCCCAACAACAAGCAACAACCCTTCTTGTCAGGAGCAGCACCTGGGCTATATCGTATGAATCTGGGATCTCCCACACCCACCACAGTACAGCAACTCTTGAGTCACAGAGCAGCTCATATCCAGCCGTATCTGATAGGGCAATGAGAACTTACTGCCAATAAGAGTGAGTGCTGGTACAGCTCCTTTGACAATGTTGGCATCTCACAGTCCTGCTGCTAGCATCAGGTCTTGAGATGCATCGACCAAAGAGTCCACCAGTTTATCGCCTCGCCACAATCACTGGCGGAAATAAATAAAAAGGTGGCCAGCGATCCGAGCCAGATTCCGGCTAATACAGCTTAAAGTCTTACATCATTCTTATTACCCACGCACTCTGCTACATAAACTGGGGGCAGTAGAGACATCACAATGTGTGAGGGGTTATGCACAGGAGGGATCCTATTATCATATCCTGTGTGAGTGCCCCGCGATTCACAAATATTGGCAGGAGGTGACAGCGGTGATGTCTAGAGTCCTAGCAGTAAGGGTATGCATGGATGCAAAGTGGTTGCTTTTAATGGTCCAGGGCAAGGAGGACTGGCCTGACATAATAAGCTCTGGTTAGCGTTAACAGCTGGAGTAGCGAAATGTAACATAGCAAGGCTGTGGGGTGCCTTCCTTTCCCCATCGGTGGCATCATTGGGGTCATGACTTACCTATGTGCTGCAGCAACTGCCATGAACTGGGATGTTGAAGGAAGTGGACAGCTCATGATCCACACGAACCGGGGAATTGTTATACTGTCCCTGAGCCGTTAAGACATTGTGCATTGACCGCTTCACAATGTAACACACATACGGTATTGTGCCTTTGTACTCACAGCGAAATCTCAGACTTTGTATTGTATGATGAGCTTGCTTAATAAAAAAACTTTTTTTCAAAAAAGATGTCAAGGGAACTTTATGCCTTTGCCCATGGTCCCTCATGTGCTAGATGCCACTGACTGCACCCATGTGGCTCTTCAGCCACCTCACCACAAAGTACTCCCTTAGCGCACAAGAATACTCTGGCTCTCCATCAACGTGCTGGCTGTATGTGATGCCAGGGGCTGCTTCACAGATGTGTATGCTGCCTTTTCTGGAAATACACATGGCAGCTTTTTTTTCGACAGTCACCTCTTGGAGGTTGTTTAGTTGCTGGTAAATTTGGAGACATGTGGCTTACAGGGCTTGCACTGGTACCTGAGGTAGCCATTTAACACTATTCCACATTGACTACAATACCCATTACCCAGACAGACGGCATGTAGGTAGGCATGCATAATGTAATAGAATTAGAATAGAACCCTTTACGGTAGTTTTTTCAGCTGATGCTGGGTATGCTCTCCCCATTTCTTCACACCCTACTAGCGTCCAACCACAGTATCTCAATGGAGGTACAATAGGGCACACATACTTGCACAAGCCATTATTGAACACACTTTAGGCCTCCTCAAGTCACAATTCAGATGTCTTGACCATACAGAGGGGTGCTGGTTTACTCCCCAGAAGTTGTGTGCAAGATTATTGTAGCCTGTTGTGCGTTGCCCAACATCGCCATATGACGGGACGTACAGGTAGATGTTCACCCTCACCTACATCCACGTCCGGGGAACCACGGTGGGGGCCCAGAGCAGAGGTCAGGGTATGCAGATGTGGGGTCAGCTGGTCATCTATTTTTTTCTTGGACTGCTAGTTTGGTTACTACATTTATGTGGTTGGACAGCCTGTTGTCAATGATGAATGTGGGACATCTAACACACTGTCCGTACCTACTATCCTGAGACAACTTTGTTTATATTGAATATTGTATTTATATACCATTCCATGTTCAAATTTAAAAAATTGACTTACACCTGTTCATAAACATTGGCTTACTAATCCAGACACAATATCTCAAGCACAACACTCTTGGTTTAGGGCGAACAGTAAAATATCTTATAAAATCACACACATTTTAACTAAATAAACCACCCTGCTTATGTTTTATCACTGTTTAACATTTCTGGCTTTTCTACTAACTGACTTCCCTCCCGCATTGTCAGAGTACTGGTATCGTCCTTCCCCCTTGCCGTTGGTGTACAGTGAACACTGACAGAACAAAACGGTAGTAGACTTCAGTCATGGACCAGGACCGAAGTACTACATTTCCCAGAGATCCTAGCGGCATCTCGTCGGCGTCGCAGGAGAACGGAAGGTTGAATAAAAATGCTTCCATTTCCCTTGGCGTGGCTGATTATTCTGGATGTAAGCATCAGGGGCTTGGAGGCCATTGAGGGTCGCTGTTCAAGGGCTGGTAAGGGTGCGGTTGCACCACTATTGTTCCCAACCTTAAGAGCAGTGTTATCAACTTTGTTTACCTGGAATATTCAAGGGGAAGGGAGCTTTCCTGCGTTCTCCGTCCAGGAGGAGAGTTCTTCCTCACACTCCCTGAATGTCCATGGTGATTACGTTGGTGCCGTGTTCCTCCCTGTTGGAGAGACACATGTTTGCGGTCTATTGCGGGTTGAAGGGACACGGGCACAATTGACCTTTTGTTATTGTTGTCTCTACAGCATATCATTCCTTAAGTGGCATCTGAGAACAAATATTCTGATCATCTTGTTTTTTCAGAAGATTCTGTGTGTTCTTGGTGTGCACTGTTGTAATGTTATTTTCCTTTACAGGTAATTAGTACATAAATACTCATTACAGAAGTATAGAGAATAGCAAGGTCGAGACAGTATTCTTATGGCATTTCTGTTTTGTGTTTTATAGGTCTCCTTCCCCGCAATATCCACCCTTTCCTTCCCTCGCTTGATCGCTTCACTGTTCTGTGCTATTATAGCAAGCAGACTTGATGCTATCAAGAGGTGGACCATATTTTAGCATCGTTCCGACCCCGAGGAGAAAGTGAATCCGACAGAATAATCGGTCCACGATTTATCCTCCTCTTGATCAGATTCTATGATTCATTATGGCTACTTTAGAGGATGTGTTGACAGCTTTACATGTGGTACAACAAGAATTAGATGCTTCTAGGGCAGAGACCGCAGCGTTACAGGTTAAGGTGGAATGTATGCAGAGAAATCCCTTCGATGTAGGGAGCAGCTCACCTTTGCATACGCCTCCAATTACAGAAGAGATACCCACACCCATACAGTTAGCACCCCCAGAAAGATATTATGGAGATGCACACAAAGTACAGGTGTTTATTACACAAATATTGTTGCATTTCACATGCAAAACCAAGGTATTTGCAAATAACCAGGCAAGAGTAGCCTTCCTTATATCTTATCTGGCAGGGGACGCTGCTCAATGGGCAGTTCCGTTAGTTCAAAGAATGACCCATTGCTTTACGGTTGGGAAGCCTTTAGGGCGGAATTCGAAAATATATTCGACAGAAGAGCCCACACCCTGTAAGCAGATTGAAAACTGTTGGAACTCCGACAAGGCAATAAGGAGCTGTTGGTGTATCTGACTGCATTTCGAAGATTAGTAGCAGAAACGAACTGGCCAGAGGAAAAGCAGTTTGTGATCTTCTATCAGGGCTTAAGAGACGACCTTAAAGACGTCTTAGCACAAATAGATCCACAGCCTTCCTCTTGTGCGGACCTTATTAACCTAACTTTACGATAGAACATCGGATGAACGACAGAAAAGGGGATAACAAACGCAAAGAGCGAACACTGCCCAGGTTCGAACATTCTAGAAACAGCAAAAACCCCTCAAGGATTAGTCATGAACCTATGGAGCTAGGAACTGTAAGATCCTCATTAACCCCAGATGAAAGAGAACTCCGCAGAAAGAACGGACTTTGCTTGTATTGTGGCAAGAAGGGGCATTTTGTACGTGAGTGTATGCTTAAACCACATACCAACAGAATGGGGGTGAAAAGAAACGAGATAACAAGCACTAAAAGAGATATGGAAAACTAGCAAGCTCGAGAGAGAGAGAGAAGGGGAACCCTCGAGCAGTTGTTTTATCCCTTCATTGGACGTGGTCAAAGCTGTTGATCAAAGACGTTTTTTTTTATATCAACATCAGGATAAAAACAGAAGAGAAATGGCAAGAAACACAGGCGTTGTTGGATTCTGGGGCCACAGGTACTTTTATGGACGAAGTAGTAGCCAAGTAACTAGGAGTAGTACTACTGAAGAAAAACAAGCCTGAAACCGTCATTGCTGTCGATGGGAGAGCACTGGACTCCAGACCGATTTGTTATGTAACAGACGTGTTAGAGGTATTATATGAATCTGTTCATATGGAAAGAATAGAGTTAAAAATTATTAAGGCACCTCAATATGGAATTATCCTTGGGCTTCCGTGGCTGCAAAAACACAAACCTAGCATCAATTGGACGGAAAGAACCTTAGTCATGGAATCTGAATACTGCCAAAAGAACTGCATTGTGCATCCTAGTTTGCCTTCCCAAGCATTATATTTAAGGCACTGGACAGCCACTGTGGAGGAAAAGGATACAGTGTTGCCGGAGCAATATCAGGAATACAGAGATGTGTTCAATGAGATACAGGCAGAGGTATTGCCTCCACATCGCCCATATGATTGCCAGATAGATTTAATCCCTGGAGCCGTGGTACCTTGCGGAAGAATATATGCTCTGACGGAAAAGGAGAATGAACATCTACAAATGTACTTGGAGAAATACCTAGCGGTGGGATTCATCCGTCCGTCCAAATCACTGGCGGCCTCGCCTTTGTTTTTCATTCCAAAAGCCAACGGAGAGCTACGCACCTGTATTGACTTTCTAGCGTTGAACAACATCACCATTACGAACAGATGCCCCTTTCCGTTAATTCCAGTTCCATTGGACCAGGTAAAGAAGGCAGCGGTGTTTACCAAACTTGACCTAAAAGGAGCCTATCATTTGGTGCGGATGAGGTCCGGGGATGAATGTAAGACAGCATTTAAAACTCGCTATGGGCTATATGAGTATTTGCTAATGCCGTTTGGCCTGTGCAATGCCCCCCACTGCATTTAAATTCTTTCTCAATGAAGTATTGAGAGAGTTCTTGAACCACTTCATCGTTGTATATATAGATGGCATTCTGATCTATTCCTCCAAAGAAGAACAACACATTCAACATGTCAGTTCCGTTTTGAAGGCCTTGAGAGAAAACAACCTGTTTTGTAAATTAAGTAAGTGTGAGTTCCATGTAACCACGGTGGAATTCTTGGGAGTAATGCTCACACCAGAAGGACAGGAGATGGCAGAGAGAAAGATATTGGCGGTCAAGGAATGGCCAGAACCTCAGAATATCAGGGATATACAATGTTTCTTGGGGTTTGCAAACTTCTACCGTCGATTCATAAATCAGTTCTCCAGATTGGTGGCCCCCATCACCAAGTTGTTGCGAAAGAAAACAAACTTTCTTTGGACCGTGGAAGCATAGTCGGCTTTTGATGAGTTAAAACTGGCATTAATTTCTGTGCCAGTATTGGCCCACCCTGATCCAGATCGACCATACATTGTGGAGGCTGATGCGTCTGAAGTGGCTATCGGAGCTGTGTTGTCTCAATGCCATGTATCTACGGGACAAATGCATCCCATCGTGTATATGTCACGGAAGCTGAAAGAAATTACACAATTGCGGAAAAAGAATTGCTGGCAATAAAGACCGCGTTTACAGAGTGGTGACATTTTTTGTTGGGAGCCAAGAATCAGGTTACCGTGTACACAGACCACCGAAACCTCCAATTTATGAGGTCTGCCAGACATCTGACGCCAAGACAACTACATTGGATGTTGTTTTTTGAATAATACAATTTTGATGTCACTTTCAGGCAAGGAGAACAAAAAGGCGGATGCCTTAACACGACAAGTGTTGGTGAAAGACGAAGAAGAAAAACAGGAACATGCTATAATAGATCCCCAGAATGTTATTTGCACGGTACAAACTAATACCTTTTTAAGTGATGTGGCATGGGGGATGCAAACCTTCAGATGGAGGACCTGGTTAAAGAGACATGTGGAGTGGACAATGTTGAAGGGAATTTCTGTGAAAGGAAAACAAATATTGGTCCCCACAAAGAAATTAGTTCAGCGTTACAAATAACTGTGGTCCTCTCTACGAGTTTCCATCCTCAAACCGATGGTCAGACCGAAAGATTAAATCAGACGTTAAAATAGTACTTACGTTGCTATGTAGATAACAATACTGATGCATGGGTAGAGCAGTTGTGGTTGGCAGAAATTGCATACAATAGTTCCAAGCATAGTTCTACACAGTAAACACCGTACTATAGCACGTATGGGTTCCACCCTTGTTTTCTTCCGTTCTTACATCCCTGTCACACACATTCCCTACTAGAATTACAGAATAGGGTGACACACATCCAAGACACTTTAAGAGAGACACAAAGAAACTTATGAATAGCAAAAGAGAACTACAAGAAAGTTGCGGATCAACATCGTAGGCCAAGTCTGCTATACAAAAAAGGGGATATAGTATGGTTGTCTACCAAAAACATCCAGTTAAAAAAAAACAGCGTATTCAATTCTAAATACATAGGCCCCCTGTAAAATACTTAAGTGTGTAAATCCCGTGGCAGTAAAATTGGCATTGCCTGCCAGTTTACACATCCATCCTGTTTTCCACGTGTCTTTGCTTAAGCCCTCCATCACTCCAGTGAAGAAGCAGCCCATTCCTATATGGGTAGATGGAGAGAAGGAATATGAGGTCCGAAAGATTCTAGATACCAAAATGAGAGGCCACAGAGATGGTATCTGGTAGCCTGGAAGGGATATGGACCGGAAGAGAACTCTTGGGAACCAGCAAGGGGGGGTACATGCTCCTAAGTTGGTAGCTGCTTTTCATACGAAGTACCCACGAATGCCTTGACTATGTCAATGTTCTCGTGAAGGGGGATGTACTGTCAGAGCTCTGGTATCGTCCTTCCCCCTTGCCGTTGGTGTACAGTGAACACTGAGAGAACAAAACAGTAGTATACCAGGACCGAAGTACTACATTTCCCAGAGATTCTAGCAGAATCACGTCGGTGTCGCGGGAGAACGGAAGCTTGAATAAAAGTGCTTCCGTTTCCCTCAGCGTGGCCGATTATTCTGGATGTAAGCATCAGGGGCTTGGAGGCCATCGAGGGTCACTGTTCAAGGGCTGGTAAGGGTGCGGTTGCACCACTATTGTTCTAAACCTTTAGAGCAGTGTTATCGACTTTGTTTACCTGGAATATTCAAGGGGAAGGGAGCTTTCCTGCGCTCTCTGTCCAGGAGGAGAGTTCTTCCTCACGCTCCCTGAATGGCCATGGTGATTACATTGGTGCCGTGTTCCTCCCTGTTGGAGAGACGCACGTTTGCGGTCTATTGCGGGTTGAAGGGACACAGGCACAATTGAATGGGTGATTACTTGTTTTTTGTTTAGATCCTTTTCCCATTGGTGAGTGACCTTGTTTATTCATGCGGGAAAAGGTAATATTTGTATACGATATTGACTATTGGAATTACGTTCTGGTGACCTACGCTAGTATCTGAATGCTAAGCTGTGACTATATGAGATTCATTTACCACCACGAGTAGGAGGCTCATACTTTCATCGTGGTATTTGCTGAAGTCATTTCCGGATATATATAATATCTGTGCCTAGGAGGTGTGTTATGAAGCAATATCACACTGCTACTTCGAGTCATGCAATAACATGCGATAACATGATTTTGTTTTGTATTACCTACTTTTAAACAGGGAACTGTGGTAGAGCAGAATCTTTCAACCTCTTACAGTCCCTGTGTAGCAAAGCTCAGGTTCTCCTGGGTAGGTATTTACAGCGTGTATTGCTTATATGGTTGTGAGCTAATTACGCCAGTGGTAATTAGGGAAATCTGCAGAGAAGATTAACTGTCCTTTTGTTATTGTTGTCTCTACAGCATATCATTTCTTGAGTGGCATCTGAGAACATATATTCTGATCATCTCGTTTTTTCAGAAGATTCTGTGTGTTCTTGGTGTGCACTGCTGTAATGTTATTTTCCTTTACAGGTAATTAGTACGTAAATACTCATTACAGAAGTATAGAGAATAGCAAGGTCGAGACAGTATTCTTATGGCATTTCTGTTTTGTGTTTTATAGGTCTCCTTCCCCGCAATCCCCACCCTTTCCTTCCCTCGCTTGATCGCTTCACTGTTCTTTGCTATTATAGCAAGCAGACTTGATGATATCAAGAGGTGGACCATATTTTAGCATTGTTCCGACCCAGAGGAGAAAGTGAATCCTACACCCATGCAGAGTCTCTGCCCCTGTGTCGAGTTAGCCAAGTACCCTCAGATTTATGGGGGCCTAGATACCTATCTGAGCAATACAACTTGGGCCCAAATCAGGAGGGACATTGCCACGCACTGCAGTGTAGTGGGTGTCCACAACCGGTGGGGGGGGGGGGTCTGTGGAGTAAGTGCTAGGAGGACCTGTGTCACTGGGCCCGTATTAAGACCCAGGACATTATGGGCTTGTATTCCCAGTCACATACACAGCACCCCCGCATGATACCCCTGTTTCAGAGGGTCTTGAAAGCCGCTGCCCAACCCCTTAAGCTCAGCTGGAAGAGTTTGAGCAGCAGAGAGATAATAGGTGCATGTACATTTGTATTAGACACAAAGGGAGATATGAGTTTTGAGAGTGCTGCACTGTCATTTGTTCACAGTGAGGTTTCTCATAACCTTACTTGTTCTCTTTAAACATTTTTGCAGTTGTTTCAAAGTTTGTGAAGTTCATATTTAATAACATGCATGCTATTTTTTGTTTTCTTTATCTTGACTACTATTCAGTTATTGAAATTAGGAAAAAGCTGACAATGTGTACCTTTACTTTACATCCAAAACAACATGCGTATAGAATGTTTAACTTAATAGGATCACACATTTTAATGAATAATATACTGAAATGCATTATTGAACATTCGATTTTTGTGTTTATTCCTTTTCAGTGGACTTGACTGGTCAAACTAAATCAGAGGAGGACCAGGGGCAAGAATGGAGATTCTCGGCACAGAGGTAGGTCTGTTACCTTGATACCACCAGCGAGGAGGAGAAACTAACCACCAGCAGATGTGGTGCACCAGCCTGGATAATTGCGCAATCTTCCAACAAGAGACTGCGGGCGGAGGCTGTACAGTCTCCTGGTGGGGTCTGGAAGTGGGCACCACCAGCCAGAGGGAGGAAAATATAGGGTCTCCACCTCATGACCTTCAAGAACAAAACGTGGTCTCCCCAGAGGAGGCTCCAACACCATCTGGGATTGCCCCCAGCTCCTGCCTAACTCCTGAGCTCTGGAGGCTCCAACTCCATTGGGCCTCCAGATGCACCCCCTGCCTCTACTTCTCCTTCCACTGCCTGCCTGGAAGAGTCAAAGAAAAACATTTCTACTCTCTGATACACCACACAACTCTTGTGAACACCCATCCATCCTTTCATCCTGAGACTATTCCAATTACTTCATTCAAGATGGTGATGATGTCAATAGTAGAGGCTCAGGGAGTGCTCTCTCCTTGCATTCTGGACTTTATGAGAGAGGTCTGGATACTCCAAGAAACAATCTCTGGGCGGCTAAAAACATTAGCTGCTGCCATCACCTCCTTGACTGCATCTATTATGTTTCGTCTTCCTCCCCAACCTTTCCCACCTCTTGTAATCCTGTCTCCGAGTTCGTCTGTCCTCACTGGTTTTTTATGCCTGTGGGGGGTCTGGTCCTACCCCGGCCAACCAACTTATGTCTGCATCAGAGGGCAATCTGAACATTATGATAAAAAAGGGAGTGAGGATGACCAGTGACTTTTGCCCCCAAGCCAGGACCCTGAGTTAGACACATTCCCTGTCTTGGGTGTCAGACTTAATTATTTAAGTTGGCAATGGACTCTTGAGTTTGAACTTTTTTTGAGCCATGGAATTTTTCTCTCTGTTTCCCTCGCTGCCCCCATTGCTTTGTGTCCATTTTTTCCTTCTGTTCCCTCGCTGCCCCCATTGCTTTGTGCCCGTTTTTTTCTTCTGTACCCCTCGCTGCCTCTCTCCACTCCCGCCGCTGCGTCCCCGCCCCCCTGACTGCCCATTCGCTGCCCCTGCCTCCCAGCTGCTCCTCCCTCCCACCTCCCCATATATGGCGGCCGCTGCGCGGTGAGGAGAGCGACCCTTGACCTTGCCAGGTAGGTCGCTCCCCCGCCACACAGCTCCGCCTGTGGTGCCCTGCCCGCTGCTGATGCTGGTAAGCTCGCCCTCTGCTTGTGGCCTCGGTGCCC
Organism: Calotriton arnoldi; assembly: GCA_963921515.1. Lineage (NCBI taxonomy): Eukaryota > Metazoa > Chordata > Amphibia > Caudata > Salamandridae > Calotriton > Calotriton arnoldi. The sequence goes on along the minus strand of CAWUFW010006086.1, from coordinate 67,788 downwards.
GTTTCCGTCTGTTTCCCTCGCTGCCCCCACTGTATTGTGTCCATTCTCTTCTGTTCCCCTCGCTGCCCCCATTGCTTTGTGTCCATTTTTTCCTTCTGTTCCCTCGCTGCCCCCATTGCTTTGTGCCCGTTTTCTCTCTGTTTCCCTCGCTGCCCCCATTGCTTTGTGTCCATTTTTTCCTTCTGTTCCCTCGCTGCCCCCATTGCTTTGTGTCCATTTTTTCCTTCTGTTCCCTCGCTGCCCCCATTGCTTTGTGCCCGTTTCTCTCTGTTTCCTCGCTGCCCCCATTGCTTTGTGTCCATTTTTTCCTTCTGTTCCCTCGCTGCCCCCATTGCTTTGTGCCCGTTTTCTCTCTGTTTCCCTCGCTGCCCCCATTGCTTTGTGTCCATTTTTTCCTTCTGTTCCCTCGCTGCCCCCATTGCTTTGTGTCCATTTTTCCTTCTGTTCCCTCGCTGCCCCCATTGCTTTGTGTCCATTTTTTCCTTCTGTTCCCTCGCTGCCCCCATTGCTTTGTGCCCGTTTTCTCTCTGTTTCCCTCGCTGCCCCCATTGCTTTGTGTCCATTTTTTCCTTCTGTTCCCTCGCTGCCCCCATTGCTGTGTGCCCGTTTTCTCTCTGTTTCCCTCGCTGCCCCCATTGCTTTGTGTCCATTTTTTCCTTCTGTTCCCTCGCTGCCCCCATTGCTTTGTGTCCATTTTTTTCCCTTCTGTTCCCTCGCTGCCCCCATTGCTGTGTGCCCGTTTTCTCTCTGTTTCCCTCGCTGCCCCCATTGCTTTGTGTCCATTTTTTCCTTCTGTTCCCTCGCTGCCCCCATTGCTTTGTGTCCATTTTTTCCTTCTGTTCCCTCGCTGCCCCCATTGCTTTGTGTCCATTTTTTCCTTCTGTTCCCTCGCTGCCCCCATTGCTTTGTGTCCATTTTTTCCTTCTGTTCCCTCGCTGCCCCCATTGCTTTGTGTCCATTTTTTCCTTCTGTTCCCTCGCTGCCCCCATTGCTTTGTGTCCATTTTTTCCTTCTGTTCCCTCGCTGCCCCCATTGCTTTGTGCCCGTTTTCTCTCTGTTTCCCTCGCTGCCCCCATTGCTTTGTGTCCATTTTTCCTTCTGTTCCCTCGCTGCCCCCATTGCTTTGTGCCCGTTTTCTCTCTGTTTCCCTCGCTGCCCCCATTGCTTTGTGTCCATTTTTTCCTTCTGTTCCCTCGCTGCCCCCATTGCTTTGTGCCCGTTTTTTTCTTCTGTACCCCTCGCTGCCTCTCTCCACTCCCGCCGCTGCGTCCCCTGCGGCCCCGCCCCCCTGAATGCCCATTCGCTGCCCCTGCCTCCCAGCTGCTCCTCCCTCCCACCTCCCCATATATGGCGGCCGCGCAGCGGACGTGCGCAGCGGGCGCTCCTAAGGCAAGCCCGTCTGCGCCCGTCCGTGCCTGGACCGCGCCCAGTGCCAGAACCCCTGGGCCGTGCGCCCCCTGCACCAGCCTCGAGGACCGACGCCGATACGATGCCACCACACTCCACGCTCTCAACCCCGGACGGACGCACAACTGCTTCAAGGCCGCCCCGAAACGCACCCATGGTCCCTTCACCTGCCGGAACTGCAGCTACACCAGCCTCAGAGCCACCGAGGCGCCCGCCAAGAAGGACCGCAACCACCTCCGATGCATCCTACTGAACACCCGCTCCGCACGCAAACACGCCGTCGAGCTCTGGGACCTGCTCGACACATCATCACCAGACGTCGCCTTCCTGACAGAGACCTGGATGAACGACTCCTCTGCCCCCGACATCGCCATAGCCATCCCAGACGGCTATAAGATCACCCGCAGAGACCGCGTCAACGCAGTAGGAGGAGGAATTGCCATCGTCCACAAGAACACCATCAGGGTCTCGACCAGCACCGACAGCACTCTCAGCACCGCCGAACACATGCACTTCCAGATCCACACGGACCCCAACACCACCCTTAGAGGCACCCTTGTCTACAGACCCCCTGGGCCCGACCCCAGTTCAGCGACTCCATCGCCGACTTCATCAGCACGCACGCCCTGACCTCTACCGACTACATCCTCCTCGGAGACCTGAATTTTCACCTGGAGAACAACAACGACAGCAACTCCACCACCCTGATCGACAACCTCGCCAACCTCGGTCTGAGCCAGCTCGTCACAACACCGACCCATTCCGCCGGCCACACGCTCGACCCCATCTTCTCCTCAAGCTCCCACGTCTCCTTCAGCCACACCACGGAACTCCTCTGGACCGACCACCGCTGCATCCATTTCACCTTCCAGAAACCCACCACACACCACCGCACCCAACAGATCCCACGCCGCTGCTGGAGCAAAGTCACCGAAGACCAACTACGGGCAACCCTCGCTCTCAGCCCTCCCTCCGACCCATCCAACACCGACGACGCTGCCTGCAACCTCAGAAGATGGATGGACGACTGTGCCAACACCCTCGCCCCGCTGAAAAAACTCACCTACGCTGACACCACCAAAAGAGCCAGCTGGTTCACCTCGGAACTCCTAGCTTCCAAGCGTACCTGCCGGAAACTAGAGAAGAAATGGCACAGTGATAAGACACCGGACAGCCACGCAGCCCACAAAGACGCCATCCGAACCACCACCACCTCATCAAGTCCGCCAAGAGAATCTCCTTCAAAGACCGCCTCGACAACAACGCACACAACAGCAAGGAGCTTTTCAACATCATGAAGGAACTCTCCAACCCCAGCTCCAACACCAACGACATCCCACCATCGCAACCCCTGTGCGATTCCCTCGCCACCTTCTTCCACCGCAAGATCGCCGACATCCACGACAGCTTCAACACCCAGACAGCCCCAACCAAGATCGATGCACCAGACCCGCCGCACACCATCGACCACGACCCCCTGCCAGCCTGGGCCATCGAGGACACCATCAAGACCATGAGCACAATACACTCCGGCTCCCCGTCAGACCCTTTCCCGCACCACATCTTCAACAAAGCCAGCAGCTCCATCGCACCCCACCTGTGCAACATCATCAATCTCTCCTTCAAGACCGCGACCTTCCCAGAGAGCTGGAAACACGCAGAGATCAACGCCCTACTCAAAAAACCCAAGGCGGACCCGAGAGACCTCAAGAACTTCCGGCCCATCTCCCTGCTTCCGTTCCCAGCCAAGGTCATCGAGAAGATCGTCAACAAACAGCTAACCCGATACCTCGAAGAAAACAGCATCCTGGACCCATCCCAATCGGGGTTCCGCAGCAACCACAGCACTAAGACTGCCCTCATCGCCGCCACAGACGACATCAGGATCCTGCTGGACAACGGTGAGACCGCAGCCCTCATCCTGCTGGACCTCTCCGCCGCCTTCGACACTGTCTGCCACCGCACTCTACGCGCACGCCTCCACGACGCAGGGATCCGAGACAAGGCCCTGGAATGGCCTGTTTTTTTACGCTGAAAATATTACGGAAGATTCTTCCATTCATTCCACCGTCGTTAAGAAAAACGGTAGTTGGTGCGTTGGTGTTGTCCCGAATAGACTATTGTAATGCGCTATACCTAGGGGCTGGCGTTAGACAACTCTCTAAACTACAGTCTCTACAAAATGCTGCTGCACGAGTACTGCTTGAGTTACCTAAATATCACCCAACATCCGCAAGCCTAAAAAGTCTTCATTGGCTACCAGTTCGCCGAAGAATAGATTTCAAGGCTTTATGTATAGTCCATAAAGCCCTTTATGGAGGAGGGCGTTAGCCATCCAACTTCTATTCCCAAGATATCTACCGGCACGCTGCCTCAGGTCAGCAAACACCGGATTGGTCCTGCTCTCTACTATAAGCAGAGCCAGATGGGGCGGTAGGGGTTCTCCTACCAAGCTGCTAAGCTGTGGAATTCCCTCCCAATCCACATGAGACTGCAGCCAAGCAGGGATCTCTTTAGAAAGATGATCAAAACATGGCTCTTCACTAACCCCTAGGCCCGCTAGATCTGGTGGTTGGCTATTACTTCAGCGCCAAGACGCCTCGGCATTAGAGCGCTTTATAAATATTTCAGTCAGTCAGTCAGTCAGTCAGTCAATGGGCCACCTCCTTCCTCGCCGGCAGAACCCAGAGAGTCCGCCTCCCACCATTCCGATCCGAAGCCTCCGAGATCATCTGCGGCGTACCCCAGGGATCGTCCCTCAGCCCAACACTGTTCAACATCTACATGGCCCCGCTCGCACGCATCGCCAGACAGCACGACCTCAACATAATCTCCTACGCCGACGACACTCAACTGATCCTCTCCCTCACCAAGGACCCCCTCGCCGCCAAATCCAACCTCCATGAAGGGATGAAGGCCGTCACCGATTGGATGAAGATCAGCCGACTAAAACTGAACACGGACAAGACAGAGGTCCTCATCCTCGGCTCCAACCCCTCAGCCTGGGACGACTCCTGGTGGCCAACGACGCTGGGAGCAGCCCCGACACCCACCGACCACGCACGCAACCTGGGAGTCATCCTCGACTCAACGCTCTCCATGGCCAAGCAAGTCAACGCAGTCTCATCCTCCTGCTTCAACACCCTCCGCATGCTTCGCAAGATCTACAGGTGGATCCAGACAGACACGAGAAGAACAGTCACCCAGGCCCTCGTCAGCAGCAGACTTGACTATGGGAACGCCCTCTACGCGGGAGCCCCGGCCAAGCTCATCAAGCGACTGCAACGCATACAAAACGCCTCCGCACGCCTGATCCTCGATGTACCACGCCACAGCCACATCACCCCCCACCTGAGGAACCTGCACTGGCTCCCCGTCGACAGGAGAATCTCCTTCAAACTCCTCATCCACGCACACAAGGCACTCCACAAGACTGGCCCAGCCTACCTCAACAGACGACTCCTCTTCTACGTCCCCAACCGCCAACTCCGCTCCGCCGACCACTCCCTCGCCACCGTCCCTTGCATTCGAAGAACCACCACCGGCGGCAGATCCTTCTCCCACCTCGCCGCCAAGACCTGGAACACCCTTCCACTAAGCCTACGACAGACCCAAGACCTGCTGACCTTCAGGAGGCTACTCAAGACCTGGTTGTTCGACCAGTAGCAGCACCCCCCCCTTGTTTTTCCCCCAGCGCCTTGAGACCCTCGCGGGTAAGTAGTGCGCTTTACAAATTCTGTGATTGATTGATTGATTGATTGATTGTATACCTTTGTATGTAGACCAGTTTCTCTTGACGGTTCTTGAAGTTTTTTATATTATTTGCGCAACCCACTCTGAATTAGTAGTTCCCTTCTGCCATAAGACTTTTATTTTTCTTTCCCAAGGACACTTTTTGGATTAAGGTGTATTCCTTTGTTTGAATTTTTGAACCGATTTTTGAAAACCATATAAAAACAATCTCTTTGTAATGCAGTAAGCATAATGTATGATGCATTATATCTATTTCCAAGAAACTGTCTAGTTGTTTGGAAAATGATTTCTGAATTATTATTATTATTAGGATTTATAGAGCGCATGGCTACCCGAAGGCCTCCCAGCGCTAACCACGAACACAGAGAAGCGAGAAAGGAGGAGGTTAGTCACACTCATTAAACAACCAGGGGGCATATTCTCAAGAACGTGTGATAACTACCGCAAGTGTAGCTTAACGCAACCCTACACATCGCAGTCCATCGCGGGAAAACAACTCCGTGTTAACGTGGTATTCACAACACGGCGGTACCATGCGATAGTCACAGGACAACGCGTCAAATGAACGCGTTAGAAACAATGCGACACCGCAAAAACGCGAAACCCCAATGCGAAAATAGTAGCGATGACGCCAATCGCGAAACAAAAATCTACGAAAACCAGCCACAGGCCTGCAATTCCCACGCGTCATGCGTGAAAATGCACCATAAAAGTAGAAAAAAACATTCCAACAAAAGCCAAACAACAGCGAAGCACAATGGAGGCAGCCGGAGCAAGTACAGAGGACAACCAGAACCCCACAAGCCCCACGGAGGACCAGCCTGGGACCTCGGGGTCAGGGAAGGGCAAGGACAAGAAGAAGAGGAAGACGAAGTTCAGTCCGCAGGAAAACAGGATCCTGATAACGGAGGTGATAGAACACCATCAATCACTGTTCGTCACCTCCACTGTGTCACTGGCAACTAAAAATGGAATATGGCAGACCATCGTGGACAAGGTGAATGCAGTCGGAGTGCTGAAGAGGACAATGGAAGAGGTTAAGAGGCGCTGGAATGATGTGAAGTGCAAAACCAAGCTGAAACTCGCAAACAAATGGAAGGCAGCAATGCAGACTGGAGGTGGGAGTCCTGCGCCACAGGAGGAGCTGGACGAGATGGAGGAAATGGTGTCCACAGTCATCAGTGGGGAGACAGTAGCAGGAGTCGGGGGATCGGACACTGCTCAACATGACCGGACACAACAGCAACAGGGTGAGTAACCACCAGGGACTGGGGGGACGGGGGGAGATGGGCACAATGGCACACATGCACAATTAAGCATAGCACATCTGCGGACAAACCATGCCCCAGACCCACAACTCCCACCAAGAGACCAATGCACACAGGTATGCAACATCTCAGTACTGCAAAAGCACAGAACCCAGAGGCACACCGCATGGAAGGGAGGAGGGCAGCTAAATCAGAGCTGCAGGGGCGACTCCCCCAAAATGCGGCACACACACATAACATGCAGAGCACATCAACATTGACAACGAGGTGGTACAAACCGCAACACGTCCACAACAGAACAGAGGACACAACAGGTGCCGAATGTGCGTAGAAACTGGCCAATCACATATGGCACTGCAGGGAAATGTGAGTAGACAATGTACAAGTACAAACTCACATCCGTGATGTAGTCGGAATGTCCACTGTCCCGCATCAAATAGGCAGCTCCCCCCAAACAGTCACAATGTACACTGTCATGCAGTCTGAATGCAGACATGTACAATGCGTCAACATACATGTGTACACAATGTCAAACTGCATCTCCCCGTCACATTGCAGGGGGAAATCCAACACCTCCTGCAGAGCAGTCCGAACCTCTCTTCTCTGATGACAAAGAGGACCACCACACCTTCGACTCAGACGCCCTCGAACAGCTCGTGGAGAGCCTCCGCAGCCCACTTCCAGGATCAGGGCAACCCAGCTGCCATGAGGAGCCCCCCCCCTGCACAGTACGCACAGCAGGCAGCACCCACCACCACGGCTGCCTCCCAGGGCCCCCACGACGAACACATGGCCTTCCAACGCCGTGTGTTGGGGTACCAGGAGAAGCTGGCCGAGCAGGTGCAGGTGGGGTTCGACCGCATGGCAGCCAAACTAGACGGCATTCGTGGGTGTCTGAGTCCCATCAGGGACCACTCACAGTCCCTAACGGACGCCCACAGTCCGCTCCATGCTCTCCAACGGACCATGGCTGACATCGCCAGAGTCCTGACTCTGCGACAAGAACGACTGCCTAGCCAGAGTTCCTCCAGCGATCTTGCCCGGGAGTTGGGACACATGCGGAGAGTCATGGAGAACATGGAGCGGACGCAGGCGGAAAGTGCGGCTGCCACGGCTGCACACCAGCGAGAGGTAGCTGGGTCCCTCAATGCCCTGAAGACCTTCCTCATGGCATTGCTGCCACAAGGCCTGGCGCTGATGCATGCTGCTGCTACCACCCCATCCACATCTCCGGCCCCTGATGTGTCTGTGCCACACAGTGCTGGGGACAGTACACCACCACCCACATGTGAGGCACATGCAACAGCAGAGGAGGAAGATGCGGATGAACCCACCCTTGTGGTCAGGAGGACGCAGTAGCATTCATCTCTGACATGTGGCCTGTTTCTGCTTGGTTCTGGCCTCTGCATCATCACCTTCCACTGTCCCCCGATGCACTCTGCGACACTCACCTCTGACCTCGACATGGACTGCCATATTCTGTTTGGTCACCAATGACACAGCTATCAGACTGCGGACTGAAGTTCTCCTCTCCTGATGTACCTGTCATTCCCTGAAGGACTCTGGCTGGCCCTCCATGGGCCGACAATGTGAAGTGGGGTTGGCATGGCCCTGTACTGCTCCAGCTGCAACACTCCCTTGAATGTGTAATAAACATTCATATCCACACAGATGTGTCATGTCTATGATCTTTCAAGTGTGGAAGTATGGATGAATGTAGGGTCAGTGATTCCCCCTTACGTCCATGTTGCCCATGTTGTGGGACTATTGTCACAGGGTGACAGATTGCCGATTCCGGTCCGGGTGGCGCCGACACCACAACGGAGACACATTAATTAGTCACTTCCTTGTCCAGCCCAGGACGGAACCACGCCCAGAGCCCCGGGGTCATTGTTCACACCCTTACGCTGGACTGGCATACGCCAGGACAGCCCACTCCGATTACGCACACAGGGGGGGACGACAGCGCTACATGTCCTAGGTCTTCACTGTGGGGATCTGCAGCTCACAGGTCTAGTTGTCAGCATGCCACAGCCACTCCCTCACGGCTGGTGTACACCCACACCACACCCATCCAGCACTGGCGTCACAGGACACGTGACCCTGGCAATAAAAATGGCCTGGCGCATGTGCTGGACGCCATTTTCACTCTCTCTGACTGGGTGTCTCCGTGTAGTTCTCATGTGTGCATGAGGGCCTAGGGCCCTGCCACCTCACATTGCCCAGTGCCGGGGGTGACATGATGGCGTCCGCACAACGGGACTCAATCATTCAGGGTCCATGGCTAGCGGGGCACAGACTTGGTGGCACCGGATACACTGCGGCAGGCACAGGCACCCCGCCACGGGACGGTGTCTTGCGGTGCAGTGAGATAGGGGCACCTAAAGTGCTGAGCGGGTGTTCAGCCTGCGATGATGCGCCGTCCTGGCGGTCCGGACTGGCAAGGATTAGTGTGAGCCCTGCTGGGCCGCAGAGTAGGCCTGGGCCAGCGGGCAGTGCGACCCTCCCGCCACGTGGCGTTGCGCTTCACAGAGTTAGTGGCACCTCAAGCGCTGAGCGGGTGTGCAGCCTGCGATGATGCCGTGTGCACTGATGTGGTCTCTGCCATTGTGTAATCAAGACCCAGAGTCAGGTGTGTGACCTGGTGGCCCGCGGTGCGGGGCTGCATGATGTGGAGGGTGCCATGGTCGCGGGCACCGGGCTTGGAGATCCCCCCGGAACGTGGTGGGCCCTCTTGGAGACACGCCGGTGGCGGAAGGTGAGCAGTGAGGCCTGGTTGCGCAGGGGGGGGCAATCACCGCTGGGCGGCGGGAGGGGCTGGGGTGCAGCAGCCTGTGTGCACAGGGGCGGGCAAGCGATGATGGCGTGTGCAACTGTATGGACTCTGCCATTCATGTCTCTGAAAACTGTTTCAGATGAGGGACCTGGGGGACTGCTGTGAATACCGGCACGTGGTTGCAGACACACCAGTGGCAGCAGGTGAGCAGTGGGGCCTAGGTCCGCAGTGTCGGCACTCTCTCCATCTCTCCCTCTCTCTCTTTCTCTCTCCCTCTCTTTCTCTCTCCCTCTCTCTTTCTCTCTCTCTCCCTCTCTCCCTCTCTCTTTCTCTCTCCCTCTCTCCCTTTCTCTTTCTCTCTCCCTCTCTCCCTCTCTCTTTCTCTCTCCCTCTCTCCCTCTCTCTTCCTCTCTTTCGCTCTCTCTCTCTGTACTTTGATGGGCACATGGCACACCTTCTGATCCAGATTTCTGTTTTGCAGGCTGTGACTTACGGAATGTCCTGAGACGACCCGCCATGCCTCTTCAGATTTTTTGTTTTAGGTTTGTTCTGTAATAAACATATTGTTTGGATATTTTGATATGGGTGTATGATTTCCCTTTTCCTGGCCACACATGTATGTTGGGTGTTGTGATTGTGCGACTTCAGGCGATTTGTTTGGTTCATGATTTTGTGGAGTTGATGTGCAATATCTTTGTCCATAGGGGGGGGCGTGGGGGGTGCCCGGGGTAGGGCCCGGGGGGGGGGGGTGGGGGTGGTGGGGTCCTGGGGGTGGTTGCGGTGGGTGTTGTTGACCTATTGGGGCTCAGGCCAGCATGATAGGTTGCTCCAGGGCATCTGTTGTTCTTCATGTGTGGCTTTGGGCTGTGCTCCCTTGTCTGGTGCCGGTTGTCGTCCGACATTACACCAGGTAGGAGCAGGTGTTAGTTTCCTGCTGCTAACGCGCCTTAGCGCGTGTTTTGTGATCTTATCACCGATCTGGCTGGTCGTTGAGAATGTTGTGGAGTGGTGTTGTCGCGGCTTTTTGCACGGGAACGCCTACTCTGTATATCATTAGCGTTAGTTGCCGGGCTCCTCTGTGGCGATGTTTTTTGCGCTTGCTATCGCAGGTAAACTGGTGTTATGGGCTGTTAGCACCAGCTTGGGAATGGGGTGATAACTTTATCGCGGATTTGGCTGCGATAAAGTGCTGTTGGCTTGGAGATAGCTCCTTGAGAATATGCCCCCAGCTTTTTAGTTTCTTCCTGAAGGTGGATTCTGATGCTGTTAATCTTAACTCCTCTAGGAAGAGAGTTCCATAACTTGGGAGCAAGGTGGGAAAAGGCTCTTTCCCCCATCTGGCCCTTTTTATTCTGGTAGTGTTTAACAATCTAACAAATGATTGTCAGGTCTGGCGAGCCAATCCCTGGTGGATGGGTGCACGTTCACACAGAAACTGAACGTTTCTCCTCTGTATTTCTCCACAATAAATGCTTTCTCCAATAATTATGTTGCAAACAATTATACTTTTGATTTCTTCATTATTTTATTGAAATGAAATAAATTCATCTGTTACGACACACGTAATTCTTCTTTGTAAATGTAATTTCCAAATGTTTAGCACAACCCAATGCATTTCGGGTCTACATCGACCCTTCATCTGGGGTCTGTGAATGATAGAAAACAAGCGCCAGATCAGTCCATAATCCTGTATACATGTATACAATAGTTTCATGGTTCATAAATCATTGATTATACATGAAAAAACAGTAGGAACACCTTCTTCTAAATAAATGATATTATGCAATGCTCAGTCGTCTTCAACTGTATCATCAAGCTACACTCAATGATATCCCAACAATGCTTTAAAAATAAAAATACGTTGAATGTGTGATACAACCAAAGCTAATTGTTAACTGTGCTCAACGCTTATGGCAACAGACTGCAAGAAAAAACAGTATCTCAACAATGTTACGAAACCAAAACTGACATTTCCGTCTCGAATTACCCAGGAATCGCTCTACTACTTACTGGTGCAACGAGCATTCTACAGCGTGCGTTAACGATTCTAACGCCGCTCGAGCTTGCCTTCTCGATTAGCTCCACAGCATCTCGGGCTGTTTCCGGGATAACGTTTAACGTAATGACGTATCAATTTTAAACGCTAGACGCTCAACCACTGTTCAATCACGTCGGTAAGGCGTGATGACGTGTATAAGCTTAACGGCACTTAAAGAGAAACAGCAGCCCTTTCTAGAAGCTCATTTCTAAATCTAAGTGATGTTAACAACGTTAAGTCTCAATAAAGTTGCTTCAAACGGAACTATACATACAAATATATCTATGACAGAGAAAAGTCATACTAATTGATCCCAAAAAATATTTTGTGCGAGTATTAACGAATGGAAAAATGAAAAAAATAAAACAATGAAAATATTACAAAATATCGCCAGATGCTATTAGATAGTTAACACTGAGATTACTACGAAGCTGATAACCATAATATGCAGTCAATATTACATGATATAAAAATCACCTACTGGGAAAAAAACATAATCAACAATTTATGATGCAAACTACTACTCATAAAAAGCAAGAGAGTTCAATCCTGTCATTCATCCTATTCGGTTGCATAGAGTTCAATTTTTTAATCCAAAAAAACTCAGATTTAAGCAACTGTTTATGTGCATCCATATCCGGTCGAATCTTCACAACTTCCAGAATGGTGAATCTTAATTGAGAAATGTTGTGACCTGCTTCCAACCAATGCATCGCCACAGTGGATTTAATATTTTTCAAGCGGATATTACTTTTATGTTCAGTGATACGCACTTTAATTTTGCGTTCCGTAATGCCCACGTATGTTTTCCCACAAGGACATTTAATAGTGTAAACTACATTTGTAGTGTCACATGTACTGGAATGTTTCAAAGCAATCTTAGTTCCTTGGGTAGGATGTGTAAACACATTTCCTACGATGACGTTGTTACAATGTGTGCAGTTTTCACACTTTTTCATGCCTCTAAAAATTTCTTTACCACTCTCTTCGTGCTTGTTAGCCAGTAGCTCTTTAATGTTACGAGAACGTTTGAAGGCAAACACGACCTTCTGGTCAAACAACGAATGTAAATCGGGTTCTGTTTGTAGCATCATCCAATGCTTTTTGATGATGTTCTTAATTTTGTTGGCTTTCGTGTAATACTTTAATATGCACACTATCAGTTTCTTATTAGTGAATTCTTTTGGTTCTATAGTGATTGTCTACTCAAAACATTCACTTGATCAATACATTTCTCTATCACATATTTAGGATATCCTCTTCTTTTGTATTTCAATGCGTATTGATTAATGGTTTCGATGGCTTCTTGTGGGTTGGATGTGATTCTCTTTAGCCTAATGAATTGTGAGAATGGAAGATGTTGTTTAAGGGATTCCTGATGGAAGCTTTTATAATGTAAACAGTTGTTACGGTCAGTTTCTTTGGTGAATACATTCGTTTTTATACCATTGTCATCAATCTGAAACAGCACGTCTAAGAATGCAATTTTCAATCTCTCAGAGCCTGACCTCAGGTTTCTCTTAGGGAGGTACAGGCCTACTAGATTTCTAATGTTGCTGGGCCCTGTGTTGTTTATGGCTCTATGTGTGAGGCAAAGTACTTTAAACTTAATTCTCGCCTCAATAGGGAGCCAATGTAGCTGCCTGCGATGCTTCTTCACTGATTCCTTCATTGGGATCTGACACAGAAGTCTAGCCGCTGCATTCTGGACTAGCTGTAACTTATTGACGACATACTTAGGAGCGCCCAAAAGGAGCGCGTTACCATAGTCCAGGCGGGACGTGGCCAGGGAGTGTATTACCGTTTTCCTTAGCTGTAAGGGAATTATGTCAAGGATTTTCCTAAGCATTCTTAAAAGCCCAAAGCAAGTACCTGCCACCTTGCTTGCCTGGGTATCCATGGAGAGCTCCTTATCCATCCAGAAGCCGAGATTTTTTATAGCAGTACTCGGGACTGGAGCGCTCCCTAGGCAGCGCGGCCAGCTAGCCAGGGGCCTGCGTAACCCTGCGTTGCCGAGGACCATCAGTTCGGTTTTGTCCCCTTTGAATGTCTGTGCTAATTTAAAACGGCTTACATTTGAAAAGATACAAAGAAGAAAACATTCATACAAATTTCTTTTATGGGAACTGAAGCAAGAACCATTCTATATTGATAAAAGGTTGACAAAGGTTTGAGAAATTGAAATTGTTCATATTTTTATTTAAAGAAAATGGCGAGACAAATAAGTAAACGCACTTATTACGTGGATTTCTGCTATTACTCCTTCTACACAATGCTGTTAACCAGAATCTTTATAACTGTGAACACATTCTGAGTGACTGGGCAGGTGGAACTTCAGTTGGTGCAGGTGGCGGTGCAGGTGGTGATGCAGATGATGCAGGCGGGGCTGCTGGGGAGGGAAGGCAGTGCAGGTAGGGTGCAGGTGGGGCTGCCGGTGGTGGTGCAGGTGTCAGTGTATGATCTCCTGTGTGCATTGACTGTGAAAATTGACACTAGCACTTTCTGTCTATTACCTCTATCATTTTCATGGCCAAGGCACGGTGTCTTACACTCTCTTGCTTATCATTTCTCAACTGTTTTTGGTGCATCCTTGTCATATCTTGGCAACATTTTGCAACATTATCCAAGGTATGGGTTTGCTGTCAATAATCTGAGGGAGTCCTTTATTTGAGTCTGAAATTTTACGCCCTGTAACCACCATTGCACAAAGATCTTGCAGCACATCTGTTTGTTACTGGAAAAACTAATCCTCCCAGTGGCCGGCATAAGCCCATGTCAACCCCTCCCGCATGCGAGGCCAGCTCAAATTACCAGCAGGTTGACCAGCACAGAGAGGGGGGTACCTGGGAGGTTGTGGGGCAGAGATTCAAGAACAGGGGATACCTGCTCCTCACCAGGGGTGTTCTCTTCTTGAGATGATTGAGAGAAGATGGAAGATTAACCTTCATGGAAGGAGTGTTTAGGAGATTGTACAGAGAGACGTGATGAGAGGGCTATATTGAGGTGATTGTTGCATAGGTGGAGAGGCGACCATATTCTCCATGCCTGATTGGCTAAAGGCTGGGGGCTGACAATGCTCAGAAGGGATGTAGGAGAGACACTGCTGCCCGGCCGTCAAGTGGCCTTCAGTCTTTTGGGTGTTGGAGTAACAATCCCCTCCTCTTCATCCATGTCCTTCTCCTCAACCAGCTTCTGTTCGTTGTCCTCCTTCTTCCTCTTTCTCTTCTTGAACAATGCTGGTGGCAGATATTGCTGCTTGGGATCAGATTCTCTCCTGGGATTGCCTGCTGTCCTCTGCTTGTAGACGGTTAAGCATCATTGCCCGGCTCAGCGTTCCCAGAACCTGGAAGAAGAAGATTGCTACAGGTGAAGTACATCACATTGCAAGTTCAATGCTATTACACAACACATTACTTTAATGTATCTGTTCCTGCTAAAAACAAATTAAAAATATAAACATGCTATGCTAAGTCAACATATGATAAGAAGGTTTAAACCATGGATAAGATGAATAAATCTTTAGAAGGTAAACTCACCAGTTCCAGCCACAGAGATGAGTGTTTTGGAGATGTCCTGTCATGTCAGCTGCTGAAACAGGTTCCTTGTAGCTGTACTGGACTAAGAATGTCTATATCTCGCAGCTAGAATGAAACAATATGAGTGCAATTTATACACTCAATCATACTATGTTTTCATGAACACAAAAGCAGATATATTGCAGAAACATATACAGGAGCTTTGACGACACCATGAAACGGTTTTAGACATTTTATTATACTTGCTAATAAGAGAACAAAGGGCCGATTCACAGAACTAATCTGAGACAAAATCCTAAACTTACTACTTTTGATATTCACAGAAGGCATTTAGTAGTAGTAAAGTTAGGATTCCTAACTTTACTACTACTAAATCCCTTTTGTGAATACCGAAAGTCGTAAAGTTAGGATTTTGTCTCAGTTTAGTAGGAGTAAAGTTAGGAATCCTAACTTTACTACTACTAAATGCCTTCTGTGAATACCAAAAGTAGTAAGTATAGGATTTTATCTCAGATTCGTTCTGTGAATCGGCCCCAAAGAGTTTGTGATTTTTAAAATTATGAGACATAGAAGTTAAGACTACAGGTTCCCAGACTTTACCTGATGGACAGATGGTAGAGGGCCTTATTGCTGACAGAAAAGAGATACATATATAGTGGAATAAGTCCCTGCAAGTCAAACAAGAAGATGCTAGATACAAGTTTGCACTACTCATTTGGAGGACACACCAAATGATATTGGTATACCTTGAAGAAGGCAAACATACATTAAAATCCTGCCCTTACATTGTCAAAATGTAAGTACAAAGTATAAAACAATGCTAATAAGTGAAACAACAATCTGCCATATTGAGCTTGTGGATATGTGATAAAATACAGACAACTACCATGTCAGCAATAAAGTCAAGATATTAGAGACTTATCAAAAAGAGCTGATTCATAACCGACCAGTGCCTTCCATCCTTCTGCTGTGTGATGCCAGCCCTGGTGTGATAGCACTGCTAGGAGCTGAAGTCACTCTTGTGGAAGATGGTGGATGGGACAACGTCAGAGGGCCTAATAAATTGCATATATAAACATTAGCAAATCTTAGTGTACCAATATTTCTATCAATGTTATTTTTTACTCAACTATAATGACACTGCTAAACATATTTTAAAATTTCTATGTAGGTTTTCATAAAAGGCACATCTTGTCCACATAGGTACATACCGGATGAGGATTGAATCGAGCTATATGAGGAACAGCAAAAATAAACTTGACACCACACTTAAAGGATTATTAAAACTAAACTAGTGGTATGAAGGGTTTATGAGTGATACTTATTTGGTGTGCAACAAGCAATGCAGGTATGAGTGAAGAATAAAGGTGAATGAATGCTTTTAGCTTTATTTACAGAAAGGTTGAGTCATAACTGGCACAATATCAAGGTTCATGCATGCATAGCTAGGCCATTCACAGATTTTTATTTAGAATTCTGGGACTTGTAGTAGTAACTACAAATATGAAATCTGCACTACAAGTCAGATTATGGTAAATATAAAGCATGCGCTGGCTTACCTAGTCACACATGAAACAGAGAAAGATTAAGGTTAGGAAGAGTATAGGGTTCCTCAGTGAAATGTCACTTCCTCCTCGGCATAGGCAGCATCTGTGGTTGAGTCAGTCAGTGAGCTGCACAGAAAGGAGCAGAAGACTAATGCTGAAGAGGAAAAAACAGATCCTAGGTTTTAGGCTGTATACATGTGATTGAAAGTGAATGTATAGCAGGTGTGCCTGATTGATTTCAGGTGGATATCATTTTCAAATTAATTGCCATGTGTAGGTCTACCACTACCATGCAGAGGTGTCTGTGTACAGAGATTCATCCCTACATGTGGAGTCTGCTTTTCACAGCCATGCAGAGTCACAGCACTCAGAGCGGAGTCTTGACAGTCATAAAATCCAGTTCTTATTGTTATTGTTAATTGTGACTTATAGAGCGCTTAATACCTACAGGTCTCTAAGCGCTGCGAGAAGATCAGCTAAAGTCCCAGTGAGTGTTGTCTCAAGTGTTGTGTACTATGCCCAGGCTTCTGTGAAGAGTAGCATCTTCAGTTTCTTCCTGAACGTAAGGAGGGCTCTTTCGGAGCGAAGCTGTCCTGGCAGTCTATTCCATAGTTGCGGGATGAGGACTGAGAAGGCTCGGCCACCTTTGGTGGTGTAGTTAAACCGTGGACATTTTAGTAGGCCCTCCGTGGCCGACCTTAGGGTGCGGCCGGGGACGTATTTCACCAGATGTTCTTTAATATATTTTGGTGCCTGACCATACAGGGCCTTGTGGGTGATGCAGAGGCTTTTGAATCTAGCCCTCTGTTTAATGGGAAGCCAGTGCAATTGTTGCAGTAGGGGTGAGGCCCGGGTACGTCTAGGCAGCTTAAAAATTAGCCTTGCCGCTGTAAGTTGCATGGCGTAACTTTATTCTCATAAATTACGACTACCCAGATTCCAACCCCTCAAATGGGTTGGTGGAGACGTGTAAGTTAAACTTTAGTAGTAAATTTACACTCTCGGTTTGTAAATACTGAAAAGCAGTGGCGGCTCCTCCGCTAAGGTGGAGGAGCGTTGCCCCACTTCTTTTAAGCAGTGTCACTAAAGGGAAAATAAAATTATAATAACTCTAAGTTATTATCATTTTATTTTTTGCTTGTTGTGGCAGCTTTGTGGGAGGGACGGGGCGGGGCTGCTCTGCTGACAAAGCAGGGGCGGGGAGGAGTGGTTTGCACTCCCTAAAGTGCGTATGAATGTTTGCCTAGCCCTTTGGGGCCGGCCAAACATTCATGCATACTTTGCATGTTTTCTATGCAGGCTGCATTACAGCCTGCATGGAGAACATGCCCAGCCTCCCATTCTCTGGCTGAGTGCCGATCCACAGCGTTCAGACCAATCACAACGCTGCATTGCAGTGTTGTGATTGGCTATCGAGAGGCTGGGAGCCGGTTGCATCCTGCTTCCTGCCCTGGAAGTGGGGAAGAGGAACGAGAGGAGGCAGCGGCGATGGGGGGCAGCAGCGGCAGACAGGTAAGAGAGGAGAGGAGTTGGCCTAATGGCTAGGGCGGTCGACCTCGAATCTGGGGAACTGGGTTCGAGTCTCGGCAATGACGCGGAACATCCTGTGATTCTGGGCAAATCACTTAATCTCCCCGTGCCTAACAACATTTTTTTTTTTTTTAAATGAATGTGTCCTCATGTAATGCAACTGGTGCTATGTAAAGCGCTCTAATACCCAATTCGGGTCAAGTTCGCGCTATATAAAACTGTATAATTTAAAAAAAAAAAAAAAATTAGTGTTTTTCTTTTTTTAATTACATTCCCTCCTCCCCCTGCCCGGTTCTTAATATGAGAGACGTCATTAATTAAATAATTAAATACACTCTCTGATTGGCCTGCCATTTGCTAGATACTGCCTGCACTTGTTGCAATTTCACAAAAAGATTAAATATAATTCAGTATGTGTGGGGAACAGGGTTGTACAGCACACAGGGTGAAGTTTCATTGGCCAAGGCCTTTCAGTTAACCAGCCAGGAGGGTCAAAGCGAATTTGAACAAATTCAAAAAACAACGGCAGTGGCCAAGCTTTTCCCATTGTTGCAACCCAGCTCTGGAATGCTCTTCCGGCCCACTGAAACTGATAGACGACCATCTCACATTTACATGTGCCACAGTAATAAATACAATTCCACTGTGGTGTTTGGTGAAGTCATAAAGGTGGCCTTCTCTCGGACTAAGTGGCCACTTGCATTGGATTTTTTGCACTTACAAATATTTCATAACATAATCTACTGACAACCAGTTGTCCAGGGGTGGTCCTAGAACAGCAGCTGGCAAATGCTCGCTCCCTAGATGAACCAGGCATTCATCGGCCCTCAATTTTTTTCTTTCAATTGTTTTTTGTCTTGAATTTGGTGTCCCAGTCTACCTTGCTCTCTAGGTCATCGCCTCGTTTTCCTACAGTAGAAACGCCCACGCGGCTGCCTCTGGAATACATCAAAGAAATGTCCCAGACTTCCTTTGGAAAGAAGTAGCGGCGTCTCGCACAGGTAAAAGCTATGGGGCGGGGGCGGTGGCGGGCGGGGTAGGGGAGGTAATGGAATTCGACAAACGACGGGAATGTGAAAAGTAAATAAATAAATACATAAAACCATTTACCTTGCGCTTGCCACATCGAAGGTAAGTGGTTTCATGTATTTATTTACTTTTCACATTACCGTCGTATGTCGAATTCCACTACACCCCACACTGCCCCGCACCAGCCCCACCTCACCGTCCCATAGCGTTTTCCTGTGTGAGTTGCCGCGATGAGAATGAGAGGAAGCATGTTTTTTAATTAGATCAACTGGACAGACTTCATTATGGTATTAAAAATCTGTGCACTCTTGAAGATAGAGCAAAAAGAACAATTGATGGACGGAATGGTGAACAATGTCAAACATTCACCCCAGTACAGAGAGCTGGGGCTAAATCCATCGTTTTTTTATTCCGCATGCCAACCCAGTTTGGGCCCAGCCATATGCAAATCAGTCTTGACCCTGCTCCCCATGGTAACAGTTCAGCTCGAACTGCAGGCCAGGTCCTCCCTGGACCGGAAACAAGCATCCTGGTACCGGTTTCAGGGCATCACCCCTCATCAGCCAGGCTAGCTTGAATCCAGTGGCACAGTGAGCAAGGGGCCCACGTCTAGACATACCCATCCCACTTAGGGAAGAAAGCAAAAGACACACAGATGATGGACGGAATGCTGAAACAATGTCAAACATTCACCCCCAGTGCAGGGATCTGGGCCTAAATCCATTGTTTTATTGCTCCCCATGCCATTCCAGTTGAGACCCAGCCATATGCAAATCAGTCTTGACCCTGCTCCCCATGGGAACAGTTCAGCCCGAACTGCCAGCCCAGGTCCTCCCTGGACCAGAAACAAGCATCCTGGGACCGAGTATCATCCCCTCACCAGCCAGGCTAGCGTGAATCCAGTGGCACAGTGAGCAAGGGACTCACGTTTGGGAATACCCTGGCTACTTAGAGCGAACATAGCAACACAACAAAATGATGGATGGAATGCTGAAACTTTTCAAACCTTCACCCCAGTCAGTGATCTGGGTTAAATCCATTGTTCTTTAGCTCACTTCGCCACCGCAGTTTGGACCCAGCTGTATGCAAATCAGTCTTGACCCTGTTCCTTGTGGGAACAGTCCAGCCCGAACTGCCAGGCCAGGTCCTCCCCTGACCGGAAACAAGCATCCTGGGACCTTGAAGTTAATGGCTCTGAGAGATTGGCCCCATGAACACGGTTGTTATAACAACAGCAGTCACATACATTTTAAATGTGCTAATGTTTCCATACTATGAAGTTCTGTTGGCATAGACCCCTCATTTCCTAAAACAATGCCAGCACAACCGAATATTGCCTGGTAGCCTCCTGTATTGGTCATCCTCTCTGGATCTATAGGATGGCCTGGCCGTAAGAGGAGGAGACTGGGAGGTCCATAGGGCCATTGCGATGCAGCAGTTTGAATACTGTGAAGTAGGTTGTAAAAGAGCACTTCTAGCGCTATATAAAACCTAAAAAATAAATAAATAAATTGTCAAAGCTGTGTAGAGAAATGTATTGTGTATGAGGTAGAGGGTGCTGTCATTTAAGTTTGGCCTACCCTATAACTACAGCTATTGTTTATCTTTTTTTGAATAAAATCTTTTTTTTGCAGAACATCTGTTCATTGTCATGATACAATCGCTAAATATAAAAAATACATGTTACAAAATGTTGAAACATCTCTATTATCATATTATCATCACTACTTCGACATTAATTTGTATCATTAGGAGATTCATTCTTTGCCAATAAGTATTTAAAGAGTGAATTAAGAAGGGAGTACATTAGAAGGAGATTCGGAAACAGGCAAAAGATGATATAAGTTATCCAATACTTTAATAAAACGAAGGCAAACATCAACCATTCTGGTGTTGTTTTTGATCGGTAAAAGCCTCCAGCAGACAGCTGGTAAAGCCAGATCTCAATCCATGCATCTTCCGAGGGTTTTCTAAAAAGGTATTATTTCAACTGAGCAGATAGATTGCTGGTTTGATGCCCTCCCTGTCCCCCAAAAATGTGCCTCATATACAGAGTGTGTGGAAACCAGAAAAGAATGGCTGTTATAACACCAGATGGGAGTGTCTTAGTCCAATACTGGAGAGCCTCTTGAAGAGCAGAAGTCAACCACTTAAGGTCATCTAACATGCAGAGGCAAAGCAGATGCCGACCACTTACCCCCTCCTAATCTTCTGGTGATCTTTATTGTAGCCCACCACATCTATCAAGAACACTACTCCAATGATGCGCCCGGGGGTTCTTGTTGGGTGCACGCCCCCTAACCCCTCTGATCATTGCACCGGTGGCCTCCTTGTCGCCCCTTGGCCACCTCGGATGTGGACGCCTACACTCACTGGCTGGATCTAACTATCCCCTTGCCTCCTCCACTGACGTTGGTGCAATTCAAGCAGCGGGGTAGAGGGGGACTCCCACTTCAATGCATCCTCACCACTTCGTGCCCCATGTGCCTGCCCCCTGCGCCATGCCGCACACCAAGCATGCCAGGGAGACTTCTGTCACGTCGCTCTGACAAAAGTCCTCAACATTGTACATGGACCTGAAAGAAAGCACCCCACTTGCGTCTGCTGGGGATCCTCACCAATGCCTATCATGCAGGACTACGTGGACCAATTTCCAAAAGACATCGCTCTGAAATTGGCGCCCTCAATTCTGATTTCAAGTCCTGCCTCCAGGACATGCGGTGTGACATATCCGAACAAGCATTGGCATAGCCAATAGGTCTCGCCGTTGGGACCTTATAAGTATTTAATTTTGCAGCACAATATCCTTGGTGCAACATCAACTGTTGCATGGCTAAACACTTATAATGTCCCAAAGGCGAGACCTATTGGCTATGCCAATGCTTGTTGTGGTTACCATGTGGTTTGTTGTGTGCGGTAGGCCCTGATTTGTATGGCAAACTCTGATGTAGCTTTCCATGTGTAGTTAAGTCTGATGTAGCTTGCTGTGTGTGGTTGCCTCTGATTTGGCTCACTGTGTGGTCAGACTGCAGTATGGGCCGCTACTTCTGATACACTCTGATATTGCTTATTCCATTGGATGGGCTGTGAAATGGCTTTCCAACTGTGGTGGAGTGACTCATCTCATGTGTTGAACTCTGTTGTGACATGTATGTTAGACTATGGTACATTATATTTAACACCAAGAAAGAGTCTAGATATCAGTCCATTTTATATTAATTCTCAATGTGAAATAATCTGAACACGACCATGGAAATTTGAAGCGCTTTGTGAATAGACAATTAGTTTGAGCCATTTGCCTTGCTTAGGGTAAGAACTTTTCAGCTGCCATTCTACTGAGCCCATTAGATTTTGTAGGTTCTAAGTAAGCCTGTCAAAGAAACACAATTTTTACCGCCAATATTTACAGTGCATTAACATTACCCCTTTTCTAGGTGTCCAAGCAATTTCAGAGAAAGTTCACAATATTAGTTATATGTAGGTCTGGTCTAGTGGTTTTACTGGCTTCACGTAATCTAAACAAATAATAATTAAAAAAATGCACCCGCTATGGGTCATCCCTCTTCATCCATTGGTCTGTTTACCTGTTTACCTGTCATTCAAATTTTGCTTCTGCGTACGAAAACATACAGTACAGCATAGGCTAATGAGCCAGCCTACTCCAACCTTTGATTCTTTTGCGTTGTGAGTGACAGTATTTTTTTTCGTGATCACGTGCTTATCCAATCCACCTGAAAAGAGGTGCACTCCATTGCAAGAGTGGTGGGTCAGTATTTTGCTTTGCCAATATTTTTTTCTTTTTAATTCTTTATACTGTCTTAATTTATTAGTCATCTTGTTAAAATATACAGTGGCCAAATGGATTTTAATGCATAATTATTTTTTGCAAGCATATGCCTGCCACATTTAGGAAGCATGTTTTCTTTTATTTGTTTTTATTGTTGTTGCATTTGCTTGCAGTAAAAACATAAAACATAATATAACCATGGAACCAGCTTGGCAAATTGCAAATATTTCATTGAATTTGAGGCCCTTTTCTGGAATTACAATAGTGATAATAATGCTGCCTCATTTATAGTTATGAATGTAGCTTCTCTGGAAATGTTATTTACTTAAGTGTTATGTGATCTATTCACACGGCATGTTAAGATGGTGGTTCTCATATATATGTAAATGCCAGACTTGATTGTTCTTTGTTCTTCCCTTTCCTTTTCTTTTTTACTTAATTTATCTTCGAATGTATCACTTGTATTTTATATATGATTATATTTATATGCTGTTTATATTTGAAAAGCCCCCCAAAAAATTGGAAACAAAAAAAAAAGAACTGTAGGAGCAGGACCTTAGCTGTCAGGCTGCAAGTTTAATCGACTCTTTGGTACGTGTCTTCCTTGCTCGACTTGCCAGGCTTTAGCGCCGGCCACAACTCTACAACTCCATGTATCTGTTCCTGTCTCGCCGATAAGGCAGCGCACTCATTCCAAGCATATTTCACTTCCAGGTGGCGCACTAGCAGGCTCGCTGGTTTTATTCCCTGGAATGCGGCAGTCCAGCTCCTTACTGACGGCGTTGTTCACCCCGTGACTTTGGAATGTGATCTTGTTTCTGAAGCAGTTCCTTCCTCCTAGCGTGAAGCAATGATTCTTAAATATCGTATCTCCCTAATTGACATACCAGCATGTAGGGGCTATAAAGGAGTGAATCAGGACCGTGTGGGCGTCCTCATCGGGATTGTTAGCAAAGTCAGCACAAAAGGCTTTCTTTGGAAATTAGGAATAGGAAACATACGATAACAAGCACGCGAGTGGTGCGCGCGCGCGCGCCACAACATCTGTTTTGAATTATCGCGCACGCGTCTGGGCACGATAATTCAAAACAGATGGTGCCTTTGCGGGTAACCGCAAGCAATAGGCCACACACGCACGAGCGTGTGGTCAGCTTTTTGAAGCCCCCTTACCATAAGTCTCGCAGAGCAGCGCATGCTCGCTGCTAGGCGAGACCTAAAAAGGGGAGCGTGTAGACGACCTGGAGCGAACAGTTGACTCTCGGGCGGACACAGTCCTGGCTCCTCACAGATTTCCACTGCGGCAAAACAGGTACGGACCACAAAGCGTTGCTCAAGTTGAAAAAAGTGCTTTTAATCAGGAAAGATTTCACCACACAATACAATAGTCGAGGCAAGTGCCTTCCATGACGCGTTTCGACCGCTACATCGCGGTCTTGATCATATATATATATATATATATATATATATATATATATATATATATATATATATATATATATATATATATATATAATCTACTGGCGGTCGCCAGTAGATAGTTATAGTTAGGACCACGTTTCCATAGGAAAAGCGTTTTTTGATTTGCTTATAACTTTGGCGTCGTTTGATGAATGTTTACGAAATTTTCCCAAAAACTTTGCTTTTCAGATCAGCTCCTATGTTGAAAGATTGGGGGTGATTCGTCAAGGGGGGCTGAGAAAAAAGGGGGGTCCCAAAACGAGTTTACTCCATGCAATTTCCATAGGAGACTTTAGACAAGGCTACAGGTCAAACTGCTGAACGGAATTACGTCAAATTTGGCAGGGAGAAAGGTCTTGGTCCAGAAAGCACGCTTTTGTTTAAATGGGGTAAGTCCATTCAGTAGTTTTAGAGAAATATCAAAATTTACAGATATCGATATTTGAGAATTCTGACATCTGATTGGCTGAGGCGATACGAGCACGAGCGTGCGGCTCATTGGCTGCGAACTGTTGAAACTAGGAAGTGTTGGCTGCCATTTTGTGACTGAGTTGAAAGGCGTAGGGGGAATAATTGTATAAGAGGGTATAGTAGGAACACTGTGGTCTTAGTTTAAGCAGTCTGTACGGTGCAGAGGCAGGGAGTTTGAATGTTGCGTAGGCCGTGGAAATCACGTCCGCAGAACAACGGTGCGCGGTATTGCGGCAAGGTTGCGTAGGCTCTGGAAATCCCGTCGAGAAAACAATGCGCCGTATTGCTTCCTTTAATATAATGCGCAGTAATGTTTACTTATAATGCGGTGTTCACTTTTATCACGGACAGTGAACAAAATTAACGTTTAATTGGCTGAGGTGTTCCAACAACGAGCTCAATGTTCATTGGCTGCGAACCATTAAAAGTAAAAGTGTTGCCAGCCATTCCCTCCCCCTGCGCGTAGTAGCAAGGACATCTGATTGGCTCACATGTTCCAAGCAGGACCTTCCAGAGGTTAATGTTCATTGGCTGCGAACCATTGAAAGTAGAAGTGTTGCCAGCCATTCCCTCACCCTCCGCGGAGCATCAGGGACATCTGATTGGGTAATGTGTTCCAAGCAGGACCTTCCCAAGCTTAATGTTCATTGGCTGTGAAGCATTAAAAGTAGAAGTGTTGCCAGCCATTTCCTCCCGTCCGCGGAGTAGCAGGGACATCTGATTGGTTGACGTGTTCCAAGCAGGACCTTCCCAAGCTTAATGTTCATTGGCTGTAAACCATTGAAAGTAGAAGTGTTGCCAGCCATTCCCTCCCCTCCGCGGAGCATCAGGGACATCTGATTGGGTAATGTGTTCCAAGCAGGACCTTCCCAAGCTTAATGTTCATTGGCTGTGAAGCATTAAAAGTAGAAGTGTTGGCAGCGATTCCCTCCCCCTCTGCGGAACACCATGGACATTTTATTGGCTAAAGTGTTCCGAGTACAAGTTTGCTCATTATTGGTTGGGAAGGTTTCACTGTTGTGAAGCGTTTTGTGACGCACTTCAATGGAGTACAGGAAAACAAAGTAGTAGCGGGGCGGGTACGAACACTATTAACTCTGTTAAGTGGTCACAAGGTGGTGAACAGGGATTGTGAAGGTAAAAATTGTTTTTTATATATTTTAAGGGCCATTTATATAATTGGCGTGGGGTGTACAAATCACGGCGGGAAAATAACAGAGTGTGTTGCGGTCTTCTTTTTATTAAGTTTGCGGGTGGGATACTTCCCAGTAGCACTATTTACTTAGAATGTGGTGTTTACTTTTCTGACGGGGAGGTGTGGTTGCGCAGCAAAAATTTCAGTCTAGGTTTGAAACAGTTTTTATTAAGCAATTACAAATACATTTTCTTCGAAAAGTGAAGCTGTATATATCAAAGAGGTGACAAATAAAAACACAATTCATAAAATATCCCTTAAGCGTGGCCACACCCTCCCTTTTTTTCTGCTATAGTTTGTAAAAGTGTTGCCCCATATTCTTGATAATATAAGAGGGCATGAGTTACTTTTAGATAAAGTAGAAAAGAAGTGCTACAAGAAACACTCCCGCACTACATCATCTCAGGTCACAAGAACAATAACAAGTAAAAAACAGTTAAACACAAATGACTTTATATTACATAGAAATGTACGCTTCATCATTTTTTACAATTTCTATTCTGTAGAACTCTGGAAAGTTCAGTCGTAGTGCTTAGAGGTCGCTCACTGCTCCGCTAACAGATCACGGACTCCTTTAAGAACATATAGGATAGTAGTAATATATACACTACTATTCCTATCAATTCTATAGGGAGAACGAGAATAGGAACCACAACAGAGAAAAAGAGAAATACCAAAAAATCATTCAAAAATGTAAGGTTTATCAAAGGCATTCAGTAAGAAAGTGTCTATGCAAACAATCTTTTTTAAACTGCAATTTCGAAAAATATTCTCACTGTAAAAGTATCTGATCAAGTAAGTTAAAAAGGTCAGTAAGTTGTATTTCAGATGGTTTACTCCTGGCGGCGACAAATCTCCAATTCCTGTTGTGTGAAAATATGACACTCTACTACAATATAGAGAGTGACACTGATGCCACACAAAAAGGAAAAGGAAAATAAAGTCATGAACACAAAGCAAGATCAATAACGAAATACTTTGCAGCGGTGAATATGTTCAGAGCTTCTTTTATCCGGGACTACGAAATCTTTCATCTTTGCGCCAATGGGTCATAAACTCCTCTGAGATCATAATGACTGTGATTATTACAATATACATACTCACACTATATGATCCCAAGGGGGAAACAGAGTAAGAACCAGAAGCTGCTGACGTTACATATAAATCTTTAGTCGTCGCGCCGACGGGTCATAAACTCCTCTGAGATCACAATGACTGTTAATATTTTAATATACATATTCACATTATATGATCGCAAGGGGGAAACAGAGTAAGAACCAGAAGCTGCTGACATTACATATAAATCTTTAGTCTTCGCGACAACGGGTCATAAACTTCTCTGAGATCATAATGGGTGGTTATTATAATATACATAATCACACAATATGATCCCAAGGGGGAAACAGAGTAAGAACCAGAAGCTGCTGACGTTACATATAAATCTTTAGTCTTCGCGCCGACGGGTCACCAACACCTCTGAGGTCAAGTACAGTGTCAATATTATAATATACAAAGTCACACTATATGATCTCAAAGGAGCCAGAAAAGGAACAATGTTTGCTGTATTCTGTCTGTTTCTGAAAACAAGCTGCTGACGTTACATATAAATGGCAAAAACAACCAATAACACTTTTTTCTAAATACAAATGTTTAAATATTGACAAATAGCTACGTATTATAAATATCTACTATGCCATAATCAAACAACTTACAACTCTGGAATATGTTTTGTTGCCGCAAAACAAGAATCCGACGCTAGAAAAAGGAACGTGCATCGCAGAATGGACACGCGTAAATAAGTCGCATAAACGAAACTAATCAAACAACGGGTGTGGTTTATATACTTTTTGGTTATTGAGTAGTCTATGGAAGGAAGATGCGGCTCCGCCCATCTAGATGTCACATTTTACAGTTGACACTTGCTCACGTTTTCACTGTTTAACTTGTGCACGTGTTGGGAAAAATTACAAAATGTGAAGCGGTAAAGGTTTCGATTTCGATCCTAACACGTATAAGGTCCTTAATATGTACATACGTTGGAGAGCTTAAAAACTGTTACCCGGCAAACCGTGTCATTTCCATTCTCATGACTACAAACATCTATTAATTGCCGTAATTCTAAATAGAAGACATAAAACAAATATCGTTCAGAATACAAAAAAAAAATATGTGCTAATATTTCTCATCACTATGGTTTTAAAGTAAAAAAATGCCAGCATTTGTAAAGCGTACAGCTACCTCCAGAGAGGTGTCCCGGCGCTCTGGGCGTTGGGAAGATTAAGCAAGGTATTGCCCACAGTGACATAGTTGTGGGCTAACGTGCCGCCGGAGCCGGGAATCGAACTGTGAACGCTGTTGTTCTAAGTCAGGTATCATAGCTGCTGCGTCACACTTTTTCCACACTTATATGTTGATTAGTGCTAATTAAGTTTTAAACATTGTTAAATTATAACTTATAACAGACTACTGTTACAGTTAGTTTTTCACTACAAAAAGTATGCACGTCTTTTTAAAATTTACTTAAAAACAATATAGGTTTCAGGGACATTGTAGTTACAAATTAGCATTTAAAAAAACATTTGAGATGTCATCAGTGATGTCATCAGTGATGTCACTGACCATGTCATGAATGATGTAATATGTGACGTCATCAGCAGTGCATTGCGGGGGCGCGAGTTATAGTTAGCTGAACTAACTATAACGGGCGAATTTCTATGGTTTTGTACGAGTGAAATGTCCAACTAACTATAACGTGCCTGAAACCTATGGTTTTTTCAGTGAATTTCTAAGGTTTTTTAAATGCTAATTTCTAACTATAACGTGCCTGAAACCTATGGTTTTTTCAGTGAATATATATATATATATATATATATATATATAACGTTAAATATATTTAAATTAAAATAATCTTAGCATGTAAACATACGTTAATTTACTAGGTTATATAACTATACGTGTCTTATAGACGTATTGCCATTTAAATGCCTATGGATGTATAAATATATTTAAATATCAAAATATATACATATAAATCAAATTATAAGGTGTTAAAAAATACTTACCTACCAACGAATAAAGACACTCCCGATGTAAGCTCATGCGATGTAAAGGCACTTCCGATGTAATGACTGCAATGTAAGGCCCTTGAAGTACATACCTAGGAAGTAACGATTTATATTTCGTCTGTGATTTAACTTCTCTCAGTCTCTGGTTCATATTTCATGTTGGATATTTCTACAGTGCTTTACGCTACCTGAAAGTGTTCTCAAAGTGCTGGCATGAAAAACAGAGATCAGAAGAGAGGAAAAGAGGGAGGGAGATAACAGTAATGAAGGAGGAACCTCGTCTTCTCCCTTAACATTCAGGCACATTTTAAGGATTTTGGAGGCCCTGGGCCAAACGTATTTTGGGGGCCCCTGTTTGGAACAGCTTTGAGTTTATGATCCAATTCCAGCTTTTTCTTTTTTTTTGTATTAACTTTATTCATTCATTTTTGCATAACAATTAACACAGGTGTACATTCCGTAGAGAGCATTCATGATTGGCTTAGACTCAGCCACATTGATGACATTCCCGGTCATTGGATATACATGAACAATCCCATGTGAGTCCCTCCCAGTCCCATCAGCCAACTAATCCCCTTCCTCTTCAGAGCTTGGGCCGTTGCTACGCCCAGATGTACTACTAGGGCTCGACTGTGTCTCCTCAACCAGAATCCCCGGCAGAGTTCCCTCCACACTCTTAAGTCCTCGTCTAGTCTTTCATCTCTGCGACTCCTTTTCATGTGCACCTCCTCCGCTAAAGTCCATTCACGCACATCTCTAAGCCACGCCGAGATATCGGGTGCCCGCACTCCCATCCAGAGAATCGCGACTCTACGCCGTGCTAGCACTAATAGTAGTTGCTGAAGCTTATAGGCCATCTTGGTTTGTTTTTTATGTTTGCGTATTAATCCAAGCAAGCAGTGGGTTGGTGTCAATTGTACGCGACAGCTAACACTGCTTCTAACCCTCTCCACTACCTCTGCCCAAAAGTGTTGTACCTCGTGGCACTTCCTGGCCAGATGCAAGAAATTAGGCCCCTCCTTATGACACCTGGTACATGTGTTGGGTTTATCTGGAGCCATGCGATGTATTCTCTCCGGGGTCATATATGTGCGATGCGCATAATTATAGTGAATGAGCCGGAAGCGGGCTTGCATGAGATTGTGTGTGTGAGAGCGCCCACCATCTTCCAATCCCCATCTCCCAGAGGTGTCTCCATGTCAGTGTTCCATGCTGCAAATGCCCTTGGGAGTGGGCCATTCACATCGGACCTCATGACCTTATACAACAGAGATACGAGGCGCCTGCCAGCTCCACAGGTTAGGAGTACGTCTAGGGTCAGGGTGTGCGAAGGGATCGAGGGGTATGTGGACCATATCTCTTTAAATATATTAGAGAGTCCAGCGTATTGTAGATATTGTCCCTGCCCCAGCCCAAAATCCCCGCACGCCTGCTCGAACGTGATGAAGCTCTCGCCCGGGTAAAGGTCCGCGAGCACGCTACATCCCCCTTCCTGCCAAGCCCGATAGGACATATTGGCCATCACTGTCCTGACCGGGGCCAAGTCCCAGACCGACAGCTCCCGGTGGAATGGAGCCCGTCTCAGGATTCGCTCTACAAAGGTCTGCCAGGTGCGTGCAGTCTGTCTGACTACATATGACACCAAGTAAGAGACTCCCGCTCCCTCCAGAAGTAGTGATGGCAGGGCGGCTGCCGGTACCCTATCGTGGAGCAGCCTCTTCTCCCAATTGTCACCCTCGTTGAACCACCTGGCTGCGTGTTGTAACTGCGCTGCATAATAATAGAGCTCCAGTCTCGGCGCCTCCTGTCCACCGCCCTCATACGTGCGATTCAATGTGGCGAGCGCCACTTTGCTACGGTGGCCCACCCAATACAGATCTATTAGTGTGGAGTCCAGTGTCCTAAATATCCGCCTAGGTATGGGACAAGATGCATTTTGTAACATATACAGGCAGCTCCACCATTTTAGCTATCGCCAACCTGTTCATTAAAGACAGAGGGAGAGTATTCCAGAAGCACACCGAACGTTTCAACGCATCAATTGTCTTGTAGACATTGAGCTGCAGTATCTGAGCGTCCTGCACTGCCACCTGGATGCCCCAGTACCGAAAATGATCCGTCTCCCACCGCAGACCCAGCCGAGGAAGAGCGTCCCAAGGGAGGCCCGCAAGTCGAGCCAGGGGGAATATCAAAGATTTGCGTCTGTTTAGCCGTAATTCTGAGCATCCACCAAACTCCTCCAGCATCTGAAGGAGCTTCGGGACCGCCTCCCTGGGTGATGAGATGTAAAATAGCACGTCGTCTGCATATAATGATATAGTGTGTGAGGTGCCACCCGTGTTGATGCCCCAATGCCCCAGATCTCTATAGGCCCAGATCACCAGCGGCTCTATTGCCAGGGCGAACAATAAGGGAGAGAGCGGGCACCCCTGACGTGTCCCCCTCCCCAATCTCCACTCACCTGATCTGCCATGTCCCACGCGGACTCTAGTGCTGGGCGCAGTGTAGATTATCTGCACCCATCGGCGGAACCGCAGGCTGAATCCGGCAACTCTTAGCACTTCCTGCATGTACCCCCAGTCCACCGAATCAAATGCCTTTTTCCTTGTCTATGGATATCAAGGTCAACTCCTTGTTGCTGTGCTGCACTTCATGCAAAATGTGCGTCAAACGTCTGATATTCATACCAGTGTTCCGCACTGGTCTTCATGCACTAGGTGTACCATGTGAGGGAGAACCTGGCCTGGCAGTTCGGGCTGGACTGTTCCCATAGGGCACAGGGTCAAGACTGATTTGCATATGGCTGGGTTCAAACTGGAATGGCATGGTGAGCAAAAAAACTATGGATTTAGGCCCAGATCTCTGTACTGGGGTGAATGTATGGCATTGTTCTGCATTCTGTCCATCAATTGTTGTTTTTGCATTTGTCACCCCGAGTGGGACGGGTATGCCCAGACGTGGGTCCCATGCTCTCCATGCCACTGGAGTCAAGCTATCCTGGCTGATGAGGAGTGAAACCCCGAAACCGGTCCTAGGATGCTTGTTTCCAGTCCAGGGAGAACCTGGCCTGGCAGTTCGGGCTGGACTGTTCCCATAGGGCACAGGGTCAAGACTGATTTGCATATGGCTGGGTTCAAACTGAAATGGCATGGTGAGCAAAAAAACTATGGATTTAGGGCCAGATCTCTGTACTGGGGTGAATGTATGACATTGTTCTGCATTCTCTCCATCAATTGTTGTTTTTGCATGTGAGGGGCCATTCTGGCCACAAGGATCTTGCACAGAATTTTTACGTCTGAGTTAATCATGGTGAGGGGCCGGTAAGCAGCCGGATCTCGATCATTTCCCCCCGGTTTGAGTAGCATTACTATTTCGCCTTCACGCATCATTGGGGGCAGCACCCCGATCTCAAAGGCCTCCTCGTACACCTGCAACAGGGGCTGGGACAACTGGCCTGAGTAGGCCTGTAAAAAGGCCACCGGGAAATCGTCCCCACCAGGGGCTTTAGTTCCAGGCAGGGACCGTAGTGCCTCTTGAATTTCTTCAACTGTAATTATAGCATCTAATTCCGTCGCAACTGTGCGTGAGAGCTGTGGAGGGGCCAGTCCCTCTATGAAGGGGACATAACGCTCTGCAGTCACTCCTGGGTCCGCAGTGTAAACGCGCTGTAAGTGGCGCTGGAATACCTCCAAAATTCCTGCTCTGGTGTGGACCAGACTCCCTCCCTCCGCTGTCAAGCCGGTTATCGGCAGGGGTGCCCACTTCCTACGCAGGATCCACGCCAGTAGACGCCCTGATTGATCCCCCTCTGCATGTTACCTCTGACGATACTGCGTTAGAGTGTACTTATCCAGTCTGTCGCAGACAACTATAATGCGCATACGCTTCTCTCGCTCGCACTCGCCTATGTCTAGAGCAGTCGGGTTCTCCGCCTGAATAATTGTGAGAGATGTCTCTTCCCTGTCCAGCTCACTGAGTAGCTGCCTCCTCACCCCGCTCACCAGGCCCATGCTAGCCCCTCGAGTTACCGCCTTTAAGGCCTCCCATTCGGTGGCCCTCCCAGTAGGTCCCCCCCAGTTATCCCCCAGGTAGTCAGTTATCACCTTAGAGAGGGCGGCCCTGCCCGCTTCGTCCTTGAGCAGGTCCGGTGGCAATCTCCATCTCCTAGGGCCCAGTATGTCGGGTCCGCACCACACCGAGCATCGCACTAGGGCATGATCAGATAGGTAGCACGCCAGATGGGTCACTTCCGCCTTTGGAAAAGCTGGCGCGCCCAAGATCAGCACTCTATCTAACCTGCTTTGAGTACCATGTGTAAGAGAATGGCATGTGAAGAGTGGTAGCTTAGGGTGCATCTCCCGCCACATATCACGAGCCTCCAATTCATGCATGACCTCCTGAAGCTTCTGGGACATTCTAAGTTTCGTGCCGGCTTTGGGGGGGATAGCTGTCCAGCTCTGAGTCAAGGACGCAATTAAAATCTCCCATCCACATGAAAGGGACGTCTAGGTCATTAGACAGCAAGTCCTGAATGACTTGAAAGAACGTGGGGTCATCTGTATTAGGTGCATATGTGTTTAGAATAACTATTTCCCTGCCATCTAGAGTGCCACGCAGGAGGACATACCTGTCATTTACATCAGACTCACTGTAAGTTGGGGCGAACGGAATGCCAGGAGCCACCCAAATCATCGTGCTCATGGCGCATGTGCAGAAAGAGGAATGGTGCATTTGACCCGCCACTTCTTGGCCACTCTGGTGGCACCACTTTTATCCAGGTGCGTTTCCTGGAGGCATGCTATTGAGACTTGATGGCGTTTTAAAAAGGTTAATACCCTGTGTCGCTTGGTGCAAGTGCCCAACCCCCGCACATTCCAGGTCAGAAATTTAAACTCCGTTCCCATGATAACACACTTTCATGTCATTGTCCAATGCCGGTTCCAGCCTGCCTATCCCTGCGCTGCCACAGTGCACACCTAGATACCAAACCTGAGAAAAATAACCTGCAGTATTGAAAACCCCCCCTCCCACGGACATTTTACATGCAACAGTGCTTGCGTAAATGCCTACCCCTTAAACATGCCAGGACGTACACGCCATCCCAAATCGCCCAACTGGGGCCAACTTTCTCATCCACCAGATTACAAGTTGTCCAGTCCCACCTACCCCAGAAATCCAGGGTGTGCCCCTCGCCATGTACATGACAGGATTTTCTGGTCCCCCGGGTGGGCCCACAATGCTCCCACCCACATTATACCCTTATGTCGGACTGTCTGTCTGGCTAGCCAAGACCTTCCAGTCCCCCCAACCCCACCCCAGAAACACATGTAAGCGATGTGCAATTGCATCCAGGCAAGCCAAACCATTAATGCTGGCCACTAGGTCCGGACTTTGCAGCCACCTCAGTATCCTGCTCGAGTAATGTCTCTGGGACCACATCAGCCGATGCACTCAGCCACTGCGTCTGATCTCCAGTGTCCAGGATTACTGCGCAACTGTATCCTGGCCCACTGCTCGAGGAACTGCTCTGCCGACCTCCCCTCGACCCGCTCGGGAAAGCCCAGCACACGGATGTTACTGCGACTGGCGCGGCCCTCGTCATCTTCCATGCGGCGCTCCAAAGCCTTCATTGTGGAGGATATTTGAGCCATCTGCCTCTTCAATGTAGCCACCTCACCCTTGAGGCCTGAGATGTCTTCCTCCGCCACTGACACCTTATCGGCTACTTTGTGCAGATCCGCCCGGAGGAGATTGATGTCGATAGAGACGTCTCTATCTGGTTCTCCAGAGCCGTTCGTGATCCCTGGATGGTGGCCAGCAGATTCGCACGTGAAGGCTCCATGACACTCTCACTGTCCTCTTCATCAGTCCCGGTCGTTTGGCGTGTAATTCGTTGTGGGGGGTGGCGTGGGCTAGTGTCTTGGGTGATGGTATTGGGGCCGCCCGCGTGGGTGCCTTTGTCTTTTCCCACGCTAGGTTCTGGAGTGGGCCACCCGATGCGGGACAGACCCAGCCACTGGCTCAAGCTCTGCTGTGGGGCCCCAGTCTCCCTGGTAGAGAAGCAGCAGGATATACACGTAGTGTCCTTTTGCTTAGGTTCAGTCAGGCTGCCCCCACTGATGTCACCTCACCCTCGTGTCCCGGGACGCCCTGAACGAGTACTGCTTGTCACAATGCGCCAGTGTCCATCTCAACCCAGAGCCTGCAGTGCTGAGTGGGGCCCCGCAAGTGCCTGTTGGTGCCCTTTTCGCTCTCTCTCCTCGCACTAATGAGTGTGCAGGGGGGGTTCTTCCACCATCAACAGGTGCCAGGGAAGCGAACGCGAGGGCCCAATCCTCACCGGGTCTCCACACGACCGGTCTACTTAATCCTCCAGTGCAGATGTCTGATTAGTTTTTTGGAGGCCTATAAGGGCCCAGCTGCTCCGACCTCCACAGCCCTGGTGGTCCACTGGGCTGACCTCTGGCTGTCTTGGCCCTACGCCAGATGCTCACTGCAGCAGGGGCACCCAAGTCGCGCAGGGACACCCCAGCACACTGCCGGCAGCCACGCTCCTGGTCCTGCGGCGCTCCACATCCTGACCCCGCCGCCGCGCACTCACCTGATTCCTTTGATGAGGTCTGTGTGGGCCCAGCCGCTCTGGCATCAGCGGCCCCGATGATCCTCGAGCGGGCTCAGTTCGCCTTTCGGCAGTCATAGCAGCACCCGGGGATGCCCCGGGCCAGATCTCACCTCGCTGCTCGGAGTGCGGTGCCAAGGGTTAACCCTGCGGCCCCGGAGCCGCCGCTCCAGCTCAGCAGGGGCTCTCCTTCAGTCAGGGACGCTCCGGTGGCATTATCACTCGCTGCTCTGGGAGGCAAACCCACGGGACAAGGGAACAAGCCTGCCCCCCAGGAGCAACAGACTGCGGGGGGAACAGATGAACTCCGGACCTCCGGCTTCCTCCTCTTCATGCCACGGCGTCTCATGGAAGCCCCGAACCACAGCCCGGACAGGCCTCGGTCTGCACCACCTCGCACCACAGTCCGTCCAGCTTGCGGGCGGTATTTCACAGAATCACCAAGGATAGCTTAGTATTGGGCAATGTTCCGGGCTAATTCAGGAGTCCGGATTTCAGGATTAGGAAGGATTATACGGCAGGCCGGCCGGGACCGAAAGTAGCTCACGTCCTGTGTGCCATGTTGCTTGGCCACGCCTCAATTCCAGCTTTTTCATATTGTCTTTGGCTAGGTCACTGACACTGCACAGGTGCACTAGTCCAAATTCGAAATGCGTTCCCATCTAATATTCAGGGATAGTGACGTGTGTTTTCAATATTTTAATAAAGCAGCAGCGCACTAATATTGTTGCAAGTAATCTCTGTGAGCCACCGTCATTTCTCAAATTTGAGCTCCTGTTTCGAACTTAAAGTAATTTGTTTTATGGATGTGGCATGGTGTTGAAAAACATAAAGACAAAATTTCTCTGCATAATGTCTGTAAAAGACTCCCACACAGTATCCCTATTAAAAATAAACTAAAAGAAAGTGGTATTTAAAACAATCTATGTTTAAGAATCATTTAAGGTCATGAGGGCAGAATTGTGTGGAGAACAAAGTCAGATCTTTCAGGGGGCCCCCCTAAAACGCTGTCCCACCTGCCAAGAAGTTGATCCCCACAGAAATATGCTGAACTTGTCCTGGTGTAATTTTCAGACACCAGGACACGTTCAGCAGCGCCTGTACATTGTCTTCTTTCCATTCCCAGCAGCAACGTGCAGGCAGCAATAGTGTTTTTTTTCACCTCCAGCTGGGCCGAAGTTAAGGGGCCATCAGGCCTCCTTTTGTTTGAATATCCTGACTGGAGGCCGCCTGGAACCTCACACTTAAATGTAAATGCCACGAGGGGAAACAAAGCTTGTTATCTCTTCACAGTTACTTAAGAGAGGCATGCTATAGATATACGCCACAAGGTATAGTAGGTTCTCAACAATCTATGGTCTGTATTTGGAATTTATCATAAAGTAGCAATCGGAATTTATGCCAACTGCCTTCATCAGTGGAGGTTTTTATAACATTTATATTAAGCCCACAATCTGCTTGTTGCAATATCAAAGTGTGTGCAATAAAGACCATCACCACTGAAGGGGGGCCCATAAAAATGTATGCCGAGCAGTGAGGAATGGGATTGCACACAACAGAACCCCTGCAGCAACAAGAGCACAATGGTACCTCTTCTGTGTAGATTCATTTACATCTTCCCTCTAATCTTTTTTCCTCCCATTTCTAGAAGCATAAACATATTTTTTTTCTAAGAGTGTATATTGTGCCAGGTGTTTGCACAGATCTCCCCAAACCCCTGTAGGCTGTCTTTTGCAGTGGTGAATTGCAGTGATCACACGCACCTCTCACACACTGGGGCAAGAAGCCCTGTACAAAATCCTCAGGAGGCACTGGACTTCTTCTAATTCTTTTACAATCTGAGGGGCATATGTACAAGCCCCTATCGCCACGGGAACGTCACTTTTTGTGTTGCAGTTACATGTTTTGCAGCATGAATTTCTGTCTTTGTAAATGCGTTCCGAGTTTAGTAGATCAGAGTTCGGGAGATGACAGATGAGAGCAGTTTAGTACGCAGAGCAGAGGGAGCAGAGAGTACCGCAGAGCAGCTGATGACAGATGAGAGGAGAGGGGTGCAGCAGAACAGGACGGAGAAGGGACAGGATAGAGGAGAACAGGTTGAGCCATTTTGACATTACCAAAGCTTTATGCTTTAATTAATTGGCTTTTGCCAAGGCTTATTTGCTCTATGCTTTATTTCTCTTTATGGGAAATTCTGCAATTATTATTTATTGATTTTGATCTTTATGCTCTAATCTCACTCTTGCCTTTACTTTGAACTTTTCATGGTCCTGACTGACACTATTTTGCCCCATTCCTAGAATAAGGATTCTTCATTTATGAAACACGCTGAATGCATTTTTTTACTGTGATCTGCTTTAGCCATATTTTTTATTATCAATTCTGTAACCTGATTGATATTGGACTACTGAATAAAGAATCAGAAATAACTAAACAATTTATTAGAAAAGAAAACCCTTCAAAACTACTTACAACTCTCAATATTGACAAAACTTTGGTATTCCACTTAAAATTGCTTGTAATAATGAAATAGCTTTTTTGATGAAAATATGGTGTCAAAGATCCATCACCTGAGAGTAGAGAATTGGGGTGGTCCAGATCATGAGAGTGATGATAATGAAGGTTGCACCATACTTATTTAAATTTGACCCAAAATGCTGTGCTATCAACCACATGAAATGGGAAATTACCTGTGGAACCGGATTCTTCAGTCATAAAATCACAGTGAATTTCGGATTCCACAGGGTTTAATGCAATGCAATTACCACCTGTTCGGAGCAGATGGTAAATTTATTCAGGGGGCTTGGTGTGGGATGGGAGTGGTAGGAGGGAGGTGTGGGAAATTGGAAAGTTGACATAAAAGGTCTGGTAACAGGGAGCATTGAATGCTCCCAAATGCCAGAAAACAAATCAGGAAACTTGGTTAGTGTTGTGGGTTTATAGGGGAATAGGGTGGGAAGTAATTTAATTGTAATTAAGTTATAATTTATTTTAATTAATTGGTATTGATAATTATATTATTGTTAATTAATTAATAATTGGTAATTAATTTTTATTAATTGGTTATTAATTTTTATTAATTGATTAATTGATCATTATGTTAAGTGTATTATTTTATTATTGAAGTGTGTTGTGCGTTTATAGGGGAATACTTCTGGAAGTAATTGAAATCTAATTAAGTAATTATGAAATTTATTTTTGGGTATTGATAATTAATTTATTGGACAGTAATTATTAATTGGTAATTTTTTGTAATTAGAATTTTTGGTTCTAAAAATTAATTTATTGTTTATTTATCATCAATTGGTAATTAAATATTATTAAATATTATTTATTGATAAATTTAATTAATATATTAAGCAGTAATTATTAATTGATAATTAATGTTTAATTATTATTATTTTTGGTATAAAAAGCATTTAATTGTTCAATATTAGTTAATTGGTAATTACGTTTTAATAATTTATGTTTTTTGTTATTTAAAATATTTTATTGTTCAATATTTATTATTTGGTAATTCATACTTATTAATTATTATTTATTGGTATTTATTATTAATTTATTGTTAATAAATTTTATATTGGTAATTATGTTTTTAATAATTATTTATTGGTATTGGTAAATAGTTTACAGTTATTTAATAATTCATTAATTATTTTAAAAAATTATTTTATTTATAAGTATGTTATTTGTAACTTCTACGCTATCCAACACTTTCCCTACTATTGCACTCTCTGGAGTTGGACTAGTAATTTTTACCCCTACGCTATCCAACACTTTCCCTACTGTTGCACTCTCTGGAGTTGGAATAGTAATTTTTACCCCTACGCTATCCAACGCTTTCCCTACTGTTGCACTCCCTGGAGTGGGAATAGTAATTTCTACCCCTGCGCTATCCAACACTTTCTCTACTGTTGCACTCTCTGGAGTTGGAATAGTAATTTTTACCCTTACGCTATCCAACACTTTCCCTACTGTTGCACTCACTGGAGTGGGAATATTCATTTTTACCCTCCCGCTATCCAACGCTTTCCCTACTGTTGCACTCCCTGGAGTGGGAATAGTAATTTTTACCCCTACGCTATCCAACACTTTCCCTACTGTTGCACTCACTGGAGTGGGAATAGTAATTTTTACCCTTACGCTATCCAACGCTTTCCCTACGGTTGCACTCACTGGAGTGGGAATATTAATTTTTACCCTCTCGCTATCCAACGTTTTCCCTACTGTTGCGCTACCTGAAGTGGGAATAGTAATTTTTACCCCTACGCTATCCAATACTTTCTCTACTGTTGCACTCTCTAGAGTGGGAATAGTAATTTTAACCTCTACGCTATCCAACATTTTTCTTACTGTTGTTTTTTTGGGAGTTGAAATAGTATTTTTATTCTCTCCGCTATTTAATATTTTTTGTATTATTTTAGTTAATGTAGTATATAATGAATTTTAAAAATATTAAAAGTAAATTTTATTTTTTTAATTTGTTATACATAATTATTTAATTTGTATTTATGTTATTGTTTTATGTGTATAGATGTATTTGTAATGTATAATATTTTTATTAATTTATAATTTATTAAAATAATTATTAAAACTGATTATTAAGTATATATATTATATATTATATGTCTATGTTTAATTAATGTTTTATTAAATTATATATATTACTTATTAATTTTAAACATTATAAAATATTTTTAACTATGTTTATTTTATTTATAAGTATTATTTAGTTTATTTTACATATTTTTTTAACAAAAAACCCCGATATTTTTGATAACGATATTTTTGACATTGATATTTTTTTCGATATTTTTGTACTTACCATGTTGTAGATAGGATATCGATATTGTTGACATCGATATTCTTGCTCCGATATTTTTGTAGGTCGATTTTTTGACCTTCGATATTTTGTCAGTGATCCACTGCACCCTACACAAATACACTGTACACCACTTTATTCAAAACCAATGCACTCTACGCCACTGCGCTCTATGCCAACTACTCTGCACCACTGGACTCTGCGCAACTTTACTCTACTCCGCAACACTCTACTCTATGCCACTGCACTCTAAGTTGCTGTAGCCTCACTATTCTACGTCATTGCACTCTACACCACTTTATTCTACTCTGCACCACTGTTCTCTGCTCCACTGCTATCAGCACCACTCTACTATGCACCACTCTACTCTGCGCCACTCTACTCTTTGCTATGCCACTGCATTGTATGCCAATGTACGCTCCACCACTGCACTCTTTGCACTCTATGCCACTCTACTCTGCAAGACTGCACTCTCTGCCAGTGTACTCTCAGCTACTGGACTCTACTCTGCACCACTCAACTCCATGCCACTCCACGCGAATGCACTTTACGCCACTACACTCTACACCACTCTACTCTGCATCACTCCACTCTATGCCACTGCACTGCATGACACTCTACTCTATGCCACTGCATTCTATGCCACGTCACTGTACCCTGCACCACTCCACTCTACCCTGCACCATTCCACTCTATGCTACTTCACTCTACTTTGAAACAATCTACTGCACGCCACTGCACTCTACCCCATTGCACTCTACACCACTGCAACCTACGCTGCGCCACTCCACTCTACTCTACGCCACTGCAATCTATGCCACTCTACTCTACATCACTGCTCTATCCGCCAAGATACTCTACACAACTTTACTCAAAACCAATGCATTTTACGCCACTGCACTCTACACCAATCTACTCTGTACACTGTACTTTATGCCAATTCACACTAGGCCATTCTAAGACATTTTACTCTACTCCACTCCACGATACTCCACTGAATGACACTGTACTCCATTAACCTCTACTTCACTCTATGAAACTCTACTTACCTCTATACCACTCCACAAAACTCTACTCCACTCTATGACACTACTCCTTACAATGCTCTAAGTAACTCCCTCTACGCCACTCCATGCCACTTTACTTCACTCTATTCTGTGACACACTACTCACCTCTACTCCACTCCACTACTCCGCTCTATGCCACTCCACTCTGATGCTCTATGGTATTCCACTCTACACCACTCTACTCCACTCTATGCTGTTCCACTCTACTACACCACTCCACTCTATGACAATCTACTCTGATCTACTCCACTATACTCTACAATACTCTACTCCACTCTACGCAACACCCTCTACACCACTCCACTTTGCTCTACACCACTCCAGGACACTTTATGCCACTCCACTCTTCAACACTCTACTCCACTCTGACACACTACTCCACTCTACGCTGCTCAATTCTACAACACTATACTTTACTCTATGCCCTTCCACTCTACAACACTCTACTCCCTCCACAACACTCTACGCTACTCCACTCCATGACACTCCAGGCCACTCAACAGTGCTCTACACCACTCCATGCCACTCTATGCCACTCCACTCCGACACTTCATTCCACACCACTCTGACATTCTATGCTACTCTGCAACACTCTACACCATTCCACTCTACACCATTCCACTCTACATCACTCTACTCCACTCTATGCCATTCCACTCTACTACAGTACTCCACTCTATGTCACTCTACTCTACAACACTCTACTCCACTCCACGCAACTCCCCCTATACCTCTCCGCTCTGCTAAATGTCACTCCACAACACTCTATTCCACTCCACTCTACGACACTCTACTCCATTTTATTCCACTCTACTCTACGACACTCTACTCCACTCCACTTTACTCCACTCTACTCTATGACACTCTACTCCACTGTACCGCCTTCCACTCAATGACACTCTACTCCCTTCACAACACTCTACGCCACTCCATGGCACTCCACTTCACGCCACTCATCTCTACTCTACAACACTCTATGCCGCTCTTCGCCACTCTACGACTCTATAGCCACTCTATAACACCCCACTCCACTCCATGACACTTCACTTTACTAAACTCCGCTCCACGCCCCTCTCCTTTACCCCACTAACCTTTAGCCATGCTGACCAGCAGCCACACTGGTGTACAGCATGGCAAAAAACATAGGGCCAGATGTACGACCCTTTTTTGCGCTCGCAAACGGGAGGTCGGCCTGTTTGCACCCGCAAAAAAGGGCCCTGGCATGTACAAACGCTATTTTGCGAGTCAATGACTCGCAAAATAGCGTTTGCGACTCACGCTATTAGGAAGGGGCGTCCCTTCCTAATAGCGAGACTCAATTCCATGTACTAGTGTTTTGCGACCGCATTTGCGGCCGCAAAACACTCGCAGCTTACCACCTACTTCAAGTAGGTGGTAAACCACTCGCAAACGGGAAGGGGTCCCTTCCCCTTGTGAGTGTTTGCAAAAATATTTTTAGAGCACACAGTGGTCCCAGGGCCCTTAAAAATGAAACTTGAAAGTTTAATTTTTCTTTTTGAAATGCATCCCGTTTTCCTTTAAGGATAACGGGCTGCATTTAAAAAAATAAACTGCTTTATTTAAAAATCAGTCACAGACATGGTGGTCTGCTGACCCCAGTAGGCCACAAAACACTCGCAGTTTAGCTCCTACTTCAAGTAGGTGGTAAACCACTCACAAACGGGAAGGGGTCCCCAAGGGACTCCTTCCCCTTTGTGAGTGTTTGCAAAAATATTTTTTAAGAACAGGCAGTGGTCCCAGTGACCACTGCCTGCCCTTAAAAAATGAAACTTAAAAGTTTCATTTTTCTTAAGGAAAACGGACTGCATTTTTAAAAAAACTGCTTTATTTAAAAAGCAGTCACAGACATGGTGGTCTGCTGACCCCAGTAGGCCACAAAACACTCGCAGTTTAGCACCTACTTCAAGTAGATGGTAAACCACTCACGAACGGGAAGGGGTCCCCATGGGACTCCTTCCCCTTTGTGAGTGTTTGCCAAAATATTTTTTTTATCAAACTTGTGTTTATTGTATTTTTTTACCACAATTATCACAGTACATGGCAATGCAAAGAATCATACATCCCGTATACAGCTGTAATAATGCTAGTTCCGTGTACAGAGTATTACGATTATTACGGGTCCCAAATGTTTCTAGGAGACATATACACATTACCGGTACATCACTGACAATAGCTTCGCCTTAAACTAGCCCCTCCCTTGAAGCCGTAACCCACCCCCTCCCCAACCCCCAGATCCCATGCCAAGTAATCACTCCTGTTCTCGTTTACGGGAAGCGTGCAAGGGAGCCTGAGAATGAACCCCCAACT
Organism: Calotriton arnoldi; assembly: GCA_963921515.1. Classification (NCBI taxonomy): domain Eukaryota; kingdom Metazoa; phylum Chordata; class Amphibia; order Caudata; family Salamandridae; genus Calotriton; species Calotriton arnoldi. The sequence goes on along the minus strand of CAWUFW010006086.1, from coordinate 24,091 downwards.
GTGTGAGAACAAAACAGAAAAGAAAATAAGTAAGTAAAATAAACCTGGGCTCGTGTAAGTCAACCTAAATGGAACCCTGGGTAATTAAAGAGTGCAGAACGCAGCCCATGACGCGCTCTGAAGTGTGACGATATGCTACTTAGAGTTGGAAGAGGTGGAGGGCTCTGACCCTCGGGGAACACACAGTCGTCGGTAGTCCCGTGGATAAATACTTCACTAGAGGACCCCATGTATATTCGAAATTTTTAAAAGAGTCTCTATGAATGTCGCTCAATCGTTCCATGGTTAATGCCCTCCAGAGGCGTGCCTGCCATTGTGTCATGGCTGGAGCCTCTTGCTTCTTCCAGGCTGCGGCCAGGGCCATCTTGGCAGCACCCAAACAAAGCCACAGGATGGCTTGGTCCACCGTGGTTTGATATTTCAGCCCCGGGTCTCTAAGTCCTAGAAGCACAAATGCCGGAGAGTCAGGAATGGGGTAACCTAAGATTTCTTTGATATGAGCGAGGATTTCATTCCAAAAGGGACGAATAACCGGACAGTCCCACCATATATGTCGGAAATCTCTGAGAAGGCCACAGCCTCTCCAACATAGATCCGTCGTGTTGGGAAAAATCAGTTTGAGCTTGGTGGGGTATAGGTACCAGTCATATAACACCTTATAGTGGGCTTCTCTTTGTTTCAGGGAGTGGTTGTGGCGTCTTATGTCCCTCCATATTGCCTTCCACTGGGTGTCCGTAATGCCTTGGCCAAGCGTTTTTTCCCAGAAGTCAAGGTACCGGGGACGAGGGGATGGCAAGGTGCGTAGCAGAAGTGCGTAAAGGAAGGAGATAGCCCCTTTCATGGACTCTGCTTTTGTCAAATAACTTTCGAAGGGTGTGAGTTCCCTTGTCGCCCCTTCTCTAATCCCGGATTGTAGGGCCCAGTGGCGTAGTTGGAGATAATGGTAGTGTTCCGACTTGGGTAAGTTGAAGTCACGTTGACAATTTTCAAATGTCAGGAAGTCCCAATTGTGGAATAGGTGTGTAAGAGCAAGGCATCCCCCCTCCCTCCACGCATCGAAAGGGCCCGGTTCTAGTGCAGGGGGAAATGCTGGATTGTAATGTATAGGGGTGAATGGGGATGGGAAGGACGTCCATTCAGTCTGGCGCAGCACTGCATCCCACGTTTGAAGAGCCGTCTTAGTAGGAGTGCTGATGTAAGCATTTGGAGGACTATCTAGTTTTGGCTTCCAAATAAGGTCCCAGATCACCCGACCGGCTATTGCCCGATCCATATGTAACCAGTGTTTGTCCGATTCTCGGTGAGACCACTCGACTACTACCCGGAGTTGTGCCGCTTTGTAATAGAGTGTCAAATCGGGCATAGCGAGACCCCCGTCGGCCGTGGATTTCCGCAAGAGATGGAATGGAAGCCGCGGTCGTTTGTTTTGCCAAACGAATTTTGTAAGTAATATTTGTGCTTTATGTAGAAAGTGGGCCTCGAGGCTAATGGGGAGGCTCTGAAACAAGTGTAAAAATTTCGGCAATACCACCATTTTAGTGACGTGAAGTCTACCAATCCAGGACAAATAGAGAGGCGACCAGCGCTTGAGATCAGCCTGTAGTTGAGTGAGGAGTGGAGGATAATTAGCTGCGAACAAGCTTGAGACTTTGGGGGTCAATTTAATCCCTAGATAGGTCAATTCCTTCTTGGCCTGTTGGAATGGCATAGAGGCCTCCAGGTTTCTCATGTCTGCTTCCGGCAGCGTTAGATTTAGTAGAAATGATTTAGGGAGGTTTATTTTCAGGCCGGCTACTCGCTCAAACCGGGCCAGTTCCGCCTGTACCGCGAGCACGGAGCGTAGGGGGTCCGACAACATCAACAGGATGTCGTCAGCGAACAATGATATTTTATGGTCGTCAGAACCGAAGGGCACCCCCCTAATCTCCGGTGATTTCCTAATAGCTTCCGCAAGTGGTTCAATACTTAACGCAAAGAGGAGTGGGGACAGTGGACACCCCTGTCTCGTGCCTCTCCCCAGCAAGACAGGGTCTGATGCCACCCCGTTAATCAAGATCCAAGCACTCGGAGCCACGAAGTTAGCTCGTATCATGGTGATGAAGGTGTCGCAAAATCCAATCCCCTGGAGGACTCGGAAGAGAAAGGCCCAGGCCACCCGGTCGAACGCCTTCTCAGCATCTAACCCCAGTAGGACTGCCGGAATCTGTTTCTTATGCATTTTCTCAATTAAGTGGATCACCCTGCATACATTATCGTGTGTTTGTCTGCCCCCAATGAATCCGGATTGGTCCGGGTGTATAAGATCCGGCAACAGTTTGTCCAATCTCGAGGCCAGTATCTTGGAATAGAGTTTAGCGTCAAGGTTAAGAAGTGCTATGGGGCGGTAAGAACCACACAACTGGGGGTCCTTTCCGGCCTTAGGAATCACCGTGATTAGTGCTTTGCTCATGGTATGAGTCACCTGGGCAGCTTCCGCTATATGGTTAAAAAGAAGGGTCAGTTGGGGAATGAGTTCTTCGCTAAAGCTTTTATAAAATTGGGCAGTGCTTTGTGCAGCTTAAGAGTTTTAAGGGCTGCATGAACCTCCTCCTTCGAAATTGGTTCCTTGAGTTGTTCGTTCTGGGAGCACGTTACCTGAGGAAGCGTCACTTAGTTCAGGTAGGTGGCTTGTGCGTGTGGATTAGTGTGGTTGGGGGTGTAGAGAGTATCATAGAAGTCTTTGAACAGTCGCGCTTTTCCTAGTTCCTCCTTAATCTGGACGCCTGTGTGGTCCCTTATGCTCGTGATATACTCCCTTTCCCTTTTTACCCTTAGTTGTCGTGCTAGATGTGCCCCTATTTTGTTACCTTGGGCATACGACGTCTGCTGAAGACGAAGGAGGGTCATTTCAGCCCTATTCGAGTAAATTGCATGTAGCTTCCCTTTCAGGGCTGTGACTTTCCTTTGAAGCGAGAGAGTGGGATTAGCCTTGTGCTCACGCTCCGCAGTCCTTAATTCCCCCTCTAGGAGTAACCTCTCGGTCGCTCTTTCTTTATTAAGGGCAGACATAAGGGACAGACATTGTCCCCGAAGGACAGCCTTAAAGGTGTCCCAGTTATTGGCCACAGACGTATCTTGAGGGCTATTCAGTTGGAAGAATTCTCTAATGGACATTCTTAGTGTGTCATGCAATGTTTTGTCTCGGATTAGGGCAGTTGGGAAATACCACCTCTTGGACTTGAGTGGAGTGCACGACCACTCCATGGAGACCGCCAGCGGGGCGTGATCGGAAATGACTATGGGGTGTATGGTAGCTTCTCGGACCCGACTATTAAGTGTTTGACTGAGGAATGTGTAATCAAGTCTCGAGTAGCTGCTGTGGACATGGGAAAAGAAAGTATAGTCCGTGTCGTCCGGGTGCGCCTCCCTCCATGCGTCCCTGAGACCCATTGCTTGTACCTCTTGTTTAAAGGCTTTAGGGAAACTACCTGTATGTGTTTTGTGTGGGTTGGAACTGTCTGCTCCCGAGTGCCAGGTGAGGTTAAAATCTCCCATGAGGATTATATCACCTATCGCAAAGCCCCCCAACATAGACAGCATAGAGTGAAGGAATTTCGCCTGGTTAGTATTGGGTGCATATATCGTTGCTATGGTGCATTGCCGTACCCGAAGCTGTCCCCGCACCATTAGGACCCTCCCCTCCTTATCTGTTTTGTAGTCCTCTGGTTGGAATTTGAGAGAGGAATGAAAGAGTAGGGCCACTAAGTCATAGTGTTGATCTGTGAGGTATTTCCATATCTTGTGACTCTTAAAGGGAGCATTCATACCTCGTACATTCCAAGACAGTGTGGTTATCACCATAGGGAGGACAACGGTTTATGGACCCGCACATGAGTATGTCTTAGAACATTTCCCCCCTCATTTTCCTCCCCCATCCGTCCCCGCCCTTCCCCCGCCCCTCCGGATTGCTTCAGAGAGTGGCCCCTCCAACCTCCTGTCCCCTCAGAGCCCTCTGTGTTGACCTCAGTACCCAGGGTAAAAAAGAAAAACACGAGCAGAAAAGGAAAAGAAGTCAAGGAATATAAACAGTGTCAACTTTGGGACTGTCTGTCCCCAGTCCCTCATACTTTCATAGTGTCCGACTGACACTGTGAGGCGATTAGGACCATAGGCCGTTGCCAAATGCTCACTAATGTTTTCTAGAGATACCGACAACCACCAATCCCCTGTGATCAGCAGAAAAGACCCTGATCGTCGCAGCCATTGTTGCATAGCCTTTTAGAGTCCAATAAATCCGAGACTGCATAGAGAGTGGAAGAAGTTCGTTTCCATTCGTGTCCTAGAGAGTGAACAGCTCCCTTTCCCCCTGCCCTACTAATGCGGTTCTTTCAGTCCGTCCTGCCTCCTCTCAGAGCACAGTCTCTCTGTGGTGCCATTCAGTTTGGCTCGTTAGTATCTTGGGTCTTCTTGGGTTTGGGAAGGCGGCGAGGTCGCCATGCGCCTGAGCCATCCCCCCCGGCCATGTTGGTGCCTGGAAGAGCCGGTGTATTCTCCTCGGGATCCTGCACAGGTGGTGGGAGCCCCAAGACCCCGCAGGCCTCCCGGACCTCCGTGAAGTGGCGTTCTCAATTTTTAAATTCAAAGCAAAGACCAAAGGGGTATGTCCATCTGTATCGGATATTGTCCTGGCGGAGCTTGTCAGTAACGGGCTTAAATTGCGGACGGCGTGCCAATGTTGCTGGGGCGATATCTTGGAACAGTTCACATGTGAACCCCTGAAATTTCACCTCATCCCGTTTCCTGGCCGCCTGGAGTATCGCTTCCTTGGTTTTGAAGGAGTACAGTTTGGCGAGGATGTCCCTTGGTCGGCGTTTCTCTCCTTGTAGTGGCTTCCCCACTCGATGGACTCTCTCCAGTTTCACCTTTACCGTCGTTGCTCCGAGGAGTTCCGCGAACAGACCCTGTATGAAGGCCTCGAGGTCCTGGCCTTCCGCTCCTTCTGCCAATTTACGGATCCGTATGTTATCCCGCCGAGAGCGGTTTTCCAGGTCCTCTTGTTCCAATTGCGTTACTGTGATCTGAGTCTGGAGATCCCTCGTTAGGGCTGCAATGTGTTCCGTCCTCCTTTCGAGGTCCGCAATTCTGGTCTCCGCATCCAGCATTCTCGTGCCCACCGAGTCGATATCCTGTTGCAGAGAGGTAAGTCTGCCGCTTAGATCTGCCCTCAAAGCATCCAGTGATTGGGCCCAGTCCGCCTTCAGCTCATCCCTCAGCTCCTGCTTGAATGTCCTCAGAGAAGCGAGTAGGTCGTCCTTTGAGATCGCCATTGCACCCTCCTCACTTGCGCTCCCGTGCGGTTCCGTACTAGAGGTAGGCGCGAAGTATGTAGACACCCTGTTGCTCTGGGGTTGTTTTTTAGGTGGCATAGAGGTATCAGCAGCTGGAGCCGGGGGATGACCCAAGCCCGGGATTCCTGCGTCGCAGAGCCTGGAAGGACCGTGACCCTCTCCCCAGCGCTGCATTCGGGAGCCTGGCAGGTCGTGGAAGCAACACTCCGGCCAAGATTCCTGCTCTGTCGCCAAATCTCCCCACTTCGCGTTGCCTGCAGCCCGCCTAACCAGGGATGTCAGCTTCAACCCTCAGTCTTACATGACTGACCTGTCGCCTCTATGAGTCTCCACAGAGGCTATGAGCAAGTTCCCTGGAGCTTGTTGGAGCTATGTGGTGAAATGCGCCCTAGTGATGTGGAGAGCGGGTGACACTCCACCCCTGGTGCAGATCTGTCGCTGTATGAGAGGCCCCAGTGTCCACACGAGGCATGGCGTTCGCCGCGGGCGCCATGTTGAGGTCAGGCAATCTCTGAATTTACTGCCTCTCAGGTGGGTACAATGCAGTGCTGTCCGGGCCGCGAGGGGACCCCATCCAGCAAAAGAAATCCGGTGCGGTGCCCTCCGCCTCTATCAGGTGGTCGCCTCTCCCCCGCTGTGCCTCCGTCTGCCGCGTCTGAGCGCTTCGCGCCACCAGGAAATGGTGGCCGTCGTGTCAGTTACCCAGCGCCGTAATCACTCACCAGGTCGCCACAAGCAGGGGGTCCCAGCAGGTCTCGAGGCACGGCCCGTGTCCAGGAGCCGAGCCGCGCCGCTGGATCCGCGACACCCACTCCACAGCTCCGGTCCCTCACCACCGGCAGTTACGGGCGGATCTCCGGCAGGAACAGCAGCCTCTCGTCCGACCCTCTATCGCTTGTCCGCTGGCGCTCCAGACTTCATCCCAAGCGCTGCAGAAGAGACCGGGGTCGTCTCCACCTCAATACAGGTACGCTTCCACTCATTTAAGGTCCGTAGGTCGGTGGCGTCGATAATTAAACTTAGTTTGACAAAGGAGCCGTTATGGCTCACATCCACACGGCCATCTTGGTTGGCCACGCCCCCCCCCCCAAATATTTTTTAAGAGCAGGCAGTGGTCCCAGTGACCACTGCCTGCCCTTAAAAAATTCAACTTAAAAGTTTCATTTTTCGTAAGGAAAACGGACTGAATTTTTAAAAAAAACTGCTTTATTTAAAAAGCAGTCACAGACATGGTGGTCTGTTGACCCCAGCAGGCCACCATCCCTGGGAGTGCTAGCCATTCCCAATGGGGTCGCAAATTGCGCTTGCCTCATGAATATTGATGAGGCATGCAATTTGCGACCCCATTGGGAATCGCAAACAGTGTCTGGGACACTGTTGTACATTCACTTTTGCGAGTCGCAATTTGAGGCAATTTGCAACTTGCAAAAGTGAATGTTCGTACATCTGGCCCTAAATGGCAAAGCCAATAGCTCCTGCATAAGCCACACCTATTGGCTTTGCCAATGCTTGTCTAACATAAATTGGGACTTTTTTTTATCACGTTCACACTGTACATTGCGCTTAAGATAACTGAAGAAAACTAAAATAATTGCCCCTGAGGCTGCGGGGTGGGGGCGGACACTATCAAAATGAACTTCACTTACACCTTCTAAATCATATTTCCCGCCTTTATTCCTGTATGAGAACATATACATCTTGATGTTCAAACTGTGCCTTTTATTCTCTCGTCTCTGGACTGCCTACGCTCTCTGCAGCATTCCGCAGGAAAGTGTGTAGAAGGTAGAACTAATACTTGAGATATGGCCTTATTGCTCCAGGAGTACACTCTAGAACTAGAATCAATATTGCAGAAGTGACCCCCTAAAACTGCATCTCAAAACTGGACTAAATTCTCTAGAGGACATAGGAAATGGAAGAAGGGATGTCGAAGCACCCCCAGAAATAACTATGCAGGAGCTCAGATGACAGTAAATGAGCAATAAAGATGCCTTTAAATATTGTCTTTGTCTTACTGCGCTTGCTGTGCATTCAAAGACAGAGGTCAAATGTCTCTACACAAATTGCTGCCTGTTCCTTTTACTTTTTATTCTCTGAATACAAAGTGAGAGCATTTTGTAAAGAGAACTATGTGGCAATCTTGCAGAGTAAAGGGAGAATGAAAGGAAAGGCTATAGTTTGTCTTTTTTTTTTTTTTAAAACCCAATATTTTAATACCTTAAAATGGGCTGTATAAATATTTCAAAATAGATCAGCAGTCAAGAAAGCACACATTAGGGGGCCGATTCCGATCTCGGTCGGAGTCGCACCCAATACCATTCGGTCGGGAAAAAAGCCATGCGAATGCCTGTTTCCCGACCGATCCGTACATCATTCCGAACGAGTAAGTACGATGCGCACAACAGCATAGAATCCGGCCGAGTCGTACTCACCCAATCCAGGTCCTGTTCTCCGACCGAGGCGAATCCGGAAACACAGAATCGAGTCGCACGGAAGGGAAAATGCAGCCCCGTCCGGCCGAACAAGTACGATGCGCTTTCCGTACGCGCCGAACCCGTCGCTACGTCCGGCACGTCAAAGCTTCCGGAGAGGCGCACATAAGCTCCGATTCGCGCCACAACACGATCCACGGCTACGAGGCGAACACGCCAGCGACGAGGACGACGCGAAGCAACGAGAAAGACGAACGACACGAACCAACCATGAATCCCTTCGTCCCGATCCTACCAATATTCTACATTTACTACCGGAACAGGCACGGATGCGTACGGCGCAGAAGGTAAGTCAGACACCAACCACAAAAACATACAACACGTACACTACACATCACACACACACAGAGGGATGCAGAATTTACTTACACCAGCAACAGCAGCACCATAGGGGCGGGATGCCCATCACCAATGCCACATATGCACACAGGGGCCTGGATGCGCACCACCACTACCACCCCTACCCAGGGGGGCTGGATGCCTACCACTACTACCACCCTTAGCCAGGGGGTGCCAGATGCCCACCACCACTACCACCCTTACCCAGGGGGGCTGGATGCCTACCACTACTACCACCCTTAGCCATGGGGGTGCCAGATGCCCACCACTACTACCACCCTTACCCAGGGGGGCTGGATGCCTACCACTACTACCACCCTTAGCCAGGGGGGTGCCAGATGCCTACCACCACTACCACCCTTACCCAGGGGGGGCTGGATGCCTACCACTACTACCACCCTTAGCCAGGGGGGCTGGATGCCTACCACTACTACCACCCTTAGCCAGGGGGGTGCCAGATGCCCACCACTACTACCACCCTTAGCCAGGGGGGCTGGATGCCTACCACTACTACCACCCTTAGCCAGGGGGGTGCCAGATGCCCACCACCACTACCACCCTTAGCCAGGGGGGCTGGATGCCTACCACTACTATCACCCTAAGCCAGGGGGGCTGGATGCCTACCACTACTACCACCCTTAGCCATGGGGGTGCCAGATGCCCACCACTACTACCACCCTTACCCAGGGGGGGCTGGATGCCTACCACTACTATCACCCTAAGCCAGGGGGGCTGGATGCCTACCACTACTACCACCCTTAGCCAGGGGGGTGCCAGATGCCTACCACTACTACCACCCTTACCCAGGGGGGCTGGATGCCTACCACTACTACCACCCTTAGCCAGGGGGTGCCAGATGCCTACCACTACTACCACCCTAAGCCAGGGGGCTGGATGCCTACCACTACTACCACCCTTACCCAGGGGGCTGGATGCCTGTCACTACTACCACCTCTACCCATGGGGGGCTGGATGCCTACCACCAACACCACCCCCACTCATAGGATGGACAATGCATGACACAACCAGCACACCACAACCTAGGTAATGCAAGAAAAAGACATCCCCCAACACCATGACAAGCGTGTGTAGACTGTGTCAAATGCCTACAACACTGAACATGACTTTGAACATACAATGTGACCCCCTATCACATGTGCCACACATATATGTGTGTGGCCCCCACAATGCAAGCAGGCCATGACCATTGTGGCAATGGGGTCCAAACCCCCATCATCACAGTGACCAAAAGGTAAGTGTGGGGTCCATAGCTGAAGCACATTTTGAACATTGTGGCAATGGGGTCCAAACCCCCATCATCACAGTGACCAAAAGGTAAGTGTGGGGTCCATAGCTGAAGCACATTTTGAACATTGTGGCAATGGGGTCCAAACCCCCATCATCACAGTGACCAAAAGGTAAGTGTGGGGTCCATAGCTGAAGCACATTTTGAACATTGTGGCAATGGGGTCCAAACCCCCATCATCACAGTGACCAAAAGGTAAGTGTGGGGTCCATAGCTGAAGCACATTTTGAACATTGTGGCAATGGGGTCCAAACCCCCATCATCACAGTGACCAAAATGTAAGTGTTGACAAAGAAAAAGCTGCAACTGCCAAACTGCATGGATGATTCCTGGTCACAGAACATAAAACACATCAGTGGCAAAGTAGTGCATGTGTCCCATTGCAACATAGATTGGGGAGGCAAATACTGCAGTGCAAATAAGACATACCTTTGGCCATGTGCAGACAAACAACACCCATGGGGGCTGACACAGTCAACATTCATCAATGACACAATGACAGAAGTGACCATCAGAATGCAGACCCACATATTTGCACCAATGGGCACACAAATGCAGATACCCTGTGGAGACTGTAGATGTGAGGTGAACAGATACCATACCATGGCAGCAATGGGACACACAAACCATGATCATTGTGCTGACCGATGACCTAGGAGTCCCAGGGACAGCAGGGGAAACCCACCAAACAACATACAGCCAATGGCACACCTAAGATATGCCAATGCAGTGGTGCAGATGCACAAACACAAACAGGCAGACCCACACTGCACATCAAACACAACAGGTGAGGGGGGGTGCCAGTGTCCCCAGGCAACCACACAACACATGAGGAGGCCTGAATACCAATTACACAGATGTGCATACAGTGCCACACAAAGGTAACTCATGGATCCAAATCCCCTATGTGGGCAATCAGGCATTGTCAGATGAGAGGGAGCACAAATCACACATGTCACACAAGCACGTAGGAACAGCAACTGACACAGCAAGACACAGACACACCACAGCACTACCCCCAGGGCCCCCACAATGTGGTGACCCTGGGCTGCATTACAATCCCACTGTGATGACAAAGCTAAATGTCGTTCACACTGTGAACCACAGTCATGTGTCCTGAGCAACAAACTACCATCACACCTACACAAGCACAAATCAATCAGCACGGCCAGTAAGCCAAGGCCAACATGGAGGCAGGGGTCTAGCCGGGCAACAACTCTCATCTGCACACACTCAACACCACACACCTCGACCTCCAACAATGTGCAGCAGTGAAGCACACATGCACTGGTGACATTGCACATGCACCCATGACAATCCCAGGGTGGTGGGTGGGAACCAAGGTGCAGAAACACATCACACATGGCCACTCAACAAGACTCCTGAATGTCTGACACACTGCACACTACGCTGTACATGGACATGACGGCAATACCACACCAACCAATGGGATCCCAGCCACAGTCACACACCAATGAAGAAGCCAAGGTCACCCACAAAGAACACACATAGACAACAACCAACATTGCAGCCCGGACCCTGAGGAGTGCCAGCAGTCACACACACAACGTGTCACAATCACTGAAAGATAACACAAACTGGAAATCACATGACAGGTGTAAACAACAAGTGCCAAGGGGAAACCTGACTGTGACCCATCTGCGTCTGCACACAAACTCAGCCCTGACAGCAAACACACCTATGGGTGACACCCTGATGACCAGTAATGTGCCATGCACCCACATCACAGAGAACCCAGGGAGAAGACTTTGGGGGAACATAGGTCAACTCAGCAAGCATCACAAACAGGTACAACACTAGGGATCCCAGCATGCACAGCAAAACGGAAGTGAACACACAGACATGCTCATACAACACACACCTTGGGCGCAGGCAATGTCACAGGAGTACACACTGCCATGAGGGGACTCCACTCCTGTGTGAGGAAAGCTGTGCCATATGTTGCCTCAGTAGGGCCCCATCATGTCAGCTGAGCACTTGGTCACACAATCAACAATTAGCACCAAATGAAGGCTCCCGTCACATCAGCCTGGTCATGGGAGTGCCAACGAAATCATCAGCACAGATCCAACACACTTGTATAGCAATGTTGCACTGACAACACAGATGAGTCCTTCCCCATTGATGCCCAAACCTGCATGTCCAGTGGAGATGGCCACACGGTCAGGGAAGTAGACGAATTGAACAATGGCAGGCACAACAGATGTGCAGGGGTGGAAGCCACAGATGTGAAATTGCTAATGTAAGTAGGAAATCCCATTGCCAAATACTGAACACATGACACCCTCAGATGCTGCTAAGGATGACATGGATACACCACAGGATAGGACACATTCCCCCTGGACCACATGTGTTCCTGCACAGTAACACTTCATTATCATGAGACCAAATATCACCATCACTGCAGCAAGGGCATGGTTAGCATCATCAACAACATGTACATCAGAAGCATAAGCACTAGAGAACAGAAAGTTGCTTTATTCAGCATATGTGTGTCCAAAAACTCAGAGAACAGTAATGCTCCAACAAAGGCCAATGGCCAGTCCATCAAGTAAGTCAATACAGGGTGACAGTGGCAGATGTCACCCTACGCATGCCTGCACTGCACAAAACCAGGGACAATCCACTAGGAGGGGCAACCGGGGGGCAGGCCAGGCACCGCAGGGACAGGATCAGGGCTCACCAGGAGGAGGCAGGGAAGGGGTGGTGGGTGCTGGAGAGCCACTGACAACTGCAGTGGAGGTGTCTGACATGGTGTGTGCCGGCACAACTGGGGGGCATGACTCAGATGTTGTGGGTGCCGGCACGACTGCAGTGGACCCTGCAGATGGAGTGGACAGGTCCGCCACTGCAGTGCCCAAGTCAGACAGGGTGGTAGTGGACTCCACTGCAGTGCCTACCTCCAGGGGAGGAGAATGGGGAACAGGCAAGGTGGGCTGGACAGAGGGGGAGGACACCCTCACCACATCAGTGGCACAGACAAGCGCAGCGGGGGGTGTGGTGCCGGGAGAGCAAGTGGCAGGGGGAGAAGGCCGGATCCTCTTGGGGATGGTATATCTGTGGGTGGGGGAACCTGGGGCAGGGTGTGGTGGGGGCACCTGTGGAGTGGGGGCCTGAGGGATGGAGGAAGGAGACCTGGTGCCTGAGCTGCAGGGCGGCGGCGGGGTCTTGCTCTTACGACTCCGGGGGGACTTGCGGGTGGGGGCCTCAGTCTGTCTGCGCCTGGGGGAGGGTGTCCGGGGGCGAGGGGCACTCTGCTCCGTGTGGGTGGGCTTCCTCTTCCCCCTGGATGCTGGAGCATCTGGATCGTAGGGGATGAGGCCGAGGTCACAGAGGAAGAGCCGCTGTGACTTTGGGGTTGCAGGTGAGGCAAGGGAGGGTGCTTTGGAGGGAGAGGCAACTGAGGACTGCGCAGTGCTTGTGGATGCGTGTGTGTGTTCCAGGGCCCCATCCCCTGTGAGTCTGGTTTCAGTCCCCTGACTGTGCGTGCGTGTGCGTTTTGTTTGTGGCGTGTGTGTCTGTGTGCTGGACGTGTGTGTGCTGGTGTGTGCCTGTGCCGGTGTGTGTGTGCTTGGGACGGGTAAGGTGCTGGGGAGTGTGGATGGAGCAGAGGCAGGAGGGGTGAGGGACTGTCTGAGGAGGGACACTGCTGCCGTCAGGGAGGAGTCCATGGACCTATTGCCCCTCTGTAGGTCAGACATGCCCGATGAGATGCCCTCCATGAACGACACCAGCTGAGTCAACAGAGCGGTGTGCGCATGGAGGACACTCAGCATGGCTGTCTGCCCTACATGGAGCTGGCGAAGGAGGTACACAGACTCCTCACTCAGGGCAGCAGGGGACACAGGGGCAGGGGGTGCGGTGCCTGGCCCAAAGGAGACACGCTCCCGAACATGGGAGCCTCCACGGACCTGGGGAATGGGAGCCGATGGGAGGGCGGTGGTGGTGCTGGTGGTGGCGGGGACAGCAACACTAGCTGGGGTGTGGTGGCTGCTGACACCCGCCTCCATAAGGGAGTCATCCTCCGAGCCGCTGTGGTCCTCAGCTGAGGTGGATGCTGCTGAGGACTCCTCGGTGTGGCTCCCCTCGCCCTCCGTGCCACTGGGTCCCTCCGACCACTCCTCGGCTGCTGACCCAGTCTGGCTCTCCGGCTCCTCCTGGTCCGTGGAGCTGTCCCCTTCCGTGGCCGTGGATGTATCTGCAAACAATGGGGAAACAGACAGACATCAGTCACCTGCACCAAACGCACACACCACTGTGAGCACAGCACATTACAGAGCAAGCCCTGGCATCATTAGTTGAACATTGCTAAAAGTGCCCTAACTGAACAGGAGAAGCCAATTGTCAGTCTGATGCCAACCATGGCACTCACATCCCACATGGCCTTGCACCCATCTGTCTGGTGTCTGTTGGATAGCAACACCCCAGTGTGGACACATGCACCACCTACACAGTAGTTGGACAGTGCAGAGGACACGGTGTAGCATGTGGACATGCACACATCACAACTCTTGCCACTGAGTCAGTACAGGTTTCCGGATGAAAGGGATGCCCAGAGTCAAATAGGAAATGCATGTGATGCATACCAGCGACAGACACCATGATGCACCCATGTCCTGATAGCCATCGCCACAATGGTGTGCATGTAGCACATGTCACTCCCCTGCAGGATCACCAATAAGTAGACACATGCCATGGCGGAGGCATGACTGCTAAGTCATACATCACTGTCTCAGTGATGTATGACTTGGCAGCCAGACAACAACACTCTGCACTGTGTCACAATAGTAGGTCATGGGGAATGCAAGTCCTGGAGCTGCACAAGTGCACATGTACATCCCCCACACAACACATCATCTTAACCCTCATCTGTCCAGGTCATACCGATTGGACATATGGGAGACCTGTGACACTACCCTCTGAACCTGAGCCCCTCACAATCTGCTGTGAATGGGAAACAGCTGCCTGAACTTCACATTCGCATACCCCAGTCTGCACGGGCAGCTGATCAAACACCTATGTGACACACAAGTATCGTCTCCTATGGTCACATCTCCAGTGGCATGCTGAGCCCCTACCGAGAAACACCCCAGCAGTCCTGGCAACAAATCCACAGCACACTGACACAGAGGCAGACACCTGAGGGGTCAAATCACTGCGCACAACGTGTCAGCTGATACACGGGAGTGGGAGTACAGGTGTATTGGATGGGCTGGAGTAGGCATGACTGTCCTGCCCCACATGAATGAGGGATGAGCCCTGGACAGTGGATAGCTGGCTATGTATGTGTGACACACGTAATCTGCACACTCCTGGGGCCCAAACATTGTTCCCACCCGCTGCATGGGTGTGTGCCAGATACCCCAGGCACATGTGGTGGCTCAGCTCAGCAAGTGGACCGCATATCAAAGCAACACGCAGATTACATGTCCGAACACAGGCATTGTGTGAACAATGGACCCACCCATGATGCCCACAACAGAGTTAGGGAAACAGATGCTGTCCCCCACCTTGAGTGAAGCAAACTGCAAGGACACAGTCCCAAGTGACACAATTCCCTGAATGTAAGGGCCACACCTGGGTATCAGATGAGGAGTGGGCAGTGCACAATAGAGGGACATGGCTCCTGGACAACATGACTGCTGTACTGTGGCAGTTTAACCAGGCCAGAGGAGGGCACATAGCATGTAATACAGAGTTCACAGTGCAGTCTTTGACTCACCCCCTCCTTGCTGCTGTCTGGCCTTCAGCTGCCCATCCAGGTCTGGAAACACCACCGCCAGGATCTGGAGCATGTGGGGGGTCAGGGTCCGTGTTCCGCCCCTCCTGCGAGGAGGCGACAGCTTCAGCTGGACCCGTGCAATCCTCCGGGTCCAGCCCCGAAGGTCCTGCCACCTCTTCTGGCAGTTGCGGATCCGGCGCTTGTAGACCCCCACGGACCGGACAGCCCGGACGATGTCCTTCCAGATCTCCTGCTTCCGATGGGCATTAACCTGTGAGGATGACAAAGTGAAAAGGCCATTACTACACATGCAACATATCCGTGCATGACACAGTTGTATATACATGTCTCAATCACAGGGGCACATGATGTACACAGGCAGTGCAACGCTGCCCATGGACAGTTTGCCAGAAGTCACTACATGGTATCATTGCATGGGAAGTAAAACCTTGTTCAAATGCACTGTCACTGCACCATACCTGTCCAGTGCATGTCACTACACACTATGGGGGGTGACAACTACTCAGTGAGCCTGCTAGCCAGTGGCGTGCAGACTTTCAGCCTTGCTAGTCAGACAAAATGCACATTCAGAAAGGCAGTGCACAGAACACTCACCTGCTCCCCTGGTGTCCCATACAGCTTGCTGTACTGTGGAAGTAGGCTGTCCAGCAGGGCCTGGTTCTCCTCAAGGCTGAAGGCTGGGGCTCTCTCCACAGTACGTGCCATTGCAGGGTCCAGAGGGGGCAGAGACAGCAGCAGTGCAGTGGCAGATGTCGTCCTGGAGCATGTAGTGCAGGCAAGTGAGCTCTCAGGGGAACAGCCAGCAATATATATGTGCTGCAGAGGCAGATACTGTCCCATGTGTCCAAAGTGATAGGTCCAAGTCGTTTGCATCTTCTGAATCTGGCCAATCCATGGAATAGCAGCACCAATACACGCCCACAGCATCCTTCAAATCTTCAACTTCATGACATACATGATTTTGCAACATTGTTGTGGGTGACCAACTGAATTTCCAGCAACCGACTCGTTCGAATTTCGAAAACGCGTCCGTTGCCAGGCTAGGCCATTGACAATGGGTGCGCACCGATCGGTCCATTGCTGTTCAACGCGTACAGGGGTACAACGCGTACCCGCACACATTGAATGCAATGGGCCGGCCGGGTGCACCGATCGGTCCATTGCGGTTCAACGCGTACAGGGGTACAACGCGTACCCGCACACATTGAATGCAATGGGCCGGCCGGGCGCACCGATCGGTCCATTGCGGTACAACGCGTGCAGGGTACAACGCGTACCCGCACACATTGAATGCAATGGGCCGGCCGGGCGCACCGATCGGTCCATTGCTGTTCAACGCGTACAGGGGTACAACGCGTACCCGCACACATTGAATGCAATGGGCCGGCCGGGTACACCGATCGGTCCATTGCGGTATCAACGCGTACAGGGGTACAACGCGTACCCGCACACATTGAATGCAATGGGCCGGCCGGGTGCACCGATCGGTCCATTGCGGTTCAACGCGTACAGGGGTACAACGCGTACCCGCACACATTGAATGCAATGGGCCGGCCGGGTGCACCGATCGGTCCATTGCTGTTCAACGCGTACAGGGGTACAACGCGTACCCGCACACATTGAATGCAATGGGCCGGCCGGGTGCACCGATCGGTCCATTGCTGTTCAACGCGTACAGGGGTACAACGCGTACCCGCACACATTGAATGCAATGGGCCGGCCGGGCGCACCGATCGGTCCATTGCGGTACAACGCGTACAGGGGTACAACGCGTACCCGCACACATTGAATGCAATGGGCCGGCCGGGCACACCGATCGGTCCATTGCTGTTCAACGCATCCCTGTACAAGTGACTGGCATATGTCACCATGCCTGTCTCAGATGAACATATGCCAGCCACAGATAGCTCCCAGGGAGTGAGGGGCACACCTACAACACCACAGCCTGTCCAAACTGTATCATAAGGCATGTAAGGCTGCATTTCCTATTGTGTGTATGTTGGTGTACATGTTGTCCTGTGGGTGTCACCTGGGGGCAGCCACCCCCAGGCTGTGCACGTGTTCATGGGGACAGGATCCTGGGTGTTACGTGTACATGACCACTGTGATGTGCAACTGTTCATATCTGAGCATGTGCCATGGTCACATTTCACGGTGGTGTATGTGTATGTCATGTCACATACCCCGTGAGTCCCATGTGGGACGGTATGTTTGAGCCAGGGTGACCCAGTGGCACAATAGTGATGGTCCTCCACAGTCTGTGTGCATGTAGTGTTTACAATGTCTCTGATTTCATGTGCACAATGGGAGACAGTCTCCACATCCACGTTGTGTGTGCATGGACTTTGATGTTGTGCGTGTGTGTGTCACAGACGTCCATGTCTGTCCTGCAGAGGCAAGTGGAACCACTACCTGTGGGGGTCATGGTTGTTTTGCTGTGGTGTATACATGATACTCCATGTAATGCCAGTGTCCATGTGGCAATACAGGGTCCCTGGGAATGTACCTGTCGTTGAGCTGTGATGCCTGGGGCACATCTGTCCTCACATGTCACTGTGGGGGGTGATTGTGACATGGCAGCAGGAGATGGGAACTGTGACACGGCCTCATGATATCCAATGGGCCAACCTGGGACTTATTGATGCCACTTGTTGAACCGTGATGACAGATGTTGGCCATGTATGTACCATACATGTCCTTACGGAACTGCACACTTCATGTAGTTGTGCCTCATAATGATGTATGATGTGATATTGAGTGTGTTCAATGCCGCATATGTGGGGTGACTGACAATCTTGCTTTCTTCTCCTCTGCACTGCAGGGCTCCTGCTGTCCATAGACCATTCCCAGACCTGGCAACGATGGTGGAACGGGACAGCATCCGACGGTACCGCTTCACCAGGCAGCTGATTGAGGATTTGGCAGTGCAGTTGGCCCCACATTTGCAGCCTGGCCGGCCGTATCCTACAGCGCTGACCCCCAAGGTGAAGGTGATGGCAGCCCTACACTTCTTTGCCACCGGTACCTTTCAACATACTGTGGCGACTGCTGGTGGGATGTCACAGACCATGTTCAGCCGTGTGCTCCGCGATGTTTTGGAGGCAATGTTGCTATACCTGAACCGGTACATCTATTTCCCTAGACTGCAACGACTCACTGACGTGAAGAGTGACTTCTATGCCCTGGGGAGGATGCCGCATGTCATTGGCTCCATTGATGGGACACATGTGGCTTTGGTACCACCACAGGCCCAGGAGCAGGCCTACCGTAACCGCAAGCACTACCACTCGGTCAATGCACTGGTGGTGTGTCTTGCAGATATGACCATCTCACACGTGTGTGCCCGTTTCCCTGGTTCAGCACACGATGCCTTTGTGATGAGGAGTAGTCGCATCCCCAGGATGATGGCACAGATGCAGAACCAGCGTGCCTGGCTTGTCGGTGTGTACTGACTTTGTGCCATTGTGTGTGATCTGATCTGTAGTATTCCGCCCACTTTTCCAAGTCAGCTAATGTGCACTTGTCTGTCCGTAGGTGACTCGGGATACCCCAACATGCCGTGGTTGCTGACACCCCTCAGGAACCCTGTGACACCAGCCCAGATGCGCTACAATGAGGCACATGGTCGGACCAGGAGAGTGATTGAGCGGACATTTGGTCTCCTGAAGAGCCGCTTCCGCTGCCTCGACAAGACAGGAGGGTCCCTCCCATATGCCCCAGCGAAGGTGTGCAAGATTATCATCGTCTGCTGCATGCTCCACAACCTGGCAGTGCGGAAGGAGTTGCCTCTCATCCAGGATGACAATGACCAACATCCGCCACCTGTGGAGGATCCTGGCCTGGACCACGATGCCAGTGATGATGATGATGATGGTGATGTCCGCACACAGCTCATCACCAACTTCTTTAGCTGAATGTGAGTATCCTGAGGTGTCATGTCAATGATGTGAGTTGGCATGATATGTGTAGGTGGTGCTCTGGTGCTGTTGGAGTGTGTCCATGGGCTACTTGACTGGATGTGTGTAGCGATGTGTGCTTACAGGTGGTCTGTACTCCCCAACAGTGTTGACATGCTAACTTGGTTCTGGGTGGGTATCTTGTAACATGTATTGTGCATGAGTTTTGCTGTTCTGTCCTGTTCTCCATTGCTTTTGACTGTGTGTCATTTCTGTCCTTCACAGGGTACTTTCAGATTCGTTTGGTCAACTGTGTCCACCGACGACGTCATTGTACTTCCAGGGTGGTAGCTGTTGTGTCCCTACAGGTGATGTGCGCCACACCCATGGACTTCCTTCCTTCTACAGTTGTTGACTGTGTGCCCGCTGCCAGGTGGGATTACCTTGCATCTGTAGTGGTTACGACATGTTGCAACTGTGTAATAAACCTGTGCTTCACTTTGTGATGTGCGTTGTCTGTGGTCACACATTTGACTGCCATTTGCTTACTGCACCTGTGGGCTACTTGACTACAACTGGGAATAGGTGTGGTGTCTGTGCATTGCACCGTCTTTCCTGGCAACATCAGTGTAGGCAATGAGTCAGATGGCCTAGGTGTGTATGTGTTGTGTAGCCCTGGTGGTGTGTCTCCCTCATATGTGTCACGTTGCCATTACTCACATGCCTGTGTTGTACTTGCTGTTGCAGTTCGCATACACAGTGTAATTTTGCAGTTCATCATCCCCATGACAGCACCCACGTTGGAATCACAACAGAGGCAAGTATGGTGTATTAGTGTGTTTATTGTGATACATTTGTGTGAATAGTGCATAGGATGGTTAGTGCTGTACATTTATATTGCAATCAGAAGTTCCTAGATGAATTGAAAGTCCTGGTAGACAAAATCCCCAGTATCGGGGCCACAGTTGTCTGAGACATTGGTCCAACTTGTACTCCCCATGTCATGTGTGGGAGTTGTGTTGCCGTCAACAGGGTGAACAGTTTGCGCACAAAGGTGAACATCCAGAACAGGTTCAGGCTTCCTGGGGGTTGCACTTGGCCATCGGCCTCTCACTTGCCCCTCCTCGGACGACCCCTCTTCTTTGGGGGGGGCCCCTCAAGTACAGGCTGCTGCGGTGCAGGGGACTCTCCGCCAGAGTCATCCTCCCTCCCTGTGGCAGTTGCAGTTGTTTCAGCACCAGATGTTGTTGGCACACAGGGAGGTGTAGACTGGTTGCTGTTCATCTGGCGGAGGCATTGTAATATGTCCCTATGCACCGCCGTCATCTCTTGCAGTGTGTCCCACTTGGACTCCACGCGGGACATGTGTGAGTCCAAGCGGGCATGATGGGCAGCCTGCTGCTGTTTCATGTCCCTGAGGAGCCCCACTACCTGGCTGAGATCTCCGGTGCTGGACTGGTACGCATCGGCTATGCGTGCCAGTTGTGGGTCATCATGCACACCAGACACCTCTGCAAGCAGCGACCTCTGTCTCCCACCCCTCCCACCACCCCTGCCGACATGTGCAGTGCGTGCAGTGGCACGCACAGATGACCCTGGTCCCCCTTGGGGGTTGGTGGTGGTGGTGGTGTCCATGGCCCCACGTTGGTCCAGGGTCCCTGTGCTGGTGGTGCTCCTTGTTCTGTCCATGTCGGCAGGGATGGTATTTGTGGTGACAGTCGTTGGAGGGGTGGGTGCAGGGGGTGCAGCTGGTGGTCCTGCTGGTGCTGCAGCTGGTGGTCCTGCTGGTGCTGCATGTTGACTTGCACCGGAGGTGCCTGGGTTGGTCTTCTTCATCCGAGGAGGGCAGAGGCTGTTCGACACCAGTGAGCTCCGTATCCTCTTGAGCCTGGGACTGGGACTCCTCAGCGTCTGCTGCTGTGTCCCCATCATCACCTGTTTTTGGGAGACACACACAATGTATGTTATGTTTCTGCAGGCATCAATGGTTGACACACCTGACAGTTGTGACTGTGCCTCTGGGTGCGGGCCTGTACATTGCATTGTCCTAAGTTGTCACAGTCAGGGGTTGATATTGGTGTAGCACATTGTCCTGCATTATTTGGGCATTTCTATGTATTTGTTGGGGTGTGAACATGGTCTGCATTGGTTGTATTTTGTTGACAGCCGGCCCTCCTTCCCACCCAGCCAGTCAGTTATCCCACCATGGACTGTGCTTGCATTGCAGGGAGTGAAAGTTGTCTTTCAAGATGTCAGTCAGTGGTGTCCTGCTGTTGGTTGTTGCACAGTTGCCAGCGGGGCCTTGTGCTCCCCACAGCAGTTGCCAGTGTCAGCCATCTTGTCAGTTGTTTTCCACTCCCTGTGATGTGAGCATGGTTCAGGGTGGTGTTGATGGGACAGTTGTGGGGGTGAGCTATGTCTGTGACTATGACTCCCATCATGCTATTGCCTCCACCCCACTTCCCAGCATTCCCATACTTACTTGCTTTTGTGGGGAGTTCAGTGTGTGTGGGTGTGAGAGCAATGGCAAGATGGCTGACAGTGGTGTCCTGCTGTTGGTTGGTGTGCAGTTCCCAGCATGCCCTTGTGCTCCCCACGACACAGCACCAGTGTCAGACATCTTTGATGGGCCTTTCCACTCTCTGTGGGATGTGCATGCGTGAGTGTGAGCTTGCTGGGCCATGTGGTGGGGGATGTTGAGCTGTGACTACGACTCCCATCATGCTATTGCCTCCACCCCCTTCCCAGCATGCCCATCCTTCCTTCCTTTTGACTCTGCTTCCCTGTGGGGTGGGCTGCCTGTGCTGACAGGATGGCTGGGAGTGTTGTCCTGGCAGTTGTTTGGCTAAAAGTCCCAAGAGTGTCCCTGTGCTTCACACAGCATAACCCAGGGTGGTGGTTCTTTGTGGGATCTTGAGTTAGGATGTGAGGCATTGCATTCTCCCAGGTGGGTTATGTGGAGTTTGTGTTGAGGGGGTGTGTGAGGGGAGGTGCTTGTGACTATGGTCAGTGCTGCAAGTCCTCCTTCCCACCCAGCCAGATATCCCACCATGGAACGTGCTTGCATTGCAGGGAGTGGAAGTTGTCTCTCAGGATGTCAGTCAGTGGTGTCCTGCTGTTGGTTGTTGCACAGTTGCCAGCAGGGCCTTGTGCTCCCCACAGCAGTAGCCAGTGTCAGCCATCTTGTGAGTCCTTTTCCACTCCCTGTGATGTGAGCATGGTTGTGAGTGGTGTTGATGGGCCAGTTGTGAGGCTGAGCAATATCTGTGCCTACTACTCCCATCATGCTATTGCCTCCACCCCCCTTCCCAGCATGCCCATCCTTCCTTCCTTTTGACTCTGCTTCCCTGTGGGGTGGGCTGCCTGTGCTGACAGGATGGCTGGGAGTGTTGTCCTGGCAGTTGTTTGGCTAAAAGTCCCAAGAGTGTCCCTGTGCTTCACACAACATAACCCAGGGTGGTGGTTCTTTGTGGGATCTTGAGTTAGGATGTGAGGCATTGCATTCTCCCAGGTGGGTTATGTGGAGTTTGTGTTGAGGGGGTGTGTGAGGGGAGGTGCTTGTGACTATGGTCAGTGCTGCGAGTCCTCCTTCCCACCCAGCCAGATATCCCACCATGGAACGTGCTTCCATTGCAGGGAGTGGAAGTTGTCTCTCAGGATGTCAGTCAGTGGTGTCCTGCTGTTGGTTGTTGCACAGTTGCCAGCAGGGCCTTGTGCTCCCCACAGCAGTAGCCAGTGTCAGCCATCTTGTGAGTCCTTTTCCACTCCCTGTGATGTGCGCATGGTTCATGGTGGTGTTGATGGGACAGTTGTGGGGGTGAGCAATATCTGTGACTACGACTCCCATGATGCTATTGGCTACACTGACTTGCCCAGCATACACAGAATTCCTTTCTTTCAGTGGTCTTCACTGTGTGTTGGTGTTGTAGTGGTGGCTACATGTCTGGATGTGTTTGTTAGTTATATTTGTGCCACTGCCTAGCTGTAGTTGTAGTTGTGTTTGTACATGTGATGACACGGTTAAATGTAACTTTGAGATGGCATGTGTTGTGTTTATCTGACTGACATACACATTTTGGGATGATTCTGTTCTGGTTGCTGTGTAATTGCTAAGAGTGCATGGTTTGACTCTCCCCTTGACAGTGATGTGTGTGTGTATTGTGGCAGAATATTGTGTACATTTGTTGTGTACTCACCAGGCTCTGGGATGTTTTCTAGTCCATAGACGCTCACTGGCGGAAGGATGGCCCGCACCTTCTCCTCCCAGGGCCTGAGGTATACTGGCTTGGCAGGAGGGCCACTGCCGGTGTATTGGCTCAGGAGGTAGTCCTTCTTCAGCAGCTCCCGTACCCTCCTGCGCACGTCATACCACCTGTTCTGGATGTCAGTCTTTGTGCGCAGACATGGTGATTGTGCGTTCACCCTGTTGATGATCCTCTCCCACATCTTTGTTTTCTGGGAGATGGGTGTCTGTTGGACCAGTGCGCCAAACAGCTGTGGCTCTACCCTGAGGATCTCGTCTACCAGGACTTCCAATTCACAATCTAGGAACTTGTGATTCTTCTTTGGGGGCATGGTGATGGGTGGTGATGGTGAGTGATGTGTGTGTTGGTGTGCAGGTGAAGGTGTGTGAGTGTGTGTTTTGCTGGGTGTATGTGAGGTAGCTATTTGTTGGTGTGCTGATGGTGTGTGGCTTGTGTGAGGGATGAGCTGTGGGTGTGTGGTTGCTGTCTGTTGAGTGCTGGCAGGTGAATAGCATTTGCAAAGGATCATGGTTGGGATTTGTGTCCTTTATATGGGTGGAGTTGTGGGTGTGTCTTTGTTCTCTGTCCCCACCCCCCCAGTATTTATTGGCTTTGTAATTGCTTGTTTGGCCTTTTTTTGTGTATTTTTCCTTAGTACTTTCTGTGCATGTTGGAAACGTTCTTGTGACCGAGTCGGACCCTGCAGTTGTCTCGTACGGTCTT